>CM060364.1:150325332-151575332 GCA_030545235.1 Helianthus tuberosus | reverse complement strand
CCCATCGATGTGTGGTGATCGACCTTGAAGCGGGGAGTAGTCAACGAGGTGGGGAAGAGCCGCCAAGAGGAGAAAGATGGTTAACGTCGGTCCCACCCTCTTTCAACCAATTATACATTTAAGCTTTTTACTTTTTTTTTTTAAATTGTTTGGTTAAAGAACCCCTATGTTTGAGTTGAAAATAAGAAGTTAAGAAGGGAGTTGATATGGTATGAGCCGATTGACTGATATGAGAAGGTTACCACTCTTCACATGAGGAGCACACCTTCCTCCCTGAATATATAAAATAAAGTTTGATCACTCGCTATTGACACTTGTAAATATGTAACTATGCAAAATTAATAATATAATAATTAAATAATAATATATACATGAGAACAGAGACTTTGTGTGTTGATATTTAACTAGTGAGATTCCTTTCGCGCTTTGCGGCGGGAGTTTGGTCGATATCTGTTCGTTTCGTTACAGTACTTGTACTTGCAGTAGCCTATAGTGATCAAAGAGAAAACCTTACATCGTTTGAAAACAGAAAACAAAAAACGAATATCGATACCGGGACCTATGTTGTTCAGTTAATATCGATTCGATTGGTTTGCGTTCTATGTTTATTTATTTTTTCAACTTTGTGATATAAATTTTTTTTATAACGAATGTGTCGCAATCATACCATACCAAACCGAACCGAGACCGACTGAACAACATTTGTATCGGTACCAACATTTATTTATTTTCATTTTCTTTCTGATTAATTGACACCGTATCGCTACAATATTGTACCCAACCGAAGAACATCATTTTCGGTTTAGGAGTTTATTTATATATTTTTCTTTCGATAAACTGACATCGTATTGCTACCCTACCATACCGAACATCAATAACGTTACCAGTACTGTGACACTCTAAACCGATCGGTGTCGTACGAACAACATCGATGCTATAGCACCGATGTTTGTTTTTATCGTTTTCGGCAATGTAAAACATGTGTTGATTTTTATACCAAGTGCATGTATCGTTTTGGTACGGTAACTAACCGAACCGAACCGATTCCGATCTAATGCACGAGGTAACATACCATCACAACGCATGGGCAAATAACTTTAAATGTTAAAAAATAAATAAACATAAACACGGATTTAATTTTTTTTAAGAAAAAAAAATAAACACTAAAAAGCAAATTAAATAATCAATAAAATATAACTAATAAACAATAAAAATACTTAAAACTTATCAATTACTACTTATTACTAAAAATAACACATAAATATTTAGAAATTGTGATCTACTGTTCATGTAACACCCCAAATTTCGTATGATATAAAATAATATTATATTTGTTTTTGTGATGATAAATAACAGAAAAACGGTAACTATTAAATGGTACCGTAAGAAAATGATAGTAAGTTTGAATTATATGTATGTAACTAAGTTAACCAAAGGAAAGGTAACCTAGTTAATGTGAAAAGAAAGAATGTTACATGTATTAAAAGACAAGGGACTAAAAGTGTAAAGGTGTAATGAAAAATTTATAACACCACAAAAATATTTATTTCAATTAGGATAAAATGTAGAAATAAAAAAAAAAAAAAAAAGGGGTAGTATTTAAATTTAATAAGTGATTGAAATCAAGGGACTAAAGATGTAAATGCCCAAAAGTTAGTTTACTAAAATGATATATGACAAAAACCCACACACAGTACGTGTGTGGGGTTCTGGTCGATCAATAGAAGGGAGCAAATGGGGATTGAACCCTAGTTTATCAAAAATCCACAAGAATCAAGTGAAATCTTGAGAAAATCGAAAATATAAACAACGAATTCTCAGCTCCTACATCTGTTCTTCGAAGTGGATAGGAATCACATTAGCAAGGACTCGAAAACGGAAGGTTAACGGGTCAAGCGGAGGCGAGGAAACAAGCATGAACACTAACGCTCGATGTAAGTGACTTTCGATTCACTTCTTAGTATACATATAGAGTTTTCTTGTTTATGGATGAATGGGATGATTGATGTATATAAAATGGTCGACAAGTATGTATGTATGAATGCATTTAGGAAAATTACGTAAGTACATGCACGTGTGAGCTAAGGTATGCACGGGTGTAGTTATGATTCATTTTATGAATGTATGTAAGTATGGAGTTATGTATGCATGTATGTATATATGTAGGTATTGGTGTATGTATGTACGTAAGTAGTTATGTATGAGCATGAGCATTATGTATTTGAATATGAAAGTACATACGTGTGTAGGTATGAACGTATATATATATATATATGTGTGGATGCAAGTATGTATGCGTGTATGTATGTGTGTATGTATGTATGCATGTAGGTATGTATGTATGTATGTGAGTAGGTATGTGTGTATGTAGTTATGTATGTATGTATGTAAATACATATGCGAAGATGTAATCATGTATGTATGTAATTAGATGTGTGGGTATGCAAGTAAAGGTATGTATGTATGTAAGTGGTTCTATATATGATTTATATACGCGGTTACAATGCATTTAAGTATTGACGTCCTTAACAGTGTGCTTCGAGAATGAAATGAAATGCAGGTAGACACAATAATGTGGGTATGTATGTAGATGTGTATTTATGCGTATGCGAAGATACGTAGGTATATATGCAGGTATGTAGAAATATAGGAGGGTATGTACGTATGTAGACGCATATGTATACATGTAAACATGTACATGTGCATGATTTAGATACGTCGAGTAATGTGTTACTAATAGAGTGCCTTGAGAATGAGAAGCAATGCAGGTACATTATTGAAGCCTCATCAGAATATGGATGTACAGATGAAATGCCTGGAATTAGAAAGATAACTCAATGGAAAGTGTACGAGATTGAATCTTATTTATGTATTGTGTACTAATGTGATGAACGTATGTGGTGAGTGCAGGTTGTACAAATCACGGGCGGTTATATCAAGGAATAGAGATCGAAGACCGAGTCACAAGATAGATTGTACAGGAATAATTGAGTATGTATTATTAGTAAACATGACTTATGCTTTATTTTTGTAGAAGATACATAATAAAACGAACTTTCAAGTAAGTCAAAACGTTTGTAATGAAAGAAATTTTATGGCACGAATTTCCGTTGCGACTTTTTGGCAAATACGTATTAGGGTCTAACAAGTTGGTATCAGAGCCCTAGTTTGAGAGAATCAAGTGTAAGAAGGTAAGTGCTTGAATTCAAACCTGTGTGCTCTTGTGATAAGAAACCCGTACAATCCAAGACTCGGTCAAGATCCAAAGGTAAAAGAGGATGTAAGTATGTACTTATGAACACGTATAAAGAAACTGACGGTTTGTATATGCAAGGTAAGTATAAGTGTTTGAAGAGGATGATCAGCGAATGCGGTCAAGTACCGACACCAAGGCATGAAATAAGACAAAGTTGAACCCAGGTACGTAAATTCAATATGTGGATATATGAAATGGTAAAATGCATTAAGGGAAAAAAAATGCTAAATGAAGGACTATGATGGTATAGTAAACATGTTTTGAAAATGATACACGTGCCGAAACCTAGTTCTTCGGACATAAGGTGACAATTACACGAAGACACGAAACTAGTATGTGGATTGTGTACCTGGCCAGTACACGTGAAGCATATAACGTTCGTGAGACCGTGATAATTGATACAGGTATGTCCGTTAGAATTAAGTAGTAGGTGGACGTGAGGGTGAAGGGAAATGTAAGACTCCCAGGAATGAAAGTATGAATGCTATGTTAGAATCCGCAAGACGGATTCGAAACATGAAAGAAGTTAAAGTATGAATGCTATGTTGAATCCGCGAGGCGGATCCAAACAATGAAAGATATGAATGCAATGCTTGAATCCGCGAGATGGATTCAAGGGATGAAAAGCGTAAATGCAATGTTTGAATCCGCGAGACGGATTCAAAGAATGAAAGATATGAATGCAATGCTTGAATCCGCGAGACGGATTCAAGGGATGAAAAGCGTAAATGCAATGTTTGAATCCGCGAGACGGATTCAAAGAATGAAAGATATGAATGCAATGCTTGAATCCGCGAGACGGATTCAAGGGATGAAAAGCGTAAATGCAATGTTTGAATCCGCGAGACGGATTCAAAACATAGAAGGTACGAAAGGTATGAATAATGTGTTCGAATCCGCGAAACAGATTTAAGATATAAAAGACGGAACTAGTCTACATAAGAAGAAGTCGATAGCTTGACCATGTGTGCGTCAAACAAATCATATAAGTAAATGTAAAGCAAATGAACAAAAGAATGATAGGAATGAAAATATCCGAATGTGTAAGTAGTTACGGACCAGACAGGTAAATATTTCTTAAAAAAAAATATATAAAAAAAATATGATTCAAATTATGCTTAAACTTTCGTGTATAGATATATGAATATATTTATGCAAATGCGTTGTATGCAAGAATGGTCGAAAGGATAAATGGGTCATACGGGTCAGATGGCGATTGCCATTTGAACTCGTTAGTTAATGTTTTGATATGTTAAGTTTTGTACTCATAGGTGAGCTTGATGAATGGACACGTAATGTCACCAATCGGAAAGGGATGATCACCGTAAGATAAGGATGACGAATCAATGGAATCTACTTCCGTCAGATATCATAGTGGGATAAACCTATCAAGATCAGTGAAAGAATTCTCATAAGCGGAAGCTCATTACCCAGATAAATGAGATCAATCCTGGGATGGTTTGGATTTGTAATGAAGTGGTCGGTTCGCCTTCGCGGGTCGTGGCATTATGCCAAAATAGTAAGGTTAGTGAATTGTTTAATATGTGAATTTAAGTATAAAGTTATGAATTGAATAAGTACTTCCGCACGAGCCAGTGGTAACGCAAGGTGTGATATGATAAGGAAGGGTTGACTTTTAGAAGTAGGCTACGAATGAGTTTTAAATCTGACTTAAGTAGTAGACAATGCATGTATGAGTAAGAAGGTAGAAGTAAAACTCCAAGTATATACGAAATTATTAGAACTAATACTAACGGTAAATGCGGTAGCAAGTTCATATGAACTTCATTTTGCTTTTATGTAAATCATGGTAGTAAACCCTTGGGTTTGCTTCTAGTTTGCACACTTTAGTTCTAGTATGATAATGTGATGGTACGATCATATTTATTCATGAATGAAACTTTTGCTAAGATCCCGATTGCATCTATGTGTAGTAGGCATCGTGAATGAATAGATGAAAAAGTAAGGGTAAAATTGGTCTAGTTGGAATGAGAAAGGTTTCGGGGACGAAACCTCTTTTAAGGGGGGTAGACTTGTAACACCCCAAATTTCGTATGATATAAAATAATATTATATTTGTTTTTGTGATGATAAATAACAGAAAAACGGTAACTATTAAATGGTACCGTAAGAAAATGATAGTAAGTTTGAATTATATGTATGTAACTAAGTTAACCAAAGGAAAGGTAACCTAGTTAATGTGAAAAGAAAGAATGTTACATGTATTAAAAGACAAGGGACTAAAAGTGTAAAGGTGTAATGAAAAATTTATAACACCACAAAAATATTTATTTCAATTAGGATAAAATGTAGAAATAAAAAAAAAAAAAAGGGGTAGTATTTAAATTTAATAAGTGATTGAAATCAAGGGACTAAAGATGTAAATGCCCAAAAGTTAGTTTACTAAAATGATATATGACAAAAACCCACACACAGTACGTGTGTGGGGTTCTGGTCGATCAATAGAAGGGAGCAAATGGGGATTGAACCCTAGTTTATCAAAAATCCACAAGAATCAAGTGAAATCTTGAGAAAATCGAAAATATAAACAACGAATTCTCAGCTCCTACATCTGTTCTTCGAAGTGGATAGGAATCACATTAGCAAGGACTCGAAAACGGAAGGTTAACGGGTCAAGCGGAGGCGAGGAAACAAGCATGAACACTAACGCTCGATGTAAGTGACTTTCGATTCACTTCTTAGTATACATATAGAGTTTTCTTGTTTATGGATGAATGGGATGATTGATGTATATAAAATGGTCGACAAGTATGTATGTATGAATGCATTTAGGAAAATTACGTAAGTACATGCACGTGTGAGCTAAGGTATGCACGGGTGTAGTTATGATTCATTTTATGAATGTATGTAAGTATGGAGTTATGTATGCATGTATGTATATATGTAGGTATTGGTGTATGTATGTACGTAAGTAGTTATGTATGAGCATGAGCATTATGTATTTGAATATGAAAGTACATACGTGTGTAGGTATGAACGTATATATATATATATATGTGTGGATGCAAGTATGTATGCGTGTATGTATGTGTGTATGTATGTATGCATGTAGGTATGTATGTATGTATGTGAGTAGGTATGTGTGTATGTAGTTATGTATGTATGTATGTAAATACATATGCGAAGATGTAATCATGTATGTATGTAATTAGATGCGTGGGTATGCAAGTAAAGGTATGTATGTATGTAAGTGGTTCTATATATGATTTATATACGCGGTTACAATGCATTTAAGTATTGACGTCCTTAACAGTGTGCTTCGAGAATGAAATGAAATGCAGGTAGACACAATAATGTGGGTATGTATGTAGATGTGTATTTATGCGTATGCGAAGATACGTAGGTATATATGCAGGTATGTAGAAATATAGGAGGGTATGTACGTATGTAGACGCATATGTATACATGTAAACATGTACATGTGCATGATTTAGATACGTCGAGTAATGTGTTACTAATAGAGTGCCTTGAGAATGAGAAGCAATGCAGGTACATTATTGAAGCCTCATCAGAATATGGATGTACAGATGAAATGCCTGGAATTAGAAAGATAACTCAATGGAAAGTGTACGAGATTGAATCTTATTTATGTATTGTGTACTAATGTGATGAACGTATGTGGTGAGTGCAGGTTGTACAAATCACGGGCGGTTATATCAAGGAATAGAGATCGAAGACCGAGTCACAAGATAGATTGTACAGGAATAATTGAGTATGTATTATTAGTAAACATGACTTATGCTTTATTTTTGTAGAAGATACATAATAAAACGAACTTTCAAGTAAGTCAAAACGTTTGTAATGAAAGAAATTTTATGGCACGAATTTCCGCTGCGACTTTTTGGCAAATACGTATTAGGGTCTAACAGTTCATCACAAGTTTTAATTAATATGTATATAATGTATAATATGTATAATGTATAATTCTTTATCAAATAGTAAATCTGGATATTTAATTGTTTTTGTTATAATAAGACATAAGTCAGTATCCTTATAATATATAACGGTGTACACGAGTCAGGTCAAGGATGAATCAATACCTTGAGCACCACTTAATTTACTTCGTAGAACATAAGTTTAAATTGGACGTGTTGGATGCGCTTCGTTTAAAACTCAAGCTTAACTTCTTTATTGTTATTGTTGTTGTTGTTGTTATTATTATTATTATATAATGTTTGAATTTGTTTATATAATATACACTACATTTTTATATTATTGTATCTTTAACTATAAATTTTAACATAACATATATGTATACATTTAGAGTTTCATCATGGAACACAAAATATTAAAAAGAAAAAGCAAATCTAAATCCTTTAACTGTTACGATCTATCATGACACATTCACATTTGTTATGTTTTGTACTTGTACTTGTTAGGGGCTGTTTGGTAGCCTCTTAATCCATTCAGAGGCTGTCTCTTAATGAAATCATTTGTGGCCCTTATGTCTGAATGAATAAGAGGTAACCTTATGTCTGACTGGATAAGAGGTAACATCTGAATGGTAAACCATCACATCTCACATTCTTCTGCATTATCTTTGTTAAACTCTTAAATGATTTCATTAAGAGATAGCCTCTTAATGTCATTTAGATGCTACCAAACAGCCCCTTAGTATTAAAACAAACATTTGTTATGTTTTGTACTTGTTAGTATTAAAAAAATTGTACCTGTTACACAGAAAAGCTTATGTTATGTTATGTAAAGGGAAAATCATCAAATTATTTTCCTCATATGTTATTATATTATATTATATATAATAACAATATGCGGTAGGCTGTTAGGAACAGCGAACTTATCCTAATTATGTTGTGTTGTTTTATTTTTGCTTTTATGACATGCTCCCACCAAGCACCATCGTGAGTCGTGACCATGATTGTACCACCGCCGACGTCACGTCTTTGTCACTGTCGGTAAAAACCCTCTTACATCTGAAACACATGGTACCATTCCGATTCCACATTGGTGTCACCACATCTTAGGCTATGGGTATGGGGCTTGGGTTGGGGCGTGGGTTTGGGGAAAACGTCCAACGCACCACCCCGGGTGGGCTTGGGTTGGGGCGTGGCGTGGTCCTTGTGGCTTGGGTTTCAAGCCGGGCATGGGACGGGGGAAGCGAGCTGACATGGCGGGCTGTGTATGGCCAAAACAAAATAGCCGTTGGGCTAGCCGTTGGCCAACGGCTATGTTAAAAAAAATAAATCAATTGAACTATGGAAAAAAAGGGGATGATTTGAAATACGAATGAGCAAAGAAACTAGAGATGCCGCTAGAGATGCCCAGAAACAAAAACCGGATGATTTGATATTTCTATCCCAGCCCATTGATCACCTAGAGGGTGAAGAATTACAACTAATCTTGACGATGAGAGAAGAGATAAAAAACAAATATAAAAGTTAGGAATTTTTTTTGCAGTTTTCTTTATTTAAAAATTTTAAAAAAATTAAATTTGTTGTTTTAAATAATATTCAAATAGCTCAGCGGGTCAGCCCAGCAAAGCCCACCAAACCCACGCCCCAAACCCCCGCCCTACCGTACCGTGTTGATTGTTGGTTAGCCCATGTCTGCCCCCAAGCCACGTGTCAACTAATACCCCAAACCCAACCCCGCCTCACCATACCTAAAGTGTTAATAGGAAGTTTGGGTGATCTAGAGAGAGAAATATAGTTAAAAGATGGTACATTTTGGTGGGAGCGCCGGTGGCTTTTTCCTTGGTGGAGTACACAGAGAGAGAAAAGCGGTCATCACCATTATTATTGAAATCAGTTTTTAGAGTTTGTTAAAGGAGATATAATCCAGATGTGAATAGCTTCTAAGATTAAATATATTATTATTTTAGTATTTAATTTTGTAGTTATTATAATTATTTATATTATATAGATCAAAATATATTAATTAATAACCTATTATATAATTAGTTGGTAATTATTAATAGACCATATTACCCTTATTAACTAATTAGGTTTACTCTTTTGTGTATATATAACTAGATTATTAGAGAGGTTAAAGGTTACAGAGCCTAATAACTCATAACATCATAATCAGCTATCTCTCTCCATATGAAACCTCCCTTGCTTTATTTAACGCCATCATCACTTTACACTCTAAGGAGGAACCAGATCATCTTGACAAGTTTGTCGAATTCAATGGCTGTATCTCTGACTGGATTCTCTGCGGATCTGTCTGCTGTTACAGGTATGTTATTCATGTTTTCCATTATGTTTAAACAGAACTGATCAACATATCTTTTAAAATTTGCATTGAAATTCAGATGTTAATAGCTTGGAGTATAACGCACGGGTCTCGTACGTAACTAGTTTTTAACAAATTTAGGGCAGACGCATAATAAATAAATATTAATGGTTCCTTGTGCTTTGTGTTCTCCTTAATTATCTATGATGGTAATTATATACAAAAAAAAGTTTATTATGTAATTATATGTTACTCTGACTGGATTATCTCCTTGCTTGAACATTAGTTCAGAGTGGTTTACCTGAACCGAAAGAATACCACGATTTAAATCTGGGACCAACTTTCCCTTCACGGTTTCATCTGGATGATGCAAATCTAGGTTTTCCAGCTCCACGTCAGCTTGAGCATACACAAATTCGACCCCACTGTTGTTACACAACACTTCGGGCTCCCCTTGACTGTTTGGTACTATCTCTCCGGCAAGCGGGTAAAACGTAGATAAAACCTCAGACAAAGATTTTTTTATGGTCTTCACGACAGTTTCGGGTGACATTGAAGTGTCTTTCTGTTTTTGGTAACAAAAGAAAACTCCAGCATGGTGTGGTGGTAGGAGTAGGTCTAGGTTGGACTGGGGGAGCCAGTACTCGAACTTAGGCCCATGAGCCGCGCGAATAACATCTCTATCCTTTATGGACACATGGTAATCGTGTCGGTTGCCCCCATCATGGTCGGGTAAATTTGGCTTGTGTAACGTCGAAAGTTGAGCATGGTGATGACCACATATGTTTCTAACATTTTCATTTGGATGTGGTACTGCTACTGGTGGTTGTGGGTGGCATAGAAAGTGTTGTGATCTAATGAAACTACTTTGATAAAAACATTTTTTATATGAGATTGGGAAACCTTTGGATCTCGCAAATTTAAAAAGATGATAATACTTTATCATGTTTTTAAGAGAGAGCAAAGGGTATGGGTTGAAAGTTGAGTGGTTGTCAAAATCCAGGGTAGATTTATAGGCATAAAGCATTTAGATATTTTTCTAAGACAATATACGTGGCCAAAATATTCCAAATTGTTGGTGGTTACAAACTTATCTAGAAATGGCTCATGTATAATAAACTAATTATAGTGGCAATAGCAATTAACAAATGCCTTACCCAACAAATGCCATCACTACGGAATGTAAGGGTTGAACCTTCAACACCCCTCATTATAGAAAAACCTGTGTGTTGGTCTTCTTTATGCAAGAACAACTATCCTCCGTCTCTCCTCTTCTCCACATCGGACGCTATATCTTGATCCAAATGAGCTCAAGAATGCCTAAAAAATCGAGGCGTTATGGTTGCTTATTGCTAGTAAATTTCACCAAGCGTTGTCGCGATATTCCGTAAATTTTTTAGGCTAAAACGTACGCCAATTGAAAAAATACATAAAAATAAGTATGAAAATATATTATATTTGACACAACTTATTTGCGGAAAAAAATTTATGTCCAAACATAAATTTACTTGAATTTAAAAAAACTAAACCGTGACTCATATTGATGACATATTTGCTTGTGAATGACAAAGTTATAAAAGACGAAAAGCATGAGGGGTGAAAATTGTACAAAAAATGAATAGTAAAAATGTCTCACAACCAAATTTTGATAAATAATATATAAGAGTTTTTAGTACCTGTGCATTGCTATAGGACCGTAAAACCGAACAAAACGTAGAATCACGTACACGCGTTGCGGAGTGTAAAATCGTCCAATTTAGACCGAATTGTAAAACATTATTGTGAAAAAATAATAACTAAGTTGAAATGATAATAAAATTCAAATAAAATATATAGAAAAATAACTTTAATAAAGTTCAGATTACCTACAATAACTTTAATTAAGTATAGTGTTAGCAAAGTAATCCATACTATATATATATATAGGATTAGGTTCAAGAGTGAACACTATTGTAGCTTACGAACTGAGTGAACTAATCATGGCCATACACATGTGTAGATCAATGGCCAGGATTTGATGTTGAAATACACTAGTGTATTTTACGATTTGATGATGAGATCATGGCCATATATATGTGTAGATCAATGGCTAGGATTTGATCACTCAGTTCACAAATACATTAGTGTTCACTCTAGAACCCCACCCTATATATATTGATGTGTGTAAAATGCAACATATAAATTACATCAAATGAGGTATAAAACTAATCCTTTTTTAGTACTAATATTGGAAAAAGAGTGTTTTTGTCTTCCTTTTGTATTTTCAGGATTAAATGAGCTCAAAAACGCAAAAGAAGCAAAAAGACAGCTAAATCCAACATAAATACAAGAAAAGGAATATTAGTGGACTGTCCGAACCCTCAACGGCACCTTCCAAAGCAAAATAGAGAAAACAGAAGACTGAACACGCCCCGTGCTCAGCCAGCACGGGGCCGTGCCCAAGAAGCAGCAGAAAAGACAAACCTATAGAAGCTTCTATTGCCCATCACGGAGCCGTGCTCAGCGGACACGGGGGCGTGTCGAAAGTACAGCAGGCGCATTTATTGTAATTGCGAATTACAATTAATGAGGAGAGAGAGTGTCAGACAGACACGGGGCCGTGCCCAGCGGACACGGGGCCGTGTCCAGCTCTCTGTTCAGCCTATAAATAGGAGTGCTTGGATTCATTTCATCTCATCCCTTGGCACACCACCTCTCTCACACTTCATCCACCACCCACCACCATCACAACACCATCATCCACCACCATCATCCATTGTCCATCATAGAGTGTGTGAGTCGTCTCGGGATCCAAGATTGATCGTAAGAGTTCTTGACAATCAAGGCCATGTTTGCCTAAGTCTCTTACATCACTTGGTGAAGACAAAGTGTCTAGTATAATACTTTTTATTTCTAATCTTTTGCACTTTTTATTTGGTTTTGTATTAATGACTTTAATAACTAGTTACTTATGTTGAAGGTGATCTTTCCTTATCGTTTGTCCGTGGTGTCTTGGCATTATTTTACTGTCTATATAAAATAAAGGATTTTCACTATTCATATCTCCACGGTCTATATGGAGAAATGTTGGCTACCTGGTAGGGGGTTAAGGGAACGGTTTGGTAAAGGTCTTGCCATTGTTCAGCGTTTAGAGGTCCTGCAATGGACCTGGGTCAAATTTAGTAGGACCTCCTTCAACACTTCACGGTATTGGATGGCGGGGGTCCAAACTCTTTGACCCCCTTATAAGTTAACTACTATTAATACTATAACCCGGCTATTTAGGACTGTATCCCTGCTGACTCAGACTACTTAGCCGAGGGTAACGTCACCGCCAAAAGCGGGGCCTACCACAATATTGCATTAATAACTTAATTCATTATCTTCCAATAATCCACCATTTTAGGATTGTATCCCTGCTGACTCAAACTACTGGGGTGAGGGTAACGTCGCCTTCAAAAGAGGGGCCTACTACAATAACTAAGATAATCTCTTAATTATGTGCAAAAGTGCGGAAATAATCAAAGGTTATACTAGATACGAGTCGGAACCAAGTGATTCATCTTGTCTATCTGTTTTTCTTTTATTTTTATTTTCAGCATTTTAGTTAGTTTTTATTTTTCTTAGTTTAAAACCTTTTTCTAAACTTTTTATTTTGATTAGACGTTGAGGATAAACCGGTACTAAAAGCTCTTGTGTCCTTGGACGACCTCGGTATCTTACCAACGCTATACTACACTCAACGATGGGTGCACTTGCCCATATGTGTGTTTAGTGTTAGTGAAATATCGTGTTTTATAAATTTAAAACTTGGTTAAAATAAGTGTTAAAAAGGGCTTAAAATATACACCTAAAATATACGACACTTCACACGCATCAAGTTTTTGGCGCCGTTGCCGGGGACACAAGGATTTTGAGAAAGTTTAAAATCAATGGCCTAATCAGTTTTTCAAAACCTTTTCAAAACGCGCGCACATTTTTCTGCATTTTAGTTTAGTTTGCATTTACAGTAGCCTGAACACGAGGCCGTGCTCATTGAACACGCCCCCGTGCTGCATATTTTTAGCTAGATACCCAGATACAGAGTCTGAACACGGGGTCGTGCTCGCTGAACACGCCCCCGTGCTCAACGTGACCAGTAACTTTAATTAAAACGCCCAGATACAGATCCTGTACACGGGGCCGTGTTCACCAGACACGGGGCCGTGTCCAGCCTTCTGTTTCAGTCTTTGTTTTCGTTTTCTGGTCCCGAGACTCAGTTGTGGTCTGCTGAGTGATTCTTATGGATCAATACTCAGGAGGTTACAACTACACCTATGATGAGGATGATTATAGGGGTAATTATTGCACTAATTGTTATAATGCGCGTTCGATTCAAAATAATCACCCGTATCAACCATCCGATTCATACGCTTACTATGAGGAACCCAGGTACGAGCCATCAACTTCATACACATCCTATGAAGACCAAAGGTATGAACCTCCTCCCTCATACTCATATTTTGATGAACCAAGGTATGAGCCTTCTTACTCATACTTTGAGGAACCAAGATATGAGCCACCACCTTCATATGCTTACTATGAGGAACCTTGGCGTGAACAACCCACCTCATATGAGTATTATGAAGAACAAAATTACGACCCTTATCCATCATATACTTACAATGAAGAACAATGGTGCGAACCATCTACTTCATATGGGTATTATGAGGAACAAAGGGTCGAACAACCGGATTGAAGCTTAGAAAATACCGATTCTTTTTCTATAACCGAAGTAACCGAGAGGATATTAGAACACATAAGAGTTATTGATCGCTGTATAAGAGAATCTCGCGCAAGGGAAGAGGAGTCCCGCGCAAGAGAAGAATTAAATAAGGAAAAGATAACCGAAAGTGTAAAAATGGAAGAACAAATAAGTGAAGAACCGACACATGAGTTAAACAACGAAAAAGGTGAGTCCGTTAACGATAAAATTCAAGAAGAGTCTAATTTTGAAGAAATTAATCTCTTGTCTCCTTCTTTCGAAAATCATTGTTTAGTACCCACTCATGCTAAGTTTTTAAAAGAGTTAAACACTAACACTAAAATTGGCGAAACGGTAAGTGTTAAGTTAACTAATGATCAAACCTCGCTAATAAAAGAAGACCCATTTGAAATTAACATTACACCGGTTCCATGTTTCTTTCAAAATTCGTTTATTAGTAATGTCACGATTGATAAAGATCTTTGTGTTAACATAATGCCTAACTACATTTTCGAAAAATTAAGTATTAGTGATTTTTCTCCACTTCAAATACCCATTTTACTATCTAATCGGAGAATAATAAAATCAATCGGTGTAGTTGAGGAAGTCTTGGTTCAAACAAATCAAATGGTAATCCCAACCGACTTTGTCATCCTTGATGACGCTCCTCTAGTGTTGGGAAGACCATTTGTAAAAACTCACGAAGCTTTGAAAAACCGGAAGTTCAACAATCTACCTCTTCAATTAGGGGCATTTAAAAAGAGTGTCGATCTTGAGCGGTCAATGAAATATCCATTCGGCAATAATGACCCCCTAATTGAAGATGAAGATGAACCACCCGATACAAGTGAAGAGATTGACCACTTTGTTGAAGAAGAGGTCGCCATAGAACAAACTTTTAAAGTTCTTGATCGAAACGAGCAACCAAATAAGGAGTCTCCTAAAGACCCACCACTTGAGCTCAAAGAACTGCCAAAAGGTTTGGAATATGCTTTTCTAGACAAAGATGGTAAGTTACCTGTAATTATTTCGTCTAAATTAGATAACTTAGAAAAAGAAAAACTAATCAATCTTTTGAAAAAACACAAAAATGCAATAGCTTGGAAACTTGTTGACATAAAAGGAATTAGTCCTTCTATGTGCACACACAAAATTTTGATGAATGATGACTACAAATCGGTCATCCAACCACAACGTCGCGTAAATCCAAATGTTCAAGAAGTGGTTAAAAACGAAGTCATCAAATTACTTGACGCCGGACTTATCTATCCTATTTCCGATAGTCCTTGGGTAAGTCTCGTCCAAGTAGTTCCAAAGAAAGGAGGTATGACGGTAATTACTAATGAAAAGAATGAATTAATACCAACGAGAACCGTCACAGGATGGAGAGTATGTATAGATTATAGACGATTAAATGAAGCAACAAGAAAGGATCATTTTCCTTTACCCTTCATTGATCAAATGTTAGAAAGATTATCCGGTCATAAATTTTACTGTTTCTTGGATGGTTTTTCAGGTTACTTTCAAATCCCGATAGCACCCGAAGACCAAGAAAAGACAACTTTCACATGTCCCTATGGAACTTTTGCTTATCGACGCATGCCTTTTGGTCTATGTAATGCCCCTGCAACATTCCAACGTTGCATGGTAGCCATTTTCCATGACATGATAGAAAAGACAATGGAAGTCTTCATGGACGACTTTTCTATCTTTGGGGATTCATACGACCAATGCCTCGATAACCTTGAACGAATGCTATCCCGATGTGAGGAAACTAACCTCGCCCTTAATTGGGAAAAATGCCATTTCATGGTAACGGAGGGAATAGTACTCGGTCACAAAATCTCAAGCGAAGGAATGGAGGTGGATCAAGCCAAAATAGATACCATTTCTAGGTTACCTCCTCCATCCTCCGTAAGAGCTATTAGAAGTTTCCTAGGGCATGCCGGATTTTATAGGCGGTTTATCAAAGACTTTTCAAAAATCTCAAGGCCTCTAACAAAATTACTTGAAAAAGATGCTCCTTTCATCTTTGACAAGGATTGCAATCAAGCATTTCTAACCCTAAAGGAAATGCTAGTCAATGCGCCTATCATGATAGCACCTGATTGGAAATTTCCTTTCGAAATCATGTGTGATGCTAGTGACTTTGCAGTTGGAGCTGTCTTGGGACAGAGAAAAGAAAAGCATTTCCACCCAATATATTATGCTAGTAAAACACTTAACGATGCACAAGAAAATTACACAACAACTGAAAAAGAGTTACTAGCTGTGGTATTTGCTTTTGATAAATTTCGTTCTTATCTTGTTCTTTCTAAAACTATAGTCTATACAGACCATGCAGCCATTCGATATCTCTTTAAGAAGCAGGACGCAAAACCACGTTTGATTAGGTGGATTCTACTCCTCCAAGAATTTGACATTGAAATCAAGGACAAAAGAGGAGCAGAAAATACCGCAGCAGATCATCTTTCACGCTTAGAAGACCCAACTTTGGAGGCAACCAGGGACGAGCAAATCAACGAAAAATTTCCAACTGAATCCCTGGAAATGGTGGAATATAAGGAAGAACCATGGTACGCCGATTTTGCTAACTACCTAGCTAGTGGAATAGTCGCAAAAGGGTGGCCACATCACCAAAGAAAAAAATTCTTTGCCAATGTGAAACACTATTTTTGGGAAGATCCATATCTTTTCAAAATGTATTCCGACCAACTCATCAGACGATGCGTACATGGTAGTGAAGCACGAAGAATTCTCCGCCATTGTCATGAAGGTCCATACGGAGGACATCATGGTGCTGCCAGTACCGCACGAAAGGTATTCGATTCAGGATTTTATTGGCCAACCATTTACAAAGATGCCCAAAATCTTGTAAAGACATGTGATGCTTGCCAAAGAACAGGTAATATTTCTTCCAAAAACGAAACGCCACAAAATGGCATTCTTGTTTGTGAAATTTTTGATGTATGGGGACTCGACTTTATGGGACCTTTCCCACCATCAAAAGGAAACAAATACATACTTGTGGCAGTAGATTACTTGTCTAAATGGGCCGAGGCCGAGGCACTTCCAACAAATGATGGAAGAGTAGTGGTAAGGTTTCTGAAAAAATTATTCTCTCGTTTTGGCACACCTAAAGCTTTAATAAGTGATAGAGGTACCCATTTTTGCAACCATCAACTTGAAAAAATTTTAACAAGATATGGGGTCTATCACCGGGTTTCGACGGCATATCACCCTCAAACAAACGGACAAGCCGAAGTGACTAATAGAGGGTTAAAACGAATACTCGAAAAAACCGTAGGATTAAATAGAAAGGAATGGGCTGATAAATTAGATGATGCTTTATGGGCTTTTCGAACTGCTTATAAAACAACGATAGGTACAACCCCATATAAGCTAGTCTATGGAAAAAGTTGTCATTTGCCAGTAGAAATTGCACACAAAGCCTACTGGGCAATCAAAAATGTAAATTTAGATCTTGAATTTGCTGGTAAAAATCGATTTTGTCAAATAAATGAATTAGACGAACTTAGGAATTATGCATACTCAAACTCCGAGATTTATAAGGAAAGAATGAAAAATTTGCATGACAAACATATTAAACCTAATGAATTTCGGGTGGGAGACTTAGTTCTTTTGTTTAATTCACGACTTCGATTGTTTCCTGGTAAATTAAAGTCTAGATGGTCAGGGCCTTTTTCCGTCACCCATATTTTTCCACACGGTGCAGTAGAAATTAAACCTCGAAATGGGCCACCATTTAAAGTCAATGGCCAACGGCTGAAACTCTATCAAGGATTTATTGAGGATGAGGAAGAAGAGATCTCGCTTCAAACCGTGGAAGAATAAAAACATCATGCCTGGTAAGTTACGAACGATTGAGACGACAAAATAAAGCGGTAAGTTTTCTAAACCATAGCTTATGGGAAAAAGGGGCACTCACACGCGCACATAAAAAAAAAAAAAAATGCTCGGCACGAGGCCGTGTCCGCTGGACACGGGGCCGTGTTCGCGCTGCAGACGGGATAAAACCCCTTTTCTAAAACTGTTTCTTCATTCCACACGCCCCGTTTCCCCACAAAAGCTCTGGTTCCAGGCGATTTTTCGCGAATTTTCAACGTCTCTCACCGATCTAACAACGTCGAGGTATGATTCTATCACTCTTAGTAGTTAGATTAGTTACTTGCATGTAGTTAAAACACCACAAATTTGGGGAAAAATCTAGGGTTCTTGATGTTCATCCGAATCGAACCTAAAATTTTTGCCTAAATCTGTTTGCATTTAGTTAGGTTAGTGTTAAGGGAAGTAAATACACTTAGATTGTTCATAGATTCACCCGATTTCTTACAAAAACCCCAAACCCTTGCTCTTGAACCGAAAAAGACAAAATTGATAAGGTAAAAGGGATATTTTGGGAAAAACGGTGTTTAGGGTTTCATTTTCGGGGGAAACCGCACCTATTGGACCAAAAATTTTTAAGTTTTCGAAACCGGGTCGAAAAATGAAGTTTTTGAGTAACAGACTTCTTGACACGGGGCCGTGTCCACTGGACACGGGGTCGTGTCCAGCCCACTGTTTGCAGTTTTATCCGAAAACATTTCTGATTCGTGCTAATCTTTGGTGTATTCTTTCAGATGGCAAAGTTCACAAGGTTCAATGCAAGTGAGCTTGATGCAAGGGCAAGGTATGAGGTTCTTCAAACAAGACCCGAAGAATACCCGAGGAGAGCTTGCACAGAACTGTTAACCTTGGTGAACCAGCTGAACCGATTTAACAACATCGTTACGGGACCACTAGCTGTTGCATTAAACACTAGGCTTCAGTCAGTGCATCAATGTACCATGGAGTTCTACAGTACCTTCAACTTCGATTCAAGGTGTGACCCATTTGACAATACTGGGGTTGTATTTCGGTGTGGAGGAACAATGTACTCGATCTCCATGGCACAGTTTGGAGCCATAATAGGTCTATATCAAGAAGAGGAATCGGGAAACGAAGAAAATACCGGGGGATTACGAGACTTGGAGGTAAATGAAAGACAAGCCGCATGGGCTCAAATCGGTGAAGGAATCTACGACCCTCGTAGCACCAAGAGTACAAAGCTGAGGGATCCGCTCTATCGCTACATTCATAGGATCCTCACCTACTCTCTAAACCAACGTCACGACAGTAGTGGTGTTGTAGGGTTGAAAGATTTGGTTGTCCTCCACTGTATCCACAACCAAAAGCCTCTTGATGTTCCATATCTCCTGTTGAAAAACATGCATCTCAACCGTCTTGCTCGAGCTCCAACGCCCATCTTCTACGGAGGTTGGGTGTACCGTCTTTTTAAGCATTACACGCGAATTCCAAGAGCCTTTGAAAGAAGCCCATGGTCGGGACGAGTTGACTACCACATTTGCCGAGCCATGAACTTACTCTATGAGGCGGAAGACGGAACAGTGAGTTTCCAAAGAACGCAAGGCTATGCATGGAACCCACAGGAGGCCCTAGTTCTTCACGAACCACCTCCCCACCACCAGTATCCACCCCATGGTGATCCGGGTCAATCCTCCTCACAAGGAGGCGGTTTTCCTAATTTTCAAAGCTTACATGATCTTATGCAGGAAAACCTTATGTGTACCAGGAACGCCTACAACCTCGCCAACAACACATACCACCGGGTCGGAGCTATTGAACGCAACATCAACGATATACAAGACGATATCAGCAGCATCCGGGAGCATATGGCGGGACATGGGGATGGAGGTGATGATAGCGATGAAGATATGGATTAGAGGGTTTGGAGGAGCAGGAGCGGGTTGATGGCGAGCCCACAGGTTTAAGTCCCTTTATCTATCGAACGGTTGGTGGCCTGCGTGCCAGAAGTTGAACAATTTACTTTCCTTAAACACTTTTATTTTCCGTTTTATTTTTCTTTTACTTTATGCTTGGAACAATTAACTGTGGTAATGTAGGATGTTTGTATTGCTTGGTGTGGTATTAAGTGATGAAACAGGTACAAACCAAGGCTTGGGGTGCTAAGCCTCATCGCTTATAGGGCCAGGAAGGAGAAACCGGAGAAAGAAACCTGTTTTTCAGGCTTTCAGACTGTCCACACGGGGACGTGTCCAGCCAACACGCCCCCGTGCTCACCTCCCAGACCTGCTGTATGGCTTCTGTTCTGCAGAATTTTGTCAGACACGTGGCCGTGTCCAGTGGACACGGGGCCGTGTCCACCTTCTGTAAGTTCTTGTTACTGGAACCTGAACACGGGGTCGTGCCCACTCAACACGGGGCCGTGTTCCGTGCCCAGTAACACAAATTTTTGCTTTTTAAACACTATTTTACACATCTAATCAACCTAAAAATTTATTTTTGGGACACATTGAGGACAATGTGTAATTTAAGTGTGGGGGGGATGCTAAAACCTTGAATTTTGCAAGTCCTAAATACAAGCCTTACACAAAACTCTATTGGAACCGCTAATCACCCCAAATTTTTTCAAAAATTTCATTTTTTTACTTGTCTAGGTTTAACTCGGGAAATTCAAGTTCTCAAAAAGGTTATATTTTTACGAATTTACAACCGATAGCGTAGTGATAAAAAGAACCAACATAAGAAAATTATGAAAAGGCATAGCAAACCTATTTAAAATTTGATTATACATACTTAATCACATAAAAACCCATTCCCACAAAAGTGAGTTTTGAGCCTTTATTGAGCACACAAATTACATATCATTTGACTAAATGCTCATTTTTCGTTTCTTGTGTGAATAGCCGCTTGGTTCTTACGACTCTAGAACTTGCCATGACAATACATTACCGGTCCTTATCAACTTAAACCCGAGTAAGTAAATGATGGAGGCATTAGGACTAACCCTTTTTATTTCTACACCATTATTTTTCTTTTTCTTTTACCACCTACCCAAAAAATCCCCCTAGTTAGCCCTTTGAGCCTAAACCTTTTTCGTTTCATCACCCAAACAAAAACCCTTTTACCCACCAAAACCTTTTTTTATTTTTAACCCTTTATTTTAGTAACAAGTTCGGTTCTTCGATCAAAAAAAAATATTTTGATAATGATGAAGAAAAAAAGAAAATAAACAAACAAGTTAATCAAAAATAACTTAGTTTGAATAAAAGCTTCATCAAAATAAAAAGTTGCAAAAATACGAAAACCGACACTTGTTACGCTTTTAGCCTTTTTTCTAACCACTAACCCAACCACCTACCTTTAGCCCTAGCCTAACCCTTAACCCGCAAAGTCCTCTTGATATCTACAAAGGTATAAAAGTTAAAAAGGAGGAGGATTGATTTCTTGGCAAGCCTATGGTAGGAATAAGTTCAATGCCGCTCTCGAGTGATTCACTAAAAATACACCTTCGGCCGAGTGTGAGTGATTTCCCCGTGAGGTATGTGAACTTGTATATAAATAGAATTTTAAAAAAAGGCATGTTATGCCCAAATAAGTAATTTCTTTTATGAAAAGTTCTAAATAAATCATTACGAATAGGAGTGTAAATAAATAAAAATAAAACCCAAAAAGATCTTGGAAATCCCGACACTCTACGACAAGCCCAAAACCTTCTCTTCTACCTATTCCATTTGGGAGTGTAAGCCACATATTAAAAGAGTTTTGCTTGAGGACAAGCAAAAGTTCAAGTGTGGGGGTATTTGATGTGTGTAAAATGCAACATATAAATTACATCAAATGAGGTATAAAACTAATCCTTTTTTAGTACTAATATTGGAAAAAGAGTGTTTTTGTCTTCCTTTTGTATTTTCAGGATTAAATGAGCTCAAAAACGCAAAAGAAGCAAAAAGACAGCTAAATCCAACATAAATACAAGAAAAGGAATATTAGTGGACTGCCCGAACCCTCAACGGCACCTTCCAAAGCAAAATAGAGAAAACAGAAGACTGAACACGCCCCGTGCTCAGCCAGCACGGGGCCGTGCCCAAGAAGCAGCAGAAAAGACAAACCTATAGAAGCTTCTATTGCCCATCACGGGGCCGTGCTCAGCGGACACGGGGGCGTGTCGAAAGTACAGCAGGCGCATTTATTGTAATTGCGAATTACAATTAATGAGGAGAGAGAGTGTCAGACGGACACGGGGCCGTGCCCAGCGGACACGGGGCCGTGTCCAGCTCTCTGTTCAGCCTATAAATAGGAGTGCTTGGATTCATTTCATCTCATCCCTTGGCACACCACCTCTCTCACACTTCATCCACCACCCACCACCATCACAACACCATCATCCACCACCATCATCCATTGTCCATCATAGAGTGTGTGAGTCGTCTCGGGATCCAAGATTGATCGTAAGAGTTCTTGACAATCAAGGCCATGTTTGCCTAAGTCTCTTACATCACTTGGTGAAGACAAAGTGTCTAGTATAATACTTTTTATTTCTAATCTTTTGCACTTTTTATTTGGTTTTGTATTAATGACTTTAATAACTAGTTACTTATGTTGAAGGTGATCTTTCCTTATCGTTTGTCCGTGGTGTCTTGGCATTATTTTACTGTCTATATAAAATAAAGGATTTTCACCATTCATATCTCCACGGTCTATATGGAGATATGTTGGCTACCTGGTAGGGGGTTAAGGGAACGGTTTGGTAAAGGTCTTGCCATTGTTCAGCGTTTAGAGGTCCTGCAATGGACCTGGGTCAAATTTAGTAGGACCTCCTTCAACACTTCACGGTATTGGATGGCGGGGGTCCAAACTCTTTGACCCCCTCATAAGTTAACTACTATTAATACTATAACCCGGCTATTTAGGACTGTATCCCTGCTGACTCAGACTACTTAGCCGAGGGTAACGTCACCGCCAAAAGCGGGGCCTACCACAATATTGCATTAATAACTTAATTCATTATCTTCCAATAATCCACCCTTTTAGGATTGTATCCCTGCTGACTCAAACTACTGGGGTGAGGGTAACGTCGCCTTCAAAAGAGGGGCCTACTACAATAACTAAGATAATCTCTTAATTATGTACAAAAGTGCGGAAATAATCAAAGGTTATACTATATACGAGTCGGAACCAAGTGATTCATCTTGTCTATCTGTTTTTCTTTTATTTTTATTTTCAGCATTTTAGTTAGTTTTTATTTTTCTTAGTTTAAAACCTTTTTCTAAACTTTTTATTTTGATTAGACGTTGAGGATAAACCGGTACTAAAAGCTCTTGTGTCCTTGGACGACCTCGGTATCTTACCAACGCTATACTACACTCAACGATGGGTGCACTTGCCCATATGTGTGTTTAGTGTTAGTGAAATATCGTGTTTTATAAATTTAAAACTTGGCTAAAATAAGTGTTAAAAAGGGCTTAAAATATACACCTAAAATATACGACACTTCACACGCATCATATATATATACCTACTTGGAACCACATAACATCACCAGACAACCACTATTCACGTTTTCATTTCGCCACCACCACCTAACACAATTCGTCAAATCTTTGACAACAACCAATTAAGTTAACTAGTGCGAAGAAGCAACCTATTAAGTCAATTTGTAAAGGCAGCCATTATTTCCACACCCTATAATCTTATTTTCATATCCCTAGGTGTATACAGGTCGTATAACCTTATACGACCTGTATAGAATGCTTTTGCACATAAATAAATGAAGTGGAATGTTTTTTTTTACATGTATACGGGCCGTATAACATTATACAAGTCGTATATAATTGTATAGCGGCAATATAATGTTATACGACCTAATGTGTTTATTTTTGTGAGGGTTTTGGGTTTTTAAGATCTGTATACGGGCCATATAATGTTGTACGACCCGTATATAAGTTTTTTGTGTAAAACCGAACAACCGTTTAAAGTTTTTGTAATTCTTTAGATAGCGTTTTCAGTATCCGGAGTTTGTTGGGTGGCGACGATGGTAGGTTGTGAGAGTATGAGAGTATGATTGCTGAAGGTTTTCAATTTCCGGAGTTTGTTGGGTTGTTTGTAGCTAGAGTTTAGAATGCTTGTAGTTTTATTATAAACTTTTTGGTGAAAGTTATCATCTTTTGGGTCAAGTGAAGCAATGAATGGAGGAATATCTTTTACTTATTTTTATTTTTAATATATGAAGCATATTATATAAGTTTTTAGATGGTATTTGTAAGGTTTAATTGCCTTGTGTAACTTTGATTGACATCTATCATTGTTAGGATATGAGTTTGACTTAATTGTGTTATTTAATAAGATGTAATGAAAGTAGATAAAATAGGGAATAATATGCAGCAGAATGGTGTAACACTTTATAACACAATTAAGGAAAGATTAGTTTTCATCACACAATGCTTTCATTAGTCATAAGATTGAATACACAATGATTGACTTATGCATGCATGAACACTAACTCCTCCTCAGCCGAATCTCACTATGGTTGTTCGTACAAGATGAATGTGTGTGCAAAAGAGCTAAATAGAATAGTACAGACACTGTCTATTTATAGTACAAATCCTAACCATTAAGAATCTTTGCTGACGTCACCTAGACAGTGACAGCTAACAGTTATAACAACCTCTAAACACTGATGCAATACAGACACTGTTACATTGAAATACTGATAAACAAACACTGATTCTTCTATTTGCTGTTGATGCTTAAACACTGATGATGCTGAGGAGTTCTTTCCTCTAAGGTTGATCGGGCCTTTGATTTAGCATTACTTTGTTTTCAACATCACTTTGACAATCAGCACGTGATAGGTCTTAACAGTCTTTGTAATCAGCAGTGCTTTGATAGAACAGTCTTTGAGCATAATAATGTTTAGGATCATCAGTTGTTAGAACACACTTCCATTGGAGGGAATTAAGTTCAAGCACTGCTTATTGAGGATCAACTATTGAGAACCAGTTTTGGCTTTTGTATCATCTGTTCTTCAAGGAAGGATTACATGGGCAAACAATCATTACCTTAATATGAGTGTCCAACTACAATCCTTCATTATTGAAAATCACTGTATCACCACCATTTATCTTCTTCTATCATACGTCTTCCTCCTTTCAAAATTCAAATCAAACTCATCGAACACATTACCCTGCTTCACCACTTTTAAACCCAATGGACTTCACTTTTCGAACAATTTATAAGCAGCAGCTGCACACCCACTTTTTCGACCACCCAGTCATCGATATGCGATCACTAACTTTACTTTGTTATTCAATTTCACCAACTTTTTTTATTATTATTTTGCAAAAGAACTAGAGAAACAGAGAATACGGGATGAGATTGTTTGTGAACTAGTGCAAAAGATCATTTTTCATATATGGAATTAAACATAGTGCAAAAGATTTCAACATTAATTAATGTCCATGAACCATGAAACAACTCAACCCCCTATTGTTACACATATATATACACCCACCCATCCACACACAACATTTCACCCACACTTTTCACTATCTTCCACTGGAAGATAAACCATCTTTAGCCAGAAAACAAACCGTCATGGCTGAAGCTTTTGGTATTTATATAATATCCATTATCCCCTTGGTGGTTTCTGTACCCATCCCTGCGGGACATGGCATCTAAACCCTTTAATCCCAACGCTTCTCCTTACATTCCTCACCATTTCTTGAATTCGAGTTCATTAAGAAGTAATGACTGCTGACTAATTGCAAGATTGTTTGTCGGGCTTCAAGTGCTCACACAAGGTGATAAACAACGCTGATCTGGAATTAGAGATCCGTTGTGGGTGGTAGTTACCCGGTCCCTGTCGCCTTGGTAGTTGTTATATAATATCCATTATCTCTTTCGTGGTTTCTGTACCTATCCCCGCGTGACATGGCGTCTAAACCCTTGAATCCCAACGCTTCTCCTTACATTCCTCATCATTTCCTGAATTCGAGTTCATTAAGAAGTAATGAATGTTGGCTAATTGCAAGACTGTTTTTCGGGCTTCCAATGCTCACACAAGGTGGTAAACAACGCTGATATGGAATTGGATAACCGTTGTGGGTGGTAGTTACCCAGTCCCCTATCGCCTTGGTAGTTGTTATATAATATTCATTATTACCTTGGTAGTTGTTATCATATCCTGCTGCCTTGTTAGTTGTTATCATATCCATTATTTCATTACATTAAGCTTGATCTTATTTCATGTTCTACAATTTGTAATGATGTTAGGTAATTAGATGCATGTATGGACATATTCGCTCTAAACACATAACGACTGCGTTTTCGTCAATTTCACATACCGATAATAAGTTTTAGTATAATGTTATACGACCCGGGTATAATTTTTTTATGCAAAACCGAACAACCGTTTAATAAGTTTTAATAATTCTTTAGGTAGCGTTTGTCGTATTATCTAGATATATCGGATTATGTTACGAGTTTGTAAAACATCTATGTTACAATAGTATTTGTCGTATTATTTTTTATATACATATCGGATAAGCAATACATGTGCATATGATAAAGAATACCATCACAATTATTAAACAAACAAGATAATAAACAATACAACAACCAATTATTAAACAAACAAGATAAAATGTAAACATAAGATAAATATTTACAATGTTTTACATCTAAAACAACAAAAGATAAATATTTACAATGTTTCAAATCTAAAACAACAAAAGATAAATATAGATAATAAACCTCTACGACGATGGTGGTGGGGCTAGTGGTGGTGCTGCAGCGCCAGTTCATGGAGGTAAAGGCGTGCCAGAATGCATAGCAATAATCGTCTGCACGATCCACTATATGCCCTCCCGCATAGCAGCTACATCCGACTCGACCTTAGCCAGTCTCTCTTCCACCCCCGCTGGAGGCATAACAAGTGGTCTCACGCTCCATCTCTCATACGGGTGATCACCCCGTACATCTTGCACATCCTGCTACGATCTGTCGATCGCCACATTAACTCCCCCCTCGAACCCTCCTCCCCCGCCTCCCTCTCCCCCATCACCCTCACCCTCACCCTCGCCTCCCTCTCCCCCTAGCCTGCGTCACTCTACAGTGGCTGCCCTGGGTACCGCTCGGTACGACCGTCGTCAAGCGACCAAATTACCCGGACCTTGTCTGGTGGCACCTCGTAAGCAATCCCCATCGAGACTGTTGTGGCCCTACCTACCAGATCAACCTAACGTGTGATGGTCATATCCAGAGCCACCTGCGGGGACAAGAGGCGTGACTAGTGCTTCGCCAAACGGTTGACAAAGCCGCCACAACTAATGTGGCTCGAGGTACGCTTAAAAGCGTACTCGGAGAAGTATGTGGCCAATTTGTATGCCAAGTTTCCCCCCTCCCTCGCCGGTAAGTAGCTCGTACAAGAAGAACAGGTCATTTTGGGTGACCCACTCTCTGCTATTGTGACGACCTGCAATCGTCACAGTGATACACCAATGTAGGTATCGGTGCAACGGGTCATAAATGCGCGACACCCGCGCCCTCGGATCGCAAACGCGGTGTCACGAACTCCTTGGTACCAATAGTGCGCCACAGGTCCACAACACTTCAAAGGATGTGGTGGTCGGCACATCCAAAAATGTCAGGGATACTGACTCATCCGGTGAGTACAGACCCGAGGCAACAGCAAACTGGGGGCGCGTCATCCGGCGAGGCTCCCCGCAAAGAGTAAACGACACTACGGGGGCATCCAAATAATGCTATAATGTGACAACCTGAGTTTTCAAGGTCTTTCCTCTACACATTACTTGTTTCACGACTCCGTTTTCATAATTCATTTACGTTGTACCATGTGCATGTTTGATAAATGATTAATGTATTGTTATGGTTGGTTGTTTAATGGAAAGCTAAGAATAGTTTGTCTTTCATAACTTCATAACAAAGGTCCTTCGTCACAAACCCCCTGCTCGACGAAGATAGTCCTTTGTCATCACTATGCTAGACGAAGATTAGATCCTTCGTCATCACCCTGCTCGACGAAGATAGATCTTCGTCTATGAGGATCCTTTGCCGAAAGGGTTCTCAGCCCAATCAACTTCAAGCCCAACCCACAAACGAATATATACATTATGTGTATAACTGCCCTATGATCATAACACACGTACAAGACTCAACCCTAGTTCTCTCTATCTTGGCGTCGATCTCCTCTTCCTCTCCACTTGAAGTTGGCGGCAATCCATTTCACTCAAGCATCATCTCTCCTTCGTTCCTGCTAATAATCTAAACTTCTCCGGTTAGTGTGATTCTATTTCTGAATTGATTGATCTTTGTTAAATGATTATGTGTTTACATGTTGTATGATAGGGGTAGGTATATGGCCGTATATGGTTTAGGGTTTGGTTAGCAAGCCAAAATTGTATGATTGATTAAAAGCATGTGGTCCACAGTTAATATATGTGATAAACAAGGGTTTCTTGGTGCTTATCTATGGTTGTTCTGGAAGTTTGAGAGATGAATTAATATTGTAGGATGATGATGGTTCAAGAACTGTAATAAGCACGATGACATGATTAGTAATCACTGAAATAAACTTACTTTTTGATCGATGATTATGAATGGTCTATGATGTGTGAACCATGATTATCAGTTTGTATGATAAAGTGTATTCATTGGAATAATTTAAGTACTTGAATGAATTGATTGATTAACCATGAAGGTTGACTGTTAGACGGTAATTAAGGATAGTGGGTGTAACCTTGTAACTGATTGAATTGTTTCTGTCAAACATAAAGTGGGTATGTTGTTAGCTACTGTTAATGTAAATCGATGTGTTGGGAAAGAAGGAAATCGTAACTGTCCTTGATGAACAGCGGCGAAGGTACCCCTCCCCAAGAAGAATCCAAGCCGACGAAGACTTGATTCTTCATCGACTGTCCTTTGACGAACCATTCGGATTCTTCGTCGCGATCTCTTCATGGCGACGTATGATTCTTCGTCGTGAGGGTTGTTCGCCAAAAGGCCCTTCGCCAGGAGGGTACCCCACTAACAGAACTGAGGTTTAGGATATGTATGATGATGAATGCTTATGATTGCTTAAATTCTAGTTGTTACCTGTTAACAACGTTAGTCATGACCGAGGAACCTGATGTGGCTCGTGTGAATAGTAAACTCATCTGTTAAGTGTTGTTATGTGATTTGAGTACTCGCTATCTATTATGCGATGATCTTTGCTATGAACGCACTCTATCAATATACGTGAACAACGTGAATGTAAGCTGATTACGTGTACGTGAACATCATAGGCTTTGACTGATTAAGTGTGAACAAGTAACTAGTCATACCAAGCAAACCAAGGTGAGTTCACTTCTCTCAAAACAAGCATGCGTCCGGTGGGGACGATCAAATAGACAAACAAATAAACGGATTTTCATAAACCCACATCCTTGTAGGGGATGTGAGGCAGTTTTCACAAACCCATATCCTTGCAGGGGATATGAAACAGTTTTCAGTAAATGTTGATGTTGGATGATACACTCACTTTCTATCATTAAGTCCCATCATACTACCGGGTTTGTTGCTTGTAGGGCAACGGGGTTATTAGTTGATAGCGCTATTAGGTTTGGCACCCTCACGACGTACCTGGATAGTACGTGCGTGAACTAATAACTTTAAAATCATGACCAATGTTTGATTAGAGAATTGGAGAAGGGAAAAAAGGGCCGTCTGCGGTATCGAGTTATTATCAACATAACATAAATCAGTAATCGGTAACGAACGGTTTAACAAGTCAGTGAACTCACCAGCGTTATCTGATACACTTTTTTGCATGCTTGCAGGCCTATAGGTACATGTCATTGGAACTTGTTGTCTAGGGTGCTGGAGTGGTCATGGGTCAAGTTACAAGGAGTCACAAGACAAGTCTGATGGCTTTTATACACTTGAGTTACAAATTTATTGACTATTATATTATGCTTCCGCTGATTAATAAATAATGGTTTGTAACGCTTTACTGTCACACCCCGATATTTCCACGTATTACCGGTGGGCCCGGTGGGGAGTATCGTGACGTAGTTGATATCATTATAGTCAAATAACACAATTTAAATGCACAGCGGAAGCAAAAGATTGAATCACATTACAAACCGAATAAATAGTAATATCAAAGTATTACAACCGGACTGTAAAGGATCCACAGGCGGATCAAAAGATAAAAGATCATTGTTCAACAAACTTTAACATCTAAAGCTTGCAAGACTTGATTTATGATGCCAGGAGTAGCCAGCCTATTTCGTCTAGTACCTGCACTTAGCCTTTTTGGAAAATACGTCAGTTTACACTGGTAAATACAATTAACTGACTCATTTTGAAAAGAGTTTGAGAAAATTAGTTTGAATGCACACGGCACAAAATATCTTTTATAACTTGGGACAATTATTTAAAAATAATCTTGTATACAGTTTTACTTATTTGTCGTCCGTCAGGGCCGGTTAGAAGAGCCGGACAAGATTAACTGACACGCCACAGGTATAATGCCCACAAGGTTGATTCCTTTAAGTGGATTACCAGTTTTTACATAATGCAACTGTCAGGTGTATGCCTACACCCCGTGCTTAGGTCATGGCCATTTCTTTGAATGATGTCAAGGATATCCGTGACATGGTCATTTAACCCCCAAGGGCCATATACCAAATAAAACAGATTAAAACGGGTTATGTAAATATATTAATCACAATCCGATTTAAACAACTACATACCCGACCAAGCGGTATTATTATAATACCGTATCCTAAGCCCGTATAGGGAAAATAAGTTAAAAGTATTTACCTGAGTAAGTATAATTCACAAACAGTGAGTGCAAGTAGCTTTTACCGGGCTCCTAATCTGGAATGAAGGTTTTAATAACCTATTAGATTCCTAACGGGTCTTAATTAAGTCTAAACTTAGACCGGTTAGTTTTTAAAGGAAGATACGGTCCAAAAGGCAAGATTAAGCGATGACCGGATTAGAGTGTGGTTTAGACCGACAAGTTTGTATACTTGTATAATATGGGTAAACTAAACACATTCTAGATTTTGAGATAAAAATGATAAGGTTTGACCCGTTTCGGCTAATTTATGCAAACTAGTTACATAAACCGCGTCGAACGCGAAAAATGCATAACGGGTAACCAAAAGAGTCATATACAGGTTTCCTAAGTTAATATGCCTTAAACATGTTATGATATCACTAGGATACCTTCCATTATGCCCAAAATGAATTTAAACTCAAGTTATGTCCCGTAGGGGTATTTTGGTCATTTTAAAGCTTATAAAAGAGTTTAAATATAAATCTGAGTTTCAGGTCTGATATAATAAGTAAAAATATTTATTTTTATAAGTCATAACAGTAGGGTATTGCAAATATGTGAAATTTACTATTTATAACCAAACTATGCACCGTAGGGGCATTTTGGTAATTTCACATAGGTTTTAAAGGTCAAAACAGGGAATTTGAGTTTAAAACTTTTCTTTAATGTTAAAATATATAAATTTACTTAAAACATTAATAGGTATTAAGTCTTATATGGGAAAAATGGTTTTAATACATACTATGCGTTTTAAACGCGTAAAAAGGCGATTTTAAGCGATTCTCGGATTTTATAAGAAAAGCTGATATTTTTATCATTCCAGAAGACTCAAAATATTTTATTTATTATATAAGATCAGTAGCAAAAGGTTTGGTATCAAAATATTATGTAAAACTCATTTTATAGGCCAAAAGGGCAAAACCGACAATTACCGAATCAAAGCTATAACTCTATGTTATGCTCAACCTAAAAATAAATAAAAATCTTCAAAAATCCCAAAATATTATTTTACATCAGTAGGTAAAAAGTTTGGTTTCAAAAATTGGGTTTAGATAGGCTTCATGCTAATTATGTCGTTTAATTAATAAAAAGTTTTCTAATTACGCTATTGAGCATAACTCCTAATCTAGACCTCAAACTGATGTGAAAATTTAGGGACATGTTTATATATTAGTAATAAAGGTTTCTATTCTTTCACATTTTCAAAAATATCATTTTAAAGTCAAGAGGGCATAACGGTCAACATTTAGGCATATAACGGAAACATGCATATCAATCGGATAACTAATGAACCAAGTTGTATAACCACAGAGGGTTATACTAACATGTAACGTGGTCCTAATAAAGCTCTAAGGTATTTCTAAATCATGCTACATTGGGTCAGAATTGAAAGTCAAAGCAAAAGTCTAATAATGCGACTTCCGGTTCCGAACCGAGCCTAAACTGAAAATTGTCGGGTTGAACATGTTTAGACATGTTCTTACATTAATTACCAAGTTATATTAGTGATAAAACAGGTTGTATGGCCTCTACATTGCTAATTATGCATTTATTTGAAAATTAGCTTTCTGTTGACTTTTTATGATTAAGTTTGACCCGACAATTGACCTAGTTAGAGTGGGAATCAGAGGGTGCCCTTTTAAGGGTTTATTACCCATATAATTACCAACTGAAAACTACTCTTAATTCGAGAATTGACTAGACCATTAGTGATTAATCACTAAGTCAAACCTTAATTACGACGGGTTTGACTTTAGGCCATTAAACTAATTATAAACGTAATTAGGAGGTTAAGGACACTTACAATAGTCCTAAGCACGATTATGGTTCCTAAGGAAACTTGTTGAAAGCCAGAGTAGCTCCAGAGATCAGCTTGAAATGAATTTGAGAATGGCAAGTCCAAATGTTGCAACTTCAAGTTCTTATATAGGGCCTTAAATCTCCTAAGATCATTACAACAAAGCCTACAATTGTTTCCAGATGATCCCATGTGTCCCTATGCATGTAAAACCATTGGCTCAACTCCTGTTTTTCAAAACCCATGCAACTAAGGCGGTGTAACCGGTTATAACAGCCAACTGCCAATTTTCTGCTGCCAGCGACCGCCTTACGGACCGTAAGAAATACCCTTTGCGGTCCGTATGAACCTCTTACGGACCGTATCTCCAAAATTATACGGCCCGTAACCGACCTTGTTCTGAGATACCCAGTTACAATGCTTGCGGACCGTAAGGCTAAGCCCATACGGTCCGTAACCGATGACCAGAAGACAAAAATTTGAGAATCTCTAGTATTTGGCCATGCAACTTTGATATTACAAATTTAGGGCCTTTAATATCAGTATGGGACCACTTGATCAGGTCTAAAATGTTATGACAACCTTGCCATGCATTAGAATTGTCTTGGATTCTTTAAAAATCATGAATGAAAGTTTGTCGTATACACTCTCATAGGATCCCATCTTTGCAATTTGAATTATGCATTATCAGAAATAACCGGATTTGAGTATATGTTAGATGTTTATAAAACAGATTAAGGTTTGGGATTTATTATTAGGTCACTCAGAGGTATTAATTAACATGTCGACACTTTTAAATCCTACCATACATCTTTTAACTTGATCCGGGTTTATAACACGTTACCCTCCATGACACGTGTCTTTATTTTATTGGGCATGATTTTACGAGGTGTTACATCCTCACCCCCTTAAAAGAAATATCGACCTCGAGATTTACTGAAATAAATGAGGGTATTTTTCTTTCATTGTGGACTCTACCTCCCACGTATTCTCGGGTCCTCTACGGGCATCCCATTTAACCTTCACAATCGGTACATGCTTCTTTCGAAGCTTTTTAACCTGTCGATCTTCGATCGACAAAGGTTTTTCAACAAATTTCAGGCTCTCCTCGATGTGCACATCCGTGTGGGGTATGACTAGTGATTCATCAGCTAGACATTTCTTCATATTGCAAATGTGGAATACATTATGAATACCACTGAGCTCTTCAGGCAAATTTAATTTGTAAGCCATTGTGCCGACACATTCGATGATCTCGAATGGTCCTATATACCTTGGGCTTAACTTGCCTTTCTTGCCAAAACGCATTACCCCTTTCCAGGGTGATACCTTTAGTAACACTTTGTCACCAACCTCGAACTTTAGAGGTTTACGCCTTTTATCTGCGTAGCTTTTCTGCCTATCCCTGGCAGCCTTAAGACGATCTCGTATCTATACAATCTTGTATGTCGTCTCCAGGACAATATCAGGTCCTGTGAGTTGAACATCTCCAACTTCTGCCCAACAAACGGGCGTTCTGCACTTTCTTCCATATAAAGCTTCAAAGGTGCAGCTTGAATACTGGAATGATAACTATTATTGTATGAAAATTCGATCAATGGAAGATGATCATCCCAACTTCCACCTAGATCAATGACACAGGCCCTTAACATATCTTCCAGTGTTTGAATTGTTCGCTCGCTTTGACCATCCGTTTGCGGATGATATGCAGTGCTGAAGTTTAGTCGGGTGCCTAGGGATTGCTGGAAGCTTTTCCAGAATGCGATGTATACCTTGTATCCCTATCAGAGATAATAGACACTGGCACCCCGTGAAGAGATACAATCTCATCTACGTACAGCTGAGCTAACTTATCTGAGCTGTGTGTTTCCTTAATAGGTAGGAAGTGGGCTGACTTAGTCAGTCTATCCACTATCACCCAAATAGTATCATTTCCTCGTTTAGTCTTTGGCAAACTTGGTGATAAAATCCATGGTCACCATTTCCCACTTCCAGGTGGGAAGTTCAGGCTGTTGTAGCAAACCTGACGGCTTTTGGTGCTCAGCTTTAACTTGTGCGCACGTCAAACATTTGGCTACATAGGTAGCTATAGTCTTCTTTAAGCCTATCCACCAATAATTTGCCTTCAAATCCTGGTACATTTTGTCACGTCCAGGATGAACGGAATATTTAGAACTGTGGGCTTCTTGGAGGATAACCTCCCGAAGTCCTCCATAGATTGGAACCCATATTTATCCATTTAATCTTAGGATTCCATCCTTTCCACATGACAACTGTTCTGCAGTGACTCCTAGTTTTTCATTTGGATAGTTAGCTTCTAACATGGCTTCCTTGTGCACGGCTAACAGTCTATCACTTAAACTATTCTTTAATTCAATGCTCTTGGCATTGATTCTTATGGGCTTAACCCTTTCCTTTCTGCTCAATGCGTTGGCGACCACATTCGCCTTGCCTGGATGGTACCGGATTTCACAATCATAATCATTCAGTGTCTCCATCCATCGACGTTGTCTCATATTCAGATCCTTCTGATTGAACAAGTGTTGAAGGCTCTTGTGATCAGAATAGATCACACACAATACAAATAATGCCTCCATAGCTTTAATGCAAATACAACGGCACCCAACTCTAACTCGTGGGTGGTGTAATTCTTTTCGTGCACTTTTAGTTGTCGGGAAGCATAGGCAATAACCTTGCCTTTCTGCATGAGCACACACCCCATACCAGTGTGTGATGCATCGCAGTATACTACAAATTCTTCTATTCCATCAGGCAATGTCAACACGGGAGCATTGCTCAGTTTCTGCTTAAGTATATCAAACGATTCTTCTTGCTTAGGACCCCAATCAAACTTAATATTCTTTCTAGTTAACGAAGTTAGGGGTGCTGCAATCCTTGAGAAATTCTCAATAAAACGTCTGTAATATCCTGCCAGTCCCAAAAAGCTACGAATCTCTGTGGGCGTCTTTGGCTCTTGCCAATTCATGACAGCTTCAAACTTAGTGGGATCCACCTGGATACCACGCTCACTAACCACGTGTCCAAGAAACTGGACTTCACAAAGCCAAAATTCACACTTTGAAAACTTGGCATAGAGTTTCTCTTGTTGAAGCAGTGAAAGAATACAACGAAGGTGCTTCTCATGGTCAGCTTGATTCTTCGAGTAAATAAGAATATCATCGATGAATACGATGACAAATTTATCCAAGTAGGGCTTGCAGACGCGGTTCATGAGATCCATGAACGCTGCCGGTGCATTAGTGAGCCCAAAAGGCATCACCAAGAACTCGTAGTGACCATAACGAGTTCTAAATGCAGTCTTGTGTAAATTTTCATCTTTAACCTTCAGTTGATGGTAGTCTGACCTTAAGTCAATCTTAGAGAAGTAACTTGCCCCTTGTAATTGATCGAACAGATCGTCGATCCTGGGCAATGGATATCTATTCTTGAGAGTGACTTTGTTAAGCTCGCGATAATCGATGCATAGACGCATCGATCCATCCTCCTTCTTTACAAACATGATTGGTGCTCCCCAAGGAGACGAACTAGGTCTAATAAATCCTTTTACCAACAAATCATCCAACTGAGTTCTCAACTCTTTCATCTCAGTTGGGGCTAACCGGTAAGGTGCTCTTGCAACAGGTGCTGCTCCAGGTATAATGTCAATTCTGAACTCCACTTGCCTATCTGGTGGTAAACCAGGTAGTTCTTCAGGGAATACTTCTGGATATTCAGAAATGACAGGGATGTCTTCAACCTTGGGTTTCTGTTCATCAATAGTTGCCTGTGCCATATAAATGACACAACCCTTCTTCAAACACCTCGATGCCTTGAGCATAGACACTTGCTCAGGCAACCCATACTGGGTATCTCCTTGTATGGTAAGTGGCTCACCATACGGAGTCTTGATCACTACTTGTTTCTTGTCACAAACAATCTGGGCTTGGTTATAGGATAACCAATTCATGCCTATTACTATGTCGAAACCAGCTAACTTCAAAGGAAGTAAGGATAACAGAAAAGAGTGGTTCCTAATGGATATAAAACATCCATCTAACACAGTCGAGGCTGTCTCTAAGGTACCATCAGCCAATTCTATCTCATATTTCACGCTTAAGGTTTTAACAGGTAAATTCAACAACTTACAAAACTTATCATCTACAAATGACTTATCCGCACCCGAATCAAATAATACCCTTATATAAACATCATTGATGAGAAAGGTACCTGTGATCACATTATCATCATGAACGGCTTCTCGTGCATCCATTCGAAAGACCCTTGCATTGGTCTTTTTAACTTCTTCAGGATTTTTGGCATATTTAGGGCAGTTGGACTTGATGTGCCCCTTCTCGTTACAGTTATAGCACGTTGCATCCTTTATCTTCTTGCACTCTATCGTCTTGTGCTCCTTGGATTTTCATAACCCACATGCAAGTGGTTTTGACTGAGATTTGGATTGGAACCTGCATTTTCCAAAGTGACGTTTCTGGCAGGTTTTGCACTTTGGCTTTTCATCTGTTTGCTGACTACCCTTGCCAGGCCCAAACTTCTTCTTGTGGTCTGTGGTTCCTGACGTGTGCATATATATACATAATTTTTGCAATGAATTACACACGATTGGGTTTTAAATTTATAAAAGTGATTATTACTTTTACATCAAAACACACACGAAAGAGGCAAGTGTACCCCGTCATATATGTAATAAAGTATCGGTAAGAACCAAGTATCGATCCAAGGAAATGGGCGGAGAATCAATACTAGACCTTTGTCACTAAACTACCGGTAAAAACATAGATTTGGTTGATTTAAACTAAACTAAAGTAAACATAACCAAATACATAATAAAAATATAATAGATAGTAGATAAAAAAGCCTTGCTAAATACACAACCACAGCATGTCAACTAAGTCAGTTTTGGCACTAGAAGCATTCGGTCAATTTTCCAATTTAAGACAATTAGTATCCCTTTCGGGAATCCTAACATGACAATCATTCGGAAAGCTAAAACGATAAACACACTTTAACCACCTAAAATTGTTCTTTAATGCACAATTGATAAATGTCTATGAAAATCTCTTAAAAATAAGTTAGTCAGCCGTTAGGATTATTCTAACCTCACTTAAACAAGGAAAGCGACATCGATAAACACAATGCAACCACCGAGACAAGCATAAACTAGATTAAATCACAACCGAGTTCATTTTACAAATCTTACACAATAATTCACCAAGATAGCAATTTTGGCCTAAACTACTAACTAAGCTAACAAATCATGGCAAGAATTCATAACGACACCATCTAACCCGTTTAGGCCCTTACGTGACGGCAAGCTCTCTTGATTAACAATAATTACATTTTATTAAATCACTAACCATTTCTAGTATCATGATGCATACATTTAAACCAAGTTAAACTAGTTAACCAAATTCAAAGTTTACTAATACAAGATTAATTAAGCTTCATTTTTCAACTATCTTAACTAACCAAGCACCAATCATCCAACATAATTACTTATAATCAAGAATTCAATATCAATAACAAGGTTGCAAACTAATCATCAAAGATTAACATAGAAAATACTTCAAATGTCATTACAAACAAAGTTTAACAAACTAATGGTTATAATCTAGCAAGGGATTGTTGTGTTTTTGCTCAAAGGCTACAATAATACATAAATCATAATCTAAGTACTTGAAAGATTAACAAAAACTTGGAAAGATTAGAAAATCAAACCATAAACAAGTACTAGACTAAGGATCCGGGTAGTAATCGAGCTAATCGAGACAATGTGGCTTGAATCCGGGTGAAAGCTAATGCCTCCGGAGCCTGAAAATCGCCTGAGAGCTCTCCAAAAATCCAGAATGACGAGCAGAAAAGTTTCTGCTGTGTTTTTATACTTTTTGCTGTTGCACGGTCGTTCTCCCTGTGGAACGACCGTTCACTTTATTGAATTATTGGACATGGGTCACCATACCGCATACGTCATCGGATCGTTGACCAGATCTGAAATTGCACGACCGTTCTTTGTGTGGAACGGTCGTTCAGTTCCGGGCTTCATGTTGCACGCCAAGTCGCACCTACCGTTCAGTTCCGAGACTCTGTTGATTCACCGGAGACGCACGGTCGTTCTCCAGATGGAACGACCGTTCTTCACCAAGTCGCTTGTTTCCCTAGAACGCCCAGCCGCACCGATCGTTCATTGCCGAGATGATCAGTGTTGTCGGAGATGCACGACCGTGCATCAGGTGGAACGGTCGTTCCACAGGCCCAGATCAGAAACCTTAACAGAAAGTCCGCAGCTTTGTCGTTTTGTCCGGAAAGTCCTCGTTTTTGGTATCATCTTGTCTGGAATGCAGTTTTAGGCCTGTAAACACAAATGTAGATAAATAAGTATCCGAACGACGGTTTTACGGCCAAAAACGCATAAAATAGGGGTAAAACGGGGGACTAAAATATGTGTAAATTAGAGTGTATCAAATCTCCCCACACTTAAACCTTGCTTGTCCTCAAGCAAGCTAAACTAAAAAGCAATAAAAGACATAAACAAACAAGAACGAAAATTTACACACTATTTTATTGAAAACTAATATATAAACGGTTAGCCGGTTTGTCGAAAGACAACATCAAAAGATTCAAACCCAACAAGCATATGCAAGTTTAAAAAGCGACAACCAAAAAGCCGAGACTAAACATTTAATTGACTCACATGTTAATCTTCACCCAACTCACAATGTTCACACACACTCGGTTTTATTTATGAATCATACATAAAATGTGTATGCGTAAACACTCAACGCCTAGTCAATGAAATGTGCAATAACATAAGCTTGTCATAAGATCTCATCTCCACCAACTAACATGCAAATAAGTGTAAATCAAGAGGTCTTTACGGGTTGTAACGTTAGGCTTGGGCGAAGGGTATGGAAGTGGACATTTTAAATGGCGAAAACGGTTAAAACTCGGTAGTAGCGTTTAACTAGCAACGAAATAGTACAACTATACATACAAACACCTTAAAAAGGCGACTAAAGCGCAATCGAGCTTATCAACAAGATTTTTAACATTTAAGCATTCAAAATTGCTCGATTTCTATCAACTTCACCCTATTTTAGGGTGTTTTATTTTCTGTTTTTTTTTTTTTCAAACTATACAATGAAATATAAACACTAACAAGCTAGTTAAACTATTATTTTAACCGAGTTTTAACACTAAAAAGGTTTAAAAACATAAAAAGGCTAAATTTGGTTAAGTAGGCGATAATGTGGGTAAACAAAGGTGAACGGGAAGGCTCGACAAGGTTAATCCTAAAGGGTAATATAAGGTGATCGGGAAGCACAACACAAAGAACAAGGTACACAACAAAGGGGTAATCTAAGTGCCTCTATCACGTTTACACAAATCCGCACGTTCATGGTCTTAACAAGCATACTAGTGACAAGTTCTAAATTGCACAAAACATCCGGCTCACTCCTATATCCGAAATGAACAAATATATAACAATCTAAGCTCAAATATGCTCACGTAACGGAAGGAATGGGTAAAAGTGTGAAAACTATCATGTAAGTCTTTCTTTGTTTGTCACGCTTTCCGGTTTCCTTTTTCAAAAATATTTTGCTTGTCGAGTTTTTATCAAGTCCGACGCTTTCTAAAACATAACCAACCTGTTTATTTACCAACATATATACAAAACACAAGTATTTTTAAATGATTTTTTTTATTTTCTGTTTTTTTTTTTTTTTTTTTTTTTTTTTTTTTTTACATAGATAAATGAGGACAAACAAAGCTAAGTTAACAAAGTTAACCCCCTCCCCACACTTGAACTTCGCATTGTCCCCAATGCGAGACCCGAAATATAGAGAAAGGGATAAAAAATACTCCCCTCAAGATGATGTTGGTGCCACGAGACTTCCGAAGCTCTAACTGGTACGTGCTCCGGTCCAAGATCCGATAGACAAAATCTGCAAGTATGTCGTGTACACCCAAAATATAACAGAAAAAGAAAAATCAAACAACCATAATGTACATAAATACGAACATCCAAACAAAATACAAAAGAAATTGTCTGAAAATACATATCCGGGGTGTTTTAAATAAAAGTCAAAATAAACACCCAAATAAAAGTAAAGTACTGAAACATAAAACACCACCAAATGCTACCACTACCGCAAACTACTCATCATCATCATCGTCATCATGCCTCGTGCCAGATGGGCCCTGATCGCCATATCCAGGGGGGTTCCATGGTGGGAAGTCCGGCGGGTGCTGAAAATAGTCGGGGTGTGCGTGATGCATCTCCCCGAACAAATAAGAAAACCCCGCAGATACCCCCTGGTATAGAGTATTCTGGCGCTGCTCTAGTCGGTCATGTGTGGCCCGAAGCTCTGCCTGACTGGCTCTAATCTCGTGCTGGCTAGCCCGGATCTCATCAAAGTATGCACCATGCTGCTCCTGCGTGACACGCATGTCCTGGAACTGCTGGTAGAAAGTAGGCCAATCCTCATGCTGATGAAATGCATGATGCTGCGGCGAGTGTGGTGGTGTCGGTGGCTGTGGCTCGTGCTGCTCTCCCATCTCTTCGTCTTCATCCTCATGTTCCTCCTCAGCTGGAGGTAACGGGTCCCATATCTCTCCATTCAAACCCCTCAACCTATCTCTCCCATCCAACTCAGCAATAACCCCCATAAACTTCAGAGACCGGATATCAACATGCACCCCCTCAGTGATCAAAGTGAGACCCCTAATCACCCCCGGCGTCATATATCGCTCATTGTACGCGATCTCGGTCACGTACTGCCCGCCGTGGATCTCACTATTGTGGGTCCGCCCTGAACACTTGACAAAGTACTCGGCCATTCGCGCGGCGAGGTTGATTGGTGCTTTGTCAACCAACGCATAAAGATAAAGCAAGTCAGGTGTTGGACAGTTACCTTGACTGTCCATGCGTCCACATATAGAATGGATGAAAACATGGTGCATCACTCGCACCAGAGGGTCTCGAAGGCGCGAAGCCTTTGACATCCGTGGGTTGTATGGGCCCCCAATAGCGTTACGTGCCCAGAATGCATCTCGCTCTGCATCATTAGGGAAGTTGAACCGGTCATTGAAGACGTCGAGATCATCCATATCCTCCCGCGTATAAATCCCAAGCCTCCGTCCTAAACGACCCACCGACCATGTATGCCATCGCCTACATAATCTGAAGGTTACCCGATTCCTGTAGCGGAAATCCGGTTCTGTATGTGCAACCGGCTTTTCATACTGATACGAGGTGAAGAATTCGATTGTCAACTCCTGGTAAACCGGTCGGTTGCAACCGACCAAGTTTGCAAGCGTGCGGGTCATCATTTCATCTAGGCGATCATACTGGTTGAGGTCACACATAATCTCCCAGTCCAACCAACGGGGTTCCCCAAACTGATCCCGCCTCGCCCACAATTCATCGCGCTTCGCGATGCATAGAGCTTCCTTCTCGATGTTGGGGTCGAACTGCAGGAAAGGGTGATCCATCTGCAATGGGGAATATGATTAGGAAGACAGAAACAGGAGAAAAATGAGTTGAAAACAAGCGAGCAGCCAATTATGAAGCTACTGTCCAACTGTACTGGCAATATGGCACGGTCGTTCTCCGGAACGCACGGTCGTGCGTCACCGAGAACTAACAGGCCAGACCAGACGATATCGTGAATAGCCGGCGATGCACGACCGTTCCACCCGAGGAACGACCGTGCACTTCCGAATCTGCAGAATACGACCCCTGAACTTAGAACAATCAGATTTTGCAAAATTTCAACAAGTATTGGGTCAACAGGGGTCTGCAAATCAACCGGGTGTTCACGATACTTCGATTTAACAAGGGTTAGGGTTTCGATTTGTTTATGAAGAGAACCCTAAAAATTCCTTGAAAAAAATCGGAAGAAAACTAGACTAGAAAGAAAGAAAACAAGAAATCTAACACTAGAGACGTACCGTGCGAAGTTGGGTGTTTGATCGTGCGAAAAAATCATGCAAAACGGTGAAAAATCGCCCAGGAACGGTCTGCAGCGGCTAGGTTTCGCGAATGGTGGCTTTTGCAGCAGATAATGGTATATATAGTGTGCAAAATGACCAAATTGCCCTCAGCCTGTCGCACGGTCGTTCTCCGGAATGGAACGGTCGTGCAGTAACCGAGGTCGTTCAAACCCAGCAGCGTGTTCTCGGAAATGCACCGAGGGTGCGATCTACCGTTCCGGCTTGCTCGGAATTGCACGGTCGTTCCACAGGTGGAACGGTCGTGCATCAGCTGCAGATACAGAATTTCTGCAGAAGCTATTTCCAGCACCCGTTTCGGCCGTTTTTCGCCGTTTTTTCGATACACCAACTGTTCTAATAATATTACAATACAGAACCTTCGCCCGGAACGTACGGAAACTAAACAAACAAACGAAAACTACCTAACTAACCTAAATTACGCTAAAACTACCAAAACAAATAAAAAGGACAATTTTGCCCTTATAGCGCCAAAGACGCTCCGGCTGCATTTTTGTCGGCGAGTCAGCAGCGTAGACTCATGCTAAATTTTTTTTCGACGAGTCGATAGCAAGACTCAAAGCTAAAAACTACAAAAACTACGAAAAAGACTACAAAGACTAAACTACCCCTAAAGCGCAAAATACGCTCTTGCTACATTTTTGATCCGCGAGTCAGTAGCGTAGACTCTCTCCTCCCCACACTTATGATGTGTGCGGGGTTTGGAGTTCAATCACCTCCACCGCCGATTCTATCGGCCCGGCAACGTACAACTTCAACCGGTGACCATTTACCTTGAAAATAACGCCATCCGCGTTCTCTACTGCAACAGTACCATACGGAAATACTTCCTTAACTGTGTATGGTCCTGTCCAGCGTGAATGAAGCTTCCCAGGAAATAAGCGCAGCCGTGAATTATACAGAAGAACAAGATCACCCGCTTGGAATTCTTTGTGGTCCTTCAAGCGTTTGTCGTGACGTTTCTTCGTGCGCTCTTTGTAGAGTACGGAGCTCTCATAGGCTTGGTGCCGCAATTCTTCCAATTCATGAATTTGGAGAAACCGGGCTTCACCTCCGGTTTTAATGTCCAAATTCGCGGTTTTCAAAGCCCACATAGCCTTGTGCTCCAACTCCACCGGTAAATGGCATGCCTTTCCGTATACCAACCTAAAGGGGGTGGTCCCTATAGGGGTCTTATAAGCTGTTCGGAATGCCCATAATGCCTCATCAAGCTTGTCCGACCACTCCTTGCGGTTCGCTCCAACCGACCGCTCAAGGATGCGCTTAAGCCCACGGTTCGTGACCTCCACCTGCCCGCTCGTCTGCGGATGATATGGTGTGGATAAACGGTGATGCACACCGTATCGGGACAAAGCCTTTTCAAGCTGTGTATTGCAAAAATGAGTCCCTCGGTCACTAATGAGCGCTTTCGGAGCGCCAAATCGGGCGAACAAACTCTTAAGAAACCTTACAACTACTCTGGCGTCATTAGTGGGTAAGGCTTGCGCCTCCGCCCACTTTGATACATAGTCAACAGCCACGAGTATGTATTTGTTTCCACGTGAGGGGGGGGAACGGTCCCATGAAGTCTATCCCCCAAACATCAAAGACTTCACAAACCTGTATCCAGTTCTGGGGCATTTCGTCGCGTGCCGATATGTTCGTCGCCCTCTGACAAGCATCGCACGCTTTCACCCAACTCTGCGCGTCACGGAAAATGGTCGGCCAGTAAAACCCGGAATCCAACACCTTCTTCGCGGTGAAGTTGGCTCCGTGGTGGCCTCCGGTAGGTCCCTCATGACACTGGCGCAGAATGTCGGTCGCCTCAGACCCAGATACACATCTCCTAATTACCTGATCAGCACCCACCTTGAACAAGAAAGGGTCGTCCCATATGTAGTGCTTGAGATCCGAAAAGAATTTCCTCTTTTGCTGGTGAGTCAACCCTTTTATCAGAATCCCGCAAGCAAGATAGTTCGCAAGGTCGGCGAACCATGGCGACTCATCACATACCTCAACACCCATCAAAGATTCGTGTGGGAACTTGTCATTGATTGAATCCCAACGCGAATCCTCGATGTCTCCGTGCTCTAACCGAGACAGATGGTCGGCCGCTACATTCAAAGCACCCTTTTTATCTTGTATCTCAATATCAAACTCTTGCAGCAACAGGATCCATCTGATTAGACGCGGTTTAGCGTCCTGTTTGCTGAAGAGGTATCTAATGGCTGCATGATCAGTGTATACAACGGTTTTCGAAAGCACCAGATACGATCTAAATTTATCGAATGCGAAAACGACCGCCAAGAGCTCTTTTTCAGTCGTGGTATAATGCTCTTGAGCGTCGTGGAGAGTTTTACTCGCATAGTAGATCGGATGGAAGTGCTTTTCATTCTTTTGACCCAGAACGGCCCCTATAGCGTAATCACTTGCGTCGCACATGATTTCAAACGGCAAACTCCAGTCTGGTGCGACTAAAATAGGGGCCTCTACCAACTTCTGCTTGAGGAGGTCAAAAACCCTCAAGCAATCATCTCCAAACACGAACGGAGCATCTTTCTCTAACAAACGAGCCATGGGTCTGGCGATTTTAGAAAAATCTTTGATGAATCGCCGATAGAACCCGGCATGACCGAGAAAGCTCCGTATAGCACGAACAGAGGTGGGGGGCGGAAGTCGTGAAATAACGTCGACCTTAGCTGGATCGACTTCCATGCCCGCGTGAGAGATTTTGTGTCCCAGAACTATGCCCTCCTTCACCATGAAGTGGCATTTCTCCCAATTCAGGACCAGATTGGTCTCCTCACACCTCTTCAACATTCTTTTCAAATTTTCCAGACACTGATCAAAGGAATCCCCAAATACCGAAAAATCGTCCATGAACACCTCCATGGAATCCTCAATCATGTCGTGGAAAATTGCGACCATACATCGCCGGAAAGTAGCCGGCGCATTACACAGCCCAAACGGCATACGCCGGTAGGCGAATGTACCGAAGGGACAGGTAAACGTGGTCTTCTCCTGGTCCTCAGGAGCGATAGGGATTTGAAAGTAACCCGAGAACCCATCCAGAAAACAATAATATAACTTCCCTGACAGACGCTCCAACATTTGATCAATGAATGGAAGCGGGAAGTGGTCCTTTCGGGTGGCGTCGTTGAGTTTGCGATAATCGATGCAAACCCGCCATCCAGTGACTGTCCTGGTTGGAATGAGCTCATTCCTATCGTTCGTGACCACAGTCATGCCCCCCTTTTTGGGCACTACCTGCACAGGGCTGACCCAAACAGAGTCGGAAATGGGATAGATCATACCAGCATCTAACAACTTAATCACTTCCTTTTTAACGACCTCTTGCATGTTCGGGTTCAGCCGCCTCTGGTGCTGCGCACACGGCTTGAACTGATCCTCCATAAGAATTTTATGTGTACAGAAGGAGGGATTTATACCTTTAATGTCCATGATTTTCCAAGTGATTGCTTTCTTATGAAGTTTCAACACATTAAGCAGTCTGCTCTTTTCCTCTCCCGCCAAACCAGATGAAATAATGACAGGCAAATGACGCTCCTCATCAAGAAATGCGTACTCTAGGTGCGGTGGGAGCTCTTTAAGCTCCAAGGTAGGAGGATCTTCCACTGAAGGCTTTGACTTCACTTTACTCGCGCGATCAATTTCTGTGAAACGATCCGGACTCTGGGGACTATCATCACCAATCTGATAGACTGGCTGCTCTAAATAGTGGCCATCCTGCGTAATGCCATCTAAGTCCCCACACAACAGATGTGTGTCCGAATCTATCTCCTCGATCGTACCCTGGAAATGCGTGCTCACATAAGTGTCGACAATGTCAACATAATAGAGCGCGTCGTCCTGACTAAGAGGATGCTGCATAGAACGTTTAATGTCAAACGTCACATGCTCATCATCTACTCGGAGTGTGATCTCGCCCGCCGCCACGTCCACAATCGTCCGGGCGGTATTCAAAAACGGGCGTCCGAGTATCAGTGGCACTCTCGAGTCCTCATCCATGTCCAGGATAACAAAATCCACGGGAAATACAAACTTGTCAATCTTAACAAGCATATTCTCTACAAACCCGCGTGGATACTTAACAGAACGATCCGCAAGTCGAATACTCATCCTCGTAGGTGACGGCTCACCTAGATCCAACTTTGTAAAAACCTTATAGGGCATAAGGTTTATACTCGCTCCTAGATCTGCTAACGCATTACTGACTGACAGATTGCCAATGAGGCAAGGAAGCGTGAAACTGCCTGGATCGCCCATTTTTGTAGGCAGGCGATTCTGGAGAATAGCAGAGCAGCTTTCATTCATAACCACACAAGACATATCCTCGAGTTTTTGCTTGTTTGAGAGGATGTCTTTCAGAAACTTCGCATACTTTGGCATCTGTGCCAAAGCCTCAACAAACGGTATGTTTATATGCAATTGCTTAAACATCTCAAGAAACTTACCGTTTTGTTCATCCATCTTCTGCTTCTTCAACCTTCCTGGATAGAGCACCGGAGGCTTGTAACCTGTGACCGGCTCCTGGACTTGTGCTGTACTTGCTGGGCGTAGCCTGGCATGCACCTCGTCCGGTGTGCTAGTCGGGACCGCTTCAGTGATCGGTGGTGAGTCCGATATGACGGGTCCGGTAGGTTTTCCACTCCTGGTCATCACAGCGTTCACATCCCTGTGCCCGCTCGGGTTTGTCTCAGTATTGCCTAGGAGACCACCCTGGGGTCTCTTCGACATCATCTGTGCCAGCTGACCAACCTGATTCTCTATGTTCTGAATCGAGGCCTTGTGGCTCCTCATTTCTCCCTCATGAGAGAGAAAACGATCCTCGCTCTGCTGATAGCGTTTTTCAGCTAACTGATTCGCGCTCGAGGAGCTAGTAAGAAGCTGGGACATCATCTCCTCCAGCTTAGAACTAGACTGAGGGGCCTGCTGCTGGGAACTACTCCCAGAGCCCTGATTCTGATGCGGGTACGAATGCTGCTGATAGGATTGGTTGTACTGCTGGAACTGCTGACCCTGTTGCGCTGGAGCGCGCGGAGTGAATCCCAAAGGATTTTGATTGCCTGTGTTCGCACGCCACCCAAAATTTGGGTGATTTCTCCAACCGGGATTGTAGGTGTTACTGTAAGGGTTGTTCTGCGGCCTAACTTGATTACCCACGAAATCTACCTCTTCATGGCCCTCGTATCCGACTCCCTGAAAACATGCCCCAGGCTCGTGTGACACACCACACTGGTCACAACCCGAGCCCGCATGCGCAATCATCTGGGACTTGTCGAATCTCGATGCGAGAGCTGAGATCTGAGCAGTAATAGCCGTATAGTCGTCTACAGCATGCACTCCTGCGCGGGATCCTGATGATGATGATGTAGCCCGACTTCTATCTCCTTCGCGGCGAGAGCTAGACTTCAACGCAGCCTTTTCAATGATATCGTAAGCCTCATTGGGCGTCTTTGTCCCCAAATCGCCTCCTGAATTCATATCTAATCGCTCCTGCGTATTGTAGCTCAGCCCCTGATAGAATGTCAAGACTAACTGTCTCTTGGTGAACCCATGATGTGGAACATCAAGTAACAGATCCTTGAATCTCTCCCACGCTGCATGCAACGACTCCCCCTCATCCTGACGAAAGGATACAATTCGGTTACGTAGCTTGTTCGTTTTCTCAGGTGAGAAATATTTCTGCATAAACTGCTCCGCCAACTGATTCCAGGTCCTGATGGACCCGACTGGAAGCGACAAAAGCCAAGCTCTGGCTTTGTCACGTACTGAAAACGGAAACAACCTCAACCGAATTGCGTCCGCCGAAGCACCTGTAATCTTAAATGTGGAACAAACATGGAGAAACGCAGCAATATGCCTCCCGGGATCCTCGTGCTCACGTCCGTCAAACTGTACTGAATTTTGTACCATATTTATTATACTAGGTCTAATTTCAAACGTAGGTACATCAATAGTAGGTTGAAGGATACTCGGCTCCAGGCCTGTCGCTCCAGGCTGATTTGACTCATTCAACGGTCGCTCGTCGTCTGCCATGATTATGTTTCCTCCTGAGCCCTCGGCTTCAACGGGTACCACCGAATCCGGCCCGCCAGATGCGAGCAGTAGCCCAACCGCACGCCCTTTCGCGCGAAGACGCCTCCGAAGATCACGTTCGGGTTCGTCTGACGGTTCAACAAGTTCTGGAGCGGGGGTCGAGAACATCAACCTGCAAACGAAAGATTGACACGGTGAATATTTTATTAATAAAATAATAATGCTGTTTTTTTTTTTTTTTTTTTTCAGCTGAATAGAAGCAGAAAATTATTATAAATGGGCTGAAAATTTTATAAAAATCCGAAAAATAGCCCGAAATTTTATAAAAATTCAACAAAATAAATAAATGAATCGACTAATACAAAAATGGCTTTAGGGTGCCGAAAACCCAAAGAATAAGCGAATAAATGAATCCGGATCAAATAAATAAATGGAACAAAATTAACGCAAAAATGAATAAATTGAATAAAACAAGAAATATTAACAAATAAATGAACAAATAAAGAATCAAGAAATTATTCACAAAAATAAACAAGTATATACACCGATAACCAAATGACTCGGGTCGTTCCTAAAACTCGCCATTTCCCCGGCAACGGCGCCAAAAACTTGACGTATGCGTATATATACATAATTTTTGCAATGAATTACACACGATTGGGTTTTAAATTTATAAAAGTGATTATTACTTTTACATCAAAACACACACGAAAGAGGCAAGTGTACCCCGTCATATATGTAATAAAGTATCGGTAAGAACCAAGTATCGATCCAAGGAAATGGGCGGAGAATTAATACTAGACCTTTGTCACTAAACTACCGGTAAAAACATAGATTTGGTTGATTTAAACTAAACTAAAGTAAACATAACCAAATACATAATAAAAATATAATAGATAGTAGATAAAAAAGCCTTGCTAAATACACAACCACAGCATGTCAACTAAGTCAGTTTTGGCACTAGAAGCATTCGGTCAATTTTCCAATTTAAGACAATTAGTATCCCTTTCGGGAATCCTAACATGACAATCATTCGGAAAGCTAAAACGATAAACACACTTTAACCACCTAAAATTGTTCTTTAATGCACAATTGATAAATGTCTATGAAAATCTCTTAAAAATAAGTTAGTCAGCCGTTAGGATTATTCTAACCTCACTTAAACAAGGAAAGCGACATCGATAAACACAATGCAACCACCGAGACAAGCATAAACTAGATTAAATCACAACCGAGTTCATTTTACAAATCTTACACAATAATTCACCAAGATAGCAATTTTGGCCTAAACTACTAACTAAGCTAACAAATCATGGCAAGAATTCATAACGACACCATCTAACCCGTTTAGGCCCTTACGTGACGGCAAGCTCTCTTGACTAACAATAATTACATTTTATTAAATCACTAACCATTTCTAGTATCATGATGCATACATTTAAACCAAGTTAAACTAGTTAACCAAATTCAAAGTTTACTAATACAAGATTAATTAAGCTTCATTTTTCAACTATCTTAACTAACCAAGCACCAATCATCCAACATAATTACTTATAATCAAGAATTCAATATCAATAACAAGGTTGCAAACTAATCATCAAAGATTAACATAGAAAATACTTCAAATGTCATTACAAACAAAGTTTAACAAACTAATGGTTATAATCTAGCAAGGGATTGTTATGTTTTTACCCAAAGGCTACAATAATACATAAATCATAATCTAAGTACTTGAAAGATTAACAAAAACTTGGAAAGATTAGAAAATCAAACCATAAACAAGTACTAGACTAAGGATCCGGGTAGTAATCGAGCTAATCGAGACAATGTGGCTTGAATCCGGGTGAAAGCTAATGCCTCCGGAGCCTGAAAATCGCCTGAGAGCTCTCCAAAAATCCAGAATGATGAGCAGAAAGTTTCTGCTGTGTTTTTATACTTTTTGCTATTGCACGGTCGTTCTCCCTGTGGAACGACCGTTCACTTTATTGAATTATTGGACATGGGTCACCATACCGCATACGTCATCGGATCGTTGACCAGATCTGAAATTGCACGACCGTTCTTTGTGTGGAACGGTCGTTCAGTTCCGGGCTTCATGTTGCACGCCAAGTCGCACCTACCGTTCAGTTCCGAGACTCCGTTGATTCACCGGAGACGCACGGTCGTTCTCCAGATGGAACGACCGTTCTTCACCAAGTCGCTTGTTTCCCTAGAACGCCCAGCCGCACCGATCGTTCATTGCCGAGATGATCAGTGTTGTCGGAGATGCACGACCGTGCATCAGGTGGAACGGTCGTTCCACAGGCCCAGATCAGAAACCTTAACAGAAAGTCCGCAGCTTTGTCATTTTGTTCGGAAAGTCCTCGTTTTTGGTATCATCTTGTCTGGAATGCAGTTTTAGGCCTGTAAACACAAATGTAGATAAATAAGTATCCGAACGACGGTTTTACGGCCAAAAACGCATAAAATAGCGGTAAAACGGGGGACTAAAATATGTGTAAATTAGAGTGTATCAGTTCCCTTAAACTTCTTCTCAGACCGTCGTGAGTTATCATCCTCACATTTTCTCTTACCTTCCTACGAGTTCTTAAGCGATCTTAGCCAGACCGCATCCAAGGTAAGGGATAAAGATAGGTCAACTGCTGACCTAAAAGTAGCAGGTCGGGATGCCTTTACACTGGCCTTGATCTCTGGGGCTAAACCCCCAATGAAACGAGCTATTCGCTTGGGCTCCGGTGTCACCAAATATGGAACCAGTCGAGACATGGTATTAAAGCTAGTAAGGTAAGTCTGACAGTCTAGGTTTTTCATCACCAGAGATAAGAAGTCTGACTCAATCTTTTCAACCTCATGCTGAGGGCAGTAATTCTCTTTGATGAGTGCAACAAACTGATCCCAAGACAGATTGTACAATGGAATTTTCCCAGTAGCCTGGATCAGAGACCTCTACCAGGCTAGTGCTTCACCTTTAAATGACTGAGATACATACTTCACAACATCCCTATCAGCACAACCACTAATGTCAACAACGGTGTCCATCTCGTCTAACCACATCATGCAGTCGATAGCTCCTTTTTCTCCAGTGAAATCTCGGGGTTTACAGGACACGAAATATTTATAGGAACAACCCCTTATACGTGGTTCTTGATCAAGTACAATCTTCTTCGACGGAACACTATGCTGATTTGATGAGTGTCGGTCATCATCCTTCTTTGATGGTGGCTTACTATGAGCCTCAGAATGAGTCTTAGGTTTAGAATGGGGTACAGATGAGGCCTTGCTTCGAGTACCACTTGACTCATTTAATTGCCTATCTATGGCCTTTGTAACAGCATTATCAATTTGTGCTTGAAGTTTCGCACCGGTCACATTGATCCTGGTAGTGTCATGATTTTCCCGAGGGTGACTGTTTATTTCTTCAGACTCTGCCATGTAGCTTGCTGACTACATAAATTGATGATAATTATTTATTCAGAAGTCTAATACAGTAATATCATTCTTGATGATTTATTAACCATGGTATTAATAACCATATTGGTTAATTTGTTAAATATTATTCATTCAGGATTTTTGTTATAATAATCCCTTGTTTTAATTAAATTATAATAATAGCACAAAAGGCCAAGTCTTAAGGACAATTAAAATTATAAACCATGATTTCAAAGAATCGAGGTATTAAGGTTTGAACGTAGTTCATTACCTTTTATTGACAGAGAGCCGTAGACCACCACTGTCTTTAGTCTTATAGGACATTAATTATGGCCCGTAGGCACTTCATCACTAATAGATGATCAAATAAATAAGAAGGGGTTTGGAATAATCCAAATTTAAGAATGACTTATGCGATTTTATCGAATCACATTTTGTCAAGAGTGTTAACATGTTTTCAGATGTTAACAAGGATTTGAATATTTTGAATAGGTTTTACCATCTTGGCCATGTCTGAATGACATATAGGCTAGGTTTTACCTTTAAGATTCTTTTTAATATTTAACGCAGAACAATCCTAAATTGAGATGTTAATAAGGATCTGAATCTAATTGAGGAATTACCATCTTGGCCCTGTCTTAAAATGACACATGGGCTAGGTCTTGTCCTTTTTTAGATTTTGTCATTTTATTATAATGGCAGATCTTATAAAAGGAATGACATATTTTAGATTTATTTATTTATTTCATACATATTACATTTATGCATATATTGACAAATAAATTTTAAATGATAACATGCCACTAAAAATTTTAAAAGAGTACATTTTGCCCTAAACGGGACTTAACAGAAATACTTGCCCACGCAGGGGCTAACCAGAAAAGACATGCCCACGCAGGGGCTAACAGGAAATACAAGTCCTCACAGGGACTGATTACAGAAACAGATGTCCACGCAGGGACTTGATTAAACATTAAAGAAATACAAATAAACAAATAAAGGATTTAATGATCCTTTTTGCTCTTCCCCTTGATTAAGCTTGCCAAACCCTTGAAAAATCCACAGTTGTTCCTACGCTCTTCTTGGAACTCCCGCTCAACCTGGCTCAACCTTTCGAGAACCTCCTGTTGTCGCTCTGGTGGTATCAATTGCGGCTGCTGATGTTGCAGAGGTTGAGGAGGTGGCGGGTATTGGTACCCATAGGGTGGATACCCAGTCTGATATGGGACTCCAAAGGGCCCCTCGGGATGATAAGCGTTGTAGTTTGCCGCAACCAGGTATGGGTCAGCCTCGGCGTAGTTGTAGTTAGTATGGGCCGGCTGCTCGAAAGGGTTATACGCCGATACACCGGTGTACGTAGGAATTTGGTTGTTAAAGCCCACTGGTGACGCTGCGACTGGCGTAGACTACACCTCAGAAACAGGGTTCGAAGGCCCACCCATCTGTGGGTCTTTGTATAGTGGTGGATAATGACTGCCACTAGATGGTTGAGGAGTGCTGATTTGGACTCCCCCTCGCACGGACATCCGTGCGGTTGATCACCTACGCCTCGGTGGCTCCGGAGGCTGTTGCTGCACCGGTGGTGGTGGCGGTGGAGTGACCGCTACAAAACGGGAATCCTCGGAGGGATCCTGCTGTGGCTGCTGCTGCTGATGCGGAGACGAGTGGTAACTGGGAGTAAACACCCAGTCGAATTGGGTAAACCTCGCCTCGTAGCTATCGGGACCACTATAAGGTGATCCAAGAAAGGGTGACCCATCCGAAATCTCGATGGGGTGAGTAGTCGTTCCGGTTGGCGGTTGGGCAGGCTCCGGATCCTCGTCCATATCCATGGAGAAATGGTCCTCCGGTCCCAATGGGTTATAACCCATTGGCTCTTCAATCAGGTTTGCCAGGTTGAACCGGCTCTGAAAATAGGGTGTTGGGTCGTTGAAGGGTGAGTTGTGGCTTTGGAGGGGTATAAAAGAATGGTGTGGGTTATGGGGCTCGTTCTCAGACTGAGGCCCGAAGGAGTTTAGGTAAGAAGGTGAGGAGCTCAGCGAGACTGAGCGCCTTACGGGATCTATATGGGTCCTCCAGTTTTCTTGAGGACTTCTGCTTAATGAATCTGATGGAGTTCGCCGGTGTGATGGCCCGGCTTCATGATCGTTTGGGGCGATGACTGGCCCCTTGCCTCTACCTCTTCCATGAAATCTAGGTGGCATCTTGTTGAACCTGTCAAAACAAATAAAAGAACAACAAAGAAATATAAAGGACAAAATAAAAAAATAAAAAAAAATTTGGATTAGTCCTAAGTTCTTTGTCTAGACTCGGAAGTCGAGGAATGTGCAACTGTGTCATTGAGATTAAACACAAGAGGCTAGTGTTTAATTCACTCAACGTTGGCTCTGATACCAACCTATCACACCCCGATATTTCCACGTATTACCGGTGGGCCCGGTGGGGAGTATCGTGACGTAGTTGATATCATCATAGTCAAACAACACAATTTAAATGCACAGCGGAAGCAAAAGATTGAATCACATTACAAACCAAATAAATAGTAATATCAAAGTATTACAACCGGACTTTAAAGGATCCACAGGCAGATCAAAAGATAAAAGATCATTGTTCAACAGACTTTAACATCTAAAGCTTGCAAGACTTGATTAATGATGCCAGGAGTAGCCAGCCTATTTCGTCTAGTACCTGCACTTAGCCTTTTTAGAAAATACGTCAGTTTACACTGGTAAATACAATTAACTGACTCATTTTGAAAAATTTTTGAGAAAATTAGTTTGAATGCACACGGCACAAAATATCTTTTATAACTTGGGACAATTATTTAAAAATAATCTTGTATACAGTTTTACTTATTTGTCGTCCGTCAGGGCCGGTTAGAAGAGCCGGACAAGATTAACTGACACGCCACAGGTATAATGCCCACAAGGTTGATTCCTTTAAGTGGATTACCAGTTTTTACATAATGCAACTGTCAGGTGTATGCCTACACCCCGTGCTTAGGTCGTGGCCATTTCTTTGAATGATGCCAAGGATATCTGGGACATGGTCATTTAACCCCCAAGGGCCATATACCAAATAAAACAGATTAAAACGGGTTATGTAAATATATTAATCACAATCCGATTTAAACAACTACATACCCGACCAAGCGGTATTATTATAATACCGTATCCCAAGCCCGTATAGGGAAAATAAGTTAAAAGTATTTACCTGAGTAAGTATAATTCACAAACAGCGAGTGCAAGTAGCTTTTACCGGGCTCCTAATCTGGAACAAAGGTTTTAATAACCTATTAGATTCCTAACGGGTCTTAATTAAGTCTAAACTTAGACCGGTTACTTTTTAAAGGAAGATACGGTCCAAAAGGCAAGATTAAGCGATGACTGGATTAGAGTGCGGTTTAGACCCGACAAGTTTGTATACTTATATAATATGGGTAAACTAAACACATTCTAGATTTTGAGATAAAAATGATAAGGTTTGACAAGTTTCGGCCAATTTATGCAAACTAGTTACATAAACCGCGCCGAACGCGAAAAATGCGTAACGGGTAACCAAAAGAGTCATATACAGGTTTCCTAAGTTAATATGCCTTAAACGTGTTATGATATCAGCAGGATACCTTCCATTATGCCCAAAATGAATTTAAACTCAAGTTATGTCCCGTAGGGGTATTTTGGTCATTTTAAAGCTTATAAAAGAGTTTAAATATAAATCTGAGTTTTAGGTCTGATATAATCAGTAAAAATATTTATTTTTATAAGTCATAACAGTAGGGTATTGCAAATATATGAAATTTACTATTTATAACCAAACTATGCACCGTAGGGGCATTTTGGTAATTTCACATAGGCTTTAAAGGTCAAAACAGGGAATCTGAGTTTAAAACTTTTCTTTACTGTTAAAATATATAAATTTACTTTAAACATTAGTAGGTATTAAGTCTTATATGGGAAAAATGGTTTTAATACTTACTATGCGTTTTAAACGCGTAAAAAGGCGATTTTAAGCGATTCCCGGGTTTTATAAGAAAAGCTGATATTTTTATCATTCCAGAAGACTCAAAATATTTTATTTATTATATAAAATCAGTAGCAAAAGGTTTGGTATCAAAATATTATGTAAAACTCATTTTATAGGCCAAAAGGGCAAAACCGACAATTACCGAATCAAAGCTATAACTCTATGTTATGCTCAACCTAAAAATAAATAAAAATCTTCAAAAATCCCAAAATATTACTTTACATCAGTAGGTAAAAAGTTTGGTTTCAAAAATTGGGTTTAGATAGGCTTCATGCTAATTATGCCGTTTAATTAATAAAAAGCTTTCTAATTACACTATTGAGCATAACTCCTAATCTAGACCTCAATCAGATGTGAAAATTTAGGGACTTGTTTATATATCAGTAATAAAGGTTTCTATTCTTTCACATTTTCAAAAATATCATTTTAAGGTCAAGAGGGCATAACGGTCAACATTTAGGCATATAACGAAAACATGCATATGAATCTGATAACTAATGAACCAAGTTGTATAACCACAGAGGGTTATACTAACATCTAACCTGGTCCTAATAAAGCTCTAAGGCATTTCTAAATCATGCTACATTGGGTCAGAACTGAAAGTCAAAGCAAAAGTCTAATAATGCGACTTCCGGTTCCAAACCGAGCCTAAACTGAAAATTGTAGGGTTGAACATGTTTAGACATGTTCTTACATTAATTACCAAGGTATATTAGTGATAAAACAGGTTGTATGGCTTCTACATTGCTAATTATGCTTTATTTGAAAATGAGATTTTTGTTGACTTTTTATGATTAAGTTTGACCCGACAATTGACCTAGTTAGAGTGGGAATCAGAGGGTGCCCTTTTAAGGGTTTATTAACCATATAATTACCAACTCAAAACTAATCTTAATTTGAGAATTGACTGGACCATTAGTGATTAATCACTAAGTCAAACTTAATTACGACGGGTTTGACTTTAGGCCATTAAACTAATTATAAACGTAATTAGGAGGTTAAGGACACTTACAATAGTCCTAAGCACGATTATGGTTCCTAAGGAAACTTGTTGAAAGCCAGAGAAGCTCCAGAGATCAGCTTGAAACGAATTTGAAAATGGCAAGTCCAAATGTTGCAACTTCAAGTTCTTATATAGGGCCTTAAATCTCCTAAGATCATTACAACAAAGCCTACAATTGTTTCCAGATGATCCCATGTGTCCCTATGCATGTAAAACCATTGGCTCAACTCCTGTTTTTTCAAAACCCATGCAACTAAGGCGGTGTAACCGGTTATAACAGGCAACTGCCAATTTTCTGCTGCCAGCGACCGCCTTACGGACCGTAAGAAATACCCTTTGCGGTCCGTATGAAACTCTTACGGACCGTAAGTCCAAAATTATACGGTCCTTAACTGACCTTGTTCTGAGATACCCAAGGCTAAGCCCATACGGTCCGTAACCGATGACCAGAAGACAAAAATTTGAGAATCTTTAGTATTTGGCCATGCAACTTTGATATTACGAATTTAGGGCCTTTAATATCAGTATGGGACCACTTGATCAGGTCTAAAATGTTATGACAACCTTTCCATGCATTAGAATTGTCTTGGATTCTTTAAAAATCATGAATGAAAGTTTGTCGTATACACTCTCATAGGATCCCATCTTTGCAATTTGAATTATGCATTATCAGAAATAACTGGATTTGAGTATATATTAGATGTTTATAAAATAGATTAAGGTTTGGGATTTATTATTAGGTCGCTCAGAGGTATTAATTAACATGTCGACACTTTTAAATCCTACCATACATCTTTTAACTTGATTTGGGTTTATAACATGTTACCTTCCATGACACGTGTCTTTATTTTATTGGGCATGATTTTACATGGTGTTACATTTACTCTAATAAATCAAAGTTGTAGGATTGTGTACGGACCCGAAACGAGTCGATCAGAGGCGTTCTACACAATATGAAAGGCGGAAACAGACATATTGTGTGTGAGCAAGATATACACTTTAACTGTTTTGTTTATTGATCTGGTAACACTTTACAGCACGAAAACACTTCGACAGAGCTTCGCCGTCGGAAAACCTCTTCTCTAATTCCGTTTCAAATGAAATCAAGCCCAAGCTATTTATAGGCCAGCTAATTCCGCTTGAACATGACTCAAGCGGAATCATAGTTCAAACGAGATTACAGGTTCAAGCGAAATTAGCAAAGCTAATTTCGTTTGAAACAGCTTGTCACTTTCAAACGGAATTACATCATGTAATTTCGTTTGAACTTGCCTGTTGACCTATTTTCGACTGTTTTCTCGTTTTGTGAGCCCTGATCTATACAAACTAGTACAAGACTCGATATAAGACGAAGTCGACAGACCCATGCACCAACAGACTCCCCCTCGAATGTTGACGAGTCTTAAGTGTCGAGTCTTCAACGTCTTCAGTCTTTATCAGTCTGATCGCTCTCTGAAGTATCTGATAGAGTAATCATCCACAATCTTCTTTCTCTTTCTTCCAGAATCGCATCCTGGCTTTGTGCTCTTTTCACAGATTCATGATCGAAACCTTGCTAAACCTGCACATTCTTAACCCAGAAATAAATTTCACAAATTTTAAGATTTGACAAATTTATAAATCACTTACATGTATCTTTCCAAAATGATTTAACACATTAAAAACTTCTGATGATCATTCATAGACAATTATTCAAAATCTTTTTCATTTAAATACAAACTCCACCTCACCACATGCTCATCATGTTTAGCACTTGGAATTTTGAAAATCAGCTCTTCAACATCAATTGTCGAAAATCTTTTTGAATTTTTTTTAAATTTATGCTAAAACACATTAAAAATCTTTTTGGATTTTTGAATGAAATAAAATGCAGTAAAGAAATATTTACATACAATATTTTTGTGAGTTTGTGTAAAAGGATCATATCAGTTTTTGAGACAAATCACTAACACCGTTAAGCTTTAATCATTTTAAGTTCTAAATGATTCACGTAGATTGTCAGTATACTGATCCACTTAAATTTTCACACAAAGTTCAACTGCTCCGAGATACGAGATTAATGTCTTAAGCACTTAAACTTATTCGCGTGTCCCACCTCAGAATATACTCTTGAATCCAGATCCCAATATTCAGTCTTACAGGTGAGTATACCACAGATGATATCTGTAAGGGGTTAAATTGCGAGGACCGTGAGAGCTCAGGTCAGAACTTCCATTCAGCAGAGAGATGACTGCTTCGACTTTTGGTGTGTCCCCTTTAGAGGATCTTTTGTTTCAACAGCACATGATTAGCATTTTTCAATGTTTCATCATTTTTTTTACTGAGGGCGGCGCTATATTTCAAGCAAGCAGAAAGTATTCTCCGGGGACTAGGCCATTGCTTCCACAAAATCAGAAGTCCCGAGATAATACCCCAGATATCACTGAGTATAAAGACCTAGTATCTCAGAAAGAGGGACCTTTCAAACAAGATTTCGGGGGTTACCCATATATCCGAGAGATGTTCCCCACGATATAAGCAAGTCTGAAATTTAGGTTTACATCTCGTCACAATCTACTAAATGTGTAAAAACCTACTGGCATATCATCAGTGAGACCGTTTATTACATTTTTACACTCCAATTCTTTAGCATGTCGTGATCGTCCAATGATGTACTATCATTTCTTCTTTTTCACAACAAAACTCATTTTTGATTTTATCATGTTTTTGGCTTTTTCAAATTTTCAAATGTTTTTGGATTTTCTGAAATTCTTACTCCCCCTAAAATTCAAACACATTTAAAGGAAATTTGAAAACAAACTGTACAAATAAAATGACAACTGATATCAAATCACTTCAAATCGCCATCCACCTGGCATAAACAATCAGAAATCCCCCTCACAACAAACTATTTTCCCATTGTGATTTCAAAACACTTAAGTTTGTTTTAATCAAATGGTTTTTCCGGAAAATAAGTTTGATTGATTTCATAAAACCACTTTGTAGGTTAGGGGTTCAATTATCACATTGTCTTCTCAAACACTTGAAAAAATGATCAAATTAAGTTCAATCTAATGACCTTGATTAATCATTTGAAAGTGAAAACCTTCTTCAACCATATGTAGGTTCACTTCACCAAACATACCATTTGTAATACAAAATATAACAAATTAAAGATATCACCTGCAAATTTACCAACCAAAAATTTCAAGAATGATGCCGATTCCTGCTCCACTCTTACCAACCTGGGAGCTCCGGCAAGTCATACTTCTCACTTATGAAAAACAGACATCCAAGCTTCACCAAACTTGGATGTTTCCTTCTCAACTTCACTCGGGTAGTAAGATGCTTTCTTTGTTTCATAAAAGTCCTTTACCCCTTTAACTTTTCCCTCGACCATTTTTCCAAAAATCTTTTTCACGTTTCCATTGAACGCTTTCTCAACATCAAATTATTTCTTCTCAGAATAGAATTGATTTGAAATCTCAACCTTTCCAACTTTTGATTTAAAATTCTCAGCCTTCAATGGTGGAAAGTTAACATCATCCACTGGAGGCACTGAGTTTTCTTCTTTAACCTCAACTTGTGGCTCCTCTGACTTTGTGGAATCAGATTCATCGCCAAATTTCTCAACAAACTTCTTAACAACCCACATTTGGTTGTCATTCTTAGCTCTCTTTTTATAAAAATGTGTCTTTGAACACTCACCAACTTCATATGTTGAATTTTCAAAAATTTTAAATTTTTCAATTGGTGGTTCATTTTTCTCAACAACTTTTTCTTTCAGTTTATAAGAAACTCCCTGTTTTGTCTGTGTTGCTTTTGTACAGTTCCATGCAATGTGACCAACTTCATTGCATCTGTAACAGGTTCTTGTCTCTTTCTTCTGATAATCTTCATTTTTCTTCTTTTCGGTAAGAAACTCCTGGTTTGATTGTCTCCAGAACGGTTTCTTCTGTTCTTCTTCAGCACTTCCTCCTGAAACAAATTTTGTTTTTGTTTTAGAAATTTTCTCATTTTTATGATTTTCAGGTGGAATAAAACCTAATCTGTTGGTGCATACATTTGTCGACTTCGTCTTATATCGAGTCTGGTTTGCGTTGCGGATCTAATCAAAGATGATGTCATCATTCTTGATGATGACATCATACTAGTGACATCATCATGAGCAACATCATACGAAAATGAATGTTCATATAAGACAAAAGTCATGTTCGCTTGAATTGAAAGTTGTGTAGTTCGCTTGAATAGGAATTAGGTAGGTTCGCTTGAAATGGTTATGTGTGTTTCAAGCGAACTAGGAAACACTATAAATATAGGCATGTCATTTCATTTGAAGCGGACAGGCAGGAGAATTGAGAATTGTACCGAAGTGCTACCGGTATTTCTCGTGATTGTAATCGCTATTAAATCAATAAACAAGAGGATTAAAGTGATAACCAAGCTGTTTCAAAGTCAGTTTCTTATTTTCCGCATCTGAAACTGATAAAATCTCTTCTGCACGACTCGTTTGGGTCACAAACCGATCCTACAATTGGTATCAGAGCTCAGGAGGAAGAGATCTTGCCAAAACAGCTTGTTTTCGTCACTTTTTCTGATTTCTACACCATTCTTTTTCAAAATTAAAAATTTTTCATGGTTAAAATCGGATCAAATTCACACATCTTGTGCGTAATCATGTATTAACAAATCCTGGAAAGTTTCAGCGTTAAAATCGACTTAAAACTGGTTAAAATCATAGTTTCGCTTGAAATCTGTTCGATTTTTGCTGACGTCATTGACTGTTCAAGCGAACATAACATCGTGAGTCCGCTTGAATAGGCTCTCGCTCGAATATACATCGTCTGACCGCTTGAAATTACACCGCTTGAAAACGTCTGACCGCTTGAAAGTACACCGCTTGAAAAATTACATTGTGTTGTGTGAAATGTAAAATGAAGTGATCAGTTTGCATGTGACCTGCCGTGTATCAGTCCATTAATTACTGCGGCCCAATCAATTTTCATGCATACTTAAGATGTTCGGTTTAGTGGAGTTCAAGGCCCAATGAAATCAAGTGTGTACTAAAAGTTGTCGGAAGTTTATAGAATCAAAGTTGCATGTGCTATCATCGGTCCAATAGTTAAAGTCAGATTGCATATGTTGTGAATCTTGGTATTCGGCCCAGTCAGAAATTTGAAAGTTCTTTGGCATAAATCATTTGCAAGCCCATTCATTCAGTTTGAGGATTACTTTTATCGAGTCCATAAATCTTCGACACGAGTCCTAGATCGATTCAATAGTCACACATTTTTTTTGGTTCGTTTAAACTGATTGTTTATTTGATTGTTTCAGGTATTTTTACAAGGTGATACAGCTCATTTGAGACTAGTATTTTTGAAACAAGAAAGTTTGTGTTTTGCGAACTTTGAAAAGTTCCGAATCATGAGTGAAGACTTTTACAACGCGTTTGCAACATCCCCGACTACTCCGGCTGTCATTGCTTAGAACATGAATTTGGAAAACGAAACAAGAACTACTCAGAAACCCCCAAAGCTAATGAGCATTGAGGAGTATTACGGGTGGAAAGATAGGTTCGAAAACTGGGTACAAGCTAACCATCTAAAATCATGGGAATGTATTCTGAAGAAGTATGTTCTACCACGAACAAATTTACAAGTTATCAAAGAACTCTCAGAATTTAGTGACAAAGAACGTGACATGTACCGAGCTGAAAAGATGATGATCAGTTTACTTCAGCAGGCTATCAAAGAAGACATCTTTGTGTTGCTACAACATGACAAAACTTCAAAGTCAATCTGGGATGCTCTTAAAGTCAATTTTGAGGGTAGTGAGAATATGATCAAGAGCAAGAAGGCGCTGCTCAAGAAAGAATTTGATCTGTTTACAAGTTTTCTCGGGGAAGATACAAAGAAACTGATTGAAAGATACTGCCACTTGGTACGATCCATATCGATGCTTAGTATAACAAAAGATCGTGAAGAGTGGGTAGACAAGTTAGCTGACGCTTTACCACAAAAGGAATGGGGTACATACTTGATGATTTTGAAGAACACTGGGGTTTATGATGGGTTAACAATTTCTCAGTTTATCGAGAAGATTGAGGGTCAAGATTTGGAACAGCAGAAGATCGCGAGGATGAACAGTCCAAGTGGTCAACAGGATGTAAAAATGTATTACAAAGGCAGTGTTCCAAAAGTTGAAAGAAGCCCGAAAATCCAAACTGCGTTTAGTGCTGGAGATCCATCTGAAAAAGTTGATCAAAGTTCTAAAAGTAGCAGTGGTTTCTCTTCATACCCGAGTATCAATCCAAAAGATACTACATCAAGCTTTCATTCTCAAAGCACAAAGACTGGAAATGGTTCTGTGATACAATGCAATATTGCTTTGAATCTTCCTGATGGTCAAAGTTTTTCAGAAGAGGTTGCTAAAGATCACATGGCGTTGCTTGGTTCAGTGTTACTATCTTATGAAGGTTTGGTTGCAGGGCGGATCGGGAATCCAATGCTCACGAAGGAGGATTACGATCAGATGGACGCCGAAGAAATGGAACTAATGGACATCAAATGGTGTCTAGCTAGTGTTTTGAGAAGAGCAGAAAAGTTGAAACTGATTACTGGAAGAAATGACTTTCTTGATGCACATGTTTCTACTTTAGGTTTTGATAAATCTAAAGTTACTTGTTTTCGATGCAGGGAGAAAGGTCATTTCAAGAGGGAATGCAAGAATAGAGAGGCAAATGAACCAAAGAATCCGTTCGGAAAACATGACTATTACCAGAAAGCTATATATCAACAAGTTGGTCAACAACAAGAACCGCAGGTGGCTCATGGTAGGAAAGTGATTGAAGATTCAAAAAGAGCATGTCTGGGAAATCAGGAAAACTTTAACTGGAACTTTCAGGATGATGAAAGGCTACCAGAGGGTTTTAGCTGGGATATGTTTGTGGACGATAAAGGAGATTTCAAAGCATTCATTGCTAAGATTGTGAAAGAACCAGATATGTTTACCACATGGATGAAGTCTATTGGTGTTAGTGTGAAAAATGAAGATGAAAAATCTGTTTCACTAGAAGAAAGTTCACAGAGTTCAGATGAAAGTTTACAAAGTGATGAAACTTCAGAAAGAGAAATTGCTTTTGATCAAACACCATCTGATTCTTGTTCCTCGGATGATAGTTCTGACAAATCAGTAGATTTTGATAAATTGCCAACTGATGACAGCAGTGATGATGAAGAAGAAAAACATATTAATATTGCAAAATGTCATCTATCTCCTGAAAGCTTTCATTTTTATTTTGCAGATCGCTTGGAAAAACTGAAAGAGAAACAAGCTGCAAAAAGAACAAATGAAACAGAAGTCTGAAAGTGGTGATCAAACAAAGGATGCTGTTCAGAATGAAGAAGTAAAAAGTGTTGCTGAGGAGATTGCTGAACCAGAAAAGATACATGAAGCAGAAAAGGTGATTGAAGATGAGAAAGTGGTTGAAGTTGAGAAAATTATTGAAGTTGAAAAGATTGTTGAACTCATCAAGCCTTGCTTGAAGTGTTTGGAGACTTGCAAAGAATGTGCAACAAAGGATGAAAAGTTGGCTGAGCTTGAGAAAATGAAGGAACAATTGCTGTTCAATATAAACTACGTGAAGGAATCTTACGATGTATTGAACAGAACAGTAACTGGTCTTCAAAAGATAAATTCTGAAAGAGAAGATGCATTGACCATGATGAATTCTGTAATGATGACAAAGCAGAAAGTGATAAATCACTACATCGAAGAATGTGCCAAGCTGCAACGGGAATTGGAGAATGAAAAGATTGAAAATGAGAGAATCAGACGATTATTACAGAGTTATTCTAGTTTTGATTATCTTATTGATCAAATTTATCCCACTGTTGCTGGTTTTGAAGTTTTTAAAGATGATGAGAAGCCTAAGAAGAAGGATACTGGTAAGAAACGGACTCTATCACGAAGTCCCTCCTTTTTATATCGACATAATCGCCTGGCCAATGGCGAGCGGGTCATTAGTTAGATAGCGCTATTTAGGTATGACAAGCCTCACACCGTGCCGCAGAGGACGGGCGTGAACTAATGGATCTGGGCACGTCAATGATGATAGACGTTGACAGTTCAGGGCACATAAACATGACTACAGTCAGCAGTCGATATGGTAACGAGTCTAGTGTATACATGGGGTAGCCCCCACGGCCGAAACGCCAGATAACTAAACATGGGGTGGCCCCCACGGCTAGATTGCCAGAGTAACCGGGTTAAACAGATCACGTTTTCAACTATGGGGTAACCCCCACGGCAGGATGCCAGATAAAGGAAACTGTTTTCGAAACAACCTAAAACAAACACCCAACTGTGAACTCACTCAACTTGTTGTTGACTCGTTACTACATGCTTTGCAGGTCAATAGGTACTTAGCTGGAGCTTGCATGGAAGAGGGTCGTTGTGGGGCATGGACAGCTGTGTGCCATGTTAAACTTTGAAACAATTAAACTTATGTTTTGGTTTTAAACGTTATGCTTCCGCCTGCAACTTAAATTATGTTTTGGTTGAAATTTTATAATTACTTGCTTGCTTGTTCAATATGATTGGTGGCTGGATCCTGGTCAGTCACGCCTCCAAGCGGTGATACTCCGCAGGTGGATTTTGGGGGTGTGACAGATTGGTATCAGAGCCATTGGTTATAGAGAACTTGGTTTTAATAAGGGGAAAGAGTTTTATTAAAATCAGACTATAACCTGTACAGTGCTCTACGATCCACAACGACGCTTCACTCCACATGCAAGGCTCAGCATTCTAGGTGATGTGATCTGTGTATTTATTGCCTACTTGTTAGTTACATAGTACATTGCTCACGGTATGCTTGGTTAGTATAACTACTGTTGCTTGAACACGTGCGTGCTTACTCTCTACTGTCATTGTATTTTCGCGAACCCCTCTCACTCATGTCCCTCTTGATATGAAGATCATGTCTGGATGCGTTAACATGACTCAAGCCCAGTTGACGACCCTGATCAACGAACGAGTCGCTGCGGCACTTGCAGCCGTACACGCAGGAGGTATATCCTGCAGTCCAAACTCATTCTAGGATCTTTAGATCCTACTCTCGTGAACCAACCTTTGTGTTAAACTCTGTCCTTTCTTACACCCACGACAGGTCAACATGCTCAGCCACCTGTGTGCACCTTTAAAACCTTTATGGACTGCCGACCAACTACTTTTAGTGGCACTGAAGGAGCCGTAGGTCTCCTCCACTGGTTTGAGAAACTAGAGTCAGTTTTCGAAATGTGCGAATGCCCTGAGGAGCGCAGGGTGAAGTATGCTACCGGTACTCTCGAGGGTTTAGCTCTCACATGGTGGAACGCTCAGGTTCAGATGCTGGGGTTGGTTGCTGCTAACGCCACCCCATGGAACAACTTTAAGGAGATGATCAAGGAGGAGTATTGTAATCGTGATGAAATTCACAAACTGGAAGTAGAGTTTTTCAACCTCAAGATGACGGGGTCAGAGATTGAAGCTTATGTGAAGAGATCGAATGAACTGGCAATTCTGTGCCCTACCATGGTGGATCCTCCCATCAAACGCATCGAACTATTTCTCAAGGGCTTAGTGCCGGAAATCCAAAGTCATGTGACTTCAGCAAACCTCGCCACCATCCAGCAAGTTGTACAATTGGCTCACCGTGTCACGGACCAGGCGGTGGAGCAGAACAGGTTACCAAAGCGGATAGGCGCTGCAACTACTTCAGGTGTTCCTATTGACAACAAGAGGAAATGGGATGGAGCTTCAAGTAAGGGTTCGGCTTCTGTCCAGTCCCAGTCTCAGTAGAGAAAGACTGATGACTACAAGAGCCCTAATCAACAATCATCTGGTGGTCAAGGTCATGGTGGGTACAAGGGGAATCACCCCAAATGCAATCGCTGCAGCCTGCACCATAGCGGGCCATGCACCAGGGGTAACTGTCATCGGTGCAACAATCCAGGTCACGCTGCAAAGGATTGCAGGAGCTGGTATCCCGCCAATCAGAATTGTCAGCAAGCTCAACAGAACCAACGCCAGCAGCAGCAGCAAGGTGATAACAAAGGGTGCTTTCAGTGTGGAGCTGAAGGCCATTTCAAGAGGGATTGCCCCCAACTGAACAAGAACCAGAACAACAACAACAACAATAACAACAATCAGGGGAATGGTAACAACGGGAACAACAACAACAATGGTGCCAGGGGGCGGGCGTTCGTGATTGGCCAAGGTGAAGCAAGGAATGACCCCAATGTTGTGGCGGGTAAGTTCCTTCTCGACGACTTTTATGTTACAGTTTTATTTGATTCGGGTGCCGATACTAGCTACATGTCACTAGAAGTTAGTCGAATGCTTAAGCGTATTCCAACTCCTTTGAACAATAAGCACACGGTAGAGCTAGCAAATGGTAAGAGTTTAGAGGCCACACACGTAGTCAGGGGTTGTAAACTTGTTCTTGCTAACCAGACCTTCTCTGTCGACCTTATTCCTATCGTCTTGGGTAGTTTCGACGTTTTCATTGGGATGGATTGGTTATCCCAACACCGGGCAGAGATCCTTTGCAACGAGAAGATTGTTCGTATTCCTAGTTCCGGTGGTGAACCTCTCATGATTCGTGGCGACAAAAGGAGTGCTGTTGAGAACGTCATCTCTTTCCTTAAGGCCCAAAAGTGCTTGCGAAAGGGCCACACTGCCATTTTGGCTCTCGTTACTGACACCTCGGAGAAAGAGAAGAAGATAGAAGATTTTCCAGTTGTACGCGACTATCCAGAGGTATTTCCTGAGGAATTACCCGGTCTTCCACCCCATCGCCAGGTCGAGTTTCAGATTGAACTAGCTCCTGGAGCTGCGCCTATAGCTCGTGCACCGTATCGTTTAGCTCCATCAGAGTTGGAAGAACTCTCTACGCAACTACAAGAACTCTTGGATAAGGGTTTTATTCGACCTATCTCATCGCCTAGGGGAGCTCCAGTGTTATTTGTGAAGAAGAAAGACGGTACCTTCAGAATGTGCATCGACTACCGAGAACTCAACAAGGTGACGGTGAAGAATCGTTATCCTCTACCACGCATTGACGACCTGTTCGACCAGCTGCAAGGGTCGAGCTACTATTCAAAGATTGATTTGAGATTGGGATATCACCAGCTGAGAGTCCGAGAAGAGGACGTCTCCAAAACAGCTTTTAGAACTCGTTATGGACACTATGAGTTTTTGGTCATGCCTTTTGGACTGACGAACGCACCTGCAATTTTCATGGACTTGATGAATCGAGTGTGCAAACCTTACCTGGACAAGTTCGTTATAGTCTTCATCGACGACATCCTGATCTATTCTAAGAGTCAGGAGGAACACGAGCACCATCTACGACTTGTTTTGGAACTCCTTCGAACGGAACAACTTTACGCAAAGTTTTCAAAATGTGACTTCTGGCTTCGAGAAGTCCATTTCCTAGGCCATGTGGTAAACAAGGATGGGATTCATGTTGATCCATCCAAGGTGGACTCGATTAAGAACTGGCCTGCACCTCGTACACCAAAGTAAATTCGCCAATTCTTGGGTTTGGCAGGTTACTACAGGAGATTCATAAAGGATTTTTCTAAGATTGCACAGCCCCTCACCTCACTAACGCAGAAAGGCGTTGCTTATCGATGGGGAAATGCACAGGAATTAGCATTCTAGCATTTAAAGGATAGACTTTGCAGCGCCCCTATCCTTTCACTGCCAGAGGGCACAGACGATTTTGTGGTTTACTGCGACGCATCAATTCAAGGTCTTGGTTGTGTATTGATGCAACGAGATAAAGTTATAGCCTACGCCTCACGCCAACTTAAAGTTCATGAAAGGAACTACACTACGCATGATTTGGAGCTGGGAGCTGTTGTTTTTGCACTTAAGATATGGAGACATTACCTGTACGGTACCAAGTGTGCCATCTACACCGACCACAGGAGCCTCGAGCACATCTTCAAAAAGAAGGAGCTAAACATGCGTCAACGACGATGGGTCGAGTTATTAAACGATTACGAATGTGCAATCAAGTACCATCCTGGCAAAGCCAATGTTGTGGCTGATGCCCTTAGCCGAAAGGACACTGTGCCGAAGCGCGTACGAGCCTTACAGCTCACTATACATTCTAGTCTCCCTTCCCAAATACGAGACGCTCAGATAGAGGCATTGAAACCAGAAAACGTCAGGGCTGAAGCCCTACGCGGCTCAAGGCAACGCTTAGAAAAGAAGGAAGACGGTGCTTACTACGTGACGGGACGCATTTGGGCCCCACTCTATGGCAACCTACGAGAGCTTGTGATGGATGAGGCACACAAGTCTCGCTACTCGGTACACCCTGGTTCGGATAAGATGTACCACGATATCAAAACTACTTATTGGTGGCCTAGTATGAAGGCCCACATAGCAACTTACATCAGCAAGTGTCTGACTTGTGCCAGAGTCAAGACGGAATACCAGAAACCCTCAGGCCTACTCCAGCAACCAGAGATACCTCAATGGAAATGGGAGCAAATTTCCATGGATTTCGTTACTGGCCTGCCTAGATCTCAGCGCGGAAATGACACTATTTGGGTGATCGTGGATCGACTCACAAAGTCTGCACACTTCTTGGCTATCAAGGAAACGGATGAATTCTCCACTCTAGCAGAAGTATACCTCAAGGAAGTTGTCTCGAGGCACGGGGTGCCCACCTCTATTATCTCGGATCGAGATGCACGTTTTACTTTAGAACTGTGGCAAGCAATGCACAAATCCTTTGGCTCACGCTTAGACATGAGCACAGCGTATCACCCTCAGACGGACGGGCAGTCCGAGCGCACTATTCAAACCTTAGAAGACATGCTTCGCGCATGTGTAATCGACTTTGGCAACAGCTGGGAAAAGCATCTGCCACTTGTGGAATTCTCGTACAATAACAGCTACCACACCAGCATTAAAGCTGCTCCGTTTGAGGCATTGTACGGGTGTAAATGCCGGTCACCTCTTTGTTGGGCAGAGGTGGGGGATAGTCAGATCACTGGTCCAGAACATGTGGTAGACACAACCGAACAAATTGCTCAAATACGACAACGCATGGCGGCAGCTCGTGACCGTCAGAAAGTCTACGCCAATAAGGGCAGAAAACCACTAGAGCTCCAGGTTGGGGAGCGGGTACTACTCAAGGTTTCACCCTGGAAGGGTGTGGTTCGTTTTGGTAAACGAGGCAAACTTAACCCACGATACGTTGGACCTTTTGAAATCATTGAGAAAGTAGGCAGGGTGGCCTACAGACTGAACTTACCAGCAGAACTCGGCGCAGTTCACAACGTTTTCCACGTGTCGAATATGAAGAAGTGTCTGTCAGATGAGACCCACATAGTTCCTCTGAAGGAACTCACTATCGACGAGCAGTTACGATTCATCGAGGAACCAGTTGAAATCACGGACCGGGATGTTAAGGTCCTCAAGAGTACTAGAATACCTCTCGTTCGAGTTCGTTGGAACTCACGTCGCGGCCCAGAGTTCACCTGGGAACGCGAAGATCAGATGAAACAAAAGTATCCCCAACTGTTCGCAAACAGTACAACCACTACTGAGGCTGAAGCTACGGAATTTCGGGACGAAATTCCAGATCAACGGGGGGAGGATGTGACACCCCAGGAAAACCGGGAAAACCATACAACTTAACTAGCTTCCTCAGTGAGTGCTTACCAAATTTCGGGACGAAATTTCTTTCAACTTGGGGATGATGTGACAACTCGAAATTTAGAACCTTTCATTGTATCTCGATGTAACATGCTTGAACATTATGTGACTAGTTAACTTGTCGGTTTAATGAATGATATAAGTAAATTTATGTGATTATGTGTTGTGCTTGTTTGTATAGTATGTATATATGTATAAGTGAGCCGAGAACCATGAACCCGACTCGAGACCATGCGGTCTCGAGTGAACAGTGCAACAGTTGGGCCGGTTGGGACATGCACCCCTTTAGCCTACCCGAAAGCCCATTAGGGTGCACCAATGTGGAACAAGTATATAATCCTTGATGATAACCAACCTTGCCATTTCTTTGGGCAACTCACACCCACTCTCACACACACTCTCCTACATCCTCTCTCACTAAAACCCTAGAAACACAAGCCTTCTCTCCCCTCTTTCGGATTCAAAACCGGCAACACTAGGACTCTCGGATCGAGCTTGGGATCATCATACGGAAGTTCACTCATCGACTCCTCATACCCTCACACTTAGAGAACCTAACCGGTTAGTGATTCATGCTATGTATTGTATTTCGGTTGATGATGATGTGTGATATTTCAGTTGATGATGATGTATGATGAAGTTGTTTGATAACATGTTTGCTTGTTAAGTTTTATACATGATGAATATATATATCCTTCTTGAATAATCGGTTGATGAAGCATGATGATGTATCTTGGTGTGACTTGATAATATGTTGGTTTGTCAAGCTTTATGCATGATGAATATGTCTTTCTTGAATAATCGGTATTGAGATTTGTTGTTATCCATGATGAAGGTATTTGCTTGATAATATGACTAGTGTGTTACATGATATCAACATGATTTATGAATAAAAGTTGCTTTAAGTGTTTCGGAAATGACAAGATAGATCCGGTATAGCATGCCTCGAGTTGGATTTGGATGAATGATCATGATGAATAACTTGAACACATGAAGAACAACATGAATATGATATGAATGGGTCTTGAATATTTGAAAAACTAGTTGTTTTATCCATTTTAGTTAAATATTAGACAAGAAAACATGTTTATATGGATAGTACATAAGGTTGCATGAAATGGAAATTCTATTGGTTAGTACACTATGCAGAATCAGCAGGTGCTGGGAGTCGAGACCCCTGGTTTCGACTCGAGACCATCTATAAGTCAACTCGAGATTAGCGGTTACGAGTCGAGAACCCCTAGTCTCGACTCGAGACCACACCACATCAACACAAAAACAGCATAACTCGAGAACAGGGTTGCGAGTCTTGTTGCGACTCGAGACATGACCCGAGACCTCCACGGTTGCGACTCGAGAACTCATAGGTACAACTCGAGATCTCTAGTCTCGACTCGAGACCATATATACGTGCACACTGTTTGGACTTGCACACTGCTATGGGCCTAAGTAGTTGGGCCGCACACTTAGACTTTGATTGTTACGTGAATGTTACTGTGGAACTTATTACGAACTGTTGATGAACTGCCATGCTAGACATGTATGCCATGATCAATACGTGTAAAACATACGTGCACTACTTGGATATGAACCTGACTTGAATGGTATCTATGTTAGGACGTAGTTGACCACTTACAACTTGATTGACCTTTCTGTGTATCTGCCGAGCAAACCAAGGTGAGTTCACACCCTCTACAAAGCATGGGATTCCCAGGGGTTTGGGAATGGGGTTAAGGAACATGGATTCCTCGTCCTTTCTTGGGTAGGACAGTATTGGTTCAGGAATATAATTCCTCGTCCTCATGGACAGATAACTCATACTAGACCGAAACTCTATCACGAAGTCCCTCCTTTTTATATCGACATAATCGCCGGGCCAATGGCGAGCGGGTCATTAGTTAGATAGCGCTATTTAGGTCTGACAAGCCTCACACCATGCCGCAGAGGACGGGCGTGAACTAATGGATCTGGGCACGTCAATGATGATAGACATTGACAGTTCAGGGCACATAAACATGACTACAGTCAGCAGTCGATATGGTAACGAGTCTAGTGTATACATGGGGTAGCCCCCACGGCCGAAACGCCAGATAACTAAACATGGGGTAGCCCCCACGGCTGGATTGCCAGAGTAACTGGGTTAAACAGATCACGTTTTCAACTATGGGGTAACCCCAACAGCAGGATGCCAGATAAAGGAAACTGTTTTCGAAACAACCTAAAACAAACACCCAACTGTGAACTCACTCAACTTGTTGTTGACTCGTTACTACATGCTTTGCAGGTCAATAGGTACTTAGCTGGAGCTTGCATGGAAGAGGGTCGTTGTGGGGCATGGACAGCTGTGTGCCATGTTAAACTTTGAAACAATTAAACTTATGTTTTGGTTTTAAACGTTATGCTTCCGCTTGCAACTTAAATTATGTTTTGGTTGAACTTTTATAATTACTTGCTTGCTTGTTCAATATGATTGGTGGCTGGATCCTGGTCAGTCACGCCTCCAAGCGGTGATACTCCGCAGGTGGATTTTGGGGGTGTGACAATATAGGCATGTCATTTCAGTTGAAGCGGACAGGCAGGAGAATTGAGAATTGTACCAAAGTGCTGCCGGTATTTCTCGTGATTGTAATCGCTGTTAAATCAATAAACAAGAGGATTAAAGTGATAACCAAGCTGTTTCAAAGTCAGTTTCTTATTTTCCGCATCTGAAACTGATAAAATCTCTTCTGAAGGACTCGTTTGGGTCACAAACCAATCCTACACAATCCTTTCATTTTGAAATTACCGTTATGATTTGATTTCTTTTGAAAACCCGAACCAGAACTGTAACCTTTTTTCTTGTTTAAATGTTGTTGAACTCTTGAGGTGTATTTTTTAGGTTTTTCAGTAAGATTTACATCTTTTATTTCAGAAATATTGATTTCTGTTAGTTTGAAAACCTTTTTGATCATTTCTGGTTTAACACCTCTTATTGGAAATTCCTCATCAGAATATAATTTGTCTGAATCAGTCAATGTATATGCCACTTTGATTGATTCGTCATTCAAATTAGATTTTGATAATAGAAATTCTTTATTATAAACCCGTTTAACTGACGTCTTTGAACTGTTGACCGACGAACTCGAACTTTTGACACACGAACTCGAACCTTTTACAGACGAACTCGAATTTCCAGACTCAAACTTTGACTCCGACTCCTCATCTGTATCCAGCACCTGATCGACCACCTTTTATATTAACTCAGACTCATGATCAGTATCAGACGATGTAAATGTGACGTCAATATTTTCTGGTAACTCATCAGTTGTTTCGGATTTTAACTTTATATTGACAGCCTTATTGACTTGCTCCTCATTCGGTTTTCTAAGAGAATACCCTTCCCAAATTGGAGGCGGACACTTGTTATAATTAATACTCTACTTCTTACCAGTATCCTTCTTCTTTGGCTTCTCATCTTTAAATGCTTCAAGACCTGCAACAGTTGGATAAATTCGATCAATCAGATAATCAGAACTAGAGTAACTTTGTAATAACCGTCTGATTCTTTCATTTTCTATCTTTTCATTTTCCAACTCCCGCTGCAACTTTGCACATTCTTCAATGTAATGATTAATCGCCTTCTGCTTTGTCATCATCACAGCATTCAGCATAGTCAATGTTCTGTTTAGCACATCATATGACTCTTTCACATAATTGAGATTAAACAGTAATTGTTCTTTCATCTTATCTTGCTCACTCAACTTCTCATCTTTTTCTTCACATTGCTTGCAAGATTCCAAACACTTTGAGCAAGGCTTGATAACTTCCACAATCTTTTCAACTTCGATGACCTTCTCAACCTCAATCACTATTTCAGCTTCAATCACCTTCTCAGCTTCACCATTCCTCTCAGCAACATTAACTTCGTTCATCTTTTCAACTCTTTTGCTGCTTGTTTCTTCTTCAATTTCTCCAAGCGATCTGCAAAATAAAATTGAAAACTTTCAGGAGATAAATGAGTTTTTGCAACATTAATATGTCTTTCTTCCTCATCATCACCGCTGTCATCAGTTGGTGATTGATCAAAATCTATTGTTTTCTCAGAACTATCATCTGAAGAACCAGAATCAGATGGTGTTTGATAAAAAACAGTTGCTCTTTCTGAACTTTCATCTGATGAAACAGATTCTTCGTCTTGATTCGAATCATCACTATCAAATATTTTCTTCCATTCCATAAACAAATCAGGCTTTTGAACTATTTCTGCAATCATAGCTACAATTTTTGAATCAGGTGGAATATATTTATCCCAGCTGAAGCCTTCTTCCACTTTTTCATCATCTTGATCAATGATACCATAATAAGCTTTCTTGTTTGCATCTTCGATCATTTTCCCATGAGCAGTTTGTGAATCTTTTTGTTGATACGGTTGATGAGCAACTTGTTGATATATGGCTTTCCGATAGTAATCCTCTTTTCCAAATGGATTCTTTGCTCCACTTGCTTCTTGATTTTTGCATTCTCTTTTGAAATGACCTTTCTCCCTGCATCGAAAACAAGTAACTTTAGATTTATCAAAACCCAAAGTAGAAACATGTGCATCCAAAAAATTATTTCTTTCTGTAATCATTTTGAACTTTTCAGCTCTTCTCAAAACACTAGCTAAGCACCATTTGATGTCCATGAGCTCCATCTCTTCAGCGTCTATTTGATCATAATCCTCTTTCGTCAGCATAGGATTTCCGATCCTCCCTGCAACCAAACCTTCATAGGATTGTAACACAGTTGCAAGTAACGCCATGTGATCTTTTGCAATTTCTTCAGAAAAACTTTGACCATCTGGAAGATTCAATGCAATGTTACACTGTATCACACAACCATTCCCACTTTTTGAATTTTGAGATTAAAAACTTGAAGTTGAACTCTTCGGATTAACACTTGGATATGAATAAAATCCACTGCTACTGTTTGAATTCTGATCAACATTTCCAGATGATTCTCCAGCACTAAAAGCAGTTTGAATCTTCGGACTCATTTCAACCTCTTGAACACTGCCTTTGTAATACATCTTCACATCTTGTTGATTACTCGGATTATTCATCCTTGCAATCATTTGCTGTTCAAGGTCTTGACCTTCAATCTTTTCAATGAACTGAGAAATCGTCAATCCATCATATTCTCCGGTGTTCTTTAAGATCATCAAAAATGTACCCCATTCTTTTTGAGGTAAAGCATCAGCTAATTTGTCGACCCATTCCTCTCGTTCTTTGGTTATGCTTAACAATGACATAGAACGTACTAAGTGGCAATATCTTTCAATCAATTTCTTTGTATCTTCCCCTGGCAGACTTGTGAATAGATCAAATTCTTTCTTAAGCAAAGCCTTTTTACTCTTAATCATCTTCTCACTACCCTCAAATTTGATTTTAAGAGCATCCCAAATTGATTTTGAAGTTTTGTCATGTTGAAGCAATACAAAGATGTCTTCTTTAATAGCTTGCTGAAGTAGGCTAATCATCATCTTTTCAGCTTTGTACATGTCTCGTTCTTTATCAGTGAATTCAGAAATTGTTTTCTCAACTTGCAGATCAGTACGTGGTAGTACATATTTTTTCAAAATACACTCCCAAAATCTCAAATGATTTGCTTGAACCAAGTTTTCAAACCGATATTTCCAACCATAATACTCCTCAATGCTCATTAGCTTCAGGGGTTTTTGCATAGTTCCAGTCTGATTTTCCAAGTTCATGTTTTGAGCAATGACAGCCGGAGTAGTCGGAGATGTGGCAAATGCGTTATAAAATTCTTCACTCATGATTCGGTAAAAAAATTTCACAACAGTCACTTTCAAACGAAATTATATCCTTCAAACGAAATCACCCCTTCATACGAGATTAACATGCACACAAACTTCAAACGGCATCAAGATTCAAGCAGGATAAGAATTTCAAACGAAATTACCTATTTCAAACAAAATCACTGATTTCGTTTGAAATTTCAAGCGAAATAGCACACTGAAGCGAAATCACTAATTTCGTTTCAAACTTTCAAACAGAATATCAAATTTCAAGCGGAATTAGGTGTAAATTCAAACGGAATTACACTGATGTCATCATTTCTGTCCAATTTTTCAAACGGAATTTCAATTTTATCAGGTTTTAAGTAGAATTTTGGTCTAAAACTCTCAAGGGTTTGTTAAAACACAGTTTCGCTTGTGTTGTGAAAAATTCAGGCCATTTTAACCGTTAAAACTTGTTCAATTGATAAAAGAATGTGTAGAAGTAAGAAAATGAGATGAATTCAAGCTGAAATCGACAGAACTCCTCCTCCTGAGCTCTGATACCACTTGTAGGATCGTGTACGGACCCGAAACGAGTCGATCAGAGGCGTTCTACACAATATGAAAGGCGGAAACAGACATATTGTGTGTGATTCAGCAAGATATACACTTTAACTGTTTTGTTTATTGATCTGGTAACACTTTACAGCACGAAAACACTTCGACAGAGCTTCGCCGTCGGAAAACCTCTTCTTTAATTCCGTTTCAAATGAAATTAGGCACTAGCTATTTATAGGCCAGCTAATTCCGCTTGAACATGACTCAAGCGGAATCATAGTTCAAATGAGATTAGGTTCAAACGAGATTACAGGTTCAAGCGAAATTAGCAAAGCTAATTTCGTTTGAAACAGCTTGTCACTTTCAAACGGAATTACATCATGTAATTTTGTTTGAACTTGCCTGTTGACCTATTTTCGACAATTTTCTCATTTTGCGAGCCCTGATCTATACAAACTAGTACAAGACTCGATACAAGACGAAGTCGACAGACGCATGCACCAACAAAAGTTTATTTGAATTATTAATATGAGTTCAATGTGATTGGTGGCTAGATCCAGGTATGTCATGCGCCTCGCGGGGGCTACCGCATATGGTATTTAGGGGGTGTGACAGATTGGTATCAGAGCCACTGGTTATAGTGAACTTAGTTTTAAAACGTTTTTATAAAACCAGACTATAACCGAACAAGTTCTGAATACGACCATGACACTCAGCTCCAGACTGCAAGGTTCGTCTCTCGTTTACTCATTTCACTGCATAACTAGTGAACACTTACATACGATATTGCATGTGATTGCAAGTTTAGCACAACAATATGAATTCATGTATTACTTACGTGTGTTAAGTGATTGATAGTGTGGTGTTTCCCTAGACATTCATGACCTACATTTTGTGATGTCCTTGTCCTGCTACTCGAGTCTGAGGAACCATTTAACATGAGTTAGGAGGAACTGAGACGAGCATGCAAATCATATTATTATTGTGGGTGCACACATAATAATAATGTGGGGTGCATGTGAGTCCCAACGAGGCCTAACAAGTGTGAAAGGGGTTCCATCCCGTTATTCGACCAAATGTGAAACACAACAATCCATGGGGGTCATAGCAATGAATGTCTCCTATTTGAACGTGGTTCTTTACTTCCCTCTGAACCCTTACAAGTCTCGGTTATATTGAATGATACCTGAACACATAACTGAACGTCTAGTGAGCCGTGTTGAAATGTTAGGTGAGAGTGTGAACGTCTTTGAGATAGTTGTCGAAACGTTAAATGTTTGGTCTATACTTTCTCACTTCCCTCGTTTACTGTGGCGCAACAAATTGACGCCTCAAATTCAGAAGTATGGACACCTCTGTGATTCTCTAATGATTTACCGTGCGTTATTAAATGGACTCGCAAGACCGATGGACAAGAAGATGAACGTGATGCATTACCAACCCTTGTGTTAGGATGACCCTGCTCTCTGACAACGAACATTGGTAGGTTGACTTCAATCGAGTCCCTAACCCTAGTAAGCAACGTCTGGGAGCCAACTCTTATGAATCAATCGTGGCATAAACGCTGGAAACCGACTGGAATATAGGGTGTGTAATCACTAGCGCCATGGGCAGTACCCTAGGGCGTGACAGGAACAACGGGAAGGTGGACCCTAAGGGAAAAAGATCGCAAGGATCTGTTTTCAAAGCAACAACATTAGAGGTAATGGCCATGGCGACAACAAGGTACTCGCAAATCATAACTTTGAGTATGGAGATGAAGGTGACTTTGACAAGGATTGGTCGTTGATGAGTCAAGACGCCAGCAACCCAGGGATCAATGACGGTATTGGGACTCCTCGTTACAGCAACAACAACACTGGAAGTGGTGCTCGCGGAAGGGCATTTAGGATTGGCGTAGGCAACGCCAGGCATAATAGCAACAGGGTAGCTTGTATGTTTTTGGGTAACTAATCGCTCCGTCTCGGTTCTGTTTAACCCTGATGCCTCTTGAAGACCGACACGTTGTAGAAGTGGCTGATGGCAAGCCAATTGAAGTATCACACGTTCACCTAAGGTGCTACTCAATCTTGTAGGTCACGAATTCGATATTGACCTTTCCCCTACTACTGTTAGAAGCTTTGGTGTAGTCGATAGTATGGGCCGGATGTCCAAGCCTCAAGCAGAAATCTTCTGTAAGGAGGAAATCGCATGTATATCCCTTCATGGTGGAGATTCACTGATTGCCAGCATCACTTCGGCGGTGGGATCCCAGAAGTGTTTCACCTACCCTGCTACCCTAACAATGATTACCGGTGTGCAGCCCGAAGAACTTCCAGGTTTTCACCCACATTGTCAGGAGGAATATCAGATGTGTATCATGCCAGAAGCAGTCCTGATTTCTGGCACCTCTTATCGTCTTGCGCCTGTAGGGTTGCAAGAACTGTCCTATCAACTTCAGGAACTACTAAATGGGAGTTTTACCGATCTAGCTCCTCGTTTTGTGGAGCCCGAGCTCTATTGTGTAAATGAAGGACGAGTCCTTTCGTACGTGTACACCTACCACAAGATGGCAATCATAGACCGTCACTCTCTATCCTGCATCGACGACCTGCTTGACCCGCTGCAATGATCAAGCTTCTATTCGGAAACTGACTTAAGATCGGACTGTCACCTGATGGAAGAACCAGGGGAGGATGATTCCTAACACGGCGTTACAGACACAGTACGACCACTAAGAATTTCTGTTCATGTTGTTTAAGTTATCCAACAAACCAGCAGGCTTAGGGTTCACATGGGTAGTATGTGTCAACCTCATCTATCCAGATTCATCAACCGTGTTTATCTATGACGTTTTGAATCACTCCTAGGAGAAAGGAACACCATGAACGGCACTTGTATTTTCATCTTAGGGCTCCTAGGGGAGGAGCAACTCCATGCGAAGTCTACTTAAGTGTGACTTTAGGATTCGAGAAGTACACTTTCTTGGTCACATAGTCAACGAAGCGGGGATACACGTGGATCTCGCTAAGATCCATTTTATTAGAAATTGATCGGCACCAAAGAGTCCTTCGGGGATACAGCAATTTCTTGGTCTCGCTAGATACTATCGCAGATTCATCACGGGATTTTCAAAGACCGCGCAGCTTTAACCTCTTTAGCACCGCAGGGCGCTGTGTACTAGTGGGAGACAAAACAAGAGGACGACTTTTCAGTTTTTGAAACCCAACTCAACAATGCACTGAGTATCATCTTTACCCAAGGGTATGGGTAAACTAGTGGTATACCATGATGGTTCGAATCAGAGTCCTAGTTACACGCCGATGCTACACGAGAAGGTGATGGCTTACGTAATGGATTTACGAGAAGAATTGCACGAGTCACAACTTGCGGTAGAAGCCATAATCTTTGGATTTAAGTTGGAGTCATTACTTGGACGACACCAAATGTGCTACTTAGACCGATCACAAGGGCCTCCCGTGTACCCTTGTTCGAAAAGAGCTAAATATGTGATGGCATCGTTGGACGGAACTTTTGAATGATTTTGACTGTGAAACCTAAACGTGTACGAGCCTCGTAGCACACCATCGACTCTAACCTACCCGGTCAGATCCGTTCTGCTCGAACCAAAGTGTTGAAGGACGAGAACCTCCTAGTTGAATCCGTGCGGGGCGTGGAAAAACGACTTGTATCTAAAATTGGGTGATACCCACTATCTTATGAAGCGAATATGGGTCTCACTATACAACAATCCTAGGGAACTTGTGTTGGGCGAAGCACACGAGCCTCAATATTCTACTCACCCGGGTTTCGATAGAAAGTTTTAGGATCTAAGGATCTTGTACTAGTGACCGGACGTGAAAGCCCACATAGCAATGTATGTGAACGATGTTTGACTTATGTGAAAGTCAAAGTATCAGAAACCTCCTGGGTTATGTCAGCAACCAGATACACCCATTTGGAAATGGAAACAGACTGCCACAGATTTTATCACTGGTCTACCTAAGGCTCAAAACGGAAACAATATCACCTGGGTGATCGTTGATTGTCTCATGTAACCAGTACACTTTCTTGCAATCAAAGAAAATTGACAAGTCTTCGTATCCTGTGAGTAATTACCTGTGAAGGGCGGTTTCTAGGCACGGGGTGCCAACTCCTGTTACCTCTGATTTTGATCTATACCCGATTTATGGCAGGCAATACACAACACCCTTGGCTCACGTCTAGACATGAGCATTGATTATCACCGTAGGACAAACGGTCGGAGTAAACGAACCATCCTGACACTCGAAGACATGCTGCGAGCATGTGTGTGATTGAATTTAGTAAACACTGGAAGGACACTTACCTTTGGTTGAGTTTTACTGCAACAGTTACCATTCTAGTAGTCAGACAACTCTGTTTGAGGCATTGCATGGGCGAAAATGCCCATCTCCTTGTTGGACTAAGGTGGGTGACAACCTAATCACAGGTCCAGGACTTGTACTTGAAACCTCTGAAAAGATTGTTTAGAGCGGGAATTGTATGGCGGCAACGTGTGACCACCAGGAAAGCTGATAAGATTAGGGAACGTTGGGAGTTCGCTGCTGACGAACATGTCATGATTGAAAGTCTCACCCTGGGAGGGTGCGGTGCGCTTTGGGAAGCGTGGCAAGATGAATTTATGTCACGTTGGGCCATTCAAAATTCTGGAAAGAATCAGTGACATGGCCTACCCGACGAATTGGGTAACGTTCACGATGTCATTTATGTCTCGGAAATAACGAAGTGTTTGTCCGATGAAATACTTGTGATACCTTTACTAGAGTCTAAGGTTGATGACAAGTTTCAGTTGTCAAGGAATCTATCGAAAACATAGACCAGGAAGTCAAGGTTCGTTAACACAGTCTAATTCCAATCACGGAAGTTTGTTGGAACTCAAGATATGGACCGGAGTTCACGTGGGAACGCAAAGATCGGACGAAGCTCTAATATCCTCGATTGTTCAAATAGTTGACGCAACTCCTGATGTCATTGGCGAATTTCGAGACGAAATTCCCTTTCAAGTTGGGGATGATGTGGCACCCGAGGAAAATCCACAGTCATCCTGATCTAACACCTTGCTGCCTTGGATTACTCATCAAATTTCGGGACGAAATTTCTTTCAAGTTGGGATGATGTGACAACCCGAGATTTCAAGGTCTTTCCTCTACACATTACTTGTTTCACAACTCCGTTTTCATAATTCGTTTACGTACCATGTGCATGTTTGATAAATGATTAATGTATTGTTATGGTTGGTTGTTTAATGAAAAGCTAAGAATAGTTTATCTTTCATAACTTCATAACAAAGGTCCTTCGTCACAAACCCCCTGCTCGACGAAGATAGTCCTTCGTCATCACTATGCTAGACGAAGATTAGATCCTTCGTCATCACCCTGCTCGACGAAGATAGATCTTCGTCTATGAGGATCCTTCGCCGAAAGGGTTCTCAGCCCAATCAACTTCAAGCCCAGTCTGCAAACGAATATATACGTTGTGTGTATAACTGCCCTATGATCATAACACACGTACAAGACTCAACCCTAGTTCTCTCTAACTTGGCGTTGATCTCCTCTTCCTCTCCACTTGAAGTTGGTGGCAATCCATCTTCACTCAAGCATCATCTCTCCTTCGTTCCTGCTCATAATCTAAACTTCTCCGGTTAGTGTGATTCTATTTCTGAATTGATTGATCTTTGTTAAATGATTATGTGTTTACATGTTGTATGATAGGGGTAGGTATATGGCCGTAGATGGTTTAGGGTTTGGTTAGCAAGCCAAAAGTGTATGATCGATTAAAAGCATGTGGTCCACAGTTAATATATGTGATAAACAAGGGTTTCTTGGTGCTTGTCTATGGTTGTTCTAGAAGTTTGAGAGATGAATTAATAATGTAGGATGATGATGGTTCAAGAACTGTAATAAGCACGATGACATGATTAGTAATCATTGAAATAAACTTACTGTTTGATCGATGATTAGGATTGAGTATTAAGGATTATGAATGTTCTATGATGTGTGAACCATGATTATCAGTTTGTCTGATAAAGTGTATTCATTGGAATAATTTAAGTACTTGAATGAATTGATTGATTAACCATGAAGGTTGACTGTTAGACGGTAATTAAGGATTGTGGGTGTAACCTTGTAACTGATTGAATTGTTTCTGTCAAACATAAAGTGGGTATGTTGTTAGCTACTGTTAATGTAAATCGGTGTGTTGGGAAAGAAGGAAATCGTAACTGTCCTTGATGAACAGCGACGAAGGTACCCCTCCCCACGAAGAATCCAAGCTGACGAAGACTTGATTCTTCGTCGACTGTCCTTTGACGAACCATTCTGATTCTTTGTTGCGATTTCTTCATGGCGAAGTATGATTCTTCGTCGTGAGGGTTGTTCGCTGAAAGGCCCTTTGCCAGGAGGGTACCCCACTAACAGAACTGAGGTTTAGGATATGTATGATGATGAATGCTTGTGATTGTTTAAATTCTAGTTGCTGCTTGTTAACAACGTTAGTCATGACGGAGGAACCTGATGTGGCTTGTGTGAATAGTAAACTCATCTGTTAAGTGTTGTTATGTGATTTGAGTACTCGCTATCTGTTATGCGATGATCTTTGCTATGAACGCACACTATGAATATACGTGAATAACGTGAATGTAAACTGATTATGTGTTTGTGAACATCATAGGCTTTGACTGATTAAGTGTGAACAAGTAACTAGTCATACCGAGCAAACCAAGGTGAGTTCACTTCTCTCAAAAACAAGCATGCGTCCGGTGGGGACAATCAAACAGGCAAACAAATAAACGGATTTTCATAAACCCACATCCTTGTAGGGGATGTGAGGCAGTTTTCACAAACCCATATCCTTGCAGGGGATATGAAACAGTTTTCAGTAAATGTTGATGATGGATAATACACTCACTTTCTACCACTTAAGTCCCATCATACTACCGGGTTAGTTGCTTGTAGGGCAACAGGGTTATTAGTTGATAGCGCTATTAGGTTTGGCACCCTCACGACGTACCTGGACAGGACGGGCGTGAACTAATAACTTTAAAATCATGACCAATGTTTGATAGAGCATTGGAGAAGGGAAAAAAGGGCCGTCTGCGGTATCGAGATATTATCAACATAACATAAATCAGTAATCGGTAACGAACGGTTTAACAAGTCAGTGAACTCACTAGCATTGTCTGATACACTTTTCTGCATGCTTGCAGGCATATAGGTACATGCCATTGGAACTTGCTGTCTCGAGTGCTGGAGTGGTCATGGGTCAACTTACAAGGAATCACAAGACAAGTCTGATGGCTTTTATACACTTGAGTTACGAATTTATTGACTATTGTATTACACTTCCGTTGATTAATAGAAAACCGAGAGAATTTTAGTGAATTTTAAGGCCGTATAGTGGTTATGTTGTCGTGTAGCTTATTATATGATCATTTTTTGATTGTATACAGGTCGTATAACCTTATACGGCTCGTATATACCATATGAGAATAAGATTTTACCATGTGGGATTATTAACTCCCTTTGTAAAAACTGCATATCTGTATGTTTGTTACTTAGAAAAAACAACCTTTTTAGTAATCTGCAAGTAAATTTCTGATATCTATATTTACTAATATACAAAGGAAGGAGGAACATGTAAAATTATATATAATATTAAAGAAGGGAAGATGAATCGTGTTGTACAACATTTAATGCATGTTTTACAAGCTCATCAATTTTTTATCATTTATTCTATTTCGTCGTTTAGTGTAAATTTTATCATTTATAACCCATGTAGTTTAACTATTGTTTTTTTCTTTTACTTTAACAAAATTAATTTTCTACCCTTAAATAGTTTTTTTTAATGAACACACTAATACCATTTCATACATATTTTTTTATTTTTCTTTTTCCATGCTATTATATATAATATTAAAGAAGAGAAGATAAAATATAAACATAAGATTAATATTTACAATGTTTTACATCTAAAATAACAAAAGATATGTTTTTACAATGTTTCAAATCTAAAACAACAAAAGATAGATATATACAATAAGTCGCTACGGCGATGGTGGTGCATCGCCAGCTCGTGGAGATAGAGGCATGCCAGAATGCATAACAATAATCGCCTGCACGATCCACTATATGTCCTCCCGCATAGCAGCTACATCCGACTCGACCTGAGCAGGTCTCTCCTCCACCCCCGCTGGAGGCATCACACGTGGTCTCACGCTCCATCTCTTGTACGGGCGATCACTCTGTACATCCTACACATCCTACTACAATCTGTCGATCACAACATCAACTCCCCCCTCGAACCCACTTCCCCCGTCTCCCTCTCCCTCTCCCCCGTCACCCTCACCCTCACCTCCCTCGCCCCCATGCCCGCCTCCCTCTATAGTGGCTGCCCTAGGTACCACTCGGTACGACCGTCGTCAAGCGACCAAGTCACCCAGACCTTGTCCGGTGGCACCTCGTAATCAATTCCCATTGAGACTGTTGTGGCCCTACCTACCGAATCAACCTGACATGTGATGAACATATCCAGAGCCACCTACGTGGACAAGAGGCGTGTCAAGTGCTTTGCCAAACGGGTGACGAAGCTGCCACAGCTAATCTGGCTCGAGGTACGCTTAAAAGCGTACTCGAAAAAGTATGTGGCCAACTTGTATGCCAAGTTGCCCCCCCCCCCCCGCGCCGGTAAGTAGATTGTGCAAGAAGAACATGTCATTTTGGGTGACCCACTCCCTGCTATCATGACGGCCTGCAATTGTCATGGCGATACACCTATGTAGGTATTGATTGGCACAACGGGTAATAAATGTGCACCACCCGCGCCTTCGCGGTTCACAAACGCGGTGTGGCGAACACCCCGGTACCAATAGTGCTCCACCAGGTCCACAACATGTCAAAGGACGTGGTGGTCGCGCGCATCCAAAAATGCCTGGGATACTAACTCATCCGGTGAGTACAGACCCGAGGCAACAACAAACTGGGGGAGCGTCATCTGGCGAGGCTCCCCGCAAAGAGTAAACGGCACCGCGGGGGTAGCCCGAAAATGCTGTAAACCCCTACCCCGGGTGTCGGAAAACGCAAACGTACATAAAAACTCTAATGTCATCTTCTTGTGGGCCCGCTCTCGGGCGGCCTCAAATAAACGGGACCACACGGAGGTAGCTGGCATGAACTCCGGACCTGAACGATCGATCCAATCTCGGTCAAAAAACCTATATCAATGGTCCGGGGAGCATCCATCCCCATCTCTCGTAATATACCTAAATACTTGTGGGTAGCCGTATCTCGGGGGATCGCGCAAACAAACTTCGCCATCTCCGTAAAATCCTGCACAACCTCCTCCTCCTGACTTCGTCCCCTCCCTGTCCGCGTCCCCGACCACTTCCTCGTTTGTAACACCCCAAAAATATGCAATTTATTTATGTTACCTAAGATGTCTAGTCATGTTATGTTTAACCTAGTTAAGTATATATGTTGGTAACTTGATTAGAAGGAATGTTATATGACAAATAACTATCTAAGTAATTAGAAGGACTAAACTTGTTAAAAAGGATGGAAGTTTAATAAAAAACAAATAAATAAAAGAAAAACACAAACACAAACTCTGGTGTGTTGGTGTGGATCGATCAGAGCAAGGGGGAGGAGACAAACCCTAACTTCATGAAATTCTCAAGAATTGAAAGAGATTTAGAGCCCAAACTAATGCATGAACTCGAAACCTTAATCATCTAAGCTTGTACAACGAATGGTAAGTCGAATTTTCTGTTTTGGATGAGTTGTAGAAAGTGGGTTTTAACCCAATCATGAAATTATGTGGAAATTATATGTAGCTGAGAGTTAGGGTTTATAATAGTTTGAAATTGTAGCTTGATTTCTGATTGTTCGAATGATTTAAGTGTGTTACCCAATTGTTGTGGAGAAATCATAAACATAATGCTTTGCATGTATGCTATTAGATGAAAATTGATACTTGATCTTGAATAGGGATAGAAAAGTATTAGTTAAGATGGTGTAGGATGAAAGAAAGCTATGAACTTGATTGATTCTTGCTAGAATAGAAGGTGAATAAGTAGAGTTATGCTATGAATACTTGTACCTTGTGCTTTGTTGATGTTGTGCACACCAAGTGTTTGATGAAATGTCTTAATAAAGATTTCAGCCATGTTAGTCATAAACGCTATGTGTTTTGAATGTGTTTATGATGTAGATGTAGATTACATGAAGTCTTGCCAAATTAGAGTATATAGACGAGTATGAGATATAAATTCTAAGTATGAATGGTATTGTTTAGGTGTAAAGGAAGAAAGTTCGAGTCAAGCAAAGTAATAAGGGAATCAAGATCAAGGTACGCTTCTTGTACAATTCAGGTTTATATTTTAATGTTGTGTTTAACATTAGATGTGTCGAATTGAATCATGTGTGGATGTAGTATTTGTGTTGGCCCTTTTATGATTGGGTCAACGTATGTGAATGCAAGAATAGAAAGAATGGTATGAAGTTCCATATGGAACATATTTGTGTGAAAGAATGAAATTATGTAGTAATTTAACAAGTTTGCGTATGTCATGATGGTTTCAAGTCGGTAAGTTGAATTTTTGATTTAAAGGAAAGAATTTTAATGTTAATAAGTTTACTTTGTTGTGGCGATGTAGGTAAATCCCATGGTTAGCTTCCAAGCTTCGCCGGTTCGAACACACTTCAAGACCCGCCCCACGTTCTGCTACTTTTGTAAAGAAGACAACGCTTAATATTTTGGTCGTTTAATCTATGTCTAGTAGTTAAAGACTTAGTTTTGTTATGTATTTTGAATTTATCAAAATTTCGTATGCGTGTCAAGCTGTAAGGCGGTATATATTATGTCCTTTGAAAGGTGTCATGTTAAACATATATTTTTGGATATGAAAAACAGGGGACCGCTCCTTTTACGAATGGGTCATGCCCAAATTTCGTTAGAAAAGTGCGTTGTTATTTAATAATTTAAAGAAAAATTTTACGGGCGTTACTAGTTGGTATCAGAGCCTAGGTTTGAGGGATTTAAGCATTAAATGCTTAAACTCAAACCGAAAGCTCGTGTGAAGTGTGTGTTCGTTCCGCGGCGCAAAGCAAGTAAGTAACTTTAAAATTTGAAATTTTTCATTATGAATAATTAGGTTGTGGAATGTTATGAAATTGTTTCGGGATGATGTGATAAGATGAGGGATGAAACGGATCAGTTGGGGTAAAACGGGACGGAAATGGCTGCAATAATATAAGAGAAATCAATCATGACATGCTGGGCGTCACCGTAAGCTACGGTGTCTACCGTAGCTTACGGTAGCCCCTGGGACACTTATCCACCGTAAGACAGTAGAATTACACCGTAAGAAAAATGATGCCACCGTAAGTTACGGTAGCCACCGTAACTTACGGTGGAGACTGTTTTCAGCCTATTTCAATTGTGATGTTCTGTTTAATGTTTTCTATCATACGGGGAGTATTGAAAGCGTTATAATAAGACTCTAAAGAATGATAATATGCATGAATGTTAACTTTTCAAAGGAAGTTATGTATTATTAGCATGATTATATGATGGAAAGGATGAATGAATGCTTGAAATAAAGAATGATGTTATGTGTAGATGGCGGATACGGATGAGGATGAACTGACACAACAAGAACAACTGAAAATTATGATTTCGGAAGAGATTGGGAAGGCAATGCAGGCAAGTATTCCTCATTTAGCCCAAGAAGTAGAAAGTCATGTGTTGGAAGTGGTGGAAACAATGATGGCGAGCAAGATGGACGAGTTGAAGGGAATGATTGGATAAATGCAAGGAAGGAAAGGAACTCGTAAATGCACTTATAAAGAACTTATGGCGTGCAACCCATTACCTTTCAAAGGAGAAATTGATCCTATAGCATGTCAAAGGTGGATTGCAAGTACTGAGGCGGTGTTTGTAAGGAGTCATTGCGAAAAGGAGGATCAAGTGATGTTCGCCACTGGTTTGTTACAACTCCAAGCTAAAGACTGGTGGGATGCTCATAGTAAAGAGATTGGGGAAGACAAAGTTCAAGTCTTGACGTGGCAAGAGTTCAAGGAACCTTTCCTAAAGTACCACTGCCCGCAGTCTGCCATTGACAGGATTCAAGAAGATTTCCTACATCTCCGTCAGAAAGACGAAACCATTGATGAAATCACTAACACCTTTCTTGACAAGCTGAAATTCTGTAAGGAAATAGCGGGAACAGAAAGGATGAAGATAAACCGCTATCATGGTATGTTGAAGGCTGAGTATCGGGAGTTCATAATTCCCGCTAAATGTGAAACCTTGAATGAGCTCATTAACTTGGCCCGAGATAGGGAGATTGAGCTAAGAAGACAGGCAGAAAGAGGTGAGAAGAGAGTGTCTGAGAATGTTCCCAGTTCGAGTCCGTCAAAGAAACAGAAATTTCAAGATCAGGGCAAGAAGGATAAGGCGAAAGGAAGCATTCCAAAATGCAAAACTTGTGGAAAGTTACACACGGGGGAGTGCTTGAAAGGGAAGAAGGGTTGTTACAATTGTGGTCAAGAGGGACATCCATACTATAGGTGTCCTAATCCTTCCAGAACGTGCTACAACTGTTTCCAATGGGGTCATATTAAGGTTGAATGTCCCAAGCTTCAACAGAAAACCGATAAGGAAGCAAGAAAGGAGGAAGCCCCAAGAGCTAAGGGGAGGATGTTTCAGATCATGACTGAAGAAGCAAAGGACCACCCGAATGTTGTATCAGGTATATTCTCATTGAACTTGATGCCTACGTACGTGTTATTTGATACTGGAGCCAGTAGATTGTTTGTATCAAGTGAATTAGTGTCACACCCCTCTTTTAGAATCGAAAGAATGCATGTGCCATTAGAGGTAGAGATAGCTGATAGTAAGAGTTATTTGTTGCACGAAGTTTGTAGAAATTGTGAGATTATAATTAAAGACGAGAAGTTTGTCATTGACCTTATTCCCATGGTATTGGTGGAATTTAAGGTTATAGTTGGCATGGATTGGCTAGGTAAACATCATGCCGAAATTTAATGTGAGAAGAAGGTGATTCATGTGTTAACACCGGGAGGAAAACGAGTAAGTATACAAGGGGAAAGGAATGTTAATCCGAAGCTTTGTTCTATAGTCCAAGCATACAAGTATGTACGAAATGGAAGCAAGGCATTTCTAGCCTACGTGGTGGATACTAAGCAGAATACCCCTAAGATAGAAGAGGTTGAAGTCGTGAACGAGTTTCTTGATGTTTTTCCGGAAGATTTGCCGGGGCTTCCACCAGAATGTGAAGTGGATTTTAAGATTGAATTGTATCCCGATGCCAAACCCGTAGCCAAGGCTCCTTATAGGTTTGCCCCAACTGAGATGCGGGAGTTAATGGTTCAAATACAAGAATTGCTCGACAAGGGATTTATACGCCCGAGCGTATCGCCTTGGGGTGCGCCTGTACTTTTTGTCAAAAAGAAAGATGGCTCGATGCGCATGTGCATCGACTATCAAGAGTTGAATAAGCTGACGGTGAAAAACCGATACCCGTTGCCCCGAATCGATGACCTCTTCGATCAGCTACAAGGGGCAAGTTGGTTTTCAAAAATTGATTTACGATCCGGATACCATCAGTTAAGGGTACAGGAGGAGGATGTGGCGAAGACGGCATTTAGAACCCAATACGGACATTACGAGTTCTTAGTAATGTCCTTTGGGTTAACGAACGCGCCCGCCGCGTTCATGGACCTTATGAATCGAGTTTGTCGGGCCATGTTAGACAAATTCGTTATAGTTTTTATAGATGATATCTTAGTTTATTACCGAAGTAAGGCCGAGCATGCATGTCATTTGCGCGAGATTCTTGAAGTGCTCCGTATGGAGAAATTGTACGCGAATTACTCTAAATGTGCTTTCTGGCTTAGAGAAGTACAATTTCTCGGTCATGTGATTAATGCGGATGGTATCTTAGTGGATCCGTCTAAAGTGGAAGCTGTTATGAAATGGGTACCTCCAAAGAACCCAAGTGAAGTGAGAAGCTTTTTGGGTTTAGCAGGCTATTATAGGAGGTTTATTCAAGACTTTTCTAAATTGGCCCTGCCGTTGACCAAGTTAACCAAGAAGAATGAGAAGTTTACATGGGGTACAGACCAAGAAAAGGCGTTTCAAACTTTGAAGGAAAAGCTGTCGAGCTCCCCGGTACTAACCTTACCAGATGGAACGGAAGACTTGGTGGTGTTTACTGATGCATCACATCAAGGGTTGGGATATGTTTTGATGCCAAGGGGTAGAGTCATTGCCTATGCTTCAAGGCAATTGAAATCACAAGAAAGTAATTACCCAACCCATGACTTGGAATTAGCTGCGGTAGTGTTTGCTTTAAAGATATGGAGGCATTATCTATACGGTACGAAAAGCGCAATTTATTCTGACCACAAAAGCCTTAAATACTTTTTCGAGCAAAAAGATTTAAATATGAGGTAACGAAGGTGGTTAGAACTTCTTAAAGATTATGATTGTGAGATCCTTTATCATCCGGGCAAGGCAAATGTAGTGGCCGATGCCCTGAGCCGAAAGGACTACCCGCCTCCAATTCAAGTGAAATCCATGAAGATGGTAGTTACACCTCGATTTCTCGAAATGATTAAGGAAGCCCAAATCAAGTCGCTGAGCGAAATGGATTCAAGAAAGGAAAGAAGAATGGGTTTTGTGAATAAATTTGAGGAAAGATCCGGTGGAATTAAAACAATGTGTGGCCGGATATGGATACCTCAGTTTAGTGAAGCAAAAGATGTGTTACTCGAAGAAGCTCACAAATCCCGATTTTTGGTTCACCCCGGAGCTACAAAAATGTACTTGGATTTGAAGAAAAGTTATTGGTGGCCCGGTATGAAACGTGATATCGTCAAGTATGTTGCAAAATGTTTGACTTGTTTGCAGGTGAAGGCAGAACATCAGAAACGATATGGAAGGTTGCAACCATTGGAGATTCCGGTATGGAAATGGGAAGAAGTGACGATGGACCTAGTGACCAAGCTTCCTAAGACAAGGAAAGGTCACGATGCTATATGGGTGATCGTGGACCGCCTCACCAAAAGCGCACACTTCTTACCCATTCGGGAGACTTACTCCTCTGAAAGGATGGCGGAGATTTATGTTAACGAGATAATATCTCGACACGGAGTCCCTGTGTCTATTGTGTCGGATCGAGATACCCGATTCACATCTCGATATTGGCAAGGTTTCCATGAGAGTATGGGTACAAAGTTGCATTTCAGCACCGCCTACCACCCCCAAACGGATGGTCAGTCTGAGCGAACCATTCAAACACTCATTGACATGCTGCGAGCGTGTACTATAGATTTCGGGGGGAGCTGGGATGACCACTTGCCGTTGGTGGAATTTTCGTACAACAATAGTTTCCACAATAGCATTAAAATGGCGCCGTATGAAATGTTATACGGGAGAAGGTGTAGAACTCCCATTTGTTGGGATGAAGTGGGGCAAAGAGAAATTGCGCCCAACGATGTGATAGCCAAGACTAATGAGAAGATTAAACTCGTCCGAGCCCGTTTAAAGGCGGCTCAGGATCGACAGAAAGCCTATGCAGATCGAAGAACACGTCCTATTGAGTTTCAAGTAGGGGATCATGTGTTATTGAAGGTAACCCCATGGAAAGGTATAATCCGTTTTCGAAAGCGGGGAAAGCTAGGTCCTCGTTATATAAGGCCATTCAAGATTTTAGATCGAGTTGGAAAGGTAGCTTATCGGTTGGAATTACCGCCAACCTTAGATGGAATACATGACACATTCCATGTGTCACAACTGAGAAAGTGCATAGCGGATGAGACGACATACGTGCCCCTTGACGATATTGAATTGGACGAAAGATTGAATTATGTTGAAAGACCGATAGGTATCAAGGATTCCAAGGTAACCCACCTTCGGAACAAAACAATAAAGCAAGTCTTGGTGCAATGGCAACATCGGAAAGGATCTGATCTTACATGGGAATTAGAAGATGAAATGAGGAAGCTCTACCCGACGTTATTTGGTACGTATTAAGGTTTCGAGGACGAAACCTCTGTTAAGGGGGGTAGACTTGTAACACCCCAAAAATATGCAATTTATTTATGTTACCTAAGATGTCTAGTCATGTTATGTTTAACCTAGTTAAGTATATATGTTGGTAACCTGATTAGAAGGAATGTTATATGACAAATAACTATCTAAGTAATTAGAAGGACTAAACTTGTTAAAAAGGATGGAAGTTTAATAAAAAACAAATAAATAAAAGAAAAACACAAACACACACCCTGGTGTGTTGGTGTGGATCGATCAGAGCAAGGGGGAGGAGACAAACCCTAACTTCATGAAATTCTCAAGAATTGAAAGAGATTTAGAGCCCAAACTAATGCATGAACTCGAAACCTTAATCATCTAAGCTTGTACAACGAATGGTAAGTCGAATTTTCTGTTATGGATGAGTTGTAGAAAGTGGGTTTTAACCCAATCATGAAATTATGTGGAAATTATATGTAGTTGAGAGTTAGGGTTTGTAATAGTTCGAAATTGTTGCTTGATTTCTGATTGTTCGAATGATTTAAGTGTGTTACCCAATTGTTGTGGAGAAATCATAAACATAATGCTTTGCATGTATGCTATTAGATGAAAATTGATACTTGATCTTGAATAGGGATAGAAAAGTATTAGTTAAGATGCTGTAGGATGAAAGAAAGCTATGAACTTGATTGATTCTTGTTAGAATAGAAGGTGAATAAGTAGAGTTATGCTATGAATACTTGTACCTTGTGCTTTGTTGATGTTGTGCACACCAAGTGTTTTATGAAATGTCTTAATAAAGATTTCAGCCATGTTAGTCATAAACGCTATGTGTTTTGAATGTGTTTATGATGTAGATGTAGATTACATGAAGTCTTGCCAAAGTAGAGTATATAGACGAGTATGAGATATAAATTCTAAGTATGAATGGTATTGTTTAGGTGTAAAGGAAGAAAGTTCGAGTCAAGCAAAGCAACAAGGGAATCAAGATCGTGGTACGCTTCTTGTACAATTCAGGTTTATATTATATTGTTGTGTTTAACATTAGATGTGTCGAATTGAATCATGTGTGGATGTAGTATTTGTGTTGGCCCTTTTATGATTAGGTCAACGTATGTGAATGCAAGAATAGAAAGAATGGTATGAAGTTCCATATGGAACATATTTGTGTGAAAGAATGAAATTATGTAGTAATTTAACAAGTTTGCGTATGTCATGATGGTTTCAAGTCGGTAAGTTGAATTTTTGATTTAAAGGAAAGAATTTTAATGTTAATAAGTTTACTTTGTTGTGGCGATGTAGGTAAATCCCATGGTTAGCTTCCAAGCTTCGCCGGTTCGAACACACTTCAAGACCCGCCCCACGTTCCGCTACTTTTGTAAAGAAGACAACGCTTAGTATTTTGGTCGTTTAATCTATGTCTAGTAGTTAAAGACTTAGTTTTGTTATGTATTTTGAATTTATCAAAATTTCGTATGCGTGTCAAGCTGTAAGGCGGTATATATTGTATCCTTTGAAAGGTGTCGTGTTAAACATATATTTTTGGATATGAAAAACAGGGGACCGCTCCTTTTACGAATGGGTCATGCCCAAATTTCGTTAGAAAAGTGCGTTGTTATTTAATAATTTAAAGAAAAATTTTACGGGCGTTACATCGTTGACGTGCTCCAGCCGCTGATGACTCAGCCATATCGTCTGTAAACAATAACAATCACATGTCTGTAACGATTATATGATTACCGTTCACGTATTATATGAGGTGTGTAAGATATGTACAAAAATCATATATGTTTCGTATACGCGCGTATTATACGTCTCGTATACGCGCGTATTATACGTCTCGTATACGATTCGTACAACGGTCATATACGTTTACACAGCAAGTATACGTTTCGTATACGGACATATTATACGTCCTTTATACGCTAAAAACAATCAAGGAAAAAAAGAAGAAACAAAACTGAAAATTAAGATGTATACGATCGTATTCACGTATACGATCGTATATAGCTTGAATGGTCAAGTTGTATTACGATTGTACTTTCATCTTTTTGTGCTTATAAATCTTAATCAATCAGAAAGAATTACAGTTTAATTTGATTCTGTTTTCATATCATTGATACTTCAGGCAATGGCACAAGTTGGTGATCTGGTAATGCTGCAGCTGGAAGAAAAAAAAACAATGCTATAAATTAAACAACAATTAACTAAAAAGTTTAAACAATACTGTAAAACATGGGAAGGGTGTCAGGGTCTCGTGTGTTAGTACATATGTCTGTTGACTTCGTCTTGTAATCGAGTCTTGTAATTAGAATGATAGATTAAGTCACGTAGAGAAATGACATAAGTCTATTCCACACGAAATGGGCTTGTCACTTTCAAGGGGAATAGATTTAGTATAAATAGGTACCTTAGTCATTTCATTTGTAACTTTTGGGGAATCTAGAGCCAAAGTGTTGCTAGTGTTTCATATCAATACACGAAACTGTTCAAGTGATTCCAAGTGTATAACAAGCTGAAAGAAGATCAAATCTTTGTATTCCGCCTCTGATTTGATCCAAGAATTCTTCTGAACGACTCGTTTGGTCATGAAAACAATCCTACAAGTGGTATCAGAGCTCAGGAGGAAGAATTCTTACCGATTTAGCTTGTTTTCACCGAGATTTCTGATTTCTACTCATTCTTTCACGTTTTTCACTGAATTTTTCAAAATTGAACGGGTTTTTACGGTCCAAATCGGCTGATTTTTTGATATGTTGTGTGAAAACACCTGATCTACAACCCTACAAAGTTTCAGATCCTAATTCCAAGCCGTTTGGGAGAAATCTGAGTTTTTAGGTCCGATTTCGTGTCAACAACCTGATTTCGCTTGAAAGTACTTGATTTCGCTTGAAAGTACTTGATTTCGCTTGAATAATTGTGGTAATTTCAAGCAAAATAAGTGATTCCGCTTGAAAAACACCTAATTTCGCTTGAAAACACATTATTTCGCTTGAAAACACATTATTTCGCTTGAAAACTCCTTATTCCGCTTGAACGAGACTTTTGATTTCGCTTGAAAAATTGTGATAATTTCAAGCGAAATAAGTGATTCCGCTTGAACACATCATTCCGCTTGAAAGTGTCTGTCAACATTTATCAGCTTCATTAATTGTCTCGAGCCTACACATCACGTGAACAAGAGTCATGTCATTTAAATTTTTCAAACAACTAATTGAACGGCCCAATCACAAAACTCAAGTTTGTTGAACAATTAAAGTTGTCATGTGCTTTAACTGGTAAAAAGAACGGCCCAATCAAGTTTAATTGTTGACTGTCCACCTTATATCTTTGGCCCAATCGCAATGTGTTATCAAAAGTGATGTCAGTGAACTACATGTGATAGTATTAATATTTGCATGTGAAGTTTTAGCGGTTGTCGGCAATTTGAATTGAATAGGTGCTTGTGATAATTGTTCATTTGCATGTGTTTGTTAGCGGCCCAATCAACATATTAAATCAATTACAGGTGTCGGACATTTTAATTGAAAATTTCAAAGTTTGCATGTGTCAGTCCATGTGAATTAGAAAGTGTAGAGGTCCAATAAAAATTGATTGATATTAATTGTCCTCGACCCAATAGAATTCTTGTATCGATCGATTAAGAAACAGTTGTTTGAACTAAATTGTTTGAATCAAGTTGATTGAACCAGTTTTGATAAAGTGGGTTGTTTGATATAAGTGGGTCGATACAAAATGTTTGACGAAATGGAAAATTATAAACTTGAAAGGTTAAATGATTGGTTTGATGGGGTTTGGGGTAGTAGATATCAGAATGAGAATAAGAATATTTGGGATAAAAGATTTGAAAGTTTTTTGTGTATGAAAAATGAAAGAGTGGATGTGTTGGAAAATCGGTTTGAGTTTCTAATTGAAAAATTAAAAATGTACGAGATAAGGATGTCAGATGCTGAAAAAGTATCTAAATTTGCAGACGCATTACCTTCAGAGTGGGATGAATTCTTGATTAATCTGAAAAAGGATTCTAGATTCTCAAATTGTTATCCAAAAGTATTCATCAGAGAGCTTAAAACACATAATTTTGAGAATAATCAGAAAAAGAAAGAGTTGATGAATGGAATAGATAAAAATCTAGACAAAATAAGTTTGGATGTGATTGTTGAAATAAGCAAAAGAGTCAATATGTGTCTTGTAGCAAAAAATGTTATGAAATATGATATTAAGAGGGGTTGTTATATTGACGAAAACATGAATCCTCTTGATTTTGTTAAAATTTTTTGTGCAGGTACATACCAGACAGAGACAAAGGAAATTTCGAAGAATGAAGAATCCGAGAAAAGTGAAACTTCAAGTTCTGAAAATGTGTGCTCAAAATGTGATGATTTCAAAGCAGATAGTGTCAAACTCTTGAAAGATGTGGAGAGTTTGACATTAGAAATAAAAGATTTGAAAGAAAAAGAAAAAGATTTTGAAAATAAAATAAAAATGTTTGAAAATGAAAAATTAAAAATTGAAAAAGATTTTCAAAGTCAAATAAAGATTTTAGAAGATGAGAAATCTATTTTTGGCAAAAATAACATTGAAAAACAAATTGAAATAAATTCTCATCTTGAGAAAATCATTCAGCTTGAAAAAGAAGTTGAATGTGCTAGAAATAAAGTCAATGACTTAGAAAAGACATTGAAAGGTTTTGTGAATTCTTCATCAAATATCTGTCCAAAACCGATCAATTCAATTCCAATAAGTGACAATGTCACAAATTATGACAAAGTCATAATTGAAGATTGTGATGATAAATCTGATGATGAAAAAGAGAAAAAGAAAATATTTTTGGAATTAAAAGAAAAATTTAAAGAAACTGTTTTACATTCGACTGAAATAGGTGAATGCTCAAAGCAAAAACCTGTTAAGAAGAATGTAGAACAAAAACAAAATGTTAAAAATTCAAAAAAATTTCAAAACAACAATAAAAGGTCATTAGTTCAGTCATCCAATCGTTATAAAAAACCACAAAAATTTGAAAATCAAAACTCACAAAAAGTTGGTAATAAGTGGTGCAGGTTAGACCACAGTGCTCAAGCGTCAAATCAAGCTTATAAGAGAAGTCATGAGTACTACAAATCAAATCAGTGTTATGATTTGAGTGTTTGGATTGATGGTGGAGATTGGTACGATAACAGGGTGTGTTACAACTGTGGTTTTTAAGGACACATTGTTGTTAACTGCCAGAGACAGAGATTTGAGACGAGAAGATGCTATGAATGCCAAATCAAAGGTCACGTTGCCAGAGATTGCCCAATGAGATCAATGGAAAGATCGAGGGCTGAATCTCAGAAAAAGATGAAGAAATCAGTCAAGGTCGAAGAAAAGCCCAAAGAACAGAAGATGAAAGAACAGAAAGTGAAGCTTTCACAAGGGCAGAAAGACCGACTGAGAAAGAAAAGAAAGAAAGCTCGAGAGTATCTTGAAAATATTTTGTCCTCGGGTACAACGGTTAATTCAGATAAAAGTTCTGATGAATCGCTTTGCTCAACAAAAAATCAGTCAAGTAAAATGAATCCATCAGATACAAATTTGAGGACAAAAGGTAGAGTAAAGGTAAAATTTGTTGATCAAACAGTTCCAATAAAGGTCGGGGATGAATCTGTTTTGTTAAGAACAAAGGAGCCACCTTCTGATGATAAATTTGGTTCTTCGAAAACAAAGAAGGTACGTTTGGGCAATGAATTTGACTCGTCAAAGTCAGAAGAGCCACAAGTTGAGCTAAAAATTGAAACGTCAGTTTCGCCAATGGATGATGTCAACTTTCCACCATTGCGGACTGAAAATTTTAATCAAAAAGTTGGTAAAGTGAAAAGTTCGAATCAATTCTATTCTGAAAAGAAAGAATTCGATGTCGAAAAGGCTTTTAATTGCAAAGTAAAACATATCTTTGGAAAGATGGTCGAGGGTAAGGTAAAAGGGGTAAAAGAATTTTATGAAGCAAAAAGGAATGATCAAACCCCGAGTGAAATTGAAAAGGTCACACCCAAGGCTGGTCAGGCTTGGGTGCCTTTATTCTTTGCTTTAAATCCTGACTTGCCGGAGTTCCCAGGTTGGTAAGTGTGGAGCAGGTATCGGCATCTTTCTTGAGAAATTCACAGGTTGTTAACTGTGATATTTCGTCTTACAAGTGGTTAATCAAGGACATTAAGTTGTACTTGATTTAAATTAGAAAATTTGAAAATGCCAAAAATATTGAAAAATTCAAAATGAGTTTTGTTGTGAAAAAGAGGAAATGATAGTAAATCAGTTGGACTATCACAGCATGCTAAAGAAATGAAATGTCAAATGTGATAAACGGTCTCACTAAAGATGTGACGATAGGCTCAGCTAGACTAGTAGATCTGCGATAACGATACAAACTTAAATGAAAAAGCCTAGTTCTAGTGGGAAACACGGTTGAAAGCATAGTACTTAGTTTTGTCCTTCTTGATTGTGTGCCTTCTCAGTAATCGCTGAATGCTAAAGAGCATAAAAACCGGTTAGTTTGTGAACTTTCACAACTTGCTGAAAAAGTCGTTGTGATTGTGCATTTCTTTTTGCAAAGATTTAAACTTGTTTTATTTCTTAATTTTGTTTAAGCATTGGACATCCTCTGCGTATACGTGAGTATCGAACTGGATGTTAGTGCCTAAACGTTCTGCTTTATTTTCTTTGGTGTTTCGTTTAAGCTTTGGATCACCTCTGCGTATACGGGAGTATCGAACTGGTGGTTAAAGCCTAAACAATTTCAACTTGTTTTTTTTTTCTTATTTTGTTTAAACATTGGACTTTCTTTGCGTATCGAAAGATCGACCTGATTGTTAATGTTTAAACGTTCTGTGTTGTTTTCGCACATATCACAGTTGATGAAAGTTTAAAGGCATTACTCGAGTTAGTGTATTGCATGATGAGGGGATATATGCTGAGATTGTGGGGTCCATAAGAACTTAGTGCAAAATTAATATACCTTAACGTATCGGTAAGCATTTCGAAAGTTTTTAGATTGAGTTTAAGAGGACAATTATATCGTCAATCTATGTGAATCATTTAGAACTTAAAATGTTTAAAGCTTAACGGTGCTAGTGATGTGTCTCAAAAACTGATATGATCCTCTTACACAAACTCACAAAAATATTGTATGTAAATATTTCTTTACTGCTTTTCTTTAAACACGAAAATCCAAAAAGATTGTGTTTTAGCTTAAAATTTTGAAAAATACAAAAAGATTTTCGACAACTGATGTTGGAGAGCTGATATTCAAAATTCTAAGTGCTAAACAGGTAGAACAGTGGGTTGGGAGAGTTTGTTAAAATGATAAATGTTTTTTGAAATGTCTAAATGGCTCATTAATTTGAAACCAATTTAATCATTTTAAATACAAGTGATAAGCATAAATTCAAATCTTACTGTTGGTTAAAGTATGTGCAGGTATGCAGCTAGTGAATTCCAGACTGCGATCCCAGCTTATCGAATGGGGGAGTCTGAAGTCGTAAAAGCCAGGTTCCTGATCTTGTTGCTACGAAGAGCCAAGAGATGGTCCTGAATCTGTGAAAGCTGCTAATGCTAAGAAGATAGAGAGTGCTATATCAGATTACGATCCCGGAACAACTTAAGGGGGAGTCTGTTACCAAAGGGGAGATTGAAGAGTGAAAGAGCCAGATTCAGATTCTGGAGAATAGCTGATAATGGTGTTTGAAGAGAAAGAGAGAGTTTGAAGGATGTTTCAGCGTCAAATATTTTGGAAAGCGTGAAAACTGATCAAGACTGAAGTTTTGACGTACTGACGTCTCGTACTGAAGACTCCGTCAACATCCAAGGGGGAGACTGTTAGTGCATATGTCTGTTGACTTCGTCTTGTAATCGAGTCTTGTAATTAGAATGATAGATTAAGTCACGTAGAGAAATGACATAAGTCTATTCCACACGAAATGGGCTTGTCACTTTCAAGGGGAATAGATTTAGTATAAATAGGTGCCTTAGTCATTTCATTTGTAACTTTTGGGGAATCTAGAGCCAAAGTGTTGCTAGTGTTTCATATCAATACACGAAACTGTTCAAGTGATTCCAAGTGTATAACAAGCTGAACGAAGATCAAATCTTTGTATTCCGCCTCTGATTTGATCCAAGAATTCTTCTGAACGACTCGTTTGGTCGTGAAAACGATCCTACATCGTGTGATCGAAGTACAAAATCGTATGACGGTTAAAATGGGTGTGGAATGTATACGACCATATACACTTGAATTTTCAGTTTTTTTTTTCAAATTCAATCAAACGATCAATTTCGTTACGCTAATCTACGCTATTCGATATGTTATACGATACCATAATCAAACAAGTTACTTAATCTGGAAGTCTATTTTATAAACGAGGCTTAGAAACGTACCGTAATAGAAGAACGAGAAAAAAAGGACACGAACGCCGAAGAACGATATCCAAGAACGATCCAAGAGAAAACCGAGAAAAGTTTAGTGAATTTTGAGGTCGTATAGTGGTTATGTGGTCGTATAGCTTATTATACGATTAGTTTTTGATTGTATACGGGCGTATAACCTTATACGTCTCGTATACACCATGTGGGAATAAGATTTAATCATGTGGGATTATTAACTCCATTTGTAAAAGCCGCATATCTGTATGTTTGTTACCTAAAAAAAGTAACCTTTTTAGTAATCTGTATGTAAATCTCCGAAGTCTATATTTACTAATATACAAAGGAAGCTGTAACATGTAAAATTATATATAATATTAAAAAGAGAAGATGAATAGCGTATACAACATCTAATGCATGTTTTACATGTTCATCAATTTTTTTGTCCTTTATTTTATTTCGTCATTTAGTTTAAAGTTTTTCATTTACAACCCATGTAGTTTCACTATTGTTTTTTTCTTCTTTTACTTAACCAAATTACTTTTTTACCCTTAAATAGTTTTTTAACGAACACGTTAATACCGTTTTAGACATATTTTTTTATTTTTTTCTTTGCTATAACGAGTGTGGCAAAGGTTTTTTTTAGTTTAATATTTTTTAACAAAAACGCCGATACTCTTTTGAACATAATTTTTAACTTTTTTTTTCTTTGCTATAACTAGCACGCCAAAACCGACCAGGTTTCTATCGTTTTCTTTTTCGTTTACCTTAATTTTACCTTTGTTATTTACTGTATCGTTTACCTTTTGTTATTACTTTGATGTTCAGAGCCGAGTTACGACGCAAATAGCATAACCCATTAATATATCATTTTGATTAATATTACAAATTTATTTATCGGTTGTTATGGTGCACAATACGTTCTGAATTTTAACCGCGTCACTGCGCAACGCACAGATAACTACCACCCAAGTTAGCTTTAAAACTTGTAGAAGATTAACAATGTATTCTCCTCACAATACCTTTTTATAAATGATAAATAATAATAGATAGGTTAGGTAACTATATATTATATATTATGATTTTTTTTTGTACATGTATGGTAATTTTATATCATTTATTTTTATGAGAAATGTTGTATTCTAAACTCTAAGGGGAAAGGGGGCACTCCTCATGAGAATGGGTAAACGTTCTTCTCGTCCAATTATGAGGTGTCATGTCAATTCTCATCTCTAACTTTCTTCTTTCCCAAAAAAACATAAGGGGTGGTCACCACTCATACCATAGGGTAAACTAATTTTTTTCTTCTTTTTTTAAACTATTTAGTTAATAAATGAAACATATTTTAACCAAAATAAACATACAAGAAAAAAAAAACATTACATTAAGTTAAAAATAAAATAAAATAAACATTACATTAATTAAAAATGTTTAAAATAAACTAGATTTAACTAACTAAAATTACCACTCTTCGTCGGATTCCACCAATAGGTGGGGTAAATCTATTCTTCCGAGATGCTCAATTAGATCATGTTTTAGTCTCCAACGCTTATCTTCATCCATAAGGTCGTTTAACACACTGTTATCGAGAGCAGGCTCGACTGTAGGATCCCGAATCTGTACCGGTGCTATGGCATTTCTTTCGTCTTTTAAAATCCATAAGCTCGTTTTACACCACGTACCTAATTTTTTTCACATTCCTAGCATGCATTGACCAATTCATTATACCCCTAATTTCATTCCCAGACAATAATTTAACTTATTTGTACACATTCTATCATAATTTAGTGTGTATAAACATCTGAAAATATATTATTAATTTTCTGATTCAAATAAATAAATCAAATCTCTATACATGTAATATTATATAAACAGATTATATTTTCTTGGGGATTTTTACTATATAACTACTAGATGTAAACTTGTTCATTGTGATGGGGATATTGATGTAGCGAAAATTTTACAAAGCTCTGTTAAAACGTAGATAAAAATAAGCATATTGCCACGGTATATTTCTAAACTTTAAATAAGAAGGGAAAAGGGCGAACAAAACTGTGAGGTAGCTTTGATGAATTATCATGCGGTTTAAATGTAACCTTAAGTTAGCTATAGCTTGTACGTTTATTATTGGAAGAAATAACAGTAGGATCGGGATTCGATCAAACGAGTCGTTCAGAAGAGTTCTCGATTAATACGAAAGGCGTAAGCAGACGTATTCATGTTATAACAGCTAGATTTACACGTAGAATCACTTTAACTGTCGATTGTACTGATTTGAAACTGATTACAGATCGTTCGACACTTCGGCAACACTTTGTCTCCGAAATCTCAAAAATTACAAATGAAGACCCAAGACCACATATATATAGGAGATCCAGACAGCACGAACCAGTCCACACGTGCTGGTCCAGGTTGCACGACCTGGCCAGAAAGCATGAACTTGGTCACCTCGTGCGAGGTGGCCTAGCCACTTCGTGAGAGGTAGCTGGTTCAGGTCTGTTTCCCGTTTCTCTCGTACAACGTGTCCTGGTCTATCTATTCTAGTTACATAACTCGATACAAGACGAAGTCAACAGACATATGCACCAACAAACTCCCCCTTGGATGATGACGAGTCTTCAGTGTATTGAGTCTTCAGTCTTAATCGGTCTTCTCGCTCTTTCCAAAGTATCTTTCTCTGTAAGCATCCTTCAATTTTTATCTTTCAATCTCTCTTAATCAGATCTCTCGATTCATTAAGTTTTTCAGCATTAGCAGCTTCTATCTCGAGTAATGTTCCATGATCTGAATCTAGCTCTTACGTCTTCAGACTCCCCCTTTCCATAAGCTAGGATCGCAGTCTGGAATTCACTATCTGCAGGCTTTGGCGAAACCTAGCTCTTTCAAAGCTTTTTACCTGCACATACTCTACCCAAAAGTAAATTTCACAATTGTTAAAATTTAACAAATTTAGAAACCACTTGTAGATATCATTCCACATCAACAATAGTTATATCAAGTTCAAATTAATGACCTTGATTAACTAACAATAAAATCAGCCTCAAAACATCACTTTGTAAGATTATCTTAAAACATTTCTCAAATTATCTCAAACTTTAACTTCATTTTTCATTTCAAACACAGTCTCCCAACCAACTGTCATTCATCATGTTTAGCACTTGAAATTTTGAAAATCAGCTTTTCAACGTCAGTTGTCGAAAATAAGATGAAATAAAATCTTTTTGATTTTTCAAAATTTTATGCTAAAACACACTAAAAATCTTTTTGGATTTTAGGAAATAAACTATATACAGACATCTTTTTGTGAGTTTAAGTAAGAGGATCATATCAGTTTATGAAAAATCACGAGTACCGTTGAGCTTTAAACACTTTAAGATCTAAACGATTCACTTAGATTGTCAGTATACTGATCCACTTAAACTTTTACACAAAGTTCAATTGATTCGAGATACGAGATTAGTGTTTTAATGGACTTAACTTATTCGCGTGTCCCACCTCAGAATATACTCCCTTATCCAGACTCCTATATTCAGTCTTACAGGTGAATGTACACTAATGATATCTGTAAATGGGTTATGCGAGACCATGAGAGCTCAGGTTAGAACTTCCGTTCAGACAAAGAGATGATGGCTCGACTTTTAGGTGTGTCCCGTTTGGGGATCTTTTCTTCAACAGCACATGATTAGCATTTTTCAATGTTTCATCATTTTTTATGCTCAGAGTGGGCTTTATGATTAAAGCAGTGCAGAGTATTATACGAGGACTAGGCTATTGCTCCCGCAAAATCAGAAGTCCAGGTATAATACCCAGATATCATCACGCACAAAGACCTAGTATGTCAGAAATAGAAAGCCCTTCAAACAAGATTTCAGGGGTTACCTATATATCCGAGAGATGTTCCCCACGTGATAAGTAAGTATTTGATATTTAGGTTTATATCTCAAAAACAATCTACTAAGCGTGTAAAAACCTACTGGCATATCATCAGTGAGACCGTTTATCACATTTTAACTTTCCAATTCTTTAGCGTACTGTGATTGTCTACTGATGCACTATCATTTCCTCTTTTTCACAAAAAAACTCATTTTGACTTTTCAATGTTTTTGGTTTTTTAGATTTTATCATGTTTTTGGATTTTTCAAATTTTCAAAATTTCTAAATTTTTTACTCCCCCTAAAATCAAAAAATATGTTTCAATTTATTATTTTCCAGGAAAATTTTGAAAGTAAAAGCAATAAACTGTACAAATAAAATGACAAACTGATGTGAATTGCTTCAATTCTCCATTCTATTGGCTTAAACAATCAGAACTCCCCCTGACAACAAACTATTTTCCCATTATGATTTCAAAACACTTAAGTTTGTTTTAATCAAAATGATTTTTCCGGAAAATTAGTTTTGTTGATTTCACACATCATGGGGATTCATTCATCACTTTGTTCTTTCAACCACTTGTAAAAACTATCACTTGTAAATTTTTCACAGAAACATTTTTTCAAGAATGATGCCGATTCATGCTCCACGATTACCAACTTGGGAGCTCCGGCAAGTTAGGATTTTACTTTTTAAAAAATCTCACCCATGCCTGATCAATCATGGGTGAACCATCATCATTTGGTTTAACAACTTTCGATTCATAAAATTCTTTCACTCCCTTCACCTTCCCATCAGCCATCTTACAAAAAATATGTAGCACTTTACCATTAAATGCTTTTTCAACATCAAATTCTTTCTTATCAGAGAAGAATTGATCTGAAATCTCAATCTTACCAATTTTTGATTTCAAGTTTCTGTTTGACAATTGTGGAAAATTTTCATCATTCATTGTCGGAACGAAATTCTCATCATTTAGCACAACAGATGGCTCCTCTAACTTTGACGAATCACATTCATTGCCAAAAACAACCTCTGATTTTTTAACAACCCATTTATGTTTGTTTAAATTGGCTCTTCTTTTGTAAAAATGTTTCGAACTTTCACCAACTTCGAAAGTCGAATTTTTGAACTCCTTAAATTTTTTTATTGGTTGTTCCTTTTTATAAACACATTTCTCTTTCAATTTAGAGTTAGAAGAAACTCCCTGTTTTGTGTTGGTGTGCTTTGGGCAATTCCAAGCAATATGTCCAACCTCTTGGCATCTGAAACAGGTTTTTCTTTCAACTCTTGGTTCAGATTCCTTCAACATATTCTTTTGCTTTTCGGTAAGAAACTCCTTGTTTGACTGTTTTCAGAAAGGTTTCTCCTTCTCCTCTTCAGAACTTGCTGAAACGAATTTAGTTTTTGGTTTATAAATTTTCTCATTTTTACGATTTTCGGGTGGAATAAAGCCTAATCCTTTCTTTTTGAAATTACTGTTATGGTTTGGTTTCTTTCGATAACCCGAACCAGAACTGTAACCCTTTTTCTTGTTCAATCTTTGTTGAACTCTTGAAGGGTATTTTTTAGGTTTTTCAGTAAGATTTACATCTTTTATTTCAGAAATATTAATTTCTGTTAATTTGAAAACCTTGTTAATCATTTCAGTTTTAACACCTCTTATTGGAAATTCTTTATCAGAATATAATTTGTCAAGTATATGCTACTTTGAATGTTTCATCATTTAAATTATTTTGTGACATCAGAAAATCTTTATTGTAAACCCTTTTGACCGGTGAACTCGAACTTTCAGATTTAGACTCTGACTTTGACTCTTCATCTTTATCCAACACCTGATCAACCACTTTCAGATTTAGACTCTAACTTTGACTCTTCATCTTTGTAGGATCGAGATTCGATCAAACGAGTCGTTCAGAAGAGTTCTCGATCAATACGAAAGGCGGAATCAGATGTATTGATGTTATAACAACTAGATTTACACGTAGGATCACTTTAACTGTCGATTGTATTGATTTGAAACTGATTACAGATCGTTCGACACTTCGGCAGCACTTTGTCTTCGGAATCTCAAAAATTACAAATGAAGACCCAAGACCACATATATATAGGAGATCCAGACAGCACGAACCAGTCCACACGTGCTGGTCCAGGTCGCACGACCTGGCCAGAAAGCATGAACTTGGTCACCTCGTGCGAGGTGGCCTAGCCACTTCGTGAGAGGTAGCTGGTTCAGGTCTGTTTCCCGTTTCTCTCGTACAACGTGTCCTAGTCTATCTATTCTAGTTACATGACTCGATACAAGACGAAGTCAACAGACATATGCACCAACAATAACTTTGTTCTCTATTTCTATTTGAAAGGATCCTAAGGAAAAATATTTTATTTCTGTTGAGCTAAAATAATATGTCAATTTCTCGATCTAGTAACCTATATAAATATACAATAGTTATATTTCTTCAATTTATTCACTACAAATCAAATCAAAACAAAAGTTGAAGTTTTAGTTACAATTACAAATTAGAAATCCACTTGTTTAAAAGTTGTAGAGGGAAAAAAAGGGGAAAAAAACTTTAAAGGGCGTTGATGACTTCTTCCTTTCGGCTTCGATGACTTATACAATATTACGCATAACTCAGTTTTAAATAACTTCAATATTGAAATGTAAATAAAAAAAAACGTTATAATGGTATATTTATAATTTAAAAAAACATCATATCATAAAACAATTATAAGAGAAAAAAACAAAAATAAATAAATAAATAAATTATGAGGGTGTCATGTGTCAAAAGCTAGAAAGCTAGATGGAGAAAAAAAAAGGAAAATGTATAGGGTATAAATGGTAATTCTAATCTAGGTATACTTTATTTTTTAATTATACCATATTTAAAAAATTCTTTTTATTTTAGAGCAATCATAACGCTATGGGTGGGTTTGGTTATAGGCCTGTCACCTCAGCACGCCAGATTTTTCCAAACCTCAATCTTAAAACAATGTATTTGAGTGTGCGGTCCCCACCACTCCTATCCAGAACAAGTTTGTTGGAGCGGACCAGACCTTGAATCCCCTTCTCCTCCAACGCATGCCTTGGTCTAGTTTGTGGGTTTGGAATTTCGGATGTGGTTCGGTAGTTCACATTGAAAACGATTCATTATACCCCATTTTGACTTCAAAACACCAAAAGCATGTTCCATGTCTTTTCTTGTCGCCTCGTGTTGTTTCTTGAACTTGTTTTCGTCTAGTAGGTAAGGATATGGAAATGATTTGACAAACACGGACCATGTGGGATAGATTCCATCCACGAGATAGTAACCATGTTTGTATAAGTGGTTGTTAACGTAAAATGGACACTTTGGGTGTCACACCCCGATTTCCTGTGGCCCCGGATGGGTCGTGACAATTGGATAACAGTATCACAATTTAATAATATTGCAGCGGATGTATTTAGAGTAAAAATATTCATAACATTCAAAGTGTCTGGATATACAAAATCTAAGTTGTTCGAGTGTTCAGATAAAAGCCCACATGAGGGATCGAAGTAAAAAAAAGCTTAGACATCATAGGCCTTAAGCTAGGAGTTGCAAATTCCATAGGCTTTATCATTGCCGGCCCAGATTCCCAACCTAATATCAAGGTTCGGTACCTGCAGTTCAATCTTTTGAAAATACGTTAGCTGTTGCTGGTAAATACAATTAACTGACTCATTTTGTAAATAGTTTTTCAAAAATGAGTTTATATATAGAGAAAACCCGTAGGTAATCATTTAATATTTCTTGGGATTTTATCTTGTCACCAGATTTATATATTTGTCATACAATGGAAACCAGATATCAAAGCCGGTCATTTTCAGGGCTATAATGATTAAGGTACACACCAAAGTTGAATACGTGTCTTACAGTAAGTATGTCTAACCCGACACGTTATTCTGTATGGCCATAATAGTTAATGAGTCGGGACGCCCACACATGGTACCAATAACCCCCAATTAGTTCAGTTATCAAATAAAACTGATTAAACCGAGTTCTTATATTTATGAGCAGTCATCGTTAACACATTTATGTAATACTCGCTCTAAGTGGCGTATTCGCCATACCCCAAGTTTAAAAGCAAAATAAGTTAAGAGTATTTACCTTTTTGCTAGCTTCCAAACGATAACAGTTTTAGTATAGTAAAAGTCGTCAAGACAAAGTAATTAAACTCAAGTCCGAATATCTGGGGGGTTCTATAGTCCGAAGTGAACATATTCAGTTATCTGTTAGAATGTATATGAGTCATAGGTTAGTTCCTTAGACACGACCCGTTACTTAAGAATAAGATCGGTTCGCTAGATTAAGCGTAGACCGTTTAGAATGTGGTTTGCACCTATCCGAGTGTAAGGACTCATTAGATACAAATTAAGTAAACCAACATTCTGATTTGGAAAGGTTTTAAAAAGGTTTTGACCCATTATGCCTAGTTTATACGAACTAGGTTCGCATAACTAGTTATGCGCGTAAAGACGGGGTTTGAACGTCGGATGGGTGTACGACAAGTCCAAGTAGTCAAAATATATTTTTAGTTGAAGTACATACTGATCTAAAGTCGGATTATACTTCGGTTTAGTTTAAAACCATTTGTTTAGCTACTTTGACCACATAAGGGTATTGTGGTCATTTTTAATAAAAATTTCAAGACTTGTCATTTAACCTATCAAACGGAATGACCATATGGTATAACTTCAGAGAGTTATACTCAACAATATTATGGTCCTAAAACTAGTATAAAACAGATCTAAATGTTGACCAAACGAGTCAGAATAAAAAAGTCAAATCAAAAGTCAAACTGCTTGACTTTTGACATAAAGTGAGACCCTAAACTGAATTCGACAAGTTGGGCATGCTTACATCAGTTTATATAAGTTGTAAAACTGATATATGTGACAAAACAACTTAGTTATAAGTTATAGAAACCATTTATGCATTTTAGTCGAAAATTCAACTTTTACGTAACATGCACAACTTAACAATTCAACTAGTAAACATGGTTATCTGAGGGTATGATCACAGAGGGATCATACCAATGTTATTATGATTGCATAGGAAAGTTTGGATTGAAATTTACCTTGACCAAGTTGTTCAGAAGTTAAAGTCAAATAGAAAGCCAACTGTTTGACTTTAAACACAAAATAACTAATATAATTGAAAAAGACTAGGTAGAAACACTTACTTGGAAGTGTTTGAGTAGAATAGAACTGAGAGTAGGAGTCCTCTTGTGCAGAGGAAAGCTCTAAGAGTGATTAGAGTGAAAGAGAGGTGAATGAGCAAAGAATGGAGGAGTTTCAATGGCTATTTATAGTTGATCGTGGATCTTGGGGTGATGCCATGTGTTACCAGGAGTTCTCTGGTGTTGATAAATGTCCTGGGACTAATATAATTGAAAAAGACTAGGTAGAAACACTTACTTGGAAGTGTTTGAGTAGAATAGAACTGAGAGTAGGAGTCCTCTTGTGCAGAGGAAAGCTCTAAGAGTGATTAGAGTGAAAGAGAGGTGAATGAGCAAAGAATGGAGGAGTTTCAATGGCTATTTATAGTTGATCGTGGATCTTGGGGTGATGCCATGTGTTACCAGGAGTTCTCTGGTGTTGATAAATGTCCTGGGACGTGTAAGAACTAGAAGGAGGTGGCAAAAATGCGAGATATGTGGCAGAAATGCAAACTGCCTTAGTCTACAAGCATAACACTGCCAGCACGGTCCCTTACGGTCCGTAAGGGTTTATCGCTTACGGTCCGTAAGGACCTCAGTGCACCAGAATTAAATTCAGCTTATGGTCCGTAAGCCTAAATAGCTTATGGTCTGTATGTGATTGCCTGGAAAAGTTATTTTGGGATTTTCACAACTTTAGTCCTTGGACTTTGATTCTTTGGCCAATTGGCACTTTTATTCCCTCTCCTTCCTCGTAGCTGGGAATAGTCGGAGATCCGGGACGCATTTTAATTAACGCACAATAATAGTTTATCTCTCCTTCCCAGCATCGGGATTAGTCAGAGATTCAGAACAAATTTCAATGAACGTACAATGTAGGTCTTTCCTCCTTCCACGTAGTCGAGATTAGCTGGAGGTTTCTCCTTCCTCGTAGTCGGGATTAGTTGGAGAATTGGACACATGTCGTCATGTAGTTGGACAAATTTTTCAGGGTGTTACATCCTCACCCCTGTAACACCTTGTAAATTCATGTCCAATATTATGTTGACACGTGTCATGGACTTTAAACGTGTAAAGGATTAAGTTAAAAGGACTAAAGTTGACGAATGAAGAATTTACGTGTGTAAAAGGATTCGAAGTGTCAACAATGGATAATTATACCTTTCAACAACCCTACACGATGTTTATAACCTTAAACGAATGAATTATGAATCATACGAAGCCAATTGTGGAAGAAAGTGAGAGATTTCAAACTACAAGGGTTAAAAGTGTCAACATGTTTAATTTATACCTCCGAGTGACCTTTTAGCAAACCCTAAGCTTTGTAGCGATTAATTATGCTCACTAGAATAAGTGATAAAAATTTCACAAGGTTTCAATAAAGTATGAGAAAGTTATGATAACATTCGTATATGAGGGGTTAAAAGCGTCAACGTTGAAATCTAAGGCTTTTCGGGTGATCATAAAGTTAACCAAGGACTTAACAAAGTTTGGATATGTCTTGGAGCCCTTAAAAGTTAAGTTAGAGGGTTAAAAATGCAAGAAATAAAGTTAAAACCACGTTTACAAGGACCAGGGACCTAAAATGCAAATAATGAAACATTTTTTACCTGACCCGGGACTAATACCGGCCGCGTAAGATCCTTAAGGATCCTAACGTGGGCCGCGTGACCCCCTGCAGCGATAGAAAAACGGGCAGATGCCTATTAAAGCTGTGTAACCGACTTTGGAGCTTGTTTTTACATACCAGGGGCTGCCCCAATGGTAATACATGCACTAGGGACACTTGGGCATGATCTAACACCAGTTGTAGACCTATTTGTCATGATCTTGATGAATTAACCCCACTATATAAGAGGAACATTTGTTGCAACATTGGACTTGCATATTCAAAAATCATTCAAGGCATTCTCTGGAGCTTCTCTGGTCTTCTTCAAGTTTCCTAGTGATCATTAGTCGTGCATAGGACTTTAGTAAGTGTCCTTAACCTTCCTTAATTCAGTTTTACTTAGTTTATTAGCCTAAAGTCAAACCGTCGTAATAAGGTTTGACTTCGTGATTAATAAAAATTTGTCCAGTCAAATCTCGAATTGAAAGTACCTATGAGTTGGTAATTATGTGGGTAATAAACCCTTAAAAGGGCACCCTCTGATTCCCACTCTAACTAGGCCAATTGTCGGGTCAAACTTGATTATAAAAAGTCAACAGAAAGCTAATTTTCAAATAAATGCATAATTTGCAATGTAGAAGCCATGCAACCTGTTTTATCACTAATATAACTTGGTAATTAATGTAAGAACATGTCTAAACATGTTCAACCCGACAATTTTCAGTTTAGGCTCGGTTCGGAACCGAAAGTCGCATAATTAGACTTTTGCTTTGACTTTAAGTTCTGACCCAATGTAGCATATTTTAGAAATGCCTTAGAGCTTTATTAGGAACATGTTACATGTTAGTATAACCCTCTGTGATTATACAACTTGGTTCATTAGTTATCTGATTCATATGCATGTTTCCGTTATATGCCTAAATGTTGACCAATATGCCCTTTTGACTTTAAAACAAGAATTTTGAAAATGTTAGAGGACAATAATCTTTATTACTGATTATTAAACATGTCTTCAAATTTTCACATCAGTTGGAGGTCTAGATTAAGAGTTATGCTCAATAGCGTAATTAGAAAGCTTTTATTAATTAAATGGCGTAATTAGCATAAAGCCTATCTAAACCCAATTTTTGATACCAAACTTTTTACCTACTGATGTAAAATAATATTTTGAGATTTTTTAATATTTTTATTTATTTTTAGGCTGAGCATAACATTGGTTTATAGCTTTGATTCGGTAATTGACGGTTTTGCCCTTTTGGCCTATAAAATGAGTTTTTTCATAATATTTTGATACCAAACCTTTTGCTACTGATTTTATATAATAAATAGAATATTTTAAGCCTTCTGGAATAATAAAAATATCAGCTTTCATTATAAAACCCGGAAATCGCTTAAAACCGCATTTTTACGCGTTTTAAACGCATAGTATGTATTAGAACTATTTTAAATATATAGGACTTGATACCTAGTGATATTTTTAGTAAATTTTTATATTTTAATAGTAAGCAAAAGTTTTAAACTCAGATTTCCAGATTTGACCTTTTAAGCTTATGTGAAATTACCAAAATGCCCCTACGGTGCATGGTTTAGTTATAAGAGGTAAACTTCACCTATATACCATACCCTACTGTTATGACTTATAAAAATAAATATTTTTTCTGATTATATCAGACTTGAAACTCAGATTTACAATTAAACTCTTTTATAAACTTTAAAATTACCAAAATACCCCTACGAGGCATAGTTTGAGTTTAAATTCATTTTGGGCATAATGGAAGGTATCCTACTGATATCACAACATATTTAAGGCATATTAACTTAGGAAACCTGTTCATTAATCATTTGGTTACCCGTAACGCATTATTCGCGTTCGGTGCGGTTTATGTAACTAGTTTGCATAAATTAGCCGAAACGGGTCAAACCTTATCATTATTTTCTCAAAATCCAGAATGTGTATAGTCTACCCATATTATACAAGTCTTTAAACTTGTCGGGTCTAAAACACATTCTAATCCGGTCATCGCTTAATCGTGTGTTTTGAACCGTATATCTTTCTTTAAAACTAACCGGTCTAAGTTTAGGCTTAATTAAGACCCGTTAGGAATCTAATAGGTTATTAAAACCTCCGTTCCAGATTAGGAGCCCAGTAAAAGCTACTTGCACTCGCTGTTTGTGAATTATACTTACTCAGGTAAATACTCTTAACTTAATTTTCCCTATACGGGCTTGGGATACGGTATTATAATAATACCGCTTGGTCGGGTATGTAGTCATTTAAATCGTATTGTGATTAATGCATTTACATAACTCGTTTTAATCTGTATTATTTGGTGTATGGCCCTTGGGGGTTAAATGACCATGTCCCGGATATCCTTGGCATCATTCAAAGAAATGGCCACGACCTAAGCACGGGGTGTAGGCATACACCTGACAGTTGCATTATGTAAAAACTGGTAATCCACTTAAAGGAATCAACCTTGTGGGCATTATACCTGTGGCGTGTCAGTTAATCTTGTCCGGCTCTTCTAACCGGCCCTGACGGATGACAAATAAGTAAAACTGTATACAAGATTATTTTTAAATAATTGTCCCAAGTTATAAAAGATATTTTGTGCCGTGTGCATTCAAACTAATTTTCATAAACTCTTTTCAAAATGAGTCAGTTAATTATATTTACCAGTGTAAACTGACGTATTTTCCAAAAAGGCTAAGTGCAGGTACTAGACGAAATAGGCTGGCTACTCTTGGCATCATTAATCAAGTCTTGCAAGCTCTAGATGTTAAAGTCTGTTGAACAATGATCTTTTATCTTTTGATCCACCTATGGATCCTTTCCGTTTGTAATACTTTGATATTACTATTTATTCGGTTTGTAATGTGATTCATCTTTTGCTTCCGCTGTGCATTTAAATTGTGTTGTTTGACTATGATGATATCAACTACATCACGATACTCCCCACCGGGCCCACCGGTAATATGTGGAAATATCGGGGTGTGACAGGTTGGTATCAGAGCCAACATTGAGCGAATTAAACACTAGCCTTTTGTGTTTAATCTCAATGACACAGTTTGCACATTCATCGACTTTCGAGTCTAGACAAAGAACTTAGGACTAATCCAAATTTGTTTTATTTTAATTTTGTCCTTTATATTTCTTTGTTGTTCTTTTATTTGTTTTGTCAGGTTCAACAAGATGCCACCTAGATTTCGTGGAAGAGGTAGAGGCAAGGGGCCACCACCGCCCCAAACGATCATGAGGCCGGGCCATCACACCGGCGAACTCCGTCAGATTCCCTAATCAGAAGTCCTCAAGAGAACTGGGGGACCCATATAGAACCGGCAAGGCACTCAGTCTCGCTGAGCTCCTCGCCTTCTTATCTGAACTCTTTTGGGCCTCAGTCTAAAAACGAGCCCCATAACTCACACCATTCCTATATACCCCTGCAAAACCCCAACTCACCCTTCAACGACCCAACACCCTATTTTCAGAGCCGGTCCAACCCGGCAAACCTAGTTGAAGAGCCAATGGGTTACAACCCGTTGGGACCGGAGGACCACTTCTCCATGGATATGGATGAAGATCCGAAACCTGCCCAACCACCAACCGGGACGCCTACTCACCCCATTGAGATTTCGGATGGGTCACCCTTTCTTGGATCACCTTATAATGGTCCCGACAGCTACGAGGCAAGGTTTAACCAGATCGACTGGGTGTTTACTCCCAGTTACCACAACTCACCGCAGCAGCAGCAGCAGGATCCCTCGGAGTATTCGCACTTTGTAGCGGTGACTCCACCACCACCACCAGTGCAACAACAGCCTCCGGAGCCACCGAGGCGTAGAAGATCAACCGTACGGATGTCTGTATGGGGGGGTGTCCGTATCAGCACCCCTCAGTATTCAAGTGGCAGCCATTACCCGCCACTATACGAAGACCCACAAATGGGTGGGCCTTCGAAACCTGTTTCTGAGGTACAGTCTGCGCCAGTCGCGCCGCCACCAGTGGGTTATAACAACCCAATTCCTACATACGCCGGTTCAGCGACGTACAACCCATTTGAACAGCCGGCCCATACCAACTACAACTACGCTGAAGTTGACCCATACCTTACGGCAGCAAACTACAATGCTCTTTATCCCGAGGGGCCCTTTGGAGTCCCATATCAAACTGGATATCCACCCTATGGATACCCACCTTATGGGTATCAACAACCACCACCTCCTCAACCTCCGCAGTATCAGCAGCCCCCGCAGCCGCCAATGATATCGCCACCGCAGCACCAGGAGATTCTTCAAAGGTTGAGTCAGGTGGAGGAGGAGGTTCGGGAAGAGCGTAGTCATAACCAAGGAATTTTCAAGGGTCTGGCGGACTTAATCAACGGGAAGACCAAAAAGGGTCATTAAATCCTTTATTTGTTTGTTTGTATTTCTTTATTGTTAAATCAAGTCCCTGCGTGGACATCTGTTTCTGTAATCAGTCCCTGCGAGGACTTGTATTTCCTGTTAGCCCCTACGTGGGCATGTCTTTCCTGTTTAGCCCCTGCGTGGGCAAGTATTTCTGTTAAGTCCCGTTTAGGGCAAAAGTGTATTTTTTTATTTATTATTGGCATGTTATCATTTAAAATTTATTTGTCATTATATGCATAAATGTAATATGTATGAAATAAATAAATAAATCTAAAATAACATTCCTTTTAAAAGATCTACCATTATAATAAAATGACAAAATCTAAAAAGGGCAAGACCTAGCCCATGTGTCATTTTAAGACAGGGCCAAGATGGTAATTCCTCAATTAGATTCAGATCCTTATTAACATCTCAATTTAGGATTGTTCTGCGTTAGATATTAAATATGAATCATAAAAGGTATAATCTAGCCTGCATGTCATTATAAGACCTGGCCATGATGGTAAAACCTGTTTAAAAAGAGATTCAAATCTGTGTTAACATCTGGAAACATGTTAACATTCCTGGCTAACGTAATTCGTAAAATCACACGTGTCATCCTTACATTGGATTATTCAAAATCCTTCTTTGTTATTTAAACATCCATTTATGACGAAGGGCCTACGAGCCATAATTATTGTCATAGAAGACAAAAGACAGTCATAGCTTATAACTCCCTGTCAGGAAAGGTAATGAAATATGATTCAAACCTTAATACCTCGATTCTCTGAAATCATGGTTTATAAATTAAATTTGTCCTTGTGACTTGGCTTTTTGTGCCATTATTATATTTAATTATAACTAAGGGTTATTAATGAAAAATCCTGAGTGAAATACTTAATAAATTAACTAATATGGTTCTTTAATACCATGGTTAATAAATTAATAAGATGACAAATCTATTATAAACTTCTAAGAAGTCATTGTCATCATTTTATGTAGCAAGCAAGCTACATGGCTGAGTCTGAAGAAGTCAACAGTCATCCAAAGGAAAATCATGATACCACCAGGATCAACGTAACTGGTGCAGAACTTTAAGCACTGATTGATAATGTTGTTACCAAGGCCATAGATAGGCAGTTCAATGAGTCAAGCGGTACTTGAAGTAGGACCTCATCTGTACCCCATTCTAAACCTAAGACTCACTCTGAGGCTCATAGTAAGCCACCCTCTAAACATAATGGATCAAGGAGGGATGACGATCATCACTCCTCGAATCAGCATAGTGTTCCATCAAAGAAGATTGAGCTCAAACGAGAACCACGTGGTAAGTCCTGTACCTACAAATATTTCGTCTCCTGTAAGCCCAGGGATTTCACTGGGGAGAAAGGGGCTGTGGATTGCATGACATGGTTGGACGAAATGGATACCGTGGTAGACATCAGTGGTTGCGCTGATAGGGATGTTGTGAAGTATGTATCTCAGTCGTTTAAAGGAGAAGCACTAGCCTGGTGGAGGTCTCTAATCCAGGCTACTGGGAAGATTCCATTGTACAATCTGTCTTGGGATCAGTTTGTTGCGCTCATCAAAGTGAATTACTGCCCTCAGCATGAGGTTGAAAAGATTGAGTCAGACTTCTTATCTCTGGTGATGAAAAACCTAGACTGTCAGACTTACCTTACTAGCTTTAATACCATGTCTCGACTGGTTCCATATTTGGTAACACCGGAGCCCAAGAGAATAGCTCGTTTCATTGGGGGTTTAGCCCCAGAGATCAAAACCAGTGTAAAGGCATCCCGACCTGCTACTTTTAGGTCGGCAGCTGATCTATCTTTATCCCTTACTTTGGATGCGGTCAAGCTGATATCGCTTAAGAACTCGGATGAAAGTAAGAGAAAACATGAGGATGATAACTCACGACGGTCTGAGAAGAAGCATAAGGGAAACACAGACCACAAGAAGAAGTTTGGGTCTGGCACGGGTAGTCAGCAAGTAGATCAAAAGCCAAAGTGCAAAACCTGCCAGAAATGTCACTTTGGAAAATGCAGGTTTGAATCCAAGTCACAGTCAAAACCATTTGCATGTGGGTTATACAAATCCAAGGAGTACAAGACGATAGAGTGCAAGAAGATAAAGGATGCAACGTGCTATAACTGTAACGAGAAGGGGCACATCAAGTCCAACTGCCCCAAATATGCCAAAAAGCTTAAAGAAGTCAAAAAGATAAATGCAAGGGTCTTTAGAATGGATGCACAAGAAGCCATTCAGGATGATAATGTGATCACAGGTACCTTTCTCATCAATGATGTTTATGCAAGGGTATTATTTGATTCAGGTGCGGATAAGTCATTTGTAGATGATAAGTTTTGTAAGTTGTTGAATTTACCTGTTAAAACCCTAAGTGTGAAATATGAGGTAGAGTTGGCCGATGGTACCATAGAAACTGCCTCAACTATGTTAGATGGATGCTTTATATCCATTAGGAACCACTCCTTTCTGTTATCCCTACTTCCTTTGAAATTAGCTGGTTTCGACATAGAATTAGGCATGGATTGGTTATCTCATAACCAAGCCCAGATTTTGTGTAACAAGAAACAAGTGGTGATCAAGACTCTGTATGGTGAGCCACTTACCATACAGGGAGATACCCAGTATGGGTTGCCTGAGCAAGTGTCTATGCTCAAGGCATCGAGGTGTTTGAAGAAGGGTTGTGTCATTTATATGGCACAGGTAACTATTGATGAACAGAAACCCAAGGTTGAAGACATCCCTGTCATTTCTGAATATCCAGAAGTATTCCCTGAAGAACTACCTGGTTTACCACCAGATAGGTAAGTGGAGTTCATAATCGACATTATACCTGGAGCAGCACCTGTTGCAAGAGCACCTTACCGGTTAGCCCCAACTGAGATGAAAGAGTTGAGAACTCAGTTGGATGATTTGTTGGAAAAAGGATTTATTAGACCTAGTTCGTCTCCTTGGGGAGCACCAATCCTGTTTGTAAAGAAGAAGGATGGATCGATGCGCCTATGCATCGATTATCGCGAGCTTAATAAAGTCACTATCAAGAATAGATATCCATTGCCCAGGATCAACGATCTGTTCGATCAATTACAGGGGGCAAGTTACTTCTCCAAGATCGAATTGAGGTCAGGCTATCATCAACTGAAGGTTAAAGATGAAGATGTACACAAGACTGCATTTAGGACTCGTTATGGTCATTACGAGTTCTTAGTGATGCCTTTTGGGCTCACTAATGCACCAGCAGCGTTCATGGATCTCATGAACCGCGTCTGCAAGCCCTACCTGGATAAATTCGTCATCATCTTCATCGATGATATTCTTATTTACTCGAAGAATCAAGCGGACCATGAGAAGCACCTTCGTTGTATTCTCTCACTGCTTCAACAAGAGAAACTCTATGCCAAGTTTTCAAAGTGTGAATTTTGGCTTCGTGAAGTCCAGTTTCTTGGACACGTGGTTAGTGAGCGTGGTATCTAGGTGGATCACGCTAAGGTTGAAGCTGTCATGAATTGGCAAGAGCCGAAGACACCCACAGAGATTCGTAGCTTTTTTGGGACTGGCAGGATATTACAGATGTTTTATTGAGAATTTCTCAAGGATTGCAGCACCCCTAACTTCGTTAACTAGAAAGAATATTAAGTTTGATTGGGGTCCTATGCAACAAGAATCGTTTGATATACTTAAGCAGAAATTGAGCAATGCTCCCGTGTTGACATTCCCTGATGGAATAGAAGAATTTGTAGTATACTGCGACGCATCACACACTGGTATGGGGTGTGTGCTCATGCAGAAAGGCAAGGTTATTGCCTATGCTTCCCGACAACTAAAAGTGCATGAAAGGAATTACACCACCCATGACTTGGAGTTGGGTGCCATTGTAATTGCATTAAAGCTATGGAGGCATTATTTGTATGGTACCAAGTGTGTGATCTATTCTGATCACAAGAGCCTTCAACATTTGTTTAATCAGAAGGACCTAAACATGAGACAGCGTCGATGGATGGAGACTTTAAACGACTATGATTGTGAAATCAGATACCATCCAGGCAAGGCAAATGTGGTTGCCGATGCCTTAAGTAGGAAGGAAAGGGTTAAGCCCATAAGAATCAGTGCCAAGAGCATTGAATTAAAGAACAGTTTAAATGAAAGATTGTTAGCCGCGCAAAAGGAAGCTGTATTAGAAGCTAACTATCCTGATGAAAAGTTAGGAGTAACTGCTGAGCAGTTATCTTATGGCAAGGATGGAATTCTAAGATTAAATGGACGAATATGGGTTCCAATCTATGGAGGACTATGGGATGTTATCCTCCAAGAAGCCCACAGTTCTAAGTATTCCGTTCATCCTGGAAGTGACAAGATGTACCAGGATTTGAAGGCAAATTATTGGTGGATAGGCTTGAAGAAGTCTATAGCTACTTATGTAGCCAAATGTTTGATGTGCGCGCAAGTTAAAGCTGAACACCAGAAGCCGTCAGGTCTGCTACAACAGCCTGAACTTCCCACCTGGAAGTGGGAAATGGTGACTATGGATTTTATCACCAAGTTACCAAAAACGAAGAGAGGAAATGATACTATTTGGGTTATAGTGGATAGACTGACTAAGTCAGCCCACTTCTTACCAATTAAGGAAACACACATCTCAGATAAGTTAGCTCAGCTGTACGTGGATGAGATTGTATCTCTCCACGGAGTGCCAGTATCTATCATCTCTGATAGGGATACGAGGTATACATCGCATTTCTGGAAAAGCTTTCAGCAATCCCTAGGCACTCGATTAAATTTCAGCACTGCATATCATCCTCAAACGGATGGTCAAAGTGAACGTACTATACAGACACTCGAGGATATGCTACGAGCTTGTGTTACTGACCTGGAAGGAAGCTGGGATGATCATCTTCCATTGATTGAATTCTCATATAACAATAGCTATCATTCCAGTATTCAAGCTGCACCTTTTGAAGCTTTATATGGAAGGAAGTGCAGAACGCCCGTTTGTTGGGCAGAAGTTGGAGATGTCCAACTAACAGGACCCGATATAGTCCTGGAGATGACAGATAAGATTGTACAGGTACGAGATCGTCTCAAAGCTGCCAGGGATAGGCAGAAAAGTTACGCAGATAAAAGGCGTAAACCTCTAAAGTTTGAGGTAGGTGACAAAGTGTTACTAAAGGTATCATCCTAGAAAGGGGTAATGCGATTTGGTAAGAAAGGGAAGTTAAGCCCGAGGTATATAGGACCATTTGAGATTATCAAATGTGTCGGGACAGTGGCTTATAAGTTAAACTTGCCTGAAGAGCTCAGTGGTATTCATAATGTATTCCACATCCGCAATCTAAAGAAATGTCTAGCTGACGAATCACTAGTCATACCGCATACGGATGTGCACATAGATGAGAGCCTGAAATTTGTTGAAAAACCTTTGTCGATCGAGGATCGACAGGTAAAGAAGCTTCGAAGGAAGCATGTACCGATTGTAAAGGTTAAATGGGATGCTCGTAGGGGTCCCGAGTACACATGGGAGGTAGAGTCCACAATGAAAGAAAAGTACCCTCAGTTATTTCAGTAAATCTCGAGGTCAAGATTTCTTTTAAGGGGGTGAGGATGTAACACCTCGTAAATTCATGTCCAATATTATGTTGACACGTGTCATGGACTTTAAACGTGTAAAGGATTAAGTTAAAAGGACTAAAGTTGACGAACGAAGAATTTACGTGTGTAAAAGGATTCAAAGTGTCAACAATGGATAATTATACCTTTCAACAACCCTACACGATGTTTATAACCTTAAACGAATGAATTATGAATCATACGAAGCCAATTGTGGAAGAAAGTGAGAGATTTCAAACTACAAGGGTTAAAAGTGTCAACATATTTAATTTATACCTCTGAGTGACCTTTTAGCAAACCCAAAGCTTTGTAGCGATTAATTATGCTCACTAGAATAAGTGATAAAAATTTCACAAGGTTTCGATAAAGTATGAGAAAGTTATGATAACATTCGTATATGAGGGGTTAAAAGCGTCAACGTTGAAATCTAAGGCTTTTCGGGTGATCATAAAGTTAACCAAGGACTTCACAAAGTTTGGATATGTCTTGGAGCCCTTAAAAGTTAAGTTAGAGGGTTAAAAATGCAAGAAATAAAGTTAAAACCACGTTTACAAGGACCAGGGACCTAAAATGCAAATAATGAAACATTTTTGACCTGACCCGTGACTAATACCGGCCGCGTAAGATCCTTAAGGATCCTTACGCGGGCCGCGTGACTCCCTCCAGTGACAGAAAAATGGGTAGATGCCTGTTAAAGCTGTGTAACCGACTTTGGAGCTTGTTTTTACATACCAGGGGCTGCCCTAATGGTAATACATGCACTAGGGACACTTGGGCATGATCTAACATCAGTTGTAGACCTATTTGTCATGATCTTGATGAATTAAACCTAGTATATAAGAGGAACAGTTGTTGCAACATTGGACTTGCATATTCAAAAATCATTCAAGGCATTCTCTAGAGCTTCTTTGGTGTTCTTCAAGTTTCCTAGTGATCATTAGTCGTGCATAGGACTTCAGTAAGTGTCCTTAACCTTCCTTAATTCAGTTTTACTTAGTTTATTAGCCTAAAGTCAAACCGTCGTAATTAAGGTTTAACTTTGTGATTAATAAAAATTTGTCCAGTCAAATCTCGAATTGAAAGTACCTATGAGTTAGTAATTATGTGGGTAATAAACCCTTAAAAGGGCACCCTCTGATTCCCACTCTAACTAGGCCAATTGTCGGGTCAAACTTGATTATAAAAAGTCAACAGAAAGCTAATTTTCAAATAAATGCATAATTAGCAATGTAGAAGCCATGCAACCTGTTTTATCACTAATATAACTTGGTAATTAATGTAAGAACATGTCTAAACATGTTCAACCCGACAATTTTCAGTTTAGGCTCGGTTCAGAACCGAAAGTCGCATAATTAGACTTTTGCTTTGACTTTCAGTTCTGACCCAATGTAGCATATTTTAGAAATGCCTTAGAGCTTTATTAGGACCAGGTTACATGTTAGTATAACCCTCTGTGATTATACAACTTGGTTCATTAGTTATCCGATTCATATGCATGCTTCCGTTATATGCCTAAATGTTGACCAATAGGCCCTTTTGACTTTAAAACAAGAATTTTGAAAATGTGAGAGGACAATAATATTTATTACTAATTTATAAACATGTCCCTAAATTTTCACATCAGTTGGAGATCTAGATTAAGAGTTATGCTCAATAGCGTAATTAGAAAGCTTTTATTAATTAAACGGCGTAATTAGCATAAAGCCTATCTAAACCCATTTTTTGATACCAAACTTTTTACCTACTGATGTAAAATAATATTTTGAGATTTTTGAAGATTTTTATTTATTTTTAGGCTGAGCATAACATAGGGTTATAGCTTTGATTCGGTAATTGACGGTTTTGCCCTTTTGGCCTATAAAATGAGTTTTTCATAATATTTTGATACCAAACCTTTTTCTACTGATTTTATATAATAAATAGAATATTTTAAGCCTTCTGGAATAATAAAAATATCAGCTTTCATTATAAAACCCGGAAATCGCTTAAAACCGCCTTTTTACGCGTTTTAAACGCATAGTATGTATTAAAACTATTTTAAATATATAGGACTTGATACCTTGTGATATTTTTAGTAAATTTTTATATTTTAACAGTAAGCAAAAGTTTTAAACTCAGATTTCCAGATTTGACCTTTTAAGGTTATGTGAAATTACCAAAATGCCCCTACGGTGCATGGTTTAGTTATAAGAGGTAAACTTCACCTATATACCATAACCTACTGTTATGACTTATAAAAATAAATATTTTTACTGATTATATCAGACTTGAAACTCAGATTTACAATTAAACTCTTTTATAAACTTTAAAATGACCAAAATACCCCTACGAGGCATACTTTGAGTTTAAATTCATTTTGGGCATAATGGAATGTATCCTACTGATATCACAACATATTTAAGGCATATTAACTTAGGAAACCTGTTCATGAATCATTTGGTTACCCGTAACGCATTATTCGCGTTCGGTGCGGTTTATGTAACTAGTTTGCATAAATTAGCCGAAACGTGTCAAACCTTATCATTATTTTCTCAAAATCCAGAATGTGTATAGTCTACCCATATTATACAAGTATTTAAACTTGTCGGGTCTAAAACACATTCTAATCCGGTCATCGCTTAATCGTGCGTTTTGAACCGTATATCTTTCTTTAAACCTAACCCGTCTAAGTTTAGGCTTAATTAAGACCCGTTAGGAATCTAATAGCTTATTAAAACCTTCGTTCCAGATTAGGAGCCCAGTAAAAGCTACTTGCACTCGCTGTTTGTGAATTATACTTACTCAGGTAAATATTGTTAACTTAATTTTCCCTATACGGGCTTGGGATACGGTATTATAATAATACCGCTTGGTCGGGTATGTAGCCATTTAAATCGGATTGTGATTAATGCATTTACATAACTCGTTTTAATCTGTATTATTTGGTGTATGGCCCTTGGGGGTTAAATGATCATGTCCCGGATATCCTTGGCATCATTCAAAGAAATGGCCACGACCTAAGCACGGGGTGTAGGCATACACCTGACAGTTGCATTATGTAAAAACTGGTAATCCACTTAAAGGAATCAACCTTGTGGGCATTATACCTATGGCGTGTCAGTTAATCTTGTCTGGCTCTTCTAACCGGCCCTGACGGACGACAAATAAGTAAAACTGTATACAAGATTATTTTTAAATAATTGTCCCAAGTTATAAAAGATATTTTGTGCCGTGTGCATTCAAACTAATTTTCATAAACTCTTTTCAAAATGAGTCAGTTAATTGTATTTACCAGTGTAAACTGACGTATTTTCCAAAAAGGCTAAGTGCAGGTACTAGACGAAATAGGCTGGCTACTCCTGGCATCATTAATCAAGTCTTGCAAGCTCTAGATGTTAAAGTCTGTTGAACAATGATCTTTTATCTCTTGATCCACCTATGGATCCTTTACAGTCTGTTTGTAATACTTTGATATTACTATTTATTCGGTTTATAATGTGATTCATCTTTTGCTTCCGATGTGCATTTAAATTGTGTTGTTTGACTATGATGATATCAACTACGTCACGATACTCCCCACCGGTAATACGTGGAAATATCGGGGTTTGACAACCCCCTTATAGGAATTCTCGTCCCCGAGCTTTATTCAAACAGATACGGGTATTTCTGTCTCATTTCGGATTTAACCTCCCAACTGTATTCTGGGCCACGACGGGAGTCCCATTTCACTTTGACGAGGGAAACCTTTTTCTTACGGAGCTTTTTGACTTCACGGTCCTCATTGGACAAAGGTTTTTCAATAAACCTTAGGCTCTCGTTTGTACGTCATGTTGAGATATGACAAGTGCTTTATTAGCTAAGCACTTTTTAGTTTAGAGATATGGAATACATTATGGATTCCACTCCGCTCTATTGGTAGCTTAGATCTATATGCTATTGAATCGACACATTCTGTTATCTCGAATGGTCTAATATACCTAGAGGCCAGCTTGCCCTTATTACATCTTTCCAAAGCAAGACTTTTAATAGTGTATTATTCTCCAAATTTGGAATTTGAGAGGCTTCCGCCTTTTGTCAATATAACTCTTCTGCCTATCATGGGCAGCCTTGAGTCTATCTCAAATTTGTATGATTCTTTTGGTTATTTCAAGGACAATATTAGGTCCAGAGAGTTGGTCTCTACCAAATTTTGCCCAACAGATGGGTGTTCTACACTTTCTTGTGTATTAAGCATGCACGTAGCATGTTTTCTAGAGTTTGGATGGTATGCTCACTCTACCCACCAGTCTGGGCGGTAAGCCGTACTAAAATTTAACAGCGTAGTAAGCGCTTTCTTGGAATTTTTTCCAGAAATATGAAGTGTATCTAGTATCTCCATCTAATACTATAGACAACGGTACTCCATGCAAAGACACAATGTTGTCAACATACAGCTTAGCTAGCTTGTCGGAACTATAAGTTTCCTTAGTTGGTAAGAAGTGCGCCGGTTTAGTCAGTCTGTCGACTATGACCCTCATCGTGTCATTACCATGATTGGTCTTAGGTAACTTAGGAATCAGATCCATTATTACCATTTCCCATTTTTATGTGGGAATTTCCAATTATTTATGCAGACCAGATGGTCTATAATGTTCGACCTACTTGCGAACATGTTAGGCATTTTGCTTCATAAGTGGCTATGGACCTTTCACGCCGATTCGCCAAAAGTTCTTCAATTTGTATCTTCAGCTCCTTCACCTCACTGGGTGCCAACGGTATGGAGCTCTAGTTCTAGGAGCCAATTCAGGCAATAATGTGGATTCTAAACTCGACATGCCTCTCTGGGGGCAGATCAGATAATTCTTCAGGGAAATCATCAGGGTACTCCGAGATGATTGGAATGTCTTCAATCTTTAGCTTCAGCTTGTCACTGGTCACCTGTGCCATGTAAATGACACATCCTCTCTTCAAGCACTTGGATGCCTTGAGCAGAGAAGCTCCATCAGGCAATCCATAGTGTTGATCTCCATGAATAGTGGGTATATCACCGGATGGGGATTTAATTTCGATAAGTTTCTTATCCTTGGAAATATGGACTTGGTTATGAAGTAACCAATCCATGCCTAAAGCTATATCGAATCCTGCAAGATTTATAGATAAAAGATTAACAGAGATAGATTTGTTATTGATAGATATAGCGTATCTATCAAGAATTGTGGATGCTATCTCTATCGGGCACTCGACCTTATAAATAATATTAAAGGCTCTTAAGGGCAGATTTAGAAATTTTATTAAATTTATAGTCGAAAAAGCTTTTACTAGCTCCAGAATTTAAAACAATACTTTTAGCAAATAAATCAATTATGAGAAACGTACCCGTAATGATATTTATGTCTTTTAACTGTTTCTCTCGCAGTCAACTGGACGGCTTAGGCATTGCCTTTCTTTGCATCAGTGGCCTTGTTCTTTTCATCAGTTTCCCACTTCGGGCAATGGGTCTTTATATGCCCTTTCTCGCCACATCCATAGCAGGTGGTGTTCTTCAAATCCTTGCATTATTGGGATTTGTGGTCCATCTGCTTATAGATGCCACAACCTTTGGGTTGGTTATGCTGACATTTCCAAAATACCTTTTCCCGCAGGTCTTACACTCGGGTTTTGCCTCAGTTGGCTTGGACTGGTTATAGCTCGAACCAATCTTACCATTCTTAGAATCCCAGGCAGGAGTGTCATCACGTTTTTGCTTGTTATCACCATCAGTATTGGCCACTCTCACCCGTTTGTCATCCTCGGTAAGAGATAAAGCTAGATCCACAACTAATCTAAATGTCGCAGGCTTGGAGGATTTAACAACCCCCTTTATTTCTTGTGTGAGTCCTCCAATGAATCACGCAATGCGCTTTGACTCGGGGTAATCAAATAAGGTATGAGTCTTGAAAGAGAGTCGTAATCAGATACATAAGCTCGGCAGTTGAGATTTTTCATGGTCAGTTTGAGAAAGTCCGATTCAACTTTCTCAACCATGTGAGTTGGGCAGTAAGTCTCGCGGATCAGTTCCACAAATTTGGGCCAGCTCAGTTGTACAGTACAACCTTGCCCATGGATTGTATCAGTGCCTTCCACTAGGTTAAAGCATCCTCCTTGAAGGATTGGGATACGTACTTGATAGTGTCTTTCATAGTACAACGCTTATATCAATCACGGTCTCTATCTCATCAAGCCATTTTAAAGCATCAATGGCTCCCTTCTCACGCGTAAAGTCACAGGGCTTACATGAGATGAAATACTTGTACGTGCACCCATCCTTAGAGCTGAGTGCTCAGTGTTGACAATGTTCTTAACACTTTGCTCACTTTTAGTTGTGGAGTAGTGAGTCTTTTTAGTTCTAGAATGAGGTTTGGAAACAGATTTTTCCTTTGGTACTGATAGTTCCGACCCTTTAAACTTACCCATGAATTCGGCCATAGCTTTACCGACTCATCGGCTATTATGGATCGAAGATTATTTTCTCCGTCCGAACGGTCTCGGTGATCGTAATTGTCACTACCATTTTTCTTAGATATATTGCCAGTATTTCGGCTCGCCATTTTTTCAGTCGGGAGCAATATCACCATCAGTAAGAATTTTGGGATATTATTAGCAGATCAATTAAATAATAGAAAAGAAATTTGAAATTGGATTTCACTAAATCAAGAGATTACAATGCACTGCCCTATAAGGAATTTTGGAATTGAAATACAACATTGTCCATAAGTAGACTTTTGGCAAACAAAACACAATAAAAGAAAAAGCGTCTTCAGTCGTCCCCTTTTTCGTCACACACGCGATTCCTCTTCTTGTTTCACCCTTCTTGATGTTGGAGGGTTTAGTGATTCGTTAAAGTTCTCTAGGTGAGGGGTTATCATAGAGGAGGAACTAATGGTTTCCAATGATAGTGAATAGTATGGGTCAAGAGTTATATCAAAGGAATATCAAGAGAAATAGCATCTGGTGAGGAGGTTTAGCATCCTCGTATCGGAGTCATCATCTCCAAAATAATGTAGTTCGCCATATGGAACTTCAAGCTACTCATTCGACGACCTATCATAGATTCCTTGTCTCATCTACGGCGTCTCAGAGGAATTGTAAAATGTTCATAAAAACAATAACTAAATATAATGAGACGAGTAGTCCTAAGTTCAGGTCTAGAACTCAGAATAGTATTATGGAATCTGCATTTTGTGATATTTGAGTTTAGACATAAAAGGCTAGTGTCTAATTCAATCAAATTGTAGCTCTCATACCAACCTGTCACACCCTGATTTCCGGTGGGCCCCAATGGTCGTGAGGATTGGATAACAAAATCAAAATTTAATAATAATGCAGCGAAAGTATTTAGAGTAAAAATATTCATAACATTCAAAGTGTCTTAATATACATAATACAAGTTGTTCAAGTGTTCAGATAAAAGCCCATATGCGGGATCGAAGTAAACATAAGCTTAAACATCATAGGCCTTAAGCTAGGAGTTGAAAATTCCAAAGCCTTTATCGTAGCCGGCCCGGATTCCCAGCCTAATATCAAGGTTCAGTACATGCAGTTCAATCTTTTGAAAACACATCAGCTTTCGCTGGTAAATACAATTAACTGACTCAATTTGAAAATAGTTTTTAAAAAATGATTTTATACATAGTGAAAACCCATAGGTAATCATTTAATTTTTCTTGGGATTTTATCTTGTCGCCGGATTTACGTATTTGTCATACAATGGGAACCAGATATCAAAGCCGGTCATTTTCAGTGCTATAATGATTAAGATACACAACATAGTTAAAATAACGTGTCTTACAGTCAATATGCCTACCCCCACACGTTATTATGTTTGGCCATAATAGTTCATGAATCAGGACACTCGGAAACGGTAACAATAACCCCCAATTGTTTCAGTTATCAAATAAAACCGATTAAACCAAGTTCTTACATTATGAGCAGTCATAGTCAACTCATTTATGTAATACTCGCTCCAAATGGCGTATTCGCCAAACCCCAAGTTTAAAAGCACAATAAGTTAAAAGTATTTACCTTTTTGCTAGCTTCTAACCGATAACGGTTTTAGTATACTAAAAGCCATAAAGACAAAGTAATTAAACTCAAGTCCGAATATCTGGGGGGTTCTATAGTCCGGAGTGAACAGAATAAGATCAGTTCGCTAGATTAAGTGTAGACCGTTTAGAATGTGGTTCGCACCTATCCGAGTGTAAGGACTCATTGGATAAAGGTTAAGTGAAACAACATTCTGGTTTGGAAATGTTTTAAAAAGGTTTTGACCCATTATGCCTAGTTTATGCGAATTAGGTTCGCATAACTAGTTATGCGCGTAAAGACGGGTTTTGAAAGTCGGATGGGTGTATGACAAGTCCAAGTAGTAAAAATGTATTTTTAGTTGAAGTACATATTGATCTAAAGTCTGATTATAGTTCGGTTTAGTTTAAAATTTGTTTAGCTACTTTTACCACATAAGGGTATTGTGATCATTTTTAATAAAAATTTCAAGACTTGTCATTTAACCCATCAACCGGAATGACCATACGGTATAAATTCAGAGTGTTATACTCAACAATGTTATGGTCCTAAAACAGATCTAAATGTTGACCAAATGGATCAGAATCAAAAGTCAAATCAAAAGTCAAATTACTTAACTTTTGACATAAAATGAGACCCTAAACTGAATTGGATAAGTTGGGCATGCTTACATCAGTTTACATAAGTTGTAAAACTGATATATGAGACAAAACAACTTAGTTATAAGTTATAGAAACCATTTATGCATTTTAGTCGAAAATTCAACTTTTACGTAACATGGTCAAGTTAAAAATTCAACTAGTAAACGTGATTATCTGAGGGTATGATCAGAGAGGGATCATACCAACGTTTACGATCGCGTAGGAATGTTCGGAATGAACTTTACCTTGACCAAATTAGTCAGAAGTTAAAAGTCAAACAGAAAGTCAACTGTTTGACTTTAAACTCAAAATAACTAATATAATTGAAAAAGACAGGTAGAAACACTTACTTGGAAGTGTTTGAGCAGAATAGAACCGAGAGTGGGAGTCCTCTTGTCTAGAGGAAAGCTCTAAGAGTGGAGGAGTTTCAATGGCTATTTATTGTTGATCAAAGAATGGATCTTGGGCCGATGCCATGTGTTACCAGGAGTTTCAATGGCTATTTATAGTTGATCATGGATCTTGGGATGATGCCATGTGTTACAAGGAGTTTTCTTGTGTTGAAAAGTGTCCTAGGACGTGTAAGAAGCAGAGGGAAGTGGCAAGAATGCGAGATATGTGGCAGAAATGCAGTCTACCTTGGTCTGCAAGCATAAAACTGCCTGCACGGCCACTAACGGACCGTAAGGGTTTATCGCTTACGATCCGTAAGGACCTCAACGCACCAGAATTAAATTCAGCTTACGGTCCGTAAGCCTAAATAGCTTACAGTTCATATGAGATTGCTAGGAAAAGTTATTTTGAGATTTTGGCAACTTTAGTCCTGGAACTTAGATTCTTTGGCCAATTGGCACTTTTAGTCCCTCTCCTTCCTCGTAGCTGGGATTAGTCGGAGATCCGGGACACATTTTAGTTAATGCACGAAAATAATTTCTTTCTCCTTCCCATTGTCGGGATCAGTCAGAGATTCAGAACACGTTTCAGTGAACGTACAATGTAGGTCCTTCCTCAGTCGGGATTTGTTGGAGAACTAGACACGTGCCGTCACATAGTTGGACGAAATTTTTAGGGTGTTACATGGGGCCGTTCCATTTCATTCAGTATGAAATAATGGAGATTGCTGAAGCACATTGATGTCGTTTTGTGCACCTAGTTGACCGCAAAAAGCATGCCAAACCCAAAGATCTTGAGAGGCCACCACTTCAAGCATAAATGCAGGGTAACGGTGATCTCCTCTCATATATTGGCCTCAAAACTCTATGGGACACATTCTCCATACGAAATGGGTGCAATCAAGGTAACTCACCATACTAGGAATGTGATGTTTATCCTCATGAGCTTAGTACAAAATCGTCATGTCGTGGCTTGTTGGCTTACTTAAGAACTCGGCAGCGTATATTTTACATACCGTTTTGTAGAAATATTCTAGACACTCACGGGAAGTCCTTTCGGCCGTATGTAAATACTCGTCGTTCTCGTCTGGAGGGTTACCGGTTGCAAGTTGTTTAATAGCCGATATAAATTTTTTCAAAGGTTCTTCATTCTCGCATCTACGCCCTCTTCAAACCATGGGCTATTCGCTTCCACGTCGCTCACAATTTTTAGAAACATACCTTTTGACATACATAACCTATGACGAAAAATAATTTCGTTGTATTTCGGGTCCTCAACAAAATAATCCGCCATAAGGGTTTCGTGGCCACTCTCACGATCATGGCGAACAAAACGTTTCTTACTAGATGTGCCCGTGTCTTATATTTCGGCTTCCTCGATGAGATTTTGGAAAAAAAATTATGCTACTATCGGATGAATCACTGCTATCGGGTGGGAAAAACAATGGTATTTCTTCCACCATTTAAAAAAATAGGGGTAGAGATATAGTTTTGGAGAAATGAGGAAATGGGTTGATGTGAATTTCTTTAAAATGGGTTGGGTTTATATAGTTTAAATATATGAAAAAACCTTTTTCTAATATTAACGGCTATATTGTCACACCCCCAAATTACCACATGCGAGTTTTACCGCAAGGCGTGTGACGTACTAGGATCTAGCCACTAATCATGTCGAACTAATGGTAAACAATTTTAAATACAATCATCATGTCTAACATGAATAGTGTGTTCCAAAATAAACTTTTCCAACAAAAGTATGTACTCAGTGGAAGCAAAAGTAACTGTTTCAAAACAACCAAAACCATATTGTTTTAAAAAGCATAATATTAAATGTTCTCATCAAGTAGCACACCCCATGATACTTCAAGCTCCTCAGACTGCAAGTTCCTGCACACCAATGTACCTAACGACCTTCAAAGCATGCAGAAGAGTGTCAACATAAAGTTGGCGAGTCCACTGGTTTTGTTCAACATAAATAATGTAAACGTTTAGCTTTAAAGACATGTCAAGGAATATTAAACTCGATACTGATATGAGTGACTATGATTTTTGTGCCATCATCAATGTCAATCAACATTGATCCAAAATGATTAAGGTCCTTAGTTCACAACCGACTCTCTGAACACGGTGTGAGGTTTGTCAATCCTAATAGCGCTACTAACTAATACCACGTTGCCTCCCATGACAACTAGCTCGGTAATAACTAGAGACTTACATGATACAGATTGAGTTTATCCACTTACATCGAAATTAAACTACAATATTTATTAAAAAGTATTCCACCTAGGAATAATGGTTTGTCCCCCCTGGGATGCATGCTTGTGGAAGAGTGGTGAACTCACCTTAGTTTGCTTGTTATGTGTTAGCGTGCTTCTAATGCGTTAATAAAGTGTTAGGTCCGTTACACACGACCTAGTGTACAATAATGTGTAAGTATGTATACATGTAGGGTTATGAAATACCCTAATGTCACACCCCAACCGATGGCGGAAACATCGGGGCATGGCACTGAGCGAAACAGATTGTCTAGAAGTTTCCATAACGACTATCATTACGAATTAATTAAACAACATGTCTCATACCATGTCTTAAAAGATAACATAATTATTACAGAAAAGATCTAGTCAAATTGTTCTGTTCCGACAACTCAGATTTTTATTACAGACAATTGTTTATTGGTTTCTAGACTTGCCCTAGCCTCAATTTCATCACCGCAAAATAAAGCATCCTAGCAACTTAAGTACCTATCACATACGTTAAAATAAAAGTCAATACACATAGTGTAAAGGTGAGCATACAAGTTTGATAATAGCATATAGAGTTCGAAAGCGTTACGCATAACCAGCATGTACACAGTGTGAAATGAGGCATGTTAGTTATCGACATGAACCTATCGATACCAGTGACTGCGGGTTGACTGCCCAAGGCAGTTCGTGACACATACTCACCACTGTAAGCCATGTAGGTAATTGTCCTTAACAACCCCCGAGTGAACAGGTGTTGAGTCCAAACTAATTGGACTACTGTTGCTAAGGCAGGTAGACAACATTCCATGTGTAAACATAACAAACAAGCAATCATTTAGTCACGTATACATGCGATAGCGGTTAGCGTTTAAAGTATTGCATAGTGTGTTCGATGTGATTTTGAATAAGTAACATATGTAACACCCAAAAGTGCGTAAAGAAAAAAGGGATCGAGTATACTCACAGCAATTGGTGGATTGAAGGGAGCGCTAGAGAGTAGGGTTAGCCTGAATATATTGATAGTATAACGATAAGCGACGCGTAAAACGGAACAAGTGATAGTGGGGTCGATCAGCAGTTCGATCGGATGGTAGTCCGATCGGACAGCCGATCGTTTGGGTGACAGTCCGCTCGGATGGTCATCCGATCGGATGGCCGTTCGAGTGGATTGTTACTTCCTTTAGGAAGGGTGTGTTTGTGTATGATGGCTTAACTTTTGAAGTTTTTGTTGTAGCATTTAGAAAACATAGGAGTATCTCCACCCTTTCAGGTCGGTCGATCGGACGATTTTCGATCGGACGACAACCCAATTGGTTGGACACTTTAGCGAGAACAAGTTCACAGCAGGTTATCACTCGATCGGATAGTGGTTCGATCGGGTGGCATCCCTTGTGCATTGAACATGTTGAAAATTGTTTAAGTGATGAAGTCAGAACATCACATGGTCGAGTGGATGTCCGATCGAATGGTAACCCGATCGGTCATCCCTTCGTTCGATGTTCATCCTTCAAGGTTTTGAAAACAAGAGTTAAGTGTGGGATCAAGGTGTGGATCGAACGGGTGACAACCCGTTCGGACGACACTCCGATCAGATGGCTGTCCGATCAGACGGCATTCCATCCTGGTCGTTTCGTTCGTCTTACACTTGGTTGTTTTGATAGTTTGTCATTTTATCGTGACGTTTTGATAACGTGTTAAGCAACAGAAACCTTGTCAATACTTGGTACCCCTGATCGGACAGGAACCACCCAAATCCGGTCAGTTAACGGTTCGAGACGTTGTTCCATGTTTAACCCGAAATTGGTAGTCTCGTGGATAGACTCCAGATCTTGAACCAACACAACCACAAAGATGAGTAGTGAGTCGGCACAAGCTCCGATTCTATCAGTTTTGAATGCATTGAGTGTAAAAGAGTTGAAAGAAAGTTGGAAAACCATCTTTCAGTCCTTTTTGTAGTGAATATGTTTAGATCTATGAAAGATCTTTGTTTGTTTATGTGGAAATCGGTTAGATCTAAGTTTTTTTTGGTGGATTGAGGCCAAAACATGAAGTTCTTCAAGAACACATGATGACGTCATCCTAGAACACCTTGAATCTTGATGATTTCACGATTAAAAGTTAAGATTCAAAAGATAGAAAGGTGTAGGAGTGCGTGTAGATTAAGGAAGTACAAGATTTAGGACGAGATCTTACCGGAATTGCGAGATTTCGGAGAAAAAGCAAGGTTAGAGCGCTGGTTGGACGTCAGTTGCCAAAAGTGGAAAGTGTGATGGTGGCAAGGGGTATTTATAGGGTTACCCAAAGTGGAAAGGAGCTGGTCGATCGGTTGGCAGCCCGATCGGACAACTGGTCGATCGAGCGGCTGTTCGATCGGCCGGTCTCCTGGTCGATCGGCCATCTGATTCGTGTATTCGGTGCGACGAATCTTGTCATTTCGATTGCGATTGCAAGCATTTCAATGTGTTAGAGTTTCCTAGTCAAATTACTTTTAATCCCAACTACTATATCAACATACAAGCATCTATCTTTCATATTCGTTTAGCGTTTGCGATTCGATTGCGATTGAGTTCGATTGCGATTCAATTGATTACCACACATAACATAAATAAGCATGCACAAGTAACACGTAAGGCACACACACATGTATAACAATAACCAAAAATGTGTAATTCGAGTTGCGAGTGCGATTGCGATAAAGCGGTTAATTCGATTAAATATGCGATTAATAGCGATCATTATGCGATTATTAATAGGTACTCCACATCATACAATCAACGCGATAATAAAATATACTAAATTCAAGTCAAAGAAGTCAAAACAGGAATCGAGCAAGGAGAGACAGATCGCTATTAGCCATCTTTTCTTCCTTTGACTTCAATCTTGACTTTGACTTTCGAAACACGGGGTGTTACACCTAAGTTCCCAAACCACCATGTGTTTAATGTGATCAAATTAACAAGTTTAACATACAATGAGATTCTCTATTTGGTTACATGTAGTGTGATTCCATATCAAGTTCTAATTATACCAATAATACATCACTTAGCAATTTGTCACACCCTCAAAATCCACAAGTGGAGTATTACCGCGAGGCGTGTCACTGACCAGGATCATACCACCAATCATAATAAACGTTAAGTAAAGTAAAGTGAAACCATATCAAACATAACGTTTAGTATTCCTAAAACCAAAGTCCAAAATCAAATTCGAAAGTTAGCAGAAGCATAAAGTATCAAAACCCATAAAGCTGTTTAGAAGCATAAATTTTAAATGTTAGGAACCCAACAGTTGGTTCCCTGCCACAACACCCACTCCTCATGCAAGTCCCAGCCATGTACCTAACGACCTGCAAAGCATGTGGTAACGTGTTAATGTGTGCGGTGTGTTATAAGTTTTTATGTATATTTGAAGCCCTTTTTTAACACTTTAGTCATGTTTTAAATTTATAAAACGCGATATTTTACTAACACTAAACACACATATGGGCAAGTGCACCCATCGTGAGCGTAGTATAGTGTTGTTAAGATACCGAGGTCGTCTAAGGACACAAGAGCTTTTAGTAACGGTTTATCCTCAACGTCTAATCAAGTCAAAAATTTAGAAAAAGTTTTAAATATGAAAATAAAAACTAAAAATGCTGAAAATAAAAATAAAATAAAAACAGATAGACAAGATGAATCACTTGGATCCGACTCGCCTTTAGTGTAACCTTTGATGATTTCCGCACTTTTGCACTTTTTAAGAGATTATCTTAGTTATAATAGTAGGCCCCTCTTTTGAAGGTGACGTTACCCTCAACCTAGTAGTTTGAGTCAGCAAGGATAAAATCCTAAAGGGTCAGAATATTGGAAGATAATTAATTAAGTTATTAATGCGTAATGTGGTAGGCACCTCTTTTGAAGGTGACGTTACCCTCGGCTAAGTGGTTTGAGTCAGCAGGGATACAATCCCAAGTAGCCGGGTTAATGTATTAATAGTAGTTTACATATGAGGGGATCAAGCCATTCGCACCCCCGCCATCCAATACCAGTGGGTATTGAAGGAGGTCCTAGTAAGCTTGACCCAGATCCTGGGCAGGATCTATACACTGAACAAGGCAAGATCCTTACCAAACCATTCCCTTAACCCCCGACCAGGTAGCCAACATATCTCTATATAGACCGTAGAGACATGAATGGTGTAAATCTTTTATTTTATATAGACAGTAAAATAATGCCAAGACACCATGCATAAATGATAAGGAAGTTTCAACTTCAACATAAGAAACTAGTTATTAAAGTCATTAATACAAAACCAAATAAAAAGTGCGAAAGGATTAAAAATCAAAAGTATTACACTAAATGCTTGTCTTCACCAAGTGATGTAAGAGACTTAGGCAAACATGGCCTTTGATTGTCAAGAACTCTCACTATCAATCTTGGATCCCGAGACTACTACACACACTCTATGATGGACGATGGATGATGGTGGTGGATGTGGGTTGTAGTGGTCGTGGAGTGTGGGTGAAGTGGGAGAGAGGTGGTTTGCCAAGGGATGCCTTTGAAGTGAATCAAGCACCTCTATTTATAGCTTGCACAGAAGCCCGGACATGGCCCCGTGTCCATGGGGCATGTCCCCATGTCCACCCACTTTCTCTTTCTTCATTAATTGCAATTTGTCTGCATTAGCTCCACACGCCCCCGGGTCCGCTGGGCACGGCCCCGTGTGCAGAAGCGTATCTGTATTATCAAGATTTTCTTGGATTCTGCGAATCTTAGTGTTGACCACGCCCCATGTCGAGTTGGGCACTCCCCCATGTCGGGAATAAAAGCTTCTATAGCTATGTCCTTTCTGCAGACATCTGGCCACGCCCCCATGTCCGCTGGGCACGGGGCCGTAGTCAGCCTTCTGTTCTCTTGTTTTTGCTTGGGAAGATGCTGTCGAGGGGTCGGGCATGCCACGTTTATTCCTTTTCTTGTGTTTATGTTAGAGTTGGCTGCATTTTTGTTCCTTTTGTTCAGTTAAGCTCATTTAGTCCTGATAATATAAAAGGAAGACAAAAGCACACTTTTTCCAACATTAGTACTAAAAAGGGTTAGTTTTATACCTCATTTGATGTAATTTATATGTTGCATTTTACACACATCAAATAACCCCACACTTCAATCTTTGGTTGTCCTCAAGCAAAACTCCTTATAATATGGCTTACACACCCAAATGGAACGGGTAGAAGAGAAGTTTTGGGCTTGTCTTGAGTGTCGGGATTCCAAGATCTTTATTAGGCTTTATTTTTATGCTATTTACAATCCTATTTGTTATGATTTATTTAGAACGTTTCATAAGAGAAATTACTTATTTGGGCATAACATGCCTTTTTAAAATTCCATTTATGTACAAGTTCACATACCTAACGGGAGATCACTCAACACTCGGCCGAATATGTATTTTTGTGAAACACTCGAGACCGGCATGGAACTTACTTCTACCATATGCTTGCTAAGCAATCAATCCTCCTCCTTTTTAACTATACACCTTTGTAAATATCAAGAGGACTTGGGGAAGGGTTAGGCTTGGTTTAAAGGTAGGTGGTTTTGGGTTAGTAGTTAGTAAAAAGGGCGAAAAGCGTAAAAAGCATCAGTCGTCGTAAAACTTATTGTTTTTGTGACTTTTATTCAAACAAGGCATTTTCAAACAAAGTTTCTTTTGAGGAACTTGTTTGTTTATTGCTATACTTCATCATTTTTTTTGATAAGGAATGTCACATGAAAACTGAGCTTTTTACTAAAATAAAGGGTTAAAAATAAAAAAAGGTTTTGGTGGGTAAAGGGTGTTTGTTTTGTGGGTTTAGAAACGAAAAGGTTTAGGCTCAAAGGGGTTAACTAGGGGGATTTTGGGCAGGTGGTAAAAAAAATGAAAAATAATGGTGTAGAAAAGAAAACGGATTAGTCCTAATACCTCCAACATTTACTTACTTGGGTTTAAGTTGGTAAGGACCGGGAATGTATCGTCATGGCAAGTTCTAGAGTCATAAGAAACCAAGCGGCTATTCACACAAGAAACGAAAGATGAGCATTTAATTTAAGAGATTATCTTAGTTATAACAGTAGGCCCCTCTTTTGAAGGTGATGTTACCCTCAACCCAGTAGTTTGAGTCAGCAAGGATAAAATCCTAAACGGTCGGAATATTGGAAGATAATTAATTAAGTTGTTAATGCGTAATGTGGTAGGCCCCTCTTTTGAAGGTGACGTTACCCTCGGCTAAGTGGTTTGAGTCAGCAGGGATACAATCCCAAGTAGCCGGGCTAATGTATTAATAGTATTTTACATATGAGGGGATCAAGCCATTCGCATCCCCGCCATCCAATACCAATGGGTATTGAAGGAGGTCCTAGTAAGCTTGACCCAGATCCTTGTGTCACACCCCGACCACGTTAAAACAACGAAACCGCGGCGGAAACGTCGGGGAGTGTTGCAACAGAATTATTGTTTCACAACCATGGATACAAAAGAGTTTCATTTTATTTATTCATTGAGTAATTTACATTGTTTTAACACAAAACAAACGAGTTACATATCGACTATCACTGTTATTATGTCACTAAGGCCTCGTCCAGATCCTATCTGACTCATGCATCCTAGTAATCAACATCAAGCAACATCACTTGAAACACATGTAAAAACAAAGTCAGCAAAGAAATGCTGGCGAGCACATAGTTTTTGTGAGAGTGTCGGATTCATGGCTCGTTTATATGTTGCAGTACCTCATTAGACTACAAGAGTCAAAAGTACAAACCTCATTTTGAAAAAGTGTATTGCAACATAATTACCAACTCAAATCAAGTTAGTTATAGTTTATAAAATCTCGTAGCCATGATTCTTAACCCCTGAAACATTTGTTAAACCAATTCGTAAAACATCTCGTTAAAAACTCGTTAATAAAACTCGTATGGTTTATATCCTTTTGAAAACATCGTTATGTGACATCGTTTCAAAATCGTTTACCCAGGTGAACTAAATAATGCCACGGTATGTAATATGTTGAAAACACTTATATATAAGATGTACCAGCGGCGTATCTACCATGTTTTCACCATATTACACCTGTCCCATTATCTAAACACTTAACCAAAAACCAATCGTTTATCCAATTCGTTTAATCTTGTTCAAATTGTTTCTAAATCGTTAACTCGTTTAAATCGTTTCCAAATCGTTTAACTCGTTTAAATATTGTGAAAACTATTTTTGGTCATCTCGCTAATAACATTCAAACCTTCGTGACTCGACTATCTCGCTTCTCGCGTTAACAAACCACCAAAGGGTAAGTTAACAATCAGATTCAGTCATTACCCACCTAACCCACACATAACCATGGGTGAAGTACGATAACGGGATTTGTCAGATCCTATGGTACCATAACCTAATACTGGTCGGCTATATCAATGCTAATGAATGTCATTCGTTATGTAACTACAACCAACAAGTTCGTTCACAATATCGAAATCGTTATTAGTTTAGTATAAACCATCCTAATCGTTTTTGAAACCATCGTTAAAATATCGAAAATCGTTTTGATACATATGAATCACCCCAAAATAATTGAAAACAGTAAAATAGGGGAACTATGTACTCACATAGTTACCACAAAACATGTAAAAGAGGGGATCTATGTACTCACATGAAGTGCAAAGTATCCTCAATCAATAGAACTTCAACAAACTCAGGTAAACCAGAGAAATCAAGTAGCACCTAGTAATCGAACCACTAGTCAAACAATCGACACCTCAATCGGAAGATCGGATAGAATGAGGTCTTGTAAACCAAATGAGTGTTGGAACTCATGTGATATGGTTTAACAAAGTCTACATTCTGGATTGGAACCTAACCTAAGTGCTTTTGACCCGTTACGACCCATTAAGGTAGCTTACGCTACTTTAACGCGTCGTGCGCGCATAAGCGCGTTCGAGACGTCTAACTAGTCCTATGACAAGTATTATATGCCTAAACATGTTTAAATATGTTGCATAATCAATTAAGTGACAAAATTTTATGTTACATATGCTTAATTATCAATTATGCATGAAAAGGGCATTTTGGTCATTTACCTAAGGCATATAAACTACCTATCATATAACTAATTAAACCTAACTGACCATAAGGTATAACCTCGGAAGGTTATTCCCTATGCTACTATGGTCACTAAACATGTTTGGTCGGATCCTAATGATCGACCAAACGGGTCGAGTTCGAAAGTCTAAGCGGGTGTTTAGTCCGCTTGACTTACGACTCTACACAAGCACTAAACTAAAAGTGACGAGCTAAACATGCTAAAACATGTTTAGTTAAGTTAGAAAACAGGTTTTAGTATAAAAAAAAAAAAACGGTTTTGATACCCAAGAGTAGTTTGGTTACAAAGTACGCATAAATACGCATTTTGGCCGAAACTACGACTCGTCACTACGCCTAGTCAACGTGGTAATCAGTAGGTATAGTCACAATGGACTATAACCATCGTGATTACACTCACGCTGCAAAGTTCAACGGAACTTTGTGTTGACCATTGACTGGTCAAAGCAGAAAGTCAAACATAGTTTGACTTTCATGCTAAAAACGCATAAAAGAATGAAAGAGGACTTACAAAGGGTCCAAGAAGGTTTGATTCCAAGTATTCTCAAGTATGTAGTGAATAATCACAACAACTTAGAGAATTCTCATATCAAATGTGGTTTGAGAGTGAAGTGGGGGTTGCTATTTATAGTTTTTGCAAACCGTTAGGATCATTTCTTGGTAAGGAGGGAATGATCTAAGCCATACAAGTGTTAGGGAATGATTGGGGGACTTGTTCATCATACAAACCAGCCCATAGCAACCACAAAACCATGTGCAAATGTGTGTAACAGCTGGAAGAAGCTGGAAACAAGTTTCTGCTATCTGGTACCTGCTTACGGACCATAAGGAGAAGTGAATACGGTCCGTAAGGAACCTGCAGGTCAGCAAGTTTCAGAAATTGACAATTTAGTCCCTGCACATGAGAAACTTGATTTTCGATGCATTTTTGACACGTTTTAGCCCCGTTAACCCCATTTCAAAGCTCTAAAATGAAGTTAAAGTATAGGGAACTTAAAATGTGCTCAGAAACATTTTGGATGTCGGCTCGTTTGGTCGTACGGTTGCGTTGTTCGGCTAATTACGACGGAAGTCGTAACGAACGCAAAAACGATCCAAATCAAGCGACGAATGGAATTTTATCATGACAATCACTAAAATAAAATATTTTAATGATTACATAAATTTTTGGATGTCCGGATACATTCAGAACATAAGATATGCGCGAAAATGCAAACTTATGCACTTTTTGACGCTTTTAGTCTCTATTGATCAAGAAAGTTTATTTTAGCATACCGAACCCCTAAAAGACTATTTCTAAGCTATGTAAAGGATATCTAGGGTATGTTTAACTTATGATCAAGTTTCGGAATGTTCGTTACTATACAAATCGGTATAGTTTCGCAGTTTGTCGAAATTAGTCCCTGTAAGTGAATAAACTTGATTTCGCCACACCAAACCCTCCAAAACTTATTTCTAAGTTATGTAAAGGTTATTTAAGGTATGTTAAGCCTATTTCACTATTCCGGAGTGTTCGTTGCATTAAACTGGTTATATTTACGCATCAGTGCGCATATAACCTTCTAGAAAGCGATTTAAAGCTTGAAATCGGAATCGAATCAAATTGTAAAATCATCAAACACATATACACACATAATAACACAAAAACACATATAATAACACCAAAACACATTGTTTTATTGATTACTGACATTGTTTTACATATACATCAATTACAGAGCACAGTTGTCACAGTCTCCCCTACTTCAGGAAATTTCGTCCCGAAATTTTAACTAGAGGAAACTTATGAAAACAAATTTGGATATTTCATCTTCATTTGGTCCTCATGTTCCCAAGTAAACTCTGGGCCACGTTTGGAATCCTAACGAACCTTGACCAATCGAATCCGTTTGTTCTTCAACTGTTTGAATGTACGGTCCACTATCTCCACAGGTTTCTGGACAAAGTGCATCGTTTTATCGATTTGGATTTCGTCGAGTGGAATGTGAAGATCAACGTTAGCTAAACACTTTCGCAAATTGGACACGTGAAAAGTCGGATGAATATTCCCAAGCTCTGGAGGTAGCTCTAGTCGATAGACAACCTTTCCAATTCTTTCAACAATCTTAAATGGTCCAACATATCGGGGTGCAAGTTTTCCTTTCTTTCCAAATCTCACCACTCCCTTCCAAGGTGACACCTTGAGTAGGACACGGTCTCCGACTTGAAATTCTAAGGGCTTGCGTCGTATATCCGCATAACTCTTTTGACGGCTTCGAGCTGTCACAAGATTGTCGCGAATTTTCTTATTTTGTCTGTTGTTTCCAGAATGAGCTCAGGTCCAGTAAGTTGAGCTTCACCGATCTCATTCCAACAGACAGGTGAATGACATTTTCGACCGTAGAGAGCTTCGAATGGTGCCATATTAATGCTAGCATGATAACTATTATTGTATGAGAACTCGATCAATGGCAGATGAGAATCCCAATTACCACCAAAGTCTATCACGCATGCCCTAAGCATATCCTCCAAAGTTTGAATTGTTCTCTCAGATTGTCCATCTGTTTGGGGATGATAAGCAGTGCTTAGATTTAGTTGGGTTCCCAAAGCAGATTGCATGGTCTTCTAGAAATGAGATGAAAACCGAGCATCACGATCGGAAATGATATCCAAAGGAACACCATGTCGTGATACAATCTCATCAACATAAATCTTTGCAAGTTTATCAGCAGATAGATCCTCGCGAATCGGAATAAAATGAGCTGACTTCGTTAATCGATCGATAACAATCCAAATAGCATCATGACCTTTAGATGTACGCGGTAATTTAGTGATGAGATCCATTGCAATGTTCTCCCACTTCCAAACCGGTATCTCTGGTTGTACAAGCAAACTAGAAGGTCGTTGATGTTCAGCCTTGACTTTGAGATAAGTTAGGCATTTCGATATATACAAGGCAACATCCTTCTTCATACCAGGCCACCAATACCGAGTACAAAGATCCTTGTACATTTTATCAGCACTAGGATGGATAGAATATCGAGACTTGTGAGATTCGTCCATCACTAAGGTGCGAAGATCGTCTTGTTTCGGAAACCATAAACGATCCTTGAAGTAGAGCAAACTATCGTCTTTCCTTTCGAGTTTAAGCTCGAGTTGAAGCGGTAGCTCATTTTTCAATAAGCCTTTGATCACACAAGACCGTTGAGCTTGAAGAACACGAGATTGAATATCAGACAAAGTTCGAACAGAATGAAGCTTGACTCGTTCCTTTCGACTAAGCGCATCGGCTACGACATTCGTCTTACCGGGATGGTAGCTAATTTCGCTATCGTAATCGTTTAAGAGTTCAACCCATCGCCGTTGCCTCATGTTCAACTCCTTCTGATTGAGAATATGATGGAGACTTTTGTGGTCTGTGAAAATCAAACACTTCGTGCCATAAAGATAGTGTCTCCAGATTTTAAGCGCGAAAACCACATCTCCTAACTCAATATCATGAGTCGTGTAGTTCTTCTCGTGAACTTTCAACTGTCTAGACGCATAAGCTATAACTTTACCTCGTTGCATAAGAACACAACCAAGGCCTAAATTAGATGCGTCACAGTAGACAACGAAATCATCGTTTCCTTTGGGTAGAGATAAAACAGGAGCATCACAGAGCTTTTGTTTCAGCGTTTGGAACGCTTCTTCTTGCTTAGGTCCCCACTCAAAAGGCTTATTCTTTTGAGTCAAAGCAGTGAGTGGAACCGCAATCTTCGAGAAATTCGAAATGAAACGTCGATAATATCCAGCAAGACCAAGAAAAGATTGAATCTCTGTAGGTGTCGTCGGTGTGTTCCAATCCTTAATTGCGACAATCTTGGATGGATCCACATGAATACCCTGCTCGTTGACTATATGACCCAAGAACTGAACTTCTTTAAGCCAAAATTCACACTTGGAGAATTTAGCAAAAAGTTGTTCCTTCTTAAGGAGTTCCAATGTTAAGCGAAGGTGTTGCTCGTGATCAGCTCAAGACTTTGAATAAACAAGAATATCGTCGATGAACACAATGATGAACTTGTCTAAATAAGGTTTACAGACCCTATTCATTAAGTCCATGAAGAAAGCTGGGGCATTCGTCAACCCAAAAGGCATGACAGTGAACTCGTAATGCCCATATCTCGTGCGGAAAGCAGTTTTGGGAATATCTTCTTCGAGAACACGAAGTTGATGATACCCAGAACGCAGATCGATCTTGGAAAAGCATGAAGCACCTTGAAGCTGGTCGAAGAGATCATCAATTCGAGGTAAGGGATATCGATTCTTGATGGTAAGCTTGTTAAGCTCACGATAATCGATACACATTCGAAAAGATCCATCTTTCTTTTTCACTTAGAGGACAGGAGCGCCCCATGGTGAAAAGCTCGGACGGATGAATCATGTGACACTCTGGATTTTCCCGAGCAACCTTCTTGTTTCAGTATTGCGTGTACTTATTTATTAAATGAAAGTTTGTGATTTATCTTGATGTGCTATGTGTTATTGACGTGTACGTATAAAGTGTAGTTGTATACAAGTATGTATGTGGTGAACCGAAACCACGTAGATAACCAAGCCCAAAACATAAGGACCCGGCTCGAGACCGCTTGGTCTCGAGTGAACAGTATAACAGTTGGGCCGGTTGGGCCATGCTTCTCTTTATCCCACTCGAAAACCCACTAGGGTGAACCAACTTGGGGCTAGTATATAACTCATGCTCCTAGCCAACCTTGCCATTTCTTTGGGCAACCCACACTCACTCTCACACACACTCTCCTCTACACTCTCTCTCTCTAAAAACCCTAAAACCTCAACACCCCACCCCTCTCGAATCAAACCGGCAACCACAAGGGAGTTCTCGGATTGCTTGTAATCTTATTTTGAAGCTCATTCATCGATCCTCCATACCCTCACACCTCGGAATCTAGCCGGTTAGTGTTTTAATATGTACTGGGTGTTATGTGTGCTTGATGAATGAGATACATGCTTAGTCTAGAGGTCTCTTTGCATAATTTTGTATAATTTAGTGAGTTAAAAATGATTAAATGATGTAGATGCTTGATTTCTAAATAATGCTTATGGTTAGGAAGAATAGATGAATGTATGAATATTGTGCTAGCATGTTCTTGGATGATGTTGAGTTATAGGCTGAAATTGTGTATAGGAATGGGTCAAAATGATTGTTAGGAAAAATGGTGTTAGGCATGTTCATACTGATTTAAAGGAATGAAACCGTGATGTATGTTAAGATGTTTTATTAAGATGATGAAAAACCCTAATGAAGAACAACATGAATGTCATGAAAATATTTGAAAAACTTGTGTTTTGATCTGTTTTGAATGAAGATTAGACAAGAAAACATGTTAGAAAAATGGTATTGGACAGTACAAACAATCACGATTTCGAAATTCTATTGGATAGTACGAATGGTGCAAACATTCTAGAAACAGCAGATGTTGGAGTCGAAAGCTTTGGTCTCGACTCGAGACCATCGAAATGGCAACTCGAGACCAACCAGCACATCGTAAGTACTCGAGACCTATGGGATTGCGACTCGAGATCTCCTGATCTCGACTCAAGGTTGAAGTCGAGATCTCCAAGGCTGCCACTTATTATGAACACCACTCGAGAACGGAGGTTGCGACTCGAGACCGCATGATCTCGAGTCGAGACCACCTTGTCTCGACTGGGCTGTCTACTTTAGTTATTGGGCCACAACTTGTGTTGATTTGGGCTGCTTGTTTGACTGGACTAAGTGATAACTGTTACTGTGTGACTGATTGGAGGTTACAATAGGCCCAATAACCCAATAGATAACTGTATGCATGCTATGTATTAGATACGTGTAAGATAAACGTGATTACTTGTACCCAACCTGACCTATACCGGTAACCATGCTAGGGCGTGGTAACCAGCGTGCGTGACCAAGTAAACTAATATGCCGAGCAACCCAAGGTGAGTTCACAACTATTAAAGCGTGCGTTCCCGGTGGTTGGGAAACGAAAACATAAACAACGCTATCCCCTCGAAAGGGATACAAATCTACTTTCTTCCCCTTAAATGGGACCTTTAGTTAATTACTGTTTATATTGGATGCAACAAGCAACACTAAACGAAACTGTATCACTCAAGTCCTCACTTCTTAATACCGATTAGTCGCCGGGGTCGGGCGAACGGGTTATTAGTTGATAGCGCTATTTATGTCTCACCAACCTCACACCGTGCCCGCGTATGGGATCGGGCGTGAACTAATGTACTCTGGCAAAACCGTCAATGATGATAGAACATTGACGAACGGGGCACTCTACGGAAACGTACGGATGAATAGTATTCGGTATTGTAAAAACAGTTTAGTAGCTTACTTACGGGGTAGCTCCCCATGGCATGTATAAATGAGTAAATTAACTAGTGAAACAAGTTTTTGGTAAATAAAAACTGGACAACTCGTGAACTCGCCAACATTTTTGTTGACACCCTACTGCATGCTTTGCAGGTACCCAGTGACTCAGGAGCTTGCTACTTGGGGATGTGTAGTGGTCGTCTAACCCATGTGTTGGGTTCTAAATAATCTTGAACTATGAACTTTGTTTTGAAACTGTTTGGCTTATGCTTCCGCTGCTTACTTAAACTGTTATTTGAACTTAAACGTTTAAAACTTTAAACTATGATGTTTACTAACTATTGTGGTTGGTGAATATTTTTATTATTAAATCAATGCTCAGTATAACTGGTGGCTGGATCCTGGTCAGTCGCGCCTCCAAGCGGTGGTATTCCGCATGTGGGATTTTGGGGGTGTGACAGATGAATGCTTTATCAGATAACTCTTGAAGCTGTTTCGATAACTCTTGCATCTCCGACAGTGCAAGACGATAAGGTGCTTTCGCAATCGGGTTGGCATTAGGTACAAGGTCAATATGAAACTCGACTTGATGAACTGGAGGCAAACCAGGCAGTTCATCGGGAAACACCTCTGGATAATCCCAAACAATCAGAATATCCTGAATACTCTTGCTCTTGCCTTTCTCCTCGGTGACATGTCCCAGAAAAGCAACATATCCTTTTCATAAATAACTTTGGGCTTTTGTACACGACATAAGCTTCAAACCACCAGATGGCTTCTCACCACTAACTTCCAGAACATCGCCAGACGGAAGTGGAATACGAACAATCTTATCGAAACAAACCACCTCAGCATGGTGTTTGGTTAACCAATCAATTCCAACGATAATATCGAAACTCCCAAGTTGCATCGGTGTGAGGTCATTAGGAAAAAGATGGTTATCAAGGTTTAACTGACAATCACGAATAACATAATCGAGAACAAGAGGTTTACCAGTAGCAACTTCGACAGATAAGGGTTTCCTCGGTTTAGTTCTAGGTATTGCAAGTAAAGGTTCAAAAGATAATGAAACAAAACTTCTATCGGCACCAGAATAAAAAAGAATAGATGCAAGTCGATTGTTAACAAGAAACGTACCATTGACCAGCTCGTTGTCAGCCCTCGCTTCGTTGGCATTCAAGTTGTACGCTTGTCCGCGAGCGGGATTCACATTCGCGTTTGCATTGCCATTTGCATTCGCATTCATTCGCATTCACCAACCTCGGGCAGTTGTTACAGAAATGACCCATTTCACCGCAATTATAACACGAACCAGGTGGGAATCTCGCAACATTCCCCTGAACTGGAGCTTGAACCTGAGCAGCTTGATTCTGATTCGAACGACAGATGTTGGCCAGATTCCCAAGTTTACCACACGTAGTGCATTGCTTGCAAGCTTGTTGTGCAACATGATGACCGTTGCAACGAGCACAGTGAGGTGCGGTACCAGCATACGCTTTCTTTACAGGGGGTTGAGTCGGTGGGTTCTGAGGGTTCTGAGCATTTTGTGCAGTTACTGCAAAATTCTGAGCACCCTTTCGCTTTCTCGACTTCTTCGACGACTCACCTTTCTTACCCTTACCCTTTTCCTTGACAGAATCGGTCGACTTCTTCTTATCACTCTTGCGGGTAAGTTTACCCTTCCTGAGTTGAGACTCAGTCAGGGTAGCCGACAACTCGATCGCGTGACGAACAGTAGTAGGATTAATGCCAGTCACAATATCTTGTATGGAATCGGGTAAACCATCGATATACCTCTCTATCGCTTTCTCCAACGGGGTAACCATAGTAGGACACAAAAGACTGAGTTCCTCAAAACGATCCGTATACGCACGGTGTTCTCCCCCATCTTGCTTTAGATCGTCAAACTCTCGTTCCAAAGCTTGAATTTCGTGAGGGGGACAAAACTCTTTCATCATGAGAGCTCGAAGCTCTTCCCATGTTTGTGCTAATTCCACTTCGGCACCCCTATCACGCATCACTCCGTTCCACCACGTAAGAGCACGCTTCTCAAACACACTTGATGCAAATTCAACCTTACGCCCATTCGGACATTGCACATGTCTGAATGTGCTCTTGATACTCTGGAACCACTGCAGGAGCGCAGTTGCTCCTTGCAACCCAGAAAACTTTAGCGGCTTAGCAGAATTGAAATTCTTGAAATTACACTGTGCATTATTGTTGTTATTGTTGTATAACTCATGGATTTGGGTCACAACGCCTGGAAGCACAGCAGCCATTTGCTGAGAGACAAGGGCTGCGACTTCTTTAGCAGTAAAAGATTGTGCATCACGTCGAGGAGGCATGGTCTAACATGGAAATATGAGAAACGAGTGAGGTTGATAATTAGGAAAAACAAAAGAGGTATCGACAAAACACAAGGAAGACGATCATTTGTTCGTTACCTCGAGCAAACAAACGACACGTGGTGACTAATCAAAGTAAATGAATCAAAATAATATATCTTGAAGACATGCTCGCCTATAAGTAAACACTCACCCCAAGAGTTCCCATGTAAGAGTGACTGGTCCAATTATGTGGATTTGTACGAACACTCTACCCTTAGACAGAAAACTCAGGGTACAGGCATTCACTCTTCCAGTTTGCACGTGTTCACATTATTTAGACCCAAGCTTTGACGAGATTTTGAAAACTCAAAAGTCACTAAGCCAAATATGAGTCAAACTGGAAGGGTTCAAAACCTAGTAATCAATCATCCTAGAACGGATGATTAATCTTCGAAGCGGATTCGAATTTGTGTTCTCATTGTGGTTATCACCTAAGGGTAGGTGACGGTTTTATTTTAAAAATCTAAACGCAAATTTCCTAGCATTAGGGTCCTAAAAGTTATAGTCTAGGTCAAAGCATTACAAATAACCTAATTCCCTATAACCATTGGCTCTGATACCAACTCTTCTGTCACACCCCGACCGCGTTAAAACAACAAAACCGTGGCGGAAACGTCGGGGAGTGTTGCAACAGAATTATTGTTTAAAAACCATGGATACAAAAGAGTTTCATTTTATTTATTCGTTAAGTAATTTACATTGTTTTAACACAAAACAAACGAGTTACATATCGACTATCACTGTTATTATGTCACTAAGGCCTCGTCCAGATCCTATGTGACTCATGCATCCTAGTAATCAACATCAAGCAACATCACCTGAAACATATGTAAAAACAAAGTCAGCAAAGAAATGCTGGCGAGCACATAGGTTTTGTGAGAGTGTCGGATTCATGGCTCGTTTATATGTCACAGTACCTCATTAGACTACAAGAGTCAAAAGTACAAACCTCGTTTTGAAAAAGTGTATTGCAATATAATTACCAACTCAAATCAAGTTAGTTATAGTTTATAAAATCTCGTAGCCATGATTCTTAACCCCAAAAACATTTGTTAAACCAATTCGTAAAACATCTCGTTAAAAACTCGTTAATAAAACTCGTATGGTTTATATCCTTTTGAAAACATCGTTATGTGACATCGTTTCAAAATCGTTTACCCAAGTGAACTAAATAATGCCACGGTATGTAATATGTTGAAAACACTTATATATAAGAAGTACCAGTGGCGTATCTACCATGTTTTCAGCATATTACACCTGTCCCATTATCTAAACACTTAACCAAAAACCAATCGTTTATCCAATTCGTTTAATCTTGTTCAAATCGTTTCCAAATCGTTAACTCGTTTAAATCGTTTCCAAAACGTTTAACTCGTTTAAGTCGTTTAAATCATCCTCGTTTTAATTGTGAAAACTATTTTTGGTCGTCTCGCTAATAACATTCAAACCTTCGTGACTCGACTATCTCACTTCTCGCGTTAACAAACCACCAAAGGGTAAGTTAATAATCAGATTCAGTCATTACCCACTTAACGCACACATAACCATGGGTGCAGTACGATAACAGGATTTGTCAGATCCTATGGTACCATAACCTAATACTGGTCGGCTTGATCAATGCTAATGAATGTCATTCGTTATGTAACTACAACCAACAAGTTCGTTCACATTATTGAAATCGTTATTAGTTTAGTATAAACCATCTTAATCGTTTTTGAAACCATCGTTCAAATATCGAAAATCGTTTTGGTACATATGAATCACCCCAAAACAATTGAAAACAGTAAAATAGGGGAACTATGTACTCACATAGTTACCACAAAACATGTAAACGAGGGGATCTATGTACTCACATGAAGTGCAAAGTATCCTCAATCAATAGAACTTCAACAAACTCATGTAAACCAGAGAAATCAAGCAGCACCTAGTAATCTAACCACTAGTCAAACAATCGACACCTCAATCGGAAGATCGGATAGAATGAGGTCTTGTAAACCAAATGAGTGTTGGAACTCATGTGATATGGTTTAACAAAGTCTACATTCTGTATTGGAACCTAACCTAAGTGCTTTCGACCCGTTACGACCCATTAAGGTAGCTTACGCTACTTTAACGCGTCGTGCGCGCATAAGCGCGTTTGAGACGTCTAACTAGTCCTATGACAAGTATTATATGCCTAAACATGTTTAAATACGTTGCATAATCAATTAAGTGACAAAAGTTTATGTTACATATGCTTAATTATCAATTATGCATGAAAAGGGCATTTTGGTCATTTACCTAAGGCATATAAACTACCTATCATATAACTAATTAAACCTAAGTGACCATAAGGTATAACCTCGGAAGGTTATTCCCTATGCCACTATGGTCATTAAACATGTTTGGTCGGATCCTAATGATCGACCAAACGGGTCGAGTTCGAAAGTCTAAGCGGATGTTTAGTCTGCTTGACTTACGACTCTACACAAGCACTAAACTAAAAGTGACAAGCTAAACATGCTAAAACATGTTTAGTTAAGTTAGAAAACAGGTTTTGGTATCAAAACAAATGGTTTTGATACCCAAGAGTAGTTTGGTTACAAAATACGCATAAATACGCATTTTGGCCGAAACTACGACTCGTCACTACGCCTAGTCAACGTGGTAATCAGTAGGTATAGTCACGAGGGACTATAACCATGGTGATTACGCTCACGTTGCAAAGTTCAACAGAACTTTGTGTTGACCATTGACTGGTCAAAGCTGAAAGTCAAACATAGTTTGACTTTCATGCTAAAAACGCATAAAAGAATGAAAGAGGACTTACAAAGGGTCCAAGAAGGTTTGATTCCAAGTATTCTCAGGTATGTAGTGAATAATCACAACAACTTAGAGAATTCTCAGATCAAATGTGGTTTGAGAGTGAAGTGGGGGTTGCTATTTATAGTTTTTGCAAACCGTTAGGATCAGTTCTTGGTAAGGAGGGAAAGATCTAAGCCATACAAGTGTTAGGGAATGATTGGGGGACTTGTTCATCACACAAACCAGCCCATAGCAACCACAAAACCATGTGCAAATGTGTGTAACAGCTGGAACAAACTGGAAACAAGTTTCTGCTATCTGGTACCTGCTTACAGACCGTAAGGAGAAGTGCATACGGTCCGTAAGGACCCTGCAGGTCAGCAAGTTTCAGAAATTGACAATTTAGTCCCTGCACTTGAGAACCTTGATTTTCGATGCATTTTTGACACGTTTTAGCCCCGTTAACTCTATTTCAAAGCTCTAAAATGAACTTAAAGTATAGGGAACTTAAAATGTGCTCAAAAACATTTCGGATGTCGGCTCGTTTGGTCGTACGGTTGCGTTGTTCGGCTAATTACGACGGAAGTCGTAACGAACGCAAAAACGATCCAAATCAAGCGACGAATGGAATTTTATCATGTCAATCACTAAAATAAAATATTTTAATGATTACATAAATTTTTGGATGTCCGGATTCATTCAGAACGTAAGATATGCGCGAAAATGCAAACTTATACACTTTTTGACGCTTTTAGTCCTTATTGATCAAGAAAGTTTATTTTAGCATACCGAACCCCTCAAAGCCTATTTCTAAGCTATGTAAAGGATATATAGGGTATGTTTAACTTATGATCAACTTCTAGAATGTTCGTTACTATACAAATCGGTATAGTTTCACAGTTTATCAAAATTAGTCCCTGTAAGTGAATAAACTTGATTTCGCCACACCAAACCCTCCAAAACTTATTTCTAAGTTATGTAAATGTTATTTAAGATATGTTAAGCCTATTTCACTATTCCGGAGTGTTCGTTGCAATAAATTGGTTATATTTACGCATCAGTGCGCATATAACCTTCCAGAAAGCGATTTAAAGCGTGAAATCGGAATCGAATCAAATTGTAAAATCATCAAACATATATACACACATAATAACACCAAAACACAAATAATAACACCAAAGCACATTGTTTTATTGATAACTGGCATTTTTTTACATTATACATCGATTACAGAGCACAGTTGTCACACCTTGCAGGATCTATACACTGAACAAGGCAAGATCCTTACCAAACCATTCCCTTAACCCCCGACCAGGTAGCCAACATATCTCTATATAGACCATAGAGACATGAATGGTGTAAATCTTTTATTTTATATATATACAGTAAAATAATGCCAAGACACCACGGACAAATGATAAGGAAGTTTCAACTTCAACATAAGAAACTAGTTATTAAAGTCATTAATACAAAACCAAATAAAAAGTGCAAAAAGATTAAAAATCAAAAGTATTACACTAAATGCTTGTCTTCACCAAGTGATGTAAGAGACTTAGGCAAACATGGCCTTTGATTGTCAAGAACTCTTACTATCAATCTTGGATCCCGAGACTACTACACACGCTCTATGATGGATGATGGATGATGGTGGTGGTGGATGTGGGTTGTAGTGGTCGTGGAGTGTGGGTGAAGTGGGAGAGAGGTGGTTTGCGAAAGGATGCCTTTGAAGTGAACCAAGCACCTCTATTTATAGCCTGCACAGAAGCCCGGACACGGCCCCGAGTCCATGGGGCATGTCCCCATGGCTACCCACTTTCTCTTTCTTCATTAATTGCAATTTGTCTGCATTAGCTCCACACGCCCCCGTGTCCGTTGGGCACGGCCCCGTGTGCAGAAGCGTATCTGTACTATCAAGATTTTCTTGGATTCTGCGAATCTTAGTGTTGACCACGCCCCATGTCGAGCTGGGCACGCCCCCATGTCCGCTGGGCATGGGGCCGTGGTCAGCCTTCTGTTCTCTTGTTTTTGCTTGGGAAGATGCTGTCGAGGGGTCGGGCATGCCACGTTTATTCCTTTTCTTGTATTTATGTTAGATTTGGCTGCATTTTTGTTCCTTTTGTTCAGTTTAGCTCATTTAGTCTTGAAAATACAAAAGGAAGACAAAAGCACACTTTTTCCAACATTAGTACTAAAAAAGGGTTAGTTTTACACCTCATTTAATGTAATTTATATGTTGCATTTTACACACATCGAATAACCCCACACTTGAATCATTGCTTGTCCTCAAGCAAAAATCCTTATAATGTGGCTTACACACCCAAATGGAACGGGTAGAAGAGAAGTTTTGGGCTTGTCTTGAGTGTCGGGATTCCAAGATCTTTATTAGGCTTTATTTTTATGCTATTTACAATCCTATTCGTTATGATTTATTAAGAACGTTTCATAAGAGAAATTACTTATTTGGGCATAACATGCCTTTTTAAAATTCCATTTATATACAAGTTCACATACCTCACGGGAGATCACTCAACACTTCGGCCGGATATGTATTTTTGTGAAACACTCGAGACCGACATGGAACTTACTTCTACCATATGCTTGCCAAGCAATCAATCCTCCTCCTTTTTAACTATACACCTTTGTAAATATCAAGAGGACTTGGGGAAGGGTTAGGCTTGGGTTAAAGGTAGGTGGTTTTGGGTTAGTAGTTAGTAAAAAGGGCGAAAAGCGTAAAAAGCGTCGGTCGTCGTAAAACTTATTGTTTTTGTGACTTTTATTCAAACAAAGCATTTTCAAACAAAGTTTCTTTTGAGGAACTTGTTTGTTTATTGCTATACTTCATAGTTTTTCTTGATAAGGAATGTCACATGAAAACCGAGCTTTTTACTAAAATAAAGGGTTAAAAATAAAAATGGTTTTGGTGGGTAAAGGGTGTTTGTTTTGTGGGTTTAGAAACGAAAAGGTTTAGGCTCAAAGGGGTTAACTACGGGGATTTTGGGTAAGTGGTAAAAAAATGAAAAATAATGGTGTAGAAAAGAAAAAGGGTTAGTCCTAATACCTCCATCATTTACTTACTTGGGTTTAAGTTAATAAGGACCGAGAATGTATCGTTATGGCAAGTTCTAGAGTCGTAAGAAACCAAGCGGCTATTCACACAAGAAACGAAAGATGAGCATTTAATTTAAAGATGTATGCTTTTATGCTCAATAAAGGCTCAAAACTCACTTTTTGTGGGAATGAGTTTTTAATGTGATCAAGTATATATAATGAAATTTTAATTAGATTTGTCATGCCGTTTCATAATTTTCTTATGTCGGTTCTTTTTATCACGACGCTATCGGTTGTAAATTTGTAAAAATATAACCATTTTAGAACTTGTTATTCCCAAATTAAACCAAGACAAGTAAAAAAAAATGAAAAGTTTTTGAAAAAAATTGGGGTGATTAGCGGTTCCAATAGAGTTTTGTGTAAGGTTTGTTATTAGGACTTGCAAAATTCAAGGTTTTAGCATCCCCCCACACTTAAATTACACATTTTCCTCAATGTGTCCCAAAAATAAGTTTTTAGGTTGATTGAATGTGTAACAAGGTGTTAAAAACAAAATTTTATGTTACTGGGCGTCTGGACATGGGCCCGTGTTCAGATTGCTAGTATCATAATTAACAGAAGGCTGGGCACGAGGGCGTGTTTAGTGAACATGGCCCCGTGTCCAGTTACCTGTACTGGCCATTTTCTGTAGAACCTTGAGCACGGGGCGTGTGGGCTGAGCACGACCCCGTGCTGAACTTGCTGTAATGAAGAAAAAATTGTCGGGAGGCTCTGTTTTTGTGCATGAGGTGTAGGTTCAAGTTTCCCTTAGTAGCATCCATCATCCCGAGTGTGTTTTATTCCTGAAAATTAAAACTAAACTAGAAAGCATAAAAGTTAATCTAAACTAAAACTAAGGATAGTTCTGCGGAATGCCTCCGTGGTGCTCCACGTTTATAAGGGGCCTTGGCTAGACCCAAAATCAGTCATATGTTACCCAAGTGGGATGTTTTGCATCCCATGTTGCACCGCCGGGGAGCATCATCCAAACTTGAGTCTATGACTTTCATGTAATTGACCGAATCGTCATCTTGTACTCTTTTCCCAACCCCAAACTCCATCTCCTTATCCCCAACCCTCAATGTTAGTGTCCCACCATTCATGTCTACCATTGCATGGGCCGTAGCTAGGAATGGTCTTCCTAATATGAGTCGTACTTCGGTATCTTCCAACATATCTAGTATGACAAAGTCTGTAACACCCGTCTTGATTTTTATAAGAATTTAATTTAAATACGCGTTAAATATAAAGGGTGACCTATTTAAAACATAGTTCCAAAAGTAAGGTTTTTAAAGTAACAAACATTAGTCAACTACCGACTAATTCAAACATTCCAAAGTTGTTTAGCAAATTAGTTACATCATAGACATTGTCTAAACAAAGTTAACTTAAGCGGAAGCTTCAAAATTTCGTGTTCGGTTCTTCAAAAACTTGCTTGATCATCATCCACATACTTGCAACACCTACAAACTGAAACTTTGACAAAGATTAGTATTAGAGTTCTTGGAATTATTGCTTAATCGAATCTACGTTTCGAAACGGATTCGATTAGCTATAACATTCAAAGATTAGTCAAAATTTCCAGGCTCTACCGTAACTTACAGTATCTACCGGAAGTTACGGTAGTCATTTAATAAACCTGGTCCACCGTAACTCAGGAATAAACCACCGTAAGTTTTTTGGTCTCTACCATAAATTACGGTACATACCGTAATTTACGATAGTCACTGCAATTCTATGTTTTGATTTATTTGGCTATTTTGCCCAAACCCAATTCTAGGATCTCCCATTCTAACAACCAACACACTGATTTCTAGTATTCTAATAGGTCTTTTATGAACAATAAAAAAGACCGGTAATCATACTACAATGCATTAACCACGCATCATTTGATTATTAGACCCGTTTGGCTCATCTATGGAATCCTCCATTATGATGACTACCAATGCGATCTTACCAATTCTTTACCTATTAATCAATATACTGAACACTATCGCTTTAATTCAACTCGACTTCTATTCTAGAATTCAATACACATATGCTAGTTATCAAATTACCCAATGTAACGAGTTAAGTTACATACCTTCAAAGTAAGCCTTTCAAACGCGATTCGCCACCTGCTTGTCCGCTTGACGATCCTACGTCCTTTCCTATAGAGTTCATTTATAACATGTTTAAAACTCCCTTTTAAACCATATATCACGTAATACACCGAAACATCATAATTATGCGTTTCAACTTTGAATTTCAGTTTTAAGCCTTCTTTGAGGCATTTTCACAAACACTTTAAGGGCAGATTTTTACATGATTATATAGCAAGTCCCTAGCTTATCATTTAGCCAAATTTCACATCAATCAACCCATTTTACATAATTGTTAGCTTCTAAAATTCTGAAGTCACTTCACAATTATCAAATTACACTAGAACAACACCCAATTTCCTAGTGTTTATCAAATTATACATAACCCACTAATCACCTACAATGGTGTTCATAGATTTCACTAAGAATTCACATGATTTCAACTTGTATTTGTCTAGGGTTTGTCCCTAGACACTACAATGCTCCTAATTCATCTATATATCACACATGCATGACCAGATTTCAGATTCTCTATGTTCATGAGAATTTCAAGTAGAGGATTTTCACCAAATTTCACATACCTTGTGTTCTCCTTATGACGGGGTTCACAAATCCAGGCTCTAATTTCGTTTTAGACTTGATTTTGGCCTTCAATTCAAGGGATTAAGCAGGAACTAGGGCATGGAAGGGAGCCCTGGATCGCCCCCCTGTGTTTCTGTCGATCTCCACACACATCAGTGTGTTAGAGATTTTATTTTCTTTTGTTTTATAAAAAACTTAGTTTCAATTTAAGCACATTTGGTCCCTTGCCTTTTATTTTTATTCGTTTTAACTCATAACTACTCATAAGTGACCAACTAACTTGGTTAGTATCATTCCTAGTTAGTTTATTTTACTAATTTATTTGCAACCTAATTGCAAATTTATGAACTTGCATTTTCGGGATATTACAAGTCCACCCCCCTTAAAATGGTTTCGTCCCCGAAACCAAAGTACGTACCAAATAAAGTAGGGTAGAGACGTCGCATCTCCTCCTCGGACTCCCACGTAGTGTCCGAGCCTTTCCTATGCTCCCACTTGATCTTGACTTGATCGTTTTGTTTGTTTCGTAAGTGCTTGACCTTTCGATCTAAAATTTCCACTGGTCTTACCGCATAATTCAGGCTATTATCCACTTCGATATCATCATAGTGGATACGAGCAGTTTCGTCTGCTAAACATTTTATGAGATGTGACACGTGGAATGTGCTATGAATCCCACTCAACTCCTCGGGTAGTTCGAGACGATATGCTACTTTACCAACTCGTTCGGTGATTCTGAATGGCCCAATAAATCTTGGGCTCAACTTTCCTCTTTTTCTGAACCGTATTATTCCTTTCCACGGCGATACTTTCAGCATTACTTTATCGCCCACTTGAAATTCAATTGGCCTCTTTCGTTTATCCGCGTACGACTTTTGTCGATCCTGAGCAGCTTTTAGGTGAGTTCGGACCATGTCGATCTTCTCATTCGTAGTTCGGATTATATCAGTAGGTGCTAGTCCTCGTGGACCCACTTCTCCCCAACATACCGGGGTTCGACACTTTCTACCATATAACATTTCATACGGGGCCATCCTAATGCTCGCGTGATAGCTATTGTTATATGAAAATTCGACCAAGGGTAGATAGACATCCCAACTACCCCCGAAGTCAATAATGCAAGCCCACAGCATATCTTCCAACGTTTGTATGGTTCTTTCACTCTGCCCATCCGTTTGTGGATGGTAAGCGGTGCTAATGAATAGTTTAGTTCCCATTTGTTCTTGGAATTCACGCCTAAAATTCAAAGTAAACCGAGTATCTCTGTCTGACACAATGGATATCGGTACCCCATGACGTGCTAGGATTTCATTGGTGTACACCTCTAACATCTTCTCGGATGTATAAGTCTCACGAATCGGAATGAAGTGAGCACGTTTCGTCAATCTATCCACGACTACCCATATAGCATCAAACCCGCAGTTGGTTTTGGGCAATTTGGTCAACAAATCCATGGTGATTTGTTCCCATTTCCAAACTGGGATGTCTAATGGTTGCAACTTACCATATGGCTTCTGGTGCTCCGCTTTGACTTGCAAGCAGGTCAAACACTTCTCCACATATTTCACAATATCTCTTTTCATCCCGGGCCACCAATAGTTTTGTTTTAAATCATTATACATCTTGGTCGCCCCTGGATGGATGGAATAACGGGACTTGTGAGCTTCATCTAGTAGAAGCTTTTTAACTCCACATGTGTTAGGAACCCAAATTCTATTGTAACGTGTTTTCAAATCATGATTGCCTACTTCGAGATCTTTAATTGGCCAACAATCCTTTCCTTTCTCCAGTTTTCCGTCTTTACTGCTTCATCTTGTGCCTCTCGGATTCGTTCAAGTAAGCCCGAGGTCACAATAAGCTGCAATGATCGTACTCGTATCGGGGCATAATCTGCCTTTCTGCTTAGGGCATCCGCTACCACGTTTGCCCTTCCGGGGTGATAGTGTATTTCACAGTCGAAATCTTTCACCGTTTCTAACCATCGCCTTTGTCGCATATTTAACTCCTTCTGATCGAAGAAGTATTTTAAGCTCTTGTGATCTGTGAATATGGTGCACTTTACCCCATATAAATAGTGCCTCCGTATTTTTAATGCAAATACCACCTGCAGCCAACTCGAGATCGTGCGTGGGATATTTCTTCTCGTGTACCTTCAATTGCCTCGAGGCATAAGCTATAACTTTGCCCCGTTGCATCAAAACGCATCCGAGCCCCGATAGTGAAGCATCCGAATAAACCACCAAGTCTTCGACCCCGTCCGGCAATGTTAGTACCGGAGCTTGGGTTAACTTCTCTTTTAGCGTTTGAAACGCTCTTTCTTGATCGACACCCCAAATGAACTTTTCTTCCTTCCGGGTTAGTTTTGTTAGTGGTGACGCAATCTTGGAGAAATCTTGAATGAATCTCCTATAGTATCCCGCAAGCCCCAAAAAGCTTCTAATTTCCGAAGGGTTCTCCGGGGAATTCCATTTCGACACTGCCTCGATCTTTGACGGATCTACCAACACTCCATCGGCACTTATGATGTGGCCGAGAAATTGCACCTCTCGTAACCAAAAGGCGCACTTAGAAAATTTCGCATACAACCTTTCTCGTCTAAGTGTCTCTAACACCTCTTGTAAGTGATGTGCATGCTCAGCTTCACTTTTCGAATACACCAAAATATCATCAATGAACACGATGACCGATTTATCTAGCATTGGCTTGCAAACCCGGTTCATGAGGTCCATGAAAGCCGCGGGTGCATTTGTTAGCCCAAATGACATTACGAGGAACTCGTAATGTCCGTATCGCATGCAGAAAGCCGTCTTCGGCACATCTTCCTCCTTGACCTTTAGTTGGTGATACCCCGATCTAAGGTCAATTTTTGAGAACCAGTTCGCACCTTGTAATTGGTCGAATAGATCATCTATTCTCGGAAGCGGATATCGATTCTTTACCGTGAGTTTGTTTAACTCCTGGTAATCGATACACATGCGCATGCTTCCGTCTTTCTTTTTCACAAACAATACCGGTGCGCCCCAAGGAGACACACTCGGCCTTATGAATCCTTTGTCAAGTAGGTCTTGAATTTGGGACATCAACTCTTGTAGTTCCGACGGTGCGAGTCGGTACGGTGCTTTAGCTACGTGTTTCGCTCCCGGAATCAATTCGATCCCAAACTCTATTTCCCGTTCGGGCGGTATCCCTGGTAAATCTTCCGGAAACACATCTTCATAGTCCCGTACTATCGGTACATTTTCAATCTTCAGTGATTCCTTCTCGGGCTCATTCGCGTATATCATAAATGCCTTGCATCCTTGTTTCATAAGCTTGTGTGCTTTCAACATTGAACATGTTATGGGATTACCTCCTTTTTCGCCATAGATAGTGACGTGTTTCCCGCTCGGAGATGTTAGCTTTATCTCCTTACGAAAACACACGACCTTTGCGTGGTGCTGAGATAGCCAATCCATCCCAACGACTACTTGAAATTCCCCCATTGACATCGGGATTAGGTCTATCAAGTATTCTTCATCGTCAATGATTAATTTGCAGCCTCGACAAACATCACAAACTATAAAACTTTTGTTGTCCCCTATTTCAAATTCTAAGGGCACTGATAATTTCGTCAATACAAATGAAGGATGTCGAATAAATCCATGCGAAATGAAGGATTTATTCGCACCCGTATCAAATAATACACGTGCTGGAATTGAGTTAATTATGAATATACCTGAGACCACTTCGGGTTCTGTCTTTGCTTCAGCCGCGGTAAGTTGGAAGGACCTAGCCTTCGCTTTGGGAGCTTCTGCTGGAGATTCTTTAACGTCTCTCTTTCCGACTAAGTCCGGGCATTCGGACTTTTTGTGGCCGGGTTGATAACATTTATAGCAAACTGAGACTTTACCCGGGCATAGCGACGCCGTGTGCCCCGTCTTACCACATATGGGGCATGGTTTGTCTTTGAACCGACATTCTCCCTTGTGCCCTTTTCCACACACTTTACAACTTGGCGACCCACCTTTTGCATCAACCTTCTTTCCCGATTCTCCAGTTCGAGCCTTCTTTGTAGGGCTTGGATTCACATCTTGTGCCCTTCGTTCACCTCTTTCAACTTGTTTCTTCAGTTCGATTTCCCGTTCCCGAGCAACGTTTATGATCTCGGTAAGGGTCTCGTATTTTGAAGGAGTCATGAACTCCCTATACTCGGCGCTCAACATGTTATAGTAGTAGTATATCTTGTATTCGTCACAAAACTTCATCTTATCCATAAACATTCCCGTGATCTTGTCTATGGACTCGCCTTTGTGCCTAAGTTGCATGAACTCTTCCTTGATTTTATTAATGACCGCCTTGGGACTATGATGTTTAAGAAACGGCGTCTTAAACTCCTCCCATGTCATGGCCTTAGCCACTTCGCTTCCAATCTCTTTCTTTTTGTTATCCCACCAGTCTTTCGCTTGACCCCTTAATTGACCCGTACCAAAAGCTACGTAGTCATCTTCATCACAATGGTCCCTCTCAAATACCCCTTCGATATCACTTAGCCATCGCTGGCATATAATTGGGTTAACTTCCCCATTATAGACTGGCGGTTTGCATGCCATGAACTCCTTGTATGTACAAGGTTTTCGTCCTCCGGACTTTTCCTTTGCTAAATTGGCATTATCCTCCAACTTCTTGATTCTTTCCTCAACCACTGATAGTATCGTGTTCTGGATCTTATCGATGAAACCAGACAAACTATTTTCGATTGCTTTTCCAACCTCTTCGGCAATCACTTCTCTTGTTTGCTCGGTGACTCTCGGCACCGCATCATTGTTACCCTTATCCGCCATCATGAAACTGAAATGTTTACATTAAACATTAAACATTTCACTTATAACATCGCATTATTTGCTTTGGTTTAGCCAAGTCCGTAACTTGCTTTAACCGTTCGCCTTTAGTGCACTTTCCGGGTTTGAGTGCGTTAACACGCTCTTCCCATGCACATTGATTTACATCTTGTTTCTTACATCAGATAGGATCTATTAAATAATAATTAATTCTTACTGGACGATTGATCAAGCTTGAACCGAACACTTGTTGACAACCTTAAGCTCTGATTACCAACTTGTAACACCCGTCTTGATTTTTATAAGAATTTAATTTAAATACGCGTTAAATATAAAGGGTGACCTATTTAAAACATAATTCCAAACATTAGTCAACTACCGACTAATTCAAACATTCCAAAGTTGTTTAGCAAATTAGTTACATCATAGACAATGTCTAAACAAAGTTAACTTAAGCGGAAGCTTCAAAATTTCGTGTTCGGTTCTTCAAAAACATGCTTGATCATCGTCCACATACTTGTAACACCTACAAACTGAAACTTTGACAAAGATTAATATTAGAGTTCTTGGAATTATTGCTTAATCGAATCTACGCTTCGAAACGGATTCGATTAGCTATGACATTCAAAGATTAGTCAAAATTTCCAGGCTCTACCGTAACTTACGGTATCTACCGTAAGTTACAGTACTCATTTAATAAACCTGGTCCACCTTAACTCAGGAATAAACCACCGTAAGCTTTTTGGTCTCTACCGTAAATTACGGTACATACCGTAATTTACGGTAGTCACTGCAATTCTATGTTTTGATTTATTTGGCTATTTTGCCCAAACCCAATTCTAGGATCTCCCATTCTAACAACCAACACACTGATTTCTAGTATTCTAATAGGTCTTTTTTGAACAATAACAAAGACCGAGTAATCATACTACAATGCATTAACCACGCATCATTTGATTATTCGACCTCTTTGGCTCATCTATGGAATCCTCCATTATGATGACTACCAATGCGATCTTACCAATTCTTTACCTATTAATCAATATAGCGAACACTATCGCTTTCATTCAACTCGACTTCTATTCTAGAATTCAATACACATATGCTAGTTATCAAATTACCCAATGTAACGAGTTAAGTTACAAACCTTCAAAGTAAGCCTTTCAAACGCGATTCGCCACCTGCTTGTCCGCTTGACGCTCCTGCGTCCTTTCCTATAGAGTTCATTTATAACATGTTTAGAACTCCCTTTTAAACCATATATGGCACCGAAACATCAAAAGTATGCGTTTCAACTTTGAATTTCAGTTTTAAGCCTTCTTTGAGGCATTTTCACAAACACTTTAAGGGCAGATTTTTACATGATTATATAGCAAGTCCCTAGCTTATCATTTACCCCAAATTTCACATCAATCAACCCATTTTACATAATTGTTAGCTTCTAAAATTCTGAAGTCACTTCACAATTATCAAATTACACTAGAACAACACCCAATTTCTTAGTGTTTATCAAATTATACATAACCCACTAATCACCTACAACGGTGTTCATAGATTTCACTAAGAATTCACATGATTTCAACTTGTATTTGTCTAGGGTTTGTCCCTAGACACTACAATGCTCCTAATTCATCTATATATCACACATGCATGACCAGATTTCAGATTCTCTATGTTCATGAGAATTTCAAGTAGAGGATTTTCACCAAATTTCACATACCTTATGTTCTCGTTACGATGGGGTTCACAAATCCAGGCTCTAATTTCGTTTTAGACTTGATTTTGGCCTTCAATTCAAGGGATTAAGTAGGAACTAGGGCATGGAAGGGAGCCCTGGATCGCCCCCCTGTGTTTCTGTCGATCTCCACACACATCAGTGTGTTATAGATTTTATTTTCTTTTGTTTTATAAAAACTTAGTTTCAATTTAAGCACATTTGGTCCCTTGCCTTTTATTTTTATTTGTTTTAACTCATAACTACTCATAAGTGACCAACTAACTTGGTTAGTATCATTCCTAGTTAGTTTATTTTACTAATTTATTTGCAACCTAATTGCAAATTTATGAAGTCGCATTTTCAGGATGTTACAAAGTCGGCCGGGAAGACAAAGTCGGCCGGGAAGACAAAGTCTCTGACTTTTTCCAGTAGATTTTCGGCGACACCTTGTGGATATTTAATGGACCTATCGACGAGTTGTATGCTCATTTTTGTAGGGCTTTTTTTCCCTAGTCCGAGTCGGTCGAACATTGATGCGGGCATGCGGTTGATACAGGCCCCGAGATCGGCTAGTGCATTGCGTATGGGTGATCCCCCAATCGAACAAGGGATGGTGAAGCTTCCGGGATCGATCTTCTTTTGTGGGAGTTTGTTGAGTAGTAAGGCGGAGCATTCTTCGCTTAAATTAACTAATTGCAATGATTCAATTTTCCTTTTGTGAGTGCGAAAGTCCCTCATAAATTTTAAATATTTAGGCATTTGGGTTAGGACTTCTACAAATGGAATATTAACATGCAATTGTTTTTTTAAATTTATGAATTTTGTAAATTGCTCATCGGTCTTTTGGTGAAGTAACCGACCGGGGTACGGTACCGGTGGATTCTTGGTAGGCTCTTGATTTGGTGGAGGAGTCGTCTCTTGTTGGGGCGTTGGTGAAGTTGTGGTTTGGTTAGACGGGCTCTTTGGAGGTAGCGGAACCTCCTCGGGACCTACGGTACGGTTTCTCAATGTGATGAGATGTACTTGCGCCTTTGGGTTAGTTTCGGTATTGCTGGGTAATGCGCCTTGTGGTCTCTCGGAGAAATTTTGAGCTAGTTGATTTAGTTGTTTTTCAATGTTTTGAATAATAGCTTGTTGATTTCTAAAGTTCGATTCCATTTGTTGAAATCGATCCGAGTTTTTCTTTTCGGTGTCGGAGATGAGGCGAGAGATAGTATCTTCAAGCCTCTCTCGTCCCCCTTGTTCTTGTTGAGAGAAATTTTGTGACTCGTTTCTTGGTTGTTGAAAGTTTGTTCGTTGGTTTTGATTTTGTTGGTTACTACTATTGCCGGGTTCTCTCCAACCAAGGTTAGGGTGGTTACGCCATCCGCGGTTGTAGGTACCCGTCGGCGGACCTGACGGCCTAGGTCTATTGTTAATGTAGTTTACCGTTTCTATTTGATTATCCATTTCTTTCATACAACTCCAATTTTCATGTGGTCCACCACACCCTTCACGAGCCATAACCGAGGCCGTTTTTGCCATTTCTAAGTTTTTGATTTTTGAAGAAAGGGCCTCGATTTGGGCTTGCAAAGAGGTGCTCTCGTCAACCTTATGGGTGCCCGGAGCAATAGATTATGTGCCTCGGGGAGTGTGCCACTGAAAATTATTTTGTGCAATTTCCTCAATTTGATTATAAATTTCATTTGGGCGATGATTACCTAGAAGTCCCCCGGAGCTAGAGTCAAGTGTTTGCCTTGTGTGTGGCAACAACCCATTATAGAAAGTGGATACTTGTTGCCAGACCACAAGACCATGATGAGGACACTTTCTTAGTAGCTCCTTGAACCTTTCCCAAGTTTCATATAAGGATTCCCCGTCCTCTTGTGAGTATGTATTAATTTCAGTCATTAATTAAGCTGTTTTAGAAGGAGGGAATACTTATACAAAAACTTTTGGGCTAGTTCATCCCAGGTGTTTACCGATCTAACTGGGAGGGTGTTAAGCCAAGCCATAGGTCGGTCTTTTAGTGAAAATGGGAACATTCGGAGGCGGATGGCATCATTAGATGCTCCGTTGATCCGAAAAGTATCACATATCTCCAAAAAGTTGCTAATATGTAAATGGGGATCTTCGTCCGCAAGCCCGTGGAAAGTTGCGGAGTTTTGGAGCATTTGTATCAAGTGCGGCCAAAGTTTGAAGCTGTTGGCATCGACATTCGGTGCATTGATAGCGGCGTCGAGATTACCTACTGTAGGTCGTAGGTGATCCATTAGAGTACGTTGATCCACCATTGGAAGTGGGTCCCCCGAAACTTTCTCTTGGTTTTTAGCTTTAAGTCTTTTTCTTAGAAAGCGTTCGGGTTCGTCTAGAGGTTCTTTTATGTCTTTAATGGAACTGGAGCTCATGCACTACGTAGGATGTTCTGGTGCGGCGCCTGGGTTCCAAGTCGTGCGATAAAAATAAAAAAGATTATTGGTCAGAAGTTTCACCATGGCCCCGTGATCAGCTGAGCACGACCCCGTGGTCGGAGTTAAAGTGATTTTTTAAAGGATCCCTATTACTGGGGAGTTCCACACGGCCCCGTGCTGCACCAACACGGCCCATGCTCAACTCTCTGTAACTCGGAAAATAAAACTGCTAGTAACGATGCTGGGCACGGCCCATGTCCGACCAGGCACGGCCCCATGCTGAGTTCTGCAGAAACTGCAAAATTAAGAAAAATCCTAAAAAAATAGAAAAATAAGAAAAATGATTAGGCCGTTGATTCCTAACTTTCTTAAAATCCTTGTGTCCCCGGCAACGGCGCCAAAAACTTGATGTCTGCGGTGTGTTATAAGTTTTTATTTATATTTTAAGCCCTTTTTAACACTTTAGTCAAGTTTTAAATTTATAAAACACGATATTTTACTAACACTAAACACACATATTGGCAAGTGCACCCATCGTGAGCATAGTATAGTAATGGTAAGATACCGAGGTCGTCCAAGGACACAAGAGCTTTTAGTACCGGTTTATCCTCAACGTCTAATCAAATCAAAAATTTAGAAAAAAGTTTTAAATACGAAAATAAAAACAAAAAATGCTGAAAATAAAAATAAAATAAAAACAGATAGAATGATGAAACACTTGGATCCGACTCGCCTTTAGTGTAACCTTTGATGAGTTCCGCACTTTTACACTTTTTAAGAGATTATCTTAGTTATAGTAGTAGGCCCCTCTTTTGAAGGTGACGTTACCCTCAATCCAGTAGTTTGAGTCAGCAAGGATACAATCCTAAAGGGTCGGAATATTGGAAGATAATTAATTAAGTTATTAATGCGTAATGTGGTAGGCCTCCCTTTTGAAGGTGACGTGACCCTCGGCTAAGTGGTTTGAGTCAGCAGGGATACAATCCCAAGTAGCTGGGTTAATGTATTAATAGTAGTTTACGTATGAGGGGATCAAGCCATTTGCACCCCCGCCATCCAATACCAGTGGGTATTGAAGGAGGTCTTAGTAAGCTTGACCCCGGTCCTTGCAGGATCTATACACTGAACAAGGCAAGATCCTTACCAAACCATTCCCTTAACCCCCGACCAGGTAGCCAACATATCTCTATATAAACCGTAGAGATATGAATGGTGTAAATCTTTTATTTTATATAGACAGTAAAATAATGCCAAGACACCACGGACAAATGATAAGGAAGTTTCACCTTCAACATAAGAAACTAGTTATTAAAGTCATTAATACAAAACCAAATAAAAAGTGTGAAAAGATTAAAAATCAAAAGTATTACACAAAATGCTTGTCTTCGCCAAGTGATGTAAGAGACTTAGGCAAACATGGCCTTTGATTGTCAAGAACTCTTACTATCAATCTTGGATCCCGAGACTACTACACACACTCTATGATGGATGATGGAGGATAGTTGTGGATGTGGGTTGTAGTGGTCGTGGAGTGTGGGTGAAGTGGGAGAGAGGTGGTTTACCAAGGGATGCCTTTGAAGTGAACCAAGCACCTCTATTTATAGCCTACACAGAAGCCCGGACACGGCCCCGTGTCCATTGGGCATGGCCTCGTGTCCACCCACTTTCTCTTTCTTTATTAATTGCAATTTTTCTGCATTAGCTCCACACGCCCCCGTGTCTGCTGGGCACGGCCCCGTGTGCAGAAGCGTATCTGTACTATCAAGATTTGCTTGGATTCTACGAATCTTAGCGTTGACCACGCCCCGTGTCGAGCTGGGCACGCCCCCGTGTCAGGAATAGAAGCTTCTATAGCTTTGTCCTTTCTGCAGACATCTGGCCACGCCCCCGTGTCCGCTGGGCACGTGGCCGTGGGCAGCCTTCTATTCTCTTGTTTTTGCTTGGGAAGATGCTGTCGAGGAGTTGGGCATGCCACGTTTATTCCTTTTCTTGTATTTATGTTAGATTTGGCTGCATTTTTGTTCCTTTTGTTCAATTAAGCTCATTTAGTCCTGAAAATACAAAAGGAAGACAAAAGCACACTTTTTCTAACATTAGTACTAAAAAAAGGTTAGTTTTATATCTAATTTGATGTAATTTATATGTTGTATTTTACACACATCAGTGTCAACAAAAAGGTTGGCGAGTTCACAGTTGGTTGTTCGTTTTAATGTTGTTCCAAAAACCCAAAAGTTGTTAAGCTCCTTGTTCTTTATAAAAACATGCCATGGGGAGCTACCCTACTGTTTTAAACCACTAGACCCGTTACCGTACCGACTACAGACTGGAGTTATGTTTAGTGCCCCGTGTCAATGTCTATCGTCATTGACTAGGTGCCCAAGTACATTAGTCCACTTCCATCCTCTGCGGCACGGTGTATTATAATGGTTGTCACCCTTCCCAATGAGGGTGGAGGTATGTACTCTACCCAAGGAGAATACGTAGGTTGTATCCCACCTAAGGGGGATAGTTGTTGTTTAACCCATTCCCAAACCACCGGGAATCCCATGCTTTGACGAAAAGTGTGAACTCACCTTTGATTGCTCGGTTGGTCTCTTAAAATGGTTAACAGTCAAGGTAGGTCAATCACCTCCTAGTTTGATTACCATTCAGTTCAATAGTGTGTTCAAATAAGGCATGCAGCTCCTACACGCATCTACCACATAACATCCACTCACTTTGACAGTTTACGCACAAATACATATTCCCCCTATAACTACTCATGAACAAGCGCACAATACTTCAAATAACACTCTCGTTGACATTTAACAAGTTGGATCATTATCAGATAGCATAACCGACATTTAGACACGCAATTCACAACTTGTAATGTTTCAGCTTTAACATCCAAAACTGGGCTGTTTTCGGGTATTTTTTATAAAATAGTTACCTTATTCCAAAAATTCTAATAAATTTAAAGAACGTTCTAAACGGTCCACATCGTATTGTTTACAAATCTCGAGACTGAATTCATTACCGATTATTTATTAAAAATCATTTACTGGGCTGCAGTCAGATTCGTCACTTTCTGACTGCAGTCCACGGAAAAATTCATTTAAAATTCATCGCAACTCCGATTGACGAAATTCCAGTTGGAGATTTACAACGAAACCTGTGGACATCTATTGTATGAATTGCATGACCTAACTCTATTCAGATTACAAGTTATGATGAAAAACATAACACACATTTTCTGCAGAAAAAACACAGCTTACTGCTGTAAAAAAACGGGCCTTTAAAAATAGCAAATGAACTCTATAAAAATGTTATTCCAGTGACATTTGAAGTGTTTTTTTGAAAAAGTATAATTTAGACTTCATAAAATCAATTTTTCGATTTATAACGGTCCGTTTACAGCCAACTAAAGTTGGTTGTTTTCATCAATCAGCATTCTGTTTTTCAGTTAAATGACACCAAAACGCGTGTAAACGATCCCGACACTTCCTAATAACAACTAAAAACATGTTAACCATCAATTATCACCTAACCATATCAATAATCACAAAACCCTAGATATAAAACATCATGATTTTCACAAAAACGCAGCCAATGATCATGTATGCATGCGTATCATCAATTAATTCACACAATCGCCTAATTACCCGAAACTAATCATGCAACAACAAAAACCCTAGCATAATAAATCAATATCACAGCCATGTCTACATAATTTTACACTATGAATCGCAATCCAATCAATAATACTAACCTTGGAGCAAAGAGGAGGACTAACGAGGAAGAAGGAAGCGAGCAAGAAGCTGAACCGGAAGCTAGTTTGCGCAAAAGGGGGGGGGGGTTCTCATGGCCGTCGCACACAATAGGGGTGTTAGGGTTTTGGTTCTTGTTATTTTCTCTCCATGCATAATACGTATAATAAATCATAAGGGGGTTTGGGCTTAATGGGCTGCAAGGGACTAGAGGGTGTGGGTTGGGGCTAATATTTCGCACAAGGGGATTGGGGTGGGGGTTGGGCTTGTTGGTGGCCCAAAAAGGAGGGGGGTGGGTTTGGGTTGGGTTTATAAAGTAACGGTTTCACGTATATCGCAAAATAACTAAATAAAACGTCTTGTATCGCAAAGTAACATATTACAACACTTCGTTTCACAAAATAACGTATTCCAATATTTCAGTTTCAGTTTCACGTAATTCCCATTACACCTTACCAACAACACAATCGTTCAAGGAAAGTAATCAAGCACCACATTCAATTTATATAACGTACGTGTAATTACAAAGTAAAGAGAAACGTAACAAGGATCAATACGAGTTGTCACATCATCCCCAAGTTGAAAGAAATTTTGTCCCGAAATTTAGCACATAGTCGCTGAGGAAGCTAGTTGCGTTGTGCGTTTTCCTGGGGTATCACATCATCCCCCATTGGTATGGAATTTCATCCCGAAATTCCGAAGTAGCTTCAACACTAGACTCACTTTTCTTTAACAACTGGGGGTACTTGCTTTTCATCTGGTCCCCTCATTCCCAAGTGAACTCTGGGCCACGACGGGAGTTCCAACGAACTCGAAAAATATGTATTTTGGTTCGTTTATGAGTCTTGATTTACGTTCCCTATACTCCACTGGTTCCTCGACGAAGCGCAACTGGTCGTCGATAGTGAGTTCCTTGAAAGGAATAATGAGGGTCTCATCTGATAAACACTTCTTCAGATTCGACGCGTGGAAGCTGTTATGAACACCACTGAGTTCTTCAGGTAAATTTAGTCTGTAGGCCACCTTGCCGATTTTCTCAGTGATTCCAAAAGGTCCGACATATCACGGATTAAGTTTGCCCCGTCTACAAAAACGAACCACACCTTTCCGTGGTGAGACTTTAAGTAGCACCTGATCCCCAACCTGGAACTCGAGAGATTTCCTACGCTTATCAGCGTAGCTTTTCTGATGGTCACGAGCTGTCGCCACTCTTTGTTTGGTTTGGGAAATCTTTTCTATTATATCGATAACAAGTTCTAGGCCAGTCGTCCACGTCCCCATCTCTGAGGTCCTCACCATCGTCCTCGTCTCCGTCACTCTCCTGGGCCTCTTCCGGCTCCTTTTCTTCTTCTTCTGGCTCTTCCTCCGGAATCTCTTCTGATTCTTCATCGGACTCTTCCTCCGGCTCGGGAGGTGCCAGGGCTGGAGCTGGCTCGGGTGCAGGTGCAGGTGGCATTTACCCTCGGGCCACTTCCAACTAATGGACCCTCCAATGCAACATACTAATCCTCTCGCCATGCGAGTCAAGCCTTTCCCTATCTGCACGAGCGTCTCCCATTATTAGACTTCGTACATCGCGCCCCTTTAAGGCTTCTTTCTTCAAATCAACCTTTCTCTCAAAGAGCACCTGTATCTGCTCTCCTTGTGATCCTACCTACCCTTCTAGGGTAGCAACTCGTTTTAGTAGTAACTGATTTTGTTCCATTAAGATCTGGTTTTGCTCTATCAACATCTGGTTATAATCCCTAAGAGCCTTCATCACAGCAGACTAGGTTTGGGCGCTGATCGGATCCAGGTCAACACGCCCCCGTGCCCACCTAAAAATTGACCACGGGGGCATGTCCAGGCCAACACGCCCCGTGCTCAGAATACGAACAAAATGTGTCAGAGTCTTGTCTGACCACGGGGCCGTGTCCAGCCGACACGGGGCCATGGCCAGCACTTTTTCGTTTTCTATAAAGTCAGCAAGATTCCTGCACATTTGGACCCATTCCAAAGACAAAGATCTGGGTGAGTGAGTAGCAGCGGGTGCCTTCCCTGGCCCCTGGGACTGGTCGGATCATGCGGATGATGTAGACATGCTTGTCGAGTTAATGACGTAACATACACGTTAAAAAAAGAAAACACATTCACAAAGCACTAAAAGAGAACGCCGACAAAGACGTGTGGAAAAGAATGACAGAATAGAGTAAGCACATAGGGTTTCATGCAAACAGTTGAGTGTCAAAGCGAGCACACTAGGGCTAATAAAGGTAACATGCTACCACGTTAATTAAGCATACCATGAGCAACACACCATGCAAATGCAAACTAACAAGTAGGCTACATAACATTAATCATACCATCTAAAGTGTTGAGCCTTGCACGTGGAGCGAAGTGTCGTTGTGGATTGTTGAGCACTGAACAGGTTATAGTCTGGTTTTTGTCGAAAAGATTTTTCCTTTTTTAAAACCAAGTTCACTATAACCAATGGCTCTGATACCAATCTTTCACACCCTCAAAATCCACAAGCGGAGTATTACTACGAGGCGTGTGACTGACCAGGATCATACCACCAATCATAATAAACATTAAGAAAAGTAAAGTAAAGTGAAACCATAGCAAACATAACGTTTAGTGTTCCCAAAACCAAAGTCCAAAACCAAATTCAAAAGTTAGCGGGAGTATAAAGTATCAAAACCCATAAAGCAGTTTAGAAGCATAAAGTTTTAATGTTAGGAACCCAACAGTTGGTTCCCTGCCACAACGCCCACTCCTCGTGCAAGTCCCAGCCATGTACCTAACGACCTGCAAAGCATGTGGTAACGTGTCAACAAAAAGGTTGGAGAGTTCACAGTTGGTTGTTCGTTTTAATGTTGTTCCAAAAACCCAAAAGTTGTTAAACTCCTTGTTCTTTATAAAAACATGCCATGGGGAGCTACCCCTCTATTTTAAACCACTAGACCCATTACCGTACCGACTACTGACTGTAGTTATGTTTAATGCCCTGTGTCAATGTCTACCGTCATTGACTAAGTGCCCAAGTACATTAGTCCATGCCCGTCCTCTGCGACACGGTGTGAGGCTTGTCAAACATAATAGCGCTATTTAACTAATGACCTGTTCGCCATTGGCCCGACGATTAAGTCGATACAAAAATGGAGGACTTAAGATACAGTTGTTGTCTAGTAAGCTTAAGACATGTATTATAATGGTTGTCACCCTTCCCAAGGAGGGTGGAGGTATGTATTCTACCCAAGGAGATTACGCAGGTTGTAACCCACCTAAGGGGGATAGTTGTTGTTTAACTCATTCCCTAACCACCGGGAATCCCATGCTTTGACGAAAAGTGTGAACTCACCTTTGATTGCTCGATAGTCTCTTAAAATGGTTAACAGTAAAGGTAGGTCAATCACATCCTAGTATGCTTACCATTCAGTTCATTAGTGTGTTCAAATAAGGCATGCAGCTCCTACACGCATGTACCACATAACAGGCACTCACTTTGGAAGTTTACGCACATATACATATTCCCCCTATAACTACTCATGAACAAGCGCACAATACTCCACATAACACTCTCATTGACATTTAACAAGTTGGATAATTATCAGATAGCATAACCGACATTTAGACACGCAATTCACAACTTATAATGTTTCAGCTTTAACATCCAAAACTGAGCTGTTTTCGGGTATTTTTATAAAATAGTTAACTTATTCAAAAAATTCTAATAAATCTACAGAATGCTCTAAACATTCCACATCGCATTGTGTAAAAATATCGGGACTCAATTCATTAGCGATTATTTAATAAAAATCATTTACTAGGCTGCAGTCAGATTCATCACTTTCTGACTGCAGTCCACGGAAAAATTCATTTAAAATTCATCATAAGTCCGATTGACGAAATTCTAGTTGGAGATATACGAAAACACCCGTGGCCATCTACTGTACAAATTTCATGACCTAACTCTATTCATATTACAAGTTATGATGAAAAAGATAACACACATTTTCTGCAGGAAAAAAACGCAGCTTTTGCTGCTGTGAAAAATGGGCCTTTAAAAATAGCAAACGACCTCAGAAAAATGTGATTCCAGCGTCATTTGAAGAGCTTTTTGAAAACGTATAATTTAGACTTTAGAAAATCAATTTTTCGATTTATAATGGTCCATTTACAGCCAACTGAAGTTGGCTTTTTTCATCAATCAGCATTCTGTTTTTCAGTTAAACAACACCAAAATGCGTGTAAACGATCCCGACACTTCCTAATAACAACTAATAGCTGGTTAATCATCAATTATCACCTAACCATATCAATAATCACAAAACCCTAGATATAAAACAACATGATTTTCACAAAAACGTAACCAATGATCATGTATGCATGTGTATCATCAATTAATTCACACAATCGCCTAGTTACCCAAAACTAATCATGCAACAACAAAAACCCTAGCATAATAAATCAATATCACAGCCATGTCTAAACAATTTCACCCCATGAATCGTAATCCAATCAAGAATACTAACCTTGGAGCGAAGAGGAGGACTAATGACGAAGAAGGAAGCGAACAAGAAGCTGAACCGGAAGCTAGTTTGCGCAAAAGGGGTGGGGGTTCTCCTGGCCGTCGCACACAATAGGGGTGTTAGGGATTTGGTTCTTGTTATTTGCTCTCCACGCATAATACGTATAATAAATCATAAGGGGGTTTGGGCTTAATGGGCTGCAAGGGACTAGAGGGTGTGGGTTGGGGCTAATTGATGCGTGTGAAGTGGTATATATATTAGGAGTATATTTTAAGCCCCTTTAACACTTTTTTTGTCAAGTTTTAAATTTATAAAACACGATATTTACTAACACTAAACACACATATGGGCAAGTGCACCCATCGTGAGCGTAGTATAGTGTTGGTAAGTGATGCGTGTTGAAGTGTCGTATATATTAGGTGTATATTTTAAGCCCTTTTTAACACTTATTTTAGCCAAGTTTTATATTTATAAAACACGATATTTCACTAACACTAAACACACATATGGGCAAGTGCATCCATCGTTGAGTGTAGTATAGCGTTGGTAAGATACCGAGGTCGTCCAAGGACACAAGAGCTTTTAGTACCGGTTTATCCTCAACGTCTAATCAAAAATAAAAAGTTTAGAAAAATGTTTTAAACTAAGAAAAATAAAAACTAACTAAAATGCTGAAAATAAAATAAAAAAAAAAAGAAAAACAGATAGACAAGATGAATCACTTGGTTCCGACTCGTATCTAGTATAACCTTTGATTATTTCCGCACTTTTGCACATAATTAAGAGATTATCTTAGTTATTGTAGTAGGCCCCTCTTTTGAAGGTGACGTTACCCTCACCCCAGTAGTTTGAGTCAGCAAGGATACAATCCTAAAGGGGTGGATTATTGGAAGATAATGAATTAAGTTATTAATGCAGTATTGTGGTAGGCCCCGCTTTTGGCGGTGACGTTACCCTCGGCTAAGTAGTCTGAGTCAGCAGGGATACAGTCCTAAATAGCCGGGTTATAGTATTAATAGTAGTTAACTTATGAGGGGATCAAAGAGTTTGGACCCCCGCCATCCAATACCGTGAAGCATTGAAGGAGGTCCGACTAAATTTGACCCAGGTCCATTGCAGGACCTCTAAACGCTGAACAATGGCAAGACCTTTTCCAAACCGTTCCCTTAACCCCCGACCAGGTAGCCAACATACCTCCATATAGACCGTGGAGATATGAATGGTGAAAATCCTTTATTTTATATAGACAGTAAAATAATGCCAAGACACCACGGACAAACGATAAGGAAAGATCACCTTCAACATAAGTAACTAGTTATTAAAGTCATTAATACAAAACCAAATAAAAAGTGCAAAAGATTAGAAATAAAAAGTATTATACTAGACACTTTGTCTTCACCAAGTGATGTAAGAGACTTAGGCAAACATGGCCTTGATTGTCAAGAACTCTTACGATCAATCTTGGATCCCGAGACGACTCACACACTCTACGATAGACAATGGATGATGGTGGTGGATGATGGTGTTGTGATGGTGGTGGGTGGTGGATGAAGTGTGAGAGAGGTGGTGTGCCAAGGGATGAGTTGAAATGAATCCAAGCACTCCTATTTATAGGCTGAACAGAGAGCTGGGCACGGCCCCGTGTCCGCTGAACACGGCCCCGTGCCCGTCTGACACTCTCTCTCTTCATTAATTGTAATTCGCAATTACAATTAATGCGCCTGCAGTACTTTCGACACGCCCCCGTGTCCGCTGGGCACGCCCCGTGGTGGGCAATAGAAGCTTCTATAGGTTTGTCTTTTCTGCTGCTTCTTGGGCACGGCCCCGTGCTGGCTGAGCACAGGGCGTGTTCAGCCTTCTGTCTTCTCTATTTTGCTTTGGAAGGTGCCGTTGAGGGGCCGGGCAGTCCACTAATGTTCCTTTTCTTGTATTTATGTTGGATTTAGCTGTCTTTTTGCTTCTTTTTGTGTTTTTGAGCTCATTTAATCCTGAAAATACAAAAGGAAGACAAAAACACTCTTTTTCCAATATTAGTACTTAAAAAGGGTTAGTTTTATGCCTTGTTTGATGTAATTTATATGTTGCATTTTGCACACATCAAATACCCCCACACTTGAACTTTTGCTTGTCCTCAAGCAAAACTCTTTAATATGTGGCTTACACTCCCAAATGGAATAGGTAGAAGAGAAGGTTTTGGGCTTGTCGTAGAGTGTCGGGATGTCCAAGATCTTTTTGGGTTTTAGTTTTATTTATTTACAATCCTATTCGTAATGATTTATTTAGAACGTTTCATAGGAGAAATTACTTATTTGGGCATAACATGCCTTTTTAAAATTCTAATTATATACAAGTTCACATACCTCACGGGAGAAATCACTCACACTCGGGCGAAGGTGTATTTTTAGTGAATCACTCGAGAGCGGCATGGAACTTATTCCTACCATAAGCTTGCCAAGCAATCAATCCTCCTCCTTTTTAACTTTTATACCTTTGTAATATCAAGAGGACTTGGTGGGTTAACGGTTAGGCTTGGGTTAAAGGTAGGTGGTTGGGTTGGTGGTTAGTGGTTAGTAGAAAAAGGGCGAAAAGCGTAACAAGTGTCGGTTTTCGTAAGACTAATTTTTTATTTTGATGAAGCTTTTATTCAAACAAAGTTATTTTTGATGAACTTGTTTGTTTATTTTTCTTTTTGCTTAATCAATCAACAAATTTTTTTTTTTTTTTTTTTTTTTGATCTTACGAAAAACCGAACTTGTTACTAAAACAAAGGGTTAAAAATGAAAAAGGTTTTGGTGGGTAAAAGGGTTTTTTTTTTTTTTTTTTGGTTTGGGTGATGAAATGAAAAGGTTTAGGCTCAAAGGGGCTAACTAGGGGGATTTTTTGGGTAGGTGGTAAAAGAAAAAGAAAAATAATGGTGTAGAAATAAAAAGGGTTAGTCCTAATGCCTCCATCATTTACTTACTCGGGTTTAAGTTGATAAGGACCGGGAATGTATCGTCATGGCAAGTTCTAGAGTTGTAAGAACCAAGCGGCTATTCACACAAGAAACGAAAGATGAGCATTTAGTCTAATGATGTAAATTTGTATGCTCAATAAAGGCTCAAAACTCACTTTTTGTGGGAATGGGTTTTTATGTGATCAAGTATATATAATCAAATTTTAACTAAGTTTGCCATGCCTTTTTTTATAATTTTCTTATGTTGGTTCTTTTTATCACTACGCTATCGGTTGTAAACTCGTAAAAATATAACCTTTTTGAGAACTTGAATTTCCCGAATTAAACCTAGACAAGTAAAAAAATGAAATTTTTGAAAAAAATTGGGGTGATTAGCGGTTCCAATAGAGTTTTGTGTAAGGCTTCTGTTTAGGACTTGCAAAATTCAAGGTTTTAGCATCCCCCCCACACTTAAATTACACATTGTCCTCAATGTGTCCCAAAATTAAATTTTTAGGTTGATTAGATGTGTAAAATAGTGTTTAAAAAGCAAAAATTTGTGTTACTGGGCACTGAACACGGCCCCGTGTTATCCGGGCACGGCCCCGTGTTCAAGTGCCAGTAACAAAATTGAAATAAAAAGAGCAGAAGTCTGGACACGGGGGCGTGTTGGATGAACACGGCCCGTGTCCAGTTACCTGAACTGGGCGTTTTCTGCAGGTGGTTCAGCACGGGGCCGTGTTGGTTGGGCACGGCCCGTGTTAAACCTTCTGAACTGGAGAGAATTGTCGGGTTGCCTTGTTCTTGTGCATGATTTCATTTTTCTCGTTCCCTTTTTCATCCTTTACCACCATGAGTGTGTTTCATTCATTACAAACCATCCAAACCTTAAAACCATCATTTCATTTCATCATAGAGAGAACTTACATAGTCCTAAATTAAACTAGATAAAATTAAAACTTAACTAAATAGGTCAGCAGGTACACGAGGTTATCATAAGGAGTTCTACTATTTTAAGAAAATTTCGAGAATAGCTTCCCGATGTAGTAGGACTTTTAGCCGAATGGATTCTTCCCTAAACGTTGTTTAAAGCCATTCTTCGATCTCCCTAGGAAGGAAGAATACGGCTTCATTTTCCTCCGCAGCTGGTGGTTGAGGGGGAACATTCACCGGGACTCCTTGCACCACTCTTCGCGGAGGCTCTTGGTGCATGGCGTACCATTCGGCTGGAATGACAACTTCGGGTACCATGTTCCACGCCCTTTGGGTTATTATAGGAACCAAAGGCGGGGAGGCGAGAAGGTTCAACCTCTGGTGCAAGAGGTTTACTTCATGGAGACAGCCCTCCAGCCCCACTGTAAGATGGTTGATACGGTCGACCAATGCTTCTTCCACTCCCGTCATTTCATCAATAGCCTCCCTTAGAGCGTAAACATAGTTTACAAGAGAGTCTTCTGCTGTTGAAGATCTCCTCCCTTGTCGGTTACTTCTTGAAGATGATCCGCTTGTTCTGCTTGCCATTTTCTGTGAAGGAAACCGAAGAAAGCTAAATTTTTACAAAACAGAGCCGTGGACACGGCCCCGTGCTCGTTGAGCACGGCCCCGTGTCCATTAGTCTGCAGGATTTTTGGCTAAAGATTCTTGGAGTTTTAAATTATTTTCATGATTTTTATCTGGGTTTTAAGCTCAGATAATTTAAAACAAAGTTATACAACTAACTTTAAACAAGAATCTTTAGCAATTAATCTTACAAACTTCACATAGAGGGTTGGAATCAAGGGATTTCCAAGCTTCCATGGAGGAAATTTTGAAAAATTTTGAAAGAGGAGGAAATGAATAAAAGTGGAAGGGACAAGAGGGTCCTTTGGAACCTTCTTTTAGCACTTACCTAGGATGGTATGAGTGAAAATCCCAGGGATCTCTGTCAATTGAAGTGGTCAAAATGAGCAGGAATCAGGCTGCATTTAAAGAAAACGACAGCGCACTGGGCACGGCCCCGTGTTGAGTGGACACAGCCCCGTGTTCAGAGGAAATCCTGACACATTTTGTCCGTATTCTGACCAAATCAGCAGAGAATCTTATTGGTGAGCACGGGGGCGTGTTGACCTGGACACGGCCCCGTGTCTGGAGGCTGCTTTATGGAGTTTTGCTACTTCAAGGGTCTCGTCCAAATCGGGTGGTTCCTTACTGGTTGGAACAACCCCAAAGTGCCTAAGATACCTTAATTGTCCTAGACTAAGGCGAGAACGCAAGAGGTTGTCGGTGAGGGTAATTCCTATTTTCATTCTAGGTGGACAAGTCCAACCCTTTCCCGGGCTCTTGTTAAAGAAGGTGTATGCCGAATCGCTCAGGTCTATGTATGCACCGAACGAAGTCGATGGAGAGTCCTTCACGGCACAATCGACACAGGGACGACTATCGCCCAAGTCTTTGCTAGGAACGAAGGTATTTTCGGGAGCAACGAGGTTGTCGGAATGCGGTTCCAACATTTCTTCATGGTTATCGTCTTGGGGTGGATCAATAAAATCCTTCCTAAGCTCTTTTAACCAATTCAGAATTAGCTTTTCTAGTTGAAATAACTCATCAAGGAGCATTTCCCCTAGAATATCTGGCTGGGCGCATTCGAGGGAGAAATAGTGCTTATTTTTACTTTCGCCCCTCTTAAGGTTGTGAGAAGTCGGTGGGTCCATGTAGTGGGGCCTATAATTTAGAAAGTAGCATTTTACTTCTTCATGTTTGCCACCACATAATTGACACCACGTACCATAAGAGTGCCAAAAGTAAAAACAATTACTATCACTCATGTTTATGTCAGAAATTACCAACCGTCGGGATCTAACGGTTCTGTTTTCAGTAAGTGAATCTTGGGCACGGGGGCGTGTTGAGTGGGCACGGCCCCGTGTTCAGCTTACTGCCTGACGTAAAACAGGATTGCCAGTTCCAATGATTGAGCACGGGGGCGTGTTCAGCGGGCACGGCCCGTGCTGAGCTCTGCAGAAGCTGAAAAACTAAGAAAAATCCTAAAAAAATAAAAAGAAAAGGAAAAAATGATTAGGCCGTTGATTCCTAACTTTCTTAAAATCCTTGTGTCCCCGGCAACGGCGCCAAAAACTTGATGCGTGTTGAAGTGTCGTATATATTAGGTGTATATTTTAAGCCCTTTTTAACACTTATTTTAGCCAAGTTTTAAATTTATAAAACACGATATTTCACTAACACTAAACACACATATGGGCAAGTGCACCCATCGTTGAGTGTAGTATAGCGTTGGTAAGATACCGAGGTCGTCCAAGGACACAAGAGCTTTTAGTACCGGTTTATCCTCAACGTCTAATCAAAAATAAAAAGTTTAGAAAAATGTTTTAAACTAAGAAAAATGAAACTAACTAAAATGCTGAAAATAAAATAAAAAAAAAAAGAAAAACAGATAGACAAGATGAATCACTTGGTTCCGACTCGTATCTAGTATAACCTTTGATTATTTCCGCACTTTTGCACATAATTAAGAGATTATCTTAGTTATTGTAGTAGGCCCCTCTTTTGAAGGTGACGTTACCCTCACCCCAGTAGTTTGAGTCAGCAAGGATACAATCCTAAAGGAGTGGATTATTGGAAGATAATGAATTAAGTTATTAATGCAGTATTGTGGTAGGCCCCGCTTTTGGCGGTGACGTTACCCTCGGCTAAGTAGTCTGAGTCAGCAGGGATACAGTCCTAAATAGCCGGGTTATAGTATTAATAGTAGTTAACTTATGAGGGGATCAAAGAGTTTGGACCCCCGCCATCCAATACCGTGAAGCATTGAAGGAGGTCCTACTAAATTTGACCCAGGTCCATTGCAGGACCTCTAAACGCTGAACAATGGCAAGACCTTTACCAAACCGTTCCCTTAACCCCCGACCAGGTAGCCAACATACCTCCATATAGACCGTTGAGATATGAATGGTGAAAATCCTTTATTTTATATAGACAGTAAAATAATGCCAAGACACCACGGACAAACGATAAGGAAAGATCACCTTCAACATAAGTAACTAGTTATTAAAGTCATTAATACAAAACCAAATAAAAAGTGCAAAAGATTAGAAATAAAAAGTATTATACTAGACACTTTGTCTTCACCAAGTGATGTAAGAGACTTAGGCAAACATGGCCTTGATTGTCAAGAACTCTTACGATCAATCTTGGATCCTGAGACGACTCACACACTCTACGATGGACAATGGATGATGGTGGTGGATGATGGTGTTGTGATGGTGGTGGGTGGTGGATGAAGTGTGAGAGAGGTGGTGTGCCAAGGGATGAGTTGAAATGAATCCAAGCACTCCTATTTATAGGCTGAACAAAGAGCTGGGCACGGCCCCGTGTCCGCTGAACACGGCCCCGTGCCCGTCTGACACTCTCTCTCTTCATTAATTGTAATTCGCAATTACAATTAATGCGCCTGCAGTACTTTCGACACGCCCCCGTGTCCGCTGGGCACGCCCCGTGGTGGGCAATAGAAGCTTCTATAGGTTTGTCTTTTCTGCTGCTTCTTGGGCACGGCCCCGTGCTGGCTGAGCACGGGGCGTGTTCAGCCTTCTGTCTTCTCTATTTTGCTTTGGAAGGTGCCGTTGAGGGGTCGGGCAGTCCACTAATGTTCCTTTTCTTGTATTTATGTTGGATTTAGCTGTCTTTTTGCTTCTTTTGTGTTTTTGAGCTCATTTAATTCTGAAAATACAAAAGGAAGACAAAAACACTCTTTTTCCAATATTAGTACTTAAAAAGGGTTAGTTTTATGCCTTGTTTGATGTAATTTATATGTTGCATTTTGCACACATCAGTAAGATACCGAGGTCGTCCAAGGACACAAGAGCTTTTTGTACCGGTTTATCATCAACGTCTAATCAAATCAAAAAGTTTAGAAAAATGTTTTAAGCTAAGAAAAATAAAAACTAACTAAAATGCTGAAAAGTAAAAATAAAAATAAAAACAGATAGACAAGATGAATCACTTGGTTCCGACTTGTGTATAGTGTAACCTTTGATTATTTCCGCACTTTTGCACTTATTTAAGAGATTATCTTAGTTATTGTAGTAGGCCACTCTTTTGAAGGTGACGTTACCCTCAACCCAGTAGTTTGAGTCAGCAAGGATACAATCCTAAAGGGTCGGATTATTGAAAGATAATGAATTAAGTTATTAATGCAAATTATGGTAGGCCCCTCTTTTGGAGGTGACGTTACCCTCAACTAAGTAGTCTGAGTCAGCAGGGACACAGTCCTAAATAGCCGGGTTATAGTATTAATAGTAGTTAACTTATGAGGGGATCAAAGAGTTTGGACCCCCGCCATCCAATACCGTTAAGTATTGAAGGAGGTCCTACTAAATTTGACCCAGGTCCATTGCAGGACCTCTAAACGCTGAACAATGGCAAGACTCTTACCAAACCGTTCCCTTAACCCCCGACCAGGTAGCCAACATACCTCCATATAGACCGTGGAGATATGAATGGTGAAAATCTTTTATTTTATATAGACAGTAGAATAATGTCAAGACACCACGGACAAACGATAAGGAAGAATCACCTTCAACATAAGAAACTAGTTATTAAAGCCATTAATACAAAACCAAGTAAAAAGTGCGAAAAGATTAGAAATAAAAAGTATTACACTAGACACTTGTCTTCACCAAGTGATGTAAGAGACTTAGGCAAACATGGCCTTGATTGTCAAGAACTCTTACGATCAATATTGGATCCCGAGAGGACTCACACACTCTATGATGGACAATGGATGATGGTGTTATGGTGGTGGTGGGTGGTGGGTGAAGTGTGAGAGAGGTGGTGTGCCAAGGGATGGTTTGAGCTTGAGCCAAGCACTCCTATTTATAGGCTGAACAGAAGCTCGGGCACGGCCCCGTGTCCAGTGGGCACGACCCCGTGTCCACATCCTCTCTTTTTTCATTTAATGCAGCTTGTCTTATTAGTTGACCACGCCCCCGTGTCCGCTGAGCACGACCCCGTGGTGCAGAAGAATCTTTGTACTATGAAGATTTGCCTGGATTGTGCGAATCTTATAGTTGACCACGGCCCCGTGTCCGCTGAGCACGGCCCCGTGGTGGGCAATAGAAGCTTCTACCACTTTGTCTTTTCTGCTGACACTTGGGCACGCCCCCGTGCTGGCTGAGCATGGGGCGTGTTCAGTCTTCTGTCTTCTTGTTTTGCTTGGGAAGATGATGTCGTGGGGTCGGGCATGTCTCGTTTATTCCTTTTCTTGTATTTATGTTAGATTTTGATGTCTTTTTGCTTCCTTTGTTAATTTGAGCTCATTTAATCCTGAAAATACAAAAGGAAGACAAAAGCACACTTTTTCCAACATTAGTACTAAAAAAGGGTTAGTTTTATGCCACAATTGATGTAATTTATATGTTGCATTTTGCACACATTAAATACCCCCACACTTAAATCTTTGATTGTCCTCAAGCAAAACTCTTTAATATGTGGCTATTACACTCCCAAATGGAATGGGTAGAGAAGAAGGTTTTTGGGCTTGTCATAGAGTGTCGGGATTTCCAAGATTCTTTATTTAGTTTTATTTTTATTTATTTACAATCCTATTCGTCATGATTTATTTAAAACTTTTCATAAGATAAATTACTTATTAGGGCATAACATGCCTCTTTAAAATTCTATTTATATACAAGTTCACATACCTCACGGGGATCACTCAACACTCGGCCGAAAATGTATTTTTGTGGATCACTCGAGAGCGGCATGGAACTTACTTCTACCATAAGCTTGACAAGCAATCAATCCTCCTCCTTTTTAACTTATATACCTTTGTAAATATTAAGAGGACTTTTGGGTGAAGGGTTAGGCTTGGGTTAAAGGTAGGTGGTTGGGTTAGTGGTTAGTAGAAAAAAGGGCGAAAAGCGTAACAAGCGTCGGTTTTCGTAAGACTTTTTATTTTTGTAACTTTTATTTTGATGAAGCTATTATTCAAACAAAGTTACTTTTGATGAACTTGTTTGTTTATTTTCTTTTGCTTCATCATCAACACATTTTTTTTTTTTTTGAAAAGTCATACGAAAGACCGAGCTAGTTACTAAAACAAAGGGTTAAAAATGAAAAAGGTTTTGGTGGGTAAAAGGGTGTTTGGTTTGGGTTATGAAATGAAAAGGTTTAGGCTCTAAGGGGCTAACTAGGGGGATTTTGGGTAGGTAGTAAAAAAAATAATGGTGTAGAAATAAAAAGGGTTAGTCCTAATGCCTCCATCATTTACTTACTCGGGTTTAAGTTGGTAAGGACCGGGAATGTATCGTCATGGCAAGTTCTAGAGTCGTAAGAACCAAGCAGCTATTCACACAAGAAACGAAAAATGAGCATTTAGTCTAATGATATGTAATTGTATGCTCAATAAAGGCTCAAAACTCACTTTTGTGGGAATGGGTTTTTTATGTGATCAAGTATATATAATCAAATTTTAACTAAGTTTGCCATGCCTTTTCATAATTTTCTTATGTTGGTTCTTTTTATCACGACGCTATCGGTTGTAAATTCGTAAAAATATAACCTTTTTAGAACTTGAAATTCCCGAGGTAAACCTAGAAAAGTAAAAAAAAAGAAGATTTTTGAAAAAATTTGGGGTGATTAGCGGTTCCAATAGAGTTTCGTGTAAGGTTTGTATTTAGGACTTGCAAGATTCAAGGTTTTAGCATCCCCCCACACTTAAATTACACATTGTCCTCAATGTGTCCCAAAAATAAGTTTTTAGGTTGATTGAATGTGTAAAAAGGTGTAAAAAGCAAAAAATTTGTGTTACTGGGCGCTGAACACGGCCCCGTGTTGTCCGGGCACGGCCCCATGTTCAAGTGCCAGTAACAAAATTAAATCAAGAGAAACAGAAGGCTGGACACGGGGGAGTGTTGGGTGAACACGGCCCGTGTCCAGTTACCTGAACTGGGTCTTTTTCTGCAGACTGTGCAGCACGGGGCCGTGTTGGGCGGACACGGCCCGTGCCGAGCTTACTGTAAACGAAGAATTTTGTCGGACGGTCCTGTTTTCCTGCATGGGGTGCTGGTTTAAGTTTCCCTTGTATCCTTTGCCATCTCAAGTGTGTTTTATTCCTGAAAATTAAAACTAACTAGAAAACATGAAAATTAATCTAAACTAAACTAAGGATAGTTCCGCGGAATGCCTCCGTGGTGCGCCATGTTTATAAGTGTCCTTGGCTAGACCCAAAGCCTGGTCATATGTTACCCAAGTGGGATGTATTGCATCCCATGTTACACCGTCGGAGAGCGTCATCCAAGCTTGAGTCTATGACCTTCATGTAGTTGACCGGGTCGTCGTCCTCTACTCTTTTTCCACATTCAAACTTCACTTCCTTGTCCCCAAACTTCAATGTTAACGTTCCGTTATTCATATCCACCACTGCTTGGGCGGTGGCTAGAAATGGCCTCCCGAGGATGAGAGGGACATCGGTGTCTTCTTCCATGTCTAGGATGACAAAGTCGGTTGGGAAAACGAAGTTGTCAACTTTGACCAATAGATTTTCAGCGACACCTTGTGGAAATTGACGGATCTGTCGGCGAGTTGTATGCTCATCTTTGTAGGGCTTGTTGTTCCTAGGCCGAGTCATTTGAACATTGATGTGGGCATGAGGTTAATGCTAGCCCCAAGATCGGCTAATGCATTACGAACGGGGGATTCCCCAATCGAGAAAGGAATTGTGAAGCTTCCGGGATCGATTTTCTTTTGTGGAAGTTTGTTGAGTACTAAGGCGGAGCATTCTTCGCCTAAGTTAACTAATTGCAATGATTCAATTTTCCTTTTGTGAGTGAGGAAATCCCTCATGAATTTTGCATATTTAGGCATTTGGGTTAGAACCTCAATAAAAGGAATATTAACATGCAATTGTTTTAGTAAATTTTCGAACTTTGCGAATTGCTCATCGGTCTTTTGACAATTTAACCTACCGGGGTACGAAATTGGAGGAGTCTTGGTGGGCTCTTGATTTGGTAAATAAGCCTTTTCTGGTGCGGGCAGAGTCGTGGTTTGGCTAGACTGGCTTCTTTCATCTGGCGGTAATGGAGCCTCCTCGGGACCCACGGTTCGATTTCTCAATGTGATGAGATGTACTTGTGCTTTCGGGTTGGTTTCGGTATTGCTAGGTAACGCGCCTTGTGGTCTCTCGGAGAAATTTTGAGCTATTTGATTTAATTGTTTTTCAATGTTTTGAATGCTAGCTTGTTGATTTCTAAAATTCGATTCCAATTGTTGAAATCGATCCAAGTTTTTCTTTTCGGTGTCGGAGATGAGGTGAGATACAGTATCTTCAAGCCTTTCTCTTCCACCTTGTTGTTGAGAGAAATTTTGTGGTTGTTGAAAGTTAGTTCGTTGGTTTTGTTGGTTACTACTATTGCCTGGATCTCTCCAACCAAGATTAGGGTGGTTACGCCATCCTTGGTTGGAGGTACCCGTTGGTGGACCCGACGGCCTAGGTCTATTATCAATGTAGTTTACCGTTTCTTTTTGGTCATCTACTTCTTTCATACAACTCCAATTTTCATGTGGCCCACCACATCCTTCACAAGCCATAACCGAGGCCGTTTTTGTCATTTCTAGCTTTTTGATTTTCCTCGATTTGGGCTTGTAAAGAGGTGCTTTCATTAACCTTATGGGCGCCCGGGGCAATAGATTTATTACCTCGGGGAGTGTGCCATTGAAAATTGGTTTGAGCAATTTCCTCAATTTGATTATATATTTCATTTGGGCGATGATTACCTAAAAGTCCCCCGGAGCTAGAATCAAGTGTTTGTCTTGTGTGTGGCAACAACCCATTGTAGAAAGTGGATACTTGTTGCCATACCGCAAGACCGTGATGAGGACACTTTCTTAGTAGCTCCTTGAACCTTTCCCAAGTTTCATATAAGGATTCCCCATCATCTTGTGAATATGTATTAATTTCAGTTATTAATTTAGCCGTTTTAGCAGGAGGGAAATACTTATATAGAAACTTTTGGGCTAGTTCATCCCAGGTGTTTACCGAGCCAACTGGGAGGGTGTTAAGCCAAGCCTTGGCTCGGTCTTTTAGTGAAAATGGAAACATCCGAAGACGAATGGCGTCGTTTGATGCTCCATTGATCCGAAAGGTATCACATATTTCCAAGAAATTAGTAATATGTAGATGGGGATCCTCGTCCGCAAGCCCATGGAAGGTTGTGGAGTTTTGAAGCATTTGTATTTAAATGCGGCCGAAGTTCGAAGTTGTTGACTTCGACATTCGGTGCATTGATAGCGGCGCCGAGATTACCTACGGCGGGCCGTAGGTAATCTATGAGGGTACGTTGGTCCGCCATTGGAAGTGGGTCCCCCGAAACTTTCTCTTGATTTTTAGCTTTAAGTCTTTTTCTGAGAAAGCGTTCGGGTTCTTCTAGAGGTTCTTTTATGTCTCTACTAGAACTGGAGCTCATGCACTACATAGGAAGTTCAAATGTGGCGCCAAGGTTCCAAGTCCTGCGATAAAAACAGAAAAGAATGTTGGTCAGAAGGTTCACCACGGCCCCGTGCTCAGTGAACACGGCCCGTGGTCAGATTTACAGTAATTGTTCTCCAGATCCCTGTTACTGGGAGTTGGACACGGCCCCGTGTTGCACCGACACGGCCCCGTGCTCAGCTCTCTGTAACTCGGAAAATAAAAACTGCCAGTGATAGTGCTGGACACGGCCCGTGTCCGACCAGGCACGGCCCGTGCTGAGCTCTGCAGAAACAGAAAAACTAAGAAAAATCCTAAAAAAAAAATTGAAAAATAAGAAAAAAGATTAGGCCGTTGATTCCTAACTTTCTTAAAATCCTTTTGTCCCCAGCAGCGGCGCCAAAAACTTGATGCGTGTGAAGTGTTATATATATTAGGTGTATATTTTAAGCCCCTTTAACACTTTTTTAGTCAAGTTTTAAATTTATAAAACACGATATTTACTAACACTAAACACACATATGGGCAAGTGCACCCATCGTGAGCGTAGTATAGTGTTGGTAAGATACCGAGGTCGTCCTAGGACATAAGAGCTTTTAGTACCGGTTTATCCTCAACGTCTAATCAAATCAAAAACTTTAGAAAAATGTTTTAAGCTAAGAAAAATAAAAACTAACTAAAATGCTGAAAAGTAAAAATAAAAATAAAAACAGATAGACAAGATGAATCACTTGGTTCCGACTTGTGTATAGTGTAACCTTTGATTATTTCCGCATTTTTGCACTTATTTAAGAGATTATCTTAGTTATTATAGTAGGCCCCTCTTTTGAAGGTGACGTTACCCTCAACCCAGTAGTTTGAGTCAGCAAGGATACAATCCTAAAGGGTCGGATTATTGAAAGATAATGAATTAAGTTATTAATGCAAATTATGGTAGGCCCCTCTTTTGGAGGTGACGTTACCCTCGACTAAGTAGTCTGAGTCAGCAGGGATACAATCCTAAATAGCGTGGTTATAGTATTAATAGTAGTTAACTTATGAGGGGATCAAAGAGTTTGGACCCCCGCCATCCAATACCGTTAAGTATTGAAGGAGGTCCTACTAAATTTGACCCAGGTCCATTGCAGGACCTCTAAACACTGAACAATGGCAAGACTCTTACCAAACCGTTCCCTTAACCCCCGACCAGGTAGCCAACATACCTCCATATAGACCGTGGAGATATGAATGGTGAAAATCTTTTATTTTATATAGACAGTAAAATAATGTCAAGACACCACGGACAAACGATAAGGAAGAATCACCTTCAACATAAGAAACTAGTTATTAAAGTCATTAATACAAAACCAAGTAAAAAGTGCGAAAAGATTAGAAATAAAAAGTATTACACTATACACTTGTCTTCACCAAGTGATGTAAGAGACTTAGGCAAACATGGCCTTGATTGTCAAGAACTCTTACGATCAATCTTGGATCCCGAGACGACTCACACACTCTATGATGGACAATGAATGATGGTGGTGGATGATGGTGTTATGGTGGTGGTGGGTGGTGGGTGAAGTGTGAGAGAGGTGGTGTGCCAAGGGATGGTTTGAGCTTGAGCCAAGCACTCCTATTTATAGGCTGAACAGAAGCTCGGGCACGGCCTCGTGTCCAGTGGGCACGGCCCCGTGTCCACATCCTCTCTTTCTTCATTTAATGCAGCTTGTCTTATTAGTTGACCACGCCCCCGTGTCCGCTGAGCTCGACCCCGTGGTGCAGAAGAATCTTTGTACTATGAAGATTTGCCTGGATTGTGCGAATCTTATAGTTGACCACGGCCCCGTGTCCGCTGAGCACGGCCCCGTGGTGGGCAATAGAAGCTTCTACCACTTTGTCTTTCTGCTGACACTTGGGCACGCCCCCGTGCTGGCTGAGCACGGGGCGAGTTCAGTCTTCTGTCTTCTTGTTTTGCTTGGGAAGATGCTGTCGTGGGGTCGGGCATGTCTCGTTTGTTCCTTTTCTTGTATTTATGTTAGATTTTGATGTCTTTTTGCTTCTTTTGTTAATTTGAGCTCATTTAATCCTGAAAATACAAAAGGAAGACAAAAGCACACTTTTTCCAACATTAGTACTAAAAAAGGGTTAGTTTTATGCCACAATTGATGTAATTTATATGTTCCATTTTGCACACATCACTAATATTTCGAACAAGGGGATTGGGGTGGGGGTTGGGCTTGTTGGTGGCCCAAAAAGGAGGGGGGTGGGTTTGGTTGGGTTTATAAAGTAACAGTTTCACGTATATCGCAAAATAACTAAATAAAATGTGTCGTATCGCAAAGTAACCTATTACAACGCTTCGTTTCACTAAATAACGTATTCCAATATTTTAGTTTCGGTTTTCGGTTTCACGTAATTCCCATTACACCTTACCAAGAACACAATCGTTCAAAGAAATTAATCAAACACCACATTCAATTCATATAACGTACGTGTAATTATAAAGTAAAGCGAAACGTAACAAGGATTTATACGAGTTGTCACACAATTGGCCCGTTACCATATATATAAATGAAATTTAATAATTTACTTACATATGTATGTTGGGCAACTAAAGTGTCTAATATATAATTGTTCATACATAATATGCACAGTTATCTTAAAACCCTTATATCCGACATATAACAAACATTATTTAAAATTTATAAGATCCAACTAATGAAGTCGGACTACAAGATTCACACAAAGTCAGTCCGTATATACCTAACATATATACTTGGACTTGATTAAGCTATAATAAACTTGGATCCTTGTGTATTTGATAAACTCGGACATGAGTAGATAATTGATATACTCGGACACTTCACATGATCATAAACTCGGACTCCATGTCCTTGATAAACTTGGACACCAATCATTATCATAAACTCGGACATAAGTCCAATCATCATCATAAACTCGGACACCAAAGGACTTGATAGACTCGGACAACATAGATATCTTATATATAAACTCAGACATGCTCTCGGAACAATTATATAAAACTCAGACTCACATATAAACTCGGACGTAACAAACTCGGATTTTAATTATAAATTCCAGTAACTCGGTCCTTGTGTACATCGGACCAAAAGTTCCAATAACACGGACTCTGTGATTTCACAAAGTTAGAACACTTATTCACGGACTAACAATCATTCTCAGATTAACAAAAGCACAGTAACAATTAATAAGCAAAAATCACAGTTTTTCAATGTAACAGTTAAAGTTCATCGACCAAACCCTAATCTCAACAATGCTACGCAACAAATCAACAATTTAGCAGTTCTAATATATCAATAGCATCTCTAATATTTGACAATCAGTTACACATTCATTCAAACATGATAAACTAATATATCAACTTTCGTAATGAGTGACATTATGGGGAGTTTAGGGTTTACAGTAGTTTGATTATAATTTCATATTAACCATAAAACACCCTTAACTGTATAACTTTTACACAAAATCACATAACATCATGCAGTTCGCAGTTAAAACATATAATTCACATATTTGTCATGTACGTATAAGTTTCGTATAACCGTCCGTTTATATTAATTATTCGTGTTAGTCACCAACGTTCGAGAATTAACTTATGTGTGTTCTGGTAATTCCCAGATTACCAATGTAGACTCATTTAACTAACCCTATTAACCTGAAATTGCAGGTTGTCACAACATCCTCAAGTTGAAAGAAATTTAGCCCAAATTTTGGTCAGCAATCACAGAAGAGTGAAGAGATAAGTTAAGATGACTTTGGGTTTTCCTCGGGTATCACATCATCCCCAAGTTGAAAGGGAATTTCGACCCGAAATTCGCTAGTCGTATCAGTGTTATATTCATCGGTTTTGAATAAATAAGGATACTTGGCATCATCTGATCCTAGCGTTCCCACGTGAACTCTGGTCCTCGCTTTGAGTTCCAACGAACTCTCACGATAGGAATTCGACTGTGTTTACGGACATTGACTTCCCGGTCCATTATTTCAATAGGTTCCTCGATAATTGCAACTTGTCATTGATTTTTAGTTCTTTGAAATGAACTACAATTGTTTCATCAGGCAAACACTTCTTTAAGTTAAAGACGTGAAAGACGTTGTGTGCACTACTGAGTTCGTCAGGCAACTCAAGTCTATAAGTCAATGCACCGATTCTTTCTAATATCTTGAACGACCAACATAACGCGGATTAAGTTTGCCTCATTTCCCAAAATGGACCACACCCTTCCAGAATGAGACTTTCAATAAAACACGGTCACTCACGGCGAATTCCAAGGGTTTCCTACGCTTGTCGGCGTAGCTTTCGCCACACGATTTCTGATTTAAACAATCTTCTCAGAAGTTTCGAGTACATGTTCTGGGACCGTGATTTATCTGTCACCAAACTCAGCCCAACAAAGGGGAGATCAGAATTTCTATCCGTACAACACTTCGAATGGAGCTGCCTGGATGCTAGAGTGATAACTATTATTGTAGGAAAATTCAACCAAAGGCAGGTGTCTTTCCCAACCATTACCAAAATCGATAACACATGCTCGAAGCATGTCTTCAAGAATTTGGATGGTTCGTTTACTTTGACTATCTATTTGAGGATGATAGGTGGTGCTCATATGTAAGCATGTGCCTAAAGCTTTCTGCATAGATTGCCAAAGATGCGATGCGAAACGTGGGTCATGATAAAAAATGATTGAGACTGGCACCCCATGCCGAGTGATCACTTCCTTAATGTAGATAGTGGCAAGTTTGTCATAGTTGTTAGTTCCTTTGATCGCAAGGAAGTGTACAGACGGTTGACGATCACCTAAATGGTATTATTTCCGTTTTGAGTTTTTGGTAAACTGGTGATGAAGTCCATGGAAATATGTTCCCATTTCCACATAGGCAGTTCTGGTTGCTGAAGCAAACCAGACGGTGTTTGATATTCCACCTTGACTTCCGTGAAAGTCAAGAATTTGCTCACATACGTCGCTATGTAAGCTTTCATGTTCGGCCACCAGTACAAGATTTTCAGGGCCTGATACATCTTATCAGAACCCGGGTGAATGGAGTATCGAGACTTGCGTGCTTCGTCCAACACAAGCTCTCTTAGATTTCCGCGTAAAGCAACCCATATTCGCTCCATGAAATAGTGAATACTGTCAGACTTCGTTTCGAGTTGTTTCTCCATGCCCTGTTGATGTGTGTTAGGTCGTATAGTTTTTAATGTATATTTTAAACCCTTTTTAACACTTTAGTCAAGTTTTAAATTTATAAAACACGATATTTACTAACACTAAACACACATATGGGCAAGTGCACCCATCGTGAGCGTAGTATAGTGTTGGTAAGATACTGAGGTCGTCCAAGGACACAAGAGCTTTTAATACCAGTTTATCCTCAACGTCTAATCAAATCAAAAATTTAGAAAAAGGTTTTAAACTAGAAAATAAAAACTAAAAATGCTGAAATATAAAAATAAAAATAAAACAGATAGAAAAGATGAATCACTTGGATCCGACTCGCCTTTAGTGTAACCTTTGATTATTTCCGCACTTTTGCACTTTTTAAGAGATTATCTTAGTTATTGTAGTTGGCCCCTCTTTTGAAGGTGACGTTACCCTCAACCCAGTAGTTTGAGTCAGCAAGGATACAATCCTAAAGGGTTGGATTATTGAAAGATAATTAATTAAGTTATAAATGCATAAAGTTGTAGGCCCCTCTTTTGAAAGTGGCGTTACCCTCGGCTAAATAGTCTGAGTCAGCAGGGATACAGTCCTAAGTAGCCGGGTTAATATATTAATAGTAGTTTACATATGAGGGGATCAAGAAATTCGGACCCCCGCCATCCAATACCAGTGGGTATTGAAGGAGGTCATACTAAGCTTGACCCAAGTCCTTGCAGGATCTATACACTGAACAAGGCAAGACGCTTACCAAACCATTCCCTTAACCCCCGACCAGGTAGCCAACATATTTCCATATAGACCGTGGAGATATGAAAGGTGTAAATCTTTTATTTTATATAGACAGTAAAATAACGCCAAGACACCACGGACAAATGATAAGGAAGTTTCACCTTCAACATAAGAAACTAGTTATTAAAGTCATTAATACATAACCAAATAAAAAGTGCAAAAAGATTAAAAATAAAAAGTATTACACTAAATGCTTGTCTTCACCAAGTGATGTAAGAGACTTAGGCAAACATGGCCTTTGATTGTCAAGAACTCTTACTATCAATCGTGGATCCCGAGACTACTAAACACACTCTATGATGGATGATGGATGATGGTGGTGGATGATGGTGTTGTGGTGGTGGTGGAGTGTGGGTGAAGTTTGAGAGTGGTGGTTTGCCAAGGGATGGTTTGCAAATTAGCCAAGCACCCCTATTTATAGCCTGCACAGAAGCCCGGACACTGCCCTGTGTCCATTGGGCACGGCCCCGTGTCCACCCGTCTTCTCTTTCTTCATTAAAGGCAGTTTGTCTGCATTAGTTGACCACGCCACCGTGTCCGATGGGCACGGCCCCATGTGAAGAAGCGTATATGTACTATCATGATTTTCCTAGATTATGCGAATCTTAGAGTTGACCACGGCCCCATGTCAGCTGGACACGCCCCCGTGGTGGGTGATAGAAACTTCTACAACTTTGTCTTTTCTGCAGACACTTGGGCACGCCCCCGTGCTCATTGAGCACGGGGCGTGTTCAGCCTTCTGTTCTCTTATTTTTGCTTGGGAGGATGCTGTCGAGGGGTCGGGCATGCCACGTTTATTTCTTTTCTTGTATTTATGTTAGATTTAGCTGCCTTTTTGCTTCTTTTGTTTATTTGAGCTCATTTAATCCTGAAAATACAAAAGGAAGACAAAAACTCACTTTTTCCAACCTTAGCACTAAAAAAATGGTTAGTTTTATGCCACATTTGATGTAATTTATATGTTGCATTTTGCGCACATCAAATACCCCCACACTTGAATCTTTGCTTGTCCTCAAGCAAAACTCTTTATAATGTGGCTTACACTCCCAAATGGAATGGGTAGAAGAGAAGGTTTTTGGGCTTGTCATAGAGTGCCGGGATTTCCAAGATTCTTTATTAAGTTTTATTTTTAATTATTTACAATCCTATTCCTCATGATTTATTTAAAACATAACATAAGATAAATTACTTATTAGGGCATAACATGCCTTTTTAAAATTCCATTTATATACAAGTTCACATACCTCACGGGGGATCACTCAACACTCGGCCGAAAATGTATTTTTGTGAAACACTCGAGAGCGGCATGGAACTTACTTCTACCATAAGCTTGCCAAGCAATCAATCCTCCTCCTTTTTAACTATATACCTTTGTAAAAATCAAGAGGACTTTTGGGGGAAGGGTTAGGCTTGGGTTAAAGGTAGGTGGTTTGGTTAGTGGTTAGTAGAAAAGGGCGAAAGACGTAAAAAGCGTCGGTTTTCATAAGACTTTATTTTTATGACTTTTTGTTCTAATGAAGCAATTTTTTCAAACAAAGTTCTTTTTTGATAACCTTGTTTGTTTATTTCTTTTGGCTTCATTATCATCATTTTTTTTTTTTTGATAAGGAAGTCATAAGAAAAACCGAGCTTTGTTACTAACATAAAGGGTTTAAAATGAAAAAGGGTTTTGGTGGGTAAAAGGGTGTTTGTTTTGGGTTAAGAAATGAAAAGGTTTAGGCTCAAAGGGGTTAACTAGGGGGATTTTGAGTAGGTGGTAAAAAAAAGAAAAATAATGGTGTTGAATAAAAAGGGTTAGTCCTAATGCCTCCATCATTTACTTACTTGGGTTTAAGTTAGTAAGGACCGGGAATGTATCGTCATGGCAAGTTCTAGAGTCGTAAGACCCAAGCGGCTATTCACACAAGAAACGAAAAATGAGCATTTAGTTTAAAGATGTGTATTTTTGTATGCTCAATAAAGGCTCAAAACTCACTTTTTGTGGGAATGAGTTTTTATGTGATCAAGTATATATAATCAAATTTTAACTAGATTTGTCATGCCGTTTCATAATTTCCTTATGTTAGTTCTTTTTATCACGACGCTATCGGTTGTAAATTTAGAAAGATAAAACCTTTTTTGAACTTGTTATTCCCAATTTAAACCAAGACAAGTAAAAAAAACGAAAAGTTTTTGAAAAAAATTGGGGTGTTTAGCGGATCCAATAGAGTTTTGTGTATGGCTTGTAGTTAGGACTTGCAAAATTCAAGGTTTTAGCATCCCCCCCCCCCCCCCACACACTTAAATTACACATTGTCCTCATTGTGTCCCAAAAATAAGTTTTTAGGTTGATTGAATGTGTAAAAAGATGTGAAAAAGCAAAAATTTATGTTACTGGGCGTCTGGATACGGCCCCGTGCTCGTTGAGCATGACCCCATGTTTGGAGTGCCAGTAACTAGAACTTACAGAAGGTGAACACGGGGGCGTGTCGGGTGAACACGGCCCCATGTCTGGTGAAGGTCTGCATAAATTAAACAAACAGCAGGTCTAGGCGATGGGCACGGGGGCGTGTTGGATGAGCACGACCCCGTGTGGACAAATTGCAATGGTGAAAAACAGGTTTCTGTCTTCGGTTCTGCTATCCCGGCTTTAGTGGCACTAATGTTTAGTGCTCTAAGCCTTGTATGTACCTGTTTTATCAATAAATACTACACAAAACCATAACAAGCATCCTAAATTACCATTGTTCAAGCATCCATACCAAAAAGTTAAAAACAAAACAAAAAATGCAGAAAATTAAAAGAGTTAAAGAAAGTAAATTGTTCAACAAACGGCACGCAGGCTGGAAATTGTTCGTGAGGAAAAAGGGGGTTAACCTGATAGACCTTCAACCGGCTGATCCTACCTCCACTCCTTCCACTTAGTCCATATCCTCGTTTTCATCATCATCTCCTCCTCCATACCCCGCCATGTACTCCCGGATGTTCCTAATGTCATCCTGTATGTCGGAGATGTTTCTCCCAATTGCTCCGACTCGGGTGTACGTGTTGCTGGCCATGTTGTAGGTGTTCCTGGTGCACATGAGGTTTTCCTGCAATAAATCATATAAGTTTTGAAAATTAGGAAAACCGCCTCCTTGTGAGGAGGAATAACCCGGATCACCCTAGGGCTGGTAATGGTATTGAGGAGGAGGTTAGAAGTGTGGAGCATGTAAGACGAGTGCCTCTTGCGGGTTCCAAGCATGCCCTTGAACTGTTTGAAAACTGACTGTCCCGTTATCCGCTTCATAAATCAAGTTCATGGAGTGGCAAATGACCATGTCCACTCTCCCCGACCATGGGCTCTTTTGGAAAGACCTGGGCATGTTCACGAAATGCTTGAAGAGACGGTATATCCATCCCCCAAAGAAGATAGGAATCGGGGGAGTAGCGAGCTGGTTCCAATGCATGTTTCGGAGCAGGAGGTACGGAACATCAAGGTTGGTGCGGGTATGAATGCAATGAAGGACCACCAGATCTCGTAACCCTACAACGCCACTGCTGTCGTGCCTTTGGCTAAAAGAGTAAGTGAGGACAACGGTAAAGAGGGTCCCTCAACTGAGTGCTCTTAGTGCGGCTTGGATTGTAGTTGCCTTCTCCTATTTGCGCCCAAGCAGCCTGGCGTTGGTTTTCTGGTATTTCACGTAAACCTCCGTTGTTTTCTTCATCCCCCGCATCTTCCTCCGCATACAACCCAACTATCGCCCCAAACTGTGCTATCGAGATTGAGTACACAGTCCCTCCACACCGGAATTCTACCCCATCATTATCAAATGGATCGGCTCTTGTTTTGAAAGAGAATGTGCTGTAGAATTCCAGGTTATATTCATGGACTGAACGAAGTCGGGTGCACAGGGCGGCTCTCAGTGGGCCGATGACTAGGTTGTTAAATCGGTCAAGCTGGTTCACTGTTCCTAGAAGATCCATGCAGACTTGTCGTGGGAACTCCTCCGGCCTGGTTCTAAGCACATCGTATCTTGCTTTAGCATCCAACTCATTTGCATTGAACCGAGTGAATTTCTTGGCCATCTGAAAGGAAACACCAAACAATTAGCACGAAACAGTGAAATTTTCGGAGAAAACTGAAAAGAATCGGCTGAACACGGCCTCGTGTTCAGCGGACACGCCCCGAGTTGGTCTGAAATTGGATGGACACGCCCCCATGCTCAGCGAGCACGACCCTGTGTCCAGACGTCTGTTTCCTAAAAATCCTATTTTTCGACCCGGTCCTGAAAACTTGAAAATTTTTGGTCCAGTAGGGGCGGTTTTCCCCGAAAATGAAACCCCAAGTGCTGTTTTTCCCAAAACAAACCGTTTACCCTTTCAATTTTATCTTTTTCGGTTCAAAAACAAGGGTTTGGGGTTTTTGTGAGAAATCGGGCAAATCTACAAGCAATACAAGTTGATTTACTTCCATTAACATGTATCTGTACTAATGCTAACAGATCTAAGCAAAAATTTGAGGTTTGATCCCGATGAAGTTCAAGAACCCTAGATTTTTCCCCAAATTTTTGATGTTAAACTACATGTAAGTGCTTAATCTAACTACTAATAATGATAGGATCATACCTTGATGTTGTTAGAAGTAGAGGAGACGTCGAAATCTTGCAGAAAATTCGCCTGAACCGGAGAGTTTTCGGGGAAACGGGGCGTGTGGAATGAAGAAACTGTGTTGAAAAGGGGGTTTTGTCCCGACAGTTGCGCGGACACGGCCTAGTGTCCAGTGGACACGACCCCGTGGCCGGGCAGAAGTAACATTTTTTTTAGTGCTCGTGTGAGTGCCCTGTTTCCCAAAAACTTGGTTAGAAGACTTACCGATTTAGATGTCAACCCGGTTGTTCATAACTTACCAGGTATGATGTTGATGCTTTCACTCTTCAATCGTTTGAAGCGAGATTTCTTGCTCCTCATCCTCAATGAATCCTTGATAGAGCTTCAGCCATTGGCCATTGACTTTGAATGGAATTCCATTCCGAGATTTAATTTCTACTGCACCGTGTGGGAAAATATGGGTGATGGAAAAAGGTCCTGACCACCTAGACTTTAATTTACCAGGAAGTAATCGAAGTCATGAATTAAACAATAGAAATTGATCTCCTACACGAAATTCATTAGGTTTAATGTGTTTATCATGCAATTTTTTCATTCTTTCCTTATAAATTTCGGAGTTAGAGTATGCATAATTCCTTAGTTCGTCTAATTCGTTTAATTGACAAAATCAATTTTTACCGCCAAATTCTAAATCTAAATTTACATTTTTAATTGCCCAGTAGGCTTTGTGTGCAATTTCTACTGGCAAATGACAGCTTTTTCCATAGACGAGCTTATATGGGGTTGTACCTATTGTTGTTTTATAAGCAGTTCGAAAAGCCCATAAAGCATCATCTAATTTGTCGGCCCATTCTTTTTTATTTAACCCTACGGTTTTTTTGAGTATTCGTTTTAAACCTCTATTAGTCACTTCGGCTTGTCCGTTTGTTTGAGGGTGATATGCCGTTAAGACCCGATGATAGACCCCATATCTTGTTAAATTTTTTTCGAGTTGATGGTTACAAAAATGGGTACCTCTATCACTTATTAATGCTTTTGGTGTGCCAAAATGAGAAAATAAACGTTTCAGAAATCTTACCACGACTTTTCCATCGTTTGTTGGAAGTGCCTCGGCCTCAGCCCTTTAGACAAGTAATCGACTGCCACAAGTATATATTTGTTTCCTTTTGATGGTGGGAAAGGCCCCATAAAGTCGAGTCCCCACACATCAAAAATTTCATAAACAAGAATGCCACTTTGTGGCATTTCGTTTTTGGAAGAAATATTACCTGATCTTTGGCAGGCGTCACAAGTCTTTACAAGACTTTGTGCGTCTCTATAAATGGTTGGCCAATAAAATACTGAATCAAATACCTTTCGTGTGGTACTAGCGGCACCATGATGTCCTCCATACGGACCTTCATGACAATGGCGGAAAATCCTCCTTGCTTCACTACCATGTACGCATCGTCGGATGAGTTGGTCAGCACACATTTTGAAAAGATAAGGATCCTCCCAAAAATAATGCTTCACATCTGCAAAGAATTTCTTTCGTTGATGATGTGGCCATCCTTTGGCGACTATACCGCTAGCTAGATAGTTAGCATAGTCGGCGTACCATGGCTCTTCTAGGTATTCCACCATTTCCAGGGACTCCGTTGGGAATTTTTCGTTGATTTGCTCATCCCTGGTTGCCTCCAAAGCTGGGTCTTCTAAGCGTGAAAGATGATCTGCTGCGGTGTTTTCTGCTCCTCTTTTGTCTTTGATTTCAATGTCAAATTCTTGGAGGAGTAGAATCCACCGAATCAAACGTGGTTTAGCATCCTGTTTCTTGAAGAGATATCGAATGGCTGCATGATCTGTATAGACTATTGTTTTAGAAAGAACAAGATAAGAACGAAATTTATCAAAAGCAAATACCACGGCTAGTAATTCTTTTTTCTGTTGTTGTATAATTTTCTTGTGCATCGTTAAGTGTTTTACTAGCATAATTGTTAGGACTGAACCCTACCAGAGGAACAGATAATGAAAGCCAAAACCGGATCATGACAGTGGATTCACAATAAACAGCTGTTTACACTAAGTCTTCTCCCTTGAGAGTGATTATAACTGCTGAAGGCCTTATATCTACTGACCGCATACAACTGCTGCTGATCTGACTAACTACTGATGAAGCCTAGAAGACTGCTGAGAACTAAGCACTGCTGGTACAAACTGCTGAGGACAAAGCACTGCTCAATCAAGGAATGATCAACCATGAGGAAAGCACTGATGATTAGAGAGAGCAGTTGTTTAGTATATCACCTGTTTTATGTATAGTCAGTGGTTAGGCTTAGCAGTGTTTGTATGAGAATAGTAGATACAGGTTGTTAGGCTGTTAGACATCGCTTTCATGGTGACGTCAGCTGAGATGCCTCAGTGGTTTGGTTTGTCTATAAATGGAACAGTACCCTGTACTGTTACATTTGATTCGTTTTGAGTGAGTTCTTCTCCTCAATTCAATCCTTTCATCTTATGCAACCAACCACTGTAGTATCAGGCTGAGGGGGAGCTTAGTCTGTAAGCATGCTTTGTAATTTTTGATTGACTTTGTAATCTTTCGACCAATGCAAATCATGTGTTTATCAAAACTATTTTCTTCCTTGATTGTGTTTACAAAGTTTGTTGTTCATTTCTGCTGCACTTAAACTCTGTTCATTTCTATTGATTATTATGTTTACACAAACAAACACAATCATGAGAGCCTCAGATCCTAACAATTGGTATCAGAGCCTGGACAGTCAAATTCGATCTAACAATCAATTTGACATAACAGTTCGGCTCAAAATTCATTGATACTAAGGTTGGTTGTATTCAGTTGAAAAACAGAGTAATGAGTAAATCATGATCAAAATGGTTATTCAAAAACTTTGTAAATCAATCAAGATGTCATATGACACACAAATCTCACACAACAAGTGATATCATGCACATGTCACTCAAAGTTTTCAGATCTGTAAACATATCTGATAAATTATGGGATTGTTTTATTTTTTCAAAATTGATTTCAATTGTTGATATGAAACGAGTGATGTCACTATATTAGATGCTAAAGTATGAACCTCAGATTAACAAAAGCCTATGTTCATAAAACATTAGTGTTTTTGCTAACGTAAAAAGAGGGAAATTAAAACTTTAGTCATTCAGATCTCAGGTATTGAAAACAGGTTGAGTTCCTCAAAAGGACAAAATCAACTATGTTAAAATACATTCAGAAAATCAGGGGTCAACATAATCCGTATCATATGTAATGAGAATTTGGTTGAAAACTTGTGCAAATATGACCAATTCTCTCAAAACATTACTGCAAAATGATATTGGATTAAGATTTCTCTCAAAGACCTCCCAGTAAGTAATTCATTACTTATAAATGAGAAGGGTAAAAAGGGAAGAAGAAAATTCGCAAAAACTCAGAAGTGTGTTTATCTCAAAGCTTTTGAAGTCAAAAGAAAAGAGTATAAACATAAAACACTTAAGAGTCAAAGCTTAGGGTAATAATGATCATTAAGCAACTGTGTACATTCATATGTTCAGGAAAAGGTTCAGGGAAAAATGGAAGCTCCGATGAATGAACTTCAAGAGGAATAGACAAATCATCAAAATCATCACATGGTTCTCAAAAACTCATGTGTACATGTGTCCTCAATTCTGTTGTCAATCAATCAACAAGAAAATGGTACTAAACAGTGGTCAAAATGTATTTACAATTTCATACGACTGTTGTCAAACCACTGACCATTTTCATAAACTTGAGAATGATGTGATTACGTATTTTATTGAAAATATACCAGATCCTTTTTTATGCTATTCTCAGAAAATCCTTTATCCATTTTTATACAAAGGATTTTCTCTAATAACCAGGATATATTATTCGTTTTTTTTGGCAATAGTTTGTGTTTTTTGTCAGGATATAGTACCTTATTTTTGTTGGTATTATTGTCCTCATAAATGGGTCAAAAGGAAATGGTACATATATCAGGGTCATGTCATACTCAGGTTTGTTTTAAACACTAATCAAAGGTTGATTGCTAAACAGTGCTCAAACTACTGGGGCACTCATGTTTTGATTTAGATATTAAACGAAAATGAGTTGCCTCACCAAAAAGTTCTCACCATCTGGGGTACTAAACCACTGTCAGAAATTTGAAAAAGCTTCAAAAATGTGTAATTGACATGTGGCAAAAACCTTGAATGGAAAATTCACTATACAGTTGCTGATATACTTGTCCTTCAAATCTGTACCATTTACCCTAATCACTGTTTTGTTCAAACATCTGATCCCTAATTATTGCCCACTGCTGAAAGTCAACCACTGATCCTTTCATTCTCTTGGTAAGCACTGATGCTCAAAATCAGTGACTTATCCACTGATATGCTATCCACTGATAGTAAAAATCACCCACTGTCCTCATTTTGACCGTTGTAACCACTGATATTTGCTTCATCAGCGGTTTCCAAAACAACTATTCTCCATAATTCATCACCTCATCATTTGTTGACACGTGGTCAGTTTTTAGCCTTCAGATCATAATAACCGCTGCCACATCAGCGATCACTTTTTCCCTTAATAAAACCCTGATCAAAACCCCAAACAGGGTTTTACACTGTCGAATTGAATTCCAAAATTCTCTTCTCAAAGCAGTTTCCAACCCTTCATCCCAAAATCAGTCTTCGTTCTTCTCCGCAAACATGACAAAATCAAAATCAAAATCTAAACCAAAATCAACATCATCTTCCAAAGATGTCGCTCAAACGGCCGAAGAATCCATCGAGATACCATACAAATCTCCTCATAATTATCTGGGTTTGCTCACAAAACCTACCGATAACCACACCTTCGACTCCATCATTGATACATTATCTGCATCAAAGTACAAAACTTTGTTGACAGCAGACGCTCCCATTTATCTACAAACCCAGAGAGAGTTTTGGAAAAAGGCGACGCTTGAAAAACAAGATGATAAAGTCATAGCCATTAACTCCTCGATACAGGGTAAAGTGATTCAAATCACTCCACAATCAATCTCTGAAGTCTTTAAACTCGACGATCAGAAAGGTAAACCTTCTTTTGATAAAACCGAGTTGAAAAAGGATTTCTTAAAAAGAGGATATGCAGAACAATCAAAGGTAGATACCTTACAAAAAGGTTATTTTCCTTCTGCACCTAGGTTTTTATTTCACACACTTTTGAGTTGTGTTTCAAATAAATCAACAGCGTTTAACGAAATACCATTGAAGATTCAATGTCTGGGTTATGCTATTTTAAATAATGAAAATTACAACTATTCCCAGGAGATCTTTAATGATTTGGTAAAAAATGTTGATAGCAAAGCATTTCTTCTTTTTCCAAGATTTCTGAGCTATTACTTTAAACAAAAATTTGAAAAAGAGAATGAAAATTTTCTCAAACAAGGTGTCTATTTTCAAATAAAAGGCTTAACAAAAGAAACATTTTCCAGAATGATGGCACCTATAAAAATAAAAGCAGAGGTGCCTGAGCAGAATTTAGCAACTACCACTGCTCCTCAGGCATCTACTGTTGAGCCCACTGCTCCAGGTGATCAGAGCAGCACAACCACTGCTTTGAAACCCACACCTGACATCACCAAAAAGACCAAAAGAAAATCTTACAAAAAGCCCACCAAACCCAAGAAAAAGGCAACTCTGGAAGATGAGATCCCAGAGCAACTGCCTGTGACAACACAAATGTCACCACAAACCACTCCTGCTACTTTCTCACAGCAGTTGGTAGAAAGATCTCCACCATTGCCTAAAACTCCTCCTGCATCCTCACAAAAGGATCAGGTTGTAATCACAGGGACTCCACAATATGAAGCTCTGGACCCAATCGGATCCATCTTCCTCAGTCCTGATCCCAAGGACATGTCTCTTTCAACTCCCATACCCTCACCAATCATACTACCACAATCCATGCTACCTTTGTTGCATGCAGTTGATATAGCTCAGACACAAACCAGTTCCTCTCTATCACCTGTCACTGAGAGTATACTCCCACAAGTGACTTGGTCTGATGCTACTACTCCTGCAATCCCAGCAACAATTGAGGAGGTTACACCCCCTGAGTTACAAGTAACTCTCGATGGTAGTTCAAGTGGAGCAGCAACTACAACTGATGGATCAACAGTGAGTTTGTTAAAGGCAACTACAACTGATGGATCAACAGTTGGACAGTTGTTTCATTAGTAAGACTCTCTTGAAGGCAATTTCATCTATAGCACCTTCGATAACCACCAGTGAGTTTGTTTTAACCACTGGTACCATCAAAGGATTATCAAGTGCTGAAGAAAGAAGTCCCCAGTACCAAGAAGAAGGGGCATCAATGGGTTATTTTTGGGACTCAGTTCCTAAGTCACACATTGATACAACCACTGCTGGTGGGGGTTCAGATGATCCTACTAACGTAGGTGATGATTCAAAATATCAGGAATTGACGGACAGAGTTGAAAAACTGGAAACCTCAGTTGCTGAAATAAAGGATATGGTGCAAGAGATTTTGAAAGCTTAAAAAGCACAATCCACTGTTGTTCCACCTCAAGCACCTGCTCCACCACAAGCATTTGCTGCAAATGAGCTCTGGAATCTCTTCCAACCCATGCTTGAAAAACAGAAACAAATGGCTGAACAGTAGCATGCTATACATGTACAAATGCTGATAAACATGGTGGAATCAAGGTTCAAGGATACTCAAGTAGATATCAAGGCTATAAAGGCCAGCTTACAAAAGACTGCCCATGGTGGAAAAGTTCCCTCCACTATCCTCTTCATGGATAACCCCCTTCCAGATAATGCCAAAAAGGGGGAGAAAATCAAGTTGAGGAAGAAAGGAATAGAAGATGGGGTGTATATTGAACCAGAACAAGAAAAACAGCCATCCAAACCACCTCAAACCACAAAATCCCAAACTTCCATCCAAACAGCTGATACAGCAGTAGTTACAAAAACTACTAGCCAAACAGCTGTCATCTCATCAACTCACACCACTTCAACACACACCACCAAAACCACTGCCCTACCACCATCATCATCTAAAATCACATCATCCACATTACCTCCTGTCATAAAACAGAAGACAGCAGATGTTACAACATCTGCTGTAATGACAACAGAGGTTGAAGCACCAGTTGTTTCAACAGCTGTTTGTCAATCACAAACCACTGTCACTCAATCTCAAACCACTGAGCCACCCAAAACATCATCTGCCTCTCCTACAATAAAAAGGAGAAGGATCTTCATACCCTATAACTCACCACCATCATCACCACCATCAAAAACTACCTCACCACCTTCAATCCCTGCTCAAAAGCAGAAGACAACTACTGACACATCAGTAGTTGTAATGACAACAGATGTTGAGACACCAGTTGTTTCAACAGCTGTTAGTCAGCTATCCACCACTGCTTTCACCAGTCTCACATCACAACCAGCAAAGCTCTACACCAGAAAAAGAAAACTTACTCAGCCAGATGAGGACAAATATGATCCCACTGCTGCAAAATATCCGTTGGAACTAGAAGCTATAAAAAATGAGATGAGGCAATTCTACACTGATGATGATCCTTCAAACAGAAGATTTCCTTCACTCGTTGGCTTCATGGTTCCAGAAGACATGGATGAATATCTTGAGCTCAAAGCAAGACAGGCTAAGATAAGAGCCAAGGTTGAATGTGAAGGTCAAGGTCAAGGTGATAAAGCCATTGCTGAAAGATTGGAACTTCTGCTCACAAAAGTCAAACAAATAAAAGATTTTGCACAAGAGCTGAGCAAAGAAAAGGCAGATCAACGAAAAGAGATGAGAAGAAAACTTCTTGCATACGTCATGCAAGAAAAATTTTATCCTGCTGAAGAAAACCAATTTGAAGAATGGCCAATAGTGGCTTTAAAGTATGAAGCTGATAGGATTGATAGAATCAAGAATGATCCTAGAAAGAAGAAAAATGCTCCAAATTGGAGCAAATACAAAAAGTTCATCACTGACCTAAAAGCTTAGTACAAAAGAAAGAAACAGGAGTTGGTGGATGCAAAAGTGGACACTGCCAATGCCATATCAAAATGGTCAAAGCAGCATACTGATGAAGCCTATGAAAGGCTGAAGAAAAGGAAGATAACTGTTTCAGGCACTTCAAAGAAGCAGGAACAAATGATGAAGCTTGAACAACAGATTGAAAACCTCAAAACACTGTTCAGGTCAATAGGAAATCCTATTCTTGTGTCAAACCGAGAAGAAGGAGAACAGCTGACTAGTGAAGAGGTAAAGGAAAAGGAAGTTGAGTCCTTCACAAAAACCATCATGAAAATGGGTCTAAAAGAAGAGAGCTCAGAAAAACTTCAAAACCTTTATAAGAAGGTGTTAACTAAGCCTGCATCACCAAATACTTCAGAAGTTTCAGACATTGAGCCAGATCAACAAAAGAGACAGGAGCAGATAGAAAAGGAGACTGCAGAAGACATCGCTGCAGCAAACAATGTTATTGAAATGGCCTTCAAACGAATGTCTGAAAGTCTGCAAGTTTTCACAAGGCCAACATCTCCCAACTCATCTATGAATAAATCTCTCCCAAGAAACCCATTGGGTTTAAAAGTACTAAAGTGGATGTCTGATCAAAAGACCCACGTATTGACTCTAGTCAGATCCAATGGCGAAGTGAAGTGCATATCAAGGAAAGAAGCACTAGGCCTTAGTGTTGAAGATTTGCAGGATCTCCTTGAACTTACACTGTGCCGGGATGAAGATGATACAAGTTCTCAGGATTTTGAGCTGAAATTTAAAGAACAAGTCAAAGAACTACTGATGAGGAATAAAGATCCAGAATAATGAAGGGTTTTGGCATTATCTGTTCCAGGGGGAGATTGGTGGGATTAAACCCTACCAGAGGAACAGATAATGAAAGCCAAAACCGGATCATGACAGTGGATTCACAATAAACAGCTGTTTACACTAAGTCTTCTCCCTTGAGAGTGATTATAACTGCTGAAGGCCTTATATCCACTGACCGCATACAACTGCTGCTGATCTGACTAACTACTGATGAAGCCTAGAAGACTGCTGAGAACTAAGCACTGCTGGTACAAACTGCTGAGGACAAAGCACTGCTCAATCAAGGACTGGTCAACCTTGAGGAAAGCACTGATGATTAGAGAGAGCAGTTGTTTAGTATATCATTTGTTTTATGTATAGTCAGTGGTTAGGCTTAGCAGTGTTTGTATGAGAACAGTAGATACTGGTTGTTAGACTGTTAGACGTCGCTTTCATGGTGACGTCAGCTGAGATGCCTCAGTGGTTTGGTTTGTCTATAAATGGAACAGTACCCTGTACTGTTACATTTGATTCATTTTGAGTGAGTTCTTCTCCTCAATTCAATCATTTCATCTTATGCAACCAACCACTGTAGTATCAGGCTGAGGGGGAGATTAGTCTGTAAGCATGCTTTGTAATTTTTGATTGACTTTGTAATCTTTCGACCAATGCAAATCATGTGTTTATCAAAACTATTTTCTTCCTTGATTGTGTTTACAAAGTTTGTTGTTCATTTCCGCTGCACTTAAACTCTGTTCATTTCTATTGATTATTATGTTTACACAAACAAACACAATCATGAGAGCCTCAGATCCTAACAATAATAAATTGGGTGAAAATGCTTTTCTTTTCTTTGTCCCAAGACGGCTCCAACTGCAAAGTCACTTGCATCACACATGATTTCGAAAGGTAATTTCCAATCAGGCGCTATCATGATAGGTGCATTGACTAGCATTTCCTTGAGGGTTAGAAATGCTTGATTGCAATCCTTGTCAAAGATGAAAAGAGCATCTTTTCCAAGTAATTTTGTTAGAGGCCTCGATATTTTAGAAAAGTCCTTGATAAAGCGTCTATAAAATCCGGCATGCCCTAGGAAACTTCTGATAGCTCTAACGGAGGATGGGGGTGGTAATCGAGAAATAGTATCTATTTTGGTTCGATCTACCTCCATTCCCTCGCTCGAGATCTTGTGACCGAGTACTATTCCCTCCGTTACCATGAAATGGCATTTTTCCCAGTTAAGGGCGAGGTTAGTTTCCTCACATCGGGATAGCATTCGCTCAAGATTATCGAGGCATTGGTCGTATGAATCTCCAAAGATAGAAAAGTCATCCATGAAGACTTCCATTGTCTTTTCAATCATGTCATGGAAGATGGCCACCATGCAACGTTGAAAGGTTGCGGGGGCATTACATAGACCAAAGGGCATGCGTCGATAAGCAAAAGTTCCGTAGGGACATGTAAATGTTGTCTTATCTTGGTCTTCGGGTGCTATCGGAATTTGAAAGTAACCTGAAAAACCATCTAAGAAACAGTAAAATTTATGACCGGATAATCTTTCTAACATTTGATCAATAAAAGGCAAAGGAAAGTGATCTTTGCTTGTTGCCTCATTTAATCGATGATAATCTATACATACTCGCCATCCTGTGACGGTTCTCGTTGGTATTAATTCATTCTTTTCATTAGTTATTACCGTCATACTTCCTTTCTTTGGAACTACTTGGACGGGACTTACCCACGGACTATCGGAGATAGGGTAAATAAGTCTGGCGTCAAGTAATTTGATGACTTCGTTTTTAAGCACTTCTTGGACATTTGGATTTACTCTACGTTGTGGTTGTATTACCAATTTGTAGTCATCGTTCATTAAAATTTTATGCGTGCACATTGAAGGACTTATGCCTTTAATATCTACAAGCTTCCAAGCGATCGCATTTTTGTGCTTTTTCAAAAGTGAAATTAATTTTTCTTTTTCTACACTACTTAATTTTGACGAAATAATTACAGGTGATTTACAATCTTTGTCTAGAAAAGCATATTCCAAACCTTTTGGAAGTTCATTGAGCTCAAGATGTGGGTCTTTAGGATACTCCTTATTTGGTTGCTCATTTTGATCAAGAACTTTAAAAGTTTGTTCTATGGCGACCTCTTCTTCTACAAAGTGGTCAATCTCTTCACTTGTATCGGTTGGTTCATCTTCATCTTCAATTAGGGGGTCATTATTGCCGAATGGATATTTCATTGAACGTACAAGATCGACACTCTTTTTAAATGCCCCTAATTGAATAGATAGATTGTTGTACTTTCGGTTTTTCAAAGCTTCGTGGGTTTTTACAAAAGGCCGTCCCAACACTAGAGGAGCGTCATCGAGGATGACAAAGTCGGTTGGGATTACCATTTGATTTGTTTGAACCAAGATATCCTCAACTATACCGATTGATTTTATTACCTTCCGATTGGATAGAAAAATGGGTATTTGAAGTGGAGAAAAATCACTAATACTTAATTTTTCAAAAATGTAGTTTGGCATTATATTAACACAAAGATCTTTATCGATTGTGATATTACTAATAAAGGAGTTTTGAAAAAAACATGGAACCGGTGTAATGTTAATTTCAAATGGGTCTTCTTTTATTAGAGCAGTTTGATCATTTGTTAACTTAATGCTTACTGTTTCGTCAATTTTAGTGTTAGTGTTTAACTCTTTTAAAAACTTAGCATGAGTGGGTACTAAACAATGATTTTCAAAAGAAGGTGACAAGATATTAATTTCTTCAAAATTAGACTCTTCTTGAATTTTAACGTTATCGGACTCACCTTTTTCGTTGTTTAACTCATGTGTCGGTTTTTCACTTATTTGTTCTTCCATTTTTACATTTTCAACTATCTCTTTTTTATTTAATTCTTCTCTTGCGCGGGACTCCTCTTCCCTTGTGCGAGATTCTAGTATGCAACGTTTGATAGTTTTAATGTGTTCTATTATCCTATCGGCTATGTCGGTGATAGAATAAGGATCAGGATCCTCAAAGCTTGAATTCGGAAGTTCGATCCTTGGTTCCTCATAATACTCATATGAAGTAGATGGTTCACACCATTGTTCCTCAGTGTAAGTATATGATGGATAAGGGTCGTAGTTTTGTTCTTCATAATACTCATATTAGGTGGGTTATTCACGCCATGGTTCCTCATAATAAGCATATGAAGGTGGTGGCTCATATCTTGATTCCTCAAAGTACGAAGGTGAAGGTTCATACCTTGGTTCATCAAAATATGAGTATGAGGGAGAAGGTTCATACCTTGGGTATTCATAGGATGTGTATGAAGTCGATGGCTCGTACCTGGGCTCCTCATAGTGGGTGTATGAAGTGGATGGTTGAAATAAGTCACAATATTTAACCGAGTGCGGGTCACCACAAATGGTGCAATAGTCTTCCCTATAATCATCCTCCTCATAGGTGTAGTTGTAGCCTCCTGAGTATTGATCCATAAGAATCACTCAGCAGACCACAACAGAGTCTCGAGACCAGAAAACAAAAATAAAAACGGAAACAGAGGCTGGACACGGCCCCGTGTTCAGTGGACACGCCCCGTGTTCAGGATCTGTATCTGGGCGTTTGAATAAAAGTTACTAGTTTTGTGCAGCACGGGGGCGTGTTCAGTGAGCATGACCCCATGTTCAGACTCTGTATCTGGGTGTTTTGAAAAAATTATGCAGCACGGCCCCGTGTTCAGTGAGCATGGCCCGTGTTCAACCTACTGTAAATGCAAAACTAACTAAAATACATAAATATGTGCGCGCGTTTTGAAAAATTTTTGAAAAACTGATTAGGCCATCGACTTTAAGCTTTCTAAAATCCTTGTTTCCCCGGCAACGGCGCCAAAAACTTGATGTGTGTTAGGTCGTATAGTTTTTAATGTATATTTTAAGCCCTTTTTAACACTTTAGTCAAGTTTTAAATTTATAAAACACAATATTTACTAACACTAAACACACATATGGGCAAGTGTACCCATCGTGAGCGTAGTATAGTGTTGGTAAGATACTGAGGTCGTCCAAGGACACAAGAGCTTTTAATACCGGTTTATCCTCAACGTCTAATCAAATAAAAAATTTAGAAAAAGGTTTTAAACTAGAAAATAAAAACTAAAGATGCTGAAAAATAAAAATAAAAATAAAACAGATAGACAAGATGAATCACTTGGATCTGACTCACCTTTAGTGTAACCTTTGATTATTTCCGCACTTTTGCACTTTTTAAGAGATTATATTAGTTATTGTAGTAGGCCCCTCTTTTAAAGGTGACGTTACCCTCAACCCAATAGTTTGAGTCAACAAAGATACAATCCTAAAGGGTTGGATTATTGAAAGATAATTAATTAAGTTATTAATGCATAATGTGGTAGGACCCTCTTTTGAAGGTGACGTTACCCTCGGCTAAGTAGTCTAAGTCAGCAGGGATACAGTCCTAAGTAGTCGGGTTCATATATTAATAGTAGTTTACATATGAGGGGTTCAAGAAATTCGGACCCCCGCCATCCAATACCAGTGGGTATTGAAGGAGGTCCTACTAAGCTTGACCCAGGTCCTTGCAGGATCTATACACCGAACAAGGCAAGACACTTACCAAACCATTCCCTTAACCCCCGACCAGGTAGCCAACATATCTCTTTATAGACCGTGGAGATATGAAAGGTGTAGATATTTTATTTTATATAGACAGTAAAATAACGCCAAGACACCACGGACAAATGATAAGGAAGTTTCATCTTCAACATAAGAAACTAGTTATTAAAGTCTTTAATACATAACCAAATTAAAAGTGCGAAAAGATTAAAAATAAAAAGTATTACACTAAATGCTTGTCTTCACCAAGTGACGTAAGAGACTTAGGCAAACATGGCCTTTGATTGTCAAGAACTCTTACTATCAATCTTGGATCCCGAGACTACTACACACACTCTATGATGGATGATGGATGATGGATGATGGTGGTGGATGATGGTGTTGTGGTGGTGGTGGAGTGTGGGTGAAGTGTGAGAGAGGTGGTTTGCCAAGGGATGGTTTGCAAATGAGCCAAGCACCCCTATTTATAGCCTGCACAGAAGCCCGGACACGGCCCCATGTCCATTGGGCATGGCCCTGTGTCCACCCGTCTTCTCTTTTTTCATTAAATGCAGTTTGTCTGCATTAGTTGACCACGCCCCCGTGTCTGCTGGGCACGGCCCCGTGTGCAGAAGCGTATCTGTACTATCAAGATTTTCCTAGATTCTGCGAATCTTAGAGTTGACCACGGCCCCGTGTCCGCTGGACACGCCCCCGTGGTGGGTGATAGAAGCTTCTACAACTTTGTCTTTTCTGCAGACACTTGGGCACGCCCCCGTGCTCATTGAGCACGGGGCGTGTTCAGCCTTTTGTTCTCTTGTTTTTGCTTGGGAGGATGCTGTCGAGGGGTCGGGCATGCCACGTTTATTCCTTTTCTTGTATTTATGTTAGATTTAGCTGCCTTTTTGCTTCTTTTGTTTATTTGAGCTCATTTAATCCTAAAAATAAAAAAGGAAGACAAAAACACACTTTTTCCAACATTATCACTAAAAAAAGGGTTAGGTTTATGTTGCATTTGATGTAATTTATATGTTGCATTTTGCGCACATCACCCGTATAGATTCAACTTGAAGGTTCTCGTCCTTCAATGCTTCAGTTTGGGTAGAACGGATCTGGTCAGAAAGGTTAGAATGAACAGTAAGCTGTAAAGCTCGAACGCGTCTAGATTTGGTTCCCTTCCAACTGAGGGTATCCGCTACAACATTAGCTTTGCCTGGATGTTACTTGATTGCACAGTCGTAGTCGTTCAAGAGTTCAACCCAACGACGCTGTCGCATGTTCAACTCCGTCTGATCCAAAATGTGCTGAAAGCTCTTGTTATCGGTGTAAATAGTTCATTTAGTACGGTACAAGTAATTTTGATTGCAAAACTACGGATCCCAATTCCAAATTGTAAGTCATGTAGTTCTTCTCATGAGCTTTCAATTGTCGGGAAGCATAGGTTATCACCTTCTCGCGTTACATCAAAAGACAACCGGGACCTTGAATAGTAGGGGTGTTCAGAATTCGTTTCGAATTCAAAAAATTCGAAATTCATTTAAATTCGATTCGATTATTAAGAATTCGTTTCGATTATAAGAATTCAAATTCGAATTCAATTCAATTCGAGTCAAGTAAATCGAATACGAGTCGAATACGAATTTATAATTTCAAATTCGATTTGATTCGAAATTCGAATAAAAATTATACATTTTTAATTATTATTTTTATATATAATACATATATAACTTTTATTAGGCTATACTATAAATTATTTTCAAAATTTATTCCAAGTATTAAAATTACCATTACCAAACTCACTACATGGCCCATGACTAAAACCTAAGTAACAAATTTATCAATAGATTTCTAACCCTAAATATTAACTTGTAATGTGAAGTGGTTATTCCCGACTTCTCGTTTTGAATTTTAGACTTATAGTACTTTATTTGGAACTTTTTAATGTGATATCATGCTTTATGGCTGCTTTAAAATTTATGTTTCATTTTGATAGTTATTTACATGTTTTAAAGAATCTGAATCAAATCGAATTTTTCGAATTCGAATTTTTAATCGAATACGAATTGGGTTTTTTATTCGAGTACGAATTCTAATCGAATTCGGTAAGTTTTAAAAAAAATCGAATCGAATACAAATTCAAGGGAAAATAAAAATTATTCGAATAATTCGATTTGAATAATTTGAAAATTCGATATTCGATGAACACCCCTATTGAATAGAAGCGTCACAGTACACCACGAAGTCATCCGTACCATCGGGTAAGGACAATATGGGTGCACTGCAGAGTTTTTGTTTCAAGAGCTGAAAAGAACTCTCTTAGGTCGCTCCCCACGAGTAAGTAACACCTTTCTGAGTTAAAGAGGTAAGAGGTTGAGCGATTTTCGAAAATCCCTCGATGAATCTACGATAGTACCCCGCGAGTCCAAGAAATTGTCACACCTCCATAGGAGTCTTAGGTGTCACCCAATTCTTAATAGAATCAATTTTAGCTGGGTCCACATGTATTCCTGCTGAGTTGACCACATGACCAAGGAAGTGTAGTTCTCAAATCGAGAAATTACACTTAGAGAATTTTGCGTAGAGCTGCTCCTTCCTTAGAAGTTCCAAGATAAGACAAAGTGTTGTTCATGTTCCTCCTTGCTCTTAGAATAGATCAGGATGACATCGATAAACACAATGACAAAGTCGTCAAGATACGGTCTGCACACTCGGTTCATAAGATCCTTGAAGACCACTGGTGCATCGGTTAACCCGAATGGCATGACCAAAAAACTCATAGTTGCCATACCGTGTTCGGAAAGCTGTTTTGGAAACATCTTCCTCTCAGACTCTCATCTGATTATGGCTCGATCTTAGATCGATTTTCGAGTAGAAACTTGCCCTTGAAGCTAGTCAAACAGGTCCTCAATACGAGGAAGAGGATCATGATTTTTTACTGTCACCTTGTTGAGTTCGCGATAATCAATGCACATGCGGAAAGACCCATCTTTCTTCTTCACTAATAGGACTGGGGCTCCCTATGGCAAAGATCTAAGTCGGATAATCCAACAGTTCTTGAAGTTGATTGGACAGTTGTTGCAACTCTCCTGGAGCAAGATGATAAAGAACATGAGCAATCGGAGCTGCTCCAGGTGTAAGCTCGATCTGGAATTCCACCTGTCGATGTGGAGGTAGTCCGGGAAGTTCCTCGGGAAAAACATCGAAAAAGTTACGAACAACTGGAATGTCTTCGATCTTCTTCTCCTTAAGTTGATTGTCGTTAACGAGAGCTAGAATAGCCGGATTGCACTTCTGTATGAACTTCTAGGCTTTCATAGCTGACATGATGCCAACCATAGCACCACTCTGGTGACCTTGAATAGACAGAAAATCTCTACTAGGGAGAGGGATACGAACGATTTTCTCTTTAGAGAGAATTTCAGCTCGGTGTTTGTACAACCAGTCCATACCGATGAGTACGTCAAAGCTACCAAGAGTAACAGGAAGGAGGTTAATGTCAAACTGATGTGCTTAAAATACCACATATAAATTCTATCAAATAAGGTATAAAAACAACCCTTTTTTAGTACTAACATTGGGAAAAATGTAGTTCTTTGTTTCTTTTAATTTACAGGGTCAAAAGAGCTTAAGCATACAAAAGGAACAAATTAACGGCAAAAACCAACATAAATACAAAAGAAGAGAAGTTGACATTTCATACCGACCCTCCGAGCTTTACCCCAAGGCCAAAAATAACAAGTCAAAAGGCTGACATGAGACAGTGCCACCCTCAGCATGGGGCCGTGCCAGCTTAGCATGGGGTTGTGCCCAATTCCAGAAAAAGACACACAGAAGCAGACTGTCAACACGGGGCCCTGGTTAACTCCCAGATTTGCAGAATCTTGGATAGTACAGCAAGTACAAACAAGTACAATGGGCACGGGGCCGTGTTAGTACAAGACCTGACACTGTAGTTAATGAAGAAGAGAGAGAATGACCAACACGGGGCCGTGTCAGGTGGGCACGGGGCCATGCTGAGGTTGTGTTTCCAGCTATAAAGAGGGAAGCTTGGTTTCATTTCAACTCATCCCTTGGCAAACCACTTCTCTCTCACTTGCCATCACTCCACCACCACTACAACACCATCATCCACCACCATCATCCATTTTTCCATCTTTAGAGTATGTGTGTAGTCTTGGGATCCAAGATCGATCGTAAGAATCTTTGTTAAACAAAGGCCATGCTTGGCTAAATTCTTACATCACTTGGTGAAGACATATCTTTTATGTATTTCTTTTATGATTTCCAAGCTTTGGCTACTTTTTAATTGGGTATATATTAATGACTTTAATAATTAGTTTTTTTATATTGAAGGCGAATTTATTCAAACATTCTTCATATGTTCGTTTACTCAACTTATTCATGTCTTTACGGTCTATATAAAGCATGTTAATTAACCCGAAAGGGAGATTAGAAGGGTGGTTAGGGTAATTCTATGTCTCGTTCAGTGTATAGATCCTACGAGAACCTGGTTCAAGCCTAGTAACACCTCACGAGTCGGAGCGGCAATTACCCACCACAGGGGAGGTGCAAAAAGCTTGAATCCCTTATTCTTAAACTACTATTAAAACTTTAAACCAACCCCGCGAGGACTGTATCCCTGCTGACTCAGGCCAACGAGTTGAGGGTGAGCGCTGCCTCGTATGGGGGGTCCACCACATTTTGCATTAATAACTTACTTAGTTATCTTTCAATATTCTGATCTAGTGAGATTCTATCCTTACTGACTCAAACCACTAGGTTGAGGGTAACGTCGCCTCAAAAAAGAGGGGCCTACTACTATAACTAAGATATTCTCTTAAAATGCCCAAAGTGCGGAAATCATCAAAAGGGTACATGAAAGATAAGTAGGATCCAAGTGATTCTTTCTTGTCTATCATTTTTATTTTCTGTTTTTATCTTTTTATTGGTTTAAAAATCTTTTCTCAAAAGTTGGTTCGATTAGACGTTGACGATAAGCCAAAACTAAAAGCTTTTGTGTCTTTGGACGACCTCGGTATCTTGTCATCACTATTCTACGACCGCGATGGGTGCACTTCCCCTAAAGTGTGTAGAGTGATAGTAAAATATCGTGTTTTATAAATTTAAAACTTGAAATCGGCGAGTTAAAATAGAGCTAAAAATATACTCACACTGACACACGTCAAGTTTTTGGTGCCGTTAATGGGGACACAAGGATTTTAAGGAAGCTTAAAATTAACGGCCTAATCAAATCTAACATTTTTTTCAAAACTGCGCGCTTGTTTTTAATTTTTTTTTTCTTTTTTACAGTAGGTTAACACGGAGCCGTGCTGCTGGGACACGCCCTCGTGCTGCAAATTTTTCTAAAACCTTTTTAAAATGCCTAGATACAGAACTGAACACGGGGCCGTGCCAATTCAGCACGGGGTCGTGCTCAACCTTCTGTTAAATTTTTAATTTCTGTTTTTGATCCCGAGGCTCCTTATTCTTCTAAATATCTTCCAATACAATGGATTACTACTCAGAAGACTACACCTATTATATTGAGAATGATTATGAGGAGCCTTATTGTACCATTTGCGGAAAATCACATTCGGTACAATATTGTGACCTTTTTAGACCATCAACCTCATACACCACACCAATTTCTTCATACACCACTTATGAAGAACCAAGGTTTGAGCTCCCAAAGTCAAGCTTTTGGGATACCAATCCGTTTGAAGATTACGACACTCCACCAACAATCATCCTCGAAGCCGCAAGACTCATAGAAAGTATGAAAAATCTAGAAATCTTACTTAAGAAATCTAGAGAAAAAGAAGAGGCTATTTGCACTAAAGAGGTAATAATCGAAGAGGTAAAAATAGAAGAACAAAATGAAAAACTCACGCATGAACCAACTCAACAATAAGGTAATTCTAAAACTAACGATTCTAAAATTGATCCAACTTTTTCAGAAATTCACGTTTTACAACCTTCTTTTGAAAATCATAGTTTGGTTTCTTCACATGCTAAGTTTTTAAAAGAGTTGAACACTTCTACTAAAATCGAAGAATTAGTAAGCGTCACGTTAACAAATGATCCAACTTCGCTAATAAAAGATGAATGTTATGAAATGAACATAAAACCGATACCATGTTTTTTTCAAAACATCTTTGTTAGTAATATGCTAATTGATAAAGATCTTTGTGTTAACATAATGCCTAACTATATTTTCGAAAAATTGGGTACTAGTGATTTTTCTCTTAAAATTCCTATTTTTCTCTCAAACCGTAAAACGATTAATACCACGGAATGGATGAAGATGTCTTAATTCAAACAAACCAAGCGGTAGTCCCAACCGACTTTATCATCCTAGATGAAACCCCTCTCATGTTGGGAAAACCGTTCATAAAATCCCATTAAACCTTGATCAAACGAAAGCAAAACAACCTACCACTTCAATTAGGGGCCGACAAAAAGTACGTCAATCCCGATATGAAATATCCAATAAGCAACGGCGACCCCCTAATTGAAGAAGAGCCTGAACCATTCGATAAAATGGGTCTAGCCAAGGACCCTTATAAACGTGGCGCACCATGGAGGCATTCCATGGACTATCTAATAATAAAGTAGTTTTAATCTTAGTATAACTTTTAAGCTTTTATTTTTGAGTTTTTCTTTTAGTAGGAATAAAATACATTTAGAAGGATAATGAGAAGGCCAAAGGACGTTGACCCAGCACCTTATCAATAAAAACAAACGGTTCTCGACTGAAAATCATCAATTCTATAAGTGCAGCACGGGGCCGTGTCAGGTAAGCACGCCCCCGTGCCCCAAGTCTGTTGTAACCTTTTTCATTCTGGAACCTTGACATGGGGCCGTGCCCCATGGGCACGCTCCCCATGTTTGCTTTTTGGAAAAAATTGTTACTGGCACTTTTGACACGGGGTCATGCTTCCCGCACACGGGGTCGTGCCAAGTGTCTGCTTTCCAAAACAATTATTATTTTTAACACATATCTTACACATTTAATCAATTTAACCTATTTTGGACACATTGAGGACAATGTGTCATTTAAGTGTGGGGGGAAACTCAATAACTTGAAATTGTTTGTCCTAAATCAAGCCTTACACAAAACTCTACTTGGAACCGCTAAAACACCCCAAATCTTTTTCAAAAATTTTCTTTGTTTTGTCTTGTTTATAGTTTAAGTTAAAAACCAAGTTCTAAAATTTTCAAGTTTTTAGAAAGTTTACAACCGATAGCGCCTCGATAAAAAGAACCATACAAGAAAAAAATTTAAAAATGGCATGACAATTCTTTGTAAAATTTCATTGTATATATAATTTCACACTTATACCCCTTTTCCCACAAAAATGTGAGTTTTGAGCCTTTACCGAGCATTCAATCATATAGATTTACTAAATGCTCATCTTTCGTTTCTCGTGTGAATAGTCGAATGGTTCTTACGAATCTAGAACTTCACAAGACAATCCATTTCCGCTCCTTACCGATGTATCCAAGTAAGTAAATGATGGACGCATTAGGATTTTAAACCCTCTTTTTCATCTTCAACTTTATTTTCTCTTTATCTCCCCACCCAAAAAAAAAAACCAACAAAAATATTCCCCTAGTTAACCCCCTTTGAACCTAAACCTTTCGTTTCAAAACCCGCAAAATATCATTTGCACAAACCACCCATCACCCCAAAACTAATTTTTATTTTCACATCGCTTGTTTTTAGTAAAATGCAGTTCTTTTGGAAAACATAAAAAAAGAGGTGACTTAGTTTTTTATCAAAAAAAAAAGTAAAAAAAAAAAGAGAAAGAAAAAAAAATCTCTAGCTACTTGAAATAAATAAGCATAAATTATTGCTTATAAATATGTAATTTACAACTAAGTCACAAACAAATAAAATTTCAAAAGAAAACCGACATTTTACGTTTTAGCCACTTTTCAATAAAACTATCCTACCCTTAGCCAAAGCCTACCCATTCAAAGTCCTCTTGATATTTACAAAGATTATGTTAAAAAGGAGGAGGTTTGATTACTTGTCAAGCATATGGTAGGATTAAGTTCCATACCGGTATCGAGCGTTTCACCTATACATCTTCAGCCGAGTGTTGAGTGATCACTTGTAAGGTGTGTGAATTTATATATAGTTAAATGAAATTTTATAAAGGCATGTTATGCCCAAAAATATTTATATTTCTTAAAAAAGGTTCAAAATAAATCATGACGAATAGGATTGTAAATAATATAAAAACAAGAATAAAGAACTTGGATCCCCGACACTCTACAAACAAGACCCGAAAACTTCTTCTCTACCAACTCCATTTGGGTGTGTAAGCAACATTAAAGAGTTTTGCTTGAGTACAAGCAAAGATTCAAGTGTGGGGGTATTTGATGTGCTTAAAATACAACATATAAATTGTATCAAATAAGGTACAAAAACAACCCTTTAATAGTACTAATGTTGGGAAAAGTGTATTTCTTTGTATCTCTTTAATTTACAAGGTCAGAAGAGCTTAAACACACAAAATGAACGAATTAACGAAAAAAACCAATATAAATACAAAAGAAGAGAAGTTGACACTTCATACCGACCCTCCGAGCTTCATCCCAAGGCCAAAAATAACAAGTCAGAAGGCTGACATGGGGCTGTGCCACCCTGAAACAGGGTTGTGCCACCCTCAGCACGGAGCTGTGCATGCTTAGCACGAGGCTGTGCCCAATGCCAGAAAAACACACACAAAAGCATACTGTCAAATCGACACGGGACCGTGGTCAACTCCCAGATTTGTAGAATCTTGGATAGTACAACAAGTACAAGAAAGTACAATACGCACTGGGCCGTGTCAACTCAACACGGGGTCGTGTTAGTACAAGACCTGGTACTGCAGTTAATGAAGAAGAGAGAGAATGACCAAAACGGGGCTGTGTCAGGTGGGCACGCGGCCGTGTTGAGTTTCTATTTTCAGCTATAAAGAGGGAAGCTTGGTTTCATTTCAAGTTATCCCTTGGTAAACCACTTCTCTCTCACTTGCCACCACTCCACCACCACTACAACACCATCATCCACCACTATCATCCATTTTTCCATCTTTAGAGTGTGTGTGTAGTCTTGGGATCCAAGATTGATCGTAAGAATCTTTGTTAAACAAAGGCCATGCTTGGCTAAATTCTTACATCACTTGGTGAAGACATATCTTTTATGTATTTCTTTTATGATTTCCAAGCTTTGGATACTTTTTAATTGGGTATGTATTAATGACTTTAATAATTAGTTGTTTTTATTGAAGGCGAATTTATTCAAACATTCTTCATATGTTCGTTTACTCAACATGTTCATGTCTTTACAGTCTATATAAAGCATGTTAATTAACCCGAAAGGGAGATTAGAAGGGTGGTTTGGGTAATTCTATGTCTCGTTCAGTGTATAGATCCTACGAGAACCTGACTCAAGCCTAGTAACACCTCACGAGTCGGAGCAGGCATTACCCACCACGGGAGAGGTGCAGAAAAGCTTGAATCCCTTATTCTTAAACTACTATTAAAACTTTAAACCAACCCCACGAGGACTGTAACCCTGCTGACTCAGACCAACGGGTTGAGGGTGATCGCCGCCTCATTAGGGGGTCCACCACATTTTGCATTAATAACTTACTTAATTATCTTTAATATTCCGATCTAGTGGGATTGTATCCTTGCTGACTCAAACCACTAGGTTGAGGGTAACATCGCCTCCAAAAGAGGGGCCTACTACTATAACTAAGATAATCTCTTAAAATGCCCAAAGTGAGCAAATCATCAAAAGGGTACATGAAAGATAAGTTGGATCAAAGTTATTTTTTCATGTCTATCATTTTTTATGTTTTTTTTATTTTCTGTTTTTATCTTTTTATTGGTTTAAAAATCTTTTCTCAAAAGTTGGTTCGATTAGACTTTGACGATAAGTCGGTACTAAAAGCTCTTGTGTCATTGGACGACCTTAGTATCTTGCCATCACTATACTACGTCCGCGTTGGGTGCACTTTTCCTAACGTGTGTAGAGTGATAGTAAAATATCGTGTTTATAAATTTAAATCTTGAAATCAGCGAGTTAAAATAGAGCTAAAAATATAACTAAAAATATACTCACACCGACACACGTTACAAACACCTGACCTAAAAGATTGAGGTTGCACCCAACATGAACATGGGATGCTTAAATCGGTTTAACATTAGCCAACTCCACGTTGTGCTTAGTTTGAAGTGGAGTTGGGCGCGTTCCTAACATTCTAGTGAATTTCAAGGACACGTAACTCCAATCGGCACCTGAATCAAATAAGAGAGAAGCGAAAAGATTGTTCACAGTTATCATCCCTGGCTTCACTCGCGCCAATCGTGAATGTTCTCCCGCGGGTACCATTTCCACCGTTGTTATTGTTGTTGTCGTTGTTGTGATTCCCTGTGTTGTTGTTATTTCCAGTATTGTTGTCGTTTTGGTTTTGGTTTTGCTGTGGGCAATCCCTTTTGAAGTGACCATCACTTCCACACTGAAAGCAACTTTTTCAGTTACCCTGTTGCTGTTGTAGTTGTTACCTCTGTTGCTGCTGTTGCTTTAGAAACTAAGCTCTGCAGTCTTTCGCCAAATGGCCTACTTTCCCACATCTCTGACATGTCCTAGTGCACTGCCCATGATAATGGTAGTTACACTTGTTGCACCTCTGTTTTTTTGCCAGCGTATGAGCCGTGGTTCTGATTAGTAGAAGGAGACTGGTTGAAGTTGCGGTTGTTACTGTTGTTGTCAGCCTTCTTCTATTGCTGGCTGGAGTTAGAGGCTTTATCTTAGTCATTCAACTTGTGTTTGTTGTCTGTAATAGGAGCAATCACAGCACCACGCTCCGGTAGTGTACCGCGTTCAACTTCCTGGTCGGTGATTTTATGAGCCAACCGGATGGTCCGCGGAAAGTTTTCTAGATTCGCAGAGGTAACCATACTCTTGATCTGGGGCGCTAACCCATTGAGATATAACCGATTCGCTTGTATGAGGGTTTGATAGGTTGGGGCACATCTTTGCCTGCTCCTGTAAATGCTTCGTGTAGGCTTTAGTCTCTAATCGACTATCTCCAAATCATAGTACTCGTTTTCTATCTTTTGAATTTGATCGCGTGGCAGTACTCCTCCCGCATCTGCTCCTTGAATACATCCCAAGGTGTAGCATTTTCCAGGTCAATCCCAGGCATTTGAACTTGGGCGTTCCACCAAGTTAAGGCACAATCCTCCAACGTGCTTGTAGCAAACTTCATTCTTTCCCCGGCCAGACAGTTACACATTGCAAATGCTGATTTGACTTTCTCTAACCAACGGAGGGGTCCTACGACCCCTCCAGTCCCATTGAAAACTTTTGGTTTCCAGTCCATAAACATCTTGAAGGTACAGGCAGGCTGATTGTTCTGGTTCTGGTTCGGGTGTTGACCTAAAGGTAAAAGAACATAAGACGCACGAATGTGAGTTCGAATATACGAATAAGGTACAAGAGTCATCTTGTCAAAGGTGGCGTACCAGGTTACTAAGCAGCTAAAGCCTCAGCCACTCGTGTGTTGATAAGATCTGTCAACTCCGGCTGAGTCACGGCAATGTTTCCACGTCCACCGTCGTGTCCACCGTTTCGCCCATCGTTTCGTCCACTCATGATTCTACATTCACAATATACCAACATTAGAAAAATATGTTGTGCATATTATTTCCATATCCAGTACAAGAAAAGGTGGAAAGAGTGTAAACCAAACATTTAATGCTTTAATAACCAACCTAGAAACATTTTGCACTACCATAAAATATTCCCAGTCAATCATCAGATGTTTAGATGAGTGTTTAAACAACAACTCAATATCATCTAGGTTCATAAATGTTCGGAAAAGAGAGGAAAGAGTAAGATCAAGTAGGAACCAATCATCGTCATGGCTCCTATGGATAGTTGAATCCCCAATTATGTCAAATAATGGGTTAGGATCCTTTCCACACACTATGTCTCATAGGGACTCACATGCACCCCAAGTTACTATTACGTGTGCACGCGTAATGATAATATGATTGAATGTTCACCCTAGTTCCTCCTATCTTGTGTTAAAAGATCCCCAGATTTGGTTGCCTAAAGTGGGTGTAGGTAAACCGATAAAGGTCACGAAGGGTTTAGAAATAACGTCATACTGACAATTCATCATAGTATAAATAGGTAACATATGTAATCGTGTTATAATGATGTGTATGCAACTATATGCAATGCAATACATATGTGTGTGTTAGGTGTATATTGTATACGATAATAAAAGAAGAACCTTGCAATCTGCAGCGTAGTGTCATGGTCGCTTTCAGAACTGAATTGGTTATAGTCTGGTTTTACAAAACTTTTTAAACCTAGTTCACTATAACCAGTGGCTCTGATACCTAGTTCACTATGATATTGTCCATAATGGCCGAGATGAACCACCATCGCCTCCCGGATTTAAAATGCGTCATGATGGTGAAGGTATCAAGCCCCTTATACGGATGCCTTCGTTCCCCTTCACAACCAATGTGTGATGTTACAATCCACCCTCCTTACGGGGCCCAGTGTCCTCGTTGGCACACAAGTCTGGTCCCTGGCTCTGATACCAATTTGTCACACCCCTAAATTTCCACATGCGAGTTTTACCGCGAGGCGTGTGATGTACCAGGATGTAGCCACTAATCATGTCGAACTAATAGTAAACAATATTAAACACAATCATCATGTTCAACATGAATAGTGAATTCCAAAATAAACGTTTCCAACAAAAGTATGTATTCAGCGAAAGCCAAAGTAACTGTTTCAAGACAACCAAAACCATATTGTTTTAAAAAGAATAATATTAAATGTTATCATCAAGCAGCATACCCCATGACACTTCAAGAACCTGCACACCAATGTGCCAAATGACCAGCAAAGCATGCAGAAGAGTGTCAACATAAAGTTGGTGAGTCAACTGGTTTTGTTCAATGTAAATAATATAAATGTTTAGCTTTAAGGACATGTCAAGGAATATTAAACTGGGTACCGATATGACTGAGTATGATTTTTGTGCTGTCACATCACAACCGATGGCGGAATCATCGGGGCGTCGCACTGAGCGAAACAGATTGTTCATGAGAATCCATAACAACTATTAATGACAATATATTTAACGTTCAATATCCCATACTATTAAACATATAAAGCAAAACAGTCATTACAGATATCAGTCTCAAAAATAGATACTATTCTGACAACTCAGATTTTTATTCGGTGGGTTTCTAGACTTCCTAACTTGATTCAGCATAGCATAACATCCAAATCAACCTGTCACATACGTTAAAATAAAGTCAATACATAAAATGTAAAGGTGAGTACACAAGTTTTCATAGCATATAGTATGAAAAGGGTTTACGCATAACCAACATGTATCACGTAACGGGCGAAGCATGTAACTATCAAACAATGATTACAACTTAACCACGAGACTGCGTTGTAGAGTATGCGCGACACATGTTCAGTGAACACGTGAAGTAAAGTGATATGATCCCTAGCAACCCCTGTCCATGATAGGTGCTGAGTCCAAACTATAGTACTATCGTTGGTAGAGGGGGTATAGTGTAACACTGTATAAGCATAGTACAAGCATTCATAGATCATGCATAGCATGCGGGAGCGATTAGCGTTATAAAGTGTTTGCGTTGTGTGTTATGTTTTGATATAGAACGTATGTAACACCCAAAAGTGCCTTAAATGAAAATGGGTTCGAGTATGCTCATAGTGTGTGTTTATCAAATAAACACAAGCCGGATTGGATTGAAGGGAGCGCGTTGAGTTAGCCTGTGTACAGAAACAGTAACATAAGTCGTTGAGCAGTGCGTTGAATGGTTTAAGTGGTCGACAGGTGATCCGAACGAATGGGCCCCATCCGAAGGGATGGTCATCTCAGCGGATAGCCATTCGAACGGATGGCAATTCGAATAGTGTGTGGGTGTTTGTGAAATCGGTAAAATTTGAAGTTTGGCTAAAAGCGTATTAAACACCGAATGTTATAAGGGTCAGGTTATCCGGTCGGATGGTTATCTGGACGGATGGCCATTCGAGCGGATAGCCATTCGAGCGAGTAATCTGTAGTTGAAGTTTTTTGTAAAATTTTCTAAGTAAATAGTTTTGATTTTAACGGAGACGGCATGACAACGTGTTAAACAACGGAAAAGTACCGAAACCAGTTCATTCGGCCGGATGGTCTTAGCCCATTCAGACAAAGGCACTGTTCTCGATGAAGATTCATGTTCAACCCGTTAATCGGTCATCTCTCCGGTGGAAATCCGTTTTCAAGCCGGCTCTCGACTAAGGAACGAGTCGAGAGTCTGATTGAGTCCAGATTTCATCAGTTTTGAGTAGAAAAGTGAAGAAAAAGTCGAAAACATATGAAAAGTGTTGAAATCTTGTTGAGATTAAGTTAAAAAGTGTGAAATCCTTTAGATCTGGACCAAATCTCGATTAAATGGTGTTCCACAACAGTTTTCCTGAGCAACACGGGTGGAAATCACTTTCAAGAGGTCCGAATCAGTGATTTCAGGGAAAAAGTTAGTGTTTGTGTGTGATTTTGATGAAGCAGATGAGGTACAAGTGATTAGAGATGAAAAGCTTACAAAACGGCCTTGATTTGCGATTGAGAGTGACTGAGAGCATGTGAGCGGATCGAAGTGTCAAATCAAAGAAATGAGGGCGTACGGCTAGTATTTATAGGGTGAGAGCGAGAGTTAAGCCGGTGTAAGTGGCAGCGTTTGAGGTGGATGGCCATCTGGATGGATGGTCATCCGAGCGGATGGTCATCCGGACGGATGGTCATCCGGACGGATGTCCATTCGAACGGATGTCCATTCGGACTGCCATGTTGCGTTGGTTAGTTTTCCAACTTTCGTTTCGTTTGTTAAGCGTTGCGTTGCGTTTAATCGAGTTGTGTGTGAGCGTTTAAGCGGATAAGCGTTGCGTTGATAACCACATAACATGTAAACAAATAATCACACAAATAACACACATAACATAAGTAAATCCGCGTTTCGAGTCTGCGTTGAGTTTGCGTTGGGTTGGTGTTGCGATATTGTTTAGTCTAAACAAGCGATGTAATATGCGATAAAATGCGTCTAAGTAGTAAGCGTTATAAGTAGCGTTTAAATGTGATAACTGCGTTTTGAATAAGCGTTGTAATATGCGTCAAAAATATAGTTTAACCCTTTTGCGTTAATCGAAATCTCAGGTGTACAAGCATTTACGAGTGAAATGATAACCACAAGTAACGATCCGAAAAGTCGGGTTGTTATAGCCTCCCCTACTTTAGGAAATTTCGTCCCGAAATTAAGGAGCATGCGTAACAAAGAGTTGTGGATATTTAGCGTTCATATCACTTTCGAGCTCCCAAGTGAACTCGGCGCCGCGTTTTCCTTCCCAGCGAACCTTCACTATAGGAATGCGAGAGTGTCGAAGTTTCTTGGTCTCTCGGTCCATGATTTCTACTGGCTTTTCCACAAAGTGTAGAGTCTCGCTAACTTGCAAATCTTCAAGAGGCACGTGAAGATTTTCTTCAGCTAAGCACTTCTTGAGGTTCGAGACGTGGAAAGTTGGATGTACGTTGCTGACTTCCTCCGGTAATTCGAGTTGGTAGGCCACTTTGTCAATTCTTTCCAGAATCTTAAAGGGACCCACGTATCGCGGCGCTAGCTTTCCTTTCTTACCGAATCGGATCACCCCCTTCCAAGGCGAAACCATTAGGAGTATGTGATCACCAACTTCAAACTCAAGGGGCTTGCAGCGTTTATCAGTGGTACTCTTCTGACGACTCTGAGCTTTCAAGAGATTGTCTTGTATTTGGAGGATCTTGTCAGTCGTTTCTTGTAATAACTCAGGACCGGTGAATTGCGCGTCTCTGATCTCGTGTCATACAGTAGGCGATCGACATTTTCTATCATATAATGCCTCAAAGGGTGCCATTTTAATACTACCGTGATAATTGTTGTTGTACGAGAATTCGACTAAAGGTAAATGCGAATCCCAATTACCACCAAAATCTATAACGCACGAACGAAGCATGTCTTCAAGGGTGCGATTCGTGCACTCAGTCTGACCGTCGGTCTGGGGATGGAATGCGGTACTGAGATTAAGAGTAGTACCGAGAGCGGTTTGGAATGTCTCCCAGAGGCACGAGGTAAAACGACCATCGCGGTCAGAGATGATGTCACGAGGTGTCCCATGTTGACAAATGACTTCGTTGGTATAAATTCGTGCAAATCGTTCAACCTTATAGTCTTCTCGTATCGGTAAAAAGTGGGCTGATTTCGCAAGACGATCAACGATAACCGAAATGCTATCTTGACCTGGTGGCGTACGAGGGAGTTTCGTAATGAAGTCCATGGCAATACTCTCCCATTTCCATGTTGGGATCTCAGGTTGTTTGAGTAAGCCAGAGGGTCGTTGATGTTCGGCCTTAACTTTTGAGCAAGTTAGGCACTTCGAAACGTAGAGAGCGATATCCTTCTACATTCCTGGCCACCAATACCTGGCACGAGGTCCTGTTACATCATGTCGGCACTGGGATGAATGGAAGATCGTGATTTGTGGGCTTCAGTCAGCAAAATCTCTCGGAGATTATTGTGACTGGGTATCCAAATGCGGTCGAGGTAGCGAAAGATACCATTAGGTTTATTCACTAGCTGATTTTAAGCTCCAAGGATTCTTTCTTCCTTCAATGTGCTTTTGAAAAAACAAGTGTGTTGAGCGTCGCGAATGAGGGCTTCGAGGTCGTGTGGGGCTTGAACATTACGAACACTATGTAAATAGCTTCATACGCTAAGAGCGTCAGCGATGACATTTGCTTTGCCTGGCTGGTAGCGTATCTCACAGTCGCAGTCGTTGAGAAGTTCAACCCATCTGAGTTGGCTCATGTTTAGTTCTTTCTGATTCAAGATGTGTTGAAGGCTCTAATGGTTGGTGAAGACCATACACTTAGTACCATAAAGGTAGTGTCTCCATATCTTTAATACAAAAACAATTGCACCGAGTTCGAGATCGTGGGTTGTGTAGTTCTTCTCGTGGACTTTGAGTTGGCGAGATGCGTACGCGATAACCTTGTCTCCTTGCATAAGAACACAACCAAGACCTAGGTTAGAGGCATCGCAATAAACAACAAAGTCGTCGTTTCTATCGGTAGCGCGCGTACGGGAGCGTTGCAAAGCATACGCTTAAGAGTTTGAAAGCGATCCTCTTGTTCGGTTCCCCAAACAAAAGTCTTGTCTTTATGCGTCAAAGAGGTGAGAGGAAGGGCAATTTTAGAAAAATTAGCGATAAATCGACGGTAATAACCCACCAATACGAGAAAAACGAACTTTGGACAGGGTTTTCGGTGTAATCCAACTTTTAACTACTTCAATATTCGCGGGATCGACGTGAATACCTTGACTGTTGATGATGTGACCAAGGAATTGAACCTCCTCGAGCCAAAATTCACACTTAGAGAACTTGGCATAGAGGCGATTCCCTTGGAGAAGCTCGAGAACTAAACGAAGGTGCCGCGCATGTTCGGCTCTCGACTTCGAATAGATAAGGATATCATCGATAAACACGATGACGAAACGATCAAGAAAGGTTTTAAATACATGGTTCATCAAATCCATGAAGACCGTGGGTGTGTTTGTGAGACCAAAAGGCATGACCACGAATTCGAAATGGACATAGCGGGTGCGAAAAGCGGTTTTAGGGATGTCTTGCTCCTGAATTTGCAGTTGATGGTAACCAGAACGTAGATCGATCTTAGAGAAACACATAGCGCCTTGTAGTTGATCAAATAAATTGTTGATTCAGGGTAAAGGATAGCGATTCTTGATAGTAAGCTTGTTGAGTTCCCTATAATCGATGCACATTCGGAACGATCCATCCTTCTTTTTCACAAAAAGGACAGGTGCGCCCCATGGTGATGTGCTAGGGTGTATGAAGCCTTTATCAAGTAATTCCTAGAGTTGACTAGAAAGTTCATGCATTTCGGACGGTGCGAGGTGATAAGGAGCTTTAGCGATAGGGTTAGCTCCAGGAATGAGGTCGATACGGAAGTCGATATCGCGGGTAGGGTGTAGACCAAGTAAGTCGTCGGGAAAAACGTTAGGAAAATCACGAACAACAGGAACGTCCTTCACAGTTTTCTTTTCCTCCTTCGCTACTACAATATGAGCTAAGAAAGCCAAGTATTCCTTGCGAAGGTACTTGCTTGCTTGAATACACGACATAAGCTTCAATTCCTTCGAGGATACTTCGCCATAAACACAGAGTTGGTCGCCATTAGAAAGAGAGAAACGAATAATCTTTTCGAAGCAAAAAACTTCAGCACAATTCTCACGAAGAAAATCCATGCCTAATATGACATCGAAACTACCATGTTGCATCGGAATGAGATCGATCGGGAAGACGTGATTGTTGAGTTCGAGGGTACAATCACGAAGAACAGAGCTGATTGTGACGATTCTTCCGGTGTCAATTTATACATCGAAGGTCGTTGGGAGGCTAGCGCGTTTACGGTTTAGGAGCTTTTCGAATTCAAATGACACAAAACAGTTATCGGCTCCAGTATCAAATAAACACGAAGTATAAATACCGTTAATGAGGAACGTACCATTGACAACATTGTTGTTAGTCTGAGCCTGGCGGACGTTGATGTTGAAAGTTCTTCCGTGAGCTGCCTGTTGCGGCTGCTGCGGTTGTTGCTGCTGTCGTTGTTGCAGTGGTTGTTGCGGTGGTCGCTGTTGCGGTTCTTGTTTCACCACACGCAGTGGGCAGACACTAGAGAAATGATTTGGGACACCGCAAGAGTAGCAAGCTCGTGCATGAACAGCGGGTGCAGGAGCTGCTTGGTTACCCTGGATAGTAAGAGGTTGAGCGGGTGGTGCTGGTAGAGCCTAAGCGGCTTGTTGACGTGGGTCTGAACGGCAGTGAGCAGTAAAGTGCCCATAGATGTTGCAGTTTGCACAGAAACGACAGTTCACCCCCGCTGGGTGGTGATAGGTGCAAGTTGGGCACAGAGGATGAACACCAGTATACGCACGCTTAGTAGGTGGTGCATTGATGATAGGAGCTTGGTGGTTCTGGTTGTTGGGTTGTACGAGGACAGCGTTTAGAGGAGCGGCGGCAGTAGTGTAGTTCTTGTTGTTGTTGTTCTTTCGCTTATGACTCTGACATGAAGACTTTGAACCTTGTGATGCTGCAGTGTCGGTAGCGGGAGTAGCAGTTGCTTGATTGAAACTCTTAGTGGAGGTTTTGAAATAACCAGCCAAGACTGGCTTGTCGTTGATCTCAGCTGAGAGTTAGTAGGTTTCTTCAATAGTAGCATGTTTAGCTGCTTGAACAAACTCAGCTACACAGTCTGGGAGAGCACGAATATACTTCTTGTTTGTCATCTCAGGCGTTGCCACCTGACTAGGACAGATAATACTAAGCTGCTTGAATGGAGCAGTGAGACCAGTGTTGTCACCTCCTTCCTGCTTGATGTGCCAGAACTCGTTCTCCATCTTTTGCACTTCATGAGGAGGGCAGAACTCCTTCATCGTAAGCTCCCTAAGTTCCTCCCATGAAAGGCCATAAGCTGCATCATTACCGTGCCTGTTGCGCTCAGCAGTCTACCAATCCAGAGCTCTGGACAGAAAGACTTCGGTAGCATTCACAGTACGCAGATTTTCTGGGCATCCACTTTGCCTGAAGGTGACCTCGATAGAGTCAAACCACTGGAACATAGTACTGGGTCCATCTTCACCAGTGAATTTTGCATGACCACAAGCTCTGGATTGCTTAAAGCTGAATGGAGCTCGAGGTGCGTTGCTCTTTGACTCGACAGACGATTTGCTGCTGACCTCGTTGATTTCATTGATAATCTGAGGTATGACTTTACCCATTTCCTTGGCTACCAGTGAAGAAATACGCTTGTCAGCATGGTTTTGGCGAGCAGCATGTTGAGTGTGAGATCTAAATGACGACATTGTCAGCTGCAGATTCTGTAGTAGACGTCATCATATGAATTAGAGAAGATTCAATTATATCGGGTTTTGAACAGTTTAGCATTTAACCACCATATTTATTATTATTAGTAGGTAAAGCTCAGGAACACGTAGGCACATAAACACCTAATCATGTAGGCACATAGTCCTCATAAAAACGTATACACATAAGCACGTAAGCACATAGGAGCACATAATCCACATAAGCACATATTTTGCACGTATTCACCTACATATTTTGCACGTATTCACCTATCCTTCAGGGTCGCGTTGCGCATTTCGAGAGTTGCAAGAGATAGTGAGTAGCGTAGTAAGTAATGTTGCGAGTAGCGTAAGCATCGAGTATAACGTACGAGAGTCCTTAGTTTGTTCGCGATTAGTTAGCGTTTGAGATTACGAAAGCTGTGCGAGTTGTGCATGTTTAGTAAAGCGGTGAGCGGAAAAATGGAGAGTGGTATGAAAATCGTAGTGTATGTGGTCTCCAGAATTTACACTTTCCGCTAAATAAATGAAATCACAAATCATAAAAAGTAGTCATAATAAAATCAATGACGCGCGAAATCAGCGAATGCGGGCTCAGAATCGAAACAGAGTGCCTTGGGTGTTAGGCATCGACTACCCAAAGTGATTCGACTATTCCCGACAAGTTCGAGTACACGCTTTGGCCTAATAGACTGTGCTCTCACCGAAATACAACGAACGGCACTCATCCTTCCAGTTACTACGTGACTCGAGTCATCAGAACAATCGAGACTTTGGTGAGAGTTTTGTAAAATCAAAGTAGAGAGTGGAACGTATCATTAAGATGCGGGTTTCGCCCCTAACTTAACAACCAGTTCCTAAAAGGGTGGCAAAACCATGAGATAGAGATGGAGAATTTCGTCGAGATATGGAATTCACTCCTAACTCAACGAAGATTTCTCGTGCTGAGAGTAAAAATACGCGTAGAGTGAGTGATCTTATCGAGAGTCCTTGGTTTTAACACCTAATCTCGACCCAATCACTCATTGGTGTTATGCAAGTGTTTTCGAAAACGTGCGTATTGTGTTAGCCTTAGGAAAGGCAATATGGCATTTGAGCCTTAGGAAAGGCTCCCTTCGTACGAAACTGTAGTATGCGGGTTCGCATGAAGATGTAGGTTTCCCGAAATCAAACGAGAGTATCAAGAGTGGGTTCGCACGAAACCCCTACTTGGTTCACATGAGGCTGGTTTGTTGGTACTTAGACTATAGACTAGGAAGAGTCTATATGACTCGACCTAATTCCCTATAGTTATGGCTCTGATACCAATCTGTCTCACCCCAACCGATGGCGGAATCATCGAGGCGTGGCACTGAGCGAAACAGATTGTTCATGAAAATGCGTAACAACTATTAATGACAATATATTTAATGTTCAATATCCCATACTATTAAACATATAAAGAAAAACAATCATTACAGATATCAGTCTCAAAAAACATATACTATTCCGACAACTCAGATATTTATTCGGTGGGTTTCTAGACTTCCTAACTTAATTCAACATAGCATAACATCCAAATCAACCTATCGCATACGTTAAAATAAAGTCAATACATAAAAGGTAAAGGTGAGTACACAAGTTTGCATCGCATATAGTATGAAAAACGTTTACGCATAACCAGCATGTATCACGTAACAGGTGAAACATGTAACTATCAAACAATGATTACAACTTAACACTGAGACTGCGTTGTAGAGTATGCGCGACACATGTTCAGCGAACACGTGAAGTAAAGTGATGTGATCCCTAGCAACCCCCGTCCACGACAGGTGCTGAGTCCAAACTATAGTACTATCATTGCTAGAGGCGGTATAGTGTAACACTGTATAAGCATAGTACAAGTATTCATCGATCACGTATAGCATGCGTGAGCGGTTAGAGTTATAAAGTGTTTGCGTTGTGTGTTGTGTTTTGATATAGAACGTATGTAACACCCAAAAGTGCGTTAAATGAAAATGGGTTCGAGTATACTCACAGTGTGTGTTTATCAAATAAACACAAGCCGGATTGGATTGAAGGGAGCGCGTTGAGTTAGCCTGTGTACGGAAACAGTAACATAAGTCGTTGAGCAGTGCGTTGAACGGTTTAAGTGTTCGACAGGTGATCCAAACGAATGGGCCCCATCCGAACGGATGGTCATCCGGATGGATGGTCATCTGAGAGGATGGCCATTCGAATAGTGTGTGGGTGTTTGTGAAATCGTTAAAATTTAAAGTTTGGCTAAAAGCGTTTTAAACACCGAATGTTATAAGGGTCAGGTTATCCGGTCGGATGGTCATCTGGACGGATGGCCATTCGAGTGGATAGCCATTCGAGCGAGTAATCTGTAATTGAAGTTTTTTGTAAAATTTTCTAAGTAAAAAGTTTTGATTTTAACGGAGACGATGTGAAAACGTGTCAAACAACGGAAAAGTACCGAAGCAAGTTCATTCGGCCAGATGGTCTTAGCCCATTCAGACAAAGGCACTGTTCTCGATGAAGATTCATGTTCAACCCGCTAATCGATCATCTCTCCGGTGGAAATCCGTTTGAAAGCCTGCTCTTGACTAAGGAATGAGTCGAGAGTCTGATTGAGTCCAGGTTTCATCAGTTTTGAGTAGAAAAGTGAAGAAAAAGTCGAAAACAGATGAAAAGTGTTGAAATCTTGTTGAGATTAAGTTAAAAAGTTTGAAATCCTTTAGATCTAGAACCAATCTAGATTAAATGGTGTTCCACAACAGTTTACCTGAGCAAAACGGGTGGAATCACCTTCAAGAGGTCCGAATCAGTGATTCCAGGGAAAATGTTAGTGTTTGTGTGTGATTTTGATGAAGAAGATGATGTAGAAGTGACTTGTAACAACCCGTGTTACAAAAGTCAAAGTCAAAGTCAAAGTCAAAGTCAAAGGAAGAAAAGATTGCTAATTGCGATATGTCACTCCTTGCTTAACTATTGACTTGACTTCCTTGACTTGTAATCAAACCCTGTATTTTATTTGCTTTAGTTGTATTATGTGGATTAACTATTAATAATCGAGGTTTAATCGATGTTTATCGCATGTTTTATTGCTTCATCGCTAATCGCATCGCAATCGCATTCGCAACTTGTATTATAGGTTCTGTATATTGTTTTACATGTGTGTGCTATTATGTGTTACTTGTGCATGTTTACTTTATTGTTTGGTGGTGATTAATCGAAATGCAATCGCAACTCTATCGCAACGCAATTTAATTGCAAACGCTAAACGCAAGTTAATTTGGATGATTGTATATTAGATATAGTATTTGTGTGTGACTGTTATTAATCTATCGCATCGCACCCTCGCTTAAACGCATCGCAACGCTCAACACGCAGCACGAAACATCGAAACGCAACTCGCGGGAGCAACTCGATCGAATGGTCATCCAAACGGATGACCATCCGATCGAAGTGCCATTCGATCCATTCCAGGTGCCATTTTCCTCTTTTGGCAACCTATAAATACCCCCTGTCACATCACCAAAGTGATGTGACAGCTCTCTCTCGTTCGACCAACATTCCAACCCACTTTTCTCTCTATTTCTCGTGATTCTTCTAAGTTTTCAACTCAAATCTTGTACTTCCATGATCTACACACACTTCTTCATCATTTTCTCCCTTGAATGTTAACTTTTAACCATGAAATCAGTGGATTTGAGGTGTTCTAGGATGATGTCATCATGGAGTTCTTATGAACTTCAAGATTTGGCTTCATTTCACCAAGAACAACTCAGATCTGAAGGATTTCCACATGATTAAACATTGTTTTCACATAAATCTAAATATTTTCAAAGTGAAAAGGATTGAAAGAAGCTTTTCCAACTTTCTTTCAACTCTTTTACACTCAATGCACTCAAAACCGATAGAATCGGAGTTAGATCAGGCCTTTTACTCGTTTTCTAGTGAAGTGTCGGTCCAAGATTGGATTCCTATCAGCGAGACAACCGATTTCGGGTTGAACACGAATAACCGTCGTGAACAGCTAACTGATTCGGATTGGGGTGATTCTCGTTCGATCGGAAAACCTGGGTCTAATGGGGTTCCTGTTGTTTAATACGTAGTCATACCGTCTCGATCAAACCGCAAAACTTTCGAAACTTAAACAAGTTCCAAAACGATCAGATTGTGGGACAGATTGTCATCCGATCAGACTGCCATCCGATCGGATTTCCATCTGATCGAATGACAATGCGATCGGATTGCACTTGGACTTCAACACTTAAACTTTGTGTAATTTTCAAAGATCATCAGTTCTAACGGATTGCCATCCGATCGGAAGACCGTCCGATCGAATGACCATCCTACTGTGAACTGTTCTCACTAGAAATGTCTCGCCAATCGGATCGCCATCCGATCGAACGACCTGAAAGGTAGAAATACTTCTCTGTTTTCAAAATGCTACAACGAAAACTTCAAAGTCACATCATACACAAACCCATCCATCCCAAACGAATGTCAATCCGACCGAATGGCCATCCATTCGGATGACCATCCGAACGGATTGACATCCGATCGAATGACCATCCAATCGGATTGCCATCCGATCGGATTACCATTTGACACTTAGCCACTTTTTACCGTTTAACGCACCGTTCTTTCACTTATGCTATCGTTAACTGTTCAGGCTAATCTCTCAGCGCTCCCTTCAATCCAAGAGAGTGTGTAAGTTATTAAGCACTATCTGTGAGTATACTTGATCCTTTTTTTCTTTACGCACTTTTGGGTGTTACAGACATTACTTATTCTAAATCACATCGATCACACAACGTAAACACTTTATACGCTGACCATTACTGCATGTTATACGTGTTGCTCGATGAATGCTTGTATGTTATGTTAACACAGTGATCGTTGCCTGACGCCTTAGCAACGATAGTACTATAGTTTGGACTCAGCAATTGTCGTGGACAGGGGTTGTTAAGGTTATTTCTTCACGTGTCACGGTGGTGATATGTGTTATGTATTCTACAACTCACAGTCATGTCTGTGCATATTTCATTGTCGATAACCTACTAGCTTCACAATATACATGTTACATGCTGGTTATGCGTAAACGCTTTCAAACTCTATTATTTCTATTAAACTTGTATGCTCACCTTTACACTATGTGTATTGACCTCTATTTTAACGTATGTGACAGGTGTTTAGGATGCTGTGCTTTACCTGCTTTCGTGGAAATCAAGTAGGAGTGAGAGTCTAGAAACAAACAATTTAAATCTGAGTTGTCGGAACATGATATTTGTCTTTGAGATATTTAGTCTGTAATAACTATTTGCTTTGGTATGTTATGGTATGGGACATAATATTTAAATATCTGGTAATTTACTTGTTATTGATTTCTCCTGGACAATCTGTTTCGCTCAGTGACGCGCCCCGTTGTTTCCGTCATCGGTTGGGGTGTGACATGACTAGAGATGAAGATTGTACAAGATTTGAGATGAAAAGCTTACAAAATGGCCTTGATTCGCGATTGAGAGTGACTGAGAGCATGTGAGCGGATGGAAGTGTGAAATCAGAGAAATGAGGGCGTACGACTAGTATTTATAGGTTGAGAGCGAGAGTTAAGTCGGTGTAAGTGGCAGCATTTGGGGCGGATGGTCATTCGAGCGGATGGTCATCCGGACGGATGTCCATTTGGACTGCCATGTTGCGTTTGTTAGTTTTCCAACTTTCGTTTCGTTTGTTAAGCGTTGTGTTGCGTTTAATCGAGTTATGAGTGAGCGTTTGAGCGGATAAGCGTTGCGTTGATAACCACATAACATTTAAACAAATAATCACACACATAACATAAGTAAATCCGCGCTTCGAGTCTGCGTTGAGTTTGCGTTGAGTTTGCATTGAGTTTGCATTGGGTTGGTGTTGCGATAGCGTTTAGTCTAAACAAGCGATGTAATATGCGATAAAATGCGTCTAAGTAGTAAGCGTTATAAGTAGCATTTAAATGTGATAACTGCGTTTTGAATAAGCGTTGTAATATGCGTCAAAAATATAGTTTAACCCATTTGCGTAAATCGAAATCTCAGGAGTACAAGCGTTTACGAGTGAAATGATAACGGCAAGTAACGATCCGAAAAGTCGGGTTGTTACATGTGCCCTCATCAACGTCTATCAACATTGATCCAAAATGATTAAGATCCTTAGTTCATGACCGACTTCATGAGCACGGTGAGAGGTTTGTCAAACCTAATAGCGCTACTAACTAATACCCCATTGCCTCCCACGACAACTAGCTCGGTAATAAGTAGGGACTTACATGATAGAGATTGAGTTTATCCACTGACATCAAAATTAAACTACAACATTTATTAAAAAGTATTCCACCTAGGAATAATGGTTTGTCCCCTTTGGGATGCATGCTTGTGGAAGAGTAATGAACTCACCTTAGTTAGCTCGGTATGTGTTCACGTGCTTCTAACGAGTTAATAAAGTGTTAGGTCAGTTACACGCGACCTAGTGTACAATAACGTGTAAGTAAGTATACATGTAGGGTTATGCAATACCCTAAGTGTCCAAACAACCAAGTGTTTAATGTGATCAAATTAACAAGTTTAACATACAGTGGGTTTCTCTAGTTGGTGACATGTAGTGTGATTCCATATCAAGTTCTAATTATACCAATAATAAATCACTTAGCAATCGGCCCGTTACCATATATATAAAAGAAATTTACTCATTTACTTGTATATGTATGCAGCACAACTAAAGTGTCAAATATATAATTGTTTATACATAATATGCACAGTTATCTTAAAACCCTTATATCCAACATATAACAAACACTATTTAAAATTTATAAGATCCAACTAATGAAGTCGGACCACAAGAGTTACACAAAGTTGGTCCGTATATGCCTAACATATACACTTGGACTTGGTTAAGCTATAATAATCTCGGATCCTTGTGTATTTGATAAACTCAGACATGAGTAGATAATAGATAAACTCGGACAGTTCATTTGATCATAAATTTGGACTCCATGTCCTTGATAAACTCGGACACCAATCATTATCATAAACTCGGACATCAAAGGACTTAATAAACTCGGACAACATAGATATCTTATATATAAACTCCGACATGCTCTCTTGATCATATAATACATATACTCGGAACAATTATACAAAACTTGGACTCACATATAAACTCGGACGTAACAAACTCGGATTTTAATTATAAATTCCAGTAACTCGGTCCTTGTGTACATCGGACCAGAAGTTCCAATAACACGGACTCTATGACTTCACAAAGTCGGACCACCTATTCACGGACTAACAATCATTCTCAGATTAACATACGCACAGTAACACGGAATAAGAAAAAATCACAGTTTTTCAATGTAAATGTTACAGTTCATCGACCAAACCCTAATCTCAACAATGCTACACAACAAATTAACAATTTAGCAGTTCTAATATATCAATAGCATCTCTAGTATTTGACAAACTATTACATATTCATTCAGACATGATCAACTAACCACAAATTGATTGTTTGGATATCTAGGGTTTTGCATGTAATCAAGAGAACAAAGATATCAATGTATAAAACAAAACACTTACCTTAGATACGATCTAATGTTTGTTCTCGATGGGTTGAAAGATCAGAGATATGATGATTGTGTGTGATAGATTTGTGTCGCCAAGAGTGATCAGAGAAACCAACTGCCTTAATGAGTGAGATTATGGGGAGTTTAGGGTTTGCAGTAGTTTTATTAAAATTTCTATATTAACCATAAAACACCCTTAACTGTATAACTTTTACACAAAAGCACATAACATCATGCAATTTGCAGTTAAAACATATAATTCACGTATTTGTCATGCAACGTATAAGTTTCGTATAAACATTCCGTCTATATTAATTATTCGTGTTAGACACCAACGTTCGAGAATTAACTTGTGTGTGATCCGGTAATTCCCCGAATTACCAATGTAGACTCAACTAACTAACCCTAGTTAAATGCAGTGCTATGAATGTATGTCTAACTAACCACAAGTATTAACCTGAAATTGTCGGTTGTCACATATATAGCTGTTGAAGTCAAACATCATGCTCCAACGGTTATATTTTCATGCGGTGACTCCTCCCCGCTTTTCATGTTGTCGCTTGGTGAAGGGGTTCACCGCAACCGCCCCGTTCACCCTAAATGATAAAGTTTATGCGATCTCCAAAACTATGTCATAAGTCCACAGTTTTGCATGCTTTAGAATTTCATATATTTATTTACTATGTTATAGTTCCGTGTGTTACAAGGGTTGAATAATAAAAATTATTTGTTTGCAGAGCACAATAAAGCAAGTAGGTATGTCTGATAATCATCGCAAATGCTTGCATTCTTTTGCTAATAGTAATCAATTTATACATAACACGATTCTAAAGTGCTTAACAACTCTTGTCACAATCACTAATTTTTTGGGAAGTTTCTTACTATTTTTATATCATTAGCCAAAAAACATATATGGACATATATACTCTTTAGAATCATTTGTTATACAAATAATATATACGATTTTTGATTGTATGAACCATTTGTTTGGAAAATCAAATCTAAAAATAAGGATTATATGCATATATTAAAGCCTATGGTAATCATCGTTAACATTGAATATTAATATACATACATCTTAGACATTTATCATCAATCTTTACAAAATAAAACAACACAGTAAACATGAACACAAAATTATAATAACACCTATGAAATGTTTACACACAAAAAGAAAAAAAACATGACCCTGAATTATATAAAGACTCTAAAAGATAGGGTACACCTTCTATGCATGTTTCCTGCAAACACATACGAAAATGGTAACATTCCTTTCATAAAATACCCAACTTTAAAAGAAGAAAAAAGTTCAGAACGGCATCTGCTCATACAACAAACTTAACAACTATTCAAATTTCAACGATACAAAAGTTATGTTGGTTAAGGGTTGGGTTAATTGGCAAACCCATTAGAGTTAAGGTGTTTTTTCCTTTAAGATCAAGGTTTTGAGCCCCGCCAAAGACGGATTTAGTATAATTTAAACCGTTCAGAAAAGGTATAATTAAATCAATATAAAATAAAAAATATGACAATGAAACATGCATTCATCAAAGGAAACATAATGACGAGTAGGAATATATTTATTGAAAATACCAGGTGTATACTTTGTGGTGATTATGACGAGTCCAGTGAACACCTTTTCGTTTCGTGCCATTTTACCCAATCCGTCTGGCTTGTCATGGCACAATGTAGTAGGATCCCCCCTATTGTGGCATTTTGCCTTAGAGACTTAGTGGATGCTCACTTATATATGCAAGGTAGTAAAAAGAAAAAGAAGGTGCTTAATGCCATTGTCCAGGTAGTGATATGGAGCGTTTGGAAATTGCGGAATGAAGTTATATTCGGGCAGGTGGTTCCTAGCGTTTCGAGTGTGGTAGAAGAGTCCAAGTCAATGGCATATCACTGGATTAAAAATCGCTCAGGTTCTTCTCATTGGACCTGGAACGATTGGCGGACTTTTTCCATTGGATTGTAATGTAATTTTCAGTTCCGTGTGTTTTTCGGTTTTCAGGATTGACCGGTTGGTCTTCTTGGTGTAATGGTGTTGTAAATGTGGTGTCTAGCTTCTGGCTAGTTGAATCAATAAAATTTTTGTTGGCCGTTCAAAAAAATCAAAGGAAACATAATTAAAAGAAAAAACAAACATCACGGAATTTTAACTCTATTTAATTACACACAAGAAATCTAATGCCTTGGTTCCCCATGTACCTATATAATTGGATGGTTCCAATGTTAACAAATAAATCTAAAGGTATCTTATTTTTTTTTAAATGTAAATTTGGATCAATGATGAACCACTAGAGTATTATCGTGCCACCAGCAGAACCACCCGATCATATCCATTCTCAATAGGCAATAATACTTATACGCCAATTCAGGAGGAAACCCAATATATATGGGAAAAACCCCCTTTGTGGGAATCGAACCCATGACGTAATGGTCATAAGCCTTATCCCACCCTAAGATACTACTAGCCTATAATGTCATGGGTTAAGGTATCTTATTAACAAGATTATCTTTAAACATAATCTCACATGAATTTACATCCAAATTTTAACTCTATTTAATTACACACAGGAAATCTAATGTCTTGGCTCCCCATGTGCCTATCTTTTGATTTGATTTTATATTCCCATGTTTTCAAAAGGCGATTTTTAAAATATTTGATTTTATATTCCCATGTTTCGAAAAGGTGATTTTTAAAATATTTGATTTTATATTTCCATGTTTTCCAAAAGGTGATTTTTAAAATAATAAGTATATCGTGTTGTTTCTATAATAAAATGTAGTGTGAATATGAGCAAAAGGTAAATGAGCAGATAAGATATTTTTCTTTGTCTAAATTGGTGGAACATTTTTCTTTCTTGATTATAGCGTCTTTTTCCTGTAAACGATAAAACCAAAATGGATTTTGTTTTTTAGTGACTTGAAAAACAAAAAAATATTAGAAGATATGGTACGCTAGTTTTGAAATGTGAAACAATTTTTACTAGTTTTAATCTAAAGGGTATATAGCTCAATGATACGAAAGTGTTGAAACGATACCTTAAACAACTAAAAAAGCAAAGTTAACCCAAAGTAGGTGAAATGTGCCTAAAATACAATGAAACAACTCTGAAAAGAAGCATCAGTCACTTCTATTATATGAAATTAAAGACCAAAGAACATGATACAATTAGAGAATGAAACTACTACTATATTATCTATCTCTGATAACTAACATCTTGAATGAATAGTCATTTTCTCTCTAACTCTCTCTTTTATTTATTTATTTATTTATTTAGTTTTTGAAGTTTCAAATTTACCCAAAACTCACAAAATGATATATGTCTACAACCAGATAGTTCAGATAGTTTTTTTTTTTTTTTTTTTGTATTTAACTTTTGTTCCTTAATTTTTTTACAAAAACTAAATACGTGATATAAACTTTTTTTAAAACGGACTGAGCCGGTACCCATCGAAAAACATTGGTACAATATTCGTACTATTAGAACCGTTAATGGTATTTCTTTACTATGGTTTTCAATCGATTTAAACTATGTGTCGACATCCTTATGGACTTAACACGACTTTATTTTTAAGTTTTCTATTTCGGTTGCTATATCGAGTGTCGGTACCATATCGATATCGTAATCAACCAGACCAGTATCGACAAGATTCTTGCCATTAACGTTATTCTTTTTCACTGTGTCTACGATACATGTAAAATTTATTAAATATCGGGTCATCCTCACCACGAAGTGTAACGTTCTGTATGTTTTTAGTTTTATTTTTGATTTACTGTAATTTGTAGTTCAATTTCAATCCTTCTAATTCCGAGATTTTGATCATAATGGAAATCGCATTTTACATCACAGTTCTTTAATCATACATGCACAATACACAAACGCGTTTTATATAGAACCGAGACATACTTTATGTTATAATCTTCAAAATAATAATCATACATGCTTATACCTTATACATACTTGCATACATGCTTAACAATGCATTTTCGGGCCTAAAATAACCAAATAATCAAACCCAAGGACACCAACTGACATTTTGAAAGAAACCACACCCTCGCGTCACGCGTGGGATCCAGTGCCTCACAACAAGACACCACAAGTTTCACAGCAGGTCTGTTTTGAGCTCGGGTTTCACTTATTTTAACCATTTTCCAACTACTAACCACTTCACTAAAACACTAAACCCTAATCCCTCATTATAAAAGCAAGCCTCCCACACCTCCTAATCCCTTTGCATACCTCCAAAACATTCTCAAATCATTTCCAAACTCTCAAGAATCCAAGTGTTGGCATATCATACTTAGGTTCAAAATAGTGAGTTTTGAACACTCTTCCACTTATTTTCATCTTTTTTTTTTCTTTCATCCTACTTTGATAACCTCTAGAAGTGTTACCACATGTTTACCAAGGTAAACAAAGGTGGTACATCACCGTTTTGAGGTCCAAAGTGAGGATTGACTTCAACTTGCCAACAAATCCCTATGTTTGATAGGTTTGAAATGAAGTTTGTTCCACAAATGCTAATCGTATTAGTTTATTTTCTATCAATCCAAGTCACCAAATAGATTTCAAGCAAACAAAGTGAACATACTACACCAAGTCTCCAATCATTACCATGTTTGGAAGCACTTGTCCAGTTGAACTCACATAGCTAAATTGGTGAATTAGATGAGTTATTTATGTTCATCATACTTATGTCCATGACCATCTAAATCATCCATGTGATGCTTTATGCATTAGTGAATCTTGAGGTTAATGGATTTATCTAACCCATGCGTCACAATACATGACTAATACATGACCTGTACGTCCCAAAACTTGGATCAAACTATGATATTAAACAATCAACAAGGATGGGCGGAATCCAAACTTGGTGAGATTCAAGAAAAACGAAAATCAAGAACATAAGAACAATAATGAGATCACTTTAACACCTTTCACACGATTCTATTACTTTGATAAGCAAAACCGTTTGGTACAAGATGAACCACCAAAATTGCCTCCCCTAGCTCTCTCTATACTTTCTATAAAAATGAGGCTCAAAACCCTAGTTTGTGAAACAAACTAGGTTTTATACTCTAGCAAGCCTATGCCCCACATGGGCTCCCCATAGGCCTGCCTGGCCCACATCGCTTTAGGCATGGCCCAAATGATAAAGGTCCAATCCCTAATATACACTAACCCGTGAAAGCCTAGTTCACAACCATATTTGATGCGTCAGTATCACATTTCTAGGGCCTAACAATCCCCCAAAGATTGATGTATCAAATTGTCTTTATATCATGAATTCAGCAACGTCTTCAACGAAGTCTATGGATGTTGCTATGTTGTTGGTGTTGTGGAAGTTCTTGACTTCTGAACTCTCAGCACTGGATCATTTTCTTCTTCTCTTGTGGTTAGCTTCATATCAAGATCACGATCAGCATCTGCTTTAACATCTTGTTAAAAGGAATGCGAGAGGAGGATTCTTAATAACTCTTTTCTTCTTCAATCTTTCTCTTTCAAGCGGGTTCACAGGTACTTCTTCAAAAGTACTATCATTGTCAGACGATGACTCGTATTTGGTTTTTCTGACTCAAGTACATCTTGTTGTTGTGATGCTTCATGCTTTGTCAGTAGCTAACAACATCTCAATCTTCATCAACCCCTATTTTTTTATTTAAATCAAGTTCTGCACATGCTCAGAAATTCATAAGCAAACATTTCTATGCAACAGAGGAAAGTACCATATGAACACTTAGTACATCTAAGTACTTGTACTCGGATTTCACAATTCAAATTCTTTTAACTTTTGATGATTAGTAAAATCTTCAAGAATGGTTAAAATTGTTAATAAAACAAATAAACACTCTACTTTTGGATGTTTTTTGGTTTTATGAAAAACAAGATACTATTTTTGGATTTTTGAATTTTTTAATTTTTAAAAAAATACGAATATAAATAGAAACAAAGAAACTAAATCAAATAGTCACAATGTACAATTACAATTGCAATGGTATCAAAATCGTTTTCAGACAGATTAAGGAACACTTTTCTGTGCGAACTTATTCAGACTAGTCTAAGCGATTGCCAACATATTTGTCCACTTAAACTTTAACGACTAACTTTCAATTTTCAATTCCGTGATATGCTTAAAGTAATATTATACTATCATACTCGTGTGTCCCATACCATGACATACCCCACGATCAAGGTAAGTATAAAAATTCATCATAGCAGGTGAGTATACTGAGATCATCCTTTCGATTTACAACGTCAAACTATTGGTGAACTGGTTAGTACTTTCGTACAGAAGAGTGACCAATATTTGTGTCCAACGAGGGTTAAGAAAATACCTTTTTGGTACAAATTTACCTATTTAGCTCAATGGAATTCCCTCAAATTGAATTTATCTTCCTTTAAGGTTTTTGGCCTCTTTGGCTCTTTTAAGATATCCTGACTTTGTCTAGGTCTACATATAATATGGATGCAACAGAAGGACAGTCAAGATATCCCCGGATGTCTCAACAGTATAAAGACCCGAAACCTCAGACGTTGGCTACCTATCAACGTAAGATTTAAGACTATAAAATCATACGCTGATGGTATGTTACCCGCATGGTACATAGTTCACAATGTTTATATCACTTGGTACCTTTTATCACTTTGAGCGTCAAGCCTATCGACATATCACATTAGATCCTAGTCTTTTCAGCTATGGCGCCTTACATGTGTCAGTCAGACCCTTTAACACGAACATTTATTTCATTTTCCAATGATGCAATTAAATTTTTTTTTTGGATTTTTCTGTTTTTCAAATGTTTTTGGATAAAATGTTTTTGGATTTTTTCTGTTTTTCAAATGTTTTTAGATTTTTCTCATTTTCTCCCCCTAAAACAATGCATATGTACATATATTATACTCTTCCCCCCAAAATTTGTGCATCACACTTTTGCGCAAATTTACCTAATAACGAAAACGTATGTACAAAGAAACAAATGAAAGAAAATGAAAATATTTTTGTTATTCGTGTTTAACCATTCCGTCATCAGATTGAAGACTCATCAATGTTAAAATTAAAGCACAAAATTTAAATTGTACTTGTTTGCCGATCTTATCTTACATCCCTTATCTCCTCTAAAGGAAACATATCAACTGTAAAAATTGAACTTTTTGCAACAGTGAGATGTTACCCATTATATCTCTGGAACAACCGCTATCAACATTCTAGAGATTGTCAACAGCTCCTCCTTGGTTTTCCCTGAAAAACCAGGAGATTAGTAAGACATTGGTACCTAGACCATTATGGTCCTGGGATTTCATGAAACATTAAAATAAGACACTTCCTTTAAACACATGTCCCTTTTGTTTCAAGGATTGGTGATGTTGTTGTTGTTGTGCATTTGGGTTTCCAAATTTGTTTCGGTCTAACAAACGTGGTTGTTGCCTTCGGTTGAGCAACTTTAGCTGTTTCAGGTTTATAGATTTTAGAAATAGATTTTTGTTCCTGAACAGCCTTGTGTTTGTTTTTAGCAGCATTCCAATCCCCATCAGATGGTTTAACCTTGGGATTCACGTTCTGCATTGCCTTAGGTGATGATACCTTCATTGGCTTGGAATGATAGTTATCCTTTGGTGTAACCCCCTGATTTTGCACATAATATGGTACGTAGGGACAATGTGTGCAGTTTCTAGCAATGTGACCCGCAATGCCACAGTTGTAGCAAGTTTTTCTTTCCATAGGAAAGACATTCTAAGCAGCTTGATTTGCTCTTGTAGGTCCTGAAGGACAAACCGGTCCTTTCTGTGCTTTATTCTTCTGCACTTCTTTACAGACGAAGATGAGTTTGGATGCTTGTATTTGCTGCTTGCAGAAGGCTTGTTGCTCTGAGCACCATTCTTCGTCTTTCTTTCCTTTTTAGATTTATCATTCACCTTGCAAAGCTTCTTGTCAGAACTTTTTCATTTTTTCCTTTATTGTCATACTTTTCAAAAACAGTTTTTGAATCATGAGCCTTTTTGAAAGCTATTACTGCCCGTTGACGACTTGGGCAATTGTGATCTTCCTTGATGAGAAGGCTTCTTATACCTCTGTCTTTTATCTGTTTGTTTCGGCTGTTGTTGTTTGATCTGAACCTTTACAGCACTAAAAGAAGGTTCAGATTGTTCAGTTTGCATACTTGGAGCCTTGTTCACGTCAGTCGTTACTTCATCAGCTTTGATAGAATCAGTGAGTTCTGTTTATCAGATGAAAGACCAGAACCTTCAACAGAATCATTGGAAGAATTATCAATATAAGACGGTTCATCAACCTTTTCTATCCAATCTGCAATTATTACTTCTTCTGCACATGAAGTAGAAGGATTAGTATTGTTCACACATTTTTGCTTCATTTTAACTTTTTTAACTGACTCTGTCTATTTCACATACACGAGTTATATAACCTCTGTGACACCTGTGTCACTACGACCATCATACGAATACAAAACCAATGAAATACTGTGTTTCATACTTGGTATTTATATAAATAAGTGTAACATTTGCACATATCAATTCTTGTTCAATTTCGAGCTTTAAATCGCTTTCTAGAAGGTTATACGCGAACTGATGCGTAAACGTAATCAGTTTAATGCGACGAACACTCCGGAACAGTGACATAGGCTTAACATACCTTAAATAACCTTTACTTAACTTATAAATAAGTTTTGGAGGGTTTGGTGTGTCGAAAACAAGTTTATTCGATCGCATGGACTATTTGTGTCAAACTGCGAAACTATGCCGATTTGATCAATAACGAACATTCTGGAACTTGATCATAAGTTAAACATACCCTAAATATCCTTTACATAGCTTATAAATAGGCTTTGAGGGGTTCGGTATGCGAAAATAAACTTTTTGATCAAACAGGGACTAAAAGCGTCAAAAAGTGCATAAGTTTGCATTTTCGCGCATATCTTACTTTTTGAACATATCCGGGCATCCAAAAATTTTTGTAATCATTAAAATATTTTATTTTATTGATTGGAATGCTAAAACTTCATTCGTTTCGCAATTTGGATCGTTTTCGCGTCCGTTACGATTTCCGTCGTAATTAACCGAACAACGCAACCGTACAGCCAAACGAACCAACATCCGTAAAATTTCTGAGCATATTTCAAGTTCCCTATGCTTTAACATCTATATGGATCTTAAAAATGGGTTTGACGGGTGTTAGAAGTGCCAAAACGCGACAAAACACACACAGGGACCAAAACTGCCAAAACTTCAAACTTTGCTGGTCTGCAAAGAGCATACGGACCGTATGGGGTCCTTTATGGTCCGTAAAGCACTCCCAGGTCAGCAGGAACCAGTTTCCTTAAAACCCAGCTGCTTGCACTTGTTTCCTTTGCTTGTTTTCAATCTTGAGGGCTGGTTTGATGGTTTTTCAAGCTCCCAAATAAGTCTCTAACAAGTGGATGGCCATGATCAAGTGTTAAAACAAGTTTAATGATCCTATTGATCCTTTATTACTATAAATAGCAAGGCCCTTTCACCATTTTCTTCACACATTTGATTCAATCTGCTCTAAGTTGGAGTTTATACTTCATACCTGAGCAATTTGAATCAAATCTTCATTGCTTGGACCCTTTGTAAGTTTCTTTCATGCTTTTATGCGTTTTCAAGCGTGAAAGTCAAACTGTGTTTGACTTTTTGCTTTGACCAGTCAATGGTCAACACGAAGTTCGTTTGAACTTCGCAACGTGAGCATAATCACGATGGTTATAGTCGCTTGTGACTATACCTACTGATTACCACGTTAATTAGGCATAGTGACGAGTCCTAGATTCGGTCAAAGTACGTGTTTATGCGTATTTTGCAACGAAACTATCTTTGGGTATCAAAACACTTTGTTTTGATATCAAAACCTGTTTTCTAACTTAGTTAAACATGTTTTAACATGTTTAACTCGTCACTTTTAGTCTAGTGCTTGTATAGGGTCGTAAAGTCAAGCGGTCTAAACCACCACTTAGACTTACGAATCCGACCCGTTTGGTCGATCATTAGGATCCGACCAAGCATATTATGTGACCATAGTTGTATAGGGAATAACCTTCCGAGGTTATACCTTATGGTCACTTAGTTTAATTAGTTGTATGATAGGTAGTTTATATGCCTTAGGTAAATGACCAAAATGCCCTTTTCATGCATAATTGGTATTTAAGCATATGTAACTTAACTTTTGTCACTAAAACTGATTATGCAACATATTTAAACATGTTAGGGCATATAATACTTGTCATAGGACTAGTTAGGCGTCTCGAACGGGCATTCGCGCGAACGACGCGTTAAAGTAGCGTAAGCTACCTTAATTGGTCGTAACGGGTCGTAAGCACTTAGGATAGGTTCCGATTTAGAATGTAGGTTTTGTTAAACCATATCACATGAGTTCCAATACTCATTTGGTTTACGAAACCTCATTCTACCTGATCTTCCGATTTAGGTGCCGATTGTTTAACATAGTGATTCCATACTAGGTAACACTTGATTCCTTGATTCCTGAGCTTTCTTAGGACACTTAATCGAGGATACTTACAATCTCAAGTGACTACATAGTCCCCTCTTTTACGTTTTCAAATGTTTTGGGGTGATACATATGTGCCGATACGCTATTTTCATGATTTCGACTATATGATTACACATGCATAGAACTATCTTTTAATTAAAACAATCAAACAATCACCAAGGATGAGCGGAATCCAAACTTGGTGAGATTCAAGAAAAATGAAAATTAAGAACACAAGAACAATACCGAGATCACTTTAACACCTTACACACGATTCAATTACTTTGATAAGCAAAACCGTCTGGTACAAGATGAACCACCAAAATCGCCTCCCCTAGCTATTTCTATACTTTTTGTAACAATGAGTGTTGGAACCTGAAGGTTTATACATAGAGGGTTAGTAATAGTTAAGGGGTTGAACTTGTAATTATGCTTTACATTGTCCTTTGGGTCGAAATAGTGTTTTGGGTCATGTATGGTTTCGGCTAGGCTTGTAGGGCTTTAGGCTAAGTGTCTAGTATATAATCAATTCCCATATGTTGTTTAGGGGTTGTTTAGAGGTTGATCAGTTTGTGAGAACTATAGAGAGCCAGCCAAAACCTGTTAGAGTCTTGTATCAGTCATCCGCAACGGTGAATGCAAGATAAGCTTTTGGTTGTTTAGTATTTTGGTTTATTATTTCTTGAATCGCCTTGTGTTAAGATTCTACACTAACATAAGATTAGTGTTTGAGATCATTGAAAAATCCTTTACGGGACTTACAATTGGTGTAAGAGCCAAGAACCTCTTTCTTGGTTTGGTTGATATCATCCAGATTCATGAAAGGTTGTGCTTTTGTTACTGATCAGTTTTTCAAGGATTTTTGAAGGTTTTGAGTTCTGTTATTGCTGTGTTGGAGGTTTCGGGTTGTTGTGTTCTTGAAGTGTTCATAAAAAATTCATTCAATTGGTGTTGTTTTGGTTTCGAGCAATCTCAGATCTGTTTGCTGAAATCACAGAGATTTTATTGCAATTCATTCATAAGATTTCGATAAATCTTTTGAATTTGGAAAGTGCTGATTCTTCGGGATTGCGAGTCAACATTATATAACCATTTGTTTTGCCGGTCTCGACTCGCAATCACTGGTCTCGAGTTGTCTCTTCAAAGGTTCTGACTCGAAATCAATGTGTGATCTCGAGTTGTGTCTTCAAGGTTCCTACTCGAAATCAACGGTGATCTCGAGTTGTAACTTCAAGACTCGAAATCAAGATTCCGACTCTAGTCTCGACTCATTATTCCGACTTGCTGCTCGCAACTGGTATTTTGTGACTCGCAATCAAGGGGTCTCGACTCAAGGCTTTCATCACTTGAAATCTGTGGTTTCGACTCACGGTTTTGACTCGCAACGACAGTGATTTGATGTTAAATTGATATTGACATTGTAACTTAAAATATTATTAAAAAAATGACTTTCACGAATCAATCTGTTTACCTAGCTGCCATGAACAGATATCAAGTACTGGACTCTATCATAGGAACTACAACAAGGGTTCCTAGACTGCTTAGTGCTGAATATTTTCTCGAGTGGAAGTGGCAATTTGAGCAGCACGTTAAGTTAAAGATTCGAAAATTTGGAGAAGCATTATTCATGGACCAAAAGAAATCAGGTAAGAAAAGGAAGATGCACTAGGAATCAAGTTAAATAAGCCTCCTGTAGATTACACAGATGATGATTTTGCAATAGTTGAAGAGGATGAAAAGGCTCTCTCTTACTTGACAATGGCATTGGGTACTGACATTGCTATTAGGTTTAGAACGTGCAAGTCTGCTAAGGAACTTTGGGAGTCTTTGATTGATGTGTATGAGGGGAATAAAGACATGAAAGAAAGTAGAAGAAACATACTTAGCCAAAACTTCAACAACTTTAAACGTATTTATGGAGAGACAGTTGAAAATTAGGTTCAGAGATTGTTAAGCTAGTTACTCAGATGACCATGGCTGAATTGCCACTGTCGAATGCCTCGGCCAACAAACAACTGCTGAATGCCTTACCTAAGAGCTGGGATCATCATGTGGCCGTGATCAAGAAGACAAAAGATCTTGCTCGATGTAGTTTGTCTGAGATGATTTCTCATATCAAAGCTTGTGAATTGGATGACAAACAAAGGGAAACAAATCACAAAAATAGTTTGTTGGCTGTCGGTTTTACCACAACGCCCTCTGCCTCTAGCAACAACGCAGCTCTTATGTCACAAGCTGGTTTCCAAATGTTCAGAAGTTCGACGTCTGCTACAGCTGCACTAGCTAATGTCTTCTACTCAGCTGCCCTAGCACCGACTGCCACATCATCATCTAGTACTACTACTGTCGCTACTGCTTCAACTAATGTTTCCAAGAACGAGATCACTGCTTTCTTCTCACAACAATCCAAGGAGAATCTTGAAATCACTGCTTCTACTATAAACTGTCTAAATGCTTTTGTTGTAGGTCAAGTAGATCCTCCAAACTTTTCTACGGATGACTTAGATCAAATGCATCCAGAAGATGTGGAATAGATGGATATCACATGGAAAATGGTGATGGCGACGTTTAGGGCAAAACACTTTGTGAGGAGAACTGGAAGAAACAGATGGAAAAATCAAGGTTTCATTGGACCCTCCAAGCTTGGAATTGACAAGTCCAAGATTCGCTGCTACAATATTCATGAACTAGGACGCGTGTCATAAAACTGCACCAAGCCTCCAGTCAACAGGAATCACCTTAAAAGGAACAGTACAAAACGGAGTACTAGGCTTCGAGAATGTGAACTACGTCCCTGAACTTAAACACAATCTGTTAAGCATTTCACAGATTTGTGATAAAGGAAACTTGGTTCATTTTATGAAGAAGGGATGTTATGTGTTGAAACCAGGAATCATGATACCTGGAGATTGGTTTTTGATGACTGTTGAGCGAAGAGGAAATGCATATATCATCGATATGAACAAGAAACCTTGTGAAGAAATCACTTGCCTCTTCTCCAAGATTTTAGAACATGGTGGTCTTTTGTGGCATCGTCGCCTTGGACATGTGAACATGAAGAATTTGAATCGACTTGCCAAAGGTCAAATGGTCTGCGATCTACTAATTAAGGATTTCATGTTGGTAGAGAAATGTGTTGCTTGTGCGAAAGGGAAGGCACATCGAAAGCCGTATAAGCCTAAGTCTATACCCTCGACCAAAGTTGTGCTCAAATTACTTCACATGGATCTCTTCGGTCCTATAAATGTGCTAAGCATTGGCAAAAAGTCATACTGTCTCGTGATAGTTGATGACTATTCACGTTACACCTGGGTATACTTTCCGAGTCATAAAAATGAGAATCCGGGTTTAGTTAAACAGTTCATTACTCTAGCTGAAAATCAAGTGAGTACAAAGTTAAGGCTATTCGATCTGACAACAGGACAGAGTTCAAGAATATCACCTTGGATACATTCTTCGCTGAAAAGGGAATCGCTAGAAAGTATAGTGCACCACGAACTACACAACAGAATGGAGTGGCTGAGAGAAGAAATTATACTCTTATTAAGGCTGCACGAACTATGTTGGCCGACTCGAAGCTTCCTACTTTCTTTTGGGCTGAGGCAGTTAGCACGACTTGTTACATCCAGAATCACACTTTAGTAAATAAACGTCATATGAAAACTCCTTATGAGATTCTAGAAGGATGTAAACCCTCTGTGTCATACTTTCGCATCTTTGGTAATACACATGGAAGCCAATGGAAAGTTTGAGGCCAATGGGGACGAGTGTTTCTTTATTGGATATGCTAAAGGTTCATCCTATAGAGTATACCATAAAGTAACTAAAAAGGTCGTTGAGTCGTGCAACATTGAATGGCTAAGAAAATTCCACGGATGCTAGATTTGGTCCAAATTGGTTATATGATTATGCTGATTTGTTTAAAGCTTTTAACATTATGTCTAGTATTCCTACAAATGCAGGTGTGTCTACGCCACAACAACCGCTTTCATTTGGTGATACTGAAGAAGATGAACTAGCTGAAGGGAGCTCAAGAAAACACACCATAGATCCGCCAGGAATGGTCTTGACTAAGCACCCTCCGTCTCAATAGATGTCCCAACAATACCCTAAAGGTGCATCACCAAGTGGTGTTATCTTTAATGGTTCAAGATCTGCATTGTTTCCAGACCCAATTCCTGAAGATTGTACAGTTACCTGCTCCGGTAGTTAATAGTACTGCAGCACCTAATGAGGGGGAGACGAGCAACTCTGATTCTGATAGCTTGAATGCTTCAACTCAAGGCGTGACCGTACCTGAGGTGGCAATTCCAACAAGTGTTCAATGAAATCATCCAATAGAGAACGTCATTGGTCCTGTCAATGCTGGAATTCTAACCAAAAGCCAATCAGGGACTATCAATACATGTTTATACTCTTGCTCCATTTCTCAAATAGAACCTAAAACTATTGATGTAGCTTTGTAGGAGCCGGGCTGGGTAGATGCTATGCACGAAGAGCTGAACTAATTTGAGAAGCTAGGAGTATGGAAGCTTGTTGAGTTGCCGAAAGGAAAACATAAACTTGGAACTCGATGGGTGTACAAAAACAAGCAAGATTCTGTTGGAGTTATCATACGGAATAAAGCAAGATTGGTAGTCCAAGGATTCAAACAGATAGAGGGTCTGGACTATGATGAAGTTTATGCCCCGGTTGCCCGACTTGAAGCTATCCGGATCTTCTTAGCTTACACATCCTACATGGGGTTCACTGTTTACCAGATGGACGTCAAGACTGTGTTTTTATATGGAGACGTGAAGGAAGAAATCTATGTTGAGCAGCCATCGGGTTTTATTCATCCAGATCATCCAGAATATGCCTACAAGCTTGACAAGGCATTGTATGGATTGCACCAAGCACCACAGACTTGGTATGCTACTCTGACTGACCATCTTCTGGCTCATGGTTACACTCGTGGCACAATAGATCAGATGATGTTTATCAAGAGAGTTAGCAAGGATCTAATCTTGGTTTAAATTTATGTTGATGATATTATCTTCGGATCAACGAGTGAGGATCACAGTAGAGAATTTGCAGGAGTGATGAAGAAGAAATACGAGATGAGTGCCCTCGGGGAGATGACTATGTTCTTGAGTCTACATGTTCGACAGGATTCTCGAGGCACTCTTATTCATCAGGGAAACTATGTGGACGACGTGCTGGCAAAATTCAAGTTTACTGACACAAAATTGGTCGGAACACCAATGGTAGAAAGACCTTTGCTGACTGAAGATGCAGATGGATCCCCTGTCGATCAACGCCTTTATCGGTCAATGATCGGATCTCTGATGTATCTGACTGCGAGCCATCCAGACATCATGTTTGCTGTCTGCAATTGCGCGCAATATCAGGCTTATCCTAAACTTTCTCATCTTACTGCTGTTAAACGAATTTTTAGATATCTTAAAGGCATACCTCGGTTTAGCTTATGGTATCCAAGAGATTCAAATTTTGACTTGTTTGCGTTTTCTGATAGCAATTTTGGAGGAACTGACAGTGACAGGAAATCTACATCAGCTGGATGTCAATTTTTGGGTGACAGGCTCATCTCTTGGCAATGCAAGAAACAGCAAACCGTGGCGATCTCCATAGCTGAGGTAGAATACGTTGTTGCTTCTGCGTCTTGCTCATAGGTGGTGTGGATGCAACATCAATTGCAGGATTACGGTTTGACTTATCTCAACACTACCATTTATTGTGATAATGATGTTGTAATTCAAATTGTCAAAAATCATGTCTTTCACTCCAAAACCAAGCCCATTGTTATTAAAGTTCATTTTATAAGAGACTTCTTTGACAGAGGTCTTATTAAACTAGAGCAAATCGACACAGATGCAGATGTTGCCGATTGAGCATGTTTTTGTTTTTCGTAGGTAAATTTGTTCAAAAAGTTTTCTATTCTTAGTTAGTTTTTAGTTATGCACAAATTTAGGGGGAGAAAATTTGAAAATACAAAAACATTGAAAAATTTGAAAATACAAAAACATTGAAAAAATTGAAAATACAAAAACATTGAAAATTTTGAAAAATACAAAAAGAGACATTGCATGACATGGGAAATGAAATGAATTTTCACATTGGGTATAGGGCTGACTCATGTAAGACCAGTATCGAAATAGTTTGACTCTAGTATGATAAGTTGGTAGGCTCTATCCTTAAGGCTGAAAAAATTGGTTGTTTATATACAGAACCTAAAATTAGTGTATGACCTCAGGAAAGAACGTCACTTGGAATTAGTTCATTTCTATTTGAATGCTTGTGTGATGTCCCGATACACACAATTTTGGTCTAGTTCTGAAATCTTTTCTGACAAAGTCGTGTATCTCCTATGTTTTGCGTGAGCAAAGACCTGGAGGTGCTAGGCAGCGTTAGCTTCTGTTTTACATGAGCAAAGACCTACATGTACGTCTGTCGCCTTATTGATCAATTTACACCCGAAAGAGGCCCTATAGTGCCCAAAAGAAACCCCAAAAACTTATATCAAATTGAGAAAAACTCATTTGATCTGTACATTATATCTACATCTCTGCTTATGATCTATTCTGTTCTTTTCTCAATCTAGTCCAAGTCAAGGTTTCAGAAATCTAGGACAGACTTGTGAAAATATGTGGTAGGGAAACTGCTTGCACGATAGAGTGTGCTGATTAAAATTCTAGGATTTGATTAGTATTTGTTTGGGTGTTTGTCACACCCCCAAAATCCACACGCGGAGTATCACCGCTTGGAGGCGTGACTGACCAGGATCCAGCCACCAATCATATTGAACTATGCAATTAAGTAAATAAAACCAACCCAATATAATAGGTGTTTAAAAGAAACCAAACATGTTTAAGCAATCAGCGGAAGCATAGTAATGTTTAAATAACCAAAACATAATTTAAAGTTCAAATGTTAAGTACGGGACAAAACAGTCCATATCCCATAACGACCTCCTCCTCATGCAAGCTCCATAAGCATCTAACGACCTGCAAGGCATGTAACGAGTCAACAACAAAGTTGAGCGAGTTCACAGTTGGTTGTTTAGTTATACCAGTTTGTTTTGAAAACCACAAGTTGTTTCGTAAACCACGAGTTAACCAGTTCCTTTATTTCCCAAACCATATCCATGATCAGTGGGGGCTTCCCCATGTGAACCACTAGACCATTACCATATCGACAACTGACGAACAATAGTTGTGCCCAACGTCAATGTCTATCATCATTGACAGTTTGCCCAGATCCATAAGTACACGCCCGTCCGAACGGCACAGTGTGAGGCTTGTCAACCCTAATAGCGCTATTAACTAATGACCCGCTCGCCATTGGCCCGACGATTAAGTCGATATAAAATTGAGGGACTTCATGATAGAGTTTTGTCTAGTAAGTTAAGGTTGTTGTCCTACCCAAGGAGGACGAACGTACGTATTCTACCCAAGGAGAATACGCAGGATTAAGATTGGCATCCTACCCAAGGAGGATGGCCGTACATATCCTACCCAAGGAGGATATGTAGGTACCGTTTCAAATTCTTTAACCCATTCCCAACCATCGGGAATCCCATGCCTTAGAAAGTGTGTGAACTCACCTCGGTTTGCTCGGTAAGATTATTACTCGCTCACAAATAATTCAATCCAAGCCTATAGTGTTTATACATGCGTAATCAGTTGATAATCACATAGTTCAAGTAACAGTCATGATCATCACGTATATTCGAGCAACAACTAACACACAGCATTTAACAGTTATACAAGCTCATGCAACCCATGCTTTATATTTAACAACACATAACTAACATAGTTATCCCTTAACAGACTTAACTGAGTTTACTGTGCAGTTTACCATTACCCACTAGACGAAACTCCCTGTTTCGCCATAACTCCCATTTGACGAAACCCTAAGGTTTCGTCATTATTACCCTTGGTGAAACCCCCAGGTTTTTGTCGTGTTCCCCTTGACGAAACCCCATAGGTGTCGTCGTGGCCTATGTTGACGAAACCCCCTGGTTTTCGTCGACAATAGTGTTTCGTCAAGATCATAGGTTACGTCGTGTTAACAAATAATCACCCAGAAACGCTAACTGCCATCAAAATAATTTATTTGCAAACGTAACCCAATCATTCATCAAATCAAATCAACACATATGATAGTCATTACATGAACTCAAATTCGGCAATATAAACAGTTTAGCTTCATCGATCAATATCATCTAGTACATATCAATAATACAGTAGATTCAATCATCAACGTAAAACCCTAACCATACAAATCAATTTAATCAACAATCAAAATCACATCACAGCCGATCTTCATAAAAGAGCACTTCAACCATTGACTAATTTTTCCAATATATCCAAACCCTACACTTCACAGCCTATAAGCATGGTTTCTAGTACATCCCCCAATATACACAGTAGTTTGCAAACAATAGATATATAACAATCATCCAATGCATAACAATAATCTAAACACAAAGACGGTTCACTAACCGATTAAGATACGAGACTAGCAAAGATTCCGGTAGAGCTAGAGGCTGCCGTCGCACAGGAGAGGGAGAGAGAGACCTTAGGGTTTGGAGATTGATAACTGATAAGCTTTTATGTAACCCTAAGTCATTATATATTCGTATATAAGAGTTGAGCCCTTACTGGGCTTCGTGATGAGTTGGGCCGACGAAACCCCGAGTTTCGTCGTGATGGCCATGGCGAAACCTCAAGGTTTCGTCGAGACGGGTTGTGGCGAAACCCTTGAGTTTCGTCGATCTTGAGGTGAAACCCAAATGTCATTAAGTTAGGGTTTTTAATCTCTTACACAGATCACAAGTTTATAGCATCAAACACATAACACAATAGTCACATAACGTCTCAACATATAACAAACATGCAAAGTTACAAGGATAACAATAACTAAACAATTAACGTGTAGAGGAAAGACCTTGAAAACTCGAGTTGTCACATCATCCCCAACTTGAAAGAAATTTCGTCCCGAAATTTAGCACGTAGTCACTGAGGAAGCTAGTTAAGTTGCGTGGTTTTCCTGGTTTTCCTGGGGTGTCACATCATCCCCCCGTTGGTTTGGAATTTCGTCCTGAAATTCTGTAGTAGCTTTAGCCTCAGTAGTGGTTGTACTGTTCTCGAACAACTGGGGATACTTGAGTTTCATTTGGTCTTCTCGTTCCTAGGTGAACTCTGGGCCACGACGGGAGTTCCAACGAACACGAACAAGAGGTATTCTGGTGTGCTTGAGAACCTAAACGTCTCGGTCTATGATCTCTACAGGTTCCTCGACGAATCGCAACTGATCGTCGATAATGAGCTCCTTCAAAGGAACTATGAGGGTCTCATTTGACAGACATTTCTTCAGATTTGACACGTGGAAAACGTTGTGAACTCCACTGAGTTCTTCAGGTAGATTCAACTTGTAAGCGACTTTGCTGTAGGATCGTTCTATGACCCAAACGAGTCTATCAGATGAGTTCTCGGTCTAATCAGAGGCGGAATTCATTTATTAGACTTTGTAACAGCTCGAAATTCACTTAATTGTCTTGTATTATTGATTTAACACGATTACAGATCAGTAGACATGTCGGCAGCACTTCGGTACCGGAATCATCAACATTACAAATGAAATGGCAGCTACCCTATATATAGGTGTTGTAATTTCGCACGGAAATGCCAAATGCTATTTCATGCGAAATAGCTGTTGCTAATTTCGTACGAAATAGCTACTTGCTATTTCATGCGAAATTACCTTCTAACACACAAAACCTATAGTTCTCGAACTACATGCCCTGATCTAACAATTCTAGTATAAGACTCGATACAAGACGAAGTCAACAGACGTAATGCACCAACAAACTCCCCCTCAGATGTTGACGAGTCTTCAGTGTCGAGTCTTCACAATCTTCAGCCTTGATCAGTCTTTGGGCTATTTTAAAATATCTGACATTATAAGCATCCTCTATCCTCTTCTTCTGTTCGATTCCAGGATCTCGACCTGGTACTTATCTCACTCTAAATCTCTTCACATTCTCTTGATCAGATTCAGGATCAAACTCTAGCTCTTGCGATTTCTTTTTGCTAACTGACTCCCCCTTAAGTTGTGCTGGGATTGCAGTCTGACTTTTATGTTCCAAGATAGTGACCTGGCTTACACTCTGCTCAGGTATAAACACGACTATCCTGCACAAATTTATAATCACATAATAAATTTCACAAATTTAAAATTTAACAAATTTATACTCTGTTTACCACTTGACGAATCCAACTCAAAACGTCAATTATTGATATAACAATTTTAATTTATGATGACCACATGTATACAAAACATTTCAAACAGACTCTCCCAAACCTGTTCATCATGTCTAGCACTCGGAATTTTGAAAATCAGCTTTTCAACATCAGTTGTCTAAAATCTTTTTGTATTTTTCAAAATTTATACTAAAACACTCCGAAAATCTTTTTGGATTTTTGGAATAAAAGAAATCAGTAAAGAAATATTTACAGACAATATTTTTGTGAGCATGTGTAAGAGGATCATATCAGTTTTTGAGATAAATCACCAACACCGTTAAGCTTTATACATTTTAAATTCTAAACGATTCACTTAGATTGTCAGTATACTGATCCACTTAAATTTTCACACAAAGTCCAACTGTTTCGAGATACGAGATTAATGTTTTAGACACTTGAACTTATTCGCATGTCCCACCTCAGAATATACTCCCGTATCCAGATCCCAATATTCAGTCTTACAGGTGAGTATACCACAGATGATATCTGTAAAGGGTTAAATGTGAGGGCCATGAGAGCTCAGGCTATTGCTTCTGCAAAATCAGAGAGATGAAGGCTTCGACTTTTGGTGTGTTCCCTTTAGAGAATCTTTTCTTCAACAGCACATGATTAGCATTTTGCAATGTTTCATCATTTTTTATGCTGAGGGTGATGCTATATTTCAAGCAAGTGAAAAATATTATACGGGGACTAGGCCATTGCTTCCGCAAAATCAGAAGTCCCGGGATAATACCCCAGATATCACTGAGTATAAAGACCTAGTATCTCAGAAAGAGGGACATTTCAAACAAGATTTCGGGGGTTACCCATATATCCGAGAGATGTTCCCCACGATATAAGCAAGTTTGAAATTTAGGTTTATATTTCTACACAATCTACTAAATGTGCAAAAACCTACTGGCACATCATCAATGAGACCGTTTATCACATTTAACTTTCCAATTCTTTAGCATGCTGTGATAGTCCACTGATGTACTATCATTTCCTCTTTTTACAACAAAACTCATTTTTTTTATTTTATCATGTTTTTGACTTTTTAAAATTTTCTAATGTTTTTGGATTTTCTGAAATTTCTTACTCCCCCTAAAATTCAAAATCATTAAAAGAAATTTGAAAACAAACTGTACAAGCAAAATGACAACTGATATCGAATTACTTCAAATCGCCATCCACTTGGCATAAACAATCAGAACTCCCCCTTTCAACAAACTATTTTCCCATTATGATTTCAAAACACTTAAGTTTGTTTTAATCAAAAATGGTTTTTTGTTGGTGCACACATCTGTCGTCTTCGTCTTATATCGAGTCTCGGGTTCGTTGCGGATCTGAACAAGCATGACATCACAAGTGACATCATGAAATATGAAATTGTATGTTAACCGTTTGAGGAATGATGACCGTTTGAGTATGTAATTGTTTGATATTGTCATGACCGTTTGAAGAGGTCACAGTTTGAAAGTGTAACCGTTTGAAGGGTGGCATGTCACCTTCAAACGGTCAGGGTCTTTCCTATAAATACCCTTCAAACTTTCATCATTTGTAACTTTCAAGAAAACGAAGTGCTGCCGAAGTGTTGTCAGGTTATAAAACGTTATAGAATCAATGATACAACAGTTTTAAGCGTGAATCTTGCTGAATTGAACTCTACACGTCTGTTTCCGCCTTTCGTTTAGAGATAAACTCTTCTGATCGACTCGTTCGGGTCAGAAAACGATCCTACAAGTGGTATCAGAGCTCAGGAGGAAGAGTTCATACCAATTCAGCTTCATTTTTCTGTTTTCTACACCTTCTTTCAAAATTTAACAAGTTTTCATGGATAAAATTGGATAAATTTTTCACAGAATGTGTAAAAGTGCATTTTAACAAACCCTTGAAAGTTTCAGCTCAAAATTCGAAGTAAAAGTGGTAGAAATGGCTTGAAAACTGGTGTCCGTTTGAACGAGCCCAGCACCTGTCCGTTTGAAATTGACCTTTACCATTTGAAACTGCACATGACCGTTTGAAAAAGGCACCTTACCGTTTGAAAATGCACATGACCGTTTGAAAATGTTGGGTTAACCGTTTGAAGCAAGCACCTTCCCGTTTGAAACTGGACATGACCGTTTGAAACTGGTCTGACCATTTGAAAGTTACACCTTACCGTTTGAAACTGGACATGGCAGTTTGAACATGGTTCCCGTTTGAAAGTGGTTCTGTTGTTCACGTGATACGTGTCTTAATCTGATCAATTGTCTGACATTTACATTGAATATATACATGTGATTTAGTAACCCAATGATGTTGCATGTGATAAAGTCAGAATGCATGTGTTGTTATTAGCTTTAGTATGTCAGTTAGTCAGAATTGCATGTGGTATTTGTTTGTATTACCGATATAGGGCATGTGAAAGTGTGATGATTCATTGTTTCAACCCATGTGAGTAGTCTCGGTCCAATCAGAAACAAGTGTTGGTCACTAAATTTAAAGGCCCAATTAGAAAACATGTCTTAATCGAGATATAGGTTGTAGCATGTGATTTGGGATTGAATTTACATTGCGGTCCAATCAATTTTGAGAATAGTTATTGGTGTTGTCAGCCCATGTGATATTTTCATCGGCCCAAGAACTCTCATTTCTATTATTTTGTTAAAGGTCAAATTAGATTGTGTCATCTTTAATTGTTGTCAGGCTTTTGCATGTGATGTTTCATTGATATTGGTAAATAGGTCATCAGGTTGTTTGATACAAGTTTCAGTTCACGTGGAAATAAGGTCTGGTTTCTGTTTGCGAAGTCATTTGAAAGGGTCAAAGTCATGTCTTCGTGAACCAGGTCATTGGAAAAGGTCGTTTGATTTTGATCTGGGTCATAGCAGTCTGCACAGTCTGTCAACTCTCAGTCCGCACAGAATTGTCACCAGTTCGAGTACCAGTTGTATTATGTTATTTGATAAGTGTTTAAACTGATTGTGTTTTTGTTTGTTTGTTGTCAGGTATTTCACGAGGTGAACCAGTTCGTTTGAAAGCTAGTTTGAGAAATTCTTCGATATCGAATCATGAGTGAAGATTTTTACAACGCATTCGCAACATCTCCGACTATTCCGGGTGACATTGCTAAGAACATGAACATGGAGAATGAAACCGGAACAATGCAAAAACCCCCGAAACTTATGGGAATTGAAGATTATCATGGATGGAAGAAACGTTTCGAGAATTGGGTTCAGGCAAATCATTTAAAAGCTTAGGAAAGCATTGAAACTGAATATGAGAGGCCACAAAGCTCAGTGGGAGTTGATAAAATCATTTCAGAATTCACAGAGCAAGAGAGAGAAAGTTATAATGGAGAGAAAATGATGATCAATCTATTACAACAAGCTGTTAAAGAGGATATATTTGTGTTGCTTCAACATGATGACAGTGCTTATTCTATCTGGGAAGCTCTTAAAAAGAAATTTGAAGGAAGTACAGAAATACTACAGAGTAAAGCAGCTTTGTTGAAAAAGGAGTTTGAATTGTTTACTTGTATGCCTGGTGAGACAACAAAGATTCTCATTGAGAGATATTGTCATCTTGTTCGCACCATGTCACAGTTGAAGATTAAAAAAACTCCAGCAGAATGGGTAGAAAAGCTTGCTGATGCATTACCACAAAAGGAATGGGGTACATATTTGATGATTCTGAAAAATTCTGGACAGTTTAGCAGATTATCAATTGCTCAGTTTATTGAAAAGCTAGAGGCACAGGATCTTGAACAGCAGAAAATTGCCAGAATGAACAGTTAAAGCAATCAGCAAGATATCAAACTGTACTATAAAGGAAATGTTCAGACAGTTGAAGTGAGTCCAAAAATCCAAACAGCATTTAGTGCAGGAAATTCATCCGGAACAAGCAGTCAAAGCTCAATCAATACTAGTGGATTTTCAAATGTGAATTCTCCAAGTGTTCAAAGTGCATCTCTTGGAAATGGGCATCTGATTCAGTGTAATGTGGCTTTACATCTTCAAAATGGACAAAATTATTCTGAAGAAGTTGTGAAAAGTCATATGGGATTACTGGTCACTGCATTAGAATCTTATGAAGGGTTGATTGCTGGAAAAATTGGTAATCCGATGCTCACAAAGGAAGATTATGACCAGATCGATGCAGAGGAGTTGGAACTGATGGACATTAAATGGGCATTAGCTAGTGTTTTGAGGAGAGCAGAAAAATTTAGAATGATTACAGGAAGAAGTGATTTCTTGGATGCAAATCTTTCTAATTTAGGTTTTGATAAATCTAAAGTAGTTTGTTTTCGTTGCAGGGAGAAAGGCCATTTTAAAAGAGAGTGCAAGAATCAGGAGCCAAAAGGAGTAAAAGATCCTTTTGGAAAAGATGATTATTATAAGAAGTCCATATATCAACAAATTACTCATCTACCACATCAACAAAAGATTCTCAAACAGCTCATGGAAAAATGATCGAAGATGCAAACAGGAAAGCTTACTATGGCATTATTGATCAAGATGACGAGAAAGTGGCTGAAGGTTTTAGCTGGGATAAGTATATTCCAGCTGATCCCAATGTTAAAGCTTTTATTGCTCAGATTGTTCAGAAGCCAGAGTTGGTGAAAGAATGGATGGCTGTGTTATCTTATGATGAGAAAAGTGAAGATGAAGAATCTGTTTCTTCTAAAAATAGTTCAACAGATACTAGTGATGATGATGAAGAAGTTGAACAGATAAACATTGCAAAATCTCATTTATCTTCTGACAGTTTTGAATTTTATTTTGCAGATAAATTGAAGAAACTCAAAGAGAGAAAAGTTGCAAAAGAATTGAAGGAAGTCAAAGTGATTGAGAAGATAGTGGAAGTGGAAAAGAGAGTTGAAGTTGAAAAGATTGTGGAGGTCGAGAAGATTGTTGAAGTTACGAAACCATGTCTCACATGTTTGGAATCTTGCAAACAGTGTGAAGAAAAAGACGAGAGGTTTAGTGAATCAGAGAAGATGAAAGAAAAGTTGTTGTTTGATGTGAAAAATTTGAAAGAATCATACGATGTATTGAACAGAACTGTGAATAGTCTGGAAAAGACTAACTCTGAAAGAGAGAAAGCTTTGAAGATGTTGAATGCTACTATGATGTCAAAGCAGAAAGAGATAAATTTTTACATTGAAGAATGTGCAAAATAGAAGCAAGAGTTGGAAACTGAGAAAGCTGAAAATGAAAGAATCAGAAGATTGTTGCGAAGTTATACAAGTTGTGATTATATAATTGATAGAATTTATCCAACGGTTGAAGGTTTTGAGGCGTTTAAAGACGAAGATAAGAAGTCAAAGAAGAAAACGGATACTGGTAAGAAACAGAGTGTATGTTATAACAAGTGTCCGCCTCCAATTTGGGAAGGGTATTCGCCGAGAAAACCGAATGAGGAACAAGTCCAAAAGGCAGTTAATCTAAAGTTAGAGTCCGAGTTAACCGATGTATTACCAGACAACATTGACGTCACGTTCACAGCGTCCGACACAGATCATCAGTCCGAATTAATAAAAAGAATGGTCGATCAGGTGTTAGATAAGGATGAGGAGTCCGAGTCAATGTCTGAGTCCAGGAGTTCGAGTTCGTTTGTCAAGAGTTCAAAGTCGTCGGGAAAACGGGTGTATAGTAAAGAATTTTTGTTGTCAAAATCTAATTTGAATGATGAAACATTTGAAGTTGCATATACTTTGAATGATTCTGACAAATTATATTTTGATAAAGAATTTCCAATAAGAAGTGTTTGATTTGAAATGATCAAAAAGGTTTTCAAAATGACAGAAATTAATATTTCTGAAATAGAAGATTTAAATCTTACTGAAAAACCTAAAAAATACAATTCAAGATTTCAACAACGGTTAAACAAGAAAATGGGTTACAATTATGGTTCGGAATTTCGAAAGAAACCAAACCATAATAGTAAGTTCAAAAAGAAAGGTCTTGGTTTTATTCCACCTGAAAACTATAAAAATGAAAAATATGTTCGAGATTTTAAATAAAAAATGACATATGTTGCAGGAACTAGCCATGAAGAAGAAGCAAAGAGCTCATTCTGGAAACAGTCAAATCAGGAGTTTCTTGCTGAAAAGATGAAGTATGGAGTTTTTCAAAGGAAAGAGACAAGAACCTGTTATAAATGCAATGAAGTTGGTCATGTTGCATGGAACTGTCCTAAAGCTACTCAAACAAAACAGGAAGTTTCTTCAAAACTTAAAGAAAAGATTGTTGATGTTGAACCTCCAACTGAAAGATTCAAAGTGTTCAAAAATTCAACATATGAAGTTGGAGAGTGTTCGAAAAGGTTTTACAAGAAGAGGGGAAATCTTGACAACCAAGCTTGGGTTGTTAAGAAATCAGAGGTAAAATCTGGCGATAAATCTGATTCCACAAAATCGGAGGAGCCAAAGGTTGAGGTAAAAAGTGAAAACTCAGTGCCTCTAATGGATGATGTTCATTTTCCACCATTGAGATCTGAGAATTTTAAATCAAAGGTTGGAAAGGTTGAGATCTCAAATCAATTTTATTCTGAAAAGAATGAATTTGATGTTGAAAAAGCTTTTAATGGGAATGTAAAGAAAATTTTCGGAAAGATGCTCGATGGGAAGGTTAAAGGAGTTAAATATTTTTATGCTACAAAGAAGGCAACTTATATTCCAACTGAATCTGAATTGAAAACACCCAAGGCTGGTCAGGCTTGGGTGGATATTTTCTTTCATTGAAAAACCTGACTTGCCGGAGATCCCAAGTTTGTAATCCTGGATCAGGAATCGGCATCTTTCTTAAAAATTGATTGTGTAAATGAATCTTAAAGTTTGTTAAATTTTACAGATTGTGAATTGCCGGAGCTTCCAGGTTAGTAAGTGTGAAGCAGGAATCGGCATCTTGATTGGTAACATGTATTTGTGTAGATGTTTATTCCTACATGTGGTTATATGTTTTGGATATACTTACAAGTGGTAAGAGGTTGATTCTGACAAAGTGATTACTCAAGGTCTTTAGGTTGAACTTGATGTAATCCTGATACAAGAGATTGAATGGACAATATGATGAACCCCTAACCTAGAAGTGGTTTGAAAATCAACAAAACTAATTTTCTGGAAAAACCATTTGATTAAAACAAACTTAAGTGTTTTGAAATCACAATGGGAAAATAGTTTTGTGAAAGGGGGAGTTCTAATTGTTTATGCCTAGTGGATGGCGAATTGAGGTGATTTGATATCGGTTGTCAAGTTGTTTGTACAATTTTTTTTCAAATTTCCTAAAATGTGTTTGCATTTTAGGGGGAGTAGAAAATTTCAGAAAATCCAAAAACATTTGAAAATTTGAAAAAGACAAAAACATGATAAAATTAAAAATGAGTTTTGGTGTCAAAGAAGAGGAAATGATAGTACATCAGTAGACAGTTACAGTATGCTAAAGTATTGTAATGATTAAATAAGCGTTAAATGGTCTCACTGATGATATGCCGATAGGTTTTTACACATTTAGTAAGCTTTTTCGGGATATAAACTTAAATTCAAACTTGCTTATTTCGTGGGGAACACTACTTGGATATATAGGTAACCCCTGAAATCTCGTTTGAAAGATCCCTCTTTCTGAGATACTAGGTCTTTATGCTCAATGATATCTGGGGTATTATCCCGGGACTTCTGCTGAATGGAAATTCTGACCTAGTCCCTGGAGAATACTTTCCGCATGCTTGAAAAATAGCGCCGCCCTCAGCAAATTGATGAAACAATAAAATTGATAGTCATTGCTGTTTTAATTCAAAAGATCCTCTAAAGGGGACACACCAAAAGTCGAAGCCGTCATCTCTCTGTGTATAGGGGAGTATCGACCTGAGCTCTCACGGCCCTCGCAATTAACCCCTTACAGATATCATCTGTGGTATACTCACCTGTAAGACTGAATATTGGGATCTGGATACGGGAGTATATTCAAGAGGTGGGACACATGAATCAGTTTAAGTTCTTAATACACCTAACTCATATCCTGAATCAGTTGAAATTTGTGTGAGAATTTAAGTGGATCAGTATATTGGCAATCTAAGTGAATTGTTTAATTCTTAATGTGTAACTAAGCTCAACGGTACTTGTGACTTGTCAAAAACTGATATGATCCTCTTGCACAAACTCACAAAAATAATGTCTGTAAATATTTCTTTATTGCATTTCATTTCATTCAAAAATCCAAAAATATTTTTAGTGTGTTTTAGCATAAATTTTGAAAAATACAAAAAGATTTTCGACAACTGGTGTTGGAGAGCTAATTTTCAAAATTCCGAGTGCTAAACATGATGAACAGATGGTTTGGGAGAGTGTGTTGGTTTTAAAATTAAAAATGATATATCTTCAAGTGGTTCATCAATGATTAACATTGTAAATTCATTCTTTGATAGTATAATTCATGCAAGTGGTTCATTAGATAGTGAGATTGTTTTTACAGGTTGTCATCAGAAAATTTATTTTTGGGTAAAGAATGTGCAGGATATTTGAATGATAGAGAACCAGGTTCCGATACCTGAAGATTGTGTGATTTTAACATGCCAGACTGCGATCCCAGCATATCGAAAAGGGGAGTCTGAAGACATCCGAGTAGAGATTGATCGTGGGGAGTTTGTTGGTGATGAAAAGAGAAGAAAGAAGATTTGAGGATTCTTACAACGTCAGACACTTCAAAGAATTCGAGAGGACTGATAAAGACTGAAGATGCGAAGACTCGACAATTAAGACTCGTCAACATCTGAGGGGGAGTCTGTTGGTGCACACATCTGTCGTCTTCGTCTTATATCGAGTCTCGGGTTCGTTGCGGATCTGAACAAGCATGACACCACAAGTGACATCACATATGTGACATCACAAGTGACATCACATAGGTGATATCACAAGTGACATCATGAAATATGAAATTGTATGTTAACCGTTTGAGGAATGATGACCGTTTGAGTATGTAATTGTTAGATATTGTCATGACCGTTTGAAGAGGTCACAGTTTGAAAGTGTAACCGTTTGAAGGGTGGCATGTCACCTTCAAACGGTCAGGGTCTTTCCTATAAATACCCTTCAAACTTTCATCATTTGTAACTTTCAAGAACTTTCCGGCCAGAGCAACGAAGTGCTGCCGAAGTGTTGTCAGGTTGTAAAACGTTATAGAATCAATGATACAACAGTTTTAAGCGTGAATCTTGCTGAATTGAACTCTACACGTCTGTTTCCGCCTTTCTTTTAGAGATAAACTCTTCTGATCGACTCGTTCGGGTCAGAAAACGATCCTACATTTTTCCGGAAAATTAGTTTTGTTGATTTCATAAAACCACTTGTAAGTTCGGGGTTTTGTTCATCATTTTGTTCTTTCAACTACTTGTGAATGAATCCCCTTTTTCTTAACCACTTGAATGAAAGTTAAATCAAGTTCAATTTAATGACCTTGAATAACCATTTACATATGAAAATCCTGTTTCAACCACTAGTAGGTTCAAATCTACCAGTTATAAAACAAAGTATGACAATTTAAGAACAACTACCACTTGTACACTGAACTACCATTTGCAGGAAAAAAAAAATGCCGATTCCTACTCCACACTTACCAACCTGGAAGTTTCGGCAAGTCCATAACCTGTAGAATTTTAACAATTTTTAAATGTTTCACAAAAACAAATTTTCAAGAAGGATGCCGATTCATGCTCCACGATTACCCACTTGGGAGCTCCGGCAAGTCAGAATTTTAAGCAGAAAAAGCAGTCACCCAAGCCTGACCAGCCTTGGGTGATTTTGGTACACATCTATCCCACCATCTTTTCGATTGATAAAATTCTTTTGCACCTTTAACCTTTCCATCAACCATCTTTCCGAAAATATGTTTAATTTTCCCATTGAAAGCCTTTTTAGCATCAAATTCTTCTTTACCAGAGAAAAATTGACCTGAAATCTCAAACCTACCTTTTGATTTCAAATTTTCTACCCGTAATAGTGGAAAATTTTCATCGTTCAACTCAGAAACGGAATTCTCATTCTTTTTCTCAACAGATGACTCCTCTGATTTTATGGAATCAGATTCATTGTCAGAACTACTCTCAGATTTAACAACCCATCTTTGTTTGTTCAAATCAACTTTTCTTTTGTAAAAACGTTTTGAAACCTCACCAGTTTCAAAAATTGAATTTTCAAACACATTAGATTTCTCAGTTGATTGTTTATTAACACATTTTTCTTTCAATTTTGAGTTAACAGAAACTCCCTGTTTTGTGTTATTGGACTGTTGACAATTCCAAGCAATGTGTCCAATCTTGTGACATTTGAAACACGTTCTTCTCTCAACTCTTCGTTCAGTTCTCATCAACATATTCTTTTTCTTCTCAGCAAGAAACTCTTGATTTGACTGTCTCCAGAATGGTTTCTTCTGCTCTTCTTCAGAACTTCCTCCTGCAACAAATTTTGTTTTTGGTTTATAATTTTTCTCATTTTTATGATTTTCTGAAGAACTAAAACCAAGACCTTTCTTTTTGAAATTACCGTTATGGATTGGTTTCTTTCGATAACCAGAACCAGAATTGTAACCCTTTTTCTTGTTCAATCTCTGTTGAACTCTTGAAGTGTACTTTTTAGGTTTTTCATGAAGATTTAAATCTTTTATTTCAGAAAAATTAATTTCTGTCAATTTAAAAACCTGTTTGATCGATTCAGATTTGACACTTCTTATTGGAAATTCCTCATCAGAATATAATTTGTCTGAATCATTCAAAGTATATGCCACTTTGATTGGTCCATCATTCAAATTAGATTTTGATAACAGGAATTCTTTATTGTAAACCCTTTTAACCGGTGAACTCGAACTCTTTTCTGACGAACTCGAACTTTCAGACTTAGACTCCGACTTTGACTCTTCATCCATATCCAATACCTGATCGACCACTTTCTTTAACAACTCAGACTCATGATCAGTGTCAGACGCTGTGAATGTGACATCAATATTGTCTGGTAACTCATCAATGATTTCAGACTTTAACTTTATGTTGAGCACATTTTTCAATTGTTCCTCATTTGGCTTTCTGGGAGAATAACTTTCATAGACCGGGGGCGGACACTTATTATATTTGACAATTTGTTTCTTACCAGTATCCTCTTCCTTCTCTTTATCTTGGAAAACTTCAAGACCTGCAACAGTAGGATAAACTCGATCAATCAAATAATCACATGTTGTATAACTCAACAACAAATGTTTGATTCTTTTACTCTCAATCTTTTCAAGTTCCACATCCTGCTTTAGCTTTGCACAGTCTTCAATATACTCATTTATGACCTTCTGCTTTGTCATTAATGTTGAGCTCATCTTTATCATATCAGCCTCAACTTCTGAATTTGTCTTTTTCAGATCAATCACCGTTTTGTTCAGTACATCATATGATTCCTTTACATACTTTACATCAGACAACAAATTTTCTTTCAATTCTTCCAGTTCACAAATCTTCTTGTCTTTCTTCTCACAATGTTTGCAAGACGCCAAACATTTCAGACAAGGTTTAATGACCACAACTATCTTTTCAACCTCGACAATTTTCTCAACTTCGACGAGTTTCTCAACTCCGATTATTTTTTCAATCTCAACAATTTTCTCTACCACTTTCTCCACTTCAACGATTTTTTCTATCACCTTTTCAATTACTGATTCAACATTTTGTTCTTCAGCTTTCATCTTTGTCTTGTCATCAACTATTCTTATTGCTTCTAGCTCTCTCTTTAATCTGGCAATCTTCTTCTCATTCAGCATTTCAACTTTATCTGCAAAAAAAAAAAATTAAAACTATCAGGATCCAGACCTTTTCTAGCTTTATTAAGATATTCTTCTTCATCATCGGTATCAATATCACTTCCTAAATCTGGAAAAATCTGTATTCTTTTAGGACTAGATTTGACTTCATCTTCTTCCAGAATTCTAGCAACAAGACCTGAACCAGGTGGAATGTATTTATCCCCACTAAATCCCTCTGCAACCTTTTCATCATCTTGGTCAATTATACCATAAAGAGCTATTTTCTCCTTTTCTTCAATGGTACGTGCATGTGCGGTTTGTGGTTGTTGAGCAATCTGATGAAAAATTGATTTTTGATAATAATTATTTTTTCCAGACTGATCTTGTCTTCCATTTGCTTCTTTGTTTTTGCACTCACGCTTAAAATGACCTTTTTCTCGACAACGAAAACACGTAACCTTTGATTTGTCAAACCCTATTGGAGATTTAGACAATTCATTAAAGTCATCTCTTCTAGTGATTTGTTGAAACTTTTCTGCCCTTCGAACAGCACTGGCTAAACACCACTTGACGTTCATCAACTCAAGTTCTTCAGCATCAATCTGCTCATAATCTTCTTTAGTAAGCATCGGATTTCCAATTCTGCCAGCAATCAAACTTTCATATGATTCTAACATAGCAACAAGTGATGCCATGTGTTGCTTAGCTATTTCCGGAGAAAGATTTTGACCATTTTGAATGTTTAAAATGACATTGCATTGAAGATTTGTTGAGTTCTGTCGTTGAGGAATTGGTGTTGTAAAATTTGGATCAAAACTTGAATATGAAGATGAATGTCCACCACTCTGAGTTACAGTACCATCCTTCGTTCCAGACGAACTATCAGCACTGAAACCAGTTTGAATCTTTGGGCTTGGAGTAACTTCAAATTTGTTTCCTCTATAGTATAAACTAACATCTTGTTGAATATTTGCATTCTTCATGATTGTTGTTTTCTGGATATCCAACTCATGCTCTTCAATTTTATGAATAAACTGTGCCAGATTCATATTTTCATATTTTCTCATGTGTTTTAGAATCAACAAATAAGTTCCCCATTTCTGATGTGGTAATGCATCAGCTAGTTTATCAACCCATTCATCGTCGTCTTTCTTTATATCCAATCTTCCCATTTCCAAAACTAGATGACAATATCTATCAATAGTCATTTTTGTTGTTTCATGGTCAAAAGCTACAAACATGTCAAATGATTTCTTCAATAATGCCTTTTTGTTCTTGATTATATCTGCACTTCCTTTAAACTTTTGAATCAATGCCGTCCAAATTGATCTAGCAGTACCCTCATGTTGGAGCAAAACAAAAATATCTTCTTTAACTGCTTGTTGAAGAATACTAATCATCATCTTTTCACTTGTATACTTCAATTTTTCAATCTCTGAAAAGTCACAAAAAGTCTTTTCAAGCCCACGTTCATTTTTCTGTTTCTCGTAATCTTTCTCTAATGAACACCATGCGTCAAACTTATAAGCTTGCACCCAATTCTCAAACCGATTTTGCCATCCTCTAAAATCTTCAATGTACATAAGCTTCGGTGGCTTTTGATAAGTTCCCGTCTCATTCTCACTGTAAAGAGTTTCAGCAGCTGTAACAGGAGCAACCGGTGTAGCAAACGCATTGTAGAATTCCTCTTCCATGATTTGGTAACAAGTTTTTCAAAACAGACACTTTCAAACGAAATTCCAACACAAACGAAATCAAAATTTTCAAGCGAAATAGTAATTTCTTTCGAACAGACCAAACGAAATATAATTTCGTGTGAAATTAACTTTGATTCAAACGAAAATAGCTAATTTCGTGCGAAATCAGTCAAGCAAAATAACACCTTGGTGCGAAATACCCAGATTTCGTATGAAATCAAGTATTTTTCAAGCGAAATAGCAATTTCAAGCGAAATCAATTGCTAATTTCATGCGAAATACCGCTGACATCATCATGACCGATCTGATTTTCAAGTGAAATTACCAATTTTACCAGTTTTAGATCGAATTAAGGTCCAATTCTTTCAAGGATTCGTTAAAACACTGTTTCGCACAAAATATGTGAAATTCAAGTCATTTTGACCGTGAAAACTTGTGAATTTTGTAAAAGAAGGTGTAGAAGACAGAAATTATGGCTGTTTTGGTAAGAACTCGTCTTCCTGAGCTCTAATACCACTTGTAGGATCGTTCTGTGACCCAAACGAGTCTATCAGAAGAGTTCTCGGTCTAATCAGAGGCGGAATTCATTGATTAGACTTTGTAACAGCTCGAAATTCACTTAATTGTCTTGTATTATTGATTTAACACGATTACAGATCAGTAGACACGTCGGCAGCACTTCGGTACCGGAATCATCAACATTACAAATGAAATGGCAGCTACCCTATATATAGGTGTTGTAATTTCGCACGGAAATGGCAAATGCTATTTCGTGCGAAATAGCTATTGCTAATTTTGTACGAAATAGCTACTTGCTATTTCATGCGAAATTACCTTCTAACACACAAAACCTATATTTCTCGAACTACATGCCCTGATCTAACAATTCTAGTATAAGACTCGATACAAGACGAAGTCAACAGACGTAATGCACCAACATTTGCCAAGTCGCTCAGTGATTTCGAAAGGTCCGACATAACGCGGATTGAGTTTGCCTCGCTTGCCAAAATGAACAACACCCTTCCAAGGTGAGACTTTGAGTAGCACTCGATCCCCAACCTGGAACTCGAGTGGTTTCCTGCGCTTATCAGCGTAGCTTTTCTGACGGTCACGAGCTGCCACCATTCGTTGTCGTATCTGAGCAATCTTCTCAGTTATGTCTACCACAAGTTCTGGTCCTGTGATTTGGCTATCACCTACTTCTGCCCAACAAAGAGGTGATCGGCATTTACGTCCGTACAATGCCTCAAACGGAGCGGCCTGGATACTGGTGTGGTAGCTATTATTGTACGAAAACTCTACCAAGGGAAGGTGCTTTTCCCAACCATTGCCAAAATCAATTACACATGCTCGAAGCATGTCTTCAAGGGTTTGGATGGTACGTTCAGACTGCCCATCCGTTTGCGGGTGATATGTTGTGCTCATGTCTAATCGAGAGCTAAAAGACCTGTGCATTGCCTGCCACAGCTCAGAAGTAAAACGTGCGTCCCGATCGGAAATAATAGAGGTTGGCACTCCGTGCCTCGAAACTTTCCTTAAGATAAACGTCTGCTAGAGTGGAGAACTTATCCGTTTCCTTGATAGCCAAGAAGTGTGCAGACTTTGTGAGTCGATCCACGATCACCCAAATGGTGTCATTTCCACGTTGAGATCTAGGCAGGCCAGTAACGAAATCCATGGAAATCTGCTCCCATTTCCATGTCGGGATCTCTGGTTGTTGGAGTAGGCCTGATGGTTTCTGGTATTCAATCTTGACTCTCGCATAAGTCAAACATTTACTGACGTAAGTTGCTATGCGGGCTTTCATGCTAGGCCACCAGTAGGTAGTCTTTAAGTCGTGGTACATCTTATCCGAACTAGGATGTACTGAGTAACGAGACTTATGCGCTTCATCCATTACAAGCTCGCGTAAGTTTTCATAAAGTGGGACCCAAATACGCCTTGTTACGTAATAGGCACCGTCTTCCTTTTGTTCTAACCGTTACCTCGATCCTCGTAAGAACTCAGTCCTGATATTCTCTACTTTAAATGCTTCAACCTGAGCATCTCGTATCTGAGTAGGAAGACTGGATTGGATAGTAAGCTGTAACGCTCGCTCGCACGCGCTTAAGTGTAGTGTCCTTTCGACTGAGGGCGTCGGCCACAACGTTGGCTTTGCCCGGATGGTACTTGATTGCGCATTCATAATCATTCAAGAGTTCGACCCATCGACGTTGTCGCATGTTTAACTCCTTTTGCTTGAAGATATGCACGAGGCTCATATGATCGGTATAAATGGTGCACTTGGTACCGTACAGGTAATGTCTCCATATCTTAAGTGTGAAAACAACTGCTCCCAGCTCCAGATCATGAGTAGTGTAATTCTTCTCGTGAACCTTAAGTTGCCACGATGCATAGGCAATGACCTTGTCACGTTGCATCAACACGCAACCAAGTCCCTGAATGGACGCATCGCAATAAACCACAAAATCGTCTGTGCCCTCAGGCAATGAAAGGATAGGTGCACTACATAGTCTATCTTTCAAGTGCTGAAATGCAGATTCCTGTGCATCACCCCAACGATAGGTGACACCCTTTTGAGTTAGTTAAGTGAGAGGTTGTGCAATCTTGGAGAAATCCTTGATGAACCTTCTGTAGTAGCCTGCCAGACCCAAGAATTGGCGGATTTCTGTTGGCGTACGGGGTGCAGGCCAGTTCTTAATCGAGTTGACCTTGGATGGATCAACATGAATCCCATCCTTGTTTACCACATGGCCTAGGAAATGGACTTCACGAAGCCAGAAGTCGCATTTCGAAAACTTAGCATAAAGTTGCTCTGTTCAAAGTAGTTCCAAAATAAGTCTCAGGTGTTGCTCGTGTTCCTCCTGACTCTTCGAATAGATCAGGATGTCGTCGATGAAAACTATGACAAACTTATCCAGGTAAGGTTTACACACCCTATTCATAAGATCCATGAAGACCGCAGGTGCGTTCGTCAATCCAAAGGCATAACCAGAAACTCGTAATGCCCATAACGAGTCCTGAATGCTGTCTTAGAGATATCCTCGTCTCGGACTCTCAGTTGATGGTATCATGACCTCAGGTCAATGTTGGAGTAGAAGCTCGACCCTTGCAGTTGGTCGAATAAGTCATCAATGCATGGGAGTGGATAGCGATTCTTCACAGTCACCTTGTTGAGTTCGCGGTAGTCAATACACATTCTGAAGGTACCATCTTTCTTCTTCACAAATAACACTGGAGCTCCCCAGGGCGAAGAGCTAGGACGTATAAAACCCTTTTCCAAGAGTTCTTGTAGTTGAGTAGATAGTTCTTCCAATTCAGATGGAGCTAGACGATAAGGTGCACGAGCTATGGGCACTGTTCCAGGAGTTAGCTCGATTTGAAATTCGACCTGGCAATGAGGCGGTAGACCAGGTAATTCCTCAGGGAACACTTGAGGAAAGTCACGTACGATCGAAATATCTTCTATCTTCTTCTCTTTCTTTGAGGTGTCAGTGACGATGGCTAAAATAGCAGTGTGGCCCTTTCACAAACACTTATGGGCCTTGAGGAAAGAGATGATGCCCACGACAGCACCACTCTTATCACCATTTATCACGAGAGGTTCTTCCCCAGAATGAGGAATACGGACGATTTTCTCCTTGCAAATAATCTCCGCTTGCTGTTGAGACAGCCAATCCATCCCAACAACGACGTCGAAACTACCCAAAACTATAGGAATGAGGTCGATAGAGAAGGTCTGACCAGCGAGTACGAGATTACAACCCTTAACTATGTGTGTGGCCTCTAAACTTTTACCATTTGCTAACTCTATGACATGCTTGGTGTTCAAAAGTGTTGGTGTGCGTTTAAGCATTTGACTAACTTTTAAGGACACATAGCTAGTATCGGCACCCGAATCAAATAAAACAGTAACAAAGAAATCATCCAGAAGAAACTTACCCATCACCACGTTGGGATCGTTCCTCGCGTCACCCTGACCCAGCACAAAAGCACGTCCCCTGGCACCATTGCCATCGTTGTTACCCCCGTTATTGTTCCCGTTCCCCTGATTATTGTTGTTGTTCTGATTCTGGTTCAACTAGGGGCAATTCCTCTTGATGTGACCTTCAGCACCGCACTGATAGCATCCCCTGTTACCCTGCTGTTGCTGCGGCTGATTCTGTGGAGCTGGTGGCTATTGTTGACGGTTCTGATTTGTAGGTCGCGCGCCCCTACAATCCTTAGCTTCATGACCAAACTTGTTACACCTCAAACAACGACCCTTATTGCACTGCCCACTATGATGCCTGTTACATCGGTTGCACTTGGGGTGGTTTCCCCTGTATCCACCCTGCCCTTGACTACCAGAAGATTGCTGACCAGGACTCTGGTAGTCATCAGTCTTTCACTGCTGAGATTGAGACAGAGCTGATGTTGAACCCTTGCTTGAGACTCCATCCCATTTGCGCTTGTTTTCACTGGGGGCATCAGAAGTAGTAGTTGTAGTACCAATACGCTTAGGCAGCTTGTTCTGCTCCACGGCCTGATCGGTGAGACGATGAGCCAAACGAATAACTTGCTGGATAGTAGCGAGGTTTGCTGCAGTCACATGACTCTGAATCTCTGGCACTAACCCTTTAAGGTACAGCTCGATACGCTTAATAGGAGGATCCACCATAGTAGGACACAGGATAGCCAGCTCGTTCGATCTCTTCGTGTATGCTTCAATTTCCGACCCCGTCATCTTTAAGTTAAAGAACTCTACTTCCAGCTTGTGGATGTCATCACGATTACAGTATTCCTCTTTGATCAATTCCTTGAAATCTTTCCAGGAGGTGGCATTAGCAGCAACCAACCCCAGCATCTGAACCTGAGCGTTCCACCACGTGAGCGCTACACCTTCAAGAGTACTAGTAGCATACTTCACCCTACGTGCCTCAGGGCATTCACAGATCTCGAAGACAGACTCGAGCTTCTCAGACCAGTGAAGGAGGCCTACAGCTCCCTCTGTGCCATTGAAAGTAGTAGGTCGGCAGTCCATAAAAGTTTTGAAAGTACAAACAGGAGGCTGAGCATGTTGACCTGTCGTGTGTGTAAGAAGAGACAAGATTAAGCACAAGTGTTGGTTTATGAGAGTAGGATCTAAAGATCCTAGAGTAAGTTGCTATGGCAGGTTATACCTCCTGCCTGAGAGGCTGCGAGTGCTGTGGTAACTTGTTCATTAATTAAAGCCGTCAGGTGGGCTTGAGTTAGGTTGACACATCCACTCATGATCTTCATATCAAAGGAAACATGAGTGAGAAAAGGTGTCGCGAAAGTGCGATGACAGAAGAGAGTAAGCATTTATGTGTTTCAAACAATAGTTACTATATTCATCTAAGCATATCATGAACAATGTACTATGTAACTAACAGGTATGTAATATAAACATAAACCATATCACCTAGAATGTTGAGTCTTGCACGTCGAGCGAAGCGTCATTGTGGATCGTTGAGCACTATTCAGGTTATAGTTTGGTTTTATTAAAAAGCTTTTCCTCCTTTTTTAAACCAAGTTCACTATAACCAATGGCTCTGATACCAATCTGTCACACCCCCAAAATCCACATGCGGAGTATCACCGCTTGGAGGCGTGACTGACCAGGATCCAGCCACCAATCATATTGAACTATGCAATTAAGTAAATAAAACCAACCCAATATAATTGGTGTTTAAAAGAAATCAAACATGTTTAAGCAATCAGCGGAAGCATAGTAATGTTTAAATAACCAAAACATAATTTAAAGTTCAAATGTCAAGTACGGGACATAACAGTCCATATCCCACAACGACCTCCTCCTCATGCAAGCTCCATAAGCATCTAACGACCTGCAAGGCATGTAACAACGAGTCAACAACAAAGTTGAGCAAGTTCACAGTTGGTTGTTTAGTTATACCAGTTTGTTTTGAAAACCACAAGTTGTTTTGTAAACCACGATTTAACCAGTTCCTTTATTTCCCAAACCATATCCATGATCAGTGGGGGCTTCCCCATGTGAACCACTAGACCGTTACCAAATCGACAACTGACGAACAATAGTTGTGCCCTACGTCAAAGTCTATCATCATTGACAGTTTGCCCAGATCCATTAGTACACGCCCGTCCGAACGGCACGGTGTGAGGCTTGTCAACCCTAATAGCGCTATTAACTAATGACCCGCTCGCCATTGGCCCGGCGATTAAGTCGATATAAAATTGAGGGACTTCATGATAGAGTTTTGTCTAGTAAGTTAAGGTTGTTGTCCTACCCAAGGAGGACGAACGTACGTATTCTACCCAAGGAGAATACGCAGGATTAAGATTGGCATCCTACCCAAGGAGGATGGCCGTACATATCCTACCCAAGGAGGATATGTAGGTACCGTTTCAAATTCTTTAACCCATTCCCAACCACCGGGAATCCCATGCCTTAGAAAGTGTGTGAACTCACCTCGGTTTGCTCGGTAAGATTATTACTCGCTCACAAATAATTCAATCCAAGCCTATAGTGTTTATACATGCGTAATCAGTTGATAATCACATAGTTCAAGTAACAGTCATGATCATCACGTATATTCAAGCAACAACTAACACATAGCATTTAACAGTTATACAAGCTCATGCAACCCATGCTTTATATTTAACAACACATAACTAACATAGTTATCCCTTAACAGACTTAACTGAGTTTACTGTGCAGTTTACCATTACCCACTAGACGAAACTCCCTGTTTCACCATAAATCCCATTTGACGAAACCCTAAGGTTTCGCCATTATTACCCTTGGCGAAACCCCCAGGTTTTCATCGTGTTCCCCTTGATGAAACCCCATAGGTTTCGTCGTGGCCTATGTTGACGAAACCCCCTGGTTTTCGTCGACAATAGTGTTTCGTCAAGATCATAGGTTACGTCGTGTTAACAAATAATCACCCAGAAACCCTAACTGCCGTCAAAACAATTTGTTTGCAAACGTAACCCAATCATTCATCTAATCAAATCAATACATATGATAGTAATTACATGAACTCAAATTCGGTAATATAAACAGTTTAGCTTCATCGATCAATATCATCTAGTACATATCAATAATACAGTAGATTCAATCATCAACGTAAAACCCAAACCATACAAATCAATTTAATCAACAATCAAAATCACATCACAGCCGATCTGCATAAAAGAGCACTTCAACCATTGACTAATTTTTCCAATATTTCCAAACCCTACACTTCACAGCCTATAAGCATGGTTTCTAGTACATCCCACAATATACACAGTAGTTTGCAAACAATAGATATATAACAATCATCCAATGCATAACAATAATCTAAACACAAAGACGGTTCACTAACCGATTAAGATACGAGACTAGCAACGATTCCGGTAGAGCTAGAGGCTGCCGTCGCACAGGAGAGGGAGCGAGAGACCTTAGGGTTTGGAGATTGATAACTGATAAGCTTTTACGTAACCCTAAGTTGTTATATATTCGTATATAAGAGTTGGGCCCTTACTGGGCTTCGTGATGAGTTGGGCCGACAAAACCCTAAGTTTCATCGTGATGGCCATGGCGAAACCTCAAGGTTTCATCGAGACGGGTTGTGGCGAAACCCTTGAGTTTCGTCGAGCTTGAGGTGAAACCCAAATGTTATTAAGTTAGGGTTTTTAATCTCTTACACGGATCACAAGTTTATAGCATCAAACACATATCATAATAGTCACATAACGTCTCAACATATAACAAACGTGCAAAGTTACAAGGCAAACAATAACTAAACAATTAACGTGTAGAGGAAAGACCTTGAAAACTCGAGTTGTCACAGTGTTCATTGTTAAAATATCAAAACATGATAAAATTAGTTGCAGGCAATCACATGGAAAAGGACTAGGGAGATGAATTTAGGTGGACAAATATAGTGGCAATCATTCAGATTACTCAGTAGTAGATCAGTGTTGATAAGTGAAGTCAAGCCCAAAACCTCGTGATTTGATCCCTGAGCAATTAAGATATTTCCTAATTTTTTTTTATTTTGGTAAATAATTGTTAGATATTATTTATTTTTGTTTTTATAGGTTTTAGACTCGTAAAACGAGCTCGGGAGGTTGAGGATTATTTAAATATTAAAAATATTTTGGTGAACTTGAAAAAGAAATTAAAAAATTGTTATGTCGAAATCTTGAATTTGACTGAAACCTAGTTGCGAGTCGCAATCATGGTTTCGGCCCAATTAAGGTTGAATGAAATGGGCCCTTATCTGTATTGACATAGGCCCGACCCATGTCCAGGATGGTATAAAAGGGATATTTCGAGTGGAAACCTCATTTCACTCGAAACCTCTCAGATTTTCTCTCAAAATTCTCTCTGATTCCGACCTATTGTCTCCGGTTCTGACTCATTAACAGCAGTGATTTCAAGGTAATCTCGATTAAACACTGGTTTTTACTTGAAGATTAATTGAAGGTGTGAAGAGATGTATGAAGATTTGAAGATGATTAACAACCCTAATTATCCTCATAATTGGGTCTTCAACAAGATTATTGGGTGTTTGTGGATTTTAATCCATAATTAATTGATGATGCTTATCTAAGGATGTTTGGGAGATTCCGACTGAGGTTGCGGGTGAAGATTTCAAATGACTTGAGATTTGTCCGGTTGCGAGTCACAATCTCTGTTGTTTCGACTCAAAACTTGACTCAAAACCTTGAGGTCTCGACTGAGGATTGCAAATCGAGATCACTTGGTTCCGACTCGAAATCACATGGTTTCAACTCGAAACCATCTGGTTCCGACTCGAAACCTCTTGGTTCCGACTCGAGATCTTGATTGTTTTTCTTAAAATAATATTATTGTTATCCACTCACAACCAAGTCTGATTGCATGGTTTCGACTGATTTGTTCATGTTGACTACGTTGACCATGACTTAGTTGTTTTTCAAATTAAATAAGTTGACAGGTTAACCAAGTGTTAGAATTTTTTGTACTTATTGATGTGCGTGAATTAAATATATTTTTATAAATGAATTTTCTTTCACACAAATTTAGTTTTAAAATGATTTTCACCTAAGAACTAAACTACACACACAAAAGGGCAAGTGTACCCGTCGAGTGGTAATATAGTTTATCGGCAAGAACCGGATATCAATCCGTGGACGCGGTGTCTCGATACTAAACTTTTGTTACTTTAAATCCTTTTCAATTAACGGGGTGGGTTTTTCTAAATTAACATGCAAATGAATAAAACTACTAAATATTCTAAAAAATAACAATATCTAAAAAAGTTTGCCAAAACTAAGTATCCACTAACAAACATGTGACAACAAGGGGAAGGATTAGTGATGATGCAAGCTCTAGTTTCAACTAAGTCCCCAATCAAGGCTTCCTAGTCTTACAATTCTTAGGAAGTCTTAAAATGAATTAACATTCTAATCACCTAAAATTTATTCTTTTAAGTTCACTTGCTAAGTTGATGTTAATCTTTAATCATAAGTAATTTGTTTGTCAAAATTCCTAACTCTACAACTTAGGGAAAACTAATATGAACAACACACTAATCACCCAAACTTGGTTTAAAGTACGCAACATCTTTATCTTGTTCTTGATATGAATCACAAGCATGGTCATGCTAGATAACAATCTTGGACTAAATCATCATACTAACACAAGCACACACCATAGAATTCATATAAACATTCTTTTATCTTTCCATATCTAAATGCAAGAATCCATACACATGTTCAAATCATCATTCAAATCATGTTAGCAATTACCATTCCTAGTTTCATGCTATGAATCAATCTTAACAAGTTAACAAGATTCAATAATTATAATCTTTACATGGGCTTTCCAACACATCATGTAGATACTTATGATCAAACAATCAAGAACAACACTTTAAACATGCACATGAACTCCAAGAACAAGACTAAACATTACTATGAAGATTAACAAGAACAATCATCACATCTTCTTCCATATTATCACACGTTCATAAGCTTCAACAAAGTTTAAGCAACACAAATGTTTTGCTCATAAGGCTCATAACTACTAAATCAACTACAAGAAAGCTTAAATTGTTCATGATGTAGAAAGTAGGCTAACCAAGTTTAAAGACAAGATTAAAGTGGTAAATGTGTGAATCTTCAATGGTTTAGTCTTCTTCAAGCTCCTCCTTGGCTTCAACAATCTTCCAAGTTCAGAATTTTGAGAGAAAACTTCACCAAGATGCTCCAACTCCCTTGCAAATGAGCTTGAAACTCATATTTAAACTGCTGGATGTTGGCACGACCATGCCACCTTTTGGCACGGTCGTGCCTGGAAAGTGTCAGAGTCACTTTTCGTCTGTCGATCTTGTTTGCTACCATTTCTGGAAAAATCTCGCTTAAACGTTTCTGAGATGGCACGACCATGCCAGATCATGGCATGGTCGTGCGTGTCAATTAATACTCGATGATGACTAGTGCGATCTCGGAAATAAGCTTATCAGAAGTTGTTTTTGACCTGGCACAGTCGTGCTTGGTGCTGGCACTGTTGTACGGATCGCTGATCTTTGAAGGTTGTGCTGGTGACTGATAGTGTTGGTTGAGAGTGCCGACGTTGGGTGGCTTGGCACAGTCGTTTGTGTGGTTGGCACGGTCGTACCATATCTGGCAGTTTGCTGGAATGCTTCATTTTTGCTCCATTTTGCTCCAAAAGCCTTCATTTCAACACCGGGCCAAAGCCCGGATCTGTATTTTCACAAACAACTCAAATGAGTACTAAAATCAATGAAAATACAAATAGTTTTCACATAAACCGGGCGTATTTGATGTTTAAAAGATGTATAAATTCTTATACATCAAACATCCCCACACTTGAACTTTGCTTGTCTTCAAGCAAACTAAAATTAACAAAACTCTCTCAATGGCAATCATCTCAACTTGTATTTCATAGGCATAAATAAATAATTTGGGTTATAGCAATGAAGGAGTACTCGACATAAAAGAAAAACCAAAAAGGTATGCAAAATATATTTATGAGCAATGGTCCATCTTAGAAATCCCTACAAACTCACCTTACATTCTACAATGTTCACACACACTTGGCTAAATATAGGTGCACATACAATTTATGGAGTATGTTTAGAACACTCGATGCCAAGATGATGACTATTCGATATCATAAGCTTATGGAAGGATCAAATCTAATCACTCGACAAAAGTATAACATAAATCATGAGGTCTTGAAACACAAGAAAATAGAACTATATAACTAAATAATATCTAACCGAGAGCAACTCCCAAAATTGCCCTAACGAAGCCGATTGATAAGGCTTTTCCAAACTATATTTCTTCGGGTTTTTTTAACCCATGCTTTAGAGAGAACTAAGTACGTCTACTTAGATAAAAAAACTCTTGACCATGAGTTTGCACTAAAAAGAATAAGATACTATACAAAAGGCTACGAGTTACTCACAAACCGAACCAGGCTTCCAAACAAAAAAATGGGTTAGAAATATAAAAGGCTAATTTGGCTAAGTGGTTAATATTTAGTGGTTTAAGAAAATGAAAGGGAAAGGCAGTTTGACTAGGGGTGTAAGGTTTCCTAATACCTCAATTATTTTAATGCTATATGTTTGCTTTGCGGCCTTGAAATGTATACCTAACACAAGTTCTAAATCGCAAAATTCACCCGGCTCACTCAATCTTTGCCCGCAAAAACATGAGCAAAAATAATCCTAAAGCTATAAGGCTAAAAAATAACTCACGAAAATGGGTGTATTGGGTAAATATGCAAGGCAAACAAGTAGGTCAATCGCTTGATTTCTCATGCTCAATTTCATACCAAAAAAAACTTGTTACTTAACGGTGATCCTTACGCGAGCGAACCCCCTTTTTGAGTTTACCCTTATTTATTTATCAAAAAAATTTAGTGCTTATTTCGATACTTATGTTGATTTTATTAATATGCCACAAATATTGATAAAGAGAGCTTTGCATTATTATTATTATTATTATTATTATTATTATTATTATTCTTATTATTATTATTATTATTATTATTGTTATTGTTTTTTTTTATTTGACAACAAAGCTCAAGCGCTAAACCACCTCCCCACACTTAAATTGTACATCGCCCTCTATGTGCAACAAAAAATCGAATAAGCAATGGAAATGCGAATTTAATACAAATAAAGGAAGGTAGGAACACGAAAACTCCCCTGAAACATAAAGGTTAGAACAGAGCAATACGAAGTAAAAAGGAGCATCCATATAGAACTACCGAGCCATCCATCAAACCAACATCTCATCGGGCCAACACTGCACACTTAGCAAACATGATCAAATTCAAAAGAATTTACCCAACCCATTTTACCCTTGCCTTTGTTTATTTATATAACCCACTAAACTAAAGCAATAGAAATAAACGAGCTACGACGGAGGGGTTTACGAACTACGAAAAATGGCACACCCCTCAAACACGAAAAAAATACAAGATAAGTAATGGGACTAAACCCTGTCACCAGATCCGGAAGGACCGACATCATCCCGGCGATCGAATCTGGACTTGCGTGTGAAGCGCGGAGGCGGCTGCGTGTATGGTGCATTAAGCGAGTTCACCATATGTTGTTGCGAACCAAAAAGCCAGTTGAAGCTGACGGGTTTACTCATACATATCTTCCATGAAGTTCCCCTGTAGTTGCTTCTCAGCACGAATCAGACCCACATCTCATTTCACCTCCTGCTGGTCTAAGGCGAGTCCATCTGTCCGCCTATAGAGATCAATCGATGACGGCTCATACGGACCATAGCCACCATGCTCGTAACCACTACCACCATATCTGCCATACACATTCTCCTAGTTTGCGCTATCAAAACCTTGGCCCATCTGACCAATCTGTATGTGGGGTCCCATTCCCCCAGCGCCCACCTCAGGCTCGTGAACTGGAATATCGTGCATGTGGACATCATCACCGCCACCATCACCACCATCACCACCATCATCATCATCATCAACATCATCATCATCATCATCATTATCATCATCATCATCATCATCATCATCATCATCATCTGCTACGGAAAGCAGATCCCATATCCTATTCAACTTGTCAACAAGCTTCGGGATTCCGTTTACTTTATGGATCAAATGCATAGAGTTCGGTTGTGCCAAATTGAGCATGCCATATTAACAAGCTTCGATCAAATGGTCCAACCGAACCCGATAGAATTTGGCGAGTTTGGTGGCAAAGGCTCCTCCGCAGATTCGTGATGTGGGCGTCGAACCAATACCCCGCTAAATCGACTCGGCAACGCTGACCGCCAAGTTATAGTTTGAGCCGAAGATGATGCAATAAAGATGAAAAAGGTCGCGGGTAGTGATGTTGCCCGTGCTGTCACCCCGACCTCCCATAACATGGAAAATGGCTCGCTCGATGACTCGGTGAACTGGGTTAAGAATCCATGTTGCCTTTCCCCTCTGTGGGTCCCATATCCGACCTGGCACCGCGATCTCATTCCAAAAGGTGGCCTTGTCCGCATTTGGCTCCCAATCTTGCAAACTACCATGAAATAGATCCGAATCGATCTCGCCATCATCGTATAATCCCAACACTTGACCGAACCGACTGATTGATTGATGGTGCCATTTTTGTCCCAATCGGTATTTTACACCAATATTTTTCTCATACACGTCCGAGCAAGGAAAGGTGAATCAAAAAGATGCGAAAAACTTGATCACTAGCTCCACGTATTGTGGTTCCGCTATCTCTAAAATGTGGTTCCAAGGAGGTGTCATAAGATCATCGAACCGCTTGGCCTGTCCGAGCAAGTCCAAGTCGACCATCTGCAACATCCTCATGGGCTCAATCAAATGTCTCCTTTCCTAGCATGGTCACGGAACTTCAAATACGGGTGATCCATCTGCCATAATATACAAAGATTAATCAGCAGCCAAAAACTGACAAGAAACAGATCTGGACAATTTGGCACGGTCGTGCCATCCTTTGGCGCTATCGTGCTTGACCTGGAAACCAGCAAGATTACGAAGATTTCTGAAAATTATGAAGTTCTGGGTTTTTGTTCCCTAGACACATGATCGTGCCACCCCCTGGCACCCTCGTGCTTGACCGATTTCTGGGTGTTGATTTGAAGATTTGAACTATGAAGGACACGACCGTGACATATGTTGGCACTATAACAACCCTCGAAAACACCCTAAAAATACCCTGTATGTCCGAAATCAAACCCGTATAACTTTATTTTAATTAAAAACAAATAAAATATTTATTTTAGGTGGCTCGCGGGCCGCGACAGGTCAAGGGGGTTCGGTTACGGGGCATGACAGCCTTTGTCTAGCCGATTCCTCCTTGTGCCATGTGTTGTAACACTTGTCAAGCCTAGGGTCGTGATCAGGAAACCCTAGTCGTAGCTAGGGTGCCCTCGCGGGGCGCGAGAGGACCTCTTGGGTGGGTCACAGGGCGTGAGAGACCCCCTAAATTCATATAAATAGAGCAGACGCTGCACAATTCCAATTCGTTCATCACACTTTCTTTCACTCTATAATATAGTCCGAAAATAGCAGATAAAATACCCCCAAAAACATGAAGCTCTACTTTGTTATAAGTATTTTAACCCCCTGATCACTAATTCGATACCCTGTCCGATTGATCTAGACCCCAGCAACGCATGTCAAGGCTCTGCCTGACAAAGTACGTTGGGGTTCTGTCCCGGACGTATTGATAAGTTGAATTTGGGTTATTATACTAACACGCGTGCATGGTATATTTTAATAAGCACTCAAGAATATTAGTAGAAAATATTTTCAGCAAGCCAATAGAAATATCTAAGTGTACAATGTGAGTCATTCTCTTTTTCTCACAGTTTGTGAGCCATTATTTCAAATGTTTTACAAAACCCTAAGTGTTTATCAGTTGTATTTATAGTGATTACGTTTTTGTAATTCTACAATTATCATCAGTATGTGGGGTTTTGTATACATTACTTGACACTCGTTAATAGTGGACAAAGGGATAGCCAATATTAGCATGACCGTAAGCACGGGGGATAATGGTGCCCCAGTAGCAATACTGTGTTGAGAAATTGGTAGATATAAACAAATGTAAAAACTCTTGATGCTGCAAAATATAACAATGTGTCATTTTATAAAATGGAATGTACTCGCCAGTATTTCTTGCTGATAAAATATTTTTAAAACGATTTCAGGTAACTTGATGTGAAAGCTAGTAGAAGCCAGCTATGAAGCACCAAAGGCTTAAAGAAAGTGGCTATAAAGTTATCTAAATAAAAAGTTTATGTTTTCAGCAACTAGGGTTTATCCCTATAAAGATATTATAAAATAAACTATGGGTTTTATCCCATTTGTTTAATATAAAAGTTTGGTGTTTTGAAACTCTGAAATTTATTTCCTAACTACGATCCTGATGTCTCATTTCTGTTGCCAAATTAATAAACACCGATGCCACCGACTCGTGTTCGTGGCTCCCGCTCCTGGGGTGGGGTCGGGGTTGCAATAAAAGGCGGTATCAGAGCTACTGGTTTAAGCCATTTAGGTGTTCTTTTAAATACCTAAATTTTAAGCAATTGTGTTAGGAAATACCCATGATTTAGGTGTTATTCTGTGTAAATGTGTATTATGATTTTATGTATTTTGACAATTTTTGAGTTCGCAGTATGAGTGATCAGACTACCTCCGATGCTTATCGTCACCTATCCTACTCCCCAATGGACGAAGGACCATCCAATTTAGCCTCAGGGTATGTATCAGATTCTGAAGATACCTTTGTTTTTAAGGCCAAGTCTAAGGAAACATTCCCACCTAAAAAGAGGGGATGGTTTAGTAAAATGAAGAGAGAAAGGAGGAAAAGAATAAGGCAAATCCAAAAACAGAAAATAGCCGCAAGAACCATAGCTGAGGGAACAGCTCAGATTCCAGTAACTAGACCATTATGAGAGGAATTAGATAGAAGACTTGCAAATTTGGATATGTTTAGAAATGAAGAAAATGCACCTGATCTTAACCTCGTAGCAGCCCTTGAACCACAACTACTATCACTATACCCTGGCCAACCCATGAACCTAGAACCAAACAAGGAAAACCCACTTCCAATCCCAACCTTTGATCCAAATGAGATACCCAGGATTTCAGCACCAAATCCCTTAGAATATTGGGAGACCAATGATTGGACATTCCAGGAATTAATGAATGATCCCTATCCATACATGCCATACGGAGAACCAGAACCACTATACGCTGACCCCATACCAGTCCAGATGCCACCCATGAGCCACGAGAATGTGGAAGAACTTCACCACTATGGTGAAGATTTAATTCAGGAGGGAAATAGGATCCGCCGTATCGGCGAAAATCTCATTTGGAAGTATGACGAGAGGGAGAAATGGAATACTAAGGAAACAGTCGCCTAATATAATATATATATGTGTGTGTGTATTTTATGTTACTTAGAAAAAAAAATCAATTAAGATAGATATAAATTAATATATATATATATATATATCGATGCATAATTACTAACGTTTAGATTCCAGTTATAATTTGTAATCGATGCATATATATATATATATGAAAAGAGTAAATGTCGCAATGATCGACGATTTTAGTCTAATGTGATTGAATATTTGTTTGTTTAAATTATTCTGTGATATTAATACCTGATGATGTTTACAATTCAGATGTCAAACAAAGTAAATCAGGAAATCCAGAATAACAATGATAACGGAAACTAAGTGGATAAAAGTGCTATAGAACACATAGTAGCTCAAGGAATCATAGATGTCATGCCCCTATATTATCGATACTATTAATAAAAAGGCAGAAAATAATTCTATAATCGGAAGTAAACGTACACCCAACGAGCCAAGTCACAGCGTAAATGGAAATCACGGACTACTTATCCAAGCTCTGATTCCAAAAAGAAGAAGGACCATCTCATATGGTTGTTCTTATAAAAAATTCTTATCATGCAAACCGATAGAATTCTCAGGCAATGAAGAAGCCATTTCAGCCTTGTGTTGGATAGAAAAGATAGAAGAAGTTTTAAAAATAACTAAGTGTGCAGAAGAAGATAAGATCATGTATGCTTCTAATCTTTTTAAGAATGCAGCATTAGAGTGGTGAAATACCATTCTTCAGTCAAGAGGAACTGAAAGAGTTTATAGTATGGAATGGACCAACTTTAAGGAGATAGTTGAAAGGAAATTATGTCCTCCTCATGAAAAGGAACAGATTGCTAATAAATTCCTAAATCATAAAATGATTGGGATAGATTGCAGGGAATATACTACCACATTCTTTGAATATGGTAGGATAGTCCCAACACTAGCCTTACCAAAACCAGTATTAATCTCCCGTTACATCTGGGGATTAATCAGTGAGATCAGAAATATAGTTAAGGCAACGAGACCACAAACGATAGAAGAAGCAGTGGAACTTGCTAACACACTGACAGATGAATTGGTATGCAAGCAAGAGGAAAACCAGACGAAGAATCTAGCTCAAAGAATTACCCAGGAACTACACGGGAAAGGAACATGTTCATCTTCGTCACCTTTCTGTACGTTGTGTAAGAAGAAGCATTCAGGAAAATGCGCAAGATACTGTAATTTCTGCAAGAAACCCGGCATAGGGAAGAAGAATGTAGAACGAAAGCTAATGCCCGAGTGTGCTACAACTGTAGAGAAACTGGTCATATCAAACTGAACTGTCTGATACTAGCTCTAGTGACAACGAACAAAGCAAAGGCAACAGAAGGACCCAAGAAGAATGCTAGAGCATTTGTTCTGACAGCCGAAGAAGCTAAGATGATCCCGGATGTGACTGTTGGTACACTTTTAGTTAATGATGTTTATGCTAAAGTATTATTTAACTCTGGTGCAAACCAAAGTTTTATAAATACTTCTTTCTGCGAACTTCTCAATCAACCATTAACTAAACTTCACCAAGACTGTCTGGAGGAGACAGAAAATGGAAGTTCTATCAAAATAAGCAAAATCCTTCAGGAAGGAAAGATAGAGATTTTCAACCATAACTTTACCGCTAACCTCTTACGAATGGATTTAGCTGGATTCGATGTCATGCTAAGAATGGATTGGTTGGTAGCCAATCATGAACATATTTTATGTGATCAAAAGTCTGTAGAAGTAAGTACCCCAACTGGCGAAAGGATCACAATTAAGGGAGACAAGCCAACGAGAACAACAAAATTCATCTCTATGATGAAAGCTACAAGCTACACACATAAGGGAGGAATGGTGTATATGATTTCCATAAATCATTAATACTAAAGGAAAAGAATTAAAAGATATTCCAGTCTTATCTAAATTATCAGATGTTTTTCCAGAAGAATTACCTGGATTACCACCAGATCGAGAGGTTAAATTTAGAATTCACCTGATACCAGGTCGACACCGATTGCCAAAGCACCTTATTGACTAGCACCAATGGAGATGCAGGAATTGAAGAAACAGTTAGACGAATTGCTTGATAAAGGTTTCATACAACCTAGTTCATCACTATGGGGAGCACCGGTATTATTTGTCACAAAGAAGGATGGATCGATGCGTATGTGCATTGATTACCGAGAACTGAATAAGGTTACGATTAAAAATTGGTACCCACTACCGAGAATCAATGATTTATTCGATCAACTTCAAGAAGCCCGATTCTTTTCTAAGATCGATTTACGCTCAGGTTTCATCAATTGAAAGTACAGGAAGAGGACATTCCTAAAACTTCTTTCAGAACAAGGTACAGTCAATATGAATTTACAGTCATGCCATTTTGTTTAACCAATGCCCCAGCCACATTTACGGACATTAATCTCTCGTTACATCTGGGGATTAATCAGTGAAATCAGAAATATAGTTAAGGCAGCGAGACCACAAACGATAGAAGAAGCAGTGGAACTTGCTAACACACTGACAGATGAATTGGTATGCAAGCAAGAGGAAAACCAGAAGAAGAATCTAGCTCAAAGAATTACCCAGGAACTACACGGGAAAGGAACATGTTCATCTTCTTCACCTTTCTGTAAGTTGTGTAAGAAGAAGCATTCAGGAAAATGCGCAGATACTGTAATTTCTGCAAGAAACCCGGGCATAGGGAAGAAGAATGTAGAACGAAAGCTAACGCCCGAGTGCGCTACAATTGTGGAGAAACTGGTCATATCAAACTGAACTATCTGATACTAGCTCTAACGACAACGAACAAAGCAAAGGTAACAGAAGGACCCAAGAAGAACGCTAGAGCATTCGTTCTGACAGCCGAAGAAGCTAAGATGATCCCGGATGTGACTGTCGGTACACTTTTAGTTAATGATGTTAATGCTAAAGTATTATTTGACTCTGGTGCAAACCAAAGTTTTATAAATACTTCTTTATGCGAACTTCTCAATCAACCATTAACTAAACTTCACCAAGACTATCTAGTGGAGACAGAAAATGGAAGTTCTATCAAAATAAGCGAAATCCTTCAGGAAGGAAAGATAGAGATTTTAAACCATAACTTTACCGCTAACCTCTTACGAATGGATTTAGCCGGATTCGATGTCATGCTAAGAATGGATTGGTTGGTAGCCAATCATGAACGTATTTTATGTGATCAAAAGTCTGTAGAAGTAAGTACCCCAACTGGCGAAAGGATCACAATTAAGGGAGGCAAGCCAACGAGAACAACAAAATTCATCTCTATGATGAAAGCTACAAGCTACGCACAGAAGGGAGGAATGGTGTATATGATTTTCGTAAATCATTAACACTAAAGGAAAAGAATTAAAAGATATACCTGTCTTATCTAAATTATCAGATGTTTTTCCAGAAGAATTACCTGGATTACCACCAGATTGAGAGGTTAAATTTAGAATTCACCTGATACCAGGTCGACACCGATTGCCAAAGCACCTTATCGACTAGCACCAACGGAGATGCAGGAATTGAAGAAACAGTTAGACGAATTGCTTGATAAAGGTTTCATACAACCTAGTTCATCACCATGGGGAGCACCGGTGTTATTTGTCACAAAGAAGGATGGATCGATGCGTATGTGCATTGATTACCGAGAACTGAATAAGGTTACGATTAAAAATTGGTACCCACTACCGAGAATCGACGATTTATTCGATCAACTTCAAGGAGCCCGATTCTTTTCTAAGATTGATTTATGCTCAGGTTTCATCAATTGAAAGTACAGGAAGAGGACATTCCTAAATCTTCTTTCAGAACAAGGTACAGTCAATATGAATTTACAGTCATGCCATTTTGTTTAACCAATGCCCCAACCACATTTATGGACATTAATCTCCCGTTACATCTGGGGATTAATCAGTGAAATGAGAAATACAGTTAAGGCAGCGAGACCACAAACGATAGAAGAAGCAGTGGAACTTGCTAACACACTGACAGATGAATTGGTATGCAAGCAAGAGGAAAACCAGACGAAGAATCTAGCTCAAAGAGTTACCCAGGAACTACACGGGAAAGTAACATGTTCATCTTCTTCACCTTTCTATAAGTTGTGTAAGAAGAAGCATTCAGGAAAATGCGCAAGATACTGTAATTTATACAAGAAACCCGGGCATAGGGAAGAAGAATGTAGAACGAAAGCTAACGCCCGAGTGTGCTACAACTGTGGAGAAACTGGTCATATCAAACTGAACTGTCAGATACTAGCTCTAGCGACAACGAACAAAGCAAAGGCAACAGAAGGACCCAAGAAGAATGCTAGAGCATTCATTCTGACAGCTGAAGAAGCTAAGATGATCCCGGATGTAACTGCTGGTACACTTTTAGTTAATGATGTTTATGCTAAATTATTATTTGACTCTGGTGCAAACCAAAGTTTTATAAATACTTCTTTCTGCAAACTTCTCAATCAACCATTAACTAAACTTCACCAAGACTGTCTGGTGGAGACAGAAAATGGAAGTTCTATCAAAATAAGCGAAATCCTTCAGGAAGGAAAGATAGAGATTTTAAACCATAACTTTACCGCTAACCTCTTACGAATGGATTTAGCCAGATTCGATGTCATGCTAAGAATGGATTGGTTGGTAGCCAATCATGAACGTATTTTATGTGATCAAAAGTCTGTAGAAGTAAGTACCCCAACTGGCGAAAGGATCACAATTAAGGGAGACAAGCCAACGAGAACAACAAAATTCATCTCTATGATGAAAGCTACAAGCTACGCACAGAAGGGAGGAATGGTGTATATGATTTCCATAAATCATTAACACTAAAGGAAAAGAATTAAAAGATATTCCTATCTTATCTAAATTTTCAGATGTTTTTCCAGATCGAGAGGTTGAATTTAGAATTCACCTGACACCAGGTCGACACCGATTGCTAAAGCACCTTATCGACTAGCACCAACGGAGATGCAGGAATTGAAGAAACAATTAGATGAATTGCTTGATAAAGGTTTCATACAACCTAGTTCATCACCATGGGGAGCACCGGTGTTATTTGTCACAAAGAAGGATGGATTGATGCGTATGTGCATTGATTACCGAGACTGAATAAGGTTACGATTAAAAATTGGTACCCACTACCGAGAATCGATGATTTATTCGATCAACTTCAAGGAGCCCAATTCTTTTCTAAGATCGATTTATGCTCAGGTTTCATCAATTAAAAGTACAGGAAGAGGACATTCCTAAAACTTCTTTCAGAACAAGGTGCAGTCAATATGAATTTACAGTCATGCCATTTTTTTTAACCAATGCCCCAGCCACATTTATGGACATGATGAACAGGATATGTAAATTATACCTAGATAAATTCATAATTGTCTTTATAGATGATATTCTAATTAACTCTAAGGATAAGGAAGAACATGCAGAGAATTTGCATATACTTCTAACATTATTGAGAAAAGAAAAGCTTTATGCTAGATTCTCAAAATGTGAATTTTTGTTGCAAGAAGTGCAATTCCTTGGACACTTGGTTAATCATGAAGGAATTCATGTGGATCCTACAAAGGTCGAAGCGATTACCAAATGGAAAGTCCCTGAGTCACCTACAGAAGTGTGAAGTTTTCTTGGATTGGAAGGATATTATAGACGTTTTATTCAAGATCTCTCTAGAATAGCCATTCCAATAACCAAACTAACTTACAAGTCAGTTAAGTTTGAATGGGGACCAAAACAAGAGGAAGCATTCAGGATTTTAAAGCAAAAATTAACCAACGCACCAATTCTCGCTTTGCCCAAAGGAACTGAAGACTTTATAGTATACTGTGATGCATCCAAGTTAGGATTTGGATGTTATTAATGCAATGTCAAAAGGTAATTACTTATGCCTCTAGACAACTTAAGAAGCATGAAGAGAATTATACAACCCATGATCTAGAGTTAGGAGCAATAATTTTTTCCCTTAAGATTTGGAGACACTATCACTATGGTAGTAAGTTTGTTGTCTTCACAGATTGTAAGAGTTTAAGATATGCTTTTGGGCAAAAGGAATTAAGCATGAGACAAAGACGTTGGATGGAAATCCTTAGTGATTATGACTGTGATATTCAGTATCATGTAGGGAAAGCTAATGTAATAGCTGATTCTCTAAGTAGAAAATGCCATGAGAAGCCAAAAAAGGGTACCTGCTCTCAGACTAAACCTGCAGATAGATCTAAATGAACAAGTGAAAAAGCTACAAGAAACAGTAATCAAGGACGACACTGAAGATTGAAAGGAATGATTAAAGAATTAGAAAAAGGAACAGACATAATTTGGAGATTCCATAAGAAAAGGATCTAGATACCTATTCAAGGAAACCTACGCAATCAAATTTTAGAAGAAGCTCATAAGTCCAAGTATACGATACATCCTGGAAGTGACAAGATGTATCAAGACTTGAGAAAGAATTTCTGGTGGTAGGAATGAAAAAGGATATAGCAAATTATGTTGTTATATGTTTGACCTGTTCCCAAGTTAAAGCTGAACACAGAAAGCTTCAGGATTATTACAACAATTAGAAATGCCAATTTGGAAATGGGAATTGATAACAATGGACTTTGTAGACAGAAACCTTTAGGAAATTACCCAAGACACAAAAAGGTAATGATACAATCTGGGTGATTGTAGACAGAATGACTAAATCTGCCTATTTTTTACCAATGAAAGAGACTTTTAGTATGGAACAGCTAGCCAAGCTGTATGTAAATGAAATAGTTTCATTACGTGGGATTCCTTTATCTATTGTGTCTGACAGAGACAATCGTTTTACTTCTCATTTTTCAAAAAGTTTCCAAAAAGCAATGGGAACCAGATTAAATCTAATTACAGCCTATCATCCTCAAACGGACGGACAAAGTGAAAGGACAATTCAGACTATGGAAGATATGCTTAGAGCTTGTGTAATTGATTTTGGAGGAAATTGGGATGACCACATACCTTTAATAGAGTTTTCTTACAACAACAACTATCATACTAGCATGAATGCTGCACTGTTTGAAGCACTCTATGGACGAAAATGCCGAACACTAGTATGTTGGGCAGAAATTGGAGAAAAGCAACTGTCAGGTCCTAAGATTTTACAAGAAACAACTGACAAAATTATTGAAGTCAAGGAAAGACTGAAAGCAGCATGAGATCGCCAAAAGAGTTATGCAGATAACAGATGCAAACCACTAGAATTTCGAGTTGGAGACAAGGTATTGTTTAAAGTTTCTCCATGGAAAGGAGTTGTCAGATTCAGTAAAAGAGGAAAGCTAAGCCCAAGGTATGTTGGACCATTTGAAATTATTAAATGAATAGGACCAGTAGCTTATCAGCTACAGTTACGAGAAGAAGTGGCTGGAATACATGATGTATTTCATGTATGTAACGTCAAGAAATGCTTAGCAGATGAATCGCTGGTAATACCTCTTCAAGACATAGATGTAAACGAGAAACTTAAGTTTGTAGAGAACCCCATTCAGATTGAAGATAGAAAGATCAAGAATCTCAAACACATCTGGTCAAAGTAAAATGGGATTCAAAGAGAGGATCAGAGCACACGTGGGAGCTAGAATCTGAAATGCAAAGGAAGTATCCACACCTATTCTAGTGAATCACAAGGAAGAGATTTAAAACAAGGTGGTGAGGATATAACAACCCTTGGAAACACCCTAAAAGTACCATGTATGTCTGAAATCCAACCCGTATAACCTTATTTTAATTAAAAAACAAATAAAATATTTATTTTAGGTGGCTAGCGGGCTGTGACAGGTCAAGGGGGTTCGGTCACGGGGCGTGAGAACCCTTATCTAGCTGGTTCCTCTTTGTGCCACATGTCGTAACACTTGTCAAGCCTAGGGTCGTGATCAGGCAACCCTAGCCGTAACTTAGGTGCCCTCACGGGGCGCGAGAGGACCCCTTGGGTGGGTTGCGGGGCGCGAGAGACCCCCTGAATTGGTATAAAAAGAGCAGAAGCTGCACAATTCCAATTCGTTCATCACACTTTCTTTCTCTCTATATATAGTCCGAAAATAGTACAAAAAATACCCCCAAAAACACGAAGCTCTGCTTCGTTGTAAGTATTTTAACCCCCTGCTCACTAATTTGATACCCTATCCGATTGATCTAGAACCCAGCAACGCATGTCAAGGTTCTGCCTGACTAAGTACGTTGGGGTTCTGTCTCGGACGTATTGATAAGTTGAATTTGAGTTATTATACTAACGCGCGTGCATAGTATATTTTAATAGGCACTCAAGAATATTAGTAGAAAATATTTCCAACAAGCCAATAGAAATACCTAAGTCTACAATGTGAGTCATTCTCTTTTTCTCACAGTTTGTGAATCATTCTCTTTTTCTCATAGTTTGTGAGCCATTATTTCAAATGTTTTACAAAACCCTAAGTGCTTATTAGTTGTATTTAAAGTGATTAAGTTTTTGTAATTCTATAATTATCACCAATATGTGGGGTTTTGTATACATTACTTGACACTCGTTAATGTTGGCAACAGCTACATGAACTTCACATAGACTTTAAACTTCAACAGCTACAACTATCACTAGCATTTCTCAACACTTCATATTCTCCTTATATCCGATAATCATACCATTCCTACCCTTGTATTCATCTACGAATTGTTCATTCACTCTCGTACGACGATTATTCCCCATTATTTTTTAGACATTTTATCCATACCTTATTTACAATAAATCAGCCTAACGTTCCATCCCTTAAAACACTTCTCTATTTTTAAGGCTACCCTCCATACTTTATTACGCACAAACTTTACGTAGTCGGCCCATTACCACCAAAGCCTTTTTGAAAACATAAATCCTACCATTCCAGATTTTCCACAAATAAGCAATTTTCTACAAACTTGTGATTCTACTAAAACGCCTTAAAATCGATAAAACTTTTCTTACAACCTACGGTGTAGGCCGCACTTTTCATCAAAGTATATTCTATTTTATACGAAAACTTTTCTTCTTAGGTAACATCCTTTTAAAATACTTCTCCCATCGAGTTATTCAACTTGGTCAAACTCACTTTCCTACACACACATGCACGTTTTACTTAAGATGGGTGCCTCAAATCACCTTAGTCAAACGAACTAATTTTACAAACCTACATGAACTTCACGTAGACTTTAAAGTTCAAAATTGCGATTTTAGCCAACCATTTTAGTCAAAAATCCCTTTTTCCAAAATCTTCCTCTTGAATAAATTTCGGGACGAAATTTCCTAAAGTAGGGGAGACTGTAACGCTCCGCATTTTCTGTACTTTCCATATATAGAAAGTTGTATTCACATTTTTATTTTTAGAAACTTGTATTCTTACTTCATTTCAATCCTTGTAATCTCGAGACTTTGATCATAATGGAAATCGTATTTTTATATCAACCTTGTTTAATCATACATGCATAATATGTAATCAGTCGTGAAATACACATTTTAATTTAAAACCGAGACATACATCGAGATTATATTTTCTCAGAATCATATTCATACATGTATCATACCTATAATGTACCTGCATACACCTTTATAGCATAAAATAACCAACAATACAAGTGCAAGGACTAAAAATGAAAATTTTCATCTCCCCAACCACTTTCTTTAATGTCCTAACCTCCAACCAACTCATTTAATACCCCAAACCCACCTTTTAACCTCCAACCAACTTATTTAATACCTCTCCTAACTCCCAACCACCTTCATTTAAACCCCAACCATTTAACCATCTTATAAATACCAACTCTAACACCTTCCAAACACTTGCATCACCTCCAAATTACTTCCAAACTCTCTCAAATCTCCAAGATTTTCAACTTTGGGCAAAGAGTTCAAGAACCAAAATTGGTAACTTCATTGTTCCGACAACTCAAGACTCTTCAAACTCACTAAGTGGAAATTTCTTCGCAAACCATGAGTATACAAGATACCCTTTTTACCGTTTTACACCTTTCGGGTGCAATATGTTTACATTATACAAACTTACACAAACATACATTCTTTATGCAATTACACAACAATCCTATACATGCATGCTAATATGTTATACTTGATTCGTTATTCGGGGGTTATTGTTTTTGTGATAAACTTGTCATTAACTTCGTACGAACCTACCCTTAACATGTATAGCTATAGGAGTAACGCACCGCCCGTTTTCGTGAGGTCATGTTAAGTCATTCATTCATACTTGCGTTAAACCTTGGGTTGACTTGTTTGTTCACATGCTAGTTTATACGTTAATCTTGACAACTAAGTTTGCTATGTGGATTGTTCAAAGTTTTATACTTATATGCTAGTACTCCAAAACTTATATACTCGCCAATACTTTTGTATTGAACTATACTTAAAAACATGTTGCAAGATTATGAATGATGATGATGCTCGGAATTGAGTAGGATGCCTAGAAACGCACACTAAATTCAAATACTTGTTGTACTTTATTTGTTTCAACTTTGTTGTATTTCTATTTCAAATAATGTAATTGATGTTAGCAATGAAATGAAATTTATTATTAAATACTTGTCACAATTTAGCGTTATGAAGTCTCGAGCAATCTCCTTTCTGTCTCACTCCAATGTTTTCGCCATCGGTTGGGGTGTGACATTCGAACTCCTTCGAGCCGAACGACTATACGCCAAATTCTTCATGTGTGAATTTTGGCTAAAGGAAGTTCAATTTCTTGGACACATCGTGAATGATAATGGTATTCACGTTGATCCTGCCAAAATCGAAAGCATAAAAACTTTGGACCGCACCAAAATCCTCTTCCGAAGTTCATTCTCTCCTTGGATTGGCAGGCTACTACCGTCGTTTCATCTCCAACTTCTCCAAGATCGATGTGCTTCTCACCTTGTTGACCCAAAAATATAAACCTTTTGGTTGGGGTCCCGAACAAGAGGAGTCTTTTCAAACTCTCAGGTGTATGCTTTGCGATGCACCTATCCTAGCCCCTCCTGACGGAAACGACGATTTTGTTGTTTTTTTATGATTCTTTCAACAAGGGTCTCATTGTGTCCTTGTGCAACGAGACAAGGTCATCGACTATGCATCAACGCAACTCAAGATCCATGAGAAGAACTACACCACTCACAACCACAAACTTGGTATGGTTGTTTTCGCTCTAATGATTTGGAGACAATACCTTTATGGTTCCAAATGTGTGGTTGTCACCGACCACAAAATTCTCCAACATATCTTCAACCAAAACGAATTCAACATGCGTCAAAGACAATGGGTCGAATTGTTGACGGACTACGACTGCGAGATTCACCACCATCCCGATAAAGCGAATGTCGTGGCCAATGCTTTAGTCGAAAGGGTCACATCAAGGTTCATAGCATTCTTTGTTTACAACTCTAACCCGACATTCAATCCCGTATACACGAGGCACAGTACTTGTCCATCAATGAAATCAATTTGTATGACGAGATGCAGTGTGGTGCCGAAAGTCAACTCTAGTCTAAATCATACTATATCTTCCACTATCTTGACCGTATTTGTGTTCCAAACTGTAACACCCTTCGTATTCTTTTGATGAACGGAGTGCATAAATCATAGTATTCTATTCATCCCGATGTGGAGAGGATGTATCAAAACCTTCGACATACTTATTGGTGGTCGGGCATCAAAAAGGACATTGCCCTCTTTGTGTCCAAATGCCTCACTTGTTCCAAAAGGAAAGCCAAACACCAATGTCCTTCGGGTTTGATCGAACAACCCGAGATTCTGATGTGAAAATGGGAGAGTATTTCCATGGATTTCATTACCAAACTCCCACTACCATCGTCCAGGAACGATAGTATTTAGGTAATCATTGACCGATTGATCAGATCAGCTCACTTTATCCCTATTTGAGAAGATTATCATGTCGAGAAATTGGCTCGTATCTACTCTGAAGAAGTCATCTACTATCATGGTATTCCCATCGATATTATCTCAGACCAGGATGGTTGTTTCACTTTCTGTCTTTGGAAAACATTCCTATCCACTTTGGGTACTCATCTCAATCTTAGTACGGCTTTCCATCCTCAATCAGATGGTCAAACGGAGCGTACTACCCAAACTCTCGAAGATATGCTTCGATCTTGTGTAATCGATTTTGGTGGAAATTGGAACGTGCATTTACCTTTGGTTAAATTCTCGTATAATAATATGTATCACTCTAGTATCAAAATAGCTCCATTTGAACTATTGTATGGTCGTAAATGCCATTTACCTATTTGTTGGCACAAGATCGGCGAGGCACAAATCACCGATCCCAAGCTTATACAAGAGACAACCGATAAAATATTACAAATCTGCGATAACTTACTCAAAGCAAGAAGCCGTAAAAAGAGTTATGCCGACAAGCGACAAATACCCTTGAAATTCAACATCGGTGATCTCGTAATTCTCAAGGTATCTAATCGAAAAGGAGTCGTATGATTTGATAAGAAAGGAAAATTTGCTCCTCGTTTTTTAGCTCCTTTCAAGATCTCGATAGAGTTGGTAAAGTGGCTTATCGACTTGACCTACCGCAAGAGCTCAACAACGTACACTGACCTTTCACGTCTCAAATCTCAAGAAGTGCCTAGCCGATGAAGGACTTCAAATTCCAATCGATGACATACGCATCAACGAGTCTACGCACTTCATTAAGAGACGAATGGAAATCATGGATCATGAAGTTAAACAGCTCCGACGTAGTCGTTGTTAGTGCAGTAATGTCTATCGCCTCCGTCAATCCAGTTCGTAGCATAAACTGAAGAAAACTAGAGCTTTTATTGTAATAAATAGAAAGAAAAGGCAAGGTGGCATTATTGTAAATTAGGAGTCTTTCCTTATAACCTTGGCCTATAAATAGAAGACTTAGGGTTTTCATTAAGAACTTTTGCCACATTTGAGACTTGGAGCTTTGAAGGTTAGAGAGAGAGTCTAGAGAGAGAAAGTGGCAAGGTGATTCAAGTTTCTTTGTACTTTTCAGATCTATCAATAGAATCACAATTATAGTACGGTTCTCGTGTTTGGTCCACGCACGTGTACGGATTCCGCTCGTTACACGTGTCGATACGTAATCGTTATGGAGTCGAAAACCGATCCTACAAGTGGTATCAGAGCAGGAGCTCGATTTCACGGATCAAACACACAAATTCGCACGAGATTCATCAATTTCAGAGTCAAAATCACATCAGATTTGTCAAATTTCTCATTCTAGTCTTCTTCTTCACGTTTTCAACAGAAAAACGCAAAATTAAATGAGATTTTACAGATAAAATTGGCTGAAATTTGAATATGTTGTGTGAAAACAGTTGATCTACAAGCCTACAAAATTTCAGAACTTACTTCTAAGCGGTTTGTGAGATATTGAAGATTTTTAGTTCGAAAAAGTTTAAAAAATGTTTACTGTTACTGTTGTTGTTCGTGTAGATGATCACCGATCGGATGGCCATCTGATCGGATGACCATCCGATCCAACAACTCACTCGATCCATATTTCACAAAAGTCATAAGTTGATTCAATCAGTTTATCACATGCAAAGGTTGTCAACTCATCACTTATACTTGCAGTCCACTAATTTGATAATTTGCATGTGAAACTGTTGGCCCATTAATTGCTTGTTTCAGGATCACGTGATTCATTGTCGTCCACTATATACTCTCAACCCAGTACATCATTATTACTTTTTGTCTACTAATTGAACGGTCCAATAAAGAATTAGAGATCACGTGAATAAAATTGTCAACCCCAAGATTCATTTTGATAAAGTGTTTCATTTGTTTGACAGGTCTCGGGTCACCATTCGATCCACAGGCAACCGTCCATTTATAAAGTAAATTCTTTGGTGTGCAAAGTGTCGAGTGGCAATCCGTACGGATTGCCATCCGATCCTCTAACATACATTGATACTTTGCTTGGTGTCAAGTGTCAGATCACCATCCGATACTTAGCATATTTGTATGATAGTATCAAGTGTCGAACCGCCACTCGATCGGATCACTATCCGATCCATGTGACTTTCTTATATCTCGGCCCAATCACATTCTATATTGAAACAACTTTTGACGGCCCATGTGATTTACTGTGCACGGTCTAATAAATTGAAAGTGTGCACATGAGTTTTCAAATCAATTAATTATTGGCCCAATTTCAATAAAAGTAATGGCAGCCCACTAACTTCATCGGTCCAATTGAATTGATCTATTATAAAAGTTGTCTGCCATAGCATTTTGAGGCACAATCATCAAACGGTGATTCGATCGAATCACCAACCGACACTTAGTTTGCAAGTCAATTAAATTTGTGAAGTATTATCAATCGTCGAGTGGCTACTCGATTGGATCACCATCTGATCCTTTTCACACTTTCACATTTAACTTGTTGTGCAAATCGTCGAACGGCAATCCGTACGGATTGCCATCCGATACTAAACACTTTATTGGTTTTGTTTCACAGGTCCAAGTGTCGGATAGCACATCGTCGGATCACCATCCGACACTTAGCTTGTCAGTCAGTTGAACTTTTGTGGCACAATCATCGAGTGGCGCTTCAAACGGATCATCATCCGACACTTTGCATTTAGTGTCAATCGTCGGATCACCAACCGATCGGATCACCAACCGATCCATTGCTGATTGGTTATTGTGTCTTAAAGTTCAATCTTCGAACGGCAATCTGAACGGATTGCCATCTGACACCTAGCAGTAAATTGATTTGTGAGCCAATCGTCGGATAACCAACCGGTCGAACTGACATCCGATACTTTGCCATCCGATCATTGTTATTCTGTTGATTTTGTTGACCCCACTCGATCGGATACACATCCGATCCAACTATTTGATAGTTTTTTAAACTGATCATTTTGTTTGATCGTTTGCAGGTGATTCAAGTTGATAAATGAGGAGCATCATGGTTGAAGAATTCTACAACACGTTTTACAAGGCTTTCACATCAGAATCTTCAGAAACTTCAACAGTTACACCAAAAACCATAACAAAAGCAATCAATGATAATATTAAACATGATAACTTCTATGGGACTTATTCGAAACCACCTAAACTCGAAAGTATTGAAGATTACACATGGTGGAAAGAACGATTTATCAACTGGGCCAAAGCTTATGCACATGAAAGCTGGTTTTGCATGGAGTTTAGATATGATAGACCTGTTGATGTGTCCTAAACAGACTATAAAAATTAACTATGTTAGACTCTCTAAGCTAGACACTATAAGCTTTAATTCTAGACTCGACCTAAAACCACACAATCGGCAAGTGTACCGATCAATGTAGTATACCCTAGGAAGTCAGGATATCGAACCACGAGACTCTATGTATCACGTAAACTAGACTCTAATAGACACTGACAGACACGACTAAAATGTTTATTTGTTTTTTTTTTTTTGGGGGGGGGGGGGTTACGGAAAACTAAGGAAATCTATCGAACTAGAATACTAAACTAGAATTAAACTAATACGAACGAAGACTGAAAGGCTTTTCTTATATGGAGAACGAGACCACCTAGACAAGAATCCTGGATTGTTTTTAAGAGATTACCGATTAAGTTAAATGCATGAATTACGGAACTGGGATCGTATGATACTAAACCTATTAAGATCCAACTAAGCCCCTCGACCCTTCTCAAGGAGAAACTTGTGGAACTACCTAGGCCGTTAATCCTAACGGTTATTAGACGCCTTCCCAGTTGTCTAATTATTGTGTAAGTACCCTAATGTTAACCTACTCTTTTCCAATCATAGATCTAGGGTAGTTTGAATTAATTAACTTGACTTGATAGACTAATAAAACCGATAGGTCAACTAAGACACGACCTTTTCCAAGGACTATCTAAGGCAATTCGCCGGGTAAGACCTACCTATAGCCCCTCACTTTCCAGGTATTAGGACTAGTAGAACACTAAGACTTAGCAAATTATTATCAATTACTTCTAGGGGTTATCGGCCGATTATCCCTAAAGAGTTAAGGTTTTCTAACGTGATATAGACACTCACCGAAATCCTAGACCCTAATATGATTCTATATTGTGATAAAGACCGTCACTAAGAATCATACGAAGCAAATAATAATAATAAACCAACTCAAAGCATGCATATACATCAAGTCATTAAACCAAACTCTTTACAAATCACAATCAATCCATAATAATCATGCAATTAACAAAACCTGGAAAAACTTCATATTAATCCATTCATCAAGTCTAGGTGGCTTAAATGTTTAGCCGAGCATGTTAAAACGTGAAAACAAATCAAAGATGTCTAAACACGAATTCATCATAACAAGTTTCGTAAGAAAAGTTGAAATAAAGAACTAGAAAACCCGATTAGATCTTCAAGTCTTCTTCCCCGAACTCGTACCAATGATTCCTATGCTTCGAGAACTCCAAAATTGCTCCAAGAATGCTCAACAATTGCCCCCAAGAAGTCCCAAAATCGTAACTAGGGTTTTTTTTCATGTTAAAGATGTATATATATGACTTTCCAAATCAACCCCTTATTAAATTCGTAAAAACTGCCAGCTACAGCCTTCTGGCGGGGCGCCAGAAATCTAAGAAAGTTGTGGTGGGGCGCCACCTTGTTTTTTACACGCATAACATCCCTCAGCCTCTCGCCGGGTGCCAGAAAACTTCTCACGGGGTGCCAGAGAGTGATTTTTTAGCTTTTTAACTCTATTTCAACTCCCCGACCTTTCCAACATGCTTCAAGACTTGACTTTTCAATATTTTAACTCGTTTTACTCGGTTTCCAGCAAATTTAAACATCTAGACCTGCGAAACACGATTTTATCAATAGTATGCGTATTCTAACGAAAAACAAAACTAAATATAACGAAAACTATACAAACTGACACGAATAAAAGATGTATTTTGCAATACATCAAACATCCCCACACTTATTGTTTTTTCGTCCCCGAAAAAGAATTATGCAACGGAATCAGAGACAAATAATCACTCGGGTCAAAAATTATTTTTATCTTATTAAAACCAAAGCTTGCGTTAGCTGCGATTGCGAATATACTAGTCCCTTTAAACCCGAATCCAATCTCAAGCCCTTATCATGTGATTTTAATTTAAGTGCGGTCAGTCTACCTAGGGTCTCACGCTAGAATATGCAGTCCACCTACTCCCACCTCAAGCTTATAGGACTAAAGGAACGATCACTAGACCAATTCCCAACCGTCTTATATCAAAACCAAAGGAGTTTACAATCAAATTTTTTTTTCCTTTTCCATTTTTTTTTTCATTGCTTTTCTTTCTTTTTTTTCTCTAATGAGCGTAGACGTTGCTTTCCCTAACCAAGAGGCAATCCGGCTGTAGAGTCGCTATCCCCAACTCGGATTACTTAGGCTTCGGTACTTTTTTCTCTTTTCTTTGCAAGGTCGATTTCACACATCCTAGCGGTAATCCGGTTGTAAAGTCACTATCCCCAACCCAGACTACATAGAAATGCGCTACTTTCATTCAGTTTCTAGCTCATTATTTTTTTTCTTTCTATTTTTGCATGATCACAAACTCTAACGGCTTTAACTTATAACGGTGCCCCTTATACAATTATCGGCAGTTTTGATTTCCCATATTTCTCAGGCGAAAACCCACTAACAGACCGACAATTAAGGTATATTAACTCAAAGGGACTTAAAACCAAACCCGGGCCTATCCACATATCCCTAACTAGACGCAAGCTCGATTTATTATAATCTCATATTATTATTATTCGAACCCAAGGAATAATTCACCTTTTCTATCATTTTCCTTTTTAATTTGCAAACTTCTTTTTTATTCGAAAGACATTTTTCTGATTTTTCAATTTTTTTGGATTTTTCAATTTTTTTTTATTTTTTTGTGTTTTTTCATATTTAAGACTCGATTATTTACATGTATCCCATCCCCACACTTAGAGATTGCATTGTCCCTAATGCAAGAACGAAAATACGACTCAACAACTACCTAAAAATAAAAACTGCAAATGAAATAAATAAAAATATACAACAACAAAAAGGGAAACGACTTAGCTGAGTATGTGAGACTGTCAAAGTGCCAGTCGTTTCCACATAAGCCCTCCAATTCGATACGCGCTCAGCAAACAACTCCTAACCTCGGACACGCGAACGAAAGCGACTACAAATACCAACCTAATCAAGCAAACACCAAACACTAGCAAAAGATAATATATAAGCTACTAAGTGTTAGTGCAAACATCCAACAACCAAAAGTCAACCATCCCCAAAATCCCAACCAACCTGTTTAACGTATTTAAGTACAAAACCAACAAACGAGGATTAAAAACAGCACAAAGATAAAAATAAACAAAAGATATAAGCTGTCATCCTCGTTGCATCCTCTCCCTACTCCTCATCACCTGCATGCACCCCACTGGGCCCTGCCTCAGTCTGCTGCCAAGAAGGTGGTGAGCTGTGAATGAAGACTCTGCATAATGACCCGCATACCATCCTCCAATCGCCTCTGACCTGCCACAACCTCTGCCAACACCTCCTGCCTAATCCCACTGATCTGATCATCAACATACATACGCAAGTCACCGAAACCCGCCTTCATAGAATCATATAATGAATCCAAGGTAAGTGGATCGGGTCGTGGCTGCGCTAATGGGTACTGCCTAGCAAGAATATCCTGATGAATACGGGGAATACGAGGCCTCTAATAACGGGTAGGAACCGCACCCTGCATAGCCTCCGCAACACTTGAACCAGTCGGAGGCTGAACCTGTGGACCCTCTCGTATTGGCTCCCAAGTAATCGGATCAGTATAAGCTATAATCCCAGCAGACTGCAAATCCCTAACACTCATAAAGCAAGGGTCAGGGCCCTTCTTCATCTTATCAGCCGGGTACCTCTCAAACACACCTAAACTCTCGGCCAACCAAGTAATCAACGGCCCACAGTAAATATGGGCTTCAGCACCACCCCTCCATAACCTCTTCATAGACAAAGCAAACACAGTAGCTAAATTGGCAGGCCTCTGCTCTACCATACACATCAGACAGAATAAGCTCACCTGATTAACCTTGTTGTCTCCCTCTCCTCTACCAACCACAGTCCCTGCTAGAATTTTGTTGATATAACGAAGAACTGGATCAGTAATATCACTAGCAACTGCCCCTATCGAGTATGGCACCCTCGATATGGTGCTCTAAAACCTCGCTAACTCACCCGCCAGAATACAAAACCCACACTGTTTCCTAAACACTCCCTGCAGACTGTTGATAAACTCGGGAGCCCTAACCTCCTGTTCCGTATAGAACTGAGTTGCCACTGCAAACTCATGGACTGTCATCTCATAAGATTTCCTACCCAAGGCAAAGAATATAGCATCTTTTTCATTAAAACTCCCTTGCTTATACTCGAAAGTCGAGTGAAATTCCAACGTGATTTCCTTGTACTGTCTAGCATCACAATCCAAAACTCTCCTGAATTTCGGTCCTAACAACTGTTCCACCCGGGCCCTTGCCCCTAAACGATCCAACACCTCCCAATCAATCCTCCTATACGGCAGCAGCTCTGCCGTACACAAAGTACCTAACCTCCGTGACTCCTCCGAATTTATCTCAAACTGCAAAAGAGGGCTATCTAAAATCCTTTGACATAGACCATGAGGACATCCCGGTCCCGTATACTCAACAACTCTGCTGTACTCTGACTGTTCCACCACTTGCTGTACCCGTTCCGGTTGAATCTACTGAACCGGTTCAGGCTCCCTAATCACTGGCCCCGCTCTTGGGCGAGTATCTGGGCCTCGTTTCCTGTTGGCCCGACTTGAAGTTCCTCCACCTGACATTCTGCAAAACAATTCAAGAATGGCAATACGAAGCAAACAAAATATTAGTCACAAACTATTTTTGGTATTTTACAATTTTTCATTTCTTTATTTGTATTTTTGAAAGTTTTATATTTTTTTTTGGATTTTTATGAGTTTTTTTTTTCGAAAACTAAAAATTAGAATAGCCGTATAGCATTTCATTCGCGGCAAATTATGAAAATAAAGTTGAATTAGAAACAAAGGGATTACTTTTTACAAATGCTAAGTGATAGTTAAACTCGCCCGAATGGAGATTGAGTACGGGCGAGCCTAAATCACTTGTACGAGCAAGTAAAGCCAAGAACGACAAAAACGACTCGAACTATACTAAAACTAACTAACGACACAAAGACACTAAAATAACCATTGAACTAGACTCGATCTAGCGTAGACGCAAACTACACAAATTACAAACTATACCTCCTCCCGGCACTTTACTTGCCCTCAAGTAAATCCAAGTTCCTACCCAACCGACATCGACATCTAAACTTGCTTAAAATCAGCCATGTAGTAGTTTAAAGACAAACTTTAGCGTCGAAAAGTGCCGCCTAATTAAAGGAGGTTTTAATCTTCGCAAAAAAATTGGTTCAATAACGCAAATTTGGCGCTTTAGACGTCAATGTATTCCAAACCAAACACTAAATTCAGCAAATCAAACTCCATAACCAACCCGACAATCATCAATATCCCGAAAACAAACCACAATCCAAACCGACATTAAGTGTTTACCGATAAAAGTTGAAAGCTTTAATGTTTCCTTAATGAAACGGTTCAAAAACGGATGTTGTAAATCTGAATTCAAGTTAAAAAAATTTCCAAACGCATCCCCATACTTAATGTCAGATAACCCTAGACCAAGATATGAGGAACATTGTAATCTAACCTCAAACCAAACCACCCGCAAACAATACCCTGCTGAAAGAACCCAAACCGAACCCATCCGCAACCTTATACGTCCTTAAAATCTTGCAAAGCATCACATTCCACCAAACCCTAACCCTAACCCTAACTAAGACTAAACTAAGCTAAAACTAGATGAAAACTGAAATATTAGACTCAAAGTACAAAGATTTGCAAGATACATACCTTGGATTCGTTAGAAACACGAAGAAATAGAAAGATTTTCGGTTGTATGTTGATTCCCCAAGTGAAACTCCGATTTACTAATGAAACATGGTGGATTGGTGGTGGAAATCGGGTATGAGATGATTATAGGTTGGAAGATGATGGAATTTTAGGTGTTAATGGTGAATTATTGGTGGTCATGGTGAATCTTGGGGGTGTATCGACGAAGAAGAGGTGAGGGTTAGGTCAAAGAATTTCAATTTGGGGATATAAAAGACTTCGGCTGCAGATGAGGCTTCTGGCGGCCCGAGAATTGTCTCTGAAGTGGGTGGCAGCCCGCCACCGAGTGGCAAATTTCCAAAAAACTTCTATAGGTGCTGGCGGGCGCGAGAGATTTAGTATCTTGGTGGCGGGGCGCTAGAGCATAAGAACAACGAGGACGAAGCCCTTGTTACGCTCTGGCGGGTGGCCAGAGCTTTGTCAATTGGTGGCGGCCCGCCAGGAGGCATTTTCAACAGAAGGTGTGGTAAAATTTTTGTTTAATACCTTAGAAAAATTTTATTTATTTCCCAAACCATCCAAAACCAAACCAGAAAAATTTTCTAAGTATGAAACTTACCTAGAACCTTAGTTTCCTCGCAATTTCCTGCAAATCTTCGGTGATGCACTCCTGCAAACGACTCAAAACACAAACAAAGAACAGAAAAACTAACAAAAAAGACCGTTAGCTACCAAAATTTACGAAAAATAAACGAAGATACAAATGGTACAAAATGTACACTTGGGTTTTCACCCAAAACACTAATTGGAGGCTTTGGATGGGATTTCGAGAGGAGTTTCCTCCCTCTCGTCCTTGTTTATCGCTCCTCCAATGTAATGTTTCAAACGATGGCCGTTCACCTTCTAACTACGGCCATCCGTCTCATCCATGATCTCCACCGCTCCATGCGGGAACACATAATGGACCATATAGGGTCCCGACCACTTTGATTTCAATTTACCCGCAAATAGCTTCAACCTTGAGTTGTAAAGAAGCACTTTACTCCCCTTGCTAAACTCCTTCACTCTTCTCAACCTTCTATCATGTAGAACCTTCGTTTTCTCTTTGATTCCCAACGATCGAGCATACGCCGCATCCCTCAACTCCTCTAACTCATGTATTTGAAAGAACCGCTTCCTAGCGGCTTCGGTCATGTCTAAATTAACAGTTTTCAAAGCTCAAAGCACTCTATGCTCTAACTCTACGGGAAGGTGACAAGCTTTTCCATAGACAATCATAAAAGATCTGGTTCCTAAAGGTGTCTTGTAGGCGGTTCTAAATGCCCACAATGCATCATCTAGCTTGTCGGACCAATCCTTCCTATTTTTACCGACTGTTTTCTCTAAAATTCATTTGATACCGCGATTTGCATTCTCCACTTGTCCACTTGTTTGTGGATGATATGCGGTAGACAAACGATGAGTGACTTCGTAGCGTGCAAGCAACTTCTCCATCAATGCGTAGCAAAAGTGACTGCCACAGTCACTAATTAAGACTTTCGGTGTACCGAATCGGGAGAAAAGCTTTTTAAGGAATTTCAAAACTACTCAGGCTTCATTTGTGGGAAGAGTTTGAGCCTCAACCCATTTAGACATGTAGTCAATTGCCACGAGTATATAACGGATTCCTTTGGAGTTTGGGAAGGATCCCATGAAATCGATGCCCCAAACGTCAAAAACCTCCACAACTTGTATCGGGTTTTGAGGCATCTCATCTCTGGTGGAAATATTGCCGGTTCGTTGACACGCATCACATGTCTTCATGAATTCAACGGCATCTCTAAGTACGGTAGGCCAATAGAAACCACAATCGAATACCTTTTAGGCGGTGGTGTGTGCACCATGGTGTCCTCCCGTGAGGCCCTCGTGCACATGTTTAATAATGTTCCACCCTTCCTCTCTCAACACACAACGTCTAAGAATCCTATCTCCCCCTATCCTAAAGAGAAAAGGATCGTCCCAAACATACTTTCTTGACTCACTAATGAATCGCTTCCTTTGTTGTGTGGACATCCCTCTCACAACATTACCACTAGAGAGATAATTCGCTAAGTCGCAAAACCATGGCAAGCCTTCTTTCTCGGCTTCAACAAACTCTATAGACTCGTGAGGGAACGTGTCTCCAATCTCCTCCTCACAAATCTCTTCTCTTTTGGGATCCTCTAGACGCGATAGATGATCGGCCGCCACATCTTCGGCCCCTCTCTTGTCCCTAATCTCTATATCAAACTCACTAAGCAAAAGAATCCACTGAATGAGTCGGGGTTTAGCGTCTTTCTTTTGAAAAAGAAAATGCAACGTGGAATGGTCGGTGAAAACTATGGTCTTTCAGAGAACTAGGTACGAGCGGAATTTATCAAAAGCGAAAACTACGGCTAGAAGTTCTTTTTCCGTGGTGGTGTAGTTTTCTTGAGTATCATTTAACGTTTTGCTCGCGTAGTATATGGGGTGGAAGTGCTTGTCCTTTCTTTGTCCTAGTACCGCTCCAACGGCATAGTCACTCGCATCACACATTAGCTCAAACGGTAAGCTCCAGTCGGGCGAGACAAGAATAGGTGCACTAACCAACTGTTCCTTCAAAAAGTTGAAGGCTTTAAGACACTCCTCGTCAAAGACGAATGGAACATCTTGTGAAACCTTGGTCACTGCGACCATCAAACAAATACCAAGCCAATGAAATATTGTATTTCATACTTGGGATCTGTATAAATATGTGTATCTTTTGCACATATCAATTCTTGTTCGATTACAAGCTCTAAATCGCTTTCTGGAAGGTTATACGCGCACTGATGCGTAAATATAACCAGTTTAATACAACGAACACTATGGAATAGTGAAATAGGCTTAACATACCTTAAATAACCTTTACATAACTTAGAAATAAGTTTTGAAGGCTTTGGTATGGTAAAATCAAGTTTAATCGTCTACAGGGACTAAACTTGACAAACTACGAAAGTATGACGATTCGTACTGGAACAGACATTCCGAAACAAGACCATAAGTTAAACACACCTTAAATATCCTTTACATAGCTTAGAAATAGGCTTTGAGGGGTTTGGTGTGCTAAAATAAACTTTTGGGTCATTCAGGGACTAAAAGCTTCAAAAAGTGCATAAGTTTGCATTTTCGCGCATAACTTACATTCTGAATACATCCGGACATCCAAAAATTTATGTAAGCACTAAAATATTTTATTTTAGTGTTTAGCATAAGAAAGATCCATTCGTCGCACAATTTGGATCGTTTTTCACGCTTATGCGCATTCCGTCGTAATTAAGCGAACATCGCGATCGTACAACCAAACGAACCAACATCTGGCATATTTTTGAGCATGTTTCATGTCCACAATGTTTAGGAATCCTTGTGGAGCCTTGAAAATGATTTAACGGGCTTCAAACGTGTGGAAATGGACTGAAACATGTTCAGGGACCTATTCTGCCATTTCTGTTTGAAAACTGTAGATAGGGGGCTAGGCGTGACGCGAGGGACCCTAGGCGTCACGCGAGGCCCTTTCAGATCAGTAAAATTCGTTTTTACAGCTTTTAACAGCTCTTATGCACTCCAAACCCAATTCCACTTGTTAATCCCTGATGGTGGGGGGCCAATTTGAGTACCCTTAATGTTCCAACAAGTGTACGGATGAGATTGGATCACGGTTTTCAAGAAACGATCCTAACGGTGGTCCTAACCCTATAAATACCCACCTCAATTCCTTTCAAAACCCACAAATATGATGTAAGAAGCTCTAAGTTGAAGCCATTGCTTCATACCTGAGCTACTTGGATCGAGATTAGCTTGCGGGGACCCTTTGTAAGTGTTCCTTCGTTCTTTTTATACTTTTAGCGTTAAAAGTCAAACTTTGTTTGACTTTCTGCATTGACCAGTTTATGGTCAATGCGAAGTTCGTTTGAACTTCATAACGTGAGCGTGATCACGATGGTTATAGTCCCTAGTGACTATACCTACTGATTACCACGTTATCTAGACCCAGTGACGAGTCGTAGTTTCGGCCAAAATGCGTGTTATTGCGTATTTTGTAACCAAACTACTTATAGGTATCAAAACCGTTTATTTTGATACCAAACCTATTTTCTAAACTTAGTTAAGCATGTTTTAACATGCTTAGCTCGTCACTTTTAGTTTAGTGCTTATATAGGGTCGTAAGGTAAGCGATCTAAACAATCGCTTATACTTTCGAACCCGACCCGTTTGGTCGATCATTAGGATCTGACCAAACACATTAGGTGACCATAGTATATAGGGAATAACCTTCCAAGGTTATACCTTATGGTCACGGCGTTTAGTTAGTTGTATGATAGGTAGTCTATATGCCTTAGGTAAATGACCAAAATGCCCTTTTTACGCCAAAATTCATATTAAGCATATGTAACATAACTTTTGATATCTAAACTGATTTGGCAACAATATTAGACATGTTAAGGCATATTTTACTTGTCATAGGACTAGTTAGGCTGTCTGAACGCATTTTACGCGAACGACGCGTTAAAGTAGCACAAGCTACCTAAACAGGTCGTAATGGGTCGTAAGCACTTATGTTAGGTTTCATTTTAGTATGTAGGCTTTGTTAAACCATATTACATGAATTCCCATACTCATTTGGTTTATGAGCCCTCATTCTATCCAATCCTCCGATATAGGTCCGGTTATTAATGTAGTTACCTATATTAGGTGTCGTTTGATATTCGTGACCTTCTAGCTTTGCTTGGTGGATATCTAAAGTCTATTGAGCAATCTCAAGTGAGTACATAGACCCCTCCTTTATCGTTTTCAAACTGTTTTGGGGTGAAACACATGTGCCTACTTGTTACTTTCATGTTTCCATGTTTTCATATCACATACTTGCTATGTTCATTAGTACCCTATTAGTACATTGTTTTTACATTACATTTCATGCTATGTATATCCATTGTGTGCATACTTAGTACATTGTTTTACATTACATTACATTTCATGCTATGTATGTCCATTGTGTGCATACTTAGTACATTGTTTTACATTACATTTCATGCTATGTATGTCCATTGTGTGCATACTTTGTACATTGTTTTACATTACATTTCATGCTATGTATGTCCATAATGTGCATACTTAGTACATTGTTTTTACATTACATTTCATGCTATGTATGTCCATTGTGTGCATACTTAGTACATTGTTTTACATTACATTTCATGCTATGTATGTCCATTGTGTGCATACTTAGTACATTGTTTTACATTACATTTTGTTGCATATGCTCATCCAGCATATGAACACATTATATTACATTTTGAACCGTTGTAACCATTCGACTATGTGAACCGTCGTAACCATTTGATTATATGAACCGTTTGTAACTGTTGAACCGTGTGAACCATTTGTATCTGTTGACATGATTTACATTTGACAATAGACTTTGGACTATACATAAACATTTCTACAATTGTTAAACATTACATCTTGATGGTTTGGTTTGAGTAAGTGATTTAAGTAACGAGGCGTGTGTAATATGATACAAGCATGGTGGATACGCCGCTGGTACTTCCTTTATATAAGTGTTTGTATGGTATTACATATCGTAGCGTTATTTGAATCATTTCAATTTGAGACATATAACATTTTATACAAATAACATACTTTTCACAAGACATTGTTTTACAAACAACTTATCTTATACAAACTCATTTTACATGGTTATTCATTTAATCATACATTATTCTCTTATTTATACATATCATCTGAACTTATTGTTTTTCAAACGATTTACAAAACAAATCAATTTACAAGGTTCATGACTAAACTTTATTAAACATTTTCTTAAACTTACAAGTCATGAATCCTATTTTCACAAAACCTATGTATCTCACAGGCATTTTTATGCTGACGTACCTATTTTCACATGTGTTTTCAGGAGTTGATGCATAGGACTTATCGAGATACACTTAGGCGGACTTGGGCCTTAGTGACAATAAAAGATGCAAGACTAGTTATTTATGTTATATTTCTTTGATTGTCAAGACATTGTAACTCTTTTAATCAATAAAACAATATTTCAATTTCCATGTGTTATGAAACAATGATTCTGTTACAACACTCCCCGACGTTTCCGCCACGTTTTGTTGTTTTACGTGGTAGGGGTGTGACACATCTTTTTCTAGCAAACGGGTCATGGGGCGGGTAATTTTAGAGAAATCCCTAATAAAGCGTCTATAGAATCCCGCAGGCCCTAGAAAACTCCTAATCGACTTCACACTCGTGGGCGGAGGTAAGCTACTAATGATATCTATTTTCGCACGATCTACCTCAATACCCTCTCTAGAAATCTTATGCCCTAACACTATACCTTCCGTCACCATAAAGTGACACTTCTCCCAGTTTAGCATAAGCTTCGTCTCCACACACCGCTTCAACATCCTCTCTAGGTTCTTCAAACACGCATCGAAAGAGTCACCATAAACTGAAAAATCGTCCATGAAAACCTCCATGGAACTCTCTATCATATCCTGAAATATAGCAACCATGCACCGCTGAAAAGTAGCTGGAGCGTTGCATAACTCAAATGGCATGCGTCGGTACGCATAGGTGCCATAGGGGCATGTGAAGGTGGTCTTATCCTGATCCTCCGGTGCGATGGGGATCTGGAAGTACCCGGAAAAGCCGTCGAGAAAACAATAGAATTGTTGACCGGCTAGACGCTCCAACATTTGATCGATGAAGGGTAATGGGAAGTGGTCTTTACGGGTGGCATCATTCAACTTTCGGTAATCGATGCACACGCGCCACCCCGTGACCGTACGTGAAGGGATAAGCTCGTTCTTTTCATTCATGACAACGGTCATCCTTCCCTTCTTGGGGATAACCTGAGTGGGATTAACCCATGGAGAATCGGAAATGGGATAGATCATCCCGGCATCTAGGAGTTTAAGAACCTCCTTCTTCACTACATCTTGCATGTTGGGGTTGAGCCGCCTTTGAGGTTGCACCACCGGTTTATAATCATCCTCCATGAGTATCCGGTGAGTGCAATAAGAAGGGCTAATGCCCTTAATGTCGGACAACCTCCATGCAATGGCCTCTTTGTTGGCCCTCAACACATCCAACAACCTCAATTTCTCACTTTCCTCTAACTCGGATGAAATAATGACGGGTAGCTCGGAACCCTCCCCTAAGAAAGCAAACTCTAGATGAGATGGAAGTACCTTAAGCTCTAAGGGTGGGGTTTGGGTGGTGTCATCACTAACCGCTAACACATCGGGGATTAAAGGAATCCCCTCATCTTCAACTTCTTCAATCAACTTCAACTCTTCCTCTACTTTCTCTACTACCACCAAATCCGCACCACTAATATACTCTAAACAATGATCAACGCATGAGATAAAAGAGTTCAAAAAGTAGACGGAATGGCAGGGACCACTATAGTCATCCGAACCACTCGGGTGGTTCATGGAACGATCTATCTCAAAAGTAACTCTCTCCTCACCGACCCTAAGGGTGATCTTACCATTGTAAACGTCTATAAGTGCTTTAGTGGTACGCAAGAATGGGCGACCTAGTATAATGGGGACTCTCTCATCCGCTTCCATATCTAGAATTACGAAATCGATGGGAAACACGAATTTGTCTACCTTAACTAGCAAGTTCTCAACTATACCCCTAGGGTATTTAACGGACCGATCAGCTAAGGATAATGTCATTTGGGTAGGTGCAAGCTCTCCTAGGTCTAGCTTCTCATAAAGAGGAAAGGGCATCAAATTGATGCTAGCACCTAAGTCGGCCAAAGCTCTAGTGTTGGTATTACTACCGAATAGACAAGGAATAGTGAAAACACCGGGATCGGTAAGCTTTTCGGGAACACCTTCCATTCAACGGAACGTTCGACAACTCTCCTAACTTCTCTTTGTTCCTAAGAAGATCTTTCAAGAATTTCGCGTATTTAGGCATCGATTGGAGTGCCTCGATAAACGGAAGATTAATCTTCAATTGCTTGAAAATGTCTAAGAATTGCCCGTATTCCCTCGAGTATTTTTGGTTCCTAAGATGTGATAGAAACGGGACTCGCGAATGGTCTACTAAAGAAGACGGTCTAACGTCTACGGGCGTTTTCTCAGCTTTCTTCTCACTTTGAGACTCCTCGGACTGTGCGGTACTTGCTGGGACTAGCCTTTGTTGCACTTTGCCGGGAGCCTCCATCTCTATCTCTTCATCTACAATATCCCCATCCTCATCGACTACTCTCTCCTCTACTCTCGGGTTCCCTACGGTTTTGCCACTACGGGTGGTAATGGCTTTGTTGGACCCAGTATGGCCTGAACAACTTCTTTTCACGTAATATGGCAAGTGATTTCAGTAGATGTGAAAAAGATGTGCGGAAATGGAAATCAGACTTTCAGAAACAAGACCTACAGAATTATCAAGTTTATATCACTTTGAAACAAAACGGTTTACAAGGTGATTGTAAGATTATTATCTAGTACAAATGAATCTTGAATTCTGTGGGTGAGAAGGCAATGGAGTTTTGATGTATGTGTGAATGTTAAGCTTCAAACTCAATTGACTTCTGCTGGTTGAGCCTTCTATTTATAGAAGGCTGGGTGCATGAATAAACAATAGTTTATTTATGCAATAAGTCCTGCAAAAAGTAACCATTTGACATATTCATTGAATCCAACGTTCAAGTTGCCTTTTTCATCATGATATCTAATAATGTCAACTTGCTTCGGTAAGTGTGGCAGGATAGAGCTGATTTCAGACAAGTGGGGTATTTCATCAGAATTTCTGATAAACCACTTCATCAGAAATTCTGGTGAACAAATCATCAGAAAATTCTGATGATCAGAATCGTCAGAAACTGATGATATTTCATCAGAAATATCATCAGATCCATCAAAAATTACCTTCTCTGATAATCCAATTCAGCTCTTGATCAACTTGTGATTCTTTGAAGTAGATGTTGTGCATTTCAGTTGTCCTATCCGATCTTCTTCTTCTTGTTGTGATCTTCAGGACTGTTATCTCTTCATTGATCCAGTTGAATGTGATTTTCTTCAATACATACAAATAAAGTTTCCTAACAGTTTCCCCCTAAGTATTGTAAGAAAATGAACTATCTCTATATCTAACATTAAACAACTTTTAACTGCTTCTTGAAAGAAAAAAATTCAAAAACAACTAAGTTCAGAAACATAGAACATAGTCAAACCAACCATTGTTCAAATCAGACAAAAAAATTGTTCAAAAACATAAATTTAATCTCATCAATTCATTAATTGATCTTCACTCCACTTCTGTATTTGTCTCCTGGTTTCAGCCTTTTCTTGTGATCAATTGCTTTTTGAGTTTCCCTGTACATCTCTTTATACCATCCTCTTGACTCTATCCAGTTTTCAATACATTCTTCAATTCTTTTTCTCAGCTGTTCATTGTTCTTTCCCTTCTTCTTGAGCTGCTCTTGTTTTTCATTCATGCAGTTCCTTATATATTTCAGAGTTTGATTTGAATACCTGCATATTTCACTGATTCTGAACAGAGCTTTCTCTTCATTAGCATCTTTGAAGACTACACACATTTCTGGTTTGTCAAATATTGCTCCAGTTCTCACAAGTTTAGAAGGAATTTCAGCTGGAATTCTGGTGTTTGGAGGAGGTATTAATACCTTGTTGCTGTACTCAAAATTAATACACAGATCAAAGTCCGCTAGTGCAGCCCTTTTGTATAACTTTGCTCCTGCACTTTTGAGGCTGTCATGGGCTCTTTTGATCACCACTGAACCACTTTTCTCTCTATCAATGATATTCTTCATTTTGACTATGCCCATTGGGTGAATATCATCTGCCAGATTTGCATCAGTAACCTTTTGTTCACTGTTATCTTTTCTGATCAAGGTATACTTGTTTTGTCCTTCATTACCTAAGATGCCTCCTCCAGCGGTCAAAGTATCGATTCTTTCAATGGATACTATTGGATTGGTCATGTGTTTGCGCAGAATTTCCCAGCCTCCATTGTTTCTGATTTCAACAATTCCTTTACTCAATGGAGAGAGAGAGATCTCTTTGGGTTGTCTTCTGGACCTTTCCAGTAGTAATGCTTTAGATGTTCTTCAGGGTACATAATAGTGTGTAAATCACCTTTCAGCACATCCATTTCTCTGATGTTCCCCTCCGAATCTTCTATCATTTCTTTTCTTGGCCTTTTTGAGGAAGTCACTTCATGTTCCATTCTTCTCTTCTCCTTTGTATCCATCTTTATGCTGAACTCTGTTTCTCCTGTGATGGCTGTAGAAGATGACTGAACTGGAACATGTTCTTTCTGCTGGACCCTTGATGTGTCTAGCTTTGGGATGTTTGGTGGAGGACCCATGAGTAACTTTTGTTTATCTGGAGGTGGACCCATGGGTTGCTTCTGTTTTTGAACTGTTGAAGTTTCTGTTTGTTTGGTTTGATCTTGTTGAATGGTTTCTGATTGCTGTTGAGGAGTTTTTGATCCTCCTGCTTGTTTTTCTTGTGGAATTGGAGCTCTCAGTTCATGAAGATCAATTTTTGTTAGCCTGGCAACATTATACTCCAACCTCTTTACTAATAGATGAATATTAGCTAGAGTTTGAGTATTTGTTTCCTCTTGTTTCCTCATTTTCGGATACTCCTGATTTTCTTGATTTTTCTGTGCATTTAATTCCACCATCAGCTTCTCAAAAGCCTCAGCCATGCTGCTGTTGTTGGCTTTAAGAAACTGTATTTCTTCAAGAATCTTTCCTGAACTTGAGCTTTCTCCTGCAGTTGTAACCTCAGTCATCTTTTTCTTGATATCTTGCAGTTCTTTGAGAGCTTTCTTGAATTCTGATGAGCTATCTCTGTTTTCTGATGACTCTTGCAGTTTCTTAAGGGCTGCAACATTCTATTCTGTTTGCTTCTGCACAGCTTTGAAAGTTTCTGATAAAACTTTGATATCTGACTTTTGATTTCTGATTTCTTCCGGTATCAGATCAAGTTTTCCTTCTGTGGCTATTTTCTCAGTAGCAGTTGTGTCTTCAAGTTCCTTGTGAAGTTGTTTAGGGGACATAGATTGATGTCCTTGGTAAATAGGAGAAACAACAGATGTTCCCCTTCTAACACCAGCAGAAAACACATTCTCTGCTGTTCATAGGTTAAGAGGATTGGAAGATTCCAAATTCTCTCTATCCTCACCAGAAAATTGAAACACATTCAAGTTCTGGTTTTCCTCATGTCCTTGAATCTTTTCAGGTTCTCCATGAGTTGTTGAGAAACTCTTAGTTTTCTCATCCAGGTTTCCTTGATTAGTAGACTGATCTCCACCTGTTGCCACCACATTTTCCTCCTCAGAATCTGATTCAGAAAATGGGTCATTGGTTTTACTCACATCTTGTTTTGCAGAAATAGTGCCTCTATGTAAGATTTCATGTTTTCCTTGAATTGATTCATCAGAATCACTCTCAGAGAAATGAAATAAGTTTAGTTTGGAATGTTGTGCACCTGTTTCTCCCATATGTGAGATTTCAGCATGATGCTCTTCTGCCACAGGACTCATATTCACATCTTCATCAGCTGGATGAGGATCAGATTCACCCTGCTGTTCCATTCTTGGTGTGCTTGACTCTTGTGCATCATGCTCCATGGGTGACACACTTTCAAAAACTTCATTGTTTTCTGGCCTTTTGTTCAACATCTTCAGATATTCTGCTCTTTATGGTGAATCTTCTGGTATCAGATTCATCATTCTTTCTGATAGTGCAGGCACATCATAATCTGACTTCCAAGATCCTACGGCAGTCCAAGGTCTCATAATTTCTGTACTCCACATATTTTCTGATGCTTGAATTTCTAGGTTCCTTTTAGAAAAAGCATCAGAAATTATGATTGACAGAAATCTGGGAAAGGGTAGATGTGAATCTATCCTTCCAGCGTTAGTCAGAATTGATCTTCTGATCAGAATAAATATTTATGTTCCAAAATCAATGTTCAGCCCACTAATGAGACTGAACATGATTGTTAGAATATTCATATTTATCTGATCTGTACCTCTAATTTTTGATGATAGACACTTGTTCAGAATTTCCATTAAGACTTGCCAGAAGGCAGGTAGCTTGTTTCTCTTGAATTCATTGATTTTTGAAATCTTTGTCTTGTAACCCATTACAGCATCAAGTTGTGAGAACATATCTTCTTTTTTTGGTGCTTCTTCATAGCTTTGGTTTAAGGGTAGTTCCAAACATTCCCTTATTTTCTCTGGTGAGATTGTAATAAAGATATTTCCCCACACATGTGCTGTTAGCTCGAGTTGATTTGAGACTTTGAGAGTTTTTACAACTTGTTGTATGAGTTCTTATGGTACCTCTCTGGTCTTTGTGAGAGCTTGAGCTATCGGGCATCTTGTAAGAAATTCAATGAGAATTTGACACTTTATATCATACTCTTCAATGTTATCATTCATTGCTTCATTGTTGCTCTTTAATGGAAGAAATTCAGCTTCAGTGTTTAAGAGAACAGAGTGTTCAATTAGTGGTATGTTGATGTTGATAGCTGCCATTGAGAATTTGGGTTTTTGTTTCGGAAAAGGGTTTTAGGGTTTTGAATTTGAAGGTTGAAGATGAAAGTCTCTGTTTTTGAATGGGGTATTTATAGTGTATATAGACAGAGATTTTTGAGTGTTTTTCGTGGGTTGTTTGTTTTCAAGGTGGTTAATGACACCTTAATGATGTTTTAATCCTTTAAGGAAACAACCGTTTTTGAAAAACCTTTGGTTTATCTCTAATTTAATGTAAATCCTTTAAAGAGACTTAGAGAATCCAATGATTTTCCGGATAAACACTAGTGTCCAACTTGCACCTTTTCTCCATGTGGGACCCCTTTTGTTTCAAAAAGGTCCAATAGAAACCTTTTCTAAGTTTGTGTATCTTCCCAAGTTTTCCTTTTGATGATATATATCAGAAAATTTTGAATAAAACTTTTGAGAGTTGTATTTTCTTCATATATCATCAGAATGCATTTGATTCATTTACAGAGGATGAATCATCAGAATTTTTTTTTTTTTTTTTGAGATGAGAGGGAATAAGTAGAGTTCCGAGATTTTTAGTTACATTGTTGTTCTGTAGTTCAGAACTCCATACCTTTGTTCTGATATACAGGAAGTATTTTTCATACGGCTTGTTCCAGTACTCAGAAAAAAAATATTTTGAAAGAAACTTATCTTAAAAAATTTAGATGGCCATAAGTTTCTTTAAATCTGATTAAAGGCAATGTTTTTCTGATGATTTGTCAGACTTCCTGGTTTTCAAGATATTTTTCTGATAAAAATTTCATTTTCCGATCTGTCAACATTCTGATGGCTTGATGGGTTCTTTGAATAGTTACCAGATTTTCTTAGTGATCTTCAGATTTTCCGAGTATCACTAAATCCTGTCAGATTTCATTTGAATTTCACCAGATTTTCTTTGTTTTTATCAGACATGTTTGTTTTAGTTCACCCTAGATCTATTGACATGTTTTTGTTATAAAAAGAGTTGAGTAAAAAGAAATTAAAGCAAACTTTGATTAAAAAAAACACACACAACAAAGAAAAACAACAACATCTACTCCTCCTTCTCCTCCAGCACGTTGTACATGCACTTCACATATAACCAAAGACTGGTTATTCGGCCGGTGTGATTCGTTGATGGCACCAGGGTAGGCTCACTTATGTTTTCTTGAACTACCAGCTCGGCCCTTGGATAGCAGCTTCTCACTCCTCCGAAGTCCAGCTGACTGGTGATCACCTTGGTTACGAATCGAGGGTAGATCAGAAAAGGTTTACGGTCATGGATGTTTGCTACTAGGTCTCTCATGAGAAACTTAGCATAGTTGTAAGGTTTTTCCTGTACAACAGCATGGACCACTTCCATCATCCTTTTGGACAGCTCGTTGAAGTGTCCAATTTTCTTTGAGAAGCAGACACTTAGCTGTGTTACCAAAAACTGGAAAGGTGGTATAAACCCAGATTTGCTAACCGCCCTTGACGAGTTGTATGTATGATAGCCCATTTCAGTCAAGGTCTGTTGCACATCTGCTTTATCCAGGAATTTGATTTCATGATCATTACCCAGTCTGAGGACGTTTCTGATTGTTTCCTCTTTTAGGGTAATTCTGACCCCCATAACCTCACTCTCAATCCACATGGAAGTACCACTAAAAATGATTTCAGAGTTCCACCAAAACTCTTGAAGTAGTTTTGGATAAATGGTGACATGTGATGATACAGCAAAGCCCAAAGGACTTCGCATGATCATATTGTACACAAACCTGCAGTCCTCTCATGCAGGTCCTTCCAAGTTGGATCTTAATCTAAGATTATGAAGTCTGTGAAATGGTAGAGGGAATTGAGTTGCTTTCATCAATTTTGGGCGACCCATTTTAAGATAAGAAAAATTTCTGTCGAAGGGCTTTTGAAGAGATGATTTTGGTGTGAAGTAAGTTCTTTTCAGGTTGTTAATATTTATAGATGAAAGTGATAGTTCCTCATAAATGATATTAACAGCCAAAAAAATTTTATTTTCATCTCTTCAATTAAGATGATATCTGTTGCAGTGAATGTGACAGTCTACTAAGCCCCATGTGTGAGTAAGCATTTAATAACTAGGCGGCTACTTTCATAGCTCCTAATCATTTTAGTGCCTACGTGTCACTTAAGTTTCTTATGAAAAAATGACGTTGCATGCATTGGCAGTAAAAATAAAATCCAATAATCTGAAAAAAATTTCTAGACGGTTGATTTTCTCAGCTATATAGAATTTTATCTTTATGCATGTTACTTTTCCCCCTTTTTGTTTTTTTTAAAAAGAAAGAAAGAAAAAAAAATACAAAAACAAAATATACACATATATGAATATATACAATGTGAAGGATATGCATGAATATATACCAAGATGATTACAAATTATTCTGATGTTTCAACCTGGTTTCTGATTTTATATCAGAACTTCTGGTGATTTCACCAGATATTCTGATATTCCTTCAGATTATCTGATAAATCATCATTTATTGATGATTCATCAGATTTTCTGATGTTCCATCAGATTGATGGATTGCTTTGTCAGAAACTAGTTGATTTGTTCTTTGATTATCAGAACTTTGATGTTCATCAATTTGGTTTTCAATTTGTGACCTTGTGTTTTCTGAAAAATCTTCATCATTTAAATTAACCATGCCAAGTTTGCTGATCAAAAAGTTGTGCCTCTTTTCATCAAGAGGTTTTGTAAAGATATCAGCAACTTGGTTTTCAGTTGGAAAAAAATACACTTCTATGTTACCTTTCTCCACATGATCTTTTATGAAGTGATATCTGACATCTATGTGTTTGGTTCTTGAGTGATGAACTGGATTTTCTGTTATTGCAATAGCACTCTTTGAATCACATAGAATTGGTATTTTTGTCAGAGTTACTCCATAATCTTTCAGTTGAGTTTGCATCCACAGCACTTGTGAACAGTAACTTGCTGCTGCTAAATATTCTGATTCTGTTGTTGATGTGGCAACACAGTTTTGTTTCTTGCTTGCCTAACATACCAATTTTTCTCCCAGGAGATGACAAGCACCGGATGTGCTTTTCCTGTCAATTTTGCACCGTGCATAATCTGCGTCTGTGTATGCAGTTAATTCAAGGTTTGTATCCTTAGGATACCAGAGACCAAGTTCTGATGTGCCTTTTAGATATTTGAAAACCCTTTTTACAGCTTTTAGATGGGATTCTTTAGGATCACATTGATATCTGGCCAGAAAGCATGTTGCAAACATAATATCTGGTCTGCTTGCAGTTAAATATAGCAATGATCCTATCATCCCTCTATAGGTTTTAATATCTACACTTATTCCATCCCTATCAGAATCTAACTTGTTCCCTGTTGCCATGGGAGTTTTTGAAACTGAGCAGTTTTCAAGTGAGTATTTTTGTAGAATTGTTTTCACATATTTTGATTGACTCAAAAATATTCCATCAATTCTTTGTTTAACTTGTAACCCTAAGAAAAAGGTTAACTCACCCATCATACTCATTTCAAAGTGGCTGGTCATCAACTTTTGAAATTTGTTACAAAATTTTTCATTTGTTGATCCAAATATAATGTCATCAACATATATCTGGACCAGCAAAGTATGACCTTTGTGTGTTTTGAGGAAAAGTGTGGTGTCAATAGTTCCTTTGGTAAACCCAGAATTGAGTAAGAAGTTTGATAAAGTTTCATACCAGGCTCTAGGAGCTTGCTTCAACCCATACAAGGCTTTGTTTAATCTGTAAACATGATTTTGAAATTTTGGATCAACAAAGCCTTCTGGTTGTTGTACATAAACTTCTTCCTCAATTTTACCATTCAGAAAAGCTGATTTTACATCCATTTGATAAACTTTAAAATCCTTGGATGCAGCATAAGCAAGAAAAATTCTTACAGCTTCTAATCTAGCTACTGGTGCAAAAGTTTCGTCATAATCAATACCTTCTTGTTGACAGTAACCCTTGACCACTAACCTTGCTTTGTTCCTGGTGAGTATGCCATTCTCATCAGATTTATTCCTGAATACCCACTTTGAGCCTATGACAGATTTGTCTTTTGGCTTGGGTACCAGATCCCATACCTTGCTCCTTTCAAACTGATCAAGCTCTTCTTGTATAGCTTAAATCCAGTCTGGGTCATTTAGAGCTTCTTTGACAGATTAGGGTTCTACCTTGCTTAAGAACCCAGAAAATGCACATTCATGTGCAGTTGCAGATCTTGTTCTCACACCATCTGTAGGATTGCCTATGATGTAAGAATGAACATGTCCTTTGATCCATCTTAACTTGTTGTGAAAAGTTGTTGGTTCTGATGGATTTAAAGTTTCCCCCTGAACAGGTGCCTCATTTGTATGTAAGATATCAGAATTCTGAGTTTCTGATGTACTACACATTTGTTCTGCAGAGTTAGTACATGAAGAATCTTTTGATTTGTTTTTGAAAGAGTTATCATGTTCTAGGAAATCTTCAGTTATCATTTCAAAGAGATGTTCATAATTTTCTTGTTTGTCAGAAAAATTTATTTCTTTCATGTATTCATCAGAAACCTCTGTTTCTGATGAGTCATCAAATGAAACATACAGACTTTCTCTGATTGTCCTTGTGTTGAGAATACAAATTCTATATGCTTTTGAGGACAAAGAGTAACCAAGAAAGATACCTTTTTCTGCTTTTCTGTCAAATTTTTCAAGGCTTTCAAAATCATTGAAAACAAAACATCTACAACCAAATGTATGCAAAAATTTTACACTTGGAATTCTTCCATTGATAATGTTGTATGGTGTTTTGTTGTGCCTTTTGTTGATTATGGTTCTGTTTTGGGTAAAACATGCATTTGCTATAGCTTCTGCCCAAAAATGAGTGGGCAGCTTAGCATAAGCAAGCATAGTTCTGGCAGCTTCTACCAAGGTCCTGTTTTTTCTTTCAACCACCCCATTCTGTTGAGGTGTTCTGGGAGCAGAAAAATCATGAGAGATTCCTTTACTTACAAGAAAATTCTCAATTTTTGAATTCTTAAACTCTGTTCCATTGTCTGATCTGGTCCTTCTGACTGTTAGTTTTAACAGATTTTCATTTTTCTTGATAAAATTAATGATCAGATCAGGAGTTTCACTTTTCTTTCTCAAAAATTCTACCCATGTGTACCTGGAAAAGTCATCTACTATTACTAGTATGTATTTCTTTCCAGAAAAACTTTCTGTACTTATGGGTCCACATAAACCCATGTATAAAAGTTCCAAATTTTGTGAAATAAAAGACTCAGAAATTGATTTATGTGAGCTTCTCTTGGATTTACCCATCTCACATGCTTCACAAATTTTATCCTTCTTTGAGGATATCAAAGGTAATCCTTTTACCAGACCTTTGCTTGCTAGTTTGCTTAGGTTTTTGAAATTTAAGTGGGCTAGCCTTTTGTTCCATAACCAACTACTACCTTTGTTGATTTTTGAAAATAAACATAATTTTGGATGTTCACTTTCTTCTTTGAAATCAAAATAGTAAATTGATTTTCTTATTCTTTTTCCACTTAAATAGATTTTATTATCATCTATACCTATTAACAAGCATTTTTCTGGTAGAAAGGTTACCTGAATACCTTTGTCACAGAATTGACCACAACTCAGCAAATTATACTTTAAGCCTTCAACATAGGCTACTTTCTCTATGGTCAAACATCCATACCTTATGCATCTATATCCTATTATCCTCCCTTTTACTCCATTTCCAAAATTTACCATTCTACCCAGCTTTGAAACAAAGTTGCTGAGTAAGCTCCTGTCCCCAGTCATGTGCTTGGAGCTTCCTGAATCACAGTACTAGATCTCCTGCACATGATGGTCCTAAAATGGAATTATTAGAGGGTTTTTGGTACCCAGGCATGCTTGGGTACATTTTCTGATGGGATCCTAATCAAATTATTTTTTCTTGTTGGTTTTTCATCAGAAATTCTGTTATATGCTGAGCCATAAACAGATTTTACATTTTTCTTTTGAAGATGGTGTTGAACAAGCTTCAGTATGTCAACACACATACAAGATTTATCAGAATTTTCTTATATTTTTTCTTGTGATGGAATGAGTTGATAATTTGGAAACATGAGTGAACTGCTTCTGGAGTCTTTACAGATTCTTGACTGCATTCACTTATGTTTGATTTGAAATTTGGTTTTTCAAAAGAGTATTCAGAACAGGTTGACTTGCAAGATTCAGAATCAGATTCTGATGAAACTTTATCAGAGATCTGATGAGTTGCTTTTACAAAGACAATGGGTTTACTTCCTCTTGAGGTTTTATATCCTAAACCCTCTCCTTTGTTCTTTGGTGTGGACTCAATGAAATTTACGAATTCTTTGGCTTGTTGAAAACCTCTTACATTGATTTCTTTATCATTGATTTTCTTGTAAAGATCTTTTCTTTCATTTTCATAAAACTCAATTTTAGCTCTTTGATCTAAACTTTCCTCTATAAGTAGTTGGTTTTCAAGAATGATTTTATTCAAGGTCCTTTGCAACTCATCAGATTTTCTAATATCTGATTGATGTTTTTCTTGCAGATTTTGAAAATATGACATTAGATTGTCTAGCTTGTGTTCAAGATCAAGATTGTCTAAATTTACCTTTTATTCTGAAGTTTCTGGTAGACCTTCAGAAAGTGCCATGAGGCAGAAATTTGCCAATTCTTCTTCTTCATCATCAGAAGAATCATCAGATAACCATGTATCTGTTCCTGCAATTTAAGCTAACTTGTTGCTGCTTCTTTGCTTCTTCAAGCTTTTTCTCATAGTAAGCAACACCCTTGAGCTTCTTGGTCTTGCATTCTGATGCATAGTGACCTTTCTGCTTGCACTTGTAACACACAACTTCAGCCTTCCCTTTATCCTTAGATCTAACTTCCTCTTTAGATCTTCCATCCATCCTTCCTCTATCACTTCTCTGGTATCTCTGGCTTCCTCCCCTCAACCTCTGCTCAAATGTTTTGGTGAGCAGTGCTATTGCTTCAGCAAAACCTGAAAAATCTGATGAAGTATCAGAAATTTCAAAATTTGGTTGTTTGATGGTTGTGGATCATTGGTAGGTATTGTTCTTTGTGAGTTTGAGATAAGAGCTAAAGATCCCCCTCTTTGAACGGTTTCTTCAAATATTTCTTCCTCTCTGGGGACCAAGATGCTGTATAAGTCATGGAGACTCATGTTTCCTAGTTCTAAGGTTGAGGACAAAGTCATGGTTAGACTTCTCCATTCTCTAGGTAAAGCATCAAGAAATTTTATGTTTCTTTCATCATTTGACTTTGTTATACCAAATTTCTTTAGCTCGTTTAAAAGTTTTGTAAATCTTTGATATGTATCATTTAATCTTTCATTTGGAAAACTTTTAAACCTTTCATAAGATGAGACATTGTTTGTTCTCTTGTTTCTTCTCATCCTTTCTCCTCCTTCACAAAGATTTTCCAACTGATCCCATATTTCCTTGGTTGATGCACATGCATCAACTTATGAAAATATGTCATTGGGGATGGCCATTATTAAAAGTGACTTTGCCCTTTCATTCCCAGCCACCTTTTCCTTGTCTTCCTCACTCCAAAGTATTTCACTTTTGGGAGCTCGGGAGGCAGGGATAGCAGGTGATTGGTCAGTTGCTGGAATACCTGGTATTTCAGTCATTGGTATATGTGGACCCCTTTCAATGGATTGAAACAGAGCTCGGTCATGACCATTAAGGAAATTGACCATCCTGATTTTCCATTGGGGGTATTCCTTTCTGACCAGAGTCGGAGGTTTCGACATAGAACCAATGTTAAAAGCATTATTCCAGGATTGAAAGCTGTCCATATTTAGAGAAAAGAAGATGAGCGATTGATCGTTTGAAAATAATTTATTCAATCTGCTCTGATACCAATTGTTGGACCCAGTATGGTATGAATAACTTCTTTTCACGTAATATGGCAAGTGATTTCAGTAGATGTGAAAAAGATGTGCAGAAATGGAAATCAGACTTTCAAAAACAAGACCTATAGAATTATCAAGTTTATATCACTTTGAAACAAAATGGTTTACAAAGTGATTGTAAGATTATTATCTAGTACAAATGAATCTTCAATTCGGTGGGTGAGAGGGCAATGGAGTTTTGATGTATGTGTGAATGCTAAGCTTCAAACTCAATTGACTTCAGCTGGTTGAGGCTTCTATTTATAGAAGGTTGGGTGCATGAGTAAATAATAGTTTATTCATGTAATAAGTCCTGCAAAAAGTAGCCATTTGACATATTCATTGAATCCAACGTTCAAGTTGCCTTTTTCATCATGATATCCAATAATGTCAACTTGCTTCGGTAAGTGTGGCAGGATAGAGCTGATTTCAGACAAGTGGGGTATTTCATCAGAAAATTCTGATGATCAGAATCATCAGAAACTGATGATATTTCATCAGAAATATCATCAGATCCATCAGAAATGACCTTCTCTGATAATCCAATTCAGCTCTTGATCAACTTGTGATTCTTTGAAGTAGATGCTGTGCATTTCAGTTGTCCTATCCGATCTTCTTCTTCTTGTTGTGATCTTCAGGACTGTTATCTCTTCATTGATCCAGTTGATTGTGATTTTCTTCAATACTTACAAATAAAGTTTCCTAACAGCTTTAGCATGGGCATTAGGGTTCGGTTGGGTGTTACCCGCAAACTGACCGGGTAATCTCTCTTCTAGCTTCCTAGACATATCACCTACGACCCTTTGGAGGTCTTGAAAAGAGGCTTGGTGGTTCTTAAGCATGAGGTCATGTTCACTAAGGGTCTTTTGGGTGGTTTGATCCCTAACAATTAGGTGACTCATCATGGACTCCATTCTTTCTAGACTACCCCCTAGATCATATCTTGAACCTTGACCTATTTGAACCTGATTATTTGACCCCCATCTTTTACCTGTCCATTGAACCCCTTGTTGAACTGCCCACCTGAACCCCCACCAAAAAGTGAACCTTGACCCGTATTTGGATTTTGAGCTATTTGAAAACCAGGGGGTCCATTTGAGTGAAAATTGTTATTATTAGAAAAATTATTATTATTGTTATTATTATTATTATTATTATTATTATTACACCAACCCGAACCAAAATTATTATTACCAAACCCACTAGATTGACCTCTACCGAAACCTCCTCCTACGAAATCAACTTGCTATTTACCAACTAGCAATGGACACGCACTTGTATCGTGACCCCCTCGGCAATACTCACATTTGTCTACCTTAGCCTTAATTTCCTTAAGTTCCATAGACATGTTTTCCAAAACAGCGGCTAAACTAGGATCCATGGTGACATGGTTCACCCCTCGGGCGGGTGCACTAGTAGTGGTATTTGGATTACCACTTTGATACTGCTGATCGGCTCGCGATTGAGATTGAGCAAATGCCTCAAAACGCTCTAAACACTCAACAACAGTTAGAATACCCATCATATGCCCCCCCCCCCCCCCCCGCATTAGTATCGAAATGATCACGAGTCTCTTGAGTGAGACCGTTATAGAATTTCTCACATATGGCCCAATCGGAAAGACCATGTTGGGATCAACGAGCACAAAGGTTTTGGAAACGCTCCCAAGCAAGGTAGTAAGGCTTGACGGGCTCCATGCGGAAAGAGTGGATTTGGTCTCTAAGACGTGAGGATTTAGCGGGCGGGAAATACTTGTTCAAAAAGGCTTGACGAAGCCCCGCCCAAGTGGTAAAGGTACCGGCTAGTTAAGAGTCCAACCAAGTAGCAGCACGGCCGGCTAGTGAAAATGGGAAAAGCTGTAAGTAGGTAGCATCATTAGGGGCACCGTGAAGGCTAAAGGTAGCTAGCATACAAGAGAAACAATTTATGTGCGCCGGGGCGTCCTCATCGTCTCGGCCATGGAATTGGATATTATTGGTTATAGCCTGCATGGCATAAGATGGAATCTGCCATGAGTTTTCGTTAACTATGGGTGGAACGGTGATGGGTGAAGCAAGGCCGGTAAAATTCTGAGGGGCCTGCTGATGGACTGTTTGCCTAGCGTTGGCCATGTGTTCTAAGTTTTCTAGGATGCTAGAAGTGCTAGAAGTAGGGCTATCGGGTGGAGAAACCTTAGGTGAGGTTTTAGGTGAATGGTTTGGCGAAGGTGGTGGTGTAGGAGGTGGAGTGGGTAACGGGGTGGAATAGAAATTGGGGAAACGAGAAGAGGATGAAGAACTAACCTGTGGGCCTTGGCCCAATCGAGATGATGACTCCTTGACTGGTGGTGGCGGTCCGTGCTAGAGCAGATGTGACATCCACTACAAGCAAAAACACGAATACAAGAGAAAAAGACACTAGTCACTACGACTCAAAATAAAAAATAAAAGACAAAGACTCCAAACAAAACAAACAACTAGCACGTATATACCAATTAAATCTATCAAAGCTAATGAACGCAATTGCCAAGAGTCCCCGGCAACGGCGCCAAAAACTTGATGTGTGCTAAACAGACTATAAAAATTAACTATGTTAGACTCTCTAAGCTAGACACTAAAAAGCTTTAATTCTAGACTCGACCTAAAACCACACAATCGGCAAGTGTACCGATCAATGTAGTATACCCTAGGAAGTCTGGATATCGAACCACGAGACTCTATGTATCACGTAAACTAGACTCTAATAGACACTGACAGACATGACTAAAATGTTTATTTGTTTTTGGGGGGGGGGGGTTACGGAAAACTAAGGAAATCTATCGAACTAGAATACTAAACTAGAATTAAACTAATACGAACGAAGACTGAAAGGCTTTTCTTATATGGAGAACGAGACCACCTAGACAAGAATCCTGGATTGTTTTTAAGAGATTACCGATTAAGTTAAATGCATGAATTACGGAACTGGGATCGTATGATACTAAACCTATTAAGATCCAACTAAGCCCCTCGACCCTTCTCAAGGAGAAACTTGTGGAACTACCCAGGCCGTTAATCCTACCGGTTATTAGACGCCTTCCCAGTTGTCTAATTATTGTGTAAGTACCCTAATGTTGACCTACTCTTTTCCAATCATAGATCTAGGGTAGTTTGAATTAATTAACTTGACTTGATAGACTAATAAAACCGACAGGTCAACTAAGACACGACCTTTTCCAAGGACAATCTAAAGCAATTCGTCGGGTAAGACCTACCAATAGCCCCTCACTTTCCAGGTATTAGGACTAGTAGAACACTAAGACTTAGCAAATTATTATCAATTACTTCTAGGGGTTATCGACCGATTATCCCTAAAGAGTTAAGGTTTTCTAACGTGATATAGACACTCACCGAAATCCTAGACCCTAATATGATTCTATATTGTGATAAAGACCGTCACTAAGAGTCATACGAAGCAAATAATAATAATAAACCAACTCAAAGCATGCATATACATCAAGTCATTAAACCAAACTCTTTACAAATCGCAATCAATCCATAATAATCATGCAATTAACAAAACCGGGTAAAACTTCATATTAATCCATTCATCAAGTCTAGGTGGCTTAAATGTTTAGCCAAGCATGTTAAAACGTGAAAACAAATCAAAGATGTCTAAACACGAATTCAACATATCAAGTTTCGTAAGAAAAGTTGAAATAAATCACTAGAAAACCCGATTAGATCTTCAAGTCTTCTTCCCCGAACTCGTACCGATGATTCCTATGCTTCGAGAACTCCAAAATTGCTCCAAGAATGCTTAACAATTGCCCCAAGAAGTCCCAAAATCGTAACAAGGGTTTTATTTCAAGTTAAAGATGTATGTATATGACTTTCCAAATTAACCCCTTATTAAATTCGTAAAAACTGCCAGCTACAGCCTTCTGGCGGGGCGCCAGAAATCTAAGAAAGTTGTGGCGGGGTGCCACCTTGTTTTTTACACGCATAACATCCCTCAGCCTCTCGCCGGGTGCCAGAAAACTTCTCACGGGGTGCCATAGAGTGATTTTTCAGCTTTTTAACTCTATTTCAACTCCCCGACCTTTCCAACATGCTTCAAGACTTGACTTTTCAATATTTTAACTCGTTTTACTCGGTTTCCAGCAAATTTAAACATCAAGACCTGCAAAACACGATTTTATCAATAGTATGCATATTCTAACGAAAAACAAAACTAAATATAACGAAAACTATACAAACTGACACGAATAAAAGATGTATTTTGCAATACATCACCTGTCAATGACAAAGGCAAAAAAATCCCACTCAAGAGTTTATCCACAGATGATAAAAAGAATTTTTCATACGAACAAAGAATGGTTGCTCTAATTCAACAGTCAATTAGAGATGATATATTTGCTTTACTTGAACATGATGGTTTTTCTAAATCTGTTTGGGAAGCTTTACAAATTAAAGCTGAGGGGGGTAAACAAATTAAAAAGAACAAATTTGCTTTACTTAAAAAAGAGTTTGATTTGTTGATAGTTTAAAAGGTGAATCGGTTCGACAAATGATTGAAAGATTTTGTCACCTTTAAGTTGAACTTGATAGGTTTGGAATTGTTAAAACACGAGAGGAAATTATTGATAAAATCATAGAAGCGTTACCACGAGCTGATCAGTGGCAAACGTTCGTGTTTATATTGAAAAATGATGTTTTATATGATTCAATTACTCTTGATGTTTTTATAGAGAAAATTGAAAGTCATGTGCTTGAGTTGCAAAAGCAAAGCAAGATGAGCAGTTCTTTGTATCAACAAAATGTCGGTCTTTACTACAAAGGTAACATACCTCCGGTAACTGTGGGTGAATCACCAAAAACGGCATATAGTGTTGAGAGGTCAAAGGAACCTCAGAAAAGCTCATCAAGTTATAATCCGGGATATCATTCATCTTCTGCAAAAGCAAATCCTGAAGAATCAGAAGAAATTCTTTGCAACATCGCTCTGAAGTTGAAAAATTCTCTTGCAATGAGCATCAACTCTGCTAAGCAGTAAATGAGCTTCCTTGCATCTGTCCTGGAATCATACGAAGGTGTGGTAGCAGGGATAATTGGAAATTTTGAATTAACTAAGGAAGACTACGACCAGATCGATCCGGAAGAGATGGAATTCATTCACATACGTGGGTGTTTGGCAAGCTGTATTCGAAGAGCTCAAAGGTACATGGAGATTACTGGCAAACAGTCAATCGGTGGTCCGTCAACGAAGCTGGGATTTGATAAATCCAAAGTGACCTGCTTCAAGTGCAAGCAAAAAGGTCATTTCAAAAGAGAATGCAACAATTCTGAAGTTGATGGAAAAGAAAATCCATTCAATGACGATTATTATCGGAAAGCAATATACCACCGCAGTAAAGAAGAGCCGTCAAACTTGAAACAGATTGAAAACAATACAAAAGAGAAGTCAAGAGTATGTGCAGTCATCCAAGATGACGAAGGGTTTGATTGGGGAGAGTTTCTTCCAGAAGATGATCTTAATGATGATCGGTTCAGAGTAAGAACCAAGAAGGATGATTATAAACATCGTGCTTTGGTTGCTGAAATAAAGGAGAAAACTCGAGAAGAGATTATAAAGGAAAAGACATACAGAGAAAGATGTATTGCTGGTTATCGGATTGAAGAGATGGAGAAAGAGTATAAAGAGACAAAGAACTACGGGAGATATGACAAGAAAAGAGATTGTTATGTCAACAGGAACAGGGAACCAGTTGTTCACAAGAAGGAAATAGTCTATGAAGATGTTCTTGCAGTAATTCCTCTATCTGGAGAGTTTTCTTCAAATGTTGAAAAAGACAAACATTATGAGAAAAAGCTTAATAAACTAATCAGAGACGTCATGACAGTGAGTCTACGACGAAGAGATGAAGAGAGGATAAAGAAGAATGTGGAGAATCTGGTGGATGAACTGAAAAAAGTTGCTGAGGAAACAAAAAGGTTGAAGAAATAAAGGAAGAGAAGGAAAATGTTGAAGAAGATGAAGCTGTTACTGAAGAACAGCAGAATGAAGAAGTTATGAAGAAAGGAGAAAATGATGAGAACCTTGAACATTCAGTTGAAGTGGATAGTGCTGGTGTTGGTGGGGAACAGCAGAAGATAGAAGTTGATCAGACACAAACGGAAGCGAAAGCCGAAGTGCAAATGACTGAGGTAAACATTTCAACTGAATCTGAAGTCTTAAAAACTGGTGAACAGTGCAAGAAATGCATGGAAACGTGCAGTGCTTGTACTGAAAAGGATGAAAAATTCAGAACAAGAGATTTAGAATTCACAAAAATCGAAGAAGTTTTCAAAAATAAATGCAAAGGAATGTTAGAAAACGAAAAGGTTTTGAAAGATAATGATGAAAAACTAACACAAAAATGTGAAAGTTTAGAAAAAGAAAATGAAATTTTGAAAGAAAAGGTTTCGAAAATGACGGAAGAGTGTGTACAAAAGGAAAATGCTTTTCAAGAAATGAAAAAGGAGTATGATTCAATAAAACTTGCATATCATATCACAAAAGAATCATATGAAGACGTGAAGAGTCAAATGAAACTTGTTCAATCAAGATTGAAATATTGTTCTGAAACATCTGATACGCTTAAGCGACAATATGAAATTAAGCAACAAGTTGTAAACTCTTACATTGAAGATGTTGCTAAGCTAAAGCGTAAAATAGCTGATTTAGAACAAGATAACAACAAGTTACACAGTTATCACGCTTCTTCATATGTTCTTGAACGCATTTTCAATCTTAAACCGGATGGTAAAGATTCTGAGCAAAACTAGAAAGGAATTGGCTCAGAGTATCATCAGGTTTCACCACCGTTTGAGGACAAATTCACATTCTATGATGACGAGAAGGTGGAAAAAGCTTTCAACATGGTTGATCAATTGTCAGATAACACTGACGTAACCTATTCCAAATCTGATAATTCTAGTGATTCAGAGGTGGTAGGTAAGGTCGTTGAAAGTGTTTTGAAAGAAGAGTCGGTTGAAACAGGTAAATCTGAATCACAGGATGAAAATGAAGGTAGTTTTCATGAAGGATATCTGAAAAACTCAAAATCTGAGAAAAAGGCGAATGATGATTCAAAAGGATTGGTTTATACCATGATTGGATCAGACAAATTATTCTCAGATATTGAATTCCCGATTCAGAATGTGATTTCAGAAAAGATTGACAAAGTGTTTAAAATGATTGAAATTGAAAAATCTGAGATTCCAAAGTTTGCAGGAAAGAGTCACAAAATTTTTTATAACAAACCTGGTTACAAAAAGAAAAACATGAAGTCTGGGTTGGGTTATAAAAAGAAACAGAATTGGAAGAAAAATGAAACGCCAAATTATCAGACAAAGATGAATTTTGTTCACGGAACAAGTTCCGAAGAAGAGAAAGAACTCCAATTTAGACGACAGCCTAATGAAGAGTTCTATGCTCAGAAAAAGCAACAACAACAGGTCAAAGATGTGTCAAAGAGAAGATGTTTCAAATGTGATCAAACAGGACATCTTGCTCGCAAGTGTCCAAATCTAAAACCTGTTGATGTTGAGAAGAAAAAGAAGTCTGATGATGTTCAAAAACAGAAATCTGAGGATGTGAAACAAAGGTCAACCAGATTTGATTCAAAACAAACTTGGAGGTACAATACAAACAAGTTTGCTTCGAATCAAACATGGAAATCAAACCCGAATAGGTTCGATTCAAGACAAACATGGAATTCGGTGACACCCAGATTTAGAACAACACAAAGTTGGAAAACAACTGTTGATGCAACAAAATCAAACCAGTTTTGGAAACCAAAAGTTGTTGTTTAAAATCAAAATGTTCAAAATGATTCACATTACAAGAGAAGTGCTTCAAAAGGACAAGGCTGGGTGGTTAAGACACAACCTGTTTCTGAACAGAAAACTGATTCAATCAAAAAGGATGAAGTAAAAAATGAAAAGTTGTTTGTTCAAAACGATAATAATTTTCTGAAATTAAATGAAGCATATTGTGTTGAAATGCCTAAGGTCAAACAGACCTGGGCTAACTTGTTCAAGTAATTGAATAGTTTGAATGTGCAGGTGCTTCCGAAGAAAACGGAATTTTAATTAGAGGAATGTCGGAGCAGCCTGGCACGAGAGGAGAAGGCTGCTGAACCCTGCGATTGTTAAACAGGGAGTTTGTTTGATTTCTGTACATAAATAAGCAACATTTCAAAACCCTAAAAACTGAAAAATTTTAAAAACCAAAAAGATGTTTATTTTAAAATTTTGTCAAAAATTTCAAAAATATGTTGAGTGAATATGCCGAAACTCTCACGGCGGAACAAACATGATTATTTTCACAAGATTGAAAAACGGTTTTCAAACTGTCGAATATCAATGTATTGTAAATCATGGGCGTAATTACTATATTTTATGCAAAACAGAGCATGAGATGCAGAAATGGATGGCGAGACAAAGCTATCTACTTCGGTTTGTCAAATTTTCTTTAAATGTTTAGAATTTTAGGGGAAGTAAGAGTAGTTTGTTGTCAGAAAATCCAAAAACATTAGAAATTTTGAAAAAGCCAAAAACATGATAAATTTCAAAAAGAGTTTTGTATAAAAAGAGGAAATGATAGTACATCAGTAGACAATCACATTACGCTAAAGAAGTGGAAAGTCAAATGTGATAAACGATCTCACTGATGATATGCCAGTAGGTTTTTACACGCTTAGTAGATTGTTTTCGAGATATAAACCTAAATATCAAATACTTACTTATCTCGTGGGGAACATCTTTCGGATATATGTGTAACCCCCGAAATCTTGTTTGAGAGATTGCCTGATTTTGAGATACTAGGTCTTTATACTGTTTGATATCTGGGGTATTATACATGGTCTTCTGATATTGCGGAAGCAATGGCCTAGACCTCGTATAATACTTTACGCGCTTTAAAAGCTTACCCTCTGCATAAAAATTGAAAAATATCAAAAGATATGAATCAATTGCATTTGAAGAAAAGATTCTCTAAAGGGAACACACCTAAAGTCGAGCCTTCATCTCTTTGACTGAATGGAAGTTCATACTTGAGCTCTCAAGGTCTCGCACTAACCCAGATTACAGATATCAAATTGGTATATTCACCTGTAAGACTGAATCTAGGGAATTTTGATACGGGAGTATATTCTGAGGTGGGACACGCGAATAAGTTTAAGTCCTTAATACACTAATCTCGTATCTCGAATCGATTGAACTTTGTGTGAAAATTTAAGTGGATCAGTATACTGACAATCTAAGTGAATCGTTTAGAACTTAAAGTGTTAAAAGCTCAACGGTGCTAGTGATTTGTCATAAACTGATATGATCCTCTGACGCGAACTCAAACAAAATATTGTCTGTAAATATGTTTGTAAATATTTCTTTACTGCTTTATATTTCAGAAAATACAAAAAGATTTTGATTTTACTTTATTTTCGACAACCGATGTCTGAGAAGCTGAGTTTCAAAATCTAAGTATGCTGATCGTGTTTCTGAAAATAAACAAGTTCATTAATTTGAAACTTGAAGTGTTAAAATCAAAAATCAAAAACAGTTTGTGAAATCTCCAAGGTCATTAATTTGGACTTGGATGATTAACTGTGAGGGATTTGGATTCTTAAATTGTGATAATCTATTGTAAAGAGCTAAGTTTTGATTTTGGATACTTAATACTGCCATATCTATAAATATTATTGATAGGGGAGAGAATCAAGTAATCCAGGATATATTCATATTATTATATTTTAGAGCCAGGATTCTTGATTCAAAAAGTTTTTGAGCACCAGGTCACGATTCCTGGACAATCGAAAACGCTTTCACTGTCGAAATATTTTAGCTTATGCTGAGAGAGCCAGGTTTTCAATCCTGGATGTTCAAAATGTTTTCACTTATAAAAGTTTGAGAAATTGCAGATGCTATTCCAGACTACGATCCCGATAGCCGAGTCTAAGGGGGAGCCTAAAGACGAGCTCAACGCAAGGGGGAGCTTGTATCCGGAAAGCCAGGTGTCGATCCCAAAAGCACGGAAGCTTGACGAAAGGGGGAGCCTGAAGAAAGAGTTTAACGAAAGGGGGAGCTGAAGCTGAAAGCAGATCCACGGGGATTCTGTTCGAGAAAGTAGGAGTCTGTGTTACTGAAGATGATAAAGCTTCATGAAGACTCAGAGAGAGAGAAAAACAAGACGCTACGAGATTGACTGCGGCAATATCCAAGGGGGAGTCTGTTAGTGTAGTAATGTCTATCGCCTCCGTCAATCCAGTTCGTAGCATAAACTGAAGAAAACTAGAGCTTTTATTGTAATAATTAGAAAGAAAAGGCAAGGTGGCATTATTGTAAATAAGGAGTCTTTCCTTATAACCTTGGCCTATAAATAGAAGACTTAGGGTTTTCATTAAGAACTTTTGCCACATTTGAGACTTGGAGCTTTGAAGGTTAGAGAGCGAGTATAGAGAGAGAAAGTGGCAAGGTGATTCAAGTTTCTTTGTACTTTTCAAATCTATCAATAGAATCACAATTATAGTACGGTTCTCATGTTCGGTCCACGCACGTGTACGGATTCCGCATGTCACACGTGTCGATACGCAATCGTTACGGAGACAAAAAATCGATCCTACAGATGTACTCCTATAGTTAAGGTACGTTGGGAAGGAAAACGTGGTGCCGAATTTACTTCGGAATGTGGGGACAAAATAAAGACCAAGCAACCACATCTCTTTCCCAAGTCTTCGTCTTGAATAAATTTTGAGACGAAATTTCCAAAAGTAGGGCAGACTATAACATTCTGTATATTTTTTGTTTTGTTTTTTTATTTATTGCAATTCATAGTTCAATTTCAATCCTTGTATTTCCGAGCCTTTGATCATAATGGAAATCGTATTTTACATCATACTTGTCTAATCATGCATGCACAATACACAAACACGTTTTATATAAAACTGAGACATACTTTATGTTATATTATCATCAAAATGATAATCATACATGGTTATACCTTATACATACTTGCATACATGCTTAACAATGCATTTTTCAGCCTAAAATAACCAAACAATCCAACTCAAGGACCAAAACTGGCTTTTTTATGAGAAACCACACCCTCGCATCACGCGAGGGATATATGACTCCAATGTCGCACGACGTGACACTACCAGTTTCACACCAGGTCTGTTTTGAGCTCGGGTTTCACTTGTTTTAATCATTTTCCAACAACTAGCTACTAACCAATTCCTTAAAACACTTAACCCTAATCCTTCATTATAAAACTAATCATCTTCACCTCCTAATCCCTTTACACACCTCCAAAACACTTTTTAATCCTCTCCAAACACTCAAGAATCTAAGTGTTAGCAGATTATAGTTAGGTTCAAAATAGTGAGTTTTGAACACTCTTCCACTTATTTTCTTCTTGTTTCTTGCTTTCATCCTACTTAGATAACCTCTAGGGGTGTTACCACATGTATACCAAGGTAACCAAAGTGGTACATCACCATTCTAAGGTCCAAAGTAAGGTTTGTTATCTGATTTTGTTAAAAACCTTCAAGGATAATCATCTTACTTCATCTTTTGGAAAAAAAATTCAAGTTTGCAACAAATCCCTATTTTGGATAGGTTTGGATTAATGTTTGTTCAAGAAATGTTAGTCATATTAGTTTTCTTTCTTATAATCTAAGTCATCAAATAGCTTCCAAGCAAACAAAGTGAACATACCACACCAAGTCTCCAATCATAACCATGTTTGGAAGCACTCGTCTAGTTAAACACACTTGGCTAAGTTGGTGAATTATATGAATTATTTATGTTCATCACACTTATGCTCATGACCATCCGAATCATCTATGTGAATCTTGTGGTTAATGGATTTATCCAACCCATGCGTGACAATACATGACTTATACATGACAATATATATACTAATATATATATATATATATATATATATATATATATATATATATATATATATATATATATATATAAATGGGATCAGGAGAAAACGGTGAAAATTGTGAAAAGGGTGAGAATGGATCCTGGCCGACTACGTGGTATAACGCGCAAAATGATATGCAGGGGTACGATTGTCATTGTCCACGTTCTTTTAAATAATGTCTTTATGACTCCGTTACAAACAAAATTTCAATATAAATGGCATTTCGATCTTTATGCTTGTTTTCAATGGCGTTTTTTTCAAAGTATTTTTTTAATGGCGTTTATGTTTCCATGGTGTTCTATCTATATCCAACAGATATGGCGCTTGTTTTTTACTTGTTTCAACGGATTTTTTTTTGCAATGTTTCAATGGTTACTATTTGCTAATTATTCAAATCATGACGTTTTCATTAACATATTTTAGTTATTATTCATTATGGATTACTCATCATGGCGTTTTCATGGATTTCTCACATATATGCACAAATGTTATCAAAAATCCCATAACTGTAACGCCCCAAAACTTGAATTTTAGTTCACTAGTACGTTTCCTTGTGTAATGGTATGAAATAAAATAACCAAGCTATTTAACTAAGTTAAATAGTTTAGTCAAAACAAATAAAGAATGAATTTGGGACAACTATGAGCAAGTAACAAACATGAGGGGCTAAACTTGAAGATTTAAGATGAAATTTGGATTAAATGTAAAAGGCAGAATTTTAGTGTGTGTAGTGTGTGTGTGTATGTCGTATATGGAGATGGAGGAAGAGGAGAAATCCTCTCAAAACAAGAAGGCAAAATCAGCCCCAAATCAAGAGTAAATTGAGTGATAAACCTTGCATGAATGAAGATTACTCACCATCTAGCTCTAATAAACATGTGGTAAGTTGCAATTTTGATTTGATGACTATGTATGAAATGGGTTTATGATAGATTCTTGAAATTAAGTATGAAGGTGGTTAAAATCATCAAATAAGACTTGAATTATGAACGATTTTAAGTAATTTGGTGATTTAAGTTGAAACCCACCATTGATGGTGAAGGTGATAACATGAGTAAATCACCCATGTCTAAATCATGTGCAAATTCGATTGATTATGTTGTATGTGATGAATTCTTGTTAGTTAGGTTGAAGTATAGTATGAAATTTATTTGATGCTTAGTTGTGTTGATGAATGAATGCAAGGAGAAGAATGAAAGCATGAATGGTTTGTACATTATGCTTAGATAGTAGTACGCACACCAAGTGTTTGATGAAATGTCTATGTGACAATAATATAGGAAATTGTATAAGTTGTGGGTCAATATGTATAAAGAGTGATAATGATGTGTTTGTTAGTAAACTAACATGAGAAGTGTGTTTTAGATCGAGTTCATGTGGAATTTTGATTGTAAACATGATTTGTTAAAAAGTGTACATTAGAAGGTTGTACTCTATGTTGTAATGGTATGATGTTCACCGTATGCTTGACTAATTTCTTAATTGAAATTATGAATTAAATGAAGACTAAATGTGAAGCGTATGAGGTTTGTGTAAGGGAATAATAATGGAATGATATTGGTTAGCTAATATGTGTTCTGGTGTTAATTATGAAGTAATAAAAATGCTAGTGTGGATGGAACATAATATGTATGTGAATGGGTATAAAATTAGGTGATTATGTGATTGTTAGCACATTTGCATCGTAAGTAAGAGATGTATAGTGTGTCATTGATATAACATAAATGATGTTACAAGATATATATGGATAAGTCGGAAGTTCATATGATAAACCGTTGACTTTTGAAAGTCAGCTACACATAAGAAGCATAATTTAACTTGTTGTTGTAAAGGTAGGATATTAGGAAGTCGTACGGTACATGTTACATCAATACGCGTTATATGGAATGACATGGTGAATTATATAAATTTGAAAGGATGTGAATTTGGGAATATGTCTTATGTTTGCTAGAATCGAGTAATGAAAGTCAAATGGGAAATATGCATTTGATATGATCGTTAACATGCGTAATCATGTATGCTAATAAGAATGTGATTGCGATGATGTGAAAGTATAGGGATCATATCAAGACGGATAAAAGCATAGAAGGTTAACGGATCAAAAGGATGCAAGATAACGGACACGAACTCGGACGTACGAGGTAAGTGATTTCTGTAATCACTTCTTAGTTGTTTACGTAAATTTATGTGCTAGTTAATTAAATATAATAATTGAGGACAAATAAGGATGGCTCGTATGAAACCGATGATTTTCGCTAAGTAGATGTAATGGGTCAAAATGTGGTTTTATTTTTATACCGGAAGGGTTGTATAAGTAATGATTACGGTACTATAACCGGGTATGGGTAGAATGGTACATAAGTACGCTAATCAAGAATCAGAGGCGCGAATTAATAGTATAAATACTCGGTTGTGAGTTATGGTTAATGGACAAACAATTTCGCGATTTGAAATTGTATTAACCGAGTTTGTTTTCGTATAAATGAATGAAATGTATAAGCTTAACGCATACTGGGTATCGGGTGCATAAATCCCAAGTACGAAACCCCGGATAATGTAAAAGTATTATAGTTATAATGTTCATGAAGGTTTTGGGCTAAAACAAATGAGTAGTTTAATGAAATCATGAACGGGTCGAATAATTCGTAAATGAATAATAAGCCGAAAGTGCGTAAGTTAAGAATTTCCTTTATCCGGATGTCGTATTTTGAGTCTATAGGGTAGAGGACCAATTTACGATCACGTAGGAAGAAACGGGAGGTTAAACGGATAAACGGGTTGAAAGTTATGCGAGTTTTAGTGTGTGCGAACGACGAAACAACACAGCAGCAAAAACCCATTTTCTAGAGGCCGTCGCCGACGCCCTAAGGGCCGTCACCGACGCCCCCTGGAAAGTCAGTTTTTGGCTGACGGGTTATTTGACTGTCTACGGAAGTTTTGGGCTACGGGGAATTGCAAGGACCGTCGCCGACGGCCTCCCCATGTTCAAAAACCTGAAATTTGTTATCTAAGTTGATTTGGGTATAGTAGGCTTCGGTTTGTTATCCGTGAACCACGAAGGGCCTCCCAAACATGATTTTGATCGTTCCTTTGATGTTTATGGGCTATAAATCTAAGTCTAAGTACCATGTAATTAATGTATGGATATATAAGAGTTATGTAAGATCTTGAACGTGTACGTAAGAGTGTATGTAAGCATGTAGACGTGTATTTATGTATATGTGAAGATACGTATGTGTATATGTACGTATGTAGAGACGTAGTAATGTATGTGCGTATGTAGACGTGTGTATGGTATATATGAAGGTACGTATGAGTGTATGCATGTATGTAGAGATATAGGAAGGTATGTACATATGTAGATGTGTATGTATGCATGTAAGAATGTATGTATGCATGATTTAGATACGTCGAGTAATACGTTATTAATAGTGTGCCTTGAGAATGAAAAGTAATGCAGGCACATCATTGAAGCCTCACCAGAATATGGATACACAGATGAAATGCTTAAAGTTAGAAAGATAACGAAATGGGAAGTGTACGAGATTGGATCTTGTTTATTTATTGTGTACTAATGTTATGAATGTATGTGATGAGTACAGGTTGTACGAATCACGGGCGGTTATCACGAGGAATAGAGATCGAAGACCAAGTTACAAGATAGATTGTACGGGAATAATTGAGTATGTGCTTTAACAAACAGGACTTATACTTTATTTTTGTAAAAGATACATATTAAAACGAACTTTCAAGTAGGTAAAGACGTTTGTAATGAAAGAAATTTTATGGCATGAATTTCCACTGCGACTTTTTGTCAAATACGTATTAGGGCCTTACAAATTGGTATCAGAGCACTGGTTTTAGAGAATCATTTACGAGAAGGTAAATGCTTGAACTCAAACCCGTGTGCTCTTGTGACCAGGAACCCGTACAATCCAAGACTCGATCAAGATCTAAAGGTAGAAGCGAATGTAAGTATGTACTCGAATATGCATACAAAGAAAACTAACAATATGTTGTGTGTAAGGTAACCATGATTATTCGGAGAGGATGATCTACGAATGCGGTCTAGGACCGACACCAAGGCATGTAATAGACAAAATTTGAACCCAGGTACGTAACTTCATATGTGGGTACATGTAATGGTAAAACCTATTAAAGGAAAGATAATGATGAGATAGTAATGAAGTTTTGAAATGATACACGTGCCGAAACCTAACTCTTCGGACATAAGGTGATAATTACATGAAGGCACGAAACTAGTATGTGGATTGCGTACCTGGCCAGTACGCGAGAAACATAGGACGTTCGTGAGACCGTGATAATTGTTGTAGGTATGTCTGAAAGGATTGGGTATTAGGTGGACGTGTGGGTGAGAATAATAAGACTATCAAGAAAATTTAAAGCACCTTATATAAATGAAAAGTATGAATTGTATGTTTGAACCTGCGAGATGGATTCAAACATAGAAGTAATGGAAAGTATGAATGATATATTTGAACCCGCGAGACGGATTCAAACATAAGAAGTAATGGAATGTATGAATGATATGTTTGGACCTGCGAGACGGATTCAAACATAAGAAGTAATGGAATGTATGAATGATATGTTTGGACCCGCGAGACGGATTCAAACATAGAAGTAATGGAATGTATGAATGATATGTTTGGACCCGTGAGACGGATTCAAACATAGAAGTAATGGAAAGTATGAATGATATGTTTGAACCCGCGAGACGGATTCAAACATAAAAGTAATGGAGTGTATGAGTGATATGTATGAATCCGCGAGACAGATTTAAGGACGAAAGAATGACCATAAATGGCATGCGAACTTAAAATTGAATTAAGGAAGGAAATTTTGATTAAGCTACATGTTAGATATGTTGGTAAATGACTCTTGGGAGTCGGAATGAATGACGGCTACGACCCGAACAATAACTTAAGTATGGACGGGAAGGGAAAGTTTTGCAAAAAAGGTTAACAAAATAATTATAAGAATGAAAGAATTGAGAGTATTTAAAACCCCGAATAAAATACATTTGGAGAGAAAGTAATAATGACAAGTACCGATGGAAAATGCTAACTTTGATACTAGGCTTGTTGGCCATGTTCATCTGAACAAGATATTGATGGAAGGATGCTCATGAGCGGAAACCCACTTCATGAAAGGAAGAAATTGAATCGGCTTTGACAAGGATTCATTCAGAAGCGGGCCGATCTGGTTTGCAGATCGTTAGTCTACGCAATGAAATCGAGGTTAGTAAATGATTAACCCGTGTTGAAGAGGTATGGTACGGTATGGAATGTTGGGATTTATTTATGGTAATCAAAATGAAATATCATGGATGATAAAACATGAGATACGAATAGAATGAAATGAATTGAAATATTTCAAATAAGTAGAAACATGTGCGTATTATGATTGATTAGAAGGATAGACACAAGTCGTAAACATAGGCTGTGCAGCTAGTAGAATGATGAACGAACCGTTAGTAATAAAATGTGCTAGGAACTAGCACTATAAAGTGTAATGACACTAATAAGGGCTATGGATAAGCTTCTGACCTATTATGTGTTTGTGAAGATAAATTACTTAACTCAAGAAGGTAGGAACAATGTGTACAATTATGTTTGTTTATGAACCAAATCTTTAGCCAAGAATTCCGAATGTATTCAGTATGTATTATGCACTTTGATTAAGTATAATGAAAAGGTTTAGTAAAAATGAGAAAGGTTTCGGGGACGAAACCTCGTGTAAGGAGGGTAGACTTCTAACGCCCCAAAACTTGAATTTTAGTTCACTAGTACGTTTCCTTGTGTAATGGTATGAAATAAAATAACCAAGCTATTTAACTAAGTTAAATAGTTTAGTCAAAACAAATAAAGAATGAATTTGGGACAACTATGAGCAAGTAACAAACATGAGGGGCTAAACTTGAAGATTTAAGATGAAATTTGGATTAAATGTAAAAGGCAGAATTTTAGTGTGTGTAGTGTGTGTGTATGTCGTATATGGAGATGGAGGAAGAGGAAGAGGAGAAATCCTCTCAAAACAAGAAGGCAAAATCAGCCCCAAATCAAGAGTAAATTGAGTGATAAACCTTGCATGAATGAAGATTACTCACCATCTAGCTCTAATAAACATGTGGTAAGTTGCAATTTTGATTTGATTACTATGTATGAAATGGGTTTATGATAGATTCTTCAAATTAAGTATGAAGGTGGTTAAAATCTTCAAATAAGACTTGAATTACGAACGATTTTAAGTAATTTGGTGATTTAAGTTGAAACCCACCATTGATGGTGAAGGTGATAACATGAGTAAATCACCCATGTCTAAATCATGTGCAAATTCGATTGATTATGTTGTATGTGATGAATTCCTGTTAGTTAGGTTGAAGTATAGTATGAAATTTATTTGATGCTTAGTTGTGTTGATGAATGAATGCAAGGAGAAGAATGAAAGCATGAATGGTTTGTACATTATGCTTAGATAGTAGTACGCACACCAAGTGTTTGATGAAATGTCTATGTGGCAATAATATAGGAAATTGTATGCAAGTTGTGGGTCAATATGTATAAAGAGTGATAATGATGTGTTTGTTAGTAAACTAACATGAGAAGTGTGTTTTAGATTGAGTTCATGTGGAATTTTGATTGTAAACATGATTTGTTAAAAAGTGTACATTAGAAGGTTGTACTCTATGTTGTAATGGTATGATGTTCACCGTATGCTTGACTAATTTCTTAACTGAAATTATGAATTAAATGAAGACTAAATGTGAAGCATATGAGGTTTGTGTAAGGGAATAATAATGGAATGATATTGGTTAGCTAATATGTGTTATGGTGTTAATTATGAAGTAATAAAAATGCTAGTGTGGATGGAACATAATATGTATGTGAATGGATATAAAATTAGGTGATTATGTGATTGTGAGCACATTTGCATCGTGAGTAAGAGATGTATAGTGTGTCATTGATATAACATAAATGATGTTACAAGATATATGTGGATAAGTCGGAAGTTCATATGATAAACCGTTGACTTCTGAAAGTCAACTACACATAGGAAGCATAATTTAACTTGTTGTTGTAAAGGTAGGATATTAGGAAGTCGTACGGTACATGTTACATCAATACGCGTTATATGGAATGACATGGTGAATTATATAAATTTTAAAGGATGTGAATTTGGGAATATGTCTTATGTTTGCTAGAATCGACTAGTGAAAGTCAAATGGGAAATATGCATTTGATATGATCGTTAACATGCGTAATCATGTATGCTAATAAGAATGTGATTGCGATGATGTGAAAGTATAGGGATCATATCAAGACGGATAAAAGCATAGAAGGTTAACGGATCAAAAGGAGGCAAGATAACGGACACGAACTCGGACGCACGAGGTAAGTGATTTCTGTAATCACTTCTCAGTTGTTTACGTAAAGTTATGTGCTAGTTAATTAAATATGATAATTGAGGACAAATAAGGATGGCTCGTATGAAACCGATGATTTTTGCTAAGTAGATGTAATGGGTCAAAATGTGGTTTTATTTTTATACCGGAAGGGTTGTATAAGTAATGATTACGGTACTATAACCGGGTATGGGTAGAATGGTACATAAGTACGCTAATCAAGAATCAGAGGCGCGAATTAATAGTATAAATACTCAGTTGTGAGTTATGGTTAATGGACAAACAATTTCGCGATTTGAAATTGTATTAACCGAGTTTGTTTTCGTATAAATGAATGAAATGAATAAGCTTAACGCATACCGGGTATCGGGTGCATAAATCCCAAGTACGAAACCCCGGATAATGTAAAAGTATTATAGTTATAATGTTCATGAAGGTTTTAGGCTAAAACAAATGAGTAGTTTAATGAAATCATGAACGGGTCGAATAATTCGTAAATGAATAATAAGCCGAAAGTGCGTAAGTTAAGAATTTCCTTAATCCGGATGTCGGATTTTGAGTCCATAGGGTAGAGGACCAATTTACGATCACGTAGGAAGAACCGGGAGGTTAAACGGATAAACGGGTTGAAAGTTATGCGAGTTTTAGTGTGTGCGAACGACGAAACAACACAGCAGCAAAAACCCATTTTCTAGAGGCCGTCGCCGACGCCCCCTGGAAAGTCAGTTTTTGGCTGACGGGTTATTTGACTGTCTACGGAAGTTTTGGGCTACGGGGAATTGCAAGGGCCATCGCCGACGCCCCTAGGGCCGTCGCCGACGGCCTCCCCATGTTCAAAAACCTGAAATTTGTTATCTAAGTTGATTTGGGTATAGTAGGCTTCGGTTTGTTATCCGTGAACCACGAAGGGCCTCCCAAACATGATTTTGATTGTTCCATTGACGTTTATAGGCTATAAATCTAAGTCTAAGTACCATGTAATTAATGTATGGATATATAAGAGTTATGTAAGATCTTGAACGTGTACGTAAGAGTGTATGTAAGAATGTAGACGTGTATTTATGTATATGTGAAGATACGTATGTGTATATGTACGTATGTAGAGACGTAGTAATGTATGTGCGTATGTAGACGTGTGTATGGTATATATGAAGGTACGTATGAGTGTATGCATGTATGTAGAGATATAGGAAGGTATGTACGTATGTAGATGTGTATGTATGCATGTAAGAATGTATGTATGCATGATTTAGATACGTCGAGTAATACGTTATTAATAGTGTGCCTTGAGAATGAAAAGTAATGCAGGCACATCATTGAAGCCTCACCAGAATATGGATACACAGATGAAATGCTTAAAGTTAGAAAGATAACGAAATAGGAAGTGTACGAGATTGAATCTTGTTTATTTATTGTGTACTAATGTTATGAATGTATGTGATGAGTGCAGGTTGTACGAATCACGGGCGGTTATCACGAGGAATAGAGATCGAAGACCGAGTCACAAGATAGATTGTACGGGAATAATTGAGTATGTGCTTTAGCAAACAGGACTTATACTTTATTTTTGTAAAAGATACATATTAAAACGAACTTTCAAGTAGGTAAAGACGTTTGTAATGAAAGAAATTTTATGGCACGAATTTCCGCTACGACTTTTTGTCAAATACGTATTAGGGCCTTACAATAACGAAACAAGTAGATGCAATAGTCTAAAAAGCAAAATACATTAGTCAACATTAAAATTATACAATTCATGGCGTTTAAGCTAATCTACATATAGAATCATCCTTTCTTGTATTCTCTTGTGTCCTGTTTCATACAATTCATGTATTCTTTCTCCCCCTAAATTCAAGAATTTTCTTATAGATTTGGTCAATTGTGTTCTGTTTTCATTTTCGCTATGCATCAGGATTTTTGCAATGTATTTCATCCTTAAGTCATTTAGCTGTCTTTGCTGTAGTTGATTTGGGGCATCTTCTTTTGCCAGACCACATCTTCGCCTATAAACATGATTAATTTTCATGTTTTGGGGCATCTTCTTTTACCCGACCACAACTACAGCAAAGATTTGGGGCATCTTGATTTGGGGCATCTTCTTTTGCCAGACCACAACTACAACAAAAATTTGGTCAACCCCTCTTCGCCTATAAAACATGATTAATTTTCATGGCGTTTTAGATTATGGCGTTTAATAACATAAATTATACATGTTTTTCATAAGACAATCGCAGATGATACATGGCGTTTAATAACACAAATCTATCAAATGATACATGTTTTGGTGTTTAGTAACAAATCTATCAAATGATACATGTTTTGGCGTTTAATAACACATACGAATGATATATGTTGTTCAATAAGACAATCACAGATGATACATGGCGTTTAATAACACAAATTATATATGTAAAATTGTGTTCACATACATTTAAACAAATATTAAACAAACGATACATGTTTTGGCGTTTAGTGACAAAGTATCAAAGTATATTACATGATATATGAAGTTTTACAAACAAACATCATAAAAAGTAACAATCTGTACCATGTTCTCTTGTTGTCTTCTTTCGTTGCTCGGTGTTTTTTGGCATTTTGGAGCAGATGACCCTTCCTCTTCCACACTTATAGAAACTGCAAATTTATTGTTAAAATTAGAACGCCAAAAACATCATAAAACAAGCACAATGTAAATCAAAGTTAACTAACTATTTTTTTGCCTCTAGATCTGGTTTGATCTTTCGACACCATAATTTTTGTCGTTTCGCGTTTTCTAGGGTTTTCGCGTTTTACGTAGGAGTTGAGGAGGTTTCTCTGGAAGTATATATGTTTCGGTCATGTTTGATGTGTATTTGTAGATGAGCATTTACCTTTTTGCCCTTATTGAAGCGCATACACTTTAAAAAGTATATCTGATTTATGAAAACGCCACCGTGCAATCTTAGCCATAAATTGTTTTGTTTTGACGATCCATAAGCTTTCTCACACTTCTCACCGTTTTCCTCAAATCCTGCCCTATATATACATATATATATATATATATACTGAAGGGTTCAAATGGGAATAAATTTTTTGTAAGAAGAAAAAAGAAGAAGTTTCAACCAACAAGAATATTTTATTTTACTTCATTTAATATTTTCATTTAATTTTAATATAAGGGTGTAAGCTTACATATTTCATTAATTTGTCTTCTTCCTCTTTAATAACCAAGTAAGTTAACTTGTAACTTCTTTTCAAAAAATATATATATATTTTTCAAACTAAAAAAAAACAACTTAATTTAAAATGTAGAATAAATTACTAGGTGTGTAGGATAAATTACGAGTTATGTAGAATATATTTCGAGGTGTGTAAGATAAATTTCAACATGTGTAGGATAAAATTCTATAATGTGTAGCTATATGAAGGAAAATTTTGATATGTGTAGGTTTTATAGATTATATGTAGAATAATTAATGATTAGTTGACTAATTAATTAAAGAGAGAAAAATTAATGAGATGAATTATAAATGAATTAATATTTTACAAATTTGCCCTTTCTTCTTTTTCATCTTTCAATAATTTTCTTCTCATTTGATCATCCCCCGATATATGGTTATGATAAAATAAAAACTTATACGAGTTGTGAGAACTTAGTGGACTCAACTTTACGAAGGTTTTTTAAAAAAAAAATTACCAAAAATCCTAAAAAAAATCAATTTTCCAAAAAAAAAAACATTTACGGCAGCCGTATATGCTGTAAAAAGTGATGCCATGCTTATGTCATCACCTTTCTACAGCTACTGTAAGGGGCCGAAAAAACAGCACTTCGAAATTTAATTTTTTTATTTTTTTACGGCAGACTTTTCTAATATTTTAATCTAGGTGTGAAAAAAAATGGGGGCAAAACTCGCACGGGAAAACCGAGTTCTCTAAGTTCTCACAACTCGAAGGGGTTTTCCCTTAATCTTGATCCTATATATATACATATATATATATATATAGGGCCATGATCATTTCAGAACTATAAATATTTACAGAACTCGCAGAACTCCTAATAAACAATCTTTCTATTTATATATTTTTATGTTTAGGATAATTTTATCATTTATTATGTGTATTTTTACGATTACATATATGTTAAGAGTAATTTTATCATTTTTATATGTAATTTTATAATTACACATATATATAATTTTGGCAATTAAACATATGTAAACTACTTTTAACATGTATGTAATCAAATAAATGTATATAATAGATGATAAAAAGATCCTAAATACAAAAACTTATATATAAAATAATTGTTTATTAGGAGTCTGAAAGTTCAGTAATTATTTAGAGTTCTAAAATGAACTCAACCCATATATGTATATATATAAATGAAAATAAGTGCCACACCCCCAAAATACCACACGCGGATTTCACCGCGAGGCATGTAACGTACCAGGATCTAGCCATTAATCACATTAAACTAACAGTAGAATAATAAACACATAAACTTATTAAATATGAGAAGTGCATTTCAAAACGTTTGATTAAAACGAGTATATGTTCAACTGAAGAATAAATCATCGTTCAATCAATCAACATCATTTTGTTTGGAAAACATTAGCAAAAATGTTAAATGTATCCTCAACTGACACGACTCATGACAACTCTAGCTCCCCAGACTGTAAGTTCCATTCCGTGATGTATCTATCGACCTGCAAGCATGTAGAAAAAGTGTATCAACATAAATTTGGCGAGTTCAAAGTTTTGTTTTACGTAAATCAGGTAAGTGTTTAGTTTAAAGATATGTTACGAATAATAAACTTGGTACCGATTGACTGTTCTATTTTTGGTGCCCTCATCAATGTCTATCATCATTGATCAAAGTGTTTAAGGTCATTAGTTCACGCCCGGCTCCCAGAACAGTGTGAGGATTGTCAGGTCTAATAGCTCAATCAACTAATACCCCGTTGCCTCCCAGGCAACTAGCTCGGTATGTAAGTAGGGATTTTCATGATAGAGTTTGAGTTTATTAACCAACATCAAATTTAAACTACAACATATAGAAAAAGTATTCCTCCCAGGAATAATAGTTTAAAAAGTATTCCTCCCAGGAATAGTAGTTTGTTTATCTCCTCGGAACGCATGCTTGTAAAAGAGTAGTGAACTCACCTTAGTTTGCTCAGTATGATATCGTACTTCTAGCGTTATAATTGTTAGATCCGTTACACGCGACCTAAGGTATAATGTCAAATAAGTGAGTATACGAGTAGGGTTCTGCAATACCTTAATGTGTCCAAACAATCGATGTTTATTGTTTACAAGTTAACAAGTTTGTCATCCAGCATATACAATAAATTTTCTTAGTTGGTGATTTGTTGACGATTTGAGAAACGTGGATCATTACATTCAATAAATAAACACATGGTCTTATAAACGTATAACACCCAAACATCTAAATCACATAATTCAAGATTATTATGCATGAGAGATCTGGAACCCACAATAATTACTAAACTCTCGGCCCACTAGGGATATACAATTAAATTCATCAAGTACTCCATTCAAATTCAGTTGGTAAGTTTTCCATCTAAATTCGGACATGAAGTGCCATGAACAAAGAATGGAATTATTTATTAGCCAAACATACATTCTGACATAACATTGGAGGAAACTTAAACCTTTATAAAGTTAATAAACTTTGACCACAAGTCTTAATAAACCCGGCCCCCTTTGTTCATTTTTATAACCTTGGATTTCACCACCAAAACCCGACCCACAATAACTATAAACCCTTGGCCATGTGCACATGTATCACAAATCAGCCCACATGAAAATATAGTTAAGTTCGGAACATGTTATCAGCTTTGTTCTGAATTTATTATATGCACAACAAGAATTCGGATAGCCCATGTGTTTCCATGTGCATTAGATAGACCCTGAACATATATTAATTGATCACTCAGCCCATACATTACTATCCTTTATATACGGACATCACAGTAAACTAAATACGGACCCTTTATATTTTCTTATCAACACAACATCTAGGTACGGATCCATCCCAAAATTCAGAATTTATAAAGCTACTCAAGATATATTCGGACCCTTTTCTTTGTTCAATATATACGGACTTCACCTAAATCCTGACATTATTTTTACTCATTAATTCGGACCCATAGCTTATATAAAGCCTGATCCCTTCTTTCTTTTATTAAAGTCGGGCCATGTATGGAATAAAAACCCTGATTCCTCATAACAAAATAAGTCCTGAAATGGCCTTAGTAAATTCGGACCATATTATTATTTTTATTAACCTTCGTAAACTCTGAATATCAAAATAAGTTCTAATGTCGATACCCCAAATAAGTTCTGACACTTTATTTTTGTGATAAGCTCGAACATGATGATAAAGTTGGACTTTGTGACTTCACAAATTTGACAATTATCTTCGGACTAACAAACAACATGTTAACAAAACCAATTCGCAGTTCTTCAATATAACATTTACGATCAAAACCCTAATCTCAATCATCAACAATGCTATGAATCAAACAACTGTTTAACAATTCTAGCATACCAATTGCATCCTAATACCAGGCAAACAATTATACAATCATTCATAAACCATAGCACATTCAATCAAAATGATTAACTAAACACAGAACCATTGTTTGGAGGACTGGGGTTTGCATGAAATCAAAATAGCAAAGATAACAACGTACAATCATAAAGCAATTACCTTAGATTGATTCGAGACGGATTGAAAGATCAAGATTGATGTGTGTGAAACTTGTATAGCCAGGAATGATTAGAGATGATGATTATAGAAATGATGATTTATAAACTACCGTAGAATGATTTGTGAGGGAGGTTTAGGGATATGCAGGAGTTATATTAAAGTTTCACTATTAACCCTAAACACCCCTAACTATGTCATAATTACACAAGGCCCACAACATCTTACAGTTAAAACACATAATCCACGTATTTATCATGCAACACTTAAGTTCGTATAAACTGTCCATTTATAATTATTATTCGTGTTATTCGCCAATGTTTGAGAGTTATCATGCAAGTGTTCCGGTAATTTCCCGAATTACCAAAGTTGACTCATTTAACTAACCCTGGTTAAATGCAGTGCTATGAATGTATGTTTAAGTTAACTGAGGTTAGGTTAAAGTAGTAACCTGAAGTTGCGGGTTGTCACATCATCCCCAACTTGAAAGAAATTTCGTCCTGAAATTTGATAAGCAGTCATGAAGGAGTGAAAAAATAAGTTAAGATGATTGTGGGTTTTTCTCGGGTACCACATCATCCCCAACTTGAAAGGGAATTTCATCCCGAAATTCACTAGTTGCATCTGTGTTAGGTTCAGCAACTTTAAATAAGTGAGGATACTTGAGCATCATCTGAACCTCGCGTTCCGACGTAAACTTCAGTCCACGTCTTGAGTTCCAACGAAATCTCACGATAGGTATACGTCTGTGTTTACGGACCTTAACTTCCTGATCCATGATTTCAACAGGTTCCTCGATAAACTGCAACTTGTCATCGATCTTTAGTTCTTGGAAAGGAACCATGTTCGAGACGCGGAAGACATTGTGTACGTTACCATGTTCGTCAGGTAACTTAAGTCGATAAGCCACCTTACCGATTCTTTCCAAAATCTTAAACGACCCAACATAACGCGGATTGAGCTTGCCGCGTTTCCCAAAACAGACCACACCCTTCCAGGGTGAGACTTTCAATAGAACACGATCGCCAACGGCGAATTCCAAGGGTTTACTACGCTTGTCGGTGTAGCTTTTCTGACGATCACGAGCGGCCTCCATACGATTTCTGATTTGAACAATCTTCTCAGAAGTTTCGAGTACGAGTTCTGGACCCGTGATTTGGCTTTCACCCACCTCATCCCAACAAAGAGGAGATTTGCATTTTCGTCCGTACAACGCCTCTAACGGAGCTGCCTGAATGCTAGAGTGGTAACTATTATTGTAGGAAAACTCTAACAAAGGCAGATGTCTTTCCCAACCGTTGCCAAAGTTGATCACACATGCTCGCAACATGTCTTCAAGCATCTGGATGGCTCGCTCACTTTGACCATCCATTTGAGGATGATAAGCGGTGCTTATGTCTAAACGTGAGCCGAATGATTTGTGCATAGCTTGCCATATATCAGACGCGAAACGCAGATCGCGATCAAAGATGATGGAAGTCGGCACCCCGTGCATAGAAACTACTTCTTTCAAGCAGATACTAGCAAGTCGTGAAAACTTGTCGGTTTCCTTGATGGCAAGAAAGTGGGCAGATTTGGTCAGACGGTCGACGATCACCCAAATGGTATCGTTCCCGTTTTGAGTTTTGGGCAAGCCGGTGATAAAATCCGTGGAAATCTATTCCCATTTCCACATAGGTAATTCTGGTTGCTGAAGCAAACCAGACAGTTTTTGGTATTCCACCTTGACTTTTGCGCAAGTCAAGCATTTGCTCACATAGGTCGCTATGTTAGCTTTCATGTTCGGCCACAAGTAAAAGACTTTCAGATCCTGATGCATCTTATTAGAACCCGGATGAACAGAGTATCGAGACTTGTATGCTTCGTCTAACATAAGGTATCTTAGATTACCATGCAGAGGGACCCATATCCACTCCATGAAATAGTAAATACCGTCAGACTTGGTTACGAGTTGTTTCTCCATGCCACGCAAGAATTCAGCTTGAAGGTTCTCGTCCTTCAATGATTCAGCTTGGGCAGAACGAATCTGGTCAAGAAGGTTAGAATGAATAGTAAGCTGTAAAGCTCGAACGTGTCTAGGTTTGGTTTCCTTCCGACTAAGGGCGTCAGCTACTACATTAGATTTGCTTGGGTGATACTTGATTGCACAATCGTAATCGTTCAAGAGTTCTACCCGGGAACGCTGTCGCATGTTCAACTCCTTCTGATCGAAAATATGCTGAAGGCTCTTGTGATCGGTATAAATAGTGCATTTAGTACCGTACAAGTAATGCCTCTAGATTTTAAGTGCAAAGATTATGGCTCCCAACTCCAAGTCGTGAGTCGTGTAGTTCTTCTCGTGAACCTTCAACTGTCGGGAAGCCTAGGCTATCACTTTCTCACGTTGCATCAAAACACAACTGAGACGTTGAATAGAGGCATCACAGTACACCACGAAGTCATCCGTACCATCAGGTAGGGACAATATCGGGGCACTCTAAAGTTTTTGTTTCAAGAGTTGAAAAGAAATATCTTGGGTCGCTCCCCACGAGTAGGTAACACCTTGCTCAATCAAAGCGGTAAGAGGTTGAGCGATTTTCGAAAATCCCTCAATAAATCTACGATAATATCCCGCGAGACCAAGATATTGTCGCACCTCCATAAGAGTCTTAGGTGCCGTCCAATTCTTGATAGAATCGATTTTTGTTGGAACAACATGTATTCCCGACTCATTGACCAAGTGACCAAGGAAGTTTACTTCACGAATCTAGAAATCACACTTAGAGAACTTTGCATAGAACTGCTCCTTCCTCAAGAGTTACAAGATAAGACGCAAGTGTCGCTCATGATCTTCCTTGCTCTTAGAATAAATCAAAATGTCATCGATAACACAATGACGAAGTCATCAAGATATGGTTTCGGTTCATGAGATCCATGAAGACCACTGGTGCGTTGGTTAACCCGAATGGCATGACCAAAAACTCATAATGGTCGTACCGCGTTCAGAAGGTTGTATGCGGGCCGTATACAGTTATACAGCCCGTACAAAAGACATAAACAGTGCTCGTATATTGAGTATACGAGTGAATTAAAAGTAATAAATGTTGTATACGACCCGTATAACATTATACGACCCCTATACATTATTAATTCTCACATATAAGTGTTTCATTAGAAATTCGATAGCATGGATGAATTGGTGGAGTGGTGTAGAGAAGTCGGACGCCAAAATGGGTACGCCATAGTCACCAAACGCACAATCTACGAGAAACCCCCAAGCGGGTAGCCGTTAAAAATTTGGCTTACGTGCGATTGTGTCGGCCACCACAAGCCAACAGCCACGGTCAGACGGATACAGAAAGAGGTCACGGTTTTGGACTCTAATGGTTGACAAAGCTCATCATAACCACGAACCCTTTCTGTATCTAGAGGGTCATCCGTCCCTAATGAGGCTGACTCCAGCAGAAGAGAGGACGTTGGAGCAACTGACATATTAGAATTTGAAACCACGAGACATTCTTACTATCATTAAAGAAACAGAACCCCGAAAATGTCTCAACAAGAAATACCATATACAACGCCCGTGCCAAATTGGGTCGAATTGAGCAAGTCGACGAGACTCCAATGCAGATACTTTTCCACCGGTTGAAGACAGTTGGGTTTGTTTTCTTCCACAGAACATCTGAAACCGACAAAAGGGTACATGATGTTTTCTTTATCCACCCGAAGTCGAATAGGTTGTGGCACGCCTTCTCGCACGTGTTGCTTATAGACTCCACCTACAAGATGAACTAGGTGGACATACAGTGGATGGTGGAGGCGATTATTGCTATACATTCTAGCGCGCCTTTACCTCCACAAGCTGGCGCTGCACCACCACCACCACCACTATCGTCGTAGCTGCTTATTGTATTTTTGTTTTGTTGTTTTACATTTGAAACATTATAAATATTTATCATTTGTTGTTTTAGATGTAAACATTGTAAGTATTAATCTTATGTTTACATTTTATCTTGTTTGTTTAATAACTGTTATCGTATTGTTTATTATCTTGTTTGTTTAATAATTGTTATGATACTGTTTATCATATGCACATGTTTTGCTTATCTGATATATATAAAAATAATACGGAAAATACTATTGTAACATAGACATTTTAAAAACTCATAACATAATCCAATATATCAAAATAATACGGCAAACGCTATCTAAAGAATTGCTAAAACTTATTAAACGGTTGTTCGGTTTTACACAAAAAAAAACTTATATTCGGGTTGTATAACATTATTATAAATTGTCAGAACATAAAATAAGATCAAGCTTGGCATAGTGAAATAAGACCGATGATGAGGAATGTAAGGAGAAGCGTTGGGATTCAAGGGTTTAGACACCATGTCGCCCAGGGATGGGTACAGAAACCACCAAGGAGATAATGGATAACAACTACCAAGCGGTAGAGGACCGGGTAACTACCACCCACAACGGTTCTCCAACTCCATATCAGCATTGTTTATCACCCTATGTGAGCACTGGAAGCCCGACAAACAGTCTTGCAATTAGTCAACAGTCATTACTTCTTAAGGAACTCGAATTCAGGAAATGATGAGGAATGTAAGGAGAAGCGTTAGGATTCAAGGGTTTAGACGCCATGTCGCGTGAGGATGGGTACAGAAACCACCAAGGGGATAACAGATATAGTAACAACTACCAAGGCGGCAGGGGATCGGGTAAGTTCCACCCACAACAGTTCTCCAATTCCAGATCAGCGTTGTTTATCACCGTGTGTGAGCATTGGAAGCCCGATAAACAGTCTTGCATTAGTCAGCACTCATTACTTGTTAATAAACTCGAATTTAGGAAATTGTTCTTAGTATATAATTATGTAGGGAAGTTAGTAAATTTCTAGCTTTTAATGTTTGTGCTACGGAATACTGGCTATGGGAATGGTGGCTATGGAAATGGTGGCTATGGAACGACGAAGATCTTCCTTTAATGGTTTTTTAAGATAATAGTGAGGAAGGGATGATGATGAAAAGGTAATGATAGATGTCCATGATGAGTTAAGGTGACTAGTAGACTACTGGTGGTGCCGCCTGGGTGAAAAAGTAATGATAGATGTCAATGATAGATGTGAATCAAAGTTACACAAGACAATTAAACCTTACAAACACCATCTAAAAACTTATATAATATGCTTCATATATTAAACATAAAATAAGTAAAATATATTCCTCCATCAATTGCTTTACTTGACCCAAAAGATGATAACGTTCACCAAAAAGTTTATAATGAAACTTCAAGCATTCTGAACCCTAGCTGCAAACAACCCAACAAACTCCGGATACTGAAAACCTTCAACAATCATACTCTTAATACTCTCACAACTCACCGTCGTCGCCACCCAACAAACTCTGGATACTAAAAACGCTATCTAAAGAATTACTAAAACTTATTAAACGGTTGTTCGTTTTAAAAAAAAAAAACTTATATATGGGTCGTATAACATCATACGACCCGTATACAGATCTTAGAAACCCAAAAATCTGATCAAACCTAACAAAAATAAACACATTTGGTCGTATAACATTATATTGATTGTATACAATTGTATACGGCTCGTATAATGTTATACGCCCGTATACATGTAAAACCAAAAAAAAAAAAAACATTCCACATCATTTATTTATGTGTAACAACATTCTATACGAGCCGTATAATGTTATACGTTTTGTATACATCTAGGGATGTGAAAATAAGATAGTAGGGGTGTGTGAGTAGTGGATGCCTATGTAATCTCTTACCATGTCACTGATGTAGATGGAAAAAAAAAAAATGGACAAGGTGATGCAGACATGGTGGATGTGATTATCGTCTGCCGTTTGGCAAGTTGATTGACCCACAAAAATAAACAAAACTAGATTAATAGAGGGATAATTGCATATTTCCTTTTAAAAAACTATCAATTGCATATTTACCTTGGGTTAAAAAATATTGCATATTTCCTCTTCATTAACTAATAAAATTGTAAATTTACAAATTTTGATTTATTTTTTTTTAAATTAAATTACATGATGACAGTTTTACCCTAAATTTTAGTAAATCTTACAAAATTGCATATCTACCCGTGTTTTACTAGTTTGTGTGTGTTTTTCAAATTTTTTTTTAATTTTAAGATTTATGCTTTGCTAGTTATATGTTTTGTTTCTTGCGTCTCTACTATGTTTTTTCCATCGTAATTCTGTCACGAGCTAGAGTAATAATCAGGGCCCGCCCTGAGAATTCAGGTGCCCTGTCCAAGCTCGAAAAAATGTGTCATTAATCCTTAACGAAATAACACGTAAAAGTGCAACCCCCCCCCCCCCCCCCCCCCCCCAAAAAAAAAAAAAATTTACCAAATTAACAAGACTATTAGCAAAAGTGCAAAAACCCCCCAATTTCTAACAAAGTTTCAACCAAATTATCGCCTAAATAATCGACAATTAATGTCAAATAACACTCAAATAATCGACAATTAATGCCGAATAACCCCTAAGTCCTAACTAATTGACTATTAACGACAAATAACACGCAAATAATCGACAATCATATGCTAAATAATATGAAAATAATCGACAATCATACCTGATGATACCTAATCCACAATCATACCTTATAATTTTTAAACTAAAGCAAATAAACAATGAAGCTAAAATCAACAAAAAATAAAAACTTTATTAAAAAATATTTTTAGAAGAAATAAAAGCAAATATTATAAAAAACATAAACCATGTTTCATATCATATTAAAATTTAGAAGCATGAATATTTAACCTGTGGATTAATTTGCCTACAACTTACTAACTACTTTGACTACATATAGTAAATAGCCTGTATGCTCCGGTTCCACCCAAGATAGAAAGGAATTAAATAAATTATTATGTATTGTAATTTTCTAATGAGTTGGGCACTTGGGCCTTATATCTGGAAGTCCAACACAACTAAAATAAAACCTAATATTATCTCTGGATTCCATCTCAATTTAAATTGTGACCAACAGCTTCCGCGTCATAGTTTCTCGCCGGAAAAAGGATTTTCTGGTCATGTCTTTCCATTTTTAACAATGCAAGGGTGAAAAATTCATTAGTTTTTTTAGATATTGTAATGTAATTGTATACTTTCATGTCCCTCTAAAGAATACTTAACGTGCCCCTCGGAATTACGGACTCTGGCTCACCCTCAGGGCCGGCCCTGGTAATAATCATCTAAACGAAAAACAAAACAAATGCCGAAACTTTTAAGAATAATATATCTAAACGGAAAACAAAATAAATGTCAAAACTTTAATCTATTACAATACCAAAATTCATAAAAAACAACCACAAAATCATCATACCTTTTTTTTCAAACATAAGACATATGCATAGGAATGGGCAGAAACACCCTTCACCTTTTTTTTCAAACATAAGACATATGCATAGAATTACTAAATAATTTTGTTCTTATATAGTAGCAATCTTTAAGAGACACCAGCGCATAATACTTACCAGTATTTCATCTTATAGTTGCTGTTAATATGCAGAGTTACAAATACTATCTTATCTCAAACAAGCATTTAATATTATTGTTGCCGTTAACACTAACCTGTAACATCGTTGAGAAAAACTGAAACGTTGCCGGCTAACCTGTGCCGCCGGTGTGGAAACTGAAACGTCATCGGCTAAGAGAGCCACCGCCATGTAACGTCTCCGGTTGATAGAGACACCGCAGTGTAGAACTAAAACGCCGACAACCGTGACACAACGTCGTTGATTGAAAGTCGACCGCCGTGAAACGCCGTGGGATCTGGGTCGTTTGTGGTGGACCCATTTTTGGTTTGATCAACTGGTATAGATTTTTTTTAATTATCATTTGAACTGGTATAGATTTTTTTTAAATTATGAAAAAGTTAAATTAGTCAAATTAATGTAAAGGGGAAATATGAAATATTTGTTTAGGTTTGGGCAAATATGCAATTGATTTTAAGGCCAGATATAAAAGCTTTTATTTGAAGCATGTAGGGCTGTAAACGAGCTGAGTCGAGCCGAGTCGAGCCGAGCTAGACCCAGCTCGAGCTCGGCTCGAACTCGATTCGAGCTGGCTCGGCTCGAGCTCGAATTTCAAATCGAGCTGAGATTTGAGGCTCGAGCTCGGCTCGACTCGATCTAGGTCGAACTAATAAAGAACCGCAAAATTTACTACTTAAAAGCCCTTAAAAATGAATTTATTCATAAACTAAGGGCAATAATTATCATTTAATTTAACCATATGTCTAAATATGCAAGTATAAATAGTTAATTCACTTTGTACATTGTCTTTACCTTCTTTTATAGGGGAGATACTCCCTTAGTTTTTGTTTTCTAAGCGATGTGGGACAAAAAATGAAGGATGTAAACCTTATCGAGCCAGCTCACGAGTCGAGCTGGCTCGTTTACAACCGAGCCAATTACGAGCCGAGCCTTTTTCGAGCGAGTTTCGAGCGAGCTGCGAGCCACGAGCTTTTTGAACACCCCTAGAAGCATGGGAGGGTTACATATGTATCATTGTGTAATATTTAACAAGTAACTAATGTATCTATGCTAATTTATGGATACTAAAATGTAAAAATACAAAAAAAGGTGTTAATAATAACACATGATAAAATTTATTTTAACATGGTGTATACGGGTTGTATAAGGTTATACGGCCCGCATAGAATAAAATGAGACAAAGTCTGTGGGCGCAGAGTCTGTCATTTTATATTATTCTATACGGGCCGTATAACCTTATACGGCCCGTATATACCATGTTAAAACAAACATTGGTCGTATACAATACAACGTATACGATATCTTTATACGGACCGTATAATGGTATACGACCCGTATACATAGGAATTTTTTTATGAGTTAATATTCACACATTTGGGTTTCGATCTGGCAGTCTATGTAGTGTTATGAACCATCAAATCGTCTGCTATCAAGGAAAAATGGTTTCAGTTTTCTTTTTTACTTTTAAATAATTCCCATTTCACATAGGGTTGGCATATCGTGTATACCCGTACACGATAAGACACGACACGATAAGACACGAGACACGAAATCCCATACACGAACACGACACGATAACTTATCGTGTCCTTTTTTTCAAACACGAACACGACTGTTATACACGAAAATTACCTGTTAATACCTGTTAACACGAACACGACATGCTATCTGAGAGTTACAGAGGGAGTTTAGGGTTTTTTTTTTTTTTGAATTGAATGGGGAATGAAAATAGAAAGGAATTAAGGAACCCACACGCACATGGCTGATGAGTTTTATTTAATTTAATTTCTTATCATGTACTAACGGGTATTAACAGGTAAACAGGTATTTAACCTGTTTATACACGAAAATTAACAGGTAATCTTGTGTCTACCTGTTTGGTACACGATACCTGTTAAGGCCATACACGATACATGTTAACTTCGTGTAGGTTCGTGTCGTGTATTCGTGTAAAATTGCCAGCCCTAATTTCACACACTCGTGTTCGTCAATTGGACATCAATTGATGTTGATGTCCTAGTTTGGTGGTTTGTTTGAGTTTGGTGGTATGTTGATGACCATACGCGACAAGCTAGTGGTTTTGGAGGGAAGAGATTCACAGTTACCAGATTTTAGTTGGGTTAAAAATGGGTTGTATCGATTATTTAGATCTCTATTTTGTCATCTTTCCAAAATGCAACACACAAATATGTGGTTCCCAATTTGTAACATATCATCACAAAGCCCCCTGTGTTTACATGCAATGTACAGTGTTCTAATATCACCATATTGCTGCTATCAAGTTTAAGGATGCATTCCACGGTAAACAATGGGCCTGATATTAAGGGAATTATAACTATACCCTAATGATGGATATGGTAACAACTACCAAAGGGATAATGGATATGGTAACAACTACCAAGGGGATAATGGATATGGTAACAACTACTAAGGGGATAATGGATATGGTAACAACTACTAAGGGAGAAAGTTCTTCGAGCTAACTATTGATATCTCATCCTTCTTATCTAAGATTTTTATCAACGGACTGGTTGGTAACGTTACTCTTCTTGTCTTCCGATTTAAACGGCGTGTTCTGATCAAGTCATGAATATCACTCTGTAGGAGTTGATCATGACGACTGTAAAAAACGGAACATAATCCCAGATTGTCTAGCGAAGCGCTTTTATCATGTGAATAGTTTTCTTTTACATTTGGTTAATTGTAAGTATTGCATTTGCGTTAATGAGATGTTAAATGTTTTACTTAAAATTTTCAACCTTAGTTTCCAACATAACACGCCTCATTTCATCTTTTTTACTCTTTTCTTTGATTTCAACAAATCTAGTTCTCCTTTTCCTTCATTCCAGAACATTCTCCCCAAACCATAACAAAGTCCTTTTCCTTCAATTTTCAGAACCTTCATTGTGAACTTGAGAACAGGAAGCTCAACAATGGTGGTAATAAGTCTGGTTATGACTTTGTTTATCTACCCACTGATTTCAAAGAAAGTTATTAACTAACACAAACAAAGTTCGTAGTTCTAGATCCTCAAGGCTCAAGGAGCTTTCGTACGCGTGAAATTAATAATCTGAACCCCTAATGAAATAAAGTTACTCACAAAGAAAGTTGTTTAATTGTATACTGGTCTTATAACATTATACAGCCCGTATAAAAGACATAAAACAGTGCTCGTATGTTGAGTATACGATCGAATAAAAAATTCAAAAGGTTGTATACGACCCGTGCAACTTTATACAGGACATATATAACTTTGTTGAGTCTGTTGCCGCAGCTCTATACGTTGATTGTGAATATAACTTGCAACATACATGGATGGTTTGTTCACGTTCAATAGGATTACGAAATTATATTTAATGAAGCAAAGGAGATTAAAGGTGCCAAATAGAAACTAAATGAATTATGCAACATTTCGTGAATTCGAGTTCATTAAGAAGTAATGGCGACAACCCATGTAGTGAATAGTTCATCCTTCATATGTATTTCACAATCAAATCAATTCATCCTCCAATTTAAGCGGCATGTTTCGATCAACGTTTATCGACATTGTTACAGGTGATGAAGAAACCCTAAAACGGAAAATAATCTCAGATTGTCTAGAGAAGCACTTTTATCATGTGTCATATGTTTCATATAAGTACAAAACATAGTCTACAACAACATGTTCATTGACTGAAAACAAATACATAGACAACAAACAAGATCCAGCTGCAAATCAGGTAATACTTCCAAGTTCTTGCTTTTTCTTCAAGTGTTCTTCTTTGCTCTTGCACTTCAACAGAAACTTATCGCGATAGTTGATATAATTAGACACAACGGTTCTCAAATTCCAGAAACTAAATGAGTTATGCAACATTTCCGCATTTTATCTATCATATCAGAACATTGTTTAAGCATGAAGTTACTATCAATTTTACAATTGCAAAAGTTGGTTTCAGTTTTCTTTTACAACTGGTTAATTGTAAGCATTTTATCTAGTTCTCCTTTTCCTTCATTCCAGAACATTCTCCCCAAACCATAACAAAGTCCTTTTCCTTCAATTTTCAGAACCTTCATTGTGAACTTGAGAACAGGAAGCTCAACAATGGTGGTAATAAGTCTGGTTATGACTTTGTTTATCTACCCACTGATTTCAAAGAAAGTTATTAACTAACACAAACAAAGTTCGTAGTTCTAGATCCTCAAGGCTCAAGGAGCTTTCGTACGCGTGAAATTAATAATCTGAACCCCTAATGAAATAAAGTTACTCACAAAGAAAGTTGTTTAATTGTATACTGGTCTTATAACATTATACAGCCCGTATAAAAGACATAAAACAGTGCTCGTATGTTGAGTATACGATCGAATAAAAAATTCAAAAGGTTGTATACGACCCGTGCAACTTTATACAGGACATATATAACTTTGTTGAGTCTGTTGCCGCAGCTCTATACGTTGATTGTGAATATAACTTGCAACATACATGGATGGTTTGTTCACGTTCAATAGGATTACGAAATTATATTTAATGAAGCAAAGGAGATTAAAGGTGCCAAATAGAAACTAAATGAATTATGCAACATTTCGTGAATTCGAGTTCATTAAGAAGTAATGGCGACAACCCATGTAGTGAATAGTTCATCCTTCATATGTATTTCACAATCAAATCAATTCATCCTCCAATTTAAGCGGCATGTTTCGATCAACGTTTATCGACATTGTTACAGGTGATGAAGAAACCCTAAAACGGAAAATAATCTCAGATTGTCTAGAGAAGCACTTTTATCATGTGTCATATGTTTCATATAAGTACAAAACATAGTCTACAACAACATGTTCATTGACTGAAAACAAATACATAGACAACAAACAAGATCCAGCTGCAAATCAGGTAATACTTCCAAGTTCTTGCTTTTTCTTCAAGTGTTCTTCTTTGCTCTTGCACTTCAACAGAAACTTATCGCGATAGTTGATATAATTAGACACAACGGTTCTCAAATTCCAGAAACTAAATGAGTTATGCAACATTTCCGCATTTTATCTATCATATCAGAACATTGTTTAAGCATGAAGTTACTATCAATTTTACAATTGCAAAAGTTGGTTTCAGTTTTCTTTTACAACTGGTTAATTGTAAGTATTATATTTGCATTAATGAGATGCTAAATGTTTTACTTGCAAATATAAATGTTTTACTTTAAATTTTCAACCTCAGTTTCCAACATAACACGCCTCATTTCATCTTTTTTACTCTTTTCTTTAATTTCAACAAATCTTTTCAACAATCAGTAAAGTACTCGGTTTCAAGTGCAATCTTGGATTAATCATTAATGTAGTAAAATATGAGCTTTTACAACAACCATATCGATATTCTAATTCTCCTTTTCCTTCAATTTTCAGAACCTTCATTATGAACTTGAGAACAGGAAGCTCAACAATGGTGGTAATAAGTCTGCTTATGACTTTGTTTATCTACCCACTTATTTCAAAAAAGTTATTACCTAACTCAAAGAAAGTTCTAATTATAAATCCTCAACATTACTGCGTTTTCACCAATTCCACATATACTAATTAAAAAAATAAAGTTGGTTAATTGTATACGAGTGGTATAATGTTATACGACCCGTATACTGGACACAAAACAATGCTCGTATGTGGAGTATACGATCGAATAAAAAACTGAAAACGTTGTATATAACTCATATCACTTTATACATATGAAAACCCTCATAATTCCATGTATCCGTACAATCTATTAATGATAATTAAAGTGCTTGATGACTGTGCTTAATCATTTAACTGCTTTCTGATTCCTGTGTTATACTTACATGTGCTTGTTAACATACTAGTAGTATACAAAAAAGTTATTAAATAGTCCTGTGTGCTTTCCTAAGTGTTAAGAATTAAAAGTGTTACAAAAATATATATATAGGACACTTTACGGATTAATTTAGCAGTTCAACGGAACAGTATCAAACCGAACAACCGGACATTACCCGGAACACCAAAATAATGCTAGAAGTATTGTTCCTATTTTTCTAAGCTAGTTAGGGTCCCCGAACACCCTAAAACACCTTATAAATAATAACACACCATAACCATTAACTAAACATTTGTTTCTCCTAACTAGATCCCTAACCATCCATTGCTACCCAACTAAACCAACCCCCCCCCCCCCATAACCGGTTGTGAAATGGGACCCCACCCATTGATTTTCTTGAATATTAAAATGGATCATGTTGAGTAATTAGAGGCATATTGCACAAAGGTTAAAGAGTGAAGTTGGTTTATAAAAAGGCACTTGAGATATTAACATTTCATTCTCTACACATCAAACAACAACCCTCTTCCTTCTCTCCTCTTGCTTGTTCGGCCGACCACCACACCACACACCACCATCATCACATGGTCATCTTCAACCAATCCAAGAGCATCCATAGGTGTAAGAAGGTGAACAACGAAGCTCGGTGTGATCGGAAGTTGAAGGACCTTCTCTATTCGCTATTAACCACCACATTTCTTCACTTGAACTCTCCTAGCTTTAAGCTAGTGGTAAGTCTCTTAGATCTACTCATTTCACATTCTATGGAGGTGGTTAAAGTATGAAACATGATGGTAAATGTGAAGAACTTCAAGAACATAAAGTTAAAACTTAAACATATGCTTTAAACATGAAGAAATAATGTTAATATGAAGTTGTTTTGATTCTTGTTGATTATCTGATGATTTGCTTGTTAATATTGATGTTTGATGTTGTTGTGATCACTAAACATGTTAACGGAATCAATCGAACACGAGTTAGAAAGCTAAAAGCTGAAAACAGGAGTCTGATTGGTGATTACAGCCAACTTCAGTTGGCTGTAACAGGACCTTAATTAAACGAAAAATGTATTTTCTGAAGTCTAGATTTATGCATTATGAAATAAGGTTCTAATGGCACTGGAATCCTAATTTTTGGACTTCGTTTGCTATTTTTAAAGGGTCGATTTGTAACCACAGCTAGAGCTGAGTTTTTACAGCAGTAAATGGGTGTTATATTTTTAGTCATAACTTGAAACCTGCGTAGAATTAGGTCATGAAACTTGTACTGTAAATGACCACTGATGTATTTGTAATCCTCCCACTGGAATTTCATAAATCGGACTTACGATGAATTTTTAATAAATTATTCCGTGGACTGCAGTCAGAAAAAGATAAATCTGAGTGCAGTCCGGAAAATGATTTTTTATAAAATATTGGTGATGAATTGGATCCCGATATTTTTACACAATAATATTTGGATCGTTTAAGACATTCTGTAAAAATTTGGAAATTTTTGGAATAAGTTAACTATTTTATTAAAATGTCCGAAAACAGTCTGGTTTTGAATATTAAAGCTGAAACGACATAAGTAGTAATTTTCGTGTCTAAATGTCGAGTGTGTTATCTGAGGATGATCTAACGTGTTATATGTCAATGAAAGTAATATGTGCAATATCGCATGCTTGTTCTTGAGTAGCTATAGGTGGAATGTTTATATGAGCGTGAACTATTAAAGTGAATGCATGTTATGTAGTAGATACGTGTAGGAACTTTGTGCTCTAATTGAAACCACTAAATGACTAACTGGTAATCATATTAGGACGTGATTGACCAACCTTGACTGTTAGCTATATTTGAGAATCTAACCGAGCAAACCAAGGTGAGTTCACACACTTTCTAAGGCATGGGATTCCCGGTGGTTGGGAATGGGTTAAAGAAATTAAAACGGGATCTACATATCCTCCTTGGGTAGGATATGTACGGCCATCCTCCATAGGTAGGATGCCAATAATAAATTCTGCGTATTCTCCTTGGGTAGAATACGTACGTTCGTCCTCCTTGGGTAGGACAACAACCTTAAAACTTACTAGACAAAACTCTATCATGAAGTCCCTCATTTTATATCGACTTAATCGCCGAGGCCAATGGCGAGCGGGTAATTAGTTAATAGCGCTATTAGGTTTAACAAACCTCACACCGTGCCGTTCGGACGGGCGTGTACTAATGGACTATGGCAAACTGTCAGTGATGATAGACACTGATGTAGGGCACAACTATTGTTCGTCAGTTGTCGATATGTATGGTCTAGTAGTTCACATGGGGAAGCCCCCCACTGATTATGGATATGGTTTGGGTAATAAAAAGGAACTGGTTAAACATACTTTTAACTATGGGGTAACCCCCACGGCAAATAAGCCAACGAAAGTCAAACCACGTTTTTCAGAAACAACTTAAAACTAAACAACCAAACGTGAACTCACTCAACTTTGTTGTTGACTCGTTGTTACATGCCTTACAGGTCGCTAGATGATTATGGAGCTTGCACGAGGAGGAGGTTGTTGTGGGATGCAGACTGTTAGGTTCCATGCTTATTAATTTAACTTTATAAACTTATGGAACTTATGTTTCGGGTCTTAAAACTTATGAACTATGAACTTATGTTTTGAACTTACGTTTTATGCTTCCGCTGTTAACTTAAAACTGGTTACTGTCTTATGGTCAGCAATTGTATTGTGGTTGGTTTTACTTACTTAATTTCGTTGTTCAATATGATTGGTGGCTCGATCCTGGTCATGTCACGCCTCCAAGCGGTGATACCCCGCATGGTGGATTTTGGGGGTGTGACAGATTGGTATCAGAGCCATTGGTTATAGTGAACTTGGTTTTAAAAAGGTAAAGGCTTTTTGATAAAACCAGACTATAACCTGTACAATGCTCAACGATCCACAACGACGCTTCGCTCCACGTGCAAGACTCAACACAATAGGTGGTATGATTTATGTTGTATTATCGGTTAGATAGTTCACACTGTGCATTAATTAACGTGATAATTGCTATTTGAATCTTGTGTGCTTACTCTCTACTGTCGTCCCACACATACGCACTTTCGTGACACTTTTCTCACTTACGTTGCTTCGTTGTGAAGATCATGAACGGACGCGGAGGACGTATCAACCTAACTCAAGCCCAGTTGACAGCCTTGATCAATGAACGAGTTGCTGAGGCACTCGCAGCTAACCCTGCAGGAGGTCAACATGCTCAGCACCCTGTGTGCACGTTCAAAACCTTCATGGATTGCCGACCCAATACCTTCAGTGGCACAGAAGGAGCGGTAGGTCTCCTTCACTGGTTCGAGAAGCTCGAATCTGTCTTTGAAATGTGTGAATGCCCTGAAGATCGTAGGGTGAAATATGCTACTGGAACGCTTGAAGGTGCTGCGTTAACCTGGTGGAAGGCACAGGTTCAATTGCTAGGGCTGGCGATTGCTAATGCCACCCCATGGAACGGTTTCAAAGAACTGATCAAAGAAGAGTACTGCAGTCGGGACGACATCCACAAGCTAGAGGTGGAATTTTTCAATCTGAAGATGACGGGGTCTGAGATTGAGGCGTATACTAAGAGGTCAAACGAGCTGGCCATCTTGTGTCCCACTATGGTGGACCCTCCCATCAAACGTATTGAGCTGTACCTCAAGGGTCTTGTACCAGAGATTCAAAGTCACGTGACTTCAGCTAACCTGGGTACCATTCAGCAAATCATCAAGTTGGCTCATTGTCTCACCGACCAGGCGGTGGAACAAAACAAACTACCCAAGCGTATTGGTACTGCTACTACTGACGCTCCCAATGATAACAAGCGAAAATGGGATGGGAATTCCAGAAAGGGTTCTACTTCAGTTCAGTCTCAGCAGCGAAAGACTGATGACTACCAGAGTCCTGGTCAGCAATCTGCCGGTAACCAAGGACAGGGTGGATACCGAGGGAACCACCCCAAGTGCAACCGATGCAACAAGCATCACAGCGGGCAGTGCAACAAGGGTCGTTGTCTGAGGTGTAACAAGTTTGGTCATGAAGCAAAGGATTGCAGGGGAGCACGACCAGCAAATCAGAATCGCCAACAACAATAAGAAGCTCCACAGAACCACCAGCAGCAGCAACAGCAGGGCAATAAAGGTTGCTTTCAGTGTGGCACTGAAGGCCACTTTAAGAGGAACTGTCCTCAGCTGAACCAGAATCAGAACAACAACAACCAAGGAAATGGGAACCACAATGGGAACAACAATGGATGCAATAATGGAGGCAACAACGGGGGTAACAATAACGGCAATGGTGCCAGGGGACGTGTCTTCGTGCTGGGTCAGGGTGATGCAAGGAACGATCCCAACGTTGTGATGGGTAAGTTTCTTCTGGATGACTTCTTTGTTACTGTTTTATTTGATTCAGGTGCCGATACTAGTTACGTGTCCTTAAAAGCTAGCCAAATGCTTAAGCGCACTCCAACACTTTTGAACACCAAACACACGGTAGAACTAGCAAACGGTAAAAGTCTTGAAGCCACACACATAGTTAAAGGTTGTAACCTCGTCTTAGCTGGTCAGACTTTCTCTATCGATCTTATTCCTATCACACTTGGTAGTTTCGACGTCGTTATTGGGATGGATTGGCTATCCCATCATCAAGCGGAGATTGTTTGCAAGGAGAAAATCGTCCGTATCCCTCGTTCTGGTAAAGAACCCCTCGTGATTCATGGCGACAAGAGTGTTGCTGTCATAGGCATTATCTCTTTCCTTAAGGCCCAGAAGTGTTTGAGAAAGGGCCACACTGCCATTCTAGCGCTCGTTACTGACGCATCAATGGAAGAGAAGAAAATTAAAGACATTCCTATTGTACGTGACTTTCCCGAGGTATTCCCTGAGGAATTACCTGGTCTTCCGCCTCATCGCCAAGTTGAATTTCAAATCGAGCTAGCTCCTGGAGCAGCGCTCATAGCTCGAGCACCTTATCGTTTAGCTCCATCAGAACTTGAAGAACTGTCTACGCAATTACAAGAACTCTTGGAAAATGGTTTCATACGTCCTAGCTCTTCGCCCTGGGGAGCTCCAGTCTTGTTTGTGAAGAAGAAAGATGGTACTTTCAGAATGTGTATTGACTATCGCGAACTTAACAAGGTGACCGTGAAGAATCGTTATCCTCTCCCACGTATAGACGACTTGTTCGACCAGCTGCAAGGGTCGAGCTATTACTCTAAGATTGATTTGAGATCGGGATACCATCAGTTGAGCGTCCGAGAGGAGGACGTCTCCAAAACAGCATTCAGAACTCGTTACGGCCATTACGAGTTTCTGGTTATGCCTTTCGGATTAGCGAATGCACTTGCGGTCTTCATGGATCTAATGAACCGAGTATGCAAACCTTACCTGGATAAGTTCGTTATTGTTTTCATCGATGATATCCTGATCTATTCAAAGAGTCAGGAGGAACACGAGCAGCATCTACGACTTATGCTGGAACTTCTTCGAGTAGAGCAACTGTATGCTAAATTTTCGAAATGTGACTTCTGGCTTCGCGAAGTCCACTTTCTAGGCCATGTGGTAAAAAAAGATGGAATTCATGTGGATCCATCCAAGGTTGACTCGATCAAGAACTGGCCTGCACCCCATACACCAACAGAAATCCGCCAATTCTTGGGCTTGGCAGGATACTACAGGAGATTTATAAAGGATTTCTCAAAGATTGTGCAACCCCTCACTTCACTGACTCAGAAGGGTGTCACCTATCGCTGGGGTGATGCACAGGAATCTGCGTTTCAGCACTTGAAAGATAGACTTTGTAGCGCGCCTATCCTCTCATTGCCTAAAGGCACAGAAGATTTTGTGGTTTACTGCGACGCTTCCATCCAAGGACTTGGTTGCATGTTGATGCAACGTGACAAGGTCATTGCCTACGCATCGCGCCAACTTAAGGTTCACGAAAGGAACTACACTATGCACGACTTGGAATTGGGAGCAGTTGTTTTGCGCTTAAGATATGGAGACATTACCTGTACGGTACCAAGTGCACCATTTACACCGATCACAGGTGTCACGGCCCCCGACCCGGTATAACCCGTTTCAGGAGCCGGGGGACAGAAATCCCGTGGTATTTATTTAATTAAGTTTAACAGCGGAAGTTTATCATCAGTATCTTTTTAAAGCTAAAATTTTCCCGATTATTTTATTTCACAACTCGGGATAAAACCCCAGTAATTTACAATACTATGATTTCACGGAGAAATCTTTATGTTATAAAACATATTTCTTTATTTTATAATGAGCCACTTTCTTAAGCTTGCAGTGCTTCCCGGCACTTTTCCTGGATTACAACAGATCACCTGAAACATGTTTGAAAAAGGTTTTGTCAGCGGGAAATACTGGTGAATCATTATATTTATTAAAACGACACATTTGTTATAATTTACAGTATTAAGAGAGATTACAATGTTTCAGATATCAACCAACTACCCACAGTATTTGTCACTAGACTCGTTTCTGTGACTGTGGTCATATCCCCCATTGGCTGCCCCAAAGGTGACGATTATAAAGTAATGTATACAAAACCCCACATACCGGCTGTAATTTGGTGACTACATAAACTTAATCCCTGTAATTATAACTTTGAAAATAAACATGCTTTTGAAATTAAATTTGATAAAAAGAGAATGACTCACATTGCAGTTTTAACACGGACAGAGTCTAGTCTACTGATTAGCCTTGTTAACCTAATTTAAATAACAATGCACACAAAACTAGGTTAGTAATCAATACAGCATTTACGATAACTCACGAGATTAACCTTCACAACGAATGACAAAGTGCGATACTTAAACATCCATCGAATTAACGACGAATGACAAAGCATAACCCTAATGTGGGCAGCACTTAAACATCCATTGGATAGTTTAATCGATCGGACATTGAATCGTAATAGCGATCGAGTTATTACCCTGTTTTGCAGCAGCAATTAGTGATCGTGTGTGTTTTGATAGTAATTCTACGATATATCAGTGTATATTTGGAATTTCTACGTCGTTCAAGTGCCCAAATTCCAGTCCCAAACCCCTCTATTTATAGTCAAATTTTGACCCCCCTCGCGTGACGCGAGGGGTACCCCTAGGGGCTTCGCGTGGCGCGAGGGGTCACCTATTTTCATAGGGTAGCCACGTCCCTAACTAGGCTTGCTGAGTTGACGAAATCGTAAAATTCGTTTTTGACAGCATTTTATTTGGATAATCGTAACTAGGGTTTACCCCCCCCCCCCGAGTTTTAGGGGCCCTGATCCTGATTCTGATTGTTCTGAAAATTTTAGGGTTTGTGCAGAATCACTTGGGTGTCTTAATTAGGGTTTCCTATTGAACTAAATATAATAATAAATAATAGTTTTGGTGAGAGTTGTTATATCCTCCCCACCTTAATAAAAATCTCGTCCTCGAGATTTACTGGAATAAGTGAGGATACTTTCGCTTCATTTCTGATTCCAGCTCCCAAGTGTATTCAACTCCTCTCTTTGAATCCCACTTGACTTTAACTAAAACTAGTCGCTTGTGCTTGAGAAATTTGATCTTTCGATCTTCGATTTGAAGAGGTTTTTCAACAAATTTCAATTTCTCATTCACTTTTATATCTTGAAGAGGTACTACCAAAGATTCGTCTGATAGGCATTTCTTGAGATTGGATACATGAAATACATCATGTACTCCGGCCAATTCTTCCGGTAGTTGTAAACGATAAGCAACTGGTCCTATACGTTGGATCACCGAAAATGGTCCTACGTATCTTGGACTTAACTTTCCTTTCTTACCGAATCGGACTACTCCTTTCCAAGGAGAAACTTTCAATAGTACCTTATCTCCAACTTGGAACTCCAATGGCTTCCTTCTATCGTCTGCATAACTCTTTTGACGATCTCGAGCAGTCTTCAGTCTTTCCTTGATTTGTGTGATCTTATCAGTAGTCTCTTGCACAATCTCTGGACCTGATAATTGACTTTCTCCTATTTCTGCCCAACAAACTGGAGTTCTGCACTTTCTTCCATACAGTGCTTCAAATAGGGCAGTTTCAATACTTGAATGATAACTATTGTTATAGGAGAATTCAATTAAAGGTAAATGGTCATCCCAATTTCCACCAAAATCTATCACACATGCTCGGAGCATGACTTCCAGAGTTTGGATTGTCCTTTCACTTTGCCCGTCTGTTTGAGGATGATATGCAGTGCTTAAGTTTAGTCGAGTTCCCATTGCTTTCTGGAAACTTGTCCAAAAATGAGAAGTGAACCGACTATCCCTATCTGATACAATGGAGAGTGGAACTCCATGTAAAGATACTACTTCGTCTACGTACAATTTGGCTAACCTTTCCATACTAAAGGTTTCCTTCATGGGTAGAAAATGAGCTGATTTGGTTAATCGATCTATAATTACCCAAATCACGTCATTACCTTTTCTGGTTTTGGGCAACTAAGTAACAAAATCCATTGTTATGAGTTCCCATTTCCATTTTGGCATTTCTAATTGTTGTAGTAGACCTGAAGGTTTCTGGTGTTCTGCCTTAACTTGTGAACAAGTAAGACATTTAGAAACATATCTAGCTATATCCTTCTTCATGCCTATCCACCAGAAATTATTTCTTAAATCTTGGTACATTTTATTGTTTCCAGGGTGTATGGTATACCTAGATTTATGAGCTTCCTCTAAGATCTTATTTCTCAATTCTCCTTTCTTAGGTACCCAAATTCTTCTTTGGTGGAATCTCCAAATTCCATCATCTCCCTGTTCTAATTCTTTTATTCGTCCTTTCATTCCTTTAGCAGCATCCTCTATTGCTGTTTCTTGAAAATGCTTCAGTTGTTCCATTAAATCTAATTGTAGATTTAATCTGAGAGCACGAACCCGTCGTTGTTTCTCATGGTACTTACGACTTAAAGCATCTACAACTACATTTGCTTTTCCTTCATGATATTGAATATCACAGTCGTAGTCACTTAGGATTTCCATCCATCTCCTTTGCCTCATGTTTAATTCTTTTTGCCCAAAAATATATCTTAAACTTTTGTGGTCTGTATAGACAGTAAATTTACTTCCGTAAAGATAATGTCTCCAAATCTTAAGGGCAAAAATTATGGAGCCTAACTCTAAGTCATGAGTTGTATAATTTTCCTCGTGCTTTTTCAACTGTCTTGAAGCATATGCAATTACCTTCTTGCGTTGCATTAGCACACATCCAAATCCTAGTTTTGAAGCATCACAATATACTTCAAAATCTTCAGTCCCTTCTGGTAATGCTAGGATTGGAGCATTTGTTAATTTCTGCTTTAGAATTCTAAAAGCTTCTTCTTGTTTAGATCCCCATTCAAACTTAATGGCTTTACAGGTTAGCTTAGTTAATGGTACAGCTATCTTGGAAAAATCCTTAATAAACCGTCTACAATATCCAGCTAAACCTATAAAACTTCTAATTTCCATTGCTGTTTACGGAATCCTCCAATTGGTAATTGCCTCTATCTTAGCAGGATCTACATGAATACCTTCATGATTCACCATGTGTCCTAGGAATTGCACTTCTTGTAGCCAAAATTCACACTTCGAGAATTTGGCATAAAGCTTTTCTTTTCTTAACAAAGTTAAGAGTGCATGTAAGTGCTCACAATGTTCTGTCTGACTTTTGGAATAAATAAGTATATCGTCTATAAAAACAATCACAAATTTATCCAAATACGGTTTACAGATTCTATTCATCATGTCCATGAATGCGGCAGGAGCATTCGTTAACCCAAAGGACATGACTGTAAACTCGTAATGACCATACCTAGTCCTGAAAGCAGTTTTAGGTATGTCTTCCTCTTGTACTTTCAATTGATGATATCCTGAACGTAAGTCAATCTTAGAAAAATATCTAGCTCCTTGTAGTTGATCGAATAGATCATCAATCCTAGGTAATGGGTATCGATTCTTAATTGTAACCTTATTCAATTCTCTATAATCAATACACATTCTCATCGAACCATCCTTCTTCTTTACAAACAACACTGGTGCTCCCCATGGGGATGAACTAGGTTGTATGAAACCTTTACTTAGTAATTCATTTAATTGCTTTTTCAGTTCTAACATTTCAGTAGGAGCTAACCGATAAGGTGATTTGGCTATTGGTGTAGTTCCAGGAATTAGATGAATCCTAAATTCTACCTCCCTATCTGGTGGTAATCCTGGTAACTCTTCTGGGAATATCTCTGGGTATTTTGAGACTACAGGAATCTCCTTCAGTTCTTTACCCTTAGTATTAATGATTACTGAAATCATATATACTATTCCTTGCTTTCGTTCATAACTAGCAACTTTCATTACTGATATGAACTTCATGGGCTTACGTGGTTTATCTCCTGTAATCATAATGATTTCTCCGGTGGGTGTCTGAATTTCTATAGAGTTCTTATCACAGAGAATTCGAGTATGGTTAGCTATTAACCAATCCATTCCTAATACAACATCGAATTCAGCTAACTTCATAGGTAACAGGTTTGCAGAGAATTTATGACCTGAAAGTTCTATTTCTACTTTTTGCAAAACCTGATTTATTTTAACTGAATTCCCATCTGCGGTTTCGACTGTAAAAATCTGCCTCATGTTGGTTAAAGGTAACTTAAGAGCTTGACAGAATAAAGTATTTATAAAACTTTGGTTTGCACCAGAGTCAAATAATACTTTTGCGTAAACGTTGTGAACTAGGAACGTACCAGCTATCACATCTGGAATGAGTTCTGCTTCTTGAGTGGTTAGCTGGAATGCTCTGACATTCTTCTTAGTAGCTCCATCGGTCGCCTTGGTTTTGTTGTCTGCTGGTTTGACCAATTTAGGACATTCTGTTTTAAAATGCCCTTTTTCTCCACAGTTGAAGCAGGTTATGGTTTTCCTTCTGCAGTTTTCTTCATGATGTCCTACAGTTTTGCAAAAGTTGCAGGTTACATTACATCTTCCATAATGTTTCTTTTTGCAATTCCTGCAGAACTGAGGAGTTGAGGATTGCCCTGTTCCTCTTTTCTTGAAGTTACTACTATTACCCACACGAAATCCTTGGGTAATTTTCTGAGCCAGTTCCTTCTTCTTGTTTTCATCTCTTGTGCGTACCAGTTCGTCAGTGAGGGTATTAGCTAATTCTACCGCATCGTCAATAGTGCGAGGTCTTGCAGCTTTAACGATATTGCGGATTTCGCTAATCAGCCCCCAAATATAGCGAGAAATGAGTACCGGTTCTGGCGAAGCCAGCGTTGGTACCACTCTAGCATATTCGAAGAATGTCGAAGTATAACCGCGACAATCTACACCCACCATTCGATGGTTTAGGAACTTATTTGCCATTTGATCTTTTTCATACTCGGGACAGAATTTTTTTTCTACAAGATTCTTAAATTCTTCCCATTTCATGGCATATGCCTCGATCCTTCTTTTAGCTTGTAACACTGTGTTCCACCATTCTAGCGCCCCTTCTTTAAAAAGATTCGATGCATACATAACTTGATCTTCCTCAGCACATTTACTTATGGTGATCACTGCCTCAGTTTTCTCTAACCAACGCAGTGCTGCAATAGCCCCTTCATTACCTGCAAACTCAGTTGGTTTACAGGCAAGGAATTCTTTGTAAGTGCAACCAGGTGTTGCAGCTTTCATTTTCTTGAAAATTGGAGCTTGCAGATCATTATTGTTATTAACATGATTACCGCCTCCGTTTATACTATTACTAAAATTGTCTCCTTGGGTACGTTTACTAGGAATGATTGATTGAGGTTTAACAGGTTTCTGGACAGTAGCAACGATTACTGGAATAGCATTGGCTATTCCTTGAGCCACGATATCCTCGATATCTTGTCTATTTAACAATTGTTCTTCCTGAATTTGCTCAGATTGATTTACTTCATTTACTGGTTCATTACCAATGTTTGCCATCTGATAATTAATTTATAGATGAATAATTAGTATAAAATAAGAAATAATCCAATGTCACAATTAATTGCACATAATCACGTAAACAATTATACAAACAAAATTGTAAATTTTCTAAATTTTCATTTATATATTATGCTTCTATATACAACCGTTTTATTGTTCATTTTACACATACTGACTTTTATTAATATTACTGTTATTATACAAACACAGACTCACTACCCACTTTTCTCTCGTCAACTTGCATCTTTAATAACGATGTTCCCTCTCATCATATTTCCATGAGATTTGTCCTCCTATCTCTCGGATCCTATTTCCAGCATCCATCAGCTCTTCCCCAAAATGGCGAGTTCAGCCATATTCTCGTTACTCATCGGTGGATTTGGTAGGGGTTCTGGATCGAATTGCGGGAGAAAGGAATAAGGACTGTTGATAAGGTTTTGGAATTGCCAATCATTTGTCCACCATTCATCCATTCCTAAAGGTTGGGTGTGGATTATTGGTTCTGGGATTGCTGGTTCCAGATTTATAGGGAGTTGATTTTCGATAGGATTAGAGTAAAAATTATTATTATTGACAGGCCTAATAGTATCACAGCTTGTCAATATAAAATCTAATTCTTCCTGAAATGTCATTTCTTGAGTTGGCTTAGAGCTTTCTCCAATTTCCATTTTAGTTTGTCTAGAACCTTTTCCAACCTCCATTTCTATTTGCTTAGAATATTCCTCAAACTGTATTCCCATTTGTCTAGCATCTTCCCCTACTTCTATCTCCAATTCCTGCTGTCTCGAACTTTCCCCGGTTTCAATTTCTTTTCCTTTTCCTTTTTCTAAGGGATTGTTTATTTTAGGAAGTCTCTTAGCTGGCTTTTTCCTATGTACACGCCTCCCCCATACGAATCTCTTTCTTTTCTTAGGTTTTGGCTTTTCCAGAGGTGGAGCGTTGAATTCTATAGGTTGTTCCAATTCAGCAAAGTACCCAGTAAACTCTTTAGAAACTTCTATGTTTACAGGGTAAAGGTTGAGATTCTCTAGGGCTCCAGATAACTCATTCATGCTGTTTAGCAAAATAATAAATTAAAATTTTATAACAAATTTTACAGATAAACCTCAAATATTATTGCAAATTCTGTGACTAATTTAATACAAAGGAAAAATTGACAATTTAAACATACTAAGTTTTATTGTAATTTTATTTATTTTCTAGATGATATTTCTAGCTTGTAAGTTGCTAATACGGAGTCATGGTATTCTAAAGATTAGCATTTACTGCTACGGTGGCTAGCATATAAAGATCCGCCCATTTTTCATCTAAATTGTCTTCCCATGGTGATTTACTGATTAGTTCCTGGGTTTCCTTTTTAACTTTCTTTTCTCGGGATTTCTTTAATTTCTCCTGACTTTTTCTAATAATCAAACTTCTTTTATCAGGAGAAAGTGGTTCCTCGTATTGGGCTTTTCGAACAAATATTCCTTTTTCAGGAGTTTGGGAGGAACTTCCCTTCTCATTTGATGACCTATCTAATTTAAGATAGATATTTGAAAGCTTTTGCTTACCCATACTGTAACTAACAAATAGTCAGTTAATAAAACACATAATCACATAATAGTAATCAGGAAAAAATTAAGTATTTCTAAATGCTTAATTAGCTTAACCCAGTGGCTCTGATACCACCTTTTTCTGTCACGGCCCCCGACCCGGTTTAACCCGTTTCAGGAGCCGCGGGACAGAAATCCCGTGGTATTTATTTAATTGAGTTTAACAGCGGAAGTTTATCATCAGGATCTTTTTAAAGCTAAAATTTTCCCAATTATTTTATTTCACAACTCGGGATAAAACCCCAGTAATTTACAATACTATGATTTCACGGAGAAATCTTTATGTTACAAAACATATTTCTTTATTTTATAATGAGCCACTTTCTTAAGCTTGCAGTGCTTCCCGGCACTTTTCCTGGATTACAACAGATCACCTGAAACATGTTTGAAAAAGGTTTTGTCAGCGGGAAATACTGGTGAATCATTCTATTTATTAAAACGACACATTTGTTATAATTTACAGTATTAAGGGAGATTACAATGTTACAGATATCAACCAACTACCCACAGTATTTGTCACTAGACTCGTTTCTGTGACTGTGGTCATATCCCCCATTGGCTGCCCCAATGGTGACGATTATAAAGTAATGTATACAAAACCCCACATACCGGCTGTAATTTGGTGACTACATAAACTTAATTCCTGTAATTATAACTTTGAAAATAAACATGCTTTTGAAATTAAATTTGATAAAAAGAGAATGACTCACATTGCAGTTTTAACACGGACAGAGTCTAGTCTACTGATTAGCCTTGTTAACCTAATTTAAATAACAATGCACACAAAACTAGGTTAGTAATCAATACAGCATTTACGATAACTCACGAGATCAACCTTCACAACGAATGACAAAGTGCGATACTTAAACAATCATCGAATTAACGACGAATGACAAAGCATAACCCTAATGTGGGCAGCACTTAAACATCCATTGGATAGTTTAATCGATCGGACATTGAATCGTAATAGCGATCGAGTTATTACCCTGTTTTGCGGCAGCAATTAGTGATCGGGTGTGTTTTGATAGTAATTCTACGATATATCAGTGTATATTTGGAATTTCTACGTCGTTCAAGTGCCCAAATTCCAGTCCCAAACCCCTCTATTTATAGTCAAATTTTGACCCCCCTCGCGTGACGCGAGGGGTACCCCTAGGGGCTTCGCGTGGCGCGAGGGGTCACCTATTTTCATAGGGTAGCCACGTCCCTAACTAGGCTTGCTGAGTTGACGAAATCGTAAAATTCGTTTTTGACAGCATTTTATTTGGATAATCGTAACTAGGGTTTACCCCCCCCCCCCTGAGTTTTAGGGGCCCTGATCCTGATTCTGATTGTTCTGAAAATTTTAGGGTTTGTGCAGAATCACTTGGGTGTCTTAATTAGGGTTTCCTATTGAACTAAATATAATAATAAATAATAGTTTTGTTGAGAGTTGTTACAACAGGAGTCTCGAGCATATCTTCAAGCAAAAGGAGTTAAACATGCGTCAACGCCGATGGGTTGAGCTGTTGAACGATTATGAATGCGCTATCAAATACCATCTGGGCAAGGCCAATGTTGTGGCCGACGCCCTCAGTAGAAAGGATACTATATCTAAGCGTGTACGTGCTTTACAGCTTACCATCCAATCCAACCTTCCCGCTCAGATTCGCGATGCTCAGGTTGAAGCATTGAAAGCAGAGAACATCAGGGCTGAATCCTTACGAGGATCGAGGCAACGGCTAGAACAAAAGGAAAACGGCGCCTACTATGTTAACGGGCGCATCTGGGTTCCACTTTGTGGAAACTTACGCGAGCTTGTGATGGATGAAGCGCACAAGTCTCGTTATTCAGTACATCCTGGTGCGGATAAAATGTACCACGATCTCAAGACTACATACTGGTGGCCTAACATGAAAGCCCACATAGCAACCTATGTTAGCAAATTTTTGACATGTGCGAGAGTTAAGACTGAATATCAGAAACCATCAGGCCTACTTCAACAACCAGAGATACCTAAATGGAAATGGGAGCAAATTTCCATGGACTTCGTTACTGGCCTGCCCAGATCTCAACGAGGAAACGATACCATTTGGGTGATCGTGGATCGATTGACCAAGTCTGCACATTATCTGGCTATCAAGGAAACGGATAAGTTTTCTACTCTAGCAGATATTTACCTAAAGGAAGTAGTATTAAGGCACGGAGTGCCAACCTCCATCATTTCTGATCGTGACGCACGTTTTACTTCTGAACTGTGGCAAGCCATGCACAAGTCTTTTGGCTCACGTTTAGATATGAGCACCGCTTATCACCCACAGATGGATGGGCAATCTGAACGCACCATCCAGACTCTTGAAGACATGCTTAGGGCATGTGTAATCGATTTTGGTAACGGCTGGGAAAAGCACCTCCCGGTAGTGGAGTTTTCGTATAATAACAGTTACCACACCAGCATCCAGGCTGCCCCGTTCGAGGCATTGTATGGACGGAAATGCCGATCACCTCTTTGTTGGGCAGAGGTTGGCGACAGTCAAATCACTGGCCCAGAACTTGTAGTAGATACAACCGAAAGGATTGCTCAGATACGACAACGAATGGCGGCAGCTCGTGACCGTCAGAAAAGCTATGCTGATAAGCGAAGAAAGCCACTCGAGTTCCAGGTTGGGGATCGAGTGCTACTCAAAGTCTCACCATGGAAAGGTGTAGTTCGTTTTGGCGAACGAGGCAAACTTAATCCGCCCTATGTCGGACCGTTCGAAATTATTGAGAAAATTGGCAAAGTCGCTTACAGGTTGAATCTACCTGAAGAACTCAGCGGAGTTCACAATGTTTTCCATGTGTCGAATCCGAAGAAGTGTCTGTCAGATGAGACCCTCATAGTTTCCTTAAAGGAGCTCACTATCGACGACCAGCTGCTATTCGTCGAAGAGCCAGTAGAGATTACGGATCGAGATGTTAAAATTCTCAAGCGCACCAGGATACCTCTCATCCGAGTTCATTGGGACTCCCGTCGTGGCCCAGAGTATACCTGGGAACGAGAGGACCAACTGAAACTCAAGTATCCCCAGCTGTTTAAGAAAAGTGCAACCACTACTGAGGCTGAAGCTACTGCAGAATTTTGGGACGAAATTCCAAATCAACGGGGGGATGATGTGACACCCCAGGAAAACCAGGAATCCAACGCAACATAACTAGCTTCCTCAGTAACCCCGTGCTAAATTTCGGGACGAAATTTTCTTAACAGGGGGAGAATGTGACAACCCTCATAATTCCATGTATCCGTACAATCTATTAATGATAATTAAAGTGCTTGATGATTGTGCTTAATCATTTAACTGCTTTCTGATTCCTGTGTTATACTTACATGTGCTTATTAACATACTAGTAGTATACAGAAAAGTTATTAAATAGTCCTGTGTGCTTTCCTAACTGTTAAGAATTAAAAGTGTTACAAAAATATATATATAGGACACTTTACGGATTAATTAAGTAGTTCAACGGAACAGTATCAAACCGAACAACCGGACATTACCCAGAACACCAAAATAATGCTAGAAGCATTGTTCCTATTTTTCTAAGCTAGTTAGGGTCCCCGAACACCCTAACACACCTTATAAATAATAACACACCATAACCATTAACTAAACATTTGTTTCTCCTAACTAGATCCCTAACCATCCATTGCTACCCAACTAAACCAACCCCCCCTATAACTGGTTGTGAAATGGGACCCCACCCATTGATTTTCTTGAATATTAAAATGGATCTTGTTGAGTAATTAGAGGCATATTGCACAAAGGTTAAAGAGTGAAGTTGGTTTATAAAAAGGCACTTGAGATATTAACATTTCATTCTCTACACATCAAACAACAACCCTCTTCCTTCTCTCCTCTTGCTTGTTCGGCCGACCACCACACCACACACCACCATCATCACTTGGTCATCTTCAACCAATCCAAGAGCATCCATAGGTGTAAGAAGGTGAACAACGAAGCTCGGTGTGATCGGAAGTTGAAGGACCTTCTCTATTAGCTATTAACCACCACATTTCTTCACTTGAACTCTCCTAGCTTTAAGCTAGTGGTAAGTCTCTTAGATCTACTCATTTCACATTCTATGGAGGTGGTTAAAGTATGAAACATGATGGTAAATGTGAAGAACTTCAAGAACACTAAAGAACATAAAGTTAAAACTTAAACATAAGCTTTAAACATGAAGAAATAATGTTAATATGAAGTTGTTTTGATTCTTGTTGATTATCTGATGATTTGCTTGTTAATATTGATGTTTGATGTTGTTGTGATCACTAAACATGTTAACGGAATCAATCGAACACGAGTTAGAAAGCTAAAAGCTGAAAACAGGAGTCTGATTGGTGATTACAGCCAACTTCAGTTGGCTGTAACAGGACCTTAATTAAACAAAAAATGTATTTTCTGAAGTCTAGATTTATGCATTATGAAATACGGTTCTAATGGCACTGGAATTATAATTTTTGGACTTCGTTTGCTATTTTTAAAGGGTCGATTTGTAACCACAGCTAGAGCTGAGTTTTTACGGCAGTAAATGGGTGTTATATTTTTAGTCATAACTTGAAACCTGGGTAGAACTAGGTCATGAAAATTGTACTGTAAATGACCACTGATATGTTTGTAATCCTCCAACTGGAATTTCGTAAATCGGACTTACGATGAATTTTTAATAAATTATTCCGTGGACTGCAGTCAGAAAAAGATAAATCTGAGTGCAGTCCGGAAAATGATTTTTTATAAAATATTGGTGATGAATTGGATCCCGAGATTTTTAAAAAATAATATTTGGATCGTTTAAGACATTCTGTAAAAATTTGGGAATTTTTGGAATAAGTTAACTATTTTATTAAAATGTCAGAAAACAGTCCGGTTTTGAATATTAAAGTTGAAACGACATAAGTAGTAATTTTCGTGTCTAAATGTCGAGTATATTATCTGAGGATGATCTAACATGATATATGTCAATGAAAGTAATATGTACAATATCGCATGCTTGTTCTTGAGTAGCTATAGGTGGAATGTTTATTTAAGCGTGAACTATTAAAGTGAATGCGTGTTATGTTGTAGATACGTGTAGGAACTTTGTGCTCTAATTGAAACCACTAAATGACTAACTGGTAATCATATTAGGACGTGATTGACCAACCTTGACTGTTAGCTATATTTGAGAATCTAACCGAGCACACCAAGGTGAGTTCACACACTTTCTAAGGCATGGGATTCCCGGTGGTTGGGAATGGGTTAAAGAAATTAAAACGGGATCTACATATCCTCCTTGGGTAGGATATGTACGGCCATCCTTCATAGGTAGGATGCCAATAATAAATTCTGCGTATTCTCCTTGTGTAGAATACGTACGTTCGTCCTCCTTGGGTAGGACAACAACCTTAAAACTTACTAGACAAAACTCTATCATGAAGTCCCTCATTTTATATCGACTTAATCGCCGAGGCCAATGGCGAGCGGGTCATTAGTTAATAGCGCTATTAGGTTTAACAAACCTCACACCGTGCCGTTCAGACGGGCGTGTACTAATGGACTATGGCAAACTGTCAAAGATGATAGACACTGATGTAGGGCACAACTATTGTTTGTCAGTTGTCGATATGTATGGTCTAGTAGTTCACATGGGGAAGCCCCCCACTGATTATGGATATGGTTTGGGTAATAAAAAGGAACTGGTTAAACATACTTTCAACTATGGGGTAACCCCTATGGCAAATAAGCCAACGAAAGTCAAACCACGTTTTTCAGAAACAACTTAAAACTAAACAACCAAATGTGAACTCACTCAACTTTGTTGTTGACTCGTTGTTACATGCCTTACAGGTCGCTAGATGATTATGGAGCTTGCACGAGGAGGAGGTTGTTGTGGGATGCGGACTGTTAGGTCCCATGCTTATTAATTTAACTTTATAAACTTATGGAACTTATGTTTCGGGTCTTAAAACTTATGAACTATGAACTTATGTTTTGAACTTACGTTTTATGCTTCCGCTGTTAACTTAAAACTGGTTACTGTCTTATGGTCACCAATTGTATTGTGGTTGGTTTTACTTACTTAATTTCGTTGTTCAATATGATTGGTGGCTCGATCCTGGTCATGTCACACCTCCAAGCGGTGATACCCCGCATGGTGGATTTTGGGGGTGTGACAATACAGGCCGTATACTCCTGCAATTAGCCAGCGGTGATGATGAAAAGGTGAAGGTTATTGGCTATGATGATTAAAGGGGGTGAGATATTAAATGTGTTCCTTGCCGTTCACCATTTTTTAGCTACTTCTCTTGTTAAGTTTTCTATATTAACAATTAGTGCCTACCAAATAGGAAAATCGACTTCCAGCACAATTAGCAGCAAAGTGGTTGCAAACCTTACAAACACAATCTAAAAACTTATACTGAATAGTTGATATGATGATTAGAAACAAAACTTATAGTGAATAGTTGATATGATTAGACACACCGGTTCTCCAATTCTAGATCAGCGATATTTTAAAATCTGTTGCTGCAGCTCTATACGTTGATTGTGGATTTAACTTGCAACATACATGGATGGTGAAAGTGCCAAACAGAAACTAAATGAATTATGCAATGGAGATTGAAGGTGCCAAACAGAAACTAAATTGTTGGATCGTCGTATGACCCGAATGAGTCGTTCAGAAGAGTTTTGAGTCAGAATCAAAGGCGGAATCAATGATTCTAACTTGATACGGCTTGATTCTCTCTAATTATCTTCTTATTAATGATTTCAAAGCTTTACAGATCGTTTGCCATGGGGATCTTGCTTCCTGCTTCTCAAGAATATAACATTACAATCTATTGATTTTTAACACCTTTTCTCGTTTTTATCAGTTTTTAATAATCCACTTAAGTATCCAGGTCCAAGTTAATGACCCTGAGTACTCAATTTTGTGTACCAAGTCCAACTTAATGACCTTGGTTGATCTGAGACGAAACAAAACTGACTTTTGTTCAACATTTTTCAAATATTATTCTGAAAATTACAAGTTTCAAATTAATGAACTTGTTTTGACTTTTCATCTTTCAGGTTTTTAGCAAGATAAACTCCCAACTCTTCTGTCCAGCTCAGAAACTTCCTGCATCTGCTTCAAATTGCGAATTTGAAGATCAACTTTCCACTTTGGTTTGTCGGAAAAAATAAAGCAGAAATGTAAAATCATTTTGGATTTTGAATAAAGTTTCTAGACTAGAAAGCTAAACAGAAATGAAATGCAGTAAATGTAAACTATTTACAAACATATTTTTGGTGAGCATGTTAGGGAATCATATCAGCTGTCGACAAGTCACAAGTACCGTTAAGCTTTGATTTCATATTCAGAATTAAACAATTCTCTTAGATTGTCGATATACTGATCCTCTTAAATTTTCACACAATTTTCAATCTATTCAAGATACGAATTTAGTGTTTTAGAAACTTAACTTATACGCATGTACCACCTCAGAATATACTCCCATATCCAGACTACTATATTGTTACGATCGGAGGCTCTTGTGATTGTGTTTGTTTGTATGATTTGAACATTATCTAAATATGAAACAGTGTAAAGTGCAGCGGAAACAAAACAAACTTTGTAAACACAATCAAAGGAGAAAATAGTTTGATAAACAATTGCTTCACATAGTCGAAAGATTTACAAATCAAAGCAAAAGATTACAGATATGCTTACAAACTAAACTCCCCCTCAGCCTGATGCCCCAAGGTTGGTTGCACACAAGATGAAAGGATTAGACATGAGGAGAAGAACTCGCTCAGTCAATCAAATGTAACAGTACAGGGTACTGTTATATTTATAGGTAAACCAAACCACTGAGGTATCTCAGCTGACGTCACCATGAAAGCGACGTTTAACAACCTAACTACCTGTATCTACTATTCTTAACACAAACACTTCTAACCTAACCACTGACTATACATAAAACAAACAATTTACTAAACAGCTGCTCTCCATTTAAGTCAGTGCTTTACTCAAGGTTGATCAGTCCTTGACTAGGCAGTGCTTTATCATCAGTAGATAGGACCAGCAGTGTTGGATACTTCAGGGTTTTCATCAGCAGTTGAAAGGGCAGCAGCAGTTGAATATGAGCAGCAGATAGAGACCATCAGTTGTTATAAATCACTTTCAAGGGAAGAGCAAAGTGTAAACCGCTGCTTATTGTGAATCCACTGTTGTGACCTGGTTTTGGCTTTACATTATCTGTTCCTCTGGTAGGGTTCAATCCCAACAATCTCCCCCTGGAACAGATAATGCCAAAACTCTTCATTATTTGTGGAAATCTTTATTGCCTCATCAACAGTTCCCTTATCTGACCTTTAAATTGTAATTCAAAGTCTAGGGCATCTGTATCTTCATCATCCCTGCTAAGTGGAAGATCAAGGAGATCATGCAAATCTTCAAGACTCAGGCCAAGAGCTTGTTCCCTTGATATTTTCTCCACTTCTCCACCAAACCTGAGCAAAGTCAATACGCAGGTTTGTTTGTCAGTTTCCCACTTTTGTATTTTTGAGCCTGGTGGGTTTCTTGGGAGATGTTTATTTGCAGAAGTATTTGGTGAGGCTGGCCTATTCAAGACTGGCTGAGCAGCACTTGCAGTTTGTTCCAATTCAAGATCTTCTTTTATCATTACTTTCGTGCCTTCTTTTACAATGGCATCTCCAGCTAATAGATCTTGAATTGTTTCCATACTAAACTGGTTTTTGCTCCTTCTTTTGTAGATGGAAGCACCAGCTGGAGCAGTGGTTCTTTTGACTTGCAGCTTTGGTGGTCTTTTTGAAACCGCTGCTTCAGGATAGTCAGGCTTTTGAGGAACTGTGGGATCTTTCTTTCTTAACTGTTCCAACTTTTTGTAAGTAGCCCTGACCACATCTTCTTTCCATCTAGCAACTTGTCTTTTGTTTCCATAATCAGCTGCTACCAATTCCTCTTTCATTCTCTTCAGCTCTTCCTGTTTGTCAGGTATATTCTTTCTAAACTTTGCCCAGTTAGGAGGAGTGTGAGTGACATTCCTTTTTATCATCTCTTGAATTCTTGCTGCTTCATTTTCAAGTTCAGGAATAGTCTACTCTTTGTACATGTATCTCTCTCCTTTGTACTTCTTGTGAGCCATGATGCTTTCAATGTAGTCTTTCTTCAGAGTTTCAGCTGCTCTTTCAGAAATTTGTTGACTAACATTTTTTGCAAATTGCTCTAGGGATCTGACTTGTGTGAGCAAATATTGACTTCTCTGTGCAATCTCTTTATCAGATTTCCCTTGTGTATTTTTCTTTGAGATATCCTCTGCTTGCTTGGCCTTGATTTCCAAATATTCATCAACATTTTTAGGCCAGGGATATCCTTTTATTGATGGCAAACTCCTTTTGGCAGGGTCATCCTCAAAGTAAAAAGATTTTATTTCTTCTCTAACAGCTGCTAATTCAAGAGGAAATTGAACACCTGCAGGAGGTAAGGGCTTGTACATTTTAACTGAAGAGAGAGGAACAGGTTTTGGAATTGTGACAAGTGCTAAAGATTTTGAAGATGTTTGTGGTGGTGAATTGTCATCATCTTTGAGAATTAGTCTTCTCCTTTTTGTAGGAGGGACTGATGATGTTTTGGATGGAACAATGGTGGTAGATGTAGTGACAGTGGATTGTGATTGACTAACAGCTGTTGAAACAACTGGTGTTTCAACCACTGTTGTCATTACAACAGATGTTATAACATCTGCTGTCTTCTGCTGTATGTCAGCAGGTGTTGTTTTTGGTGGTGATGATGGTAAAGCAGTGGATGTTGTGTGTGTTGAAGTGGTGTGTGTTGATGGAACAACTGTTTGGCAAGCAGTAGTTTTTGTAACTTCTGGTGCATCAGCTGTTTTGTATGGTGGTTTTTGAGCAGACTTTGAACGTCTGGTTGGAATGGATTTGGGTTGCCTTACTTTTCTAGTAGGCTTCTTCTTTTCCTCAACAGGATTTTCATGATCCCTTGACCCAGAAGTACCCTGATCTGGATGATCCATTCTGTCCACCCTGGCTTTCCTTTTGGCCTCTCTATCCCTTTTTACACTTGCAACTGCTTCTGCTAGTGCATTTGTTGTCACATCAATTTTCTTGCTGCCATCTGGCAAAGGGATCTTTTTGGTCATGTTTGAATTTTCTGGTTCAAGATAGAGACCATCCTCTATACCCTTTCTTTCTCAACTTGATTTTCTCCCCCTTTTTGGCATTATCTGCAAGGGGTGTATCCATGAAGAGAATGGAAGAGGGAACTTTTTCACCATGAGCAGTCTTTTGTATGCTAGCCTTTATAGCTTTGATATCTGCTTGAGTGTCCTTGAACCTTGATTCCATCATGTTTGACAGCATTTGTACTTGAATAGCGTGCTTTTTGTCAGCCATGAGTTGCTGTGCTTCAAGCATGGGTTGAAAAATATTCCAAAGCTCATTTTCAGCAAATGCATGTTGTGCAGATGCTTGAGCAGGAACATCAGAGGCTTGTGCTTTCTGAGCTTTTAAAATCTCTTGCACCATCTCCTTTATTTCAGAAACTGATTCTTCAAGTTTTTCCACTCTGCCCGTCAATTCCTGATATCTTGAATCATCACCTACTTTAGTAGGATCATCTGAATCCCCACCAGCAGTGGTTATATCAATGTTTGACTTAGGAACAGAGTCCCAAAAATCACCCATTGATGCCCCTTGTTCTCGGTACTGGGGACTTCTTTCTTCAGCACTCGATAAACCTTTGATAGTACCAGTGGTTAGATCCAACTCACTGGTGGTCACCGAAGTTGCCATGGAAGAAATTGCCTTCAAGGGAGTCTTACTTATGAAACAACTGTCCAACTGAGGATCTGTTGATCCACCAGTTGTAGTTGCTGCTCCACTTGAACTACCACCGAGAGTTACTTGTAACTCAGGGGGTGTAACCTCCTCAACTGTTGCTAGGATAGCAGGAGTAGTAGCATCAGACCCAGTCACTTGTAGGGGTATACTCTCAGTGATAGGTGATAGAGAGGAACTGGTTTGTGTCTGAGCTATAGCAGCTGCATGCAACAAAGGTAGCATGGATTGTGGCATTATTATTGGTGAGGGGATGGGGGTTGAAAGAGACATGTCCTTGGGATCAGGACTGAGGAAGATGGATCCAAGTGGATTCAGAGCTTCATATTGTGGTGTCCCTGTGCTTACAACCTGATCCTTTTGTGAGGATGCAGGAGGAGTTTTAGGCATGGGTTGAGATCTTTCTTCCAACTGCTGTGAGGAAGTAGCAGCAGTGGTTTGTGGTGACTTTTGTGTTGTCACAGGCATTTCCTCTGGGATCTCATCTTCCAGAGTTGCCTTTGTTTTGGGTTTGGTGGGTTTTCTGGATGTTTTTCTTTTGGTCTTTTTGGTGATGTCAGGTGTGGGTTTCAAAGCAGTGGTTGTGCTGCTATGATCACCTGGAGCAGTGGGCTCAGCAGCTGATACCTGAGGAGCAGTTGTAACAGCTAAAATCTGCTCAGGTACCCCTGCTTTTGTTTTTATTGGTGCCATCATCCTTGAAAATGTTTCTTTTGTTAAGCTTTTTATTTGACAATGAACACCTTGTTTTAGCAAATTTAAATTTTCCTTTTCAAATTTTTGTTCAAAATAGTAACTTAAAAATCTTGGAAAAAGTAAAAATGCTTTACTTTCAACGTTTTTTACCATGTCATTGAAAATTTCCTGGGAGTAGTTGTAGTCCTTATTGTTCAAAATAGTGTAACCCAGGCATTGAATTTTCAATGGTATTTCGTTAAAAGATGTTGTTTTATTCGAAGCACACATCAGAAGTGTGTGAAATAAAAACCTAGGTGCAGAAGGGAAATAACCTTTTTGTAAGGTATCTACCTTTGATTCTTCTGCATATCCCCTTTTTACGAAATCAGTTTTCATCTCAGTTTTCTCAAAAGAGAGTTTACCTTCCTGATCGTTGAGATTAAAGACTTCGGAGATCGACTGTGGGGTTATTTGAACTGCTTTTCCCTGTATCGAGGAGTTAATGGCTATGACTTTTCCGTCTTGTTTTTCAAGCGACGCCTTTTTCCAAAACTATCTCTGGATTTGCAGATAGATGGGAGGATTTACTGTCAACAAAGTTTTGTACTTTGATGCAGAAATTGTGTCAATGATGGTGTCAAAGGTGTGATTATCAGTAGGTTTTGTGAGTAGACCCAGATAGTTGTGAGATTGTTTGAATGGTATTTCGATGGGTTCTTCGGCCGTTTGAGCGACCTCTTTGGAAGATGATGGTGATTTAGGTTTTGATTTTGATTTTGTCATTTTTGCGGAGAAGAACGAAGGAGGATTTTGGAGATTTTGAGAAGAAGGGTTGGAAACTGCTATGAGAAGAGAATTTTGGAATTCAATTCGACAGTGTAAAACCCTGTTTTGGGGTTTAGGGCAGGGTTTTATTTTAAAAAAAATGATCGCTGATGTGGCAGCGGTTATTAAGATCTGAGGGCTAAAAACTGACCACGTGTCAAACACTGATGAAGTGGATGAAGTATGGAGAACAGTTGTTTTATGGACCACTGACGTATCAAGCATCAGTGGTTACAACGGTAAAAATTATGGGCAGTGGATGATTTTTACTATCAGTGGATAGCATATCAGTGGATAAGACACTGGTTTTGAGCATCAGTGTTTTTCAAGAAAATGAGGGATCAGTGGTTAACTTTCAGCAGTGGACAGTGTTTAGAGATCAGACGTTGGAACAGAACAGTGGTTAGGGTAAATGGTACAATTCTGAAGGACAGGTGTTTCAGCAACAGTTTTGAAGATTTTCATTCAAGGTTTTGCCACATGTCAATTTTTGAAAGACAGTGGTTTAGTACCCCAGATAATGTAAATTTTTGCTAAGGCAACTCATTTTCGTTTAATATTCAATTAACACATGAGTACCCTAGTAATTTAAGCACAGTTTGCAATCAATTTTTGATGAAAATTTAGGAGCAAGCCTGAGTATGACATGATCATGATATATGTACCATTTCCTTTTGACCCATTTATGAGGACACAAATACCACCAAAAATAAGGTATTACATCCTGACAGGAGCTGAAACTATTGCCAACAAAAACAAGCAAAAGTTTCAAAAATATATTATTCCAAAAAAAATGAGTAATATATCCTGGTTATTTGAGAAAATCCTTTGAACAATAAAAAATAGTTAAAGGATTTACTGAGAAAAGTATCAAAAAGGATCTGGTAAATTTTCAATAGAAAACATAATCATAACATTCTCAAGTTTTATGAAAATGGTCAGTGGTTTGACATCAGTGGTAGAATTTTTGACAACATTTTGACCACTGTTTGGTACCATTTTCTTTGACAGTTGATTGCAAACCTGAGGACACATGGATAAATTTTTGAACATTTGTCTAGTCCTCTTTGGAGCTCATTCACTGGAATCAAAACCTTTTTCTGAACAGATAAATGCACATAGTTGCTTAATGACCATTATTACCCTAAACTTTAACTCATAAGTGTTTTATGTTTATACTCTTTTCTTTTGACCTCAAAAGTTTTGAGATAAACACACTTCTGAGTTTTTGTGAATATTAGTCCAAAATCATTTTGCAGTAATGTTTTGAGAGACTTGGTCATGTTTTCACAAGTTTTTCACCCAATCTCACATTACATATGATACGGACTATGTTGACCCCTGTTTTCTTAATGTATTTGAACATAGTTGATTCTGTCCTTTTTAGGAACTCAACCTGTTTTCAACACATAAGATCTAAATAACTAAAGTTTTAATTTCCCTCTTTTTGTGTTAATAAGGCAACAATGTTTTTATGAACATAGGTTTTGTTAATCTGAGGTTTGTACTTTAGTATTTAATGAAAACATCACAGATTACACATCAACAGTTTAAATCAATTTAAAAATAAAAATAATCTCATGGTTTAACAGATATTGCTTTCAGATCTAGAAACCATGAGTGTCTTGTGCATGAATTTACTTGTTGTGTGAAATTTGTGTGTCATATGACATCTTGGTTGATTTACAGAGTTTTTGAATAACCATTTTGAACATGATTTAATCGATACTCTGTTTTTCAACAAAATACAACCAACCTTAGTATCAATGAATTTTGAGCCGAACTGTTATGTCAAATTGATTGTTAGATCGAATTTGACTGTCCAGGCTCTGATACCAATTGTTACGATCGGAGGCTCTTGTGATTGTGTTTGTTTGTATGATTTGAACATTATCTAAATATGAAACAGTGTAAAGTGCAGCGGAAACAAAACAAACTTTGTAAACACAATCAAAGGAGAAAATAGTTTGATAAACAATTGCTTCACATAGTCGAAAGATTTACAAATCGAAGCAAAAGATTACAGATATGCTTACAAACTAAACTCCCCCTCAGCCTGATGCCCCAAGGTTGGTTGCACATAAGATGAAAGGATTAGACATGAGGAGAAGAACTCGCTCAGTCAATCAAATGTAACAGTACATGGTACTGTTATATTTATAGGCAAACCAAACCACTGAGGTATCTCAGCTGACGTCACCATGAAAGCGACGTCTAACAACCTAACTACCTGTATCTACTGTTCTTAACACAAACACTGCAAACCTAACCACTGACTATACATAAAACAAACAATTTACTAAACAGCTGCTCTCCATTTAAGTCAGTGCTTTACTCAAGGTTGATCAGTCCTTGACTAGGCAGTGCTTTATCATCAGTAGATAGGACCAGCAGTGTTGGATACTTCAGGGTTTTCATCAGCAGTTGAAAGGGCAGCAACAGTTGAATATGAGCAGCAGATAGAGACCATCAGTTGTTATAAATCACTTTCAAGGGAAGAGCAAAGTGTAAACCGCTGCTTATTGTGAATCCACTGTTGTGACCTGGTTTTGGCTTTACATTATCTGTTCCTCTGGTAGGGTTCAATCCCAACACAGACTACTATATTCAGTCTTACAGGTGAGTGCACACTAGTAATATCTATAAGGGGTTAATTGTTGAAGCTATGAGAGCTCAGGCTATTGCTTCCGCAAAATCAGAGAGATGATGGCTCAACTTTAGGTGGGTCCCCTTTGGGGATCTTCTTTTACAACAGCACGTGATTAGCATTTTTCAATGTTTCATCATTTTTATGCTGAGGGCGGGCTTTAAAATTAAAGCTGTATAAAGTATTATACGAGGACTAGGCTATTGCTCCCGCAAAATCAGAAGTCCAGGTATAATACCCCAGATATTACCACGTACAAAGACCTAGTATGTCAGAAATAGAGCCTTTCAAACAAGATTTCGGGGGTTACCCATATATCCGAGAGATGTTCCCCACGTAAAAGCAAGTTGTGATTTTAAGTTTATATCCCGAACAAACCTACTAAATGTGTAAAAACCTACCGGCATATCATCAGCGAGACTGTTTAACACCTTTAAACTTTCCAATTCTTTAGCATACCGTAACTGTCAAGCTGATGTACTATCATTTTCCCTTTTTACACAAGCTCTTTTTCCGTTTTCTATTGTTTTTGTATTTTGAAATATCTCATGTTTTTGGATTTTTGAAATTTTTTTACTGTTTATGTATTTTCTAAAAATATAACCTACCTCCCCCTAAATACCAAAACAAGTAAAAAATCGAAAAACCATTGCAGATTGCTTTTCAACATCATCTACAGTGGTACCTTCATCTACGCCAAGAATCTCCTCCGATACCGATAAAAGCTTCATACCGTTCAATTTTAAAAGATATTGAAAACGAGTTTTATCAAACGCTTTGGTATGTAAATCAGTTTTTTGTTCGTCAGTGTGGATTTTCTCAATTCGTATCAACTTCTTCTCGAAACAATCTCGGATGAAGTGATGACGAATTTCAATGTGTTTCGTTTTAGCGTGATGAACAGGATTTTTTGTTATGTTTATCGCTGCCTCATTATCAACAAAGATAGGGGTGTTAAGAAATTGCAAACCGTAGTCTCTCATCTGTTGCTGGATCCACAAGATCTGAGAGCAGCAGCTGCTAGTAGATACATACTCGGCTTCACATGTGGACAAAGTGACAGATGTCTGCTTCTTGCATTGCCAGGAGATCAGTCGTGGTCCGAAAAACTGGCACCCTGCTTTTGTTGACTTAGCGTTAACTTTGCAACATCCGAAATCGGAATCGGAATACCCTTTCAGGTAGCGCAATATCCGTTTAACTATCACCATATGCGAAGCTCTTGGGTTAGACTGAAATCTTGCTGTGAGGCAGGTTGGATACATGATATCGGGTCTTGAAGCTGTCAAGTACATCAGCGATCCGATCATGGAACGATATAATGTTTCATCTACCTTCTCTCCGGTGAGATCAGGGTTTATCCCATGGTTCGTCGCTAACGGGGTGGAAGCTGGAGTAGTTCCGGACATCCCAAATTTCTCTAAGATATCATGAACATACTTCGTCTGATGTATGAAAATTCCCTTAGGTAGTTGATCAAGCTGTAGTCCCAAGAAGAATTTCATCTAACCCATCGATGACATTTCAAATTTTTTCTTCATAACTCTTTCAAAATCTTTGCTCAAATTTTCATTTGTTGACCCAAATATGATGTCGTCCACGTATATTTGAACTATCAGAAGATGTCCGTCGACTTCTTTGGTGAAGAGAGTGGCATCCACTTTTCCACGGATGAAGCTGTTGGCAAGCAGATGTTGAGACAATGTCTCGTACCAGGCTCTCAGGGCCTGGTGTAAACCATACAACGCTTTATCCAGTAAATAGACCTTGTCTTTGTGGATTGGATCGGTGAAGCCCGGTGGCTGTCCGACATATACCTCCTCTTTTACCTTCCCATAGAGAAACGCCGATTTAACATCTAGCTGATAAACTTTAAAACCTTTCCAAGATGCAAATGCTAGGAAGATTCTGATCACTTCAAGTCTAGCAACCGGAGCATACACTTCAGTGAAATCTATACCCTCTTGTTGACTAAAGCCCTGGACTACGAGTCGAGCTTTGTTACGAATAATAACCCCTCGAAAATCCCTCTTGCACTTGAACACCCACTTGGTGTTTATCTTCCTATGACCATCAGGCAAGTCTACCAATTTCCACACTCCTAGCTTTTCAAACTGACTCAGCTCCTCTTGCATCGCATTGACCCAAGAATCTTCAGTTAGTGCTTCCTTGTATGTTCGCGGCTCAATCTGCAAAATAAAACAACTAAGTGAAAACTCAGTTTGTAACGGAGCAACTGTAGAATAAAAACAAGTAAGGCCTTGATCAATTTGTCGTCTTGTGCGGACGCCTGATTGTAATTCTCCAATAATCAGCTCTTCTGGATGGTACGAAAGAGTTCTTGGCATCACCTCGCCTGGAACATCTACCTCGCCTTCCAAATTTGGAACATTTTGATTTGCACCTTGTTCACTGACTGGAATTGTTTGACTTGATATCCGGATCTGCTCCTCCTCAGAGTTTGAATCACCACGATCGAAAATTGGTCTGTCATCAGATTCTAGATTGTCGTTGACAGCCGTCTGATTGTCAAGAGTTTGCTGAATATCATCATGTTCTCCAGCATTACTAGGACCAACTTCATCGTCATTGGAAGCTTGATATTGATGTCTAAAAGGTTCAGCTGGGAAACTTTCTTGTGATACTTCATATTCTCTCAGAATATCCAACTCGTCAAAGAAATCTGGTTCTTCTTCTATGTCAAATGAATCCCACAGAGTATCGTAATTAAAACGCCATGAGTCTCCGGGATTCTGAGGTGGCATGGTATAACTTTGACACTCAACATTATGTGCTTCGATGATCCGCTTCAAACTTGGAACAAAGACTCGTTTCAATGGACTAGCATAACCTATGAAAATTCCCTCAATGTTCTTTGCACCAAATTTACCATAAGGTTCTAGAACTGTACAGGGAGACCTAAACAGTTCCAGATACTTCAAGTTAGGTTTGCGGTTGTTGATCAGCTCAAAACATGTCTTGTTGAATTTCTTCACTGTAAGAACCCGGTTGAGTGTATAGCAAGCGGCTGATACTGCTTCTGCCCAAAAGTTGACAGGTAGTTTGGAATCAACTAGCATCATCCTAGCCGTTTCAATTAGCGTCCTGTTCTTTCTTTCTGCTACTCCATTCTGCTGCGGAGTGTAAGGAGCACTAAATTCTTGCAATATACCTCTCTCATCACAATATTCTTCCATCTTGTTGTTCTTAAGCTCTGATACCACTTGTTGGATCGTCGTATGACCCGAATGAGTCGTTCAGAAGAGTTTTGAGTCAGAATACTTGATATGATTAGACCACGAAAATACTCCATCTGGTAGTTAACTGACGACCATCGGGTGTAAAACTGAAAAATAGTTTAATAAGTTTTAGTAATTCTTTAGATAATGTGGTGGGGTATGAAGTAAATAAAAATTGAAAATAAATGAATGTGCCATACAAGGTGGGGGGGGGGGGAATCATATAGGGTTTATGTATCAACCTGCGATATCTTCAGGAGGGTTCACCTATGGTAGTGTTTTTCCTTTTCTAATATCACCATATTCAAGCATTCTAAACCCTAGCTATGAACAGGCCCACAAAGCCCATCAACGACTACGTGTTGTGTGCATTGAGACAACAACAGATAATGAACGAATTGTTTTGACTTCTTGTTCCAAATGCCGCTGTAGGATCCGTACTTAACGTACATATTGCATTCAAAGATCTTTGCATCAAAGCCATTGTGTTTACGTGCAGTGTATAGTGTTCTGATATCACCATATTCAACCATTCTGAACCCTAGCTACAATCAAACCAACAAACTTCGGATACTGAAAATGTTATCTAAAGAATGACTAAAATCTATTAAACGGTTGTTCGGTTTTACACAAAAAAAATTAAAAATATATACGGGTCGTATTACCTTATACGGCCTGTATACAAATTTTAAAACCCAAAAACCTGATCAAACCTCTAAAAATAAACACATTTGACCATATAACATTATATTGCTCGTATACACATGTATACGAGTCGTATAATGTTATACGGCCCGTATACATGTAAAAAAAGATTCCACTACATTTATTTCTGTGCAAAATCATTCTATACTGGTTGTATAACCTTATACGGCCCGTATATCCTAGGGGATGTGAAAATAAGATTATAGGGGTGTGTGTATATTATTGCCTTAAAAAACCATCAAACTTAATATTACTAATTACAATTTTTTTTTAGAAATATAATAAAATGATAAATAAAGGAGACATGCTTTAATAATAAAATATGTAACGTAAACAAGAATATTAAAGTTGTGATTTTTAATAAAGCATATACGGAAAAACAAAGGGAGATTCTATTAGCACACCAGCCATTCTATCTACACACTTTGACAATTTAATACGAATCGTATAGTCGTATACGATCCGTATTGGATAAAGTTAAGATATGGCAAACTGACAGGTGCAAGGGAGATCTGGCGGCTGGCTTATACGGTTCGTATAGAAAAACAGTGGTTATGGCAGACTTTTAAGGATTTTAATGAAAAATCATTTTTGGCTATTTTTAAGGATGGAGTTTTGATTTTCTGAAAACATTTTGTTGCTTTTATTCATAGAAAAACAAGATGTTGCTTGTTATTCCATGTTCAGCATCCCAATCCTAGAGACCAAGCTTTCAAAAGTGGCTGTATCAAGTGATTTTGTGAGCACATCTGCCAGCTGGTCTTTAGTTGGGACATGATGCAGAGAAATCAAACCTTTTTTCATAGCAATCCCTCACAAAGTGATGTCTGATGTCAATGTGTTTGGTGGTTGAATGGGAAACTGGATTTTTGATGATATTTTCTGCTGCCTGGCTATCCAACATGAGTGGTGTTATTAAGGCAGTGATACCAAAATCCAGCAACTGATTTTGAAGCCACAGGAGTTGGGTTGTACAGCTTGCAGCAGCAATGTATTCAGCTTCAGCAGTGGATGTTGAAACAGCTGCTTGCTTTTTGCTTTGCCATGAGACTAAGCAATCACCTAGAAACTGGCACCCTCCTGATGTGGACTTCCTTGTGGTGTTACATCCAGCAAAGTCACTGTCTGAAAAGCCTGAAAGCTTGATATTCCCATTAGCTGGATACCAGATACCAAGTGTGGGAGCACCTTTTATGTATCCGAAGATCCTTTTTACAGCAATGAGGTTTGATTTTCTGGGAGCTGATTGACTTCTTGCACAGACACATGTTGCAAACATGATGTCTGGTCTAGATGCAGTTAGGTACAATAAAGACCCAATCATACTTCTATAAAGTGTCTGGTCAATCAGCTCATCTTTTTCATCAGACATGACCAGCTTATTTGTTGCCATGGGTGTGCTGCATGGTTTACAATCATTCATATCAAATTTGGTCAAAAGTTCTTTAGCATATTTGCTTTGATGAATGAAAGTTCCATTTTGCATTTGTTGTACTTGGAGACCAAGAAAGCATTGCAGCTCACCCATTGCACTCATTTCAAACTCAGCTGTCATGAGTTCTCTAAACTCTTCACACATTGAGTTACATGTGCTTCCAAAAATAATGTCATCCACATAAATCTGGACAATCATTAAATCCTTCCCTCTCCATTTTAGAAACAGTGTTTTATCAATGGTACCTCTTTTGAAACCATTTGAGAGTAGAAAGTTGGAAAGAGTTTCATACCAGGCCCTTGGTGCTTGTTTCAGGCCATACAAGGCTTTGTTTAGCCTGTAGACATGATCAGGATAAAATGGATCCTCAAAACCTAGAGGTTGACAAACATACACCTCTTCTTGAATTGTATCATAGAGGAAAGCACTTTTGATATCCATTTGAAACACCTTCATGTTGTGGTTGACAGCAAAGGCCAGGAACAGTCTAATGGCTTCCAATCTTGCAACAGGGGCGAATATTTCATCATAATCAATCCCCTCTTCCTGTCTGTAACCTTGAACCACAAGCCTGGCTTTATTCTTGACAACAATGCCCCTTTCATCAGTTTTGTTCTTGAAGACCCACTTTGTGCCAATGGGACTAACCTCTTCTGGCAGTGGTACAAGCTCCCATACTTGTTGTCTTTTGAACTGTTGGAGCTCTTCTTGCATGGCTTCTACCCAGCTGTTGTCTTTCAGTGCCTCTTGGTACTTGACTGGCTGATGGAGTGATAGAAAACCAGCAAAAAGACAAATGTTTTGGGTTTGGCTTCTTGTAAGCACCCCTTCATTGATGTTGCCAATGATTTGATCAGGTGGATGAGATCTCAAGTAAGTTAAATCTCCTTGGTATGGAATGATGGCATTTGTTGGTGAAGGCTGCAAATGTGTATCATCTGAGCTAACCACTGCTGGGGACTTTGATGATCCAGCAGTGGCTTCAAAAGGTGGTGGAATAGGAGGTAATGAAGTGGACACCTGCTGACTTTTATCCACAGTTTGGGGACTTTTGTCAGCAGTGGTTGACGGGCTACTTTGGTCAACAACTGTTGAGGTAACAGTGGTTGAGCTTTGACAACTGTTTTGAACAGCTGATGCTTTTCCCTTTGTGGCAGACTTTTGAGGGATGATGATTTCATACCCATAGTCTGGTGATGTATCCTCTGATGGACCTGCACTGTTAGTCTTGACAGCGGTATTTTCAAAAGTAAAATTTTCAGGATCAAACAGATCTGCAGGATTTGCTGGAATTTTCATTGATGAAAGTTCATTGAACTTTACATTCAAAGTCTCCTCCACTGCCTTGGTCCGTGTATTGAACACTTTGTAGGCCTTGGAAGTGGTTGAGTATCCCAGATGATAACCACAATCAATTTTGGCTGCAAATTTTGAAATGGAATCTTTTAGGTTCAAAATAAAGCATGGGCAGCCAAACACCTTGAAGTAAGAGATCAGTGGTTTGATTTTATACAGAATTTCATAAGCAGTCTTTTTGTGCCTGGGGTTTATTAAAACTCTGTTCTGGACATAGCAAGCAGTGTTTACTGCCTCTGCCCAGAAAGTTAATGGCAAACCTGAATCTGCAAGCATAGTTCTGGCAGCCTCAATCAAAGTTCTGTTCTTTCTTTCAACAACCCCATTTTGCTCTGGTGTTCTAGGGATGCTGTACTGCCTTACAATCCCTTTCTTCACACAAAAAGCATCCAACTCCTTATTTTTAAATTCTGTGCCATTGTCACTCCTGAAGCTTTTCACTGGAAGGTCAAATTGCTTTTCAACCTGTGTCACAAAGTCTTGCAAAATGCCTGCAGTCTCATCTTTTGAGTGTAAAAAGAAAGTCCATGTAAACCTAGAAAAGTCATCAACAATAACCAAACAATATCTTTTCTTCTTGAGGCTCATGACTTGAACTGGGCCAAACAAATCCATGTGTAGCATTTGCAAACACTGGGTTGTTTTGGACTCTTCAATGGACTTATAAGAACTTTTATGTTGTTTTCCTTTTAAACAGGAAATGCAATGTTCAGGACATGAACACAATTTTTGTGGTAGGCCTCTCACCAAACCATTTTTTGAAATTTCAGTGATTGTCTTAAGATTTGTGTGCCCCAGCCTTCTGTGCCAAAGTTCTGTCTCTTTGTTAGAGGCAGCTGAGAACAGACAGGCATCAGCTCTGGGACACTCTTTTGACATATCAACAACATAAACATTGCCACTTCTTTGAGCAACAAGTTTAGTTTGACCAGTTTTGATTATTGCTTCAATCTTTTTTACCATTTCTGGTCCAACAATCCTACAACAATCTTTTGTGAAGAATGACCCAAACCCTTTGTCACTCATTTGTGATACACTCAGAAGGTTGAATTTTAGATTGTCTATCAGATTGACATTTTCAAATTTTACATTTCAAGACTGCACTGTACCAGACCCCAGAACTTTCCCTTTACTATTATTCCCAAAGGATATATCACCCCCTCCATGGATTTTAAAGTCTTTGAGGAGGGCTTTACATCCTGTCATGTGCCTGGAGCCTCCACTATCTACATACCAAAGACTATCAAAGCATGCAGAAGCTCCCTGCACATGAAGTAAAAGGATTAGTTCATTAGGGTCTCCAAAGCCAACAGGGCTTTGGATGGGGTCTCAACAGTGTCTGGGATGGATGCAGATTGATGGACAGTGGTTAGGTCAGGGGTTTGGACAGTTTTAGTACTGTTTCTTGCTAACCACTGTTGGGGGTCTTGACCAATCACCTGTTGGTAACCAAAAGGATGCCTGTTCACTTTTGGTTTAGAGGGCCTTTTGTAGGCCTCATAAACGTGTGGAATCCTTTGGTAAGACTGTTTTTCCTTGCCTTTTCTGAACTGATTGGCAGGGGGTGCATCAGTAACCTGAACATCTCTTTTGACAGATGTTTGGTTCAGCTGTTTTGTGACAGCTGTTTGAACTGGCACAAACAGTGGTTGTTTCTTGGTGAATTTGACAGATGATAATGACGATGAACTCGAGGATGTTTTAGCAATGTACTCATTCTTTTTCACATCAAAGTTTTTGAGATACACACATGCTTGAGTCTTGTGGTTTGTTTTACCACAAATAATGCAACTTTCAGCTGAAACAATGACACTTCTTCTGTTTAAATCATAAGCTTTTAAGTGGAAACAGTCTTTTGTTAGATGATTCCTTTTCTCACAGAATTCACAAAACAAGTTATCAATTTTTTCTTTCTTCTTTCTCTTTTCAGACTCCTTTGCAGCAGAGGTTTTAACCTCTGTTGGGATGTCCTTGAGAGGAATGACTTTAGCTTTTGGAGCTTTAACACCATCAGTTGATGTAAAGTCCATTGGCTTGAAATTTTCAAGAATTTCACACTCATCAGACCATTTTGGTTTAAACTGATAATCTTCAAGTTCCTCAAAAGTAGAGGATCCCATTGGTTTGTCAAGTGTGATTTTGTTACCAAGTTTGTCAGTGATTTTCACTTCTTGGCCATTCTTGTTTGTGGGGATGAACTCAGTGGTTACATCAGTGGTTTGAACAGATTTTCCAAAAGCAGGGGTTTCATCATCATGTTTTCTATAACCAACACCAAATTTCACATTGCTTTTTATCTGTTTTTCAAGCATAACCTCATACCCTTTGCATGATTCCACCCATCTTTCACAGGTGATCTGGGTGGACTCCAACTCCTTTTTGCAAACTTGGTATTTTTCTACCATAGTTTGGAGTTGAGTTTTGGTTATGCTTTGTTCTTCTTTCAGACTGCTGATCTCTTTTTCTTTTTCAGTCAATTTGTTTTTAAGTTCTTTTAAAGATCTTTCAAATTTGACTTCATCAGTTAAGATTTTATCCCGAAGGTTTTCATTTACCTCTTTGATGTTAGCAAAAGCAATAATGCAATTGTCAGAACACAGTTTTTCAAGAACTTGAGGTGATACCTTGGCAGCAGCCATCATTGCACAATCACATTGAGGATTTTCTTCATCATCAGCTCTTTCTTCTTTCTCACCAGCCTTTTCTTCTCTCTTTTCTTCCTTGTTCTCTTCGGACCATGGGTCTGTCAGTGGTTCAATCAGGGTTTCTGAATTTTCTCCCAGCAGTAGTTCACCAGCCATAGCAGTAACCACTGCTTCAGTCACCTCATCCACTGTTTCATCACTTAGCTGTTCCCCTTCAGTTTCAACCCCCTCTATTATTGACTCTAATGCTATCAAACAAAATTCATCATTAGAAGGTTCATTAAAAGTATAGAGTGTAAAATTTTCATCACTAAGGTCATCAGGCATACTGCTCCAGTCAACAAACCCTTGAGTGAAAAAGCTTTGTTGATCTGGTTGTACTGCTGCTGGAGCAGTGGTTTGAGGTGCAACATGTTGCACTTGTACCTGTGGAGCAGGGGTTTGAACGTACTGAATTTGTGGGACAGTAGTTTAGACATAATGCACAGGCACAGGGGCAGCAGCATAGTGAGCAGTGTTCACTTGAGCTGCAGGGGTATATTGGGTATAGTGCACAGTGTTTTGACTTTGTGGTCTAGGGTTTGAGCTAGGGTGAGTAACTATTGGTCCAGTTTGCATTCCCTAGCAAAGTGCCCTAACCTATTGCACTTGTAACACTTTGATTTTCGATTTATCCAACCCAACCCTCAAATTCCCATGAAGTCCTGGGAATTTTCTCCCTGTTCTTTTATAGAATTTGCTAGTTCTAACACTGAGCAAAGCCAACTGGTGCAGAATATCCATCTCTTCTAAGTCAGTGGGATCAAAATGTTGCAAATCATTGAGTTCAAAGCTTAGATTGTCTGACATCTGGTTTTCGTTTGCAGTGAATGCATAACTTGCAGAGTGAGGATCAGGGTTGTTAAAATTTGCCCCAGCAGTTATGTCAATGAAGTGATCATAACCCTGATCCTTACCACTGCTTCCAGATTCTTCTTGACCCAGAAGAGCAGTGTTACCGAATGTATAATCATCAACGACTTTTCCTGACTCTTGTAACTTCCTTTTCTGGTTCAACTCCCTTTCGTAGGTCAGGAGTCGACCATGGAGTTGGGTCAAGGTCAGATCCTTGAACTCAGGTGAGTTTGGGGTGACAAAAGCTATGGTATCCCATTTTTCTGGCAGCGATCTGAGGAACCTGCTATTTTGAGTTGAGTTTGTAAAAGTGGTATTAACAAGCCTCAGTTCACTGATGAGACAACTGAAACGCTCAAATTGTTGCGTCAGTGATTCACCTCTAACATGACAAAATGTTTCGTACTGTTGGTTCAGGATTTCCCTATTGTTTTCTATGACTTCTTCGGTCCCCCCAAACTGTTCCTTAAGTGCGTCCCATAACTCTTTTGCACTGTTACAGTGTAACAGTCCAGCATATATCTCATTGGGCAGCGCTGATGCTATGATGCTAAAAGCTTTAGCATCTAGTTCGAACTTTTGATAATCGGTTTCGGTATAATTTTCAACTGGTTTTGGAACGAACTTTTTAGCATTTCCGGCGCTTGGCACTGTGGGAACATGGGGACCAAAGACGACAGACCTCCAACAACCTGTGCTTTGTTGAGCGAGGATGTGACCCATCCTCCTCTGCCAGATGTTGTACTCATTTCTTTTTAGCATAGGTGGTTTAAAAAGTGAGCCGATGTTGTTTTTATCATCCTGAGATTGTGACGTCATTCTTGTTGTTTTACAGACACTGAGAAATCAACTTTAATGGTGATTAATCCTTGCTCTGTTTTTCAACGACGAACAAACGATCAGTATCAACTGTTATGAGCTGAACTATTTACGTCAAAATGATTGTTAAATCAAATTTGACTGTCCAAGCTCTGATACAAATTGTTGGATCTGAGTTTGTTTCTGATTGTATTTTACGTTTGAAATTAAGATGAAAATGAAAGAGTTGTGCAGCGGAATTAATATGGAAACAAACTTTGCATACAATCAAACGAGAGTATTGCTTTGATCAAGACATTTTCAACAAGGAACCGAATGATTGAATTTAATTTCAACAACGATTACAAGTAATGCTTGAATACAAACTCCCCCTCAGCCAGAGCTCAGTGTTTGTTCGTGCAAAGAAGACGTTATTGCTAAGAGCTAATAGAACAGTACAGAGCACTGTTCTATTTATAGGCACTAGCAAACCACTGAGCATCTTAGCTGACGTCACCATGAAAGTGACATCTAACCTCCTAACAAACTCTAACCTCTGATCTATACAAACACTGTTATACTAACTACTGCTATTACATTTCATTACATAAAAGATACTTAAACAGCTGCTGCATCCTTCCACTGCTGTGAACCCAGCAGTGCTTGTCCGGATCAGCAGTACTTGACTCAAGACAGTAGATTGAGCAGCAGGGCTTTAGTCTTTCATCAGGTCTTTACTTGAGCAGCAGTTGTAGGTCAGCAGTTTGCACAATCAGCAGATAGGAGGTCAGCAGATGTTGAAACCACTTTCAAGGGGAGAGACTTGTATGTAACATCTGCTTATTCTAGATCCACTGCTCTGACCCAGTTTTGGCTTTAATTATCTGTTCCTCTGGTAGGGTTCAATCCCAACAGGCTATACGATCCATATTAAGGCCCTGATTTTTTGAGGTTTGAATTTTGGTGAGTTGTGTTTGGGTTTTGCTGTTTTGGGTTTGGTTATTGGTGTTTATTGTTGGTGATGTGTAGTAAAATACACATATTTGTCCTGTGTGAAATGTATAATTATTGTATGGTTTTTATTTGTTTTTATTTAGTTTTAATTTTGTTTTATTTTATTTTGTGTTTTGCCAGGTCCTGGTGTAAAGGGAGCAAAAACGGCGAATAAAACGGAGTCCGAATGAAGAAGAAATGAAGAAAAGAACATAAATACGCGCCAGAAACAGTCAGAACTTCATCTGGACATATCCGGAGCTAGAAAATGAGTTACGGGAGCCATAATATATGCTTTTGGGGTAGCTCGACGAGAGGAATCCAAAAATAAAGTTTGCTTTTGAAGACCCCTTGCGCACCGTAAGGTTCTCACCGTTACGGTGCGCAAGGACCTGTCGGCAGAAACTTTTTCGTGCGAATTGGAGCAGTTGGAAGTGGATTAGGTGAGTGGGCCTTGCGCACCGCAAGGCTTACACCCTTACGGTGCGCAAGGGGTGCGCAGAAGCTCAAAATTTCAACTATAAAAGGCCTTCACTTCTCACTCGAAAAACACACCTCTGATACCTCGAAAACACACTTCTAAGACTGCTATCAGTCGAATTTAAGTAGCTAGGAGTGAAGTTGAAGTCCCTCGGAGCTCTCGGGAGTCGTGGAAGCTTTCGGTTCGAGTCCTAAGCGATCCGGGTTCGGTAATTATTCATTTTTTAGTTTTTATCTCGTCTTGTACCATGTTTTTAATTACTTTCAGATTTTGTCCAGTTGTAATGTTTAATATTATGTGTAGCTAAACTTTGAAACTATCTAGGTTATGATGAACACTTGTTAATATGCAATTTTTACCGGGTATTGTGTGATTATGGTTTGTTCTTGTTAAGTAAATAATTTAAGTTATATGTTTTGGTGTTTATGCATATTTTAACTTGGTTTACACTTTGATCATTTGTTTCACATAAATTCCGGTGAATGTATTTTCATAAAAAGAATTATGTCGATATTCAAGTCCTAAACGGGTTGGGTAATCTTATGGTGGATTCTGAAATAAACCATAGAAATAATGATCAAGAATTAATCCGGTTTTAATGTTCTACTATTTTTAGCGCTGTAAGGTATAAAAATATTAATAGATCGAGTTTAGTGAATTGCTAAAATTGTGTTTTGTGAGAAACCAGCTTTTAGTTAAATTGTTGCTAACTTGTCTATTAAACCAAATCAAGTTTTCTTAAATTACTTTAGACCTACAACCGAGAGGAAGTCAGTCTTTCCAAGTACTTTTCTAGAACACTAGATAACTGTAAAGAAGTCTAGTAAATCGGTAATCAAAATAAACCTTTCAAGTCACATAGTTGACTTCCTGAGAATGATTGGGAATCCTACGTCGTCTTTAACGGTTTAATATCTAAAGATCCCGGTTTCATATCACACAATTACCCGGTAGAAAGCATGTTATTAACAAGTGGGATTCTAACTTAGATAGTCCTTTATTATTATTAAATCTTTGTCGTAAACTGTTTTAGTTCACTTTTATTAATTAGTTTTTAATTAATTTATTTTTCGAGCAAAACCCCCCTTTCGAATTAAAAATACAAAAATACAAAAATATTTATTGTTGTGTAAATTTTAGTATAAACAAATTATTTAACGTAATTCAACAGTGTCCTGTGGGTTCGATATCCGGACTTACTTTTACTATACTACACTGATCGGTACACTTGCCGGTTGTGTGGTTTAGTTTTAAGATTGAGTCTAAGTATAAATTTAAAGCTTAGAGTGTCTAGTTTAAGGTTATTTTTAAAGTTTGTCTTTTTGTAAATCATTTGTAAAAATGTGTTTTTCGTGTCGGACATGTAGTAATTGGAAGGGTTAAAGTACCGTTAAGTTGGGAACTCCTGTCTAGGCTGGCATTCGTATAAATCCAATTATAAAGACCAGTTGCCTACCTGGGGACAATCCCAATGAGAGTACCGATACCTATTAGGCCAAAGCATGTCTAAAGTTTAAATTTTTGAGTCAATCTTTATTTAACCATTTTTTGTAGTTTTTATTAAACCACCTAGCACACATCAAAGTTTTTGGCGCCGTTGCCGGGGACACTTTGCAATTGCGTTAATTATTTTGTTTGTATTTTTTATTATTTGAGTCATAGGAATCTAAAATTCATTAGTGTATTTTAAAATTTTATTACAATTTTTATTTCCAGTTTTTATTTAACCCTTAGTTAAATTGTGTTTACTTGTTTATTTCCAATTCCTAGTTTAAATTTCATTAGTTTATGCGACATACACGCTCACGAGGACCACCTGAGTTTGAGCCACAAGACGATCCTGAACTTTTATTCTTTCACCGTACCAACAATCAGGAAGGAGAATCGGGTAACACAAGCGAATTCCAAGTTTTTGAAAATCCTTACTTTGAATCCGAAACAACCACAGAGACCGATTCTTTCGAAATTTCACGTTCTCCGAGTCCAGAAACCAAAGCTCAAATGGCTAACCGCACTGTTTACCAACAAGCCACAACCGGTTTCACCGGTCAAGCTTCACCCATCACCCTTCCCGAAATCACCAATGAAAGATCTTGGCAAATCCCATCCTACATCATGACAGCTATCACTAACTCTTGCCAATTTCATGGCCGTGACGATGAAGATGCACCCGCTCACATAAACCGTATCACCCGTCTTTGTACCACCTATTCTATCGAAGGTGTAAACCTTGAAGCTCGTTACCTTCAAGTCTTTCCATTTTCTCTCGCTGGACGAGCAGCCATCTGGTTTGATTCGCAACCAGCAGGAACTTTCACCACCTGGGAAGGTCTTCAAGACGTCTTTTTAGCTAAGTATTACCCACCAGCCAAAGCATCCCGACTTCGCGATCAGATTCATTCATTCCGGATGGAACCTGATGAACCTTATCATCTTGCCTGGGAGAGATTTCAAACTTTACTCGCTCGTTGTTCACAGCACGGATTGTCAGATTGGGCACTTGTAGAGAAATTCTACAATGGTCTCACCCCAGAAATCAAATCCCGGTTTGACACTTCGGCTGGAGGACAGCTTATGGGAAAGAAGACAGTTGCCGACTGTAGCGATCTTTTCGAGAGTTTTGCCCATTCTGATATGGATTATAGCGCTGCCAGCAGGAAATCAATTCCTGTAACTACCACCTCTTCGACCACTCGAGGAGTGAACCAAGTTGGCTTGGATTCATCGGTAGCTGCTGTTCTAGATCAGATGGAGAAGACTTTCACAAGAGAGCTTGATGAAATCAAGAAAAAGGTCGATAGATGTGAAGTATGCAGAGGAGGGCACGATACTGGAGATTGTCCAACACTCACCCTAGAACAAGTCGAATTTATAGCAGGTCAAAACCGCGGTCCCACCAACCCATTCAACAACAACTCATTCAATAACAACTCTAATTGGCGTAGTAATTACCGTTCGTCTGGAAATCCTCCTGGATTTTCTTCCGGTCAATATCAAAGTCGAGGACCAGGTTTCTATTCTAATAGTAACTCAAGTTAAGGGAATCAATTCGGAAATTCAAACCAAGGAGGTCAATTCGGAAGTTCAAGTTCGGGTAATCAATTTGCTACAGGGAGTTCATCACAAGAAGGTCAAGCTAATGGAAAAGGTCCAGAATCGAATCTAGGAAGAATTGAGGAGATGTTTTCTCAATTAATGGCGAAAGATCAAGTTACTCAGAAAACTCTAAACGGACTTACTAACTTCGCTAGAAATCAAGACCAAATTAACAAAAATCAAGAACTTCAGAATAAAAATCAACAATCTTCTCTCTTAGATCTTCAGAGACAATTAGGTGATATCTCCAAACAACTACACCAGAAACCTCCTGGTCAATTATCAGGAAACACCTATCAGAATCCAGCTAATCAATCAGCTAAAGCTATTACTACTCGTAGTGGCAGGATTCTTGGAGAGGTTGCTCGAGAGAAACCAGAGACAGAGGATGAAGACAAGGTAGATGAAGAGATTATAATGGAAACTCCCGGTAAGGTGCAAGAGAGGCTAGACACAGCAAGTACCGCACAAACCGGAGAGCCCCAAGTTGAAGAGAAGGCAGAAAAACCAGTAGGAGTTAAGCCATCCCCTTTGGTTGATCATTCGCGTGTCCCATATCCTGCTCGCCTTAAGCAACAACAATATGCTAAGGAATATGGTCACTTTCTAGAGATCTTTAAGCAATTAAAGATAAATCTTCCGTTCATCGAAGCACTTCAGACCATGCCTAAATATGCCAAATTTCTTAAGGACCTTCTTAAGAGAAAAGACAGGTTAGGTGAACTTTCAAACATTCCATTGACTGGAGGTTGTTCCGCGGTAGTCTTGAATAAGCTACCTGAGAAATTAACCGATCCAGGCACATTCACCATTCCGTGTTTCTTCGGAGGTTCCATTGCTCCAGCTCATGCATTAGCCAATTTAGGTGCGAGCATTAATTTGATGCCATTTTCACTCTACGAGAGGCTAGGTCTAGGAGAGCTTACACCCACACGCATGTCACTGTCGTTGGCCTATCGTTCGATAAAATATCCTAGGGGGATTGTAGAAAATCTGTTAGTCAAAGTCGATAAATTCGTATTCCCCGTTGACTTCGTTGTCCTTGACATGGAAGCTGATGAAAAAGTTCCAATCATTCCAGGTCGTCCTTTCCTTCGAGCTGCCAAGGCAGTTATTGATGTCTTCGACGGTAAAATCTCACTTTGTGCAGGTGACGAGATTGTCACATTCGAGGTAGAAAGAGCCATGTAACATCCCAGAGATATTGATAATGATGATCCTTATCATTCCGTTTACTTTCTAGATTCCTTCATTTCGTGCGTTGATCATTGTTTTAACTACATTAGTGGAGCCGATCTAGTTGAAGACGAGAATGAAGAAGAGGATGAGATTGAGATTGAAGAAGACGATCCGGAGCCGATTCCGGAATCATTGGAGCTATGTGAGATCAAGGAAGAGAATGAGAGCAAACCCATAGAGTCACCTCTAGAGCTCAAAGTCCTTCCTTCCCACCTAGAGTACGTTTTCTTAGGAGATGAGTCAAGTTTGCCCGTCATCATATCATCTAAGTTGACGGAGGAGGAGAAAAGCAAGTTGATTGAGGTGCTACGAGAGCACAAAGATGCCATAGCATGGAAGTTGTCCGATATCAAGGGGATTAGTCCCACTTTTTACACACACAGGATTCTCATGGAAGATGAATTCAAACCGGTAGTGCAACCTCAAAGACGTCTAAATCCTAACATGAAAGAGGTGATTAGGAAAGAGGTAATTAAGTTGATGGAAGCTGGGCTAATTTATCCTATTTCTGATTCCGCGTGGGTTAGTCCGACCCAAGTCGTTCCTAAGAAAGGAGGAATGACCATTGTCATGAATGAGAAAAATGAGCTTATACCTTCCCGTACAGTCACCAGTTGGCGAGTGTGTATCGATTACCGCAAGCTTAACGATGCCACTCGGAAAGACCACTTTCCACTCCCATTCATCAATCAAATGCTCGAACGCCTTGTAGGGCAGCAGTTCTACTGCTTTCTCGATGGTTTTTCCGGATATTTCCAAATTCCAATCGCACCGGAAGACCAAGAGAAAACCACTTTTACTTGTCCATACGGCACATATGCGTACCGACGCATGCCTTTTGGATTATGCAATGCACCGGCGACTTTTCAATGGTGTATGGTTGCCATCTTTCAAGGCATGGTTGAGAGGTCCATGGAGGTGTTCATGGACGATTTTTCGGTTTATGGCGACTCTTTTGAGCAGTGTTTAGCAAATCTGGAGGAGATGATGAAGAGATGTATTGAAACAAAGCTGATGCTGAATTGGGAAAAGTGTCACTTCATGGTGACAGAAGGAATTGTGCTAGGACACAAAATTTCGAGAGCCGGTATAGAGGTTGATAAAGCAAAGATAGATACCATCAGTAGGTTGCCTCCACCGACAAATGTGAAGTCTGTTCGCAGTTTCCTTGGTCATGCAGGCTTTTACAGGCGTTTCATTAAGGATTTTTCGAAAATCACGCTCCCCATAACACGACTCCTTGAAAAAGATGTATCATTTGTCTTTAACGAGGAGTGCCTGAAAGCCTTTGACTTTTTGAAGTAAAAACTTGTAAGTGCACCCATTCTTATCTCGCCCGACTGGAGCTTACCTTTTGAACTCATGTGCGATGCTAGTGATTATGCTGTAGGAGCAGTTTTGGGTCAGAGAATCGAAAAGCACTTTCATCCGATCTACTACACGAGCAAAACTCTTAATGATGCACAAGAGAATTATACCACCACTGAGAAAGAGCTTCTCGCCGTAGTGTTCGCATTCGACAAGTTTCGTTCATATCTCGTTCTATCCAAAACCATCGTTTTCACTGACCATGCAGCCTTGCGTTATCTTTTCAAAAAGAAAGACGTAAAACCCCGTCTCATACGGTGGATTCTACTCCTTTCCGAGTTCGACATAGAAATCAGAGATAAGAAGGGAGCGGAAAACACGGTCGCAGATCATTTATCACGATTGGAGGATCCTGAGAGAGAGGAGATTCGAGAGGAAGCAATTGGTGATAAATTCCCTCATGAGCATAAAGATTTCATTACAGCTGAAAAAGAGGGTATGCCATGATTCACAGATTTGGTAAATTACCTGGCAAGAGGGGTGGTGTTGAAAGGTATGACCACCCAACAAAAGAAGAAGTTCTTCCGGGATGCGAGGAGGTACATTTGGGATGACCCCTATCTTTTCAGGATAGGAGGAGACAGGATTTTGAGAAGATGCGTGAGTAAGGAAGAAGGTTTAGGAATTCTGAGGCACGTACATGAAGGATTAACAGGAGGCCACCACGGTCCACACACTACTGCAAAAAAATCTTCGATTGTGGTTTTTATTGGCCTTTGGTAGTGAAGGATGCGATAGAGTTTGTGAAGACCTGTGATCGTTGCCAACGTACTGGCAATATCTCATCCAAGGATGAGATGCCCCAAAACCCAATTCAAATTGTTGAAATATTCGATGTTTGGGGCATCGACTTCATGGGACCATTTCCCTCATCTAGAGGAAATCGATACATACTTGTGGCAATAGACTACGTTTCAAAGTGGGTGGAGGCATAAGCTCTTCCTACAAACGATGCCAGGGTAGTGGTTAAATTCCTCAAGAAACTCTTCATGCGATTCGGTACTCCTCGTGCTCTTTTAAGTGACCGTGGCACTCATTTTTGCAATGCAATCATGGAAAAGACATTAGCTCGTTACGGTGTCACTCATCCCCAAACTAGTGGCACTCATTTTTGCAATGCAATCATGGAAAAGACATTAGCTTCTCCACTGCCTACCATCCCCAAACTAGCGGGCAAGTCGAGAATGCGAATCGAGGAGTGAAACGAATCCTGGAGAAAACAGTGGGGAAAAGCAGGAAAGATTGGTCAGACAAGCTTGACGATGCATTGTGGGCATTTCGAACCGCCTACAAAACACCTTTGGGAACCACACCATTCATGATTGTCTATGGCAAGGCTTGCCATCTTCCCGTTGAGTTAGAGCACCGAGCACTTTGGGCTCTCAAAACTGTTAATCTTGACTTAACGGAGGCCGCCAAGAGACGATACTTCCAAATTCATGAATTGGAAGCCTTAAGAGACGCCGCTTACGAACGATCTTGGAATATCAAGTAAAAGACAAAGGCATTGCATGACAGGAAGCTTAAGGGGTTGAAGGAATTCAAAACAGGCGATAAAGTGCTTCTATACAATTCACGTTTAAAACTGTTTGCAGGAAAGCTGAAATCAAAGTGGACAGGACCGTATGTTGTGAACGGAGTTTTTCCATACGGGACAATTGAATTGAAGAACGAAGCAGACGGAAGCACTTGGAAGGTGAATGGACATAGGTTGAAACATTACCTAGGGGGACCAATTAACACCACCGAGACGGAGGTAACTCGTCTTGATGTCCCACCAATCGCCATCGTTTAGAATCTTGAGTGAAAACTCAAGATTAGGGTAGATAGATAATTAATGTGTGTTTCAAGTTATTGTTTAGGAGTCTAATTTAGTATTATTTGAGTCATTTTTTAGGTATTACTTGGATTTTTTTTGCTTGTTTTTGTATATGCAGGTTTGAATCATACCACCCGTACTCAATCTCCATTCGGGTGATTTTGGAACGGCTGACAAATTCAACAACATCTCCAAGCGTGTGATCTAGATTTAAAATGCATCCGTTTGATTTTAATTTGCTTTGTTGTTTAGAATTTGCAAAACCAGGGTTACCTGTAGATCTTAGGGAGAAAATCTTTCTCCTAAGCGCTGAGGTAAGGAAAGAATGGCATCGAAAAGACCAGACGCCCCCATTTTGTGGAACATCCAAAAGTGCAATGAAAAGAAGAGCAAAACGCTACGAGAGATGCATGGGATGTAGAAATTGGGCGCACACAGGAAGATGTAAACGAAGTCCTACTGAATCCCAAGGTGAGTACATACAGCTAATGAGGGTGGGCGCTATTAGGCTTGATGCTGAACGGTCCATTAGAGTTGGGAGTTATGTACACTATCGGGTTAAGGAAGACATCGCACACATTTTCGAAAAAACTGGTCTTGATAAACAGACGCTACAGAAATCCCTTGGTTTGTAAATTATTTTTAGTGTTACATTTATATTTTGCTTTGACTTTAGTGTGATTAATGATGTTTATTATGTTTATTTCCTATGATGCGTTTATTTACAATGTTGCAAGCGTCGCGCACAGGCATCGAGGCAGAATTCATATATAATATGGCGTTTCAACACATATACACATACCACAACACATCAGGGAAGTAACATTCTAAATTTTAGTGTGCATTTTGTATTACATTTTCAGTGTGCAACATATTTTCTTATTTTCACACATTGAGGACAATGTGTCTTTCAAGTGTGGGGATGAGGGAATATTATATTATAATATTATATAAAAAAAATAATAATGTTTTATACTTGTCCCAGTCCTTTAAACAAAATAAAACATGAACATTTTTCAAAAACGTCTGTCGAAAAGCAATTTAAATGTTGAACTTACAAAACCAAAAACACAAGTTTCTTTAAGTTGCGGGATAGTAGATTGATTAATTCAAGTTTTTCGTGAAATAATTTTTTTTTACGAGATACCTAAGATAATAGATCGAACTGGAAAGTAAATTGATTATGCAATGCCAAAATCCATAACCCTTGTTCCACATGATGGTAAGATTTGAGCCTATAAGTGTTTCTTACATAAACACTACTTTCGTTTCATGTGTGTTTACCGACGTGTTGCATTACTTTAGAACTTGTACATTTTGATACATTTTGAGACCTTTGGTTTAGACTTTGATACAAATTTGATAAGAGACATTAGGATCACCTTTTCTGTAAAAATTCACCATTTTCCTTTAGACACCACTTTGAACCTGAAACCTTCTGTTTTTACCCAAATTAAACCGGAACGTATAATATTGTGATATTATTGTTATCTTTGTTGAAAAAAAAAAAACTAGAGAAAAAGAAAAATAGAATAAAGTATGGTCAAATGACCAAATTGTTGTTAATTCTTATTTCGTGTTTTTCCGGTTTATCGTAAAATTTCCTGTTAGCCACTTTCACCCAAATAAACAACCTACCTTTTACCCTTACCTACCTATTTTCCTCTTTATTTGTATCAATTTCTAACAATTAGGTGGAGATCTGATTGACGTACAAACCTATAAAAGTCATGCTTCACAGTTCGGTTTTTGAGAGTTCACTTGAAATTACATATATATTAACCGAGAGATGAGTGAATTTCGTGAGGGGTGTTGATATTGCATAAATTGATTGCTTGAAGGTAAGAAATTTTGATTAGGTAGGCTCGGTTTCTCGTTTCATTCTCTTGAATTGTCAACCTTTTGAACGTTGTAAGTCTTGGGAAACATCTGTGTTTATTGATTTTGTAGTTAGCATTTTAATTTGTTCGATACTTGCGTTCTTGTTAATTGTAACATCTGTGCTTGTAATCATTGTAAATAGTACAATTATCTATAAAACAACATTATTTGATCACAATGTTTGTTTGGTTGTGTTTTACATTTTTCATGTTTTGACTTTTATGTAGTTTCAAACTCTATATCACTTTCTGGAGAGTTATACGCAAACTGGTGCGTAAATGTACTCAGTTTAATGCGAAAAATACTCTGGAACATCAACATATACTCAACATACCTTAAATAACCTTTATATAACTTAGAAATAAGTTTTGAAGGCTTTGGTATGGCAAAAACAAGTTAATTCGCTTACAGGGACTAAACTTGACAAACTGCGAAAGTATGATGATACGTACTGGAACAGACATTCCGGAACATGACCATAAGTTAAACACACCTTAAATATCCTTTATATAGCTTAGAAATAGGCTTTGAGGGGTTCGGTGTGCTAAAATAAACTTTTGGGTCATTCAGGGACTAAAAGCGTCAAAAAGTGCACAAGTTTGCATTTTCGCGCATAACTTATGTTATGAATACATCCAGACATCCAAAAATTTATGTAAGCACTAAAATATTTTATTTTAGTGTTCGGCATAAGAAAAAATCCATTCGTCGCGTCATTTGGATCGTTTTTCGCGCTTGTGCGCATTCCGTCGTAATTAAGCGAACATCGCGTTCGTACGACCAAATGAACTGACATCAGACATATTTTTGAACATGTTTCATGTCCACAATGTTTAGGCATCATTTTAGGGCCTTAAAGTTGGCTTTACGGGCCTTAGAAGTGTCGGAAATGGCCTTAAACACGTGCAGGGACTGAAACTGTCAATTCTGCAAACATATAGCTGATCTGCAACTCCCAGGCGGCCCGCATTATACTTAGCTGATCCTGAAGCGGGCCGCGTCCGACTTCCTGACCAGATTAACTACATTTAACAGCAGTTTGCAGCTGGTTGATCCACCACCACACATTCTAAAATGCTTAGTCAGCTGATAAGGATCAATTTGAGCTACCATAAGGTCCCGACACTTGTACGGGTGGGATTAAGGCACGTTTTCCATGAAACGATCTTAACGGTGGACCGAATACTATAAATACCCCACCCCCCACCCCCCATGCTTCAAAATCACTAGAATTTTGATTTGAGAAACTCTAAGTTGAAACCTTTGTTTCATACCTGAGATTTTTGAATCGAGATTAGCATTCAGGGACCCTTCGTAAGTATTCTTTCGTTCTTTTCCTTATTTTATTGCTTTTCGAGTCCGAAAGTCAAACTGTGTTTGACTTTCAGCGTTGACCAGCTTATGGTCAATGCGAAGTTCGTTTGAACTTCGCAACGTGATTGTAATCACGATGGTTATAGTCCCTTGGGACTATGCCTACTGATTACCACGTTGTCTAGGGTCGTAGGGTAAGCGATCTAATAAATCGCTTATACCTTCGAACCCGACCCAGTTTGGTCGATCATTAGGATCCGACCAAATACATTAGGTGACCATAGTGTATAGGGAATAACCTTCCGAGGTTATACCCTATGGTCACATCGTTTAAGTAGTTGTATGATAGGTAGTTTATATGCCTTAGGTAAATTACCAGAATACCCTTTTCATGTATAATTGGTAATTAAGCATATGTAATCTAAATTTCTGTCACATAACTGACTATGTAACATGTTTAGGCATATAATACTTGTCATAGGACTAGTTAGGCGGTCCGAACGCATTTCACGCGAACGACGCGTTAAAGTAGCATAAGCTTCCTAAACGGGTCGTAATGGGTCGTAAACACTTAGGTTAAGTTTCGTTTTAGTATGTAGGCTTTGTTAAACCATATTACACGAGTTTCCATACTCGTTTGGTTTACGAAACCTCATTCTATCCGATCTTCCGATTTAGGTCCGGTTTATTAACATAGTTACCTATATTAGGTGCCGTTTGATTCTGAGATCTCTAGCATTACTTGGTGATTATCTTAAGACATTTGAGCAATATCAAGTGAGTACATAGACCCCTCTTTTACTGTTTTCCAAACTGTTTTGGGGTGGAACACATGTGCCTACTTGTTACTTTCATGCTTTCCTGTTTTCACATCATATACCTGCTATGTTCGTTAGTACATTATAGTACATGATTTCATTACATCTTATGCTAGGTGTGTCCATTGTGTGCATTACTTAGTACATCGTTTTACATCACATTTCATGCTAGGTGTGCCCATTGTGTGCATTACTTAGTACATCGTTTTACATTACATTTTATGCTAGGTGTGCCCATTGTGTGCATTACTTAGTACATCGTTTTACATTACATTTTATGCTAGGTGTGCCCATTGTGTGCATTACTTAGTACATCGTTTTACATTACATTTCATGCTAGGTGTGCCCATTGTGTGCATTACTTAGTACATCGTTTTACATTACATTTCACGCTACGTATGTTCATTTGATTACATACTTAGTGCATCGTTTTCACATGCTTACATTTTTGGTATGACATTTGGTTTGTTTACAATGGAACAATACATTCATTAACACCGATCATGCCGTTCGTTAGTAGGTAGTGGTACAATAGGAATTGACAACTCCCGTTCCGGACATCCTGGGTATGGGGATGAAAGGAATGACCGAATTCGATATACATAATTTAGATAAACCTTTAATTTGTTTAAGGGTTTATCGCCACAGTCTCAAGGCTTGGATGTATGCATTTTAACAATACCGCATAGATGTTTGTATCAGTAAAGCATGCATTTATTACACAAAACATAACTTTGATTTAAACTATGTTTTACTTCAATACCTTGTTTTTGTGCATTCTACATATGGTTTAGTTGATATATTTCGCTTACCATACATGACATTTTGGTTACACATTACATGATCTACATTGAACATAAACATTTTGACATGGATATACACATTTGGTGGTTTACATTGGACATAGACATTTTGATATGGTTTACACAATAACACTTGACAATTGGTTTGTACATGAACAAGTTACATTGGTGGTTGTTTGGGTAAGTGATTTGAGTAACGAGGCGTGTGTAATATGATACAAACATGGTGGATACGCCGCTGGTACTTCCTATATATAAGTTTTTGTATAATATTACATAGCGCAACGTTATTTAAACCATTTCAGTATAGACATATTACATTTTATACAAATAACATATTTTTCACAAGACATTGTTTTACAAAACAGTTTATTGTATATAACTCATTTTACATGGTTATTCATTTAACCTTACATTTATTTATACATATCAACTGATCTTATCGTTTTTCAAATGATTTACAAGACAAAGCAAATTACAAGGTTCATGACTAAACATTTTCTCAAATACAAGTCATGAATCCTATTTTCACAAACCTATGTATCTCACAGGCATTTTTATGCTGACGTACCTATTTTCACATGTGTTTTCAGGAGCTTTTCCGTAGGATGTTGATCACGATACTAGGGCGGACCTGTGCCTTAGAGACTAAAAATGGAGATAGACTTGTTTAATTATGTTATAAACTTTTAAATTACTGTTTTGAGACAATGTAACACCTTTGTTGATAAATAAAATATCACTTTGTATGCCATGGTTGTGAAACAATTTATTCTGTTACGACACGCCCCGGCGTTTCCGCCGCGATTTGTTGTTTTACGCGGTCGGGGTGTGACAGAAGAGTTGGTATCAGAGCCAATGGTTATAGGGAATTAGGTTATTAGTAATGCTTTAACCTAGACTATAACTTTTCTAGGACCCTAACACAAGTTATCTTGTGTTTAGATTTTAAAACATGTACATCACCTATCCTTAGGTGATTATCAAAACAAAAACCAAAATTTTTCCGAAACGATTTTTTGAAAAACAATCATCTGTATTTGAATGATTTATTACAAGGTTTTGAACCCTCTGTTATATGGTTTTGAACCCTTTCAGTTTGGTTTTTGGCCTTGTGCCTTCAAATTTTAAAAATCTCGTCAAGGTTTTGGGTTTTAAATAATGTGAACACGTGCAAACTGGAAGGGTGAATGCCTGTATTCTGGGTTTTCTGTCTAGGCAAGCACTTCGTATATATCTCATCAGAAGCGAGACCAGTTGTGCTTACCTGGGAATTCTTGGGATGAGTGTTCACTTATAGGCGAGCATGTCTTCATGATACATTATTTTTGACCCATTTACTTTGATTAGTCACTGTGTGTCATTTGTTTGCTTTGTGATACGGATGAATGACCACCATCTTTGCTTTTGTTGATTTTGTTTCATCTTATTCTCTTCATCCAATCATCTCACTCGTTTCCTTTCATGTTTTCCTCTTTTAGAATGCCTCCTCGACGCGACAATCTGATAGCGACTGCCGAACTGGCAGAAATCATTGCGCAGCAGATGGCTGCTCAATTTCCAAATCTCTTTGCTCAATGGAACCAAGCCAACAACAACAACAACAACAATGTTCCATGCAAATACAAGGATTTTAACCAGGCTAAACCACTCAAGTTTAGTGGTTCTGAGGGAGCGACTGGGCTTCTTCAGTGGTTCGAGAGCATTGAGAATACTTTTCGCCACGTGCAGTGCCCAGATAATCGCAAGGTCGAGTTTTCTTCGAGCGTGTTTCAGAAGAGGGCTCTCACATGGTGGAACGGGGTTATGAGAGACAGAGGTGCAGAAGTTGCTCTCGCACAAACATGGGCTGAACTTAGAGCCCTTATGATGAGGGAATTCTGTCCTCGTCATGAGCAGCGAGCTTTGGAGAAGGAATTTGATGATTTGAAACAAGATAGTGGTGAACACAGGGCATATACTGATCGGTTTGAAGAGTTGAGTCTGCTTTGCCCGACTATGGTTACCCCACTCGACAAGGCTATCGAAAGATACATCGACGGCCTACCTGACTCGGTACAAGACATCCTTACTGGTAGTAACCCTACCACACTCCGTCAGGCAATCGAGTTATCAGCGACATTAACTGAGTCACAGATTCGGAAGAATAAATTGCACAGGAAGGGTGACAAGGGCAAGAAACAGTCATCTGACAAGGGGGATAGCAAGAAAGGTCAAAACAAGAATGGAAAGGACTCTGGTTCTTCGAAGAGGTCAAGGAAGCGTAAGGCTTCCCAAAATTTTGCTGTCACTGCCCAAGCTAATCAGGCAGCTCCCAACCAACCCGCACAGCCTCCAGCGAAGAAACCCTATTCAGGGAATGCACCTTTGTGCAATAGATGCAACCGTCACCATCAGCCGCAACATCAGTGCCGTTTCTGTACTAGCTGTGGGAAGTCCGGTCATCTTGCCGATGTTTGTCGGTTTGCTCAGAATCGCGCAGTTCAGAACCCGGCTCAACAAGTTGCTCAGCCTCCTGCTCAGCAACAGGGTCAAGCTGCACGACCATATTACCCACCGGGTGCTTGTTATAATTGTGGGGATCTGACCCATTACAGAAATCGGTGCTCAAGGCTGGCTAACCAGAACCAAAACCAGAATCAGGCTCAGGCTCGAGGGCGAGCTTTTAACATGAATGCCCAAGAGGCGCAGGCGGACGATAATGTGGTGAACGGTACGTTCTTTATTAATAATCAGCCTGCATCTGTTCTTTTCGATTCTGGTGCCGACAAGAGTTTTGTGTCATTGTCTTTTGAGCCAATGCTTCGCGTGTCTAGAACGAAACTAAGTAAATCTTTGACAGTAGAGGTTGCTAGTGGTGAACCCATTATTCTTGATTCTGTTCTTCGCAACTGCTAATTGAACCTTAATGATCATCTTTTTCCTATCGATCTCACGCCTATGCAACTTGGAAGTTTCGACGTCATTGTGGGTATGGATTGGTTATCCAATCATCACGCGGAGGTAGTTTGTTTCGAGAAGATCGTTCGTGTGCCGCTTTCGACAGGCGAGATCCTACAGGTTCGTGGTGAGAAACCTATCGGTGGTCTCAAACTCATGTCTTGTTTTAAAGCTCGGAAATATCTGCAGAAGAACTATGTGGCTTTCTTAGCACATGTTACAGAAGATAAAGGCAAGGGTAAGTCTATTTCAGATATTCCTGTCGTTCGGGATTATTCTGAAGTTTTCCCTGAAGATTTACCTGGTCTACCTCCAGCACGCCAAGTCGAGTTCCGCATTGATCTCGTACCTGGTGCAAATCCCATTGCCAGAGCTCCATATCGTCTTGCACCATCTGAGATGCAAGAGTTGTCTAAGCAGCTTCAGGAGCTCTCTGACAAAGGTTTTATCCGTCCTAGCTTTTCACCCTGGGGTGCTCCTATTCTTTTTGTCAAGAAGAAGGATGGATCTTTTAGGATGTGTATCGATTATTGTGAGCTTAACAAGCTTACCATCAAGAATCGATATCCCCTACCTCGCATTGATGATCTCTTTGATCAACTACAGGGCGCTTCTTATTTTTTGAAGATTGATCTACGTTCTGGATATCATCAACTTTGGGTGCATGAAGAAGATATTCCCACGACAGCGTTCCGTACTCGTTATGGGCATTATGAGTTCACAGTCATGCCATTTGGTTTGACTAATGCTCTGTCACACCCCTTTCTGCGGCGGAAGCACGAGGTGTGATCATGAAAGGTTCTCATTGCATACGAAGAGTAAACATGCTACATGCTCGTAAAATAACATTCAAATACCATAATTTGAAAACATACGTTAGCGTTTACATCGCTAGACAGCATAAAGACATTGTCTCAAAAGTTTACAACTTTATTTAAAGTTAAACACAAGCGACATCCACGAGCATAAGCAAGACCACGCGCACATCCATCCTAGTTACCTGAAATACATGTGAGTTTTTGGAAAAACGTCAACATAATGTTGGTGTGAATTCATGCAGTTTTGTATTTCATGTTTGTATACTTTGTATGAAAACATAGTTTGTGAGTAAATCAAGTTTTCATATATAAATCCAGTTTCATGTGTACACCACGTACCCATTTATAATTCAATCTTTTCTTGAGTACCCCACGTACTTCAAGTTATATATCAATCCTCTTGAGTACCCCACGTACTTCAAGTTATTTATCAATTCTCTTGAGTACCCCACGTACTTCAAGTTATTTATCAATTTTTGTATGGTATGAATTTTATGTAAATACAGTGTTTCTGTACTTATCAGATTGTTAATGGGTTGCAAAGCCATTAACATGTGACACGTCATAGGAAGTCACCAAACCTAAGGCATTTAATTGGTATATTCTGAGACACAAAAGCACCACTCGATTCTCGCCCCGACCGAGTGTGAGGCTGCCAGGCACCTGTTAGATCTAACCTTTTGTTCTGCGGTCTAGGTATATTGTTGATTAATGGTGCTTCTGTACCCTATTCGTGACACTATTTCTCATAACGCCTCCTACTTGGTTCTCGTTCTCACCAAGCGCGTTTCTTGTTATCATTTCTCATAGCGCCTTATACTTGGTTCTCGTCTCACCAAATGCGCTTCTCATATTCATATATTTCGTCACACTTGGTTCTCGTTCTCACCAAGTGTACTTCTTGTATTTATATCATACCAATTATAAATTTTGTACATTTGTACATGTATTTCACCCCCGAAGTTATAAAAACTGAAAACAGTTAAAGAGAAAAGGGGGAGCATGAACTCACAACTTTGCGTTCCTAGCGTCGTAAACTCCACCGGATTTGCTTAATTAACGTCGTAACCTATACGCGTTTTCTTAACGTTAGTCACTAGACTTGCGTCGCACAAGTACAGTCACTCTCTTTTGTATATATTCTTGTGTTAAAAATATTCTATATTTTTAACTACGTATCTTACTTATATTATTTTCTCCAAAAATAAATATAAGTCTTTTGTGTTTTGCACTTTGCACCCGAATTATGTATCTTGTGTGTTGTATGTGTATTTTTGTGTTTATACTCCTCATGAGTATTTAGTGTATTTTTATATCTTAATACACTAGTACGTATAACACATACTATATACACTTAGCACATAAGTTGGTGATCAAATAATATATATATTTTTCTCTCAAAATATACATACTTATATTTATTTTATTCTTGAAGAAATCCTCATTTCTTATCACCAAAAATTTAGGGAAACCTTAGTAATACTTTTAAACACATTTTTAGGGAATAAGTTTCTCAAAAACTTATATTTTTCTAAGTGTCAAAATTTATAAAAATTTTGACAGAGTTTCCCCTAAAAATGGAGGTTTCCCACGTTTTCAAAACGTGTGTTTATTTTCTTTTAAATCGTCATCAATCATCAACAACAATTATCAACAATACTCATCAGCAATAATCACTAGTTTCTCCATTTCATGAACTTGAATATTTACAAAAATGTGTAGTAACTTACTAGCACATTTAGTAAGTCTTGTTATCTTTAAAAATAAGTTTAATTTCTTAAAAACTTTATTTTTAAAGAATATGAAGTTTCACAACTTCTAGTCGGTTTTTACGAAAATTATTTCTTTGTTAAAACCTTTGTTACACAAGTGTCCACACGCTTGTTTGTTCATAAAAACACCTCTAGTTCATGAAGGATCCGGTTTTAAAACATGATTTCTTTAACGCTTGGTCCTTTGAAAATACCACTTGCAGATACGTAGATCTGCTAGTTTTAAACACTATTCTGCAAGTAAAAATACTTTTACACAAGTTCATGTTTCATGTGTGGTAGAGTTTCACCTTTTAACCCTTATATCTTCTAACATAACCTTATGTCATGATCCAAGAACATGACTACATCGGGTTAAATGGTGATCCGAGCTACCACAACATAGATCGGGTCCAAATAACCACACAAATCGATTACTACGACATTTACACAACATATGAGCTTTTAACCATCTTTACTTGCATTTTTAGTAGACTTTAATGCACCAACTTGTAAGATTTTGAGTTTTAACCGTTACACATCATATTAACCACTTCAAAATAGTTCAAGAATGTGTTTTAAGCAACATACCACTAGCGCGAGGCTAGGGAAGAAACTAGTCGAAAAACGAGTGGTTAAAAGCGCCGTAGAGAGGTCCTTGGCAATCCGCAAGCACCGGGCTTCCTTGTATGCGACCTTACACACTTGAGTGTATGTGGTTTATTAATATGGAATTTGAAAGTGGGTGGGTGGTTGTGATTTGGCTCTCGGCCGTAAGCACAAAGAAAAGAGAAAGAGAGTTGTGATTTTGTAAATGAAATGGTTGACTAATATGTTTAATTATAAGCCATTCTTCCTATTACCCTTAGGATAAAATGTCTTCAAGATATAAGACATAAGTTAATAAAATATTAAAAGATGTAAGGGCTTGTCCCACTTATGGGAACCGAACGGTCAAGGAGGTGGAGAAATTTGTGGGATTTCAACTAATAGTTTTGTATTAGTTAGGTTAGTTTAGGAAAAAAAATAAATAAATTAAATTACTAGTGTGTTGTAATTTATGACGGGTGTTAGGGTATTCGGGGACCCTAACTAGCTCGGAAAAATAAAAACAATGCTTCTAGCATTATTTTAGTGTTTCGGGTAATATCCGATTGTTCGGTTATACACCGGTTCGTTAAAGCGCTAAATTACACTTTTTAGTGTCTAATAAGTACCTTTTTGTAACACTTTCGATTCCCGGCACTTAGGGAAACATTCTGACTGAAAAATTATATTTCCTGCATAATATTTATATGTCTAAATGCTGAATTATTGCTGATTTGTATAAATTCTGCACTTAAAGTGCGTTTCGGGTGCGTTTTAGTGCTTATTTTTGCTTCCGGAGAGTATATGTATAAACCCTTGTATGTACTCTTGGGTTTTAATGCTCTTTTGTCGTCGGACCTACACCTAGGCCTCAATTTTATTGTCTGACTGCTTTCTGCAGTTCCGTTGACACGTAGTGTCTTACCGGTGAGTTTACTATTGACGCAACGCTCTCGTTTATGCATAAAGCAATATTTTGTAGTATACAACATGCATGAATTCACTTGTTTAATCATGTGTTCAGACATTGCTGACACTTAAACTCATAATTGCAGTCATTAAGCAATAATTATAGTGTACGGGAATTACCGGTTTGTGCCAGTTGTCACATGCTCCTGCTATTTTCATGGACTTAATGAATAGGGTCTGCAAACCTTATTTGGATCAGTTCGTCATTGTTTTTATTGACGACATCTTGATATACTCTAAGACGCGAGCTGATCACGAGCAACATCTTTGTCTTACTCTGGAACTCCTAAAGAAAGAGCAACTTTTCGCCAAATTCTCCAAGTGCGAATTTTGGCTTAAAGAAGTTCAATTTTTAGGACATATTATCAACGAACGAGGTATTCATGTAGATCCCTCCAAGATCAGTGCGATTAAGGATTGGGATACACCTACTACTCCTACTGAAGTTCGTTCTTTTCTTGGTTTAGCGGGTTATTATCGCCGCTTCATTGAAAACTTCTCAAAGATTGCAGTTCCTTTAACTGCTCTAACTCAAAAGAACAAACCCTTTGATTGGGGATTGAAGCAAGAGGAAGCTTTTCAACACTTGAAACAGAAGCTTTGCGATGCGCCTGTTCTATCATTGCCTGAGGGTGATGATGATTTTGTTGTGTATTGTGATGCATCGAAATTGGGGCTTGGTTGTGTTCTGATGCAAAGGAACAAAGTCATAGCATATGCATCGAGGCAGTTGAAGATACATGAGAAGAACTACACCACTCATGATCTTGAGTTGGGTGCAGTTGTTTTCGCTCTCAAGATCTGGAGACACTATTTGTACGGTACAAAATGTGTGGTTTTCACAGACCATAAAAGTCTTCAGCATATCTTCAATCAGAAAGAACTCAACATGAGGCAACGACGTTGGGTTGAGCTTTTAAACGACTATGACTGCGAAATTCGCTACCATCCTGGTAAGGAAATGTCGTAGCCGATGCATTGAGTTGTAAGGAACGTACTAAGCTTCATTGTGTACGTGTTCAATCTGTTATTCAAGCTCGATCTTATGTCCAAGCACGCATTTCTCAGGCTCAATAATCTTGTGTTTCACAAGGTTTGATGGATAAGGAATTTCCCTATCACATAACACCTGCTCTGGAACTGAAGGACAATGGATCGTATTACTTCATGGACCGTTTGTGGGTCCCAAGCCAGGATGATCTCAGTACCTTGCTTATGGATGAAGCCTATAAGTCTCGTTATTCTATTCATCCGGGCTCAGATAAGATGTATAAGGATCTTCGTATTCAGTATTGGTGGCCTGGTATGAAGAAAGACATTGCCTTATACATATCAAAATGCCTTACTTGTCTTAAGGTTAAGGCTGAACATCAACGTCCTTTGGGTTTATTGGTGCAACCAGAGATTCCAGTTTGGAATTGGGAAAACATTACTATGGATCTTGTTACCAAACTTCCGCGCACAAAGAAAGGTCATGATGCCATCTGGGTAGTCGTTGATCGTCTTACTAAGTTAGCACATTTCTTGCCAATCCGTGAGGATTTTCCTGCTGACAGACTTGCTCAAATTTATGTGGATGAAATTGTAGCTCGACATGGTGTTCCGTTGAACATCATTTCTGACAGAGATGCTCGTTTCACTTCTCATTTTTGGAGAACCATGCAATCTGCTATGGGGACCCAACTTAATCTGAGCACAGCTTATCATCCGCAAACGGATGGTCAATCTGAGAGAACAATCCAGACTCTAGAGGATATGCTTAGAGCTTGTGTGATCGATTTTGGTGGTAGCTGGGATTCACATCTTAAATTGATTGAATTATCCTACAACAACAGTTATCACACCAGCATCAAAATGGCTCCTTTCGAGGCTCTCTATGGTCGAAAATGTCGTTCACCAGTCTGCTGGAATGAGATCGGCGAGGCTCAACTTACTGGACCTGCCCTCATTTTAGAGACAACTGACAAGGTCAAGAAAGTTCGCGATAACCTTCAGACAGCTCAAAGCCGTCAAAAGAGTTACGCGGATCCAAAACGCAAACCTTTGGAATTTCAAGTCGGTGATCGAGTATTACTTAAGGTCTCACCTTGGAAAGGTGTGATCAGATTTGGAAAGAAAGGAAAACTTGCACCTAGATATGTTGGACCATTCAAGATCGTCGAAAGAATCGGAAAGGTAGCCTACAGACTTGAGTTACCTCCTGAACTTGGAAATGTTCATCCAACTTTTCATGTGTCCAATCTCAAGAGGTGTTTAGCTGATGAGAACCTCCACATACCGCTTGACGAAATTCGTGTTGGCAAAACACTGAAATTTGTTGAGAAACCTGTGGAAATCATGGAACGTGAAGTCAAGTGGCTTAAACGCAAGCGCATTCCTTTGGTCAAAGTTCACTGGGAAGCTAAACGTGGACCTGAGTTTACTTGGGAACGCGAAGATCAAATGAAGGCGAAATATCCACATCTTTTTCCACGAGTTTCCTCTAAATAAATTTCAGGACGAAATTTCCACAAGTAGGGGAGACTGTAACATCTGTGCTTGTAATCATTGTAAACAGTACAATTATCTATAAAACAACGTTATTTGATCACAATGTTTGTTTGGTTGTGTTTTACATTTTTCATGTTTTGACTTTTATGTAGTTTCAAACTCTATATCACTTTCTGGAGAGTTATACGCAAACTGGTGCGTAAACGTACTCAGTTTAATGCGACAAATACTCTGGAACATCAACATATACTCAACATACCTTAAATAACCTTTATATAACTTAGAAATAAGTTTTGAAGGCTTTGGTATGGCAAAAACAAGTTAATTCGCTTACAGGGACTAAACTTGACAAACTGCGAAAGTATGATGATACGTACTGGAACAGGCATTCCGGAACATGACCATAAGTTAAACACACCTTAAATATCCTTTATATAGCTTAGAAATAGGCTTTGAGGGGTTCGGTGTGCTAAAATAAACTTTTGGGTCATTCAGGGACTAAAAGCGTCAAAAAGTGCACAAGTTTGCATTTTCGTGCATAACTTATGTTCTGAATACATCCAGACATCCAAAAATTTATGTAAGCACTAAAATATTTTATTTTAGTGTTCGGCATAAGAAAAAATCCATTCGTCGCATCATTTGGATCGTTTTTCGCGCTTGTGCGCATTCCGTCGTAATTAAGCGAACATCGCGTTCGTACGACCAAACGAACTGAAATCAGACATATTTTTGAAGATGTTTCATATCCACAATGTTTAGGCATCATTTTAGGGCCTTAAAGTTGGCTTTACGGGCCTTAGAAGTGTCGGAAATGGCCTTAAACACGTGCAGGGACTGAAACTGTCAATTCTGCAAACATATAGCTGATCTGCAACTCCCAGGCGGCCCGCATTATACTTAGCTGATCCTGAAGCGGGCCGCGTCCGACTTCCTGACCATATTAACTGCATTTAACAGCAGTTTGCAGCTGGTTGATCCACCACCACACATTCTAAAATGCTTAGTCAGCTGATAAGGATCAATTTGAGCTACCATAAGGTCCCGACACTTGTACGGGTGGGATTAAGGCACGTTTTCCATGAAACGATCTTAACGGTGGACCGAATACTATAAATACCCCATCCCCCCCCCCCCCATGCTTCAAAATCACTAGAATTTTGATTTGAGAAACTCTAAGTTGAAACCTTTGTTTCATACCTGAGATTTTTGAATCGAGATTAGCATTCGGGGACCCTTCGTAAGTATTCTTTCGTTCTTTTCCTTATTTTATTGCTTTTCGAGTCCGAAAGTCAAACTTTGTTTGACTTTCAGCGTTGACCAGCTTATGGTCAATGCGAAGTTCGTTTGAACTTCGCAACGTGATTGTAATCACGATGGTTATAGTCCCTTGGGACTATGCCTACTGATTACCACGTTGTCTAGGGTCGTAGGGTAAGCGATCTAATAAATCGCTTATACCTTCGAACCCGACCCAGTTTGGTCGATCATTAGGATCCAACCAAATACATTAGGTGACCATAGTGTATAGGGAATAACCTTCCGAGGTTATACCCTATGGTCACATCGTTTAAGTAGTTGTATGATAGGTAGTTTATATGCCTTAGGTAAATTACCAGAATACCCTTTTCATGTATAATTGGTAATTAAGCATATGTAATCTAAATTTTTGTCACATAACTGACTATGTAACATGTTTAGGCATATAATACTTGTCATAGGACTAGTTAGGCGGTCCGAACGCATTTCACGCGAACGACGCGTTAAAGTAGCATAAGCTTCCTAAACGGGTCGTAATGGGTCGTAAACACTTAGGTTAAGTTTCGTTTTAGTGTGTAGGCTTTGTTAAACCATATTACACGAGTTTCCATACTCGTTTGGTTTACGAAACCTCATTCTATCCGATCTTCCGATTTAGGTCCGGTTTATTAACATAGTTACCTATATTAGGTGCCGTTTGATTCCGAGATCTCTAGCATTACTTGGTGATTATCTTAAGACATTTGAGCAATATCAAGTGAGTACATAGACCCCTCTTTTACTGTTTTCCAAACTGTTTTAGGGTGGAACACATGTGCCTACTTGTTACTTTCATGCTTTCCTGTTTTCACATCATATACCTGCTATGTTCGTTAGTACATTATAGTACATGATTTCATTACATCTTATGCTAGGTGTGCCCATTGTGTGCATTACTTAGTACATCGTTTTACATTACATTTCATGCTAGGTGTGCCCATTGTGTGCATTACTTAGTACATCGTTTTACATTACATTTTATGCTAGGTGTGCCCATTGTGTGCATTACTTAGTACATCGTTTTACATTACATTTCATGCTAGGTGTGCCCATTGTGTGCATTACTTAGTACATCGTTTTACATTACATTTCACGCTACGTATGTTCATTTGATTACATACTTAGTGCATCGTTTTCACATGCTTACATTTTTGGTATGACATTTGGTTTGTTTACAATGGAACAATACATTCATTAACACCGATCATGCCGTTCGTTAGTAGGTAGTGGTACCATAGGAATTGACAACTCCCGTTCCGGACATCCTGGGTATGGGGATGAAAGGAATGACCGAATTCGATATACATAATTTAGATAAACCTTTAATTTGTTTAAGGGTTTATCGCCACAGTCTCAAGGCTTGGATGTATGCATTTTAACAATACCGCATAGATGTTTGTATCAGTAAAGCATGCATTTATTACACAAAACATAACTTTGATTTAAACTATGTTTTACTTCAATACCTTGTTTTTGTGCATTCTACATATGGTTTAGTTGATATATTTCGCTTACCATACATGACATTTTGGTTACACATTACATGATCTACATTGAACATAAACATTTTGACATGGATATACACATTTGGTGGTTTACATTGGACATAGACATTTTGATATGGTTTACACAATAACACTTGACAATTGGTTTGTACATGAACAAGTTACATTGGTGGTTGTTTGGGTAAGTGATTTGAGTAACGAGGCGTGTGTAATATGATACAAACATGGTGGATACGCCGCTGGTACTTCCTATATATAAGTGTTTGTATAATATTACATAGCGCAACGTTATTTAAACCATTTCAGTATAGACATATTACATTTTATACAAATAACATATTTTTCACAAGACATTGTTTTACAAAACAGTTTATTGTATACAACTCATTTTACATGGTTATTCATTTAACCTTACATTTATTTATACATATCAACTGATCTTATCGTTTTTCAAATGATTTACAAGACAAAGCAAATTACAAGGTTCATGACTAAACATTTTCTCAAATACAAGTCATGAATCCTATTTTCACAAACCTATGTATCTCACAGGCATTTTTATGCTGACGTACCTATTTTCACATGTGTTTTCAGGAGCTTTTTCGTAGGATGTTGATCACGATACTAGGGCGGACCTGTGCCTTAGAGACTAAAAATGGAGATAGACTTGTTTAATTATGTTATAAACTTTTAAATTACTGTTTTGAGACAATGTTACACCTTTGTTGATAAATAAAATATCACTTTGTATGCCATGGTTGTGAAACAATTTATTCTGTTACGACACGCCCCGGCGTTTCCGCCGCGATTTGTTGTTTTGCGCGGTCGGGGTGTGACATTAATCGTTTATGTTGGACATGTTGTTTAGGATTTTGCTTAGGGACAAGCAAATGTTTAAGTGTGGGGATATTTGATGTGTAGTAAAATACACATATTTGTCCTGTGTGAAATGTATAATTATTGTATGGTTTTTATTTGTTTTTATTTAGTTTTAAGTTTGTTTTATTTTATTTTATTTTGTGTTTTGCCAGGTCCTGGTGTAAAGGGAGCAAAAACGGCATATAAAACGGAGTCCGAATGAAGAAGAAATGAAGAAAAGAACATAAATACGCGCCAGAAACAGTCAGAACTTCATCTGGACATATCCGGAGCTAGAAAATGAGTTACGGGAGCCATAATATATGATTTTGAGGTAGCTCGACGAGAGGAATCCAAAAATAAAGTTTGCTTTTGAAGACCCCTTGCGCACCGTAAGGTTCTCACCCTTACGGTGCGCAAGGACCTGTCGGCAGAAACTTTTTCGTGCGAATTGGAGCAGTTGGAAGTGGATTAGGTGAGTGGGCCTTGCGCACCGCAAGGCTTACACCCTTACGGTGCGCAAGGGGTGCGCAGAAGCTCAAAATTTCAACTATAAAAGGCCTTCACTTCTCACTCGAAAAACACACCTCTGATACCTCGAAAACACACTTCTAAGACTGCTATCAGTCGAATTTAAGTAGCTAGGAGTGAAGTTGAAGTCCCTCAGAGCTCTCGGGAGTCGTGGAAGCTTTCGGTTCGAGTCCTAAGCGATCCGGGTTCGGTAATTATTCGTTTTTTAGTTTTTATCTCGTCTTGTACCATGTTTTTAATTACTTTCAGATTTTGTCCAGTTGTAATGTTTAATATTATGTGTAGCTAAACTTTGAAACTATCTAGGTTATGATGAACACTTGTTAATATGTAATTTTTACCGGGTATTGTGTGATTATGGTTTGTTCTTGTTAAGTAAATAATTTAAGTTATATGTTTTGGTGTTTATGCATATTTTAACTTGGTTTACACTTTGATCATTTGTTTCACATAAATTTCGGTGAATGTATTTTCATAAAAAGAATTATGTCGATATTCAAGTTTTAAACGGGTTGGGTAATCTTATGGTGGATTGTGAAATAAACCATAGAAATAATGATCAAGAATTAATCCAGTTTTAATGTTCTACTATTTTTAGCGCTGTAAGGTATAAAAATATTAATAGATCGAGTTTAGTGAATTGCTAAAATTGTGTTTTGTGAGAAACCAGCTTTTAGTTAAATTGTTGCTAACTTGTCTATTAAACCAAATCAAGTTTTCTTAAATTACTTTAGACTTACAACCGAGAGGAAGTCAGTCTTTCCAAGTACTTTTCTAGAACACTAGATAACTGTAAAGAAGTCTAGTAAATCGGTAATCAAAATAAACCTTTCAAGTCACATAGTTGACTTCCTGAGAATGATTGGGAATCCTACGTCGTCTTTAACGGTTTAATATATAAAGATCCCGGTTTCATATCACACAATTACCCGGTAGAAAGCATGTTATTAACAAGTGGGATTCTAACCTAGATAGTCCTTTATTATTATTAAATCTTTGTCGTAAACTGTTTTAGTTCACTTTTATTAATTAGTTTTTAATTAATTTATTTTTCGAGCAAAACCCCCCTTTCGAATTAAAAATACAAAAATACAAAAATATTTATTGTTGTGTAAATTTTAGTATAAACAAATTATTTAACGTAATTCAACAGTGTCCTGTGGGTTCGATATCCGGACTTACTTTTACTATACTACACTGATCGGTACACTTGCCGGTTGTGTGGTTTAGTTTTAAGATTGAGTCTAAGTATAAATTTAAAGCTTAGAGTGTCTAGTTTAAGGTTATTTTTAAAGTTTGTCTTTTTGTAAATCATTTGTAAAAATGTGTTTTTCGTGTCGGACATGTAGTAACTGGAAGGCTTAAAGTACCGTTAAGTTGGGAACTCCTATCTAGGCTGGCATTCGTATAAATCCAATTATAAGGACCAGTTGCCTACCTGGGGACAATCCCAATGAGAGTACCGATACCTATTAGGCCAAAGCATGTCTAAAGTTTAAATTTTTGAGTCAATCTTTATTTAACCATTTTTTGTAGTTTTTATTAAACCACCTAGCACACATCAGTTGGTTATTTTTGTTTTAATGATTTTTAAAATCTTTATCGTTTTTATCGTTACTTATCATGCGTATCGTATCGTATCACATTTTTAACTTTTTAATATTTCATCGTGACGTGTCGTAGGATATCGTATCATCCACGTACTGTATCGTGTCGTATCGTATCATATCGTAGTTGTATTTTGTATTATTTTTTATGTTGACGTATTCATGACGTGTGATATTATACATTATACATAACCAAGCAAACCAATCTAAACAGTCAAAATGAACAATCACAAATACAAATACACTGAAACTGCAAATTTAATTGCATAATAAGTTATATATATACATGACATCATCCAAACTACAGAAACAGTCAAAATACAAAAAAAAGTACAACAATCCTAAATTGCTGGATCCGCATCCTGACCCTCCTGAGTCATGCCTGAGGGCCCCGCCCCCTGAGTCGTGCTTGACAACCCTAGATCCTGTCCAGGGTGAGGTAGAAATGTCGGTATCGGCAATGGGGTCTGACCATGATTAATAGCCACCTGTATATCACCCTGGATCGCCCGCATGAGAAGGGCCTCGGTACGGGTATGATGGGCGTCTATCTGCGCCTGCAGTAGGCCCTGATGTGTGCAAAATGCAACATATAAATTACATCAATTGTGGCATAAAACTAACCCTTTTTTAGTACTAATGTTGGAAAAAGTGTGCTTTTGTCTTCCTTTTGTATTTTCAGGATTAAATGAGCTCAAATTAACAAAAGAAGCAAAAAGACAGCAAAATCTAGCATAAATACAATAAAAGGAACAAACGTGGCATGCCCAACCCCCATCGACAGCATCTCCCAAAGCAAAAACAAGAAGAAAGCTGAGCATGGGGCTGTGCCCAGCTGAGCACGGGGCGTGCCCAGCTCAACACGGGGCGTGCCCAGCTCAACACGGGGCCGTGTCCAGGATGATCAGCCCTGACACAAAAGACAAACCTTTAGAAGCTTCTATTGCCCACCACGGGGCCGTGCTCAGCGGACACGGGGCCGTGGTCAACTATAAGATTCGCACAATCCAGGCAAATCTTCATAGTACAAAGATTCTTCTGCACACGGGGTCGTGCTCAGCGGACACGGGGGCGTGGTCAACTAATAAGACAAGCTGCATTAAATGAAGAAAGAGAAAAGGGTGGACACGGGGCCGTGTCCAGCGGACACGGGGCCGTGTCCAGGCTTCTGTTCAGCCTATAAATAGGAGTGCTTGGCTCAAGTTCAAACCATCCCTTGGCACACCACCTCTCTCACACTTCACCCACCACCCACCACCACCATAACACCATCATCCACCACCATCATCCATTGTCCATCGTAGAGTGTGTGAGTCGTCTCGGGATCCAAGATTGATCGTAAGAGTTCTTGACAACCAAGGCCATGTTTGCCTAAGTCTCTTACATCACTTGGTGAAGACAAAGTGTCTAGTTTAATACTTTTTATTTCTAATCTTTTGCACTTTTTATTTGGTTTTGTATTAATGACTTTAATAACTAGTTGCTTATGTTGAAGGTGATCTTTCCTTATCGTTTGTCCGTGGTGTGTTGGCATTATTTTACTGTCTATATAAAATAAAAGATTTTCACCATTCATATCTCCACGGTCTATATGGGGGTATGTTGGCTACCTGGTCGGGGGTTAAGGGAACGGTTTGGTAAAGGTCTTGCCATTGTTCAGCGTTTAGAGGTCCTGCAATGGACCTGGGTCAAATTTAGTAGGACCTCCTTTAATACTTAACGGTATTGGATGGCGGGGGTCCAAACTCTTTGATCCCCTCATAAGTTAACTACTATTAATACTATAACCCGGCTATTTAGGACTGTATCCCTGCTGACTCAGACTACTTAGTCGAGGGTAACGTCACCTCCAAAAGAGGGGCCTACCATAATTTGCATTAATAACTTAATTAATTATCTTCCAATAATCCACCCTTTTAGGATTGTATCCTTGCTGACTCAAACTACTGGGGTGAGGGTAACGTCACCTTCAAAAGAGGGGCCTACTACAATAACTAAGATAATCTCTTAAATATGTGCAAAAGTGCGGAAATAATCAAAGGTTACACTAGATACGAGTCGGAACCAAGTGATTCATCTTGTCTATCTGTTTTTCTTTTTATTTTATTTTTCAGCATTTTAGTTAGTTTTTATTTTTTCTTAGTTTAAAACATTTTTCTAAACTTTTTATTTTGATTAGACGTTGAGGATAAACCGGTACTAAAAGCTCTTGTGTCCTTGGACGACCTCGGTATCTTGCCAACACTATACTACGCTCACGATGGGTGCACTTGCCCATATGTGTGTTTAGTGTTAGTAAAATATCGTGTTTTATAAATTTAAAACTTGGCTAAAAATAAGTGTTAAAGGGGCTTAAAATATACACCTAATATATATAACACTTCACACGCATCAGCCCTTCATCTGCAGTAACGCAAGCGCCACAGCTGGTGGGAGCTGGTTGTACAGAACATGTTGGGGGTACTAAGGTACCTCCTACGACTACGGCTGGGGAGGCGGTGGTGGCGGTGGTGGGTGTGGGTGAGCGTGGTCACCATCGGCGTCATCGGCGTCGGTATCACCAGTTGCCGGCTCTGGCAGCTCCTCTGGTAATTCGTCTAGGAGGTCGGCGGGGACAAACAACTGCCCGTCCGCTCCTATACACTGAAGCCCGAGCCCAGGGAAGTCACTCGTGATGTGCATGTCGATCAGCATCTGCTTTGTCAACCTAGTCGGCTCAACCGTGCCCCCCTCGGTGAACTGTGGGTCCTGATGGGGAACATGGCCCAACGAGTGGCCAATACGCGTGATGTACGCCCACCCGTACAACGCAAACCTGTCATGCCAGTGGTGCGCCACCGCAAACCTCGACGACTTTGGTCGAGACGACCTATCACCATAAAAGGGCATGCGTATTTTTTGCTTCCGGTTTTTCTAACCGTGGCCATACTCTCATGCTCGCCACTACGAAAACATTGGAGCCATGTCCAGTGATCCTTGGACCGTCTATTAATAAAAACGTATTCGTTGGCTAAACCCCTTCTTTTTACCCAAACATCCAACTCGTTGCGGGATATAAAATCCTAAGAGAAAAAAATATATAATATTTATAATAATTTTTTAACAAAAAAATATAACATTTATAATACATTTTAAAAAATATATAACATTTATAAAAAAATTAACATAAAAAATAACATGTATAATACATTTTTTAAAATATATAATGTTTATAGTAATATTTTTAACAAAATATATATCATCCGTACCTGATCAGTTTTGTACGAAACTTCATGGCAAGTGGGTTGCTCGTCACCCAATGACTCTTGTGCGTAAGAAGGCTCACCAATGACTTGTTGTATGCCCACGACACCACTAACGAAAAAGTTATTGCCATATTCTTCTTGTCTTTACGAGGCACCGTAACCGGCTTCATAATCCGAATGCCCATAACCATGATCATCGCTAGGCACAATAACCTAAAAACTAACGGTTAAATGATAACGCCACATCTAAAAGCCTTCTTAAGAATAAGTAAATATATTTTTACCTCATCAGATCTGGCAACAACGGTTGGCGGGGCTCAACAAACTAAAAAACCAACGGGTAAAAGATAATGGTAAATTTAAAGCCGAATAGAAAAAAGAAAATAAATACTTACCTCATTGAGGTCTAGCAACAACGATTCACTATGATGGGGACGAAAGCCGAACACGACTTCCTCCGCGTGATCATCATTTCCTCTCCCATCGTAAGAATCAAGGACAACAGGCCTCTCCTAATACAAATGGTATGCTAAGTATTTTATAAACAAATAAAAAAACAAGTTAAAAAAATGCTATAGCACACTGCTTTCTGGAATAAATGTGCTCGGGTTTGTGTCGGACGACTCGTTGAAAATGTAATTAAGGTTGAACCAAGACATGGTGGAATCGAATATAAAGAAAAAAATGAAGAGAAGGGAATGCTTATTGTGAATCGTCTTCGTCTTCCTCGTTTATAAAGGCTAAGCAGAATGCAAATTCACAGACTAATACGGGTCGTATAACCCTATACGACCCGTACAGGGGTGACGCAATGTTTCTTTCAATCACTTTATGTCACTGTTGAGTGACAGAAAGTAACCTCGTACTTGATACAAATTATATAGGCCTATAGGATCTGTATAGACTTTGCATGTGAACCCTATCTGTCAGAATTGATAGACATCCTTTTACTAATACGCATCCTATAGGCCTATACGATTCGTATTAGGTGGGATGTGAAGACAGTGTCAACCTTGTCTGGCCTGGAAATTAAACATACCCTAATACGGGTCGTATAGGCCTATACGACCCGTATTGGTGGTGTAGATTTAATTTTGCAAAGTGTGCCAATAATACTATCCAAAACAAATAAATTTAATGCCATTAGCTGCAATTTGTCGACGTAAGACTGTGTACACTTCTCTTTATAACCAAGTACAAAATAAAATTAATGGAGCTCTTTATACATCATCCTATAACGAGATTCTAAGTTCTAAAGGTTGATATTAGTGCACATTTTGTGAGTCCATCACTGTGCGAATAGGCTAGATAGAGCGTGTGTTGAATATTGTATAGATAAGAGTTAGATTCGAACACATGAGATTTGGTGCTTAGAAGTGCTTCGTACGGATGAGACTCATCCGCACGGATGAGACTCATCCGCACGGATGAGACTCATCCGCACGGATAAAGTCCATTCGCACGAAGAAGACTCATCCGCACGTATGAACCATGCCCACATATAGGGGTTCATGTGTTAGAATTGTTAAGTTTTGGAGTTCCTAGAAGGGAAATGCTAGAGAAATTTTTTCTCCAACTTGTAAATGATGTATACTCTTTCGGTATGAATGAAGCATTAAACTTATGACAAAATTTCTGCTTCTACTCCATTCTTAATATTATTCTACCAAATTAGTTCTTTTCTACCTAAACTTCTGTCTAAACCCGCAGGATCCTGGATTCTAAATTGGTATCAGAGCTACGGTACCGATTCAATCGATCTAACAGTTGATTGAATCACCTACGCTCATGAATTATCGGTTTTTTAGGGGGTTTTAGACGTAAAACATCAAATTGAAGGTCAGTTCACGGATGGAATTTGAAATTGAAGGCATCATGACATTCAGAATTGATTTTTGTTTATATCCGTGAAGAATCATCATGAAATTCACAGGAATAAAGATTTTAGATTAAACAATGGATTCTGCAACGTTTCGAACAGATGAGACAGTTTCGTACGCAGGAGTGTCATTCATGCGAAGGAATCATTCATCTTCACGAATGAACCTTATTTGTTTAACAAATTATGTTCATCAGCACGAACTCATCCTACATTCGCACGAACCAACCTTCATCCGCTGGGAAGACATTCATCCATACAAAGGAGATCTTATCCACACGAACACACCTTATTCGTTCTAAAATTAGCTTGTTCGTACGAATGGACCTATTTCATTCGCACGAATGAGTCAAATGCCTAAAAAGGCAATTTTTGATAGTGTCCAAAAAAAATTTGGTGATTGAAATTTTTTTGGAGTTTTTAACTTCTAATACGGGCTGTTCGGGGGCATTGTCGGGGGCTTCAGAGAATAGATTTGATGATGCGATCATAGAGTAGTGAAGATAATGGGGAAGTCACGGATACCTATGCAGAATGTTTACCGTTTGGTATAGTGACTATTAATGGGCCTTAAAGAAAAATCCGCATTGATGAAAAACTGCCTTTTGTGAACCAAAATGACACATTTTCCGCATATTTGAGTTTTTCAGAGAATAGTGAGGACTGAATTTGCCAAGTTTAAGGGGGAAATTCAGTGATAAGTTTAGAGAGCTCAGAATTTGAAAAAATTAGGGGGAATAAAAATTCCAGCATTTTTGAAATTCAGACGTGCAATAGTATTCGGGTGGTTCCGACTTCAGATTGTCCGTGGATGCATAGGATCTGGTTTTGTTAGTTCATGATCATAGGAAGTTCAGATTCTACAGATCATGGTCAGATTGATGTCTTAGGGTTTGAGTCTCGGGTCTTCGTCAAGCCGGTTAGCAGGATTAGCGTCAAGAGATGCATTAGTCTTGTCGATACTTAAAAGATATCACAGCTTTGTGATTGTATAAAGTGTCAGAATGGTTAATCTTCAAGTAGAGGAATTGTTTTTCGGACTAACCGCCAGGAATGATGATGTTGTTGATTAAGTTGTTGTCGGAACTAACGGAGAAGATTATACATCTGTTTTCCTGACTGAAGAGGAAGAATGTGAATATGATCATGGAAGAATGTTTCTGAGCTGATTGTGGAGATTACCATTTACATTGATCAATCATTCATGAGTGTGCTTAAAGATGATCATGGAAAACGGGATTTCAGATATTCATGGGTGTTCATAGACTTGAAGTTTACCGGTGTGGTGATTCGAAGTTTCTATCAATTGCCGGTTAGGTTTTGAAGATTAAGAGATTGAGCTGAAGTGGTAAATCAAAAACTGAACACGGATGTGATTAACGTTGAAACAGAGGTGTTGCATCAATTAGTTTTAAGTTGGTGATTATTCGTGAAGATTGAGGTATCGCAAATCAGAGGAGGTTGGGAACTGCGCAAACTATGACCTGAAGATTCATTTAAGGGGTAATGCAAGCCTGAATCATCAATCAAGGGGGAATTATCTGAAGATATCAAATGCTTGATTGAAGTTGCAAATATTCAAATACTACTTTCATTTTCAAAGATCAAGATTCGACAAAGACGTACAAGGTGGAAACTATTAGTGCATATTTTGTGTGTCCGTCACTGTGCGAATAGGCTAGATAGAGCGTGTGTTGAATATCATACATAGGAGAGTTAGATTTGAACACATGAGATTTGGTGCTTAGAAGTGCTTCGTACGGATGAAACTCATCCGCACAGATGAAGTCCATTTGCACGAAGAAGACACATTGTTAGGAAACTTTTTATGTAAGTATTGAATAAAAACATATTCAGCCTGATCTAAAAGAAGAAGATAATGTTCTGAAGATCAAACAACAAGAAGAAACGAGAGAGGACACTTGAGAAGAACAACATATCTTCATCAAAGAATCAGAAGCTGATCAAGAACAAGAGAAGGTTATCAGAAAAACCATTCTAATGGATCTGATGATATTTTTGATGATATTTCTGATGAAATATCATCAGTTTCTGGTAATCTGATCATCGGACTTTCTGATGATTTGTTCATCAGAATTTCTGATGAAGTGGTTATCAGAAATTCTGATAAACGCCACTTGTCTGAATGAGTTCTGGCCTGCCACAATAACCGAAGCAACTTGACATTATTGGACTCAATGATATAACCGAAGTAACTTGATAATTGGATTCAATGAATATGTTAAGAAACTACTTTTTGCAGGACAAGTGCATGAATAAACAATTGTTTATTCATGTCCCCTAGGCTTTCTATAAACAGAAAGCTATTCAGCAAAGGACGATCAGTTAAGCCAAGCATTCAATACATACAACAAAAACTCCATTGTCCTTTCACCTCAGAATTACACAAGTATTCGTTTGTAATAGATAATAATCTCACAATCACCTTGTAAACCATTTTGTTTCAAAGTGATATAAACTTGAAAATTCTGTGGTTCTTGTTTCTTGAAAGTCTGATTTCTATTTCCGCACACTATTTTCACATTTGTTGAAATCACTTGCCATATTACGAGAAAAGCAAGTTTTTAAGTCCAACCGGGACCAGCAATTGGTATCAGAGCACATTGAATAAATTATTTTCAAACGATCAATTGCTCATTCCTTTTTTTCTAAAGAGTTAAATGCCATTTTAGTCCCCGTGGTTTGGGTCATTTTGCCAGTTTAGTCCAAATGTTTCATTTTTAACCTGTGGGTCCAAAAAGGTTTCACAGTTGCCATTTTAGTCCACTGGGTTAACTTCATCCATTTTTTCTGTTAACAAGAAGACCAATTCGGTCATTTTATATGGCTGAATTGCCCTTTTAGTTAATAGAATTACATACAAAATGACCAAATTGGCCTTCTCGTTAACAGAAAAAATGGATGAAGTTAACCAACTGGACTAAAATGGCAACTGTGAAACCTTTTTGGACTCACAGGTTAAAAATGAAACCTTTGGACTAAACTGGCAAAATAGCCCAAACCACAGGGACTAAAATGGCATTTAACTCTTTTCTAAATATAGCAAACTTTCAAACATGGAATAATGCTTTCAATATTGGTTCAATGTCTAAACCTCTGACCTTAGTCAGAGAGGAATACCCACAATGGAAAATCAGGATGGTCAACTTCCTTAATGGACATGACCAAGCTCTGTTTCAATCCATTGAAAGGGGTCCACATGTACCAACTACTGAAATACCAGCTATTCCAGGAACTGATCAATCACCAGGCATCCCTGCCTCCTTGGCTCCCAAAGGTGAAAGTCACTGGAGCCAAGAATACAAGGAGATGGTGGCCGCAGATGAAAGGGCCAAATCACTTTTGATAATGGCACTTCCCAATGACATATTCTATCAAGTGGATGCATGTGCATCAGCTAAAGAGATATGGGATCAGTTAGATAATCTTTATGAAGGAGGGGAAAGGATGAAGAGGAACAAGAGAACAAATTGTGTTTTCTCTTATGAGAGATTTAAAAGTTTACTAAATGAAAAACTTTGTGAAACCTATAGTAGATTTGCAAAACTTTTAAATGAGTTAAAGAAATTTGGAATAGTAAAATCAAATGATGAAAGGAATATAAAATTCTTGGATGCTCTACCTAGAGAATGGATAAGTCTAACCATGACTTTATCCTCCACTTTAGAACTAGGAAATATGAGTATTCATGACTTATATAACATTCTTGTCCCCAGAGAAGAAGAAATATATGAAGAATCAAACCAAAGAGGGGGATCCTTAGCTCTAATCTCAAACTCACAAAGAACACCCATCTGTGATCCACAAACCTCAAACTGCCAAAATATTGAAAATTCTGATACATCATCAGATTTTCCTGCATTTGCTGAGGCAATTGCATTGCTCACCAAAACTTTTGAACAGAGGTTAAGGGGAGGTGGTCAGAAGTACCAGAAAAGTGATAAAGGAAGGATGGAAGGAAGATCAAGGGATAAAGGAAAATTAGAAGTTGTGTGTTACAAATGTAAACAAAAGGGTTACTATGCATCAGAATGCAAAAACAAAAGACTGAAGGATGTTGCATATTATGAGAAGAAGTTGGTAGAAGCCAAGAACCAACAACAAGTCAGTTTGATAGCCGGGACAGATACATGGCTGTCAGATGACTCTCTTGGTGAAGAAGAAGAAGAAGAAGAAGAAGAGATGGCAAATTTTGTCTCATGGCACTTTCTGGTGAAGAACTTGAAACATCAGAACAAAAGGTAAATTTAGATAATCTTGATCTTGTACATAAATTAAACAAACTTATGTCAGATTTTCTAAACCTGCAAGAAAAACTAAAATCAGACAGCAAAAAATATGAATTTTATGAAAATCAGTTACTGATTGAAGAGAGCTTGGATAACAGAGCAAAAACTGAATTTTATGAAAAAGAAAGGAAAGATTTATACAAGAAAATTCATGACAAACAAATAAATGTAAAGGGTTTTCAACAAGCAAAGGAACTCATTAACTTCATTGAAACCACACCCAAGAATAGAGGTGAAGGTTTAGGGTATGTAAAAACAAATGTAATTAAGCCCACCACCTTTGTAAAGGCAACACATCAGATTTCTGATAAATTGACATCAGAATCTGGTTCAGAATCATGCAGATCAATAAGTTTTGAGAACTCTTTTGAAATTTCTAAAATCAACTTAAAAGGAAAAAGAAATGAAAATTTTTTCCAGAAAATCCAGAAGTGATTCATTCAAAATTTCAAAATTTTCCAAAACTTCCATCACAAGAAGAGAAATCAGAAAATTCTGATAAAGAAACTTGTATGTGTGTTGACATTCTGAAGCTAGTTAAACACCATCTCCAAAAAAAATTTGAAAAATTTGTTCATGGCTCAGCATGCAACAGATATTCTGATGAAAGTTCATCAAAAGAAGACAGTCTGATTAAAACTTCATCAGAAAAAGTACCCAAGCAAGTCTGGGTACCAAAAACCCTCTAACTTTACCATTTCAGGATCATCATGTGTAGCAGATCTGGTACTACGATTCTGGTAGCTCCAAGAACATGACTGGAGATAGGAGCTTGCTCAGTAATTTTGTTTCAAAACTGGGTAACTTAGTTAACTTTGGAAATGGAGTAAAGGGGAGGATATTGGGGTATGGATGTATAAAGTATGGATCTTTGACCATCAAAAAAGTAGCCTATGTAGAAGGCTTAAAGTACAAACTGCTAAGCTATGGTCAATTTTGTGATAAAGGTTTTCAGGTAACCTTCTTACTAGAAAAATGTTTGCTAATTGGTCTGGATGACAATAAGATCTATTTAAGTGGAAAAACAATATGACAGTCTATCTACTATTTTGATTTTAAAGACGAAAATGAACATCCTAAATTGTGTTTATTTTCAAAAATTAACAAAGGTGGTAGTTGGCTGTGGCACAAAAGATTAGACCACTTAAACTTTAAAAATTTAAGCAAATTAGCATACAAAGGACTGGTAAAAGGATTACCTTTCATATCCTCAAAGAAGGATAAAATTTGTGAAGCTTGTGAAATGGGTAAATCTAAAAGAAGCTCACACAAAACAATTTCTGAATCATCAATAACACAAAATTTAGAACTTTTGCATATGGATCTTTGTGGACCCATAAGCACTAAAAGCTTTTCTGGAAAGAAATACATAGTTGTCATTGTATATGATTTTTCCAAATACACATGGGTAGAGTTTTTAAGAAAGAAAAGTGAGACTCCAGATCTGATCATAAATTTTATCAAAAAAAAATTGAAAATCTTTTGAAATTATCAGTCAGAAGGAACAGAACAGATAATGGAACAGAATTTAAGAACTTAAAAGTTGAGAGCTTCTATGTAAGCAAAGGAATCAAATGAATCTCTCATGACTTTTCTGCTCCAAGATCACCACAACAAAATGGAGTGGTAGAAAGGAGAAACGGAACCTTGGTTGAAGCAGCCAGAACAATGCTTGCTCATGCAAGACTGCCCACTCATTTTTTGGGCAGAAGCAATAGCAAATACTTGTTTTACTCAGAACAGTTCCATAATTAATCAGAGACTTCTTAAAACACCCTACAACATCATAAATGGAAGAATACTAAATGTAAATTTTTTGCACACATTTGGTTGTAGGTGTTTTGTTTTCAATGATTTTGAAAGTCTTGAAAAATTTGACAGAAAAGCAGAGAAATGTATTTTTCTTGGTTATTCAATGTTCTCAAAAGCATATAGGATTTTTATCTTAAATACAAGGAAAATCAGAGAAAGTTTATATGTATCTTTTGATGATTCATCAGAAACAGAAGTTTCTGATGAATATATGAAGGAATTAAACCTTTCTGATAAACAAGAAACTTGAACATGTTTTTGAAACATTAACAGAAGAATTCCTAGCACATGATCAAAATCTCACAGATAAATCTATAGAAAAATCATGTACTAACCCTGCAGGACAAATGGAAAATGTATCAGAAACCTTGAATCAGAACAATGCAAATACATTTGATAATCAAAATTCTGATACATTCCATACAAATGAGGCAAATGTTCAGGGGGAAACTTCAAAACCATCAGAACAACCAACAACTTTTCACAACTAGTTAAGATGGGTAAAAGGACATGTTCAATCTGACATCACTGGTAATCCTGAAGATGGTGTAAGAACAAGATCTACTACAGCACATGAGTGTGCTTTTGCTGGGTTCTTAAGCAAGATAGAACCTAAATCTGTCAAAGAAGCTCTAAATGACTCAAACGGGATTCAAGCAATGCAAGAAGAGCTTGATCAGTTTGAAAAGAGTAAAGTATGGAATCTGGTGCCAAAGCCAAATGACAAGTCTGTCATAGGCTAAAAATGGGTATCTAGAAATAAATCAGATGAAAAGGGCACAATAACAAGGAATAAGGCAAGGCTAGTGGTTAAAGGTTATTGTTAACAAGAAGGAATAGACTATGATGAAACCTTTGCACCAGTGGCCAGATTAGAAGCAGTAAGAATCTTTCTTTCTTATGCTGCATCCAAAGGCTTCAAGGTATATCAAATGGATGTGAAATCTGCATTCCTAAATGGTAAGATTGAGGAAGAAGTATATGTGCATCAACCAGAAGGCTTTGTTGATCCCAAATTTCAAAATCATGTTTATAAATTAAACAAAGCCTTGTATGGTTTGAAGCAAGCTCTTAGAGCATGGTATGAAACTCTTTCAAACTTCTTACTCAATTCCGGCTCACAAAAGGTACTATTGATACAACTCTCTTTCTTAACACATAAGGGTCACACTTTGTTATTTCAAATTTATGTTGATGACATTATATTTGGATCAACAAATGAAAAATTTTGCAAAAAGTTTCAAAAATTAGTGACCAGCCACTTTGAAATGAACATGATGGGTGAGTTAACTTTCTTCTTAGGTTTACAAGTCAAACAAAGAAATGATGGAATATTCTAAGTCAATCTAAGTATGTAAAAACAATTTTGAACAAATACTCACTTGAAAATTGCTCAATCTCAAAAACTCCCATGGCAACAGGGAACAAACTTGATTCTGATAAAGAAGGAACATGTGTGGATATTAAAACCTATAGAGGGATGATAGGATCATTATTATACTTAACTGCAAGCAGACCAGATATTATGTTTGCTACATGTTTTCTTGCAAGATACCAATGCAATCCTAAAGAATCCCACCTAAAAGCAGTCAAAAGGGTTTTTAAATATCTAAAGGGCACATCAGAACTTGGTCTCTGGTATCCTAAAGATACACATCTTGAACTAATTGTATACACAGATGCAGATTATGCAGGATGCAAGATTGACAGAAAAAGCACATCTGGTGCATGTCGAATCTTGGGAGAAAAGTTGGTATGTTGAGAAAGTAAGAAACAAAATTGTGATGAACATCAACAGCTGAATCTGAATATGTAGCTGCAGCAAATTGCTGGTGCTATGGATGCAATCTCAGCTAAAGGATTATCGAGTCAATCTGACAAAGATACCAATTCTATGTGACTCAAAGAGTGCAATTGCAATTACAGAAAATCCAGTTCATTACTCTAGAACCAAGCACATAGATGTCATATATCACTTCATAAAAGATCATGTTGAAAAGGTAACATATAGATGTACTTTGTTCCAATAGAAAACCAAATTGCTGACATTTTCACAAAACCTCTTGATGAAAAGAGACACAACTTTCTAATCATCAAACTTAGCATGGTTAACATAATAGATGAAGAAATTTCAGAAAACAATATGTCACAAACTGAAAATCAAACAGATGAATCCAAAGGAGATAATCAGGGTGTAAACAAAAATTCTGATGATCCCAGAATGAACCAACAGATTTCTGATAAAAATAGTCAGCAACCTAGTGAAACATCAGAAAATCTGATAAATTATCAAAATATCTGATATTTTAACAGAAAATCTGATGACTTACCAGAAAATCTGATAATTTACCAGAAAATCTGATAATTTACCAGAAAATCTGATAAATCATCAGAAAATCTGATGAAACATCAGAGAATCTGATAACTCATCAGAAAATCTGATGAATCATCCGAAAATCTGATGAATCATCAGAAAATCTGTTAAAACATCAGAAACACTACTGGTTATCAGAACATTTAATGGATTTCACATTCTTTATTCATATCTCATACTTGTATAAACATATAACTGTAGATAATCTGTTTTTGAATTTTTTTTTTTGCTTTGTATAAATTAAAAAAAATCAAAAAGGGGGAAAAGGCCACTTGCATTTGCATTAACAAATTCAAAGCCACCATAGGGAAAATCAACCGTCACAGGAAAAATTCTACTTCCAAAGCATGCAACGTCAACATTCAAATGAGTATAGCTAGACACATGGACATAAAAATGATTAGAGGCTATGAAAAATAGCCGCCTGGTTATTCAATGCTACATCAAAGCATCTCACAGACGGGGGCTTAACTCTGTCACACGCTTCTGATAAGAGATTTTGCTTTCAATGAAGAGTAACATAGCTTGGTGTATGCTTCTCAAGGAAGATTGGACATTTCAATGAGCTGTCTTACTGGCTGATGGAAGTGGTGCATGCAGTTGTACAAGATAAACCCTGTAACTTCTCCAAATTTGTCATGAGAGATTTGGAGGCAAACACGCATACTCGTCAACCTTTTCTGATCTATCCTCGTTTTGTGAAGAAGGTGATTACAAGCCAACTAGGCTTTGGAGGAGTAACAAACTGGTACCCAAGGGCCCAGGTTGTTCTACAAGAAGACTTGAATGTTCCCTCCCTGGTGCCAACAAACAATCACTCTGGACATACAACATATCTGTGGTTGTATGCCACTCTTGTTTATGATAACTAGTTATTATTATTTTTCTTCTTTTTTGTAAGTTTTCCTTTCTTTTTAATGGTATATATTTGCTTTGTTTTAAAGAAAAACACCATGATAGATCTAGGGGGAAGTAAATGGCATATCTGATAAAATATCCGATAAAATCATGAAAGATCTGATGAAATATAAAGAAATCTGATAAAAATCAAAATATCTGATGAATCTGATAAACTTATCAGAAAATCTGATGATTCACTAGAAAATCTGATAACTCATCAGAAAATCTGTGAAATAACCAGTGATAACTTAATGGAAAAATGAGAAGAAATATAAATACAATTGCTTAAAACCAGATTTAAAACAATGACAAGAAAACTTTTATTTTGGTAATTGGACTCAAAGAGAATGAAAATTGGACTCATAAGTATATTTTGGTAATTGGTATTTTTTATAGATATATATTTTGGTAATTGGACTCATAAGTATATTTTGGTAATTGGTATTTTGGACTCAAAGAGAATGAAAATGTGATTTTTACAATTATTACAAAATATATCATATTTTTTACAAGGAGAAGACATTATTTTTGGTAAGTAAAAATATATATTTTCTTGGAATTATTAGAAGATATATTATTTAGGGAGAAAATACATATTTTCTTGAATAAACATGAAATGCATTATTTTTGGGTGAAAGATAAGTTTATATATATTTTCCAAGTTAAACTTGAAAATATATTATTTTTGAGACTTATATGAAATTTATAAATATTTTTGCCAAGGGAAAAATTATAAGCAATTTTCTATGTAATATTTCTTAAAATATATATTTTGGGAATATATATTGATGTATTTTTATTAGAAATATTATTCCAGAAAAGTTAATACAAAATTAAATACGAGATACTTAATAAACACAATAAAAATACGTATTCTCGTACTTATAAATACACATCGGAATACGCCATCGATACTTGGCAAAAATATACAAGTATAAGAATACGAGTATGAATACACCCATCCTTGGGAAGTTATATATGTGCAAATACATAAAAAGTATCAAGTTGAAATATATTATTTTAACTATTATTCTAAAATTTAATAAATATAATTTAAGTTAAAATATTTATTATTTTAACAAATAATTATATAACATGGAATAATATTAAAGACACAATGAAATGTAACTCAATGGCATTAAATAACACTAAGTCAAGGCACGACCCGCTCGTCTAATAGACTGTAGTACGTTTGTAGGAAGTCGTGTGAACAAGTAACAGCTGTGAGTTACGTTGGATTGATTTGAAGAACGCAAAACTGTGAGTGCATGTCCCCCTTTTCTTTGAACTGTTTTCGGTTTTATAACTTCGGGGGTGAAGTACAAGTTACAAACGTTTATATGTGGTATGGTTAGCTAAGAAAAGGTACTGCTAGATCATGTAAGTGGTGGTTACAACGCTTAAGACCATTAATCCTCGTAGTAGGACCGAGGGACATGAGTGATAAATCTATTTGGGTGTAGCGAGCCCACACTCATGTGGACCGGGGTTTGGCCCATGAGGTGACTATGTCTTCAAACTGAAGCCCGGTGCAAAATCTGCTAGGTTTGAGCCTTCCTGCATCACGTCACACATATTAATTGCCTTGCAAACCATTAATGATATGTTTTCCTTGTTTGCTTTCATACCAGGGTTTACAATTCATACATACTTATAATGATTACAAGTTTATTCGATCTCACACACTAAACACATGAACTCGCTCAACTTTTGTTGATGTTTTGAAACTACATGTATTTCAGGAAACTAAGTATGGATCTGACGGGCGTTGAAGTTTTCAAGTCATGTCTATAATAAAAGATGTCATCCGAAGTCAAAGAGGTTTGGGTTATGTATTTTATCTTGGATAAGATACATGGCACAAAACCTAGTTTATTAAGTGTCTTTTGTGAAGTCCTTATGGAACTTAAAACTTGTTGCTATTGTATTTTGAACACGAAGTCTGTGTTTTGGGATTTAAAATAATGTAGCATGTAATGTTTTCAAAACTATATATGGATGAACATCTTGGTTTTATCATATAGTTGTTTGTTATGGTTGAATGCAATGATATTAAGCAAGTCACACATAATCACGCTTCCGCAAAAGTCAGGGTGTGACAAAATACATGTGTTAGCATACTTGTTTAGGTTGTTGATTCTATTATGTTTTGTTGAAAACTTGTATTAGACAATTGACATTGTATGCAAGTTCAAGTTCTTATTCATCTCTATTATTCTACATCATTGTTCTTGAATCAAGTTTAATTATGTGATTCCGTCATTCGATCAAACTAATTGTGATATCGTTGTATTGATCTGTTTTCGGGACTTACACTAATGGAGTTTAGGAGCTATTTGGGAGCTTTACAGAGCATCGGGGAATGAATGGGGTCAACCAGATATGCAAAATGGGAAAAACAGGAAAGCAAACTTGCAGGTTGCATCGCCGACGCCCTCCTGGGCCATCAGCGACTTCATGCATCGAAAAAGTATATGCGTAGGCAGTGGAAAAAGTCATCGCCAACTTTTGAGATTTCCATGGTGCGTCGGGGACACCACGCCCTGGTCGCAAACGTTGAGTTTCGTGTTTTGTGTTGATTGAACGAGTTAAAAGACACTTTTTCGGTAGTTTACAAGGAGTTGAGCATTTGGAGAGTTTGAACACTATACTTGGAGCCAAGAACATCACCATCCATCTCTAACCTATTCGATTCACCACCATGATCCACAGTCATCATCCATCAATCCATCATCACCATCACTTCACCAATCTATTCACCATCACCATCAACCATAAAACCTAACCTTCGGCATAACCATCATCAAGGCTCAAGATGTTCGTGTGCAATCTTCAATCATCCATTGATCATGTTCCGTTCACCATGAGCAACTAATTTGTGACAACCCGAACTTTTAAGGTTAGTGTCGTTTCGTTTCGTGATCTTAACTTCTCATTATTGCTCTCCAACGCTTCATCCTACGTTAAATTTGCTAAATGTTTCATCCTATGTTAAACTTACTAAACGTAAATGTAATTAGTTATGATCATTGTGTGTTTGGGCATGGGCCGCACATATCTTTGGGGCGTAAGCACTTTTAAACCATCTCGGCCCACACTGTCAGGGCCGAACCACTTGAACCCAATATCTTTATGGGCTTTGTACATTTATAGAACTAGATTACTGAATTGGTTAAGGGGGGCGGGTATAGTCCAACATTAAGGGTATTGGATCTTGGCCCACATACACATAATAAGCTCAACCCAATCCCGAGCCCACAGTCCACACGCATATATGTTTATGCATGGGATGTTGCACCCATAGTTCCTAAACGTACACACACACACCCAAACCCTAATAGTTTCGGACTTGTGGCAGCCCCTTCTCTCCCGTACATCTTTTCTGATCTTCGGTTAGTTTACTTTCTTCTCCCTTAGATTAATATTAGTTAGTTATCTTGATTGTATATGTTATGTGATCATGGCCGAATAGCATGTTAATGAATGGTAGGGTAACATATGATATTGAAACCTGTTTTGAAACAATTAGTAATAATCAACGAATGATGATGTGAAAGTAAATGTTACATGATGTCTTGTGAGAAACGAATGATATATATATATATAATCTCGTGTTATGATTGAAATCGTGACATAAGTTTGGATATGATTCCGTGCTTTACATGACTGATCTTGTGACATGATTAGTTCTTTGGTATGATGTAATTTGGTATTAGGAATTTTGTAGATATGATTGAATTAATCTTAGTGGTTAGGTAATCCTAAACAGTTCGATGATGCCCTAGACTTGCTATAACAATGTGATTATTTGGTACTCGATGTTATGTAACAATGGATGATTTCAATATAATAATTGATATTTGATGTCTTTGAAATTCGAACGGCATGTAACTGATTGTTAAGATGATAAGGTATCCTTGGAATGTGCATATGGATAATTAAATTGTTAGACAATAGAGTGAATATTGATGGTTTGGGCCAATGGAATTATCTGGGGAATTGTTGTTTTGTGAGTGGGCTGGGAAATAGTGGGCCGAACTAAACAGAAAATAGGTGATTATAATTATAAGGGTGATTGAGGACTAGTTATGATTATGTTGGATTAATTGCCATTTGGGCTGCATAGTTGTAACGGGTGTCTAGTGGGCCGAGCGAGTAGGTGGGCCGCACACTTAAATTGTGATTTTGTGATGTTGAATGTGATGTATGGGATATGTAATGGCTCATGTGTTAAATAAGAAACATCTAAATATGTTATATGATCGTTACACGATTCCTAGGTGCTACGTGTTATGTAATTGTGTATGTGACAATGCCTGAATACGAGCCTAATATTAACTGAAATCAATAATAGGGCGTCGTTGGTTTTAATAACTAAAACAAGTGAAACACTCTACCGAGCAAACCAAGGTGATTTCACACTTTCTACAAGGCATGGGATTCCCGGTGGTTGGGAATGGGTAAAGGATTTAATCGGAAACTACGTGACCTCCTGGTTTGGAACACATACCACATCCTCTTTATTGAAGGGTGATAACATGTACTAAGGATTTAACCAGAACCTGCGTGATCTCCTGGTTTGGGGACACGTACCCCATTCTCTTTATTGAAGGGTGATAACACTGATACTAGACCAAAATCTCTATCATGAAGTCCCTCATTTTTATATCGACTTAATCGCCGGGCCAATGGCGAGCGGGTCATTAGTTAGATAGCGCTATTTAGGTTTGACAAGCCTCACACCGTGCCGCAGAGGACAGGCATGAACTAATGGATCTGGGCACTAGTCAATGATGATAGACATTGACGTTAGGGCACCAACTTACTTCAGTCAGTGGTTGATATGGTAACGGGTCTAGTGGATAACATGGGGTAGCCCCCACTGCTTATGGTTTGGGAAACAAGGAACTGATTAACTACTGATTTTCAAATGAACTTATGGTTTTTGGAACAACTTTAAATGGACAACCAACTGTGAACTCGCTCAACTTTGTTGTTGACTCGTTGTTACATGCCTTGCAGGTCGTTAGAGATTTAGCTGGAGCTTGCAGGGGAGCAGGAGTCATTGTGGGACATGGACCATTGTGTGCCATGTTAAACTTTATGAACATTTAAACTTATACTTTGGTTTTTTAAACTTTATGCTTCCGCTGGTAACTTGAATTTGATTAACTTGTTTTGAACACCAATTATATTGTGTGGTTGGACTTTTATTTATTTAATTACATTGTTCAATATGATTGGTGGCTGGATCCTGGTCAGTCACACCTCCTGCGGTGATACTCCGCTTGTGGATTTTGTGGATTTGTTATAGTGAACTCGGTTTTAAAAAGGGAAAGCTTTTAAATAAAACCAGACTATAACCGGTACAGTGCCCAACGATCCACAACGACGCTTCGCTCCACATTCAAGACTCAACACTATAGGTGATATGGTTTATGTTTATATTGCCTATCTGTTAGTTTACATAGTGCATTGATCATAGTATGCATAGTTAGTGTAACAATTGTTGTTTGAAACCTTGTGTGCTTACTCTCTTCTGTCATCCCACACTTATGCACTTTTGCGACACTTCTCTCATTTATGCTTTCTTTGATGTGAAGATCATGAGTGGACGTCTAAACTTGACTCAAGCCCAGCTGACGGCTCTAATCAATGAACGAGTTGCCGAGGCACTCGCAGCTGTCCCTGAAGGAGGTATAACCTGCCATTCTGATCCATCTTAGGATGTTTAGATCCTACTCTCGCGAACCAACTCTTGTGCTTAACCTTGTCTTTTTCTTTCTCGCGCAACAGGTCAACATGCTCAGCCTCCCGTCTGTACGTTCAAGACCTTTATGGACTGTCGACCTAGTACCTTCAGTGGCACAGAAGGAGCTGTAGGTCTTCTCCACTGGTTCGAGAAGATCGAATCCGTTTTTGAGATGTGTGAATGCCCTGAAGCTCGTAGGGTGAAATTTGCTATTGGAACACTCGAAGGTGCTGCGTTAACTTGGTGGAACGTACAGGTTCAAATGTTAGGGTTGGCGGCTGCTAATGCCACCCCATGGAACGAATTCAAAGATCTGATCAAGGAGGAGTACTGTCATCGCGACGACATTCACAAGCTAGAGGTGGAGTTTTACAATTTGAAGATGACAGGGTCTGAAATCGAAGCGTATACGAAGAGATCGAACGAGTTGGCTATTTTGTGTCCTACTATGGTAGATCCTCCTATCAAACGTATCGAGCTGTACCTCAAGGGTCTAGTGCCAGAGATTTAGAGCCATGTGACTGCGGCTAACCTTGGTACCATCCAGCAAGTTATTCGACTATTCCATTGCCTCACTAATCTAGCAGTTGACCAGAACAAGCTGCCTAAGCGTATTAGTGCTAGTACCACTTCTGATGCTCCTAGCGACAACAAGCGCAAGTGGGATGGAAATTCGAGCAAAGGTTCTACTTCCGTAAAGTCTCAGACTCAGCAGCAAAGGACTGACGACTTCAAGAGCCCTAGTCAGCAATCCTCAGGTAATCAGAGTCAAGGTCAGAGTGGATACAAGGGAAATCACCCCAAATGCAATCATTGTGGCTTTCACCACAGCGGACCGTGCACTAAGGGCAACTGTCAGAGATGTAACAAACACGGTCATGCGGCCAAGGATTGCAGGAGCCTCTATCCTGCGAATCAGCGACGACAGCAACAGCAGCAGACTCCATAGAACCAACAACAACAGCAGCAACAGAGGGGTAACAACAAAGGATGCTTTCAGTGTGGTGCTGAAGGCCACTTCAAGAGAGACTGTCCCCAGCTGAACCAGAATCAGAACAACAACAACAACCAGGGGAATGGAAACAACGGGGGTGGCAATGGTGCCAGGGGTCGTGCATTCGTGATTGGTCAGGGTGATGCGAGGAATGATCCCAACGTTGTGATGGGTAAGTTCCTACTGGATGACTTCTTTGTTTCGGTTTTATTTGATTCGGGTGCCGATACTAGTTATGTGTCTTTAAAAGTTAGTCAGATGCTTAAGCGTACCCCAACACTTTTGAACACCAAGCACATTGTAGAACTAGCAAATGGTAAAAGTCTTGAAGCCACACACATAGTTAAGGGTTGTAATCTTGTCTTAGCTGGTCAGACCTTTTCTGTCTATCTTATCCCCATCGTTCTTGGTAGTTTCGACGTCGTCATTGGGATGGATTGGTTGTCTCAACATCAAGCGGAGATTCTTTGCAAGGAGAAAATTGTTCGCATCCCTAGATATGGTGAAGAACCTCTTGTGATTCGTGGTGACAAGATTGGTGCAGTAGTAGGCATCATATCTTTCCTTAAGGCCCAGAAGTGTTTACGTAAGGGTCACACTGCCATATTAGATCTTGTTACTGACAACTCAACGAAAGAGATGAAGATAGAAGACATTCCTATTGTACGTGATTTCCCAGAGGTATTTCCTGAGGAATTACCTGGTCTTCTGCCCTATCCACAAGTCGAGTTTCAAATCGAGCTAACTCATGGAGCAGCACCCATAGCTCGTGCACCTTATCGATTAGCCCCATCGGAACTAGAGGAACTGTCTGCACAACTACAAGAACTCTTGGACAAGGGTTTCATTCGTCCTAGCTCTTCGCCCTGGGGAGCTCCATGTAACACCTGTGCCTCCACGGCCATCAAACAAATACCGAACCAATGAAATATTATATTTCATACTTGGGATTTGTAAAAATATGTGTATCATTTGCACATATCAATTTTTTTGTTCAATTCCAAACTCTAAATCGCTTTCTGGAAGGTTATACGCGCACCGATGCGTAAATATAACCATTTTAATGCAACAAACACTCCGGAATAGTTACATAGGCTTAACATACCTTAAATAACCTTTACATAACTTAGAAATAAGTTTTGAAGGCTTTGGTATGGCAAAAACAAGTTAATTCGCTTACAGGGACTAAACTTGACAAACTGCGAAAGTATGCCAATTTGAACTGTAACAGACATTCTGGAACATGACCATAAGTTAAACACACCTTAAATATCCTCTACATAGCTTAGAAATAGGCTTTGAGGGGTTAGGTGTGCTAAAATAAACTTTTGGGTCATTCAGGGACTAAAAGTGTCAAAAAGTGCACAAGTTTGCACTTTCGCGCATAACTCACGTTCTGAATACATCCGGACATCCAAAAATTTATGTAAGCCCTAAAATATTTTATTTTAGTGTTTGGCATGAGAAAAATCCATTCGTCACGCATTTTGGATCGTTTTTCGCGCTTATGCGCATTCCGTCGTAATTAAGCGAACATCGCGTTTGTACGGCCAAACGAACCAACATCCGACATATTTTTGAGCATGTTTCATGTCCACAAGGTTTAGGCATCATTTTAGGGCCTTAACGTTGGCTTAACGGGCCTTAGAAGTGTCGGGAATGGCCTTAAACACGTGCAGGGACTGAAACTGTCATTTTGCAAAGTTTTCTGCTGATCAGAAGGGCCAGGCGGCCCGCCTACACTTCTGGTAATCCTGAAGCGGGCCGCGTCAGCCTCTGCAGACTAGATTCAATGTTTAACAGCAGATTGCAGCTGTTTAATTCACAACCACACACTCATACTTGCCTAGTCAGCTGATAAGAACCCATTTTTAGTTCCCACAATATTTCAACAAGTGTACGCATGAGATTCGAGCACGGTTTCCATGAAACGATCTTAACGGTTACCCGAACACTATAAATACCCCATGCCCCCCCATTGCTTAAACCACTAGAATCTTGATTTGAGAAGCTCTAAGTTGAAACCGTTGTTTCATACCTGAGCTACTTGGATCGAGGTTAGCTTTCAGGGACCCTTCGTAAGTATTCTTTCGTTCTTTTATTGCTTTTCGAGTCTTTTCGAGTCTGAAAGTCAAACTTTGTTTGACTTTCTGCGTTGACCAGTTTATGGTCAATGCGAAGTTCGTTTGAACTTCGCAACGTGAGTGTAATCACGTTGGTTATAGTCCCTTGGGACTATGCCTACTGATTACCACGTTGTCTAGGGTCGTAGGGTAAGCGATCTGATAAATCGCTTATACCTTCGAACCCGACCCATTTGGTCGATCATTAGGATCCGACCAAATACTTTAGGTGACCATAGTAGGTAGGGAATAGCCTTCCGAGGTTATACCCTATGGTCACATCGTTTGAGTAGTTGTATGATAAGTAGTTTATATGCCTTAGGTAAATTACCAGAATACCCTTTTCATGTATAATTGGTATTTAAGCATATGTAACCTAAACTTTTGTCATATAACTGGTTATGTAACATGTTTAGGCATATAACACTTGTCATAGGACTAGTTAGGCGGTCCGAACGCGTTTCACGTGAACGACGCGTTAAAGTAGCATAAGCTACCTAAACGGGTCGTAATGGGTCGTAAACAATTATGTTAGGTTTCATTTAGTATGTAGGCTTTGTTAAACCATGTTACATGAGTTCCTACACTCATTTGGTTTACAAACCCTAATGCTACCCGATCTTCCGATTTAGGTCCGGTTTATTAACATAGTTACCTATATTAGGTGCCGTTTGATTCCGTGATCTCTAGCATTGTTTGGTTGTTACTCAAGGACTACTAAGCAATCTCAAGTGAGTACATAGACCCCTCTTTTACTGTTTTCCAAACATTTTGGGGTGGAACACATGTGCCTACTTGTTACTTTCATGCTTTCCTGCTTTCACATCATATACTTGCTATGTTCATTAGTACATTTATAGTACATGATTTCATTGTTTTACATTACATTTTATGCTATGTGTGCCATTGTGTGCATACTTAGTACATTGTTTTACATTTACATTTTATGCTATGTATGTCCGTTGGTTACATACTTAGTACAGTGTTTTCATCACATGCTTACATGTTGTTATGACATTTGGGTTGTTTACAATGGAACAATACATTCATTAACATTAGCTACGCCGTTCGTTAGTAGGTAGTGGTACCATAGGAATTGACAACTCCTGTTCCTGAAATCCTGGGTTGAATTGGAAGGAATGACCGAATTCGATATACATAACTTAGATAAACCTTTAATTTATTTAAGGGTTTATCGCCGCAGTCTCAAGGCTTGGATGTATGCATTTTCACAACACCGCATAGATGTTCGTATCAGTATAGCATGCATTTCCACAAAACATAGCTTTGATTTAAACCATGTTTTACTTCAATACTTTGTTTTTGTGCATATGGTTTAGTTGATACATTTCACTAGCCATACAGATCATTTTGATTACACATTACATGATTTACATTTGACACATGAACATTATTGACATTGGTTACACATTACATGATTTACATTTGACACATGAACATTATTGACATTGGTTACACATTACATGATTTACATATTGACATAAACATTTTTGACATATTATTCAATACGTCTGACAATTTGTTTAAACATAGACATCTTACATTGGTGGTTTGTTTGGGTAAGTGATTTGAGTAACGGTGCGTGTGTAATATGATACATGCATGGTGGATACGCCGCTGGTACTTCCTATATATAAGTGTTTGTATGGTATTATATATCGTAGCGTTATTTGAATCATTTCAATTTAAGATATATAACATTTTATACACATAACATACTTTTCACAAGACATTCTTTTACAAACAACTTATCTTATACAAACTCATTTTACATGGTTATTCATTTAACCATACATTATTCTCTTATTTATACATATCATCTGATCTTATCATTTTTCAAATGATTTACAAGACAAAGCAAATTACAAGGTTCATGACTAAACATTTTCTTAAACAATAAGTCATGAATCCTATTTTCATAAACCTATGTATCTCACAGGCATTTTTATGCTGACGTACCTATTTTCACATGTGTTTCAGGATATGATGCATAGGATTTATCAAGATACACTTAGGCGTACTTAGGCCTTAGCGACAATAAAAGATGCAAGACTAGTTATTTTTGTTATGTTTATTTGTTTGTCAAGACATTGTAACTACTTTAATCAATAAAACAATATTTCAATTCCCATGTGTTATGAAACAATGATTCTGTTACAACACTCCCCGACGTTTTTCCGCCACGTTTTGTTGTCCTACTTGGTCGGGGTGTGACAGAAAAGTTGGTATCAGAGCTCATGGTTATAGGGAATTAGGTTATTAGTAATACTTTGACCTAGTCTATAACCTTCTTAGGACCCTAACGCGAGTTTACTTGCGTTTAGTCATAAAACGATACCGTCACCTATCCTTAGGCGACGACCTCAACGAGAACATAAATTTCCAAACCGCTTTGAAAACTAATCATCTGTTCTAGGATGATTGATTACTAGGTTTTGAACCCTCTATTGTAAGGTTTTGAACTCTCTGTTATATGGTTTTGAACCCCTTTGGATTTCAAAATCTCGTCAAGGTTTTGGGTTTTAAATAATGTGAACACGTGCAAACTGGAAGGGTGAATTCCTGTATTCTGGGTTTTCTGTCTAGGCAAGCACTTCGTATACATCTCATCAGACGCGAGACCAGTTGTGCTTACCTGAAAATTCTTGGGATGAGTGTTCACTTATAGGCGAGCATGTCTTCGCGATACATTATTTTTGACCCATTTACTTTGATTTGTCACCACCTCATTCGTTTGCCTTAAGTAACAAACAAATGATCACAATTTTCATTCGTTACCATTCTGTATTGATTATACAATAACCTTTCACTTGTTTCTTCCTATGTCTTTCATTTTCTTCTAGAATGTCTATTCCTCTCAGCACTGGTCAAATGTCCGAGCAAACAGCCAAATTTGCCCAGCAAATAGGCGAAGTGATTCAGAAGACTGTGGATTTAGGCATTGCCATGGCTCGTCTCAACAATGAAGCCTCCCGTCTCGACAATGAAGCCACTCATGAGCCACCAAAGGAAGCAGAAGTCAAGCCAGCACCAAAATCAAGGAAGCGTAAGGCTTCAAGGAAACCCGCAGCGGTTACACCTAATCAAGCGGGACCTAGCCATGTGGCAAGGCCACCAGCTAGGAAGCCATACAATGGAACTTCACCCTTGTGCAACCAATGTAGCCTTCATCATCATGCTAATGTGAAGTGCCGCAATTGCCAAATTTGTGGACTTATAGGTCATACGGCAAGGGTTTGCCCAACTACAGCAGTACCAAATCAAACAGGACCCATCCGGGTGGCAACACCACCTGCTAAGAAGCAATACAAGGGAACGGCACCATTATGCAACAAATGTAAGGGGCATCACCTAGCTCACTTACAGCGTCATCTGTGTGTATCATGTGGACGAGTTGGTCATCTGGCAAGTACTTGTCGATATAACCCGAACCAAGGTAGTCCAAATCAACCCCAAGTCAACCCTACTCAAGCTTGTTTTCCGCCTGGTACTTGCTACAACTGTGGCGAGACGAACCATTACAGGAACAACTGCCCGAAGATTGTCAGTGCAAATCCAACCCGTGGATGAGCAATTGGCTGAACAAAGGATGTTGCTGTCTTATGCCTTTGTTTCTTTTATTTTCTTGTAATGTGAAACAATCTGTTTTGTTCATAAATAAATTATTGTTCACGAATTCTGATGTACAAGCGTAGTTACATGTGTGTATGGCATTCCCCTATGATACCTACATTAAGGAACTATGCTCCTTACAAACTACTCTTGTGATTCTCTCTTTCAAATGATCGCTCATGATTCCCTCGAAAAATTTTAAGTACTCGTTTCATTCCAGGAGACGAAGTACAAGAAATAAAGGGACATTATGAGTAATCATGCTTCTGCACATCTGTGCCTTTTAATCCTTGGTTAAATAACTAAGGGTATTTTCAAATCTCATACCCATTACGTTTTGATTTTTCAACATACACAGTACAAGTATTTCAAAAACAATCTTCATGATCTCAAAACATTTCATATAGTTTGAAAACAATTTTTCTAAAATGCATTGTCTATGTTATTTCAAAAACATTGGCCATGTTATCAAAACCAACCTTCCTAATTTCAAAATATTTCATATAGTCTGAAGACAATATTAACACAGTACATTTTCTTATCAAGTGCATGATTTCGAAAAGCATCATTCATATTTTTCAAAAACCTTATACATAATTTCAAAATTCATCTCACATGATTTTAAAACATTTTTATAAATATACTTACCTAGTACACCTACTTTATAATTTCAAATGTATTATATATAAGGTTTCAAAAACATTGAACACATTTTTTTTTAGAACCTCATGCATAGTTTTCAAAAATATTTTCCTCATACATTTACTTAACCTTCAAATTCTGCTTCATATGTTGCCTTGGCATATCTAGCATCTCAACTTCATAAGCATTCTTACTTCATATTTTGACATAAGCACATCCAGTGCAAGGTTTCAAAACATCTTCAACTTCTAAAATCCATATGGGATCTTTTTATCTGCACAATTAGATCCTTGTGGGTAATTATCATACAAATCAGAGTCCTTAATTGGATTCCTTATGTACCTGAATTCGAACATTTCGGTTCCTTATAATCGAAATCGAATTTCTCTTTTAAAAATCTTTCTATCTTTATAGATAGATTCTTGTAAATGTTTAAAGTGCCAAATGAAATCCACGAGATGGATTCCTATTGTACTTTAAATGCATGTGCTCTGTCAACGAAACAAATTAACAAATAAACAATCTTTGTGGTTATATGACTATGTGTTTATGCATCTTGTGTTTTCTTTTATGCATTTTGTGTTTTTGTTATACTCTGGATATTCGTTATCCAAATCCTCGCAGGATCTTTCATATCTCCATATGAGGGATTCGTAGCAGGGTAGTCAAAAGGTGCTACCTTAAATCCTTATTGGGCTTCTATGTAATAGTTAAGACCCTTGGATTATATAGTACCACTCCATGATTCATAAGAGACCCTTTTAGTGGTCTAGTCAAAAGGATTGATTCACAATTTGGTAAAAGAACGACATCTAGTGATGTAGCTGAACAGACTCCTTGATAGTCTATTTAGATCATTTATTGATATAATTAAAAGGACTCTATGGTGGTCTAGTCACACTCATCACAGGATTGTTCATTTGGTTTTCTCTACACATTATAAAATAGACTGTGTGAACTATGCAAGGAATTGTCTAATTATGGACGCGTACATAATTATGAGATTCAGTGCACGGTAACCACAGTAAGATTTATTATGTGTAAGAACCGATAGTGATAACAATAACGAAATGAGAACGATGTAATGGAGGTACGGTGGACGCACCAATGACGCTTCATATACTTGTATATAAGTATCCCTCTTACATTGCAATCATGATGTTATTAAAGATTACTAGAAGTTCAGAACCCTAACCAATATTGTTCGATCTTTTCAAACTTCATGTTTTCTAGCTCTCATGAGTTTCCTCTAAATAAATTTCGGGACGAAATTTCCTAAAGTAGGGGAGACTGTAACACTTGTGCCTCCACGGCCATCAAACAAATACCGAACCAATGAAATATTATATTTCATACTTGGGATTTGTAAAAATATGTGTATCATTTGCACATATCAATTTTTTTGTTCAATTCCAAACTCTAAATCGCTTTCTGGAAGGTTATACGCGCACCGATGCGTAAATATAACCAGTTTAATGAAACAAACACTCTGGAATAGTGACATAGGCTTAACATACCTTAAATAACCTTTACATAACTTAGAAATAAGTTTTGAAGGCTTTGGTATGGCAAAAACAAGTTAATTCGCTTACAGGGACTAAACTTGACAAACTGCGAAAGTATGCCAATTTGAACTGTAACAGACATTCCGGAACATGACCATAAGTTAAACACACCTTAAATATCCTCTACATAGCTTAGAAATAGGCTTTGAGGGGTTAGGTGTGCTAAAATAAACTTTTGGGTCATTCAGGGACTAAAAGTGTCAAAAAGTGCACAAGTTTGCACTTTCGCGCATAACTCACGTTCTGAATACATCCGGACATCACAAAAATTTATGTAAGCCCTAAAAATTTTATTTTAGTGTTTGGCATGAGAAAAATCCATTCGTCACGCATTTTGGATCGTTTTTCGCGCTTATGCGCATTCCGTCGTAATTAAGCGAACATCGCGTTTGTACGGCCAAACGAACCAACATCCGACATATTTTTGAGCATGTTTCATGTCCACAAGGTTTAGAAATCATTTTAGGGCCTTAACGTTGGCTTAACGGGCCTTAGAAGTGTCGGGAATGGCCTTAAACACGTGCAGGGACTGAAACTGTCATTTTGCAAAGTTTTCTGCTGATCAGAAGGGCCAGGCGGCCCGCCTACACTTCTGGTAATCCTGAAGCGGGCCGCGTCAGCCTCTGCAGACCAGATTCAATGTTTAACAGCAGATTCCAGCTGTTTAATTCACAACCACACACTCATACTTGCCTAGTCAGCTGATAAGAACCCATTTTTAGTTCCCACAATATTTCAACAAGTGTACGCATGAGATTCGAGCACGGTTTCCATGAAACGATCTTAATGGTTACCCGAACACTATAAATACCCCATGCCCCCCCCCCATTGCTTAAACCACTAGAATCTTGATTTGAGAAGCTCTAAGTTGAAACCATTGTTTCATACCTGAGCTACTTGGATCGAGGTTAGCATTCGGGGACCCTTCGTAAGTATTCTTTCGTTCTTTTATTGCTTTTCGAGTCTTTTCGAGTCTGAAAGTCAAACTTTCTTTGACTTTCTGCGTTGACCAGTTTATGGTCAATGCGAAGTTCGTTTGAACTTCGCAACGTGAGTGTAATCACGTTGGTTATAGTCCCTTGGGACTATGCCTACTGATTACCACGTTGTCTAGGGTCGTAGGGTAAGCGATCTGATAAATCGCTTATACCTTCGAACCCGACCCATTTGGTCGATCATTAGGATCCGACCAATTACTTTAGGTGACCATAGTAGGTAGGGAATAACCTTCCGAGGTTATACCCTATGGTCACATCGTTTGAGTAGTTGTATGATAAGTAGTTTATATGCCTTAGGTAAATTACCAGAATACCCTTTTCATGTATAATTGGTATTTAAGCATATGTAACCTAAACTTTTGTCATATAACTGGTTATGTAACATGTTTAGGCATATAACACTTGTCATAGGACTAGTTAGGCGGTCCGAACGCGTTTCACGTGAACGACGCGTTAAAGTAGCATAAGCTACCTAAACGGGTCGTAATGGGTCGTAAACAATTATGTTAGGTTTCATTTAGTATGTAGGCTTTGTTAAACCATGTTACATGAGTTCCTACACTCATTTGGTTTACAAACCCTAATGCTACCCGATCTTCCGATTTAGGTCCGGTTTATTAACATAGTTACCTATATTAGGTGCCGTTTGATTCCGTGATCTCTAGCATTGTTTGGTTGTTACTCAAGGACTACTAAGCAATCTCAAGTGAGTACATAGACCCCTCTTTTACTGTTTTCCAAACATTTTGGGGTGGAACACATGTGCCTACTTGTTACTTTCATGCTTTCCTGCTTTCACATCATATGCTTGCTATGTTCATTAGTACATTTATAGTACATGATTTCATTGTTTTACATTACATTTTATGCTATGTGTGCCATTGTGTGCATACTTAGTACATTGTTTTACATTTACATTTTATGCTATGTATGTCCGTTGGTTACATACTTAGTACAGTGTTTTCATCACATGCTTACATGTTGTTATGACATTTGGGTTGTTTACAATGGAACAATACATTCATTAACATTAGCTACGCCGTTCGTTAGTAGGTAGTGGTACCATAGGAATTGACAACTCCCGTTCCTGAAATCCTGGGTTGGATTGGAAGGAATGACCGAATTCGATATACATAACTTAGATAAACCTTTAATTTATTTAAGGGTTTATCGCCGCAGTCTCAAGGCTTGGATGTATGCATTTTCACAACACCGCATAGATGTTCGTATCAGTATAGCATGCATTTCCATAAAACATAGCTTTGATTTAAACCATTTTTTACTTCAATACTTCATACAGATCATTTTGGTTACACATTACATGATTTACATTTGACACATGAACATTATTGACATTGGTTACACATTACATGATTTACATTTGACACATGAACATTATTGACATTGGTTACACATTACATGATTTACATATTGACATAAACATTTTTGACATATTATTCAATACGTCTGACAATTTGTTTAAACATAGACATCTTACATTGGTGGTTTGTTTGGGTAAGTGATTTGAGTAACGGTGCGTGTGTAATATGATACAAGCATGGTGGATACGCCGCTAGTACTTCCTATATATAATTGTTTGTATGGTATTACATATCGTAGCGTTATTTGAATCATTTCAATTTAAGATATATAACATTTTATACACATAACATACTTTTCACAAGACATTCTTTTACAAACAACTTATCTTATACAAACTCATTTTACATGGTTATTCATTTAACCATACATTATTCTCTTATTTATACATATCATCTGATCTTATCATTTTTCAAATGATTTACAAGACAAAGCAAATTACAAGGTTCATGACTAAACATTTTCTTAAACAATAAGTCATGAATCCTATTTTCATAAACCTATGTATCTCACAGGCATTTTTATGCTGACGTACCTATTTTCACATGTGTTTCAGGATATGATGCATAGGATTTATCAAGATACACTTAGGCGTACTTGGGCCTTAGCGACAATAAAAGATGCAAGACTAGTTATTTTTGTTATGTTTATTTGTTTGTCAAGACATTGTAACTACTTTAATCAATAAAACAATATTTCAATTTCCGTGTGTTATGAAACAATGATTCTGTTACAACACTCCCCGACGTTTTTCCGCCACGTTTTGTTGTCCTACGTGGTCGGGGTGTGACACTCCAGTCTTATTTGTGAAGAAGAAGGACGGTACCTTCCGTATGTGTATTGACTATCGCTAGCTCGACAAGGTGACCCTGAAGAATTGTTATCCTCTTCCTCGTATCGATGACCTATTTGACCAGCTGCAAGGGTTGAGCTTCTACTCTAAGATTGATAGGAGATCGGGCTATCATCAGCTAAGAGTCAGAGACGAGGACATCTCCAAGACAGCATTCAGAACTCGCTACGGGCACTACCAGTTTCTGGTCATGCCTTTCGGATTGACGAACGCACCTGCGGTCTTCATGGGTCTCATGAACCGAGTGTGCAAACCTTACCTAGATAAGTTTGTTATTGTTTTCATCGACGACATCCTGATCTATTCTAAGAGCCAGGAGGAGCATGAGCATCATCTATGACTTATTTTGGAACTTCTTCGAGCAGAGCAACTTTATGCTAAGTTTTCGAAATGTGACTTTTGGCTTCGTGAAGTCCATTTCCTAGGCCACGTGGTAAACGGGGATGGGATTCATGTGGATCCATCCAAGGTTGACTCGATCAAGAACTGGCCTGCACCTCGTACGCCAACTAAAATCTGCCAATTCTTGGGTTTGGCGGGTTACTACAGAAGGTTTATCAAGGATTTCTCAAAGATTGCGCAACCTCTCACTTCACTAACTCAGAAGGGCCTCACCTATCATTGGGGTGATGCACAGGAGTTCGCGTTTCAGCATTTAAAGGAAAGACTATGTAGCGCACCTATTCTCTCGTTACCAGAAGGCACAGACGATTTCGTGGTTTATTGCGACGCGTCAATTCAAGGACTAGGTTGTGTGTTGATGCAACGTTAGAAAGTCTGTTGGATCGTTGTGTGACCCTAACGAGTCAATCTGAATAGTTCATCATCAAATACAAAGGCGGAATCAATGTAAATGACGTAAACCAGCTTGTTCCTTTCTAATCTTTATCTATTACTGATTTCCAGAGCTTTTACAGATCTGATTACAATTCGGCAGCACCTCGGCTCTCAAACACACACACATAATTCCGTATCAAATGAACAGACATGATCAGGTATTTATAGGCGGTTAATTCTGCTTGAAACCGTCTCATGCGGAATTATGAGTTCAAACGGAATTAGTTAATTCCGTGCGGAATTACCTAATCTCGCTTGAAACCTTAATTCCGTTTGAAATGATATATGTCCATTTCAAGCGGAATTATCCATAAACACTGTTTTCTCGTTTTGCGTGCCCTGATCTATTTAGTACAATACAAGACTTAATAAAGACGAAGTTAACAGACATCAGTGCACCAACAGACTCCCCCTTGGATGTTGACGAAGTCTTTAGCATCCTGTCTTCAATCTTTAGTCTTGATTGATCGATCTTTGCTCCAAATTGTCTTGGCATTGTAAAAGCCTCCTTCAATCTTTATCTTCAAACTTTAATCTTCAATCTCCCCTTTGAATATTGATCCAGAATTCTGACTCCCCCTTTCGCAGACTCCCCCTCTCGATCAGCTGGGACTTGAATTCTGGTTCAAACTTTGACATTTTCGTTGCCATGGGGATTACTGACTCCTGTTTCCTGCACAATCTCTACCTAAATATAAGATATATGACAATAACAACTTCAATCCAAACTTACCATTCACCTTCATTTGATGGTCTTATCAGTGTATAGAAATCCACTTAAGTATTCAGGTCCAAACTAATGACCCTGATTACTCAATTTATCTACCAAGTCCAACTTAATGACCTTGGTTGACCTGAGACAATTCACACTGACTTTTGAAAAAAAAAATTCAAGCAATTTTCTGAAATTTACAAGTTTCAAATTAATGAACTTGTTTTGACTTTCCATTTTCTCAATTAACATATTAAGCTCCCAACTCATCATCCAGCTTAGAATCTTTCTGCATCTGCTCCAACCTTCTGAATCTGAATATCAACTTTCCACTTTGGTTTGTAGGAAAATAAAGCAGAAATGAAAAATCTTTTTGGATTTTGAATTAAAGCTTCTAGACTAGAAAATGAAATACAAAAAAAATGCTGAATGTAAACTATTTACAAACATATTTTTGGTGAGCGTGTTAGGGAATCATATCAGCTATTCGACAAGTCACAAGTACCGTTAAGCTTTGATTACATACTCATAATTAAACAATTCACTTAGATTGTCGATATACTGATCCACTTAAATTCTCACACAATATCTGTCCAGGATACGGATTTAGGTGTTTTAAGAACTTAAACTCATTCATGTGTCCCACCTCTTGAATATACTCCCATATCCAGATCCCAATATTCAGTCTTACAGGTGAGTATACCACAGATGATATCTGTAAGGGGTTAAATTGCGAAGGTCGTGAGAGCTCAGGTCAGAACTTCCGTTCAGCAGAGAGATGACGGCTTCGACTTTTGGTGGGTCCCCTTTAGAGGATCTTTTTTACAACAGCACATGATTTACATATTTTTTCAATGTTTCATCATTTTTTATGCTGAGGGTGGCGCTATATTTCAAGCAAGCAGTAAAGTATTCTCCGAGGACTAGGCCATTGCTTCCACAAAATCAGAAGTCCCGGGATAATACTCCAGATATCACTGAGTATAAAGACCTAGTATCTCAGAAAGAGGGATCTTTCAAACAAGATTTTAGGGGTTACCTATATATCCAAGTAGTGTTCCCCACGAAATAAGTAAGTAAAGATTTAGGTTTATATCCCGAACAAACCTACTAAATGTGTAAAAACCTATCGGCACATCATCAGCGAGATTGTTTAAGACTTTTTAGACTTTAAATATCTTTAGCATACTGTAACTGTCAAGCCGATGTACTATCATTTTCCCTTTTTACACAAGCTCTTTTCTAGTTTTCTATTGTTTTTGGATTTTGAAAATATCTCATGTTTTTGTATTTTTGAAATATTTTTAACTATTTTTGTATTTTCTGAAAATATTACCCTATACTCTCCCCCTAAATACCAAAACAGGTAAAAATCGACAAACCATTGCAGATTGTTTCTCAACATCATCATCCATAATGTTATCCTCATCAACGCCAATAATCCCATCCGACACCGATAAAAGCTTCATACCGTTTAATTTTAAAAGATATTTAAAACGAGTTTTGTCAAATGCTTTGGTATGTAAATCAGCTTTCTGTTCGTCAGCGTGGATTTTCTCAATTCGTATCAACTTCTTCTCGAAACAATCTCGGATGAAGTGATGACGAATTTCAATGTGTTTCGTTTTAGCGTGATGAACAGGATTTTTAGTAATGTTTATTGCGGCCTCATTATCAACAAAGATAGGGGTGTTAAGAAATTGCAAACCGTAGTCGCGCATCTGTTGCTGGATCCACAAGATCTGAGAGCAGCAACTACTAGCAGATACATACTCAGCTTCACATGTGGATAGGGCCACAGAGGTCTGCTTCTTACACTGCCAGGTGACCAAACGTGGTCCGAAAAACTGACATCTCGCTGTTATTAATTTAGCGTTAACTTTGCAGCTTCCGTAGTCGGAGTCAGAATACCCTTCGAGCGTGAAATCGCCTGTTTTTGGATACCACAACCCCAATGATGGAGTTCCTTTCAGGTAGCGTAATATCCGTTTCACAATCATCATGTGCGAAGCTCTGGGGCTTGACTGAAACTGTGCTGCGAGGCACGTCGGATACATGATATCGGGTCTTGAAGCAGTTAAGTACATCAGCGATCCGATCATGGAACGATACATCGTTTCATCTACCCTTTCTCCGGTGAGATCTGGGTTTATCCCATGATTCGTCGCTAATGGGGTTGAAGCTGGAGTAGATCCTGACATCCCAAATTTCTCTAAGATATCATGAACATACTTTGTTTGGTGTATGAAAATTCCCGCAGGTAATTGATCAACTTGAAGACCCAAGAAGAATTTCATCTCCCCCATCGATGACATTTCGAATTTCTGCTTCATAACTCTTTCGAAATCTTTGCACAGATTCTCATTTGTAGACCCAAATATGATGCCGTCCACGTATATCTGAACGATCAGAAGATGTCCGTCAACCTCTTTGGTGAAGAGAGTGGCATCCTCTTTTCCACGGATGAAGCTGTTGGCTAGCAGGTGTTGAGACAATGTCTCATACCAAGCTCTCGGGGCCTGGTGTAAACCATACAGCGCCTTATCCAGTAAATAGACCTTGTCTTTGTGAATTGGGTCGGTGAAGCCCGGTGGCTGTCCGACATATACCTCCTCTTTTACCTTCCCATAGAGAAACGCCGATTTCACATCTAGCTGAAAAACTTTAAATCCCTTCCACGATGCAAATGCCAGAAAGATCCTAATTGCTTCTAGTCTAGCAACTGGAGCATACACTTCAGTGAAATCTATACCCTCCTGCTGACTAAAACCTTGGACTACGAGTCAAGCTTTGTTTTGAATAATAACCCCTCGATCATCTCTCTTGCATTTAAACACCCATTTTGTGTTAATTTTCCTGTGACCATCAGGCAAATCTACTAACTTCCACACTCCTAACTTCTCGAACTGGCTCAGTTCCTCCTGCATCGCATTGACCCAAGAGTCTTCAGTAAGCGCCTCCTTATAAGTCCTTGGTTCAATCTGCGAGATAAAACAACTAAGTGAAAACTCAGTTTGTAACGGAGCAACTGTAGAATAAAAACAAGTAAGCCCTTGATCAATTTGTCGTCTAGTGCGGACGCCTGATTGTAATTCTCCAATAATCAGCTCCTCTGGATGGTATGAAAGAGTTCTTGGCATCACCTCGCCTGGAACATCTACCTCGCCCTCCAGATTTGTGATATTTTGATATGTACTTTGTTCACTGATTGGAATAGGTTGACTTGAAATCTGAATTTGCTCCCCCTCAGAATCTGAATCATCACTATCAAATATTGGTCTGTTCTCAGATTCTTGATTATCATTTTCTACCGTCTGATTATCATGAGCAACTTCATTTTGTTGAATATCATCATGTTCTCCAGCATTGCTTGGACCTGCTTCATCGTCATTTGAAGTATGCCTTTGACGCCTTGAAGACTCAGCTGGGAACCTTTCCTGAGATGACTCGTACTCTCTTAGAATATCCAACTCGTCAAAGAAATCTTCTTCTTCCTCTTCGTCTTCCATGTCAAACGAATCCCACAAAGTGTCATAATGAAAACGCCATGAATTGCCAGGATTCTGCGGTGGCAATGTGTAACCTTGACACTCAACATTCCATGCTTCGATGATCCGCTTTAAGCTTGGAACAAAGACACGTCATTGAGGACTTGAGTAACCCACAAAAATCCCTTCGATGCTCTTTGGACCAAATTTACCAAAAGGCTCTAAAACAGTGCAGGGAGACCTAAACGGTTCTAAATACTTCAGGTTCGGTTTGCGGCTGTTGATTAGCTCAAAACATGTCTTGTTGAATTTCTTCACAGTAAGAACCCGGTTGAGCGTATAACATGCGGCTGATACTGCTTCTGCCCAAAAGTTAATAGGTAGCTTGGAATCAGCAAGCATCATCCTGGCCGTTTCAATTAGTGTCCTGTTCTTTCTTTCAGCTACTCCATTCTGTTGCGGAGTGTAAGGAACACTAAATTCATGCAATATACCTCTTTCATCGCAATACTCTTCCATCTTGATATTCTTGAACTCAGTACCATTGTCACTACGTAATCTTCTAATGCGTGTCTGGTACAAATTTTCCATCTTCTTGAAAAGCGTCATCAAACGATCAAACGTCTCATCTTTTGACTTCAGAAATAATACCCAAGAAAATCTTGAATAATCGTCTGTAACTACAAGACAATAGAGATCCCCAGTAATGCTTTTGACATTTACTGGACCAAACAAATCCATATGAAGTCTTTCTAAAGGTTTCGAAATTGAATTTTCTTTCTTCCCGGGATGAGATTTCTTCTTTTGCTTTCCTTTAATGCAGCTAATGCACTCCCCCTCAAGATGAAAGCCTTTCACATGAACACCGGTAACTAAGTCGTTATGCACCAGGTGATTCATTTTTCGCAAATGTATATGCCCCATCTTTCGGTGCCACAATTGTGATTCTTTCTCTGTTGCTCTAGACATAAAACAATGAGCCTGACCCGTGGTAGTAGTTGCTACACTCATGTCCAACAGGTACAGATCATTGACTCTGGGTGCTCTCATGATATCCCATTCTTCAGGAACAACAAATCCTAGTTTCAAGATTAAACATTCTTTGTCTGTGAAGTGCGTTGTATACATCCTATCACAGATTTGAGATATACTCAGAAGATTATTCTCAAGCTCAGCAATGTAGTTAACTCTTTCAAACGTGATAATGCCATTCGATAAAGTTCCTTCTCCAACTATTCTACCTCCTTGATTTCCAGCGAAACCCACATAACCTCCATTAAAATTTCTAACATCGTACAGCAGGGCTGTTTTCCCCGTCATGTGCCGAGAAGCTCCACTATCCATAATCCAACGTGAAACGGATCTTGGAAGCTCCTGCACCAATTAGAGTATGATTAGTTGAAATAAGCTGCCCAAGCCTCATCAGACTCAGGTAACTTAATCTCATCTATACACTTTACAACCGATTTAAGAGGTGGAAAATTTTTATCATTCATTTCCAGTTTGTTAACAGTAGCCTCTTTTATGTCAACTTTAGTCTCATTTGTCTATGAAAAATTCTTTTTGGCAAAATCTTCATAAGAAATTGGAATGTTTTCTTTTCTGGTTTCATTTTGAAGAATCTTTTTAGGAACATCCTTCTTCTCTTGTGAAGTTGAAGTTTGTTTCTCTGATTTTGGTTTCCATGTTTGTTGAGATGAAGCAACCCGTTTGTAAAATTTGTCATTTTTAGTTACCACATTTTTAACAGGTTCAGTTTTGACATTGATTTTCTCATTTTTCAAAACCTTTTTCTCAACAACCATTGGAGCTTTTCCCTTCACATCATCTTTCTTTCTTGAATTCATCACAACTTCAGTCTTAGGCTTCAAGTTGATACACTTTCGTGCAATATGTCCAACTTGATTGCATTTGAAGCATGTTCGGGTGTCAACTACCCGACTTGTACCTTCAGACTGAGGCTGTGAGGCCTTCTTTTCAAAGAACTCTTTGTTTGATTTTGAAAAAATCTCAGATTCTTCATCAGAAAGTGAACTTGAACTGTTCACAAATACCTTTTTCTCAGCAAACCTTCTGTTTTGAACATTTTTCCTTTGATAATTCTTACCACCCTGATAACCACCCGATCATCTGTTTCGATTGTTGTTATAAAAACGCGGTGGGACAACAGGCTTCTTATAGTAAGCTTTATCTTTTTCAAAATTCATTTGCCTCTTTGTCTGATTTAACCCCTCTACTTCAGACAGATCAATCTCAATCAACTTGATCACATTTCTCAATTTCCCAACATTCACATTTTCTAAAGGAAAATCACGCTCCGAATACAACTTATCCGATCCTGCCATCTTGTACATCACAAGATGTGGTTCTTCACTTAAGTTGTTTTTGGATTTTGATTTTGGAATGTATTTGTCCAGAAAACACTCATCATCATCAGCTGAATCACTATCAGACTTCAAAACACTTTCAGCCATGCTTTTAACAATATCAGTTTGAACACTATCATCAGATGATGATGAAGAAAATGTCACATCAATTGACTCTGGAAGTTTTATTTCATTTGTTTCATCTTCATCATTAACTAACCCGGACTTTTTCTTTGAATAATTGTTTAAAACTGGTGGTGGAACTTGATGAAACCCAACCCCAGCTCCATTCGAGTAAACATCTTCGCCTGCTTTGTTTTTCCCGATGGGTTTAGGAACAATGTGTTGTAAAACAAAGCTTGCGGAGTTGTAACTGGTTAATTTTAGATTGATGCGTTCATTTTCAATTTTAGCTTCTTGGAATTGAAGTTTCAACTTAGCAATTTCGTCCAACTGTTTGTTGATTAACTCCTCTTTCACTCTAAGAACACCGGTCAGCTGAAGATTTTCTTTGTCCGTCTTACCATTTCTTTCATCAGAATCTTAAACCGTTCGTTTAAGCTTCTCAAAAATTTCTGAGATTTGACGATTTTCAAGAATCAATTTTTCATTTTCTTTCCTAATTCTTTCTACGTCAATTTTATCGTTTTCAATTTTCTCAGTTAATTCTTTTAATTTGTCGTTTGAAGCTTTTAACAACTTATCACGGTTTAAGATCTGATCTTCAACACTTCTGACTCTACTAGTCAGATCTTCAACTTTTGTTACCACTGAGGTAAGCATTTGTACTACAAACTTTGCAATCTTTAATGCAATTTTTGCAGTTGTTCTCAGATTTACCATTCTTACCTTACTCATGTGTATTGTTTGAACTGACCTTGTTTTTGGACTCAGTTCTAGAACCAGAAACTACCTCTAGTTCTTTTGCAGCTAGAACTTTGTCAGGTTTTCAGCGGTGAAATCCTGTGATGTATCAATAATTCCGTCATCCACTTTCTTTGGCTGCAGTTCTTTTGCTGTCTCTTTCTCTTTCTCATCAGATTCTCCTCCTCCCCACCATTCTCTCTGTCTGGCTTCTTCTTCATCAGCAAGTTGTTTGGTGAGAACTTCAATATCAACGGTATCTGGATCCACAGCTATATTCCCATTAGGATCAAGATAACATTCTCTATCAGGATCCCATCGCCTTGCTTTCTTTGCTTCCATCCAGGTGTGACAACCGGTAATTTACGCCCTTAATTACGTGATTAACAGGTGATTGACGCAACAATAAATAGTGTTTACAACACGAATTAACTTAATTAGGGCCTCAGTAAGCTTAGGAATGCTTATGCGATTCTACAGTGCGCGTGTGACGATCCGCGGAGATACTGTTGGAAATTAAACAGTAATGAACTGAAACCGTATGAAATACTGACAACGCCGACAAATATGGATGTTACACGAATATTTCATGCTTATGGAGTTTGGGTCGCGATATCTGGTCTCGTAGATATTATGGGCCAGTTTCACATGAGATGGGCTTGTGGGCCCTGGGTCCAAGCCCAAAACCCACAAGCCTAAACCTACTCATAATAGGCAAAATCTCTACAAATCTTGCAAAATATTTACTAAATCTATATAAAAATCCTTATAAGATTTTTGTCTCTAAAAGTTGAGGCAAATCTTTATAAAAATCTCTGCCAAATCTTTCCAAAATCCCTGTAAATCTCCACAAAATCCTTACAAGAGATTATTGTCTCTAAAATTTGAAACACACTAGATCCCTTCAAAATCTCACTCAGATCTTGTATAGAGATCACTATAAAACACTCAACCCTATCTTCATAAAACATAAAACACAAGGAACTCAACCTCTCTCTCTCGGTTATATAACAACATACACACACAAACATAGCCCAAATCAAACACAGAGAAATCACACACTCACATAAATCCACTGCCAAACATCCCCACCTCTCGATCTCCTCTCCCTCTCCGCTGAACTCCGGTGACCGGAGTTTAATCCGACCGGCGACAGAACAAAGATGGAGGCGGCAATGGTGAACATGGCGACACAGCAACCCCCCCTCCCCTTTTCTTCTTCGATTAACAATCGGAGCACCACCACCACTGTCCGGTGGTGGTACGGCGGCTACAGCAGAGAGAGAGAGAGACGAGGTAGAGAGAGACTCGGGAGGAGAGAGAGAAACAGAGGCGGAGCAGTGCCGCTGCTCGCGGCGGAAGCAGTGGCCGTGGTTGTCACACCCCCAAAATACCACACGCGGAAAACCCCCGCGAGGCGTGTGACATACCAGGATCTTAGCCATCAATCACATTGAACTCATAGGTATGTAAATAAAACTTTCATTGATTAACAGTAAGTGTTACAACGTTACAATATTTCACAGTTTAAAGCGGAAGCATAATTCATTTGTTAAGAGTTTATAACCACATGTAAAAGCCATTTGTGTTGTGTTATGTTTCCATGTATCTCGACCCATGACCACTCCAGCCTCCCAGACAGCAAGTTCCAGTCAATAAGCACCTAAAGACTTGCAAGGCATGTAACAACAAATCAACAACAAAGTTGAGCGAGTTCACAGTTGGGTGTTCGTTTTAAGTTGTTTACGAAAACATAGTTTGTCTTTAGTTGGCTTACTTGCCGTGGGGTTTACCCCATAGTTGAAAATACGATTAACCAGTTTACCCTGTTTCCCAAACATATCCATAGTTGGTGGGGGCTTCCCATGTGAATTACCAGTTTACCCTGTTTCCCAAACATATCCATAGTTGGTGGGGGCTTCCCATGTGAATTACCAGTTTACCCTGTTTCCCAAACCTTTTTACGATATTTAGTGGGGGCTTCCCATGTGCGTTACCAGACCGTACCATATCGACTACTACGAAAATAAGTTGTGCCCTAAGTCAATGTCTATCAGCATTGACCCTTTGCCTTTAGTCCATTAGTGCATGCCCGTTCGAATGACACGGTGTGAGGTTTGTTAAACCTAATAGCGCTATCAACTAATGACCCGCTCGCCATCGGCCTCGGCGATTAAGTCGATATAAAATGAGGGACTTCATGATAGAGTTTTGGTCCAGTGTGTTTAATCTTGTTATCCTACCCAAGGAGGACGAACGCACGTATTCTACCCAAGGAGAATACGCATAATTTATAGTGGCAACCTACCCAAGGAGGATGGCCGTACATATCCTACCCAAGGAGGATATGTAGATTCCGTTTTAGTTTATTAACCCGTTCCCAAACCACCGGGAATCCCATGCCTTGTAGAAAGTGTGAACTCACCTTTGTTTGCTCGGTATGATTTGTTTCTTATTATTCAGTTGAACAAACACGTCCTAAAAGGGTTACCGATAACGGTCAGTTTTTCATGCTTTTTGCGTACAACTAATTAACGCATTCAAAGTTCACATTAAGCATATTCATTGCTCACATAACGCACACTTATAGTCCAATTTACAACAGTTTATTCATGTATCTCGGGCACCAACCAAATGCCTAACATGTAATCACTTAAGCTTGTTATACGCATGCATACATAATCTGCTAATCCACCCTTCAATTCGGCTATTAAACATGTATGACTCAAGTAATAAAGCATGTATGTATCAAAATTATTAACACAACTAAACATTCATTGCCCATAAATCATATCAGGGGCAATCACTGCCTTGGCAGTCTCACTCGGCCCAACGTTGCTGGTCCAAGTCCAGTTATTTGTAACTCCAATACATATATGTATGCAGCCCACAATCAAATGTAAGTCCCAAACCAATAATCAATCTATATGTATGTGTGTGTGTCCAACATTTATATGCGGCCCAACCAATAACTCTAATAACTCACTAAATCAATTATCAGCCCAAACAATATACATATAACCTATTAAGGCATTCGGTCCAAACAAGAATCCCAATCATGCTTTCATTGTTCAAACAGTGATCTAAAATCACTCAAATCATGCCATCTAAGGAGTAATCAAATCATGCAACATTTACTCTTTTATTCCAGATTCATGTTCTAACTAATTTAAAAACATACCATTCACATTTATCAATTTCATCACATAATATTTGTAACCCAATTATCATGTATCAATCCACTAAACAAATAATCCTTCAATGTTTTTATAACCTATCGAAATAGCAGGATAACAACTAATTTTTATCATAGTCATCACCATCAAGAAGTCATGTAACCAATTACATCTAACCAGTAATTCGATTAACATCATAAACAATCATAAACAAGTTCGATTGACACAATCAGGTAGTTGAAAATTTAGCAAACATGAACTGAACTCACTAACCGGAAGTCTTGATTGATCAAGATGATATTGCGAATGGGGGGGGTGGGGTTCTCCAGTTGCCGCACGTAATTATGAAGGGAGTAGGGTTTGTTTTTAGTTTAGAGTTTTTATCAAATCAATTATCCATATTACATACATATACAACATGAAGGTTTGGGGCGGTTTGGGCTTTGACCGACTGGTGGGTTTGTAAAATAACAAGGAAGTCATAAATGATTAGAAGTTTGGTTATTTAAGTGGGTCGGACACAATAACTACACACACAATGCATAGTGTATTAGGCTGAGGTTAAATTGAATTAAATGGGCTGCCAAGATTAAATTAAAATAAATGGTGTATTTGGGCTCGGGTGTGAAGATGCGGCCCAGTTAATTTGCGGAAGTTATTGTACCAATCAATCTAACAAGGTTATACGAATAGAACGTCTTAACATATTAAAGAAAGATAACGAGAATGTTGGTGCAGTTGTCTGTCGACTACATCTTCATTCGAGTCTTAGGTTAGAGCTGATTGTACAATGCATGGAAATCAAGAAATCATGTTTGTCTTAATGATGATTTCGCTCATAGTGACATATGGTCATATGAGCGAAATCACCAACAACTAGATTTCGCTTATTAGGTTAAGTTGATAGGTTTTGCTCATGTGTCAACATGAGGGTTTCGCTCTTGTGTCAGTACGTATGAGCGAAACCATAAGCCTTATATATAGTGGTTCCCATGAGCGAAACCATAGACTACATCTTCATTCGAGTCTTAGGTTAGAGCTGATTGTACAATGCATGGAAATCAGGAAATCATGTATGTCTTAATGATGATTTCGCTCATAGTGACATATGGTCATATGAGCGAAATCACCAACAACTAGATTTCGCTTATTAGGTTAAGTTGATAGGTTTCGCTCATGTGTCATCATGAGGGTTTCGCTCTTGTGTCAGTACGTATGAGCGAAACCATAAGCCTTATATATAGTGGTTCCCATGAGAGAAACCATAGAGAATAGGTGTGAAGGTCTTGTATGTAACGGCAAAACTCTGCCAAATTGTCTCCAGCGCTTGTAAACTGTTAGCAGATCAATAAAAGAGACATTTAATAGTGAAATCAAGCTAAACAAAGACTGAATCAATGAATTCCGCCTCTGATTCAGTCTGAGCACTCTTCTGATCGACTCTTTAGGTCGTTTCACGATCCTACCAGTGGTATCAGAGCTCAGGAGGAAGAGTTCTTACCGTTTAGCTCGTTTTCGGTCAAAAATTCTGATTTCTACACCTTCTTTCATCATCAGATCAAGTTTTAACGGTCGAAATTCGCTCAAAATTTCACAGACTGTGTGTTATTGGACATTAACAAACCCTGGAAAGTTTCGGACCAAAATTCGGACTAGAAATGGATGAAATTACCTTTGGACTAGGTTCCGCTCATTCGGACAGTGTGTAGTTTCGCTTATATGACCATCTAGTTTCGCTTTTGTGTCACCAAAGTTGAAGGGTTTCGCTCCAAAGACCAAGTAGTTCCGCTCTTATGAACATAACTAGTTTCGCTCTTCTGAACAATACTAGTTTAGCTTTTGAGAACAACTTGGTTTCGCTCATGTGAACAACTTAGTTTCGCTCATTTGGACTTGATCTAGTTTCGCTTATAAGGACACTTATAGTTTCGCTTATTTGAACATAGTGGTTTCGCTTTTAGGATCTCTAAAGTTTCGCTCATAGGCGCAAACATCTGGTTTCGCTTATAGGGTTGGTCTGATTTTGCTTTTGTGTCGGGATTATTTGAAAAATGGCAAAGGTCTTTTGATGAAAAAGAAAACAATGATCTTAAAAGGTTAAATGATTGGTATCGAGGATATTTCAGTAGTTCTTATCAGAAATTACCCAAAGAGGTTTGGAGTAACCGGTTCAAATGTTTTCTGTGTAAGAAAGATGAAAAATTGGATGATTTGGAGAAGCGTTTTGATCGTTTGATTGACTATTTGAAGGAAAATCAAATAGTAATAACAGAAGCTGATATGGTATCAAAGTTTACTAATGGATTACCAGCTGAATGGGATGATTGTTTGAAAAATTTGAGAGAAAATTCTAGTTTTTCAAAATTATCTCTGAATAAATTCATTAGTAAACTTAAAAATCACAATTATGAAATTTATCAAAAGAAGAGAGATGTGATGGATAACATAAAAATGAATTTAGATGAGTTGAATTTAGATGTGATAAATGAAATAAACAAAAGAATCAATGTTTGTTGGGCAGCAAAAAGAAATTTAATATATGATATAAAAAGGGGTTGTTATATTGATGATAAGGGAAATCCTCTTGATTTTGTTACAATCTTTGGTGCAGGTACTTATAAGATAGAGAAAGAGCAAGTTCTAAAGAATGAAGAATCTGTGAAGAATGAATTTTCAAATTCTGAATCAGTGTGCTCCAAATGTGACAACTTTAAGACTGACAATGACAAACTCTTGTAGGATGCGGAAAGTTTGAAATCGGAAGTCGAGAAGTTGAATGATGAGAAGCAAACTGATGTAAAACAGATTCTGGATTTACAGGGAAATTGTGAAAAGCTGAAAATGTTAAACTGTTAAATGACTTGAATAGTTTGACATCAGAAAACAAAATTTTTGAAGAAAAAATTAAAAGTTTTGAAAATGAAAAATCAAAGATTGAGAAAGATTTTCAAAGTCAAATAAAAATTTTAGAAGATGAGAGAGATTTGTTTGGTAAAAACAATCTTGAAAAACAAATTGCAATCAATTCTCATCTTGAAAATATTATTCGACTTGAAAAAGAGGCAGAATGTGCTCAAAAGAAAATCAATGAATGGGAAGAAAAGTTGAAGGTGTTTGTGAATACTTCAACTATTCCTTGCCCAAAACCTTTAAATTCAGTTCCAATAAGTGACAATGTCACAAACTTTGACAAAGTCAAAGTTGAAGATTGTGATGAGAAATCTGATGATGAAAATGAAAAAATGAAGAAAAAGAATTTATTTTTGAAGTTAAAAGAAAAGTTTCAAGAAACTGTTCCGTAATCTACTGAAAAGGGAGAATGTTCTAAGCAAAAACCTTTGAAGAAGAAAGTGGAACAAAAACAAAAGAGAAAATTTTGAAAAATGTTCAAAAAGAAAATAAAAGTTCATCAGATCAATCATCCAATCGCAATCAAAAATTACAAAAAGTAAAAAATGAAAATTCAAAAATTGTTGGTAATGAGTGGTGCAGGTCGGACCACAGAGCTCAAAGGCCAAATCCAGCTTTTAGAATGAGTGATGATTACCACAAAGCCAGACAATGCTATGATCTGAGTGTTTGGTGCGAAAGTGGTGAATGGTACGATAACAGAGTGTGTTACAGATGCGGTTATCAAGGACACATTGCTGTTAACTGCCAGAGTTGGAGGTTTGAGTCAAGGAGATGCTTTAACTGCAACATCATTGGCCATATTGCTATAGATTGCTCTATGAGATCAATGAGAAGATCGAGGGCTGAATCTCAGAAGCAGGTGAAGAAACCAGTCAATGTCAAGCCCAAAGAACAGAAGGTTCAAGAACCTAAAGTTCACGAAAAGAAAGTGAAGCTTTCACAGGGGCAAAAAGACAGACTGAGGAAGAAGAGGAAGAAAGCGAGAGAATATCTTGAAAGGATTTTGTCCTCGGATACAGCTGGCAAAACAGATAAAAGTTCTGATAAATCGTCTTGCTCTCCAAAGAACAACAAATCTAGCAAAACGCATTCATCAGATACAAATCTAAGGACGAAAGAGGGAAAGAAGAAGAAGAAAGTTTGTGGCAATGAATTTGTTTCTGTGGAAACAAAGGAGCCACATTCAGGCAATGAATCTGGTATGGTAAAGCCAGAAGAGCCATGTGTTGAGGTAAAAGTTGAGAATTCTGGTCTAACAATGGATGATGCAAATTTTCCACCATTGTTGAACAAGAATTCAAAATCACCCAAGGACCGTCAGGCTTGGGTGAATCTGTTTAAATGAAAAACCTGACTTGCCGGAGTTCCCAGGTTGGTAAGCGTGGAACATGAATCGGCACATTTCTTGAGAAATTTCACTCTGGTGATTTTTCGCCTTAAATGTGGTAAATCAGGGACATTAAGTTGTACTTGATTTTCTACAAGTGATGTTTGTGGATTGATCTTACAAATGTTAGTTTTTACAAGTGGTTGAAGAGAACAAGGTGATGAAACCCCGAATTTGTGAAATGACACGCAAAACTAATTTTCCGAAAAAACCATTTTGATTAAAATAAACTTAAGTGTTTTGAAATCACTATGGGAAAATGTTTTGTCGTCAGGGGGAGTTCTGATTGTTCAAGCCAAGTGAATGGAGAATTGAAGTGATTCTCATCATGTTGTCACGTTTCTTGTACAGTTTGTGTTTCAAATTTTCCCAGAAAATCAAAATTGAGACATATTTTGATTTTAGGGGGAGTAAAAATTTTAAAAAATTTTGAAAATTTGAAAATGTCAAAAACATTGAAAAATGAAAAAATGAGTTTTGTTGTCAAAAAGAGGAAATGATAGTAGATTAGTTGGACTGTCACAGCATGCTAAAGAAATGGAAAGATAAAATGTGATAAGCGATCTCACTAAAGATGTGACGATAGGCTCAGCTAGACTAGTAGATTTGCGATAACGATACAAACCTAAAGCAAAAAGCCTAGTTCTAGTGGGAAACATGATTGAAAGCATAGTACTTAGTTTTGTCCTTCTTGATTGTGTGCCTACTCGGTAATCGCTGATTGTCGAAAGACATAAAACTAGTTAAGTTTGTGAACTTTCACAACTTTGCTGAAAAGTCACTGTGATTGTGTATTTCATTTTGCAAAGATTTAAATTTGTTTTATTTCTTTATTTTGTTTAAGCATCGGACATCCTCTGTGTATACGTGAATATCGACCTGGATGTTGTTGCCTAAACGTTTTGCTTTATTTTCTTTGGTGTTTCGTTTAAGCTTTGGACCTCCTCTGCGTATACGGGAGTATCGACCTGGTGGTTAAAGCCTAAACAATTTCAACTTATTTTATTTTTCTTATTTTGTTTAAACATTGGACTTTCTCTGCGTATACGGAAGTATCGACCTGATTGTTAATGTTTAAACATTCTGCTTTGTTTTCGCACAAATCACAGTCGATAAAAGTTTAAAGGCATTACTTGAGTCAGTGTATTGCATGATGAGGGATATGCTGAGATCGTGGGGTCCATAAGAATTTAGTGCTATCTAAATATACCTTAACGTATCGGTAAGCATTTCGAAAGTTTTTAGATTGAGCTTAAGTGGACAACAATATCGTCAATCTATGTGAATCGTTTAGAACTTAAAATGATTAAAGCTTAATGGTGCTAGTGATTTGTCTCATGAACTGATATGATCCTCTTGCACAAGCTCACAAAAATAGTGTTTGTACATTTTTCATTTCTGCATTTATTTTCTTTCAGAAAATCCAAAAAGATTTTAGTGTGTTTTAGCATAAAGTTTGTAAAATTCAAAAAGATTTTCGACAACTGATGTTGGAAAGTTGATATTCAAAATCTCAACGGCTAAACATGATGAACAGATGGGTTGGTTAATTGTTTTGAAATGTTTAGATGATTCATTAAGTTGAATCAGATTTAGAAATGTTTCAAAGTTTGATAAGTTTTAAATGAGAAAATTCTCGAATGTTTAGTTGATTCATTAAGTTGAATCACAACATGGTCTGTTGTAATAGAGTGTTTAAGTTGTGTAGGTTTCTGATCCTGTTGCTACGAAAAGCCAGGAGATGTATCAGAACCTGAGAAGAGCTTAAACTGAGAAAGCCAGGATTTGATTTCAAAGCTGATAACAAATTCCAGACAGCGATCCCAGCTCGATGATAGGGGGAGTCTGACGAGAGTTAGAACCAGAGAAAGATCCGGGTATATGATTCCAGAAAGACTTTCTGAAGAAGACCGATCAAGATTGAAGAACTGTCATGTTGAAGACTCTCACTGAAGATTCCGTCAACATTCAAGGGGGAGTCTGTTGGTGCAGTTGTCTGTCGACTACATCTTCATTCGAGTCTTAGGTTAGAGCTGATTGTACAATGCATGGAAATCAAGAAATCATGTATGTCTTAGTGATGGTTTCGCTCATAGTGACATATGGTCATATGAGCGAAATCACCAACAACTAGATTTCGCTTATTAGGTTAAGTTGATAGGTTTCGCTCATGTGTCATCATGAGGGTTTCGCTCTTGTGTCAGTACGTATGAGCGAAACCATAAGCCTTATATATAGTGGTTCCCATGAGAGAAACCATAGAGAATAGGTGTGAAGGTCTTGTATGTAATGGCAAAACTCTGCCAAATTGTCTCCAGCGCTTGTAAACTGTTAGCAGATCAATAAAAGAGACATTTAATAGTGAAATCAAGCTAAACAAAGACTGAATCAATGAATTCCGCCTCTGATTCAGTCTGAGCACTCTTCTGATCGACTCTTTAGGTCGTTTCACGATCCTACAGAGAAGTAAGGATCAAAAGATGGAACGTTACCGACCTTGAAAGTTCGGGTTGTCACATCATCTCCAACTTGAAAGAAATTTTGTCCCGAAATTTAGCACGTAGTTACTGAGGAAGCTAGTTAGGTTGCGTGGTTTCCTGGTTTTCCTGGGGTGTCACATCATCACCCCGTTGGTTTGGAATTTCGTCCCGAAATTCCGCAGTTGCTTCAGCCTCAGTAGTGGTTTCATTGTTTTCGAACAACTGGGGATATTTGTGTTTCATTTGGTCTTCTCATTCCCAGGTAAACTCTGGGCCACAACGGGAGTTCAAACGAACTCGAACAATAGGTATCCTGGTGCGTTTGAGAATCTTGACCTCCCGGTCCAAGATTTCCACTGGTGCTTCTACAAATCGCAACTAATCATCGATGGTGAGCTCCTTGAAAGGAACTGTGAGGGTTTCATCTAACAGACACCTCTTCAGATTCGACACTTGAAATACGTTGTGAACTCCGCTGAGTTCTTCAGGTAGGTTCTGTTTGTTGGCCACCTTGCCTATTTTCTCTGTGATTATGAGAGGTCCAACATATCGTGGGTTGAGTTTGCCTTGCTTACCAAAACGAACTACACCTTTCCAATGGTGCGACTTTAATTAGTACCCGATCCCCAACCTGGGACTCGAGTGGTTTCCCGCGCTTATCAGCATAACTTTTCTGGCGGTCACGAGTGCCGCCACTCATTGTCGTATCTGAGCAATCTTCTCTGTTGTGTCGATAACGGGTTCTGGGCTGGTGATTTGGTCATTTCCAACTTCTGCCCAATAAAGAGGTGATCGGCACTCCCGTCCGCACAATGCCTCAAACGGAGCAGCCTGGATGCTGGTGGGGTAACTGTTGGTATACGAAAACTCCACTAAAGGTAGATGCTGCTCCCAGCCGTTACTAATAGTCAATTACACATGCTCGAAGCATATCTTCAAGAGTTTGGGTGATGTGTTCAGTCTGTGCTTATCCATCTATGGATGATATGTTGTGCTCATGCCTAGACGTAAACCAAAGGATTTGTGCACTGCTTGCCACAAATCAGATGCAAACCGTGGGTCGCGACTAGAGGTAATGGAGGTTGGCACCCCGTGCCCAGCAACCGCTTCTTTCAAGTAGATGACTGCAAGTGTAGAAAACTTATCCGTTTCCTTGATGGTTAGAAAGTAAGCTGGTTACGCGAGACAATCAACGACCATCCAGGTGATAATGTTTCCGTTTCGAGTTATAAGTAGGCTGGCGACCAAATCCATGGCAGTCTGTTCTCATTTCCATGTGGGTATTGCTGGTTGCTGATACTTCACCTTGACTTTCCCACAAGTCAATTCGTCATTCTCATACCTAGCTAGGTGGGCCTTCTTGTCCGATTACCAGTACAAGGTTTATAAATCCTAATGTCTCTCATCAAAACCCAGACGACTAGAATGTCGAAGCCGGTGTGCTTTTCTCAACACGAGTTCCCTACAGCAATCGCATAATGAGACCCACATTCGTTCCATGAGGTAACGGGTATCGCCCGACCGGTCACAGGTTGCTTCTCCATGCCCCGCATGGGTTCAACTTGAACATCCTCTTCCTTTAGCTCTCCAGTTTGAACAGATCGAGTCTGATCAGGTAAGTTAGAGTCGATAGTGAGCTGCAAAGCTCGTGCACGTTCAGGTTTCACAGTCGTAATCATTCAAAAGTTCCATTCAGCGATGCTACTACCCGTTTAGCTCTTTCGAAACAAAGGTACACGGGAGGCCCTTGTGATCGGTCTAAATAGTACATTCGGTACCGTCCAAGTAATGCCTCCAACTTAAATCCAAGGCCCATGGTTTCCACCGCAGGTTGCGTGTCGTGCAGTTCCTCTTTGTAACTCCATCACATAAGTCATCACCCTCTCGTGTTGCATCGGTGTGTAACTGGGACTCTGATTCGGACCATCATGGTATCTCACTAAATCACCCGCACCCTCGGGTGAAGACGATGCTCGGTGCATTGCAGAGTTGGAATTCAAAAGCTGAAATGACGTCCTCCTATTTCATCTTTCATGAACACAACACCCTGCTGTGCTGAAGAGATTTAAGCCGTGCGACCTTCGAAAATCCTGTAGGCAAGCTGCAATAGTATCTAGTGAAACCAAAGAATTGTTGCATCTCTCGAATCTAGATGTGACATTTAACGAGACTTCGCGCGTAATGGCTCCTCCCACAGAAGTGCTGAAATAGGATACATATGCCACCCATGGTGTTCCATTCTCCTGGTCATGATTCAGAACGTCGTCATCAAATACGGTCGATTCATGTGATTCCCTGAAGCTACTGGTGTGTTGATCAACTCAATGATCATGGTGTATAAAGTTGAAATGGCTGCATTGCGTTTGACGTGTTGTTCTAAGAGCATTCTCCTCTTGGACTTCCATCTGATGATAGTCCGTTCGCTAGCCAATCCTCGAAATGGAAGCTTGTTCCTCGCAACTGGTCGACGGGTTGTCAATACATGGTCGAGGCAAACGGTTCTTGATTGTCACCTTGTTGAGTTCTCGATAGTCAGTGCACATACGAAAAGGCTTCTCTTCATGGGTATAGCGAGGGCTCCTTAAAGCGAAAACTCCTGTCCAGCAGTTCCTGTAGTTGGTTAAACAGCTCCTGCAACCCTCCTGGTGCAAGACGGTAAAGAGTACGAGTAGTTAGAACTGCCTCTGGCGTGAGGTCAAACTGAGTTCCTACCTAACCGTTGTAGAGATAATCCTGGAAGTTCCTCGGGCAACACATGGAGGGTAATCACGAACAACTGGTGGATCCTCGATCCCCTTTTCCTTAGCCTTGATATCAGTAACGGGTGCTATCATGGCGGGGTAATCCTTCAGTGGACACTTCTGGCCTTCACTGCTAAATTGATGCTAACCTCTGCACCACTTGGATACTTTATGACAGACGGCAACTTTCCCCTCACAGGGTATAAATGCGCGATGTTTGGTTAACCAATCCTCACTGACTACTGCATCAACACCATCGTGGATAGTGGAAGGAAGATCGATGTCGAAAACTTGTCCCACACGGTTGAATTTGCATCCCTATAGACATACGAGGCTTCAATTGTCTTGGCATCAGCCGATTCCACAACTGGTCTGGTCTCAGGAAGTATCAGGGTTGAACAGAACAGGAACGAAACGATTAGCTTCCACAAACGTGCTGGCCACCATGTTGTTGTAATCCTGGCGTTGCCCACACCAGCCCTAAATACCCTTCCATGAGCATCATTTCCAGTGTTGCTGTTTTCATTACAAGGGTTTCAAGTACTGTTGGTGCACTAAATGTCTATTGATTACGTCATAATCAAGTCTTGTGTCTAGATTGTTTGAATGTACACACAACAGGGTATTAATTAGGGTTTGGACATGTTTAACATGAAGATTTCGCTTAAAATCAGTTCAAGCGAAATCAACAAGACATGATTTCGCTTCAAACCATCTCAAGCGAAATCTCATGCTTATATATAGGTGTTGTGTGATTCATTTGTGTAACAGACTAGGATCATTGCTTGTGGAACGAAACTCTGTCAAAGTGTAATCAGAAAGCAATAAAAGAGAAGAAATTAAAGAGAATAGCTGTTGTAACTTTGCATGCATTGTTTCCGCCTTTACATGTAAAGATGAATTGCTTTGATTGACATTTTAAGGTCGTAGAACGGCCCAACAAGTACTGCCGTTGTTCCTTGGGTCGCTGTCTTCTTAACTTAATCACGGCCAATCCATGTTGTAGGCACCTTTATTTCCATACTGTAGGATAGAGTTACGAATACCTTGTTGTCGCTGTGATTGCTGCTCCCAATGTCGTTGCTTGAAACGAAGCCCTACGATTCTTCACCATCAAGGTCCATCTTTTCACATTCTGAGCCACATCCTAAAGCGCTACTCACTGTGCTGGCAGTTACACTTTCCACATTATAGTCGATTGTCATTGCTTATGTCCTGATTGATTCGTAAGGGTTGACTCCCATGAGTCGCTGACAAGGGTTAAGGATTCGATTGAAATCAATCCGCTGACGTTCGTTGCCGGAAATCAGGGTTGTCCAATTACTGAGGTCGGTAAAATACTACGCTCACCCTTTTGTCCATCGATCTAGCAAGTCGATTGAGTAATACGTGGTATGCTGCGAGAGTGTTGCAGAAGTGATCACACTTCGGAGTCTAAGACGTCAATACATAGAGTTCCATCAAACGAAGAGAAGCGAGAAAGGTATAAACCAACTCAAGGACGTTCGTGCAAGCACCTAACATTCTACACGTTTCGCTAGGCGTTCAGATGTGTGTTCAAGTAATACTCGATAGCATCAAGATTCGTAAGGGTTCAGAAAGGAATGAAAAGTTCACGTTCGAGTAGGGGACAATCATTGCTATGACCCCTATAGGTTTGTTATGTTTCACATCGGTCAAATAACGGAACGGAACCACTTTTCCACTTGCTAAGGCTCACTGGGACTCGCATGCACCCCACATTATTATTATGTGCGCACCCACAATAATATTGTGATTTGCATGCTCATCTCAGCTCCTCTTAACTCATGTCAAATGGTTCCTCGAACTCGAGTAGCAAACAAAGAGCATCACGAAGCGTAAGTCATGAATGCTTAGGGAAATACCACCCTATCAGTCACATAACACAGACAAGTAATACATGAATTCATACTGTTGGGCTAAACGTGCAATCACATGCAATATCATATGTAAGTGTTCACTAGTTATGCAGTACAATGAGTATACGAGAGACGAACCTTGCAATCTGGAGCTGAGTGTCATGGTCGTATTCACGTTTTCAGAACTGTTCGGTTATAGTTTGGTTTTACAAAAACGTTTTTCCCCTTTTTAACACCAAGTTCACTATAACCAATGGCTCTGATACCAATCTGTCACACCCCCAAAATACCACACGCGGAAAACCCCCGCGAAGCGTGTGACATACCAGGATCTTAGCCATCAATCACATTGAACTCATAGGTATGTAAATAAAACTTTCGTTGATTAACAGTAAGTGTTACAACGTTACAATATTTCACAGTTTAAAGCGGAAGCATAATTCATTTGTTAAGAGTTTATAACCACATGTAAAAGCCATTTGTGTTGTGTTATGTTTCCATGTATCTCGACCCATGACCACTCCAGCCTCCCAGACAGCAAGTTCCAGTCAATAAGCACCTAAAGACCTGCAAGGCATGTAATAACAAATCAACAACAAAGTTGAGCGAGTTCACAGTTGGGTGTTCGTTTTAAGTTGTTTACGAAAACATAGTTTGTCTTTAGTTGGCTTACTTGCCGTGGGGTTTACCCCATAGTTGAAAATATGATTAACCAGTTTACCCTGTTTCCCAAACATATCCATAGTTGGTGGGGGCTTCCCATGTGAATTACCAGTTTACCCTGTTTCCCAAACCTTTTTACGATATTTAGTGGGGGCTTCCCATGTGCGTTACCAGACCGTACCATAACGACTACTACGAAAATAAGTTGTGCCCTAAGTCAATGTCTATCAGCATTGACCCTTTGCCTTTAGTCCATTAGTACACGCCCGTTCGAACGACACGGTGTGAGGTTTGTTAAACCTAATAGCGCTATCAACTAATGACTCGCTCGCCATCGGCCTCGGCGATTAGTTGAATAGCGCGATCAACTAATGACTCGCTCGCCATCCTAATTCTTTCTACGTCAATTTTACCGTTTTCAATTTTCTCAGTTAATTCTTTTAATTTGTCGTTTGAAGCTTTTAACAACTTATCACGGTTTAAGATCTGATCTTCAACACTTCTGACTCTACTAGTCAGATCTTCAACTTTCTTACCACTGAGGTAAGCATTTGTGTAACAGACTAGGATCATTGCTTGTGGAACGAAACTCTGTCAAAGTGTAATCAGAAAGCAATAAAAGAGAAGAAATTAAAGAGAATAGCTGTTGTAACTTTGCATGCATTGTTTCCGTCTTTACATGTAAAGATGAACTGCTTTGACTGACATTTTAAGGTCGTAGAACGGTCCAACAAGTGGTATCAGAGCTCAGGACGAGGAGTTCATACTACTATAGCTTGTTTCTACTGATTTCTCTCATTTCTACTCAATTTCTCTCATACTTTTTCGATTTGAACCTTTTCCTACAGATGAAATGGTCTGATTTTCGAGTATATAGTGTAAAACAGAGTTTTAACAAAGCCTACAAAGATTCGGACTAAAATTCTGATTAAAACTTGTTAAAACTGACCTAAAACAGGATTTCACTTGAGTTAGTTCGAAGTTAATAGTTGATTTCGCTTGAAAATCAGAAGTTTTCATTTGATTTCGCTTCAAAATCAGACATTTTGGATGGATTTCGCTTGAAAATTGTTGAAGCGAAATTGTGTTGTGGATTTCGCTTGAATCTGAACTAGTCTTAGTTTTCGCTTGAAACTCTTGAAGCGAAATTGGATTGTTAGTTTTCGCTTGAAAAGTGTTTTGAATCAGATTTCGCTTGAACTGTATTATAGTGCTGATTTCGCTTGAAGTCATTTCATTTCAAGGAATTTCGCTTGAACTTGCTGATTTTTCAAAAAAACTAAAAATTTTCTAAGTGTTTGACTGATTTTTTCAGGTACGTTCACGATGGATGATATTTTCATAAACCCGTTTAGCGATATGCATGCGTTCACTTCCGAATCGTCAGATAGAAGATCTGAGATGAAAGAATATTCAAAAGAGATTTCGGAGAATTTGAAGTTTGAGAACATGTACGGGAGCCAACAGAAGCCACCAAAACTAATGAAAGTGGAAGATTATCACTGGTGGAAAAATAGATTTGAGGGTTGGGTAAAAGCCTTTGCTACTGAAAGCTGGTTAAAACTAACAGATGGATACAATAAACCTGTAAAAGAGGGAGGAGAGTTAATAGACCCAAAAGATTTTACAGAAAAAGATATAAAAAATGTTGTGGCTGAGTATAGAATGATAACATTGATCAAACAGTCAGTAAGAGAGGATATTATTTCATTGCTCGAACAAGAAAAGACTTCAAAGAGTTTGTGGGAAGCGTTAGAGAGAAAATGTGTAGGAAGTAATGAAATTGTTAAAAACAAAAAGAAATTGTTGCGTAAAGAGTTTGATTTATTCAGTTGTATGAAAAATGAGTCTGTTTGTAAAATGATTGAGAGATTCAGACATCTAAAAATGGAGCTGATTAGACATCAAATCTTACCTTCTGAAGAGGAGCTGGTGGATAAACTGTTTGATTCATTGCCAAATGATCAAGAGTGGCAATACTTCGCTCTAATGTTGAAAAATACAATCAAGCCTGAAGATTTAAAATTGGATTTGCTAATTGAAAAGCTTGAAAGTCATGAGTTGGAGATAAAGAGATCTAAAGTCAACAATCCAGCTTATCAGCAGAATGTCGAACTTTACTACAGAGGAAATGTACTGCAGGCTGGGTCTCCAAGAACAGCATTTTCTGCAGAAAGTTCAAGTTCAGTGAACAATGAAAGTCTTCACAGTGGTTTTCACAGTGGATCTTCTTTAAACACTTCAAGTCAATCTGCTTCTAAGAATTTGTTTCAGTGTAATATCGCAGTGGATTTGAAGAATGGGCAGAATTTCAGCGAAGAGTCGGCAAAACAACAGATGGTTTTTTTGGCATCTGTACTTGAATCGTATGAAAGCCTCGTTACAGGGAAGATTGGCAATACCAATTTGACAAAAGAAGATTACGATCAATTAGACCCCGAGGAGATGGAATTAATGGATATAAGATGGTGCATGGCCAGTGCGGTTCGTCGGGCACAGCGGTTCATGGAGATAACGGGGAGAAAGTCAATTGGTGGACCATCTACCAAACTGGGATTTGATAAATCCAAGGTGACATGTTTCAAATGCAAACAAAGAGGTCACTTTAAGCGCGAGTGCAAAAATGCGTATGCTGCTGATGATTCTGAAAATCCATTCAATGAAGATTACTACAGAAAGGCGATTTACCATCAGAACAAGTCTGAGCCACCAAGATTGAAACAACCTGAAGAAAAATCAAGGGCTCTTGCGGTTATATATGAAGATGAAGGTTATGACTGGAGTCAAGTTTGTCCTGAAGAAGATGCAGTTGGATATGCATTTGTTGCAAATGATGAGCATGATAATTGGTGGAGAAGAGACAGTGCGAGATGGGAGATTGGCAAATTGTATGAACCATTCAAAGAAGCCCAGAGAGCTAAAAGATGGAATGAAGAGTTAGAGTGTTACATGGATCCACAGGGTAATCCAGTAGTTGATCCATCAAAAGTGGATTTTGATGCTGTAACCAATGTTTTTCCAAGTGAAGGCACTTTCAACACAAGAAGGCTTTCTGATAAAAGCTATTTGCCAAATTTGATGAACAAGTTAAAAGAAGTTTTTGAAGCAAGTTTACCGAAGGTGGTAGAACTGAAGAAAAGAAAAGAAGAAGAATTGAAGAAGATGATTGAAGAAGTGAAGACTGTTGCAAAGCTTGCTGGAGAAGAACAGAGAGCTGAAGAAGTGCAGAAAAATGAAGAAGCTCAGAAAGAGGAGAACAACGAGCAAGATCAGAAAGTTGAGTCAGAAGAATCGGTGCTGAATGAGACTGAGGTTAGAAAATCTTCTGATCTATCTAATGTTGAAATGGTTGATGAAAAAGAAAACAAGTGCAGGAATTGCATAGAAATGTGCAAAGCCTGTACTCAAAAGGATTGAAGCAACCAAATTTGAAAATGTTTTCAAAATAAAATGTATAGAAATGGTTGAAATAGAAGAAATTTTGAAATTAAAAGTTGAAAATTTGACACAGAAATGTCAAGGTCTTGAAAAGGATAATGATGTTTATAGACAACTGTGTTCTACAAAATGTGTCGATTGTGTTGAAAAAGAATCGAAATTTCAAGATTTACAAAAACAGTATGATTCTTTAAAGTGGTCGAGTCAGAGAGTACAAGAAGCTTATGATACTTTGAAGAGCCAAGTCAAAAGTTTTGATCAAAGATTGTCAGAAACTTTAGTCACTAAAGAAATGTATGAAAGAAAGTTTAAAGAAAAGCAAATTGAATTAAACAAATGTGTTGATGAAATTGCAAATCTTAAACAAGTATTGGCTGAAAAAGAAAAGATTGTTACCAAACTTCAAAGTTATCATAACTCTTCGTACATTCTCGAACGCATTTTCAACATCACACCAGATGACAAAGATACTGAAAATTGCAAAAAGGGTATTGGTTCAGAATTTCATCAGGTACCACCACCATTGAGAAACAATTATACTTTTTATGATGAGGAAAAGGTGGCAAAGGGTTTGAACATAGCTGACCAGTTACCTGAAAGTATCGATGTGATTTACTCCAAATCTGATGATGCTAATGATTCAGAGGTGGTAAGTAAGGTTGTTGAAAGCGTTTTGAAAGATGAGTCTACAAAAGGTAAGTCTGAATCACAGGATGAAGATGAAGGAAATCTTTATGATGGTTATCTGAAAAACACAAAATCCGAGAAAAATTTGAATGATGATTCAAAAGGATTGGTTTATACCATGATTGGATCGGACAAATTATTCTTAGATGTTGTATTCCCGATTCAGAATGTGATTTCAGAGAAGGTCGATAAAGTTTTCAAAATGGTTGAGATTGAGAAGTCTGAGATTTCAAAGTTTGCTGGTAAAGGTCATAAATCTTTTTATAACAAACCTGGTTTTAAGAAGAAAAACATGAAGGCTGGTTTAGGTTATAAAAAGAAACGGAATTGGAATCAAAGTGAAAAACAGGATTTGCAACAAAAGATGAATTTTGTTCAAGGGAAAAGTTTGAAAGAAGAGGAAAAACTCAAATTTGGACAACAGTCTAATGAAGAGTTTGATGCTATGAAAAAGAAACAACAACAGGCCAAGGATGTTTCAAAGAAAGTGTGTTTTAAATGTGATCAAATTGGACATGTTGCACGAAAGTGTCCAAATCCAAAGCATGTTGATGTTGAAAAACAGAAATCTAAGGATGTGAAACCGAGGTCAACCAGATTTGATTCGAAACAAACTTGGAGGTACAATACAAACAAGTTTGCTTCAAATCAAAATTGGAAATTAAACCCGAACAGGTTTGATTCAAGACAGACCTGGAATTCTCACACACCCAGATTGAGAACAACACAAAGTTGGAGAACATCTGTTGATATGACAAAACCTCAAGAGTTTTGGAAACCTAAAAATGTTGTTCAAAATCAAAAGATTCAAAAAGAGACAAATTTTTACAAAAGAGGTACTCCGGAAGGTCAAATGTGGAGTGCTAAGAAACAAGTGACGTTGGAAAAAGTTGAGAAAGTTGAAGTCAAAATTGAAAACGTTTTAAGTGACAAAGAGTTTCCAAAATTGAATGAACATTATTGTGTTGAAATGCCTAAGGTCCAACAGACCTGGGCTAAATTGTTCAAATAATTGATAAAGTTTGAATGTGCAGGTGCTCAACGAAGCTGAAGATTGTGAGAATGGTAGTTGGAGCAACCTGGCACAGGAAGAGGTTACAGGACCCTGGTTTGGTTGAACAGGGAGTTTAGTTTGGGTGATTTCTGTACATAAATAAACAATATTTTCAAAATCCTAAAAATTGAAAAATTAAAAACCAAAAATATGTTTTTAGTTTGTTAAAATTTGAAAAACCAAAAATATGTTGTTTTTAATTTTGTTTGAATGTATGTTGATTGAATACGCCGAAACCCTCACGGCTGAACAAACATGATTACTTTCATCAGATTGAAAAACGGTTTTCAAACTGTTAAAATCAATGGGTTGTAAATCATGGGGGTATGTTATATTTTCTGCAAATCAGAGCACTTGAAGCAGAAAATGGATGGCGAGACAAAGCTATCAGTGTTGGTTGTCAAATTTTTCTTTTAATGGTTTTGCATTTTAGGGGGAGAAATATTGTTAGAAAATACAAAAACATTTGAAAATTTGAAAAAGCCAAAAACATGATAAAAATTCAAAATTGAGTTTTTGCGTAAAAAGAGGAAATGATAGTACATCAGTAGACAGTTACAGTATGCTAAAGAAATGGAAAGTCAAAATGTGTTAAACGATCTCACCGTGGATGTGTCGGTAGATTTTTATACATTTAGTAAACTTTTTCGGGATATAAACTTAAATTCACACTTGCTTATTTTGTGGGGAACACTACTTGGATATATAGGTAACCCCTGAAATCTCGTTTGAAAGGTCCCTTATTCTGAGATACTAGGTCTTTATGCTTAGTGATATCTGGGGTATTATTCCGGGACTTCTGCTGAAAGAAATTTCTAACCTAGTCCTCGAATAATACTTTCTGCAAATGCTTGAAATATAGCATCACCCTCAACAAGATGATGAAACAATAAAATTGATAGTCGCTGCTGTTGAAACTAAAAGATCCTCTAAAGGGGACACACCGAAAAGTCGAAGCCGTCATCTCTCTGCGTATCGAAAGATCGACCTGAGCTCTCACGGCCCTCGCATTTAACCCCTGACAGATATCATCTAGGTATACTCACCTGTAAGACTGAATATTGGGATCTGGATACGGGAGTATATTCAAGAGGTGGGACACATGAATGAGTTTAAGTTCTTAATACATCTAATTCGTATCCTGAATCAGTTGAACTTTGTGTGAAAATTTAAGTGGATCAGTATATCGACAATCTAAGTGAATTGTTTAATTCTTAAAGTGAAATTAAGCTCAACGGTACTTGTGACTTGTCAAAAACTGATATGATCCTCTGACGCATACTCAAAACAAAAATATTGTCTGTAAATATGTTTGTACATATTTCTTTACTGCTTTATGTTTTCAGAAAATACAAAAAGATTTTGATTTCTGCTTTATTTTGGACAACTGATGTCTGAGTGCTGAGTTTCAAAATCTAAGTAAGCTGATTGTGTTTCTGAAAAATAAAACAAGTTCATTAATTTGAAACTTGAAGTTTTAAAATCAAAAATAAAAAAAACAGTTTGTGATATCTCCAAGGTCATTAAGTTGGACTTGGATGATTAACTGTGGGGAATTTGGATGCTTATAGTGTTATAGAGCTAGTTTCCGATACGATTCGATGAAACTGCCAAATTCATGAGAAGTGTTAGAGAAGGTTTGAATTGATAGATTATAATATCTAGAAGTTTTAAATGTTGTTTCTTATAGTTGGATGAGTGATTGCAGGTTTCAGAAATTTCCACGGAAGCTAAATGTCAAAGCTTGAACCAGATATCTCAGATTCTAGCATATCGAGAGGGGGAGTATGTGAAAGGGGGAGTCTGGGTTAACGGTCAAAGGAAAGATTGAAGTTTGAAGTTTAAAAGTTGAAGATAAAGATTGAGGAAAGTTTTTACAAGGTTTGAAGAATGATGAAGACAAAGACTTGAAACCAAAGACTTCATCAACATCCAAGGGGGAGTCTGTTGGTGCACTAAATGTCTGTTGATTACGTCATAATCAAGTCTTGTGTCTAGATTGTTTGAATGTACACACAACAGGGTATTAATTAAGGTTTGGACATGTTTAACATGAAGATTTCGCTTGAAATCAGTTCAAGCGAAATCAACAAGACATGATTTCGCTTCAAACCATCTCAAGCGAAATCTCATGCTTATATATAGGTGTTGTGTGATTCATTTGTGTAACAGACTAGGATCATTGCTTGTGGAACGAAACTCTGTCAAACTGTAATCAGAAAGCAATAAAAGAGAAGAAATTAAAGAGAATAGCTGTTGTAACTTTGCATGCATTGTTTCCGCCTTTACATGTAAAGATGAATTGCTTTGATTGACATTTTAAGGTCGTAGAACGGTCCAACAAGTACTGCCGTTGTTCCTTGGGTCGCTGTCTTCTTAACTTAATCACGGCCAATCCATGTTGTAGGCACCTTTATTTCCATACTGTAGGATAGAGTTACGAATACCTTGTTGTCGCTGTGATTGCTGCTCCCAATGTCGTTGCTTGAAACGAAGCCCTACGATTCTTCACCATCAAGGTCCATCTTTTCACATTCTGAGCCACATCCTAAAGCGCTACTCACTGTGCTGGCAGTTACACTTTCCACATTATAGTCGATTGTCATTGCTTATGTCCTGATTGATTCGTAAGGGTTGACTCCCATGAGTCGCTGACAAGGGTTAAGGATTCGATTGAAATCAATCCGCTGACGTTCGTTGCCGGAAATCAGGGTTGTCCAATTACTGAGGTCGGTAAAATACTACGCTCACCCTTTTGTCCATCGATCTAGCAAGTCGATTGAGTAATACGTGGTATGCTGCGAGAGTGTTGCAGAAGTGATCACACTTCGGAGTCTAAGACGTCAATACATAGAGTTCCATCAAACGAAGAGAAGCGAGAAAGGTATAAACCAACTCAAGGACGTTCGTGCAAGCACCTAACATTCTACACGTTTCGCTAGGCGTTCAGATGTGTGTTCAAGTAATACTCGATAGCATCAAGATTCGTAAGGGTTCAGAAAGGAATGAAAAGTTCACGTTCGAGTAGGGGACAATCATTGCTATGACCCCTATAGGTTTGTTATGTTTCACATCGGTCAAATAACGGAACGGAACCACTTTTCCACTTGCTAAGGCTCACTGGGACTCGCATGCACCCCACATTATTATTATGTGCGCACCCACAATAATATTGTGATTTGCATGCTCATCTCAGCTCCTCTTAACTCATGTCAAATGGTTCCTCGAACTCGAGTAGCAAACAAAGAGCATCACGAAGCGTAAGTCATGAATGCTTAGGGAAATACCACCCTATCAGTCACATAACACAGACAAGTAATACATGAATTCATACTGTTGGGCTAAACGTGCAATCACATGCAATATCATATGTAAGTGTTCACTAGTTATGCAGTACAATGAGTATACGAGAGACGAACCTTGCAATCTGGAGCTGAGTGTCATGGTCGTATTCACGTTTTCAGAACTGTTCGGTTATAGTTTGGTTTTACAAAAACGTTTTTCCCCTTTTTAACACCAAGTTCACTATAACCAATGGCTCTGATACCAATCTGTCACACCCCCAAAATACCACACGCGGAAAACCCCCGCGAAGCGTGTGACATACCAGGATCTTAGCCATCAATCACATTGAACTCATAGGTATGTAAATAAAACTTTCGTTGATTAACAGTAAGTGTTACAACGTTACAATATTTCACAGTTTAAAGCGGAAGCATAATTCATTTGTTAAGAGTTTATAACCACATGTAAAAGCCATTTGTGTTGTGTTATGTTTCCATGTATCTCGACCCATGACCACTCCAGCCTCCCAGACAGCAAGTTCCAGTCAATAAGCACCTAAAGACCTGCAAGGCATGTAATAACAAATCAACAACAAAGTTGAGCGAGTTCACAGTTGGGTGTTCGTTTTAAGTTGTTTACGAAAACATAGTTTGTCTTTAGTTGGCTTACTTGCCGTGGGGTTTACCCCATAGTTGAAAATATGATTAACCAGTTTACCCTGTTTCCCAAACATATCCATAGTTGGTGGGGGCTTCCCATGTGAATTACCAGTTTACCCTGTTTCCCAAACCTTTTTACGATATTTAGTGGGGGCTTCCCATGTGCGATACCAGACCGTACCATAACGACTACTACGAAAATAAGTTGTGCCCTAAGTCAATGTCTATCAGCATTGACCCTTTGCCTTTAGTCCATTAGTACACGCCCGTTCGAACGACACGGTGTGAGGTTTGTTAAACCTAATAGCGCTATCAACTAATGACTCGCTCGCCATCGGCCTCGGCGATTAGTTGAATAGCGCGATCAACTAATGACTCGCTCGCCATCCTAATTCTTTCTACGTCAATTTTACCGTTTTCAATTTTCTCAGTTAATTCTTTTAATTTGTCGTTTGAAGCTTTTAACAACTTATCACGGTTTAAGATCTGATCTTCAACACTTCTGACTCTACTAGTCAGATCTTCAACTTTCTTACCACTGAGGTAAGCATTTGTACTACAAACTTTGCAATCTTTAATGCAATTTTTGCAGTTGTTCTCAGATTTACCATTCTTACCTTACTCATGTGTATTGTTTGAACTGACCTTGTTTTTGGACTCAGTTCCAGAACCAGAAACTACCTCTAGTTCTTTTGCAGCTAGAACTTTGTCAGCCATCTTTGTCAGGTTTTCAGCGGTGAAATCCTGTGATGTATCAATAATTCCGTCATCCACTTTCTTTGGCTGCAGTTCTTTTGCTGTCTCTTTCTCTTTCTCATCAGATTCTCCTCCTCCCCACCATTCTCTTTCTGTCTGGCTTCTTCTTCATCAGCAAGTTGTTTGGTGAGAACTTCAATATCAACGGTATCTGGATCCACAGCTATATTCCCATTAGGATCAAGATAACATTCTCTATCAGGATCCCATCGCCTTGCTTTCCTTGCTTCCATCCAGGTGTGACAACCGGTAATTTACGCCCTTAATTACGTGATTAACAGGTGATTGACACAACAATAAATAGTTTTTACAACACGAATTAACTTAATTAGGGCCTCAGTAAGCTTAGGAACGCTTATGCAGTTCTACAGTACGCGTGTGACGATCCGCGGAGATACTGTTGGAAATTAAACAGTAATGAACTGAAACCGTATGAAATACTGACAACGCCGACAAATATGGATGTTACACGAATATTTCATGCTTATGGAGTTTGGGTCGCGATATCTGGTCTCGTAGAAATTACGGGCCACTTTCACATGAGATGGGCTTGTGGGCCCTGGGCCCAAGCCCAAAACCCACAAGCCTAAACCTACTCATAATAGGCAAAATCTCTACAAATCTTGCAAATTATTTACTAAATCTATATAAAAATCCTTATAAGATTTTTGTCTCTAAAAGTTGAGGCAAATCTTTATAAAAATCTCTGCCAAATCTTTCCAAAATCCCTGTAAATCTCAACAAAATCCTTACAAGAGATTATTGTCTCTAAAATTTGAAACACACTAGATCCCTTCAAAATCTCACTCAGATCTTGTATAGAGATCACTATAAAACACTCAACCCTATCTTCATAAAACATAAAACACAAGGAACTCAACCTCTCTCTCTCGGTTACATAACAACATACACACACAAACATAGCCCAAATCAAACACAGAGAAATCACACACTCACATAAATCCACTGCCAAACATCCCCACCTCTCGATCTCCTCTCCCCCTCCGCTGAACTCCGGTGACCGGAGTTTAATCCGACCGGCGACAGAACAAAGATGGCGGCGGCAATGGTGAAATCGGCGACATAGCAACCCCCCTCCCCTTTTCTTCTTCGATTAACAATCGGAGCACCACCACCACTGTCCGGTGGTGGTGCGGCGGCTACAGCAGAGAGAGAGAGAGACGAGGCAGAGAGAGACTCGGGAGGAGAGAGAGAAACAGAGGCGGAGTTGGGTGTTCGTTTTAAGTTGTTTACGAAAACATAGTTTGTCTTTAGTTGGCTTACTTGCCATGGGGTTTACCCCATAGTTGAAAATATGATTAACCAGTTTACCCTGTTTCCCAAACATATCCATAGTTGGTGGGGGCTTCCCATGTGAATTACTATTTTACCCTGTTTCCCAAACATATCCATAGTTGGTGGGGGCTTCCCATGTGAATTACCAGTTTACCCTGTTTCCCAAACCTTTTTACGATATTTAGTGGGGGCTTCCCATGTGCGTTACCAGACCGTACCATATCGACTACTACGAAAATAAGTTGTGCCCTAAGTCAATGTCTATCAGCATTGACCCTTTGCCTTTAGTCCATTAGTGCATGCCCGTTCGAACGACACGGTGTGAGGTTTGTTAAACCTAATAGCGATATCAACTAATGACCCGCTCGTCATCGGCCTCGGCGATTAAGTCGATATAAAATGAGGGACTTCATGATAGAGTTTTGGTCCAGTGTGTTTAATCTTGTTGTCCAACCCAAGGAGGACGAACGTACGTATTCTACCCAAGGAGAATACGCAGAATTTATAGTGGCATCCTACCCAAGGAGGATGGCCGTACATATCCTACCCAAGGAGGATATGTAGATTCCGTTTTAGTTTATTAACCCATTCCCAAACCACCGGGAATCCCATGCCTTGTAGAAAGTGTGAACTCACCTTGGTTTGCTCAGTATGATTTGTTTCTTGTTATTCAGTTGAACAAACACGTCCTAAAAGGGTTACCGATAACGGTCAGTTTTTCATGCTTTTTGCGTACAACTAATTAACGCATTCAAAGTTCACATTAAGCATATTCTTTGCTCACATAACGCACACATATAGTCCAATTTACAACAGTTTATTCATGCATCTCGGGCACCAACCAAATGCCTAACATGTAATCACTTAAGCATGTTATACGCATGCATACATAATCTGCTAATCCACCCTTCAATTCGGCTATTAAACATGTATGACTCAAATAATAAAGCATGTATGTATCAAAATTATTAACACAACTAAACATTCATTGCCCATAAATCATATCAGGGGCAATCACTGCCTTGGCAGTCTCACTCGGCCCAATGTTGCTGGTCCAAGTCCAGTTATTTGTAACTCCAATACATATATGTATGCAGCCCACAATCAAATGTAAGTCCCAAACCAATAATCAATCTATATGTATGTGTGTGTGTGTCCAACATTTATATGCGGCCCAACCAATAACTCTAATAACTCACTAAATCAATTATCAGCCCAAACAATATACATATAACCTATTAAGGCATTCGGTCCAAACAAGAATCCCAATCATGCTTTCATTGTTCAAACAGTGATCTAAAATCACTCAAATCATGCCATCTAAGGAGTAATCAAATCATGCAACATTTACTCTTTTATTCCAGATTCATGTTCTAACTAATTTAAAAACATACCATTCACGTTTATCAATTTCATCACATAATATTTGTAACCCAATTATCATGTATCAATCCACTAAACAAATACTCCTTCAATGTTTTTATAACCTATCGAAATAGCAGGATAACAACTAATTTTTATCATAGTCATCACCATCAAGAAGTCATGTAACCAATTACATCTAACCAGTAATTCGATTAACATCATAAACAATCATAAACAAGTTCGATTGACACAATCAGGTAGTTGAAAATTTAGCAAACATGAACTGAACTCACTAACCGGAAGTCTTGATTGATCAAGATGATATTGCGAATGGGGGGTGGGGTTCTCCAGTTGCCGCACGTAATTATGAAGGGAGTAGGGTTTGTTTTTAGTTTAGAGTTTTTATCAAATCAATTATCCATATTACGTACATATACAACATGAAGGTTTGGGGCGATTTGGGCTTTGACCGACTGGTGGGTTTGTAAAATAACAAGGAAGTCATAAATGATTAGAAGTTTGGTTATTTAAGTGGGCCGGACACAATAACTACACACACAATGCATAGTGTATTGGGCTGAGGTTAAATTGAATTAAATGGGCTGCCAAGATTAAATTAAAATAAATGGTGTATTTGGGCTCGGGTGTGAAGATGCGGCCCAGTTAATTTGCGGAAGTTATTGTACCAATCAATATAACAAGGTTATACGAATAGAACGTCTTAACATATTAAAGAAAGATAACGAGAAGTAAGGATCAAAAGACGGAACGTTACCGACCTTGAAAGTTCGGGTTGTCACAGTGGTGGTGACGGTTTTCCTTCCCGGTAAGCCAAGAGTTTCATTTCTCTGTCCAACTCAGATTCTGACTTTGATTTGGTTTTTGGTTCAAGCTTCTCGGGTCAGCAGGTTCAGGTTTCGGTTTGGTTCGGTTCGGGGCTCAGTTCGGTTTGGTCAACAGATTTGGGTTATGTTCAGCTTCGGGTCAGATCTGGTCTACGGCTCGGGTCAAGTGCGGATCTTGGTTTACTCGGTTCAGATTACCGGTTCAAGTTATGGGTTACGGTCCAACGGATTCGGGTTACAAAACAACTCAGTCGGTTAACTGAGTCAACTCAGCTCGTGTTTGGTCACGTTCAGTCAACACAGCGGTCAACTGGTCAACATGGGTCAAACCTGGTCAACACAGTCAAAACGCAGTTAACTCAAAGACCCGGTAAAGATTTAAACACGCGAAAGTTTTGTTTATATTGTTAAGAGATTTTATAGTTACGCGAACCGAGCTCGAACCATCGTTTATACGTTTAGTGATTTATTTATGTTTTGACATTTTGACGAACTATATATATTGTTAATTACATAACGTTGAATTATTATTGAATTTGGTTGAATTTTGATAAAAATATCGACACTTTGATTGTCGGGATCGTCCAAAAACAGAGGAAACTCTGCCCGTTTTTTTTCGAGAAAATCCAAAAAATAAGACGCGTGTTATTATAAAACAACTTTCGGATTCAAATATATTTTTGGAAAAACAAATGCAAACAAGTGTATATTACTTCCGCTGACACTTTACAACTTACAAAAACAACGATGACGCAAACTATTATACAAAATAAATATAGTTATTATATTTATTTCAAATATCGTACAACACGAATTCTTTTACAAAATAGATATAGTTTATCTATTTATTTCAAACATTCAACGACTCGATGGTACTTTTGTAAAATAAATATATCTTTTTATATTTATTTCAAACGCCTAAACGGCATATACACATATTTCGATATTATCAAATAAGACGCGATACACAACACGAGTTTATTATATATTACTTTCGTACGAATATTCCTATATACACAAACAACTTCTCGGGGCGACAAAGTTAACTTAGTCATTTTCATTAAGTTAACAATTTACCGTCAAATCGTTCGGTCAAGGATTCGGTAGAGCTCGGTGACAGGTAGTTTAGTTACCGTGTTTATTCTAGAAACTTATAAGATATTCCGTGTTAGGAATATTGTAGAATGCATGCTAGCGAGTCACGTCTTGGAAACGACATCACGAAGTCATATATAGCTTTTGCACATGAATATTCAGGTGAGTTCATAACCCCACCTTTTCATTGTCTTACATTTTATAAATGTTTTCGGGGTGGAAAGACATGCACTTTTTGCAAAGCATACAAGAATTACATATTTCTAAACCATTTTACAAGCAAGCTTTAACTGACACAAATGGTTTACGAAAAGCTTATGTTTTATACCGGTTTTTCAAACAAGCGTATTTATCGAAATATGCTTACACACGAATTCTAGTTTACTAAACTACGGGAAAATACATGTGTTATGGTATGTTGAGTACAAAAAAATTCAAGTGATACTTTAGATCATGTCCAGAATAGGGTACCATAAGCACCATTAATCAACGTATACATTCAGACCGTGGAACAAAAGGTTAGATCTAATGGGTTTCAGGCATCCCCACTCTTGGCCTACTTCTACCAATGAGTGCTTCTGTGTCTCAGTCAAAGTCGACAAAAATGCCTAGGTTTGGTGGCTTCCTATGTCGTGACACATGTTAGTGGCCTTGCAAACCACTAGCGATCTCATACATTCAAACATTCATAGTACTCGGTTACAAATACGAGTTACAAGATACATTCAAACATTCATAGTACTAAGTTGCAGATACGTTTTACAAGTTACATATCATGCTTTCATTCAAGTATTTAAACATTCAATACAAAAACTGCATGAACGTCTTTAAAAATTACATATCATGTTTTATACACATTCAAAGCATAGGATTATACAGGCTTGATGTCAATGTCAGGGCGAACATTGACAGTGCACAAGTCTTACAATCAACAAGACTTTACAAATGCAAGGTTTTTGCAAAGACAATGCGTTACAAATACAGAGTTTTCATATAACATGACAAGAAAATGGTTTTAAATACGTTTTCTCAACAATACATCAAAAACCGATCATTCAAAAAGATTTATTTCAAATCTTTTACAAACAAACTATGAACTCGCTCAACTTTATGTTGATTTTTCGCATGTTTCTTTCTCAAGTTACTTTTCAAAGTTATGGCACGGTTGGAATAGGAGAACCATTGGGGATTCAAGTACTTAGCGGGCGTTCAATTTTCTAGAAAGACTTAGCTTATTTGCTTCCGCTGTGCAATGAAGATACCAGTCCAGTCACGCCAATGCTCTGATATTTCGGGGTGTGACAGATTGGTATCAGAGCTATAGGTTGCAGCGAATTAGGTTTCTGTAGAGATACCTAGGCTCTAACCTCACCTTTCCTCTGGGAACTTAGAATATTAAAACCTGAATACATACAGAACGCATAGTACTCGAATATGGTCTCCAACCGTTGCCGAAAAACAAACAGTCAAAATTTTGTTTTCAAACATACGCTAAAGTGGTGTTTTACACACGGTACACAAAACAGTCACATACAGTACACAAAACTCTGAGAGTTTAGGAAACATGCACTTAAGACCTTCGGAAACTTATGTCTAAATTCATTAAAGGTCGTCACGTGGGAACCGCGAATATAAACTCGGGCACACACTATATTCCATATTGTCTATGATATTTTAACTTCCCGAGCAGGCAGCCTACGCATAACGAAACGCTAGTGCACAGGTATACGTGAAACTTAATCTACATGTCGACAGAGGTTGAAGTACGATTACATACGAATTTCAAGACAAGGTCTTTGAGAAGACACGATTGAGCACTTAAGCAACGATGTTAATTCCGACAGCAGGGGAATTACCTATCAGGATGCGACAGCTTATCATGCGATCCTGCAGCGACACGAATCACAACAAGGAAAAGACGCAAGTCACCGTATTCCCCCTATTTCAGTTAACGACGAATACGCTATGTTTGACATTCCATGGTAATGTCACCTAACAACTGGTTATCACATGCAACCCCAGGTAAAGTCCTTAAATTTCTTTTATTGAAATTTCGACTTTCACATTTACTGAGTAGATTTTCGTATCTCTACTCCTCTTAATGGTCATTGCATCATGATAATTTCATTCGTTATAGCGAACACTCATTGCTTCAGTTCTTGAAAAATTCATGTGTTACGCATGCATCGTTTGTTACGCATGTGGTATTATTTCGAATAAAGCGTTTCATTAAAGTTCAAATATTATTTCGCTAAATCTAATTATTGATTTGTGATTCGAATGACCCGCATTATTGTAATTGTTGGCTTCTTTGTTATCAAGTCAACACACTTTCTTGAAATTTCTTTTCTTTTCAAGTTACATACATGGTTTTTCGTTGTGACCATGCCGAAAGTTTCCTTGTCGATTCATGTATTTATTGTCGGCTTGCGCCGAAACCAAATTCAATTGTTTGAACTTGTTCATTACACATATTTAATTCAAGACATCATATGATGTATTGAAAACATCATATTCGAATTCGTTTTAACAAGCGTTTCATTGTTCTGAGTCGTAGTAGATTTATTTGGTCTACGACTCCATTAAGTCGTTTGTTGATTTCGACACCTTGTGGTGTCAGTATAAACTTGTAGCTTGGGCTAATTATGATTGAGCATTTGATGCAAAACATAGGTGATACTTGTTCAATCACCGCTATTATTGAATTGTTTCATTCACTACGACACCTTGTGGCGTCGGCAGAACTTGCAGCTTGGGCTGATCATGATCGAGCGTTTCATGCAAAACTATTTCGTTTGGGCTTGTTGATTCTAAGCTTCTCCTAGAGAATGTTATTGTGTCTAACATTCATTTGCATATTGTAAACGTCCACTTGGAATTCTATTGGTTGAAATTCCTCTTTTATTGGACCCCAGTTAACTTGGTCAGTATGTCTCGTTTCCTTTGACATTATTCGTATTTACTTACGCATAACGTAACTCTAAGGAGTTAACGTAGTCTAAATTTCGAGGACGAAATTTTATTAACAGGGGGAGAATGTGACAACCGGTAATTTACGCCCTTAATTACGTGATTAACAGGTGATTGACGCAACAATAAATAGTGTTTACAACACGAATTAACTTAATTAGGGCCTCAGTAAGCTTAGGAACGCTTATGCGGTTCTGCAGTGCGCGTGTGACGATCCGCGGAGATACTGTTGGAAATTAAACAGTAATGAACTGAAACCGTACGAAATACTGACAACGCCGACAAATATGGATGTTACACGAATATTTCATGCTTATGGATTTTGGGTCGTGATATCTGGTCTCGTAGAAATTACGGGCCATTTTCACATGAGATGGGCTTGTGGGCCCTGGGCCCAAGCCTAAACCTACTCATAATAGGCAAAATCTCTACAAATCTTGCAAAATATTTACTAAATCTATATAAAAATCCTTATAAGATTTTTGTCTCTAAAAGTTGAGGCAAATCTTTATAAAAATCTCTACCAAATCTTTCCAAAATCCCTGTAAATCTCCACAAAATCCTTACAAGAGATTATTGTCTCTAAAATTTAAAACACACTAGATCCCTTAAAAATCTCAATCAGATCTTGTATAGAGGTCACTATAAAACACTCAACCCTATCTTCATAAAACATAAAACACAAGGAACTCAACCTCTCTCTCTCGGTTATATAACAACATACACACACAAACATAGCCCAAATCAAACACAGAGAAATCACACACTCACATAAATCCACTGCCAAACATCCCACCTCTCGATCTTCTCTCCCTCTCCGCTGAACTCCGGTGACTGGAGTTTAATCCGACCGGAGACAGAACAAAGATGGCGGCCGCAATGGTGAACACGGCGACACAGCAACCCCCCTCCCCTTTTCTTCTTCGATTAACAATAGGAGCACCACCACCACTGTCCGGTGGTGGTGCGGCGGCTACAGCAGAGAGAGAGAGAGAGACGAGGCAGAGAGAGAGAGACTCGGGAGGAGAGAGAGAAACAGAGGCGGAGTAGTGCCGCCGCTCGCGGCGGCGGCAGTGGCGGTGGTGGTGACGGTTTTCCTTCCCGGTAAGCCAGGAGTTTCATTTCTCTGTCCAACTCAGATTCTGACTTTGATTTGGTTTTTGGTTCAAGCTTCTCGGGTCAGTAGGTTCAGGTTTCGGTTTGGTTCGGGGCTCAGTTCGGTTCGGTCAACAGATTTGGGTTATGTTCAGCTTCGGGTCAGATCTAGTCTACGGCTCGGGTCAAGTGCGGGTCTTGGTTTACTCGGTTCAGATTACCGGTTTGAGTTATGGGTTACAGTCCAACGGATTCGGGTTACAAAACAACACAGTCGGTTAACTGAGTCAACTCAGCTCGTGTTTGGTCACGTTCAGTCAACACAACGGTCAACTGGTCAACACGGGTCAAACCCGGTCAACACAGTCAAAATGCAGTTTACTCAAAGACCCGGTAAAGATTTAAACACGCGAAAGTTTTGTTTATATTGTTAAGACATTTTATAGTTACGCGAACCGAGCTCGAACCATCGTTTATACGTTTAGTGATTTATTTATGTTTTGACATTTTGACGAACTATATATATTGTTAATTACATAACGTTAAATTATTATTGAATTTGGTTGAATTTTGATAAAAATATCGACACTTTGATTGTCGGGATCGTCCAAAAACAGAGGAAACTCTGCCCGTTTTTTTTCGAGAAAATCCGAAAAATAAGACGCGTGTTATTATAAAACAATTCGGAGTCAAATATATTTTTGGAAAAACAAATGCAAACAAGTGTATATTACTTCCGCTGACACTTTACAACATTTCAAAAACAACGATGACGCAAACTATTATACAAAATAAATATAGTTATTATATTTATTTCAAATATCGTACAACACGAATTCTTTTACAAAATAGATATAGTTTATCTATTTATTTCAAACATTCAACAACTCGATGGTACTTTTGTAAAATAAATATATCTTTTTATATTTATTTCAAACGCCTAAACGATACACATATTTCGATATTATCAAATAAGACGCGATACACAACACGAGTTTACTATATATTACTTTCGTACGAATATTCCTATATACACAAACGACTTTTCGGGGCGACAAAGTTAACTTAGTCATTTTCGTTAAGTCAACAATTTACCATCAAATCGTTCGGTCAACGATTCGGTAGAGCTCGGTGACACGTAGTTTAGTTACCGTGTTTATTCTAGAAACTTATAAGATATTCCGTGTTAGGAATATTGTAGAATGCACGCTAGCGAGTCACGTCTTGGAAACGACATCACGAAGTCATATATAGCTAGCTTTGCACAGGAATATTCAGGTGAGTTCATAACCCCACCTTTTCACTGTCTTACATTTTATAAATGTTTTCGGGGTGGAAAGACATGCACTTTTTATAAATATTCCGTGTTAGGAATATTGTAGAATGCACGCTAGCGAGTCACGTCTTGGAAACGACATCACGAAGTCATATATAGCTAGCTTTGCACAGGAATATTCAGGTGAGTTCATAACCCCACCTTTTCACTGTCTTACATTTTATAAATGTTTTCGGGGTGGAAAGACATGCACTTTTTGCAAAGCATACAAGAATTGCATATTTCTAAACCATTTTACAAGCAAGCTTTAACTGACACAAACAAGCGTATTTATCGAAATATGCTTACACACGAATTCTAGTTTACTAAACTACGGGAAAATACATGTGTTATGGTATGTTGAGTACAAAAACATTCAAGTGATACTTTAGATCATATCCCGAATAGGGTACCATAAGCACCATTAATCAACGTATACATTTAGACCGCGGAACAAAAGGTTAGATCTAATGGGTTTCAGGTAACCCCACTCTTGGCCTACTTCTACCAATCAGTGCTTCTGTGTCTCAGTCAAAGTCGACAAAAATGCCTAGGTTTGGTAGCTTCCTATGTCGTGACACATGTTAGTGGCCTTGCAATCCACTAGCGATCTCATACATTCAAACATTCATAGTACTCGGTTACAGATACGAGTTACAAGATATATTCAAACATTCATAGTACTCAGTTGCAGATACGTTTTACAAGTTACATATCATGCTTTCATTCAAGTATTTAAACATTCAATACAAAAACTGCATGAACGTCTTTACAAATTACATATCATGTTTTATACACATTCAAAGCATAGGATTATACAGACTTGATGTCAATGTCAGGGCGAACATTGACAGTGCACAAATCTTACAATCAACAAGACTTTACAAATGCAAGGTTTTTGCAAATACAATGCGTTACAAATACAGAGTTTTCATATAACATGACAAGAAAATGATTTTAAATACATTTTCTCAACAATACATCAAAAACCGATCATTCAAAAAGATTTATTTCAAATCTTTTACAAACAAACTATGAACTCGCTCAACTTTATGTTGATTTTTCGCATATTTCTTTCTCAGGTTACTTTTCAAAGTTATGGCACGGTTGGAATAGGAGAACCATTGGGGATTCAAGTACTTAGCGGGCGTTCAATTTTCTAGAAAGACTTAGCTTATTTGCTTCCGCTGTGCAATGAAGATACCAGTCCAGTCATGCCAATGCTCTAATATTTTGGGGTGTGACAGCAGGTACGATAAATTTTGCTTTTCATGACTCGAGTTGTTTCCTTCATGTTCACATACTTCACTTCTTCAGATCTTTTATCTTTAAACGGAACAATCTTTGCTGCTGTGAAAGCATAACCAACTGCGTCTTCCTCAGGCAAAACATCACTCCAATCATATCCTTCAACGTCATGGAAGACTGCAAGTGCCTTGGATCTTTCTTTGGGTGCTTCCTCAATCTGCTTCATCCTGGGAGGTTCGGCTTTATTTAGATGATAAATTTCCTTTTTGTAATAATCCTCTCGAAAAGGATTTGCAGTATCATCAGTGTAAGCATTTCTGCACTCACGCTTAAAGTGACCTTTCTATTTACATTTGAAGCACGTCACTTTTGACTTGTCAAAGCCTAACTTGGTAGAAAGTCCACCAATAGACTGTCTTCCAGTAATCTCCATAAAACGCTGCGCTCTTCTCACTGCACTAGCCATACACCACCTTATATCGATCAATTCCATCTCCTCGGGATCGATTTGATCGTAGTCTTCCTTTGTTAGGTTGGTGTTGCCTATCTTTCCTGCAACGAGACTTTCGTATGATTCTAACACAGAGGCTAAGAACACCATCTGTTGTTTTGCAGATTCTTCGCTAAAATTCTGACCATTCTTCAGATCCACAACGATGTTACATTGAAATAGATTCTTCGGTGCAGATTGACTTTTACCCGTTGATGATGATCCACCATGATAGCCACTACTGGGAGTTTCTTGATTTATTGAGTTTAAGCTTTCTGCTAAAAAAGCTGTCTTAGGAGATGCAGTCTTTGGGATCATACTGCCTCTATAATACGGCTCCACATTCTGCTGATAAGATGTGTTATTGACTTTATTGGATTTTTTGATCTCCAATTCATGGCTTTCCAGTCTTTCAATAAGCAGATCAACCTTCAAATCAGCTGGCTTTATCGTATTCTTCAGCATCAATGCAAAATACTGCCAGTCTTGCTCATTTGGTAGTGCGTCAAACAATTTGTCTACCAGCTCTTCTTGAGTGTAAATGATGTCATGTCTAGCAAGCTCCATCTTCAGATGCCCAAATCTCTCAATCATCTTGGAAACAGACTCGTTCTTTAGACAACCAAACAAATCAAACTCTTTTCGTAACAGTTTCTTTTTATTCTTAACTATTTCAGCACTACCAATACATTTTATTTTTAATTTTTCCCAAAGGTCTTTCGAATCTTTGTACTCGATCAGTGCGATAATATCATCTCGGACAGATTGGTGAAGCAGAGCAATACACTTTTGTTCAGCTACATATCTTTCAATTTGATTATCTTCTAAGTTCTCATAATCATCTCTCCCCAAATCAAAACCATTTTTCAAACTTCTCCAACTCAGATAAGCAAACGCCATAAGCCATTCCTCAAATCTTGTAGCCCACCTGTTGTAATCTTCAATCGCCATCAACTTGGGCGGCTTGTTGTATGTTCCATATGCACTGTCTACACTCATAGCATCCGAAAGAATTTTCTTTGCACTCGGTGTTGGTGTAGTCTCATTCGTGTTGTTTGATGTGCCATCTCCCGAACCACCGGTAAATGCAAACACATCACAGAAAGGATTCATGAAATCATCCATCTTTCAAGTACCTGAAACAGTCAACAAACACTTAGAAAAATTTTTGAAATTTTGGAAATCAGTTTCAAACGAAATTAGTTGAAGCGGAATAGCTTCAAACGGAATTCCCACTCAAACGGAATAAAGCTTCTCAAATGAAATTACTCAGCAATATCTAATCCCGTGCGAAATTAGATCAATTTCAAATGGAATTAAGCTAATTGAAGCGGAATTAAGTACTCTAAAGCGGAATTAGTAATTTCGTTTGTACTTTCAAGCGAAATTAAGTGTTTTCAAACGAAATTAGGTTATTTCGTGCGGAATTACGATCTGGTTCAAACGAAATTATGATGATGTCAGCATATTCGAATCTGTTTTCAAGCGAAATTACAAGTTTTGTCCAATTTTGATCGAATTTTAGTTCAATACTTTCAAGGATTAGTTAAAAGTATGTTTCGCTTGATTCCGTTTGAAACCTTAATTCCGTTTGAAATGATATATGTCCATTTCAAGCGGAATTATCCATAAACACTGTTTTCTCGTTTTGCGTGCCCTGATCTATTTAGTACAATACAAGACTTAATAAAGACGAAGTTAACAGACATCAGTGCACCAACAAAGTCATTGCTTATGCATCACGCCAACTTAAGGTTCACGAAAGGAACTACACTACACACGATCTGGAGTTGGGAGCCGTGGTTTTTGCACTTAAGATATGGAGGCATTACCTGTACGGTACCAAGTGCACCATTTATACCGATCACAGGAGTCTCCAGCATATTTTCGAACAGAAGGAGTTGAACATGCGACAGCGTCGGTGGGTCGAACTTCTGAATGATTACGAATGCACGATCAAGTAGCATCCGGGCAAAGCAAATGTTGTGGCAGACCCCCTCAGTCGAAAGGAGACTAAACCTAAGTGTGTACGTGCGTTACAGCTTACCATCCACTCTAGTCTTCCCGCTCAAATTCGTGACGCTCAGGTTGAAGCATTGAAAGCAGAGAACATCTTGGCTGAGTCCCTGCGAGGATCGAAGAAACGGTTAGAACAAAAGGAAGACGGTGCATACTACGTGACAGGGTGCATCTGGGTTCCATTTTATGGTAATCTACGTGAGCTTGTAATGGATGAATCACACAAGTCTCGTTACTCGGTACATCCTGGTTCGGATAAGATGTACCATGATCTCAAGACTACGTACTAGTGGCCCCACATGAAAGCTAATATAGAGACCTACGTTAGTAAATGCTTGACTTGTGCGAGAGTCAAGGTGGAATACCAGAAACCATCAGGCCTATTTCAGCAACCAAAGATCCCAACATGGATATGGGAGCAAATTTCCATGGACTTCGTTACTGGCCTACCTAGATCTCAACGAGGAAACGATACTATTTGGGTGATTGTGGATCGACTGACCAAGTCTGCACACTTTCTGGCTATCAAGGAAACGCATAAGTTTTCTACTTTAGCAGACGTTTACCTAAAGGAAGTAGCCTCAAGGCACGGGGTGCCAACCTCCATCATATCTGATCGTGACACACATTTTACCTCTGAGTTGTGGCAAGCGATGCACAAATCCTTTGGTTCTCGTCTAGACATGAGTACAGCATATCATCCACAGACGGATGGGTAATCTGAGCGCACCATCCAAACCCTTGAAGACATGCTTCGAGCATGTGTAATCAACTTTGGTAACGGCTGGGAAAAACACCTCCCGTTAATGGAGTTTTCGTATAACAACAGTTACCACACCAGTATCCAGGCTGCTCCGTTCGAGGCATTGTACGGACGGAAGTGCCGATCACCTCTTTGTTGGGCAGAGGTTGGCGACAGCCAAATCACTGGCCCAGAACTCGTCGTAGACACAACAGAGAAGATTGCTCAGATACGACAACGAATGGCGGTAGCTCGTGACCGTCAGAAAAGCTACGCTGATAAGCGAAGGAAACCACTCGAGTTCCAGGTTGGGGATCGAGTACTACTTAAAGTCTCACCTTGGAAAGGTGTAGTTCGTTTTGGTAAGCGAGGCAAACTCAACCCGTGATATGTCGGACCTTTCGAAATCATAGAGAAAATAGGCAAGGTGGCCTACAAACTGAGCTTACCTGAAGAACTCAGTGGAGTTCACAACGTATTCCACGTGTCAAATCTGAAGAAGTGTCTGTCAGATGAGACCCTCATAGTTCCTCTCAAGGAGCTAACTATCGACGATCAACTGCGATTCGTCAAGGAACCAGTAGAGATTTCTGACCGAGACGTTAAGGTTCTCAAGCGCACCAGAATACCCCTTGTTCGAGTTCGTTGGAACTCCCGTCGTGGCCCAGAGTTTACCTGGGAATGAGAAGACCAAATGAAACACAAGTATCCCCAGTTGTTCAAGGAAGGTGAGTCCACTTCTGAAGCTACTGCGGAATTTCGGAATGAAATTCCAAACCAACGGGGGGATGATGTGATACTCCAGGAAACCACGCAACCCAACTAGGTTCCTCGGTAACTACGTGCTGAATTTCGGGATGAAATTTCTTTCAAGTTGGGGATGATGTGACAACCCGAACTTTTAAGGTTAGTGTCGTTTCGTTTCGTGATCTTAACTTCTCATTATTGCTCTCCAATGCTTCATCCTACGTTAAATTTGCTAAACGTTTCATCCTATGTTAAACTTACTAAACGTAAATATAATCGGAAACTACGTGACCTCCTGGTTTGGAACACATACCACATCCTCTTTATTGAAGGGTGATAACATGTACTAAGGATTTAACCAGAACCTGCGTGATCTCCTGGTTTAGGGACACGTACCACATCCTCTTTATTGAAGGGTGATAACACTGATACTAGACCAAAATCTCTATCATGAAGTCCCTCATTTTTATATCGACTTAATCGTCGGGCCAATGGTGAGCGGGTCATTAGTTAGATAGCGCTATTTAGGTTTGACAAGCCTCACACCATGCCGCAGAGGACGGGCGTGAACTAATGGATCTGGGCACTAGTCAATGATGATAGACATTGACGTTAGGGCACTAACTTACTTCAGTCAGTGGTCGATATGGTAACGGGTCTAGTGGATAACATGGGGTAGCCCCCGCTGCTTATGGTTTGGGAAACAAGGAACTGATTAACTACTGATTTTCAAATGAACTTATGGTTTTGGAACAACTTTAAATGCACAACCAACTGTGAACTCGCTCAACTTTGTTGTTGACTCGTTGTTACATGTCTTGCAGGTCGTTAGAGGTTTAGCTGGAGCTTGCAGGGGAGCAGGAGTCGTTGTGGGACATGGACCGTTGTGTGCCATGTTAAACTTTATGAACATTTAAACTTATACTTTGGTTTTTTAAACTTTATGCTTCCGCTGGTAACATGAATTTGATTAACTTGTTTTGAACACCAATTATATTGTGTGGTTGGACTTTTATTTATTTAATTACATTGTTCAATATGATTGGTGCTGGATCCTGGTCAGTCACACCTCCTGTGGTGATACTCCGCTTGTGGATTTTGGGGGTGTGACATAATTCTCTCAAGTTCACCCTAGTGTAGACTTTTGTACGGATTCTTAAGGTTTGGTACATGTTTAGTATTTGGTTTTGTGACAATTAGAATTTATATTTGAATTGATTGATAATTGTCTTGCAGTTGAATTATATTTTTGAATTGTCGAGTGATTATAAAATTTGACTTTGCAAAACAAGTTTATGCAATTATACGTTATCTTTTGATAGGATTTACATATCCTAGGTAACGAAGTGCATTGTGGTCCGTTCTTGAGATATTGATAGCAATTGGCACCTAAGCCTTGTGACACTAAAACCGTTAGTAACCGAATTCAATTAAACCAAGTTAAAACGTGTAGAAACCTTAGTCCTTGCATTTGTCGAACCGGGAGTGAACCTTGTTCTCCAATTATAGTTTTAATAAACTAATCAGTTTTCGTGCAATTGAAATTGTTCAAGTTTTTGTAATTAAGTAATTTAGTAATATCTTTTCAATTCAATCTGACATCCTTTTCAAACAAACAAACAATTAAACAATTACGTAGCAAGCTTCATAAAGTGTGACATCTTTACAATCAATCTCGTCCATACACAAACCACAAACTCTTCGTGGTTCGACCTCATACTACCGCTAACTCAAAGTTAAGGGTAATTCGGGCTTATAAATATTATCTTTGACCGGGACGCGACATCCCGATCAAATTTTGGCGCCATTGTCGGGAATTTCGTGCCCTTTGTGTTTAGACTTTGTTTGATTTGTGTGATTATCTATTTAAGTGCTTGTTTCTTTTTATCATTTTTGCTTTTGTGTTATGCGGGTGTGTTACTTGTGTAGGTTACACGTAGTGCATGCATACACGAAACTCTGGAAGAACGTCACCGTTGGTGTTTGAACCAGAGATTGAGCAAGTGGTTAGAAGGAATTTGGCCAACCTGTTAGAGGCAACACTTGCTCCTAACTCACTCAACCTAAACTCACCTCATACCCCATCTTTTGGACATATCCAAATGGATCCCTAAAATTCCAACCAACCCAACAACCAAAACCAACATCAATACCAAGACTACCCTCCCCAAAAACCAAAATGTCCAAAACAATCAACCGGGGTGGTAACAATTCGAGACCACAAACACCACCACACCTAAACCATACCCAAAACCAAAATAACAACCAACATGCACCTACACCACCACTTCAAAACCGACCTCGCCAAAACCGTGGGGTTAACCAAAATCATGGCAATCCCGCGAACGAAGTCCAACTTCTCAACATCAATGAGTTGAGAAATAATATCCCCGATGATGAAACGTATAGTGTTCCGGGTTATCAATCACCGGAGCATGTGAGTGTTCATTCGGAATACTCAGGAGAAGGGGGAATTATGACGATGGGTTCGAAGATGACGGTTGGGGTGACAACAACAATGAGAACTTCTACAATGGTGTGGGTTTTGAAGACGAGGATATTGGCTATCAAAATGCCAATTACGTGGAGAACGATGATGATTATGGGTACGATTACGCCAGTAATGACGGTTACGACAATAACCATCAACCATGATACAATAATCAATGGAATTGGGGTGATGGCAATCTCAATAATAACAACAATAATGCCAATTAGAACTGGATTCCGTAATTCATGGGCGGGGGTAATCAATGGGTTAATCAAAGATCGGTCAATCAAGAAGTCAATGGGCAGCAAAGACGTCAACATCAATAACAAGCACCTAGAGGCGTTAATGGCTGATTTAGGCTGGTGATTACAGATAACAACTCACCCATTGCTCCCACACCTTGAGGAAGATGATCCTTCGACTGTAAGCCTAACTACATTAACATCCTACCTTATTTCAATGGTAGGACCTACGATAAGCCATATACACACTTAGTGGAATTTTCCGCTTTGTGTAGTACCATTGGGGGTCATGATTTCATCCAAGACGAAGTGAGGTTGATGTTGTTTCAGTTTTCATTGAAGGACAAGGCCAAACAGTGGTTCCTCACACTTCCGGCGAGTAGTATTCGAACTAGGGCAGAAATGAAACAAGTGTTTCTTGACTAGTACTACTCTGTAGCGAAGACCAATGATGCGAGAGATGAGATTCAGTCGTTTCAGCAATTACTAGGTGAGTTATTGCATGAAGCTCTCACTCACTTTAAAGAGCTAGTTCAGAAGTGCCCTCATCATCAAATCGACAGATGGGAATTGCTAAAATGCTTTGTGAAGGGGTTGGATGCCGAAGAGCATAAGTACTTGCAATCGGAAAGTAATGGAAGGTTATTGAATAATCATGAAGAGGATGATTGGGCGTTCTTGGAGAGGATGAGTAAGAACTCCAAGGTCGTGGCTACGGTGGACCGGGCTAAAAAGCACCCTATTTTTTGGTCTCTTCCTGGTCTCGATTCAAGTGCTAAAGATCGGATTGTCACATTGGAACAGGAATTGGCCCGTATGAAGAAAATAGATGTGGGTGCGGTTCAGTTTGCGGTTTGTGATGATTGCGATGATATTGGTCACCGAACCAATGAGTGCCAAGTGAACATGGCATAAGCCACCGAGGAGGTGAATCAAGTATATGGAGATGGGAAGCAGTTTGACATGAACTCCAACACTTATCACCCGGGTTTTAGGAACCATCCTAATTTTAGGTATGGTAACGCCTCAAACCAAATGAACCCAAATTTTGAATCGGGTAACCAAGGTGGCTTATCTTAACAAAACCATCAAGGTGGTAACCAATGGGTTTACCAACAGAATTACAACCAACGGGGTAGCCAAGGATGTCAAGGTCGTGACAACAATAATTACCAAAGAGGCTACAATCAAGGTGGTAACGGTAACGGGTTATCGAATAATCAAGGTGTTGGTGATGATTTGGGCACGAAGATGTACGCGTTAATGAATAAGATGAAAGAATCGAAGAAGGACAATAAGGTACGAGACAAGTCGCATGAGACTCTAGCAAGGCAAGTGGGTCAATTTGCCGAAGATGTGGCCTAGCTTAAAAGAAGCAGAGGACGATACCCAAGTGACACAATGGTGAATCCGAAGCATCAAGGATCGGCTTCGAAATACACACATGAGGTACCAATTAATAAAATTTCTTTATGTAGTGGTCGAGTCGTAGATACCGGTGTCGAGTCGCCACCACCCCAGCTTGTTGAAGGGGAGGTGGAAAATGCGAGTGATGATGAGGTTGATGACAGTCAAACAGGTCAAAATAAAACTTTTACTAAAAATGACAAAAATACCCCCTTTGTGACCGAAACTTTGTTGGGACCATCTAAGGAACTGGTAACAAAACGTGATCGTTAACAAGAAGAAATGTGGGAGGTTTTCAAACAAGTAAAAAATAATTTACCACTTCTAGATGCAGTTAAGCAAGTACCCTGTTATACTAAGTACTTGAAAGATTCTTGCACCCAAAAGAGGACTCACAAGTTTCCTAAGAAACTTGATTTAACCGAAAATGTGAGTTCTATTCTTTCAGGTGCACTTCTATCAAAGTTGCAATATCCGGGGGCGCCTATCATCTCCATTCAAGTTGGAGAATTTAAAATGACAAGGGCACTTTTGGATCTTGGGGCAAGTGTGAGTATTTTGTCAGGTAGTTTGTATGACCAATATGAGTTTGTTCCACTTCAAGAGGTGAACACCACAGTGGTGTTAGCCGACTTGACCCTCAAACTACCCCGTGGGATAGTCACGGATGTAATAGTCAAAGTCGAGGACTTCTATTACCCGGTGGACTTTCTAGTACTCGATTATGTCTCTTTGGACCGAACGAAGCAACCAACGGTTATATTAGGTCGACCGTTTTTGGCAACATCGAATGCCCAAACAAATTGCAAAGCGTGCATGGTTGACATGACTTTTGGTAACCGTCGGTTGTGGTTAAACATTTTTTTGGGGCTGACAAATCCTCTAGTAACGACGAATGTTATATGGCGGACATTGTTGACGCGTGTCTACCTCTATGCGACATGGTTGTCGATGAGGAAAACACAATAGAGGAATGTTTCATGTTTGACAGGTTGCATATGGAGACGAATCGAAGCATGGATGAAGAGGAGAAAAGATTGAGGTATTGGCGGTGAAGGAAGGAAGACCACCTTGGACACACCAAGTGGAAAGTCTTCCGAAAAAGATCGATACAAAGTTGAAGCCGTCGTTGGAAGAGCCACCGGTAGTTGAGTTGAAGGTATTGCCCAAGCACTGAAATATGCTTATGTGGGTGAGGGCAACACGCTCCCGGTTATCATTGCATCTAATCTAAATGGGAAGCAAGAAGAAAAGTTGATGAAGGTGTTGGTCACCAATAGGGCGGCTATTGGGTGGACCATAGCGGATTTAAAGGGTATTAGTCCCTCGGTGGTGATGCACAAGATCATCACGGAAGATGGTGCAACTCCAGCTCGTGATGCACAAAGGAGGTTAAATCCTAACATGCAGGAGGTGGTCAAGAAAGCAGTTTCGAAGTGGCTAGATGCAGGTATCATTTACCCCATCTCGGATAGCCAATGGGTGAGCCCAACGCAAACCGTTCCCAAAAAGGCGGGCATTCAAGTCGTCAAAAATGACACAGGTGAGGAGGTAGCCACTCGGCTGGTAACCAGGTGGCGTATATGTATTAACTATAGGAAGTTGAATTCCGTAACATCCATAGACCATTTCACTTTACCTTTTATTGACCAAGTAGTTGAGAAATTGGCCCGTCAAATAATTTATTATTTTTGGGATGGCTATTCTGGTTACAATCAAATTGTCATTCATCCGGAAGACCAGTCAAAGAGCACTTTTACTTGTCCGTATGGCACACTCACATTTAGGTGAATGCCATTTGGTCTATGTAATGCCCCCGCCACCTTTCAAAGGTGTATGATGAGTATCTTTTCGGATATGGTGGGGGAGTCTTTGGAAATCTTCATGGATGATTTCTCGATTTTTGGGTCATCTTTTGATGCTTGTCTTGATCAATTAGAAAAGTTTTAAAATGTTGTGCCCAAACTAATTTGGTCTTGAGTTGGGAAAAGAGCCATTTTATGGTTCAAGAGGGGATTCTGTTGGGACACATTGTTTCAAGTCGTGGGACAGTACAAGTCATCTCTACATTACCCTATCCCACGAGTGTTAAGGACGTAAGATCATTTTTGGGTCATGCGGGGTTTTATAGGAGGTTCATTACAGGGTTTAGTGATACCACGAAACCATTATGTACTTTGTTATTAAAAGATCAACCCTTTAACTTTAATAAAGATTGTGAAAATGATTTTAACATTTTAAAACAAAAATTGGTTGAGACCCCAATCTTGCAATCACCGAATTGGTTTTTACCATTCGAAATCATGTGTGATGCAAGTGACTATGCAGTTGGGGCCGTGTTGTGTCAACAGTTAGAGAGAAAACCGGTTTCCATATACTACGCGAGTAAGACTCTTTCGGATGCACAGTTGAATTATATAACAACCGAAAAAGAGCTACCCGTGGTGGTCTATTCATTAGATAAATTCCGGGCATATATAAAGGGTAGTAAAGTGATTATATATTCTGACCACACTGTTATCAGGTAACTCATGGTAAAGAAGGATGCGAAACCGAGATTGATTCGATGCGTTTTGTTGCTACAAGAATTTGACCTAGAGATTAAGGACAATAAGGGTAGCGAGAATGTGGTGGCAAACCACCTGTCCCGTTTGTTGGTAGAGGAGGGCCCTTCGACTGCAGAGATTAACGAGACCTTCCCCAATGAGCATATTTTACATGTTTCTACATTACCTTGGTTTGCTAATATTGCACATTATTTGGTTATAGGTGACCTACCCGCTCATTAGGATAGGCAGAGGAAATTGCATTTTCTCTCACAAATCAAGTACTACAAGTTAGAGGAGCCGGACTTGTTCAAGATTTGTGCGGATCAAGTCATGCAGAGATTGTTGGTGCATAAATGTCTGTTAACTTCGTCTTTATCAAGTCTAATGTCTAGATAGGAGAAACCAGTGCTCAATAGGTTAGAAAACAGGTTTTTAGTGTAAATAGGTGATTTCGCACGAAATAGCTAAAGCTATTTCTCACGAAATGAGAAGCACTCATTTCGTACGAAATGAGCTTTTCCTGTTTCGTACGAAATAGCACCTCTATATATAGTGGAGCATGGTTCATCATTTGTAACGTTCAGGATTTCAGAGCCGAGGTGCTGCCAGTTTGTCAAACGATTTGTAAAGCTTTGAAATCAGTAATAAGAAGATAATTAGGAAGAATCAAGCTGTAATCAAGTCTATATCATTGATTCCGCCTTTGATATGGACCGTGTACTCTTCTGATTGACTCGTTCGGGTCATACAATGATCCAACAAGTGGTATCAGAGCTCAGGAAGAAGAGTTCATACCAATTCAGCTTGTTTTTATCAGAATCTCTCACTTCTACTCATTCTTTTCATAATTAATTGAGATTTAACGGACAAAATGGTTTGAATTTCACATATATCACGTAAAACACAGTTTTAATGAATCCTTGAAAGAATTGGACCTAAAATCGAACAAAAACCAGATCAATTTGACAAAATGGTGCCCGATATGCTGACGTCATCATCATTTCGTATGGAATAGTTATCATCATTTCGCACGAAATCAGCTTATTGATCCTCATTTCGGACGAAATTAACCAACTGAAACTCATTCCACACGAAATCAATCTTGTCGAGTTCTTTTCGTACGAAATCAGCATTTTGACCCTATTTCGCACGAAATCAACTTTCTGGAACTTCATTTCGCACAGAATCAACCTCAAAACTCTATTTCGTATGAAATAGACATCCTATTTCGTACCAAAGCTGCTATTTCGCACCAAAAGGGTATTTCGTGTGAAGACCATTTCGTGTGAAAGCTTATTTCGCATGAAAACCATTCCGCTTGAAGTCATTCCGTTTGAAGACTGTTCATTTCGTTTGAGATTCCTTTCGTTTGAAACTCATTTCGCGTGAATCATTTCATTTGAAATTGTTTAAAATCCGAAAATTTTTCTAAGTGTTTGTTGATTGTTTCAGATACTTGAAGATGGATGATTTTCTGAATCCGTTCAGTGATGCTTTTGCTTTCACGGGAAGCACAGGAAATGATACAACAAACAACACAAATGAAAACGCACAAACAAACCCGAGTGCGAAGAAAACCCTTTCTGATGCTTTGAGTGTAGATAGTGCCTATGGCACTTACAATAAACCGCCCAAGCTAATGGCAATTGAGGAATACAATAGATGGGCTAGTCGGTTTGAAGAATGGCTGAAAGCTTTTGCATACCTAAGCTGGAAGAGCATGAAGAATGGTTTTGATATGGGAAGAACAGATTATGAAAATATAGAAGAGAATCAAATAGAAAGATTTGTGGCTGAACAGAAATGCATCGATGTGACACCTGTGTCACTTCAATCATCAAAAAAATACCAAACCAATGAAATATTGTATTTCATACTTGGGATTTGTAAAAATATGTGTATCGTTTGCACATATCAATTCTTATTCGATTTCAAGCTTTAAATCGCTTTCTGGAAGGTTATACACGCACTGATGCGTAAATATAACCAGTTTAATGCAACGAACACTCTGGAATAGTGAAATAGGCTTAACATACCTTAAATAACCTCCACATAACTTAGAAATAAGTTTTGGATGGTTTGGTGTGTTGAAATCAAGTTTGTTCAATCGTAGGGACTAATTGTGTCAAACTGTGAAACTATACCGATTTGTATAGTAACGAACCATCTGGAACTTGATCATAAGTTAAACATACTCTAAATATCCTTTACATAGCTTAGAATTAGGCTTTGAGGGGTTCGGTATGCTAAAATAAACTTTATTGATCAATTGGGACTAAAAGCTTCAAAAAGTGCACAAGTTTGCATTTTCGCGCATATCTTACGTTCCAAATATATCCGGACATCCAAAAATTTATGTAATCATTAAAATATTTTATTTTAATGATTGGCATGATAAAATTTCGTTCGTCGCTTAATTTGGATCGTTTTTGCGTTCGTTACGACTTCCGTCGTAATTAACCGAACAACGCAATCGTACGACCAAACGAACCGACATCCGAGATATTTTTGAGAATGTTTTGAGTTCCCTATACTTTAACATCATTTTAGAGCCTTGAAATGAGGTTAACGGGGCTTAAACATGTCAAAAATAAGCCGAAATCCAAGATTCTGAAGTGCAGGGACCTGTTTTGACATTCTGCCAAACTTCCTTACATGGGCCGCAAAAGGATTGATGTGTATGTTACACGGGCCTCATGCCATGTCAGACAGAAACATTGAATCTGGTCATTTAGCTCAATTTTGATGGTTTTGATCTATGGTTTTCAATGCTATGGGCTGGTTTGTGTGGAGAACAAGTCCCCCAATCATTCTTTGACAATTGTATGGCCAAGATCATTCCCTCCTTGCCAAGAAACGATCCTAACGGTGGTCCATCTCCTATAAATACCCCCATGGTTTCACTTCTTCCTCACACAAATCTGATCTAATGTGCTCTAAGTTGAAGCCTTTGCTTTATACCTGAGCTATTTGGATCAAGATTTGCTTGCGGGGACCCTTTGTAAGTATTCCTTCGTTCTTTTATCGCTTATCGAGTCCGAAAGTCAAACTGTGTTTGACTTTCTGCATTGACCAGTTTATGGTCAACGCGAAGTTCGTTTGAACTTCATAACGTGAGCGTAATCACGATGGTTATAGTCACTAGTGACTATACCTACTGATTACCACGTTATCTAGGTTAGTGACGAGTCGTAGTTTCGGCCAAAATGCGTATTCTCGCGTATTTTGTAACCAAACTACTTTAAGGTATCAAAACCGTTTGTTTTGATACCAAACCTATTTTCTAACTTAACTAAACATGTATTAGCATATTTAGCTCGTCACTTTTTAGTTTAGTGCTTATGTAGAGTCGTAAGTCAAGCGGACTAAACACACGCATAGACTTTCGAACATGACCCGTTTGGTCGATCATTAGGATCCGACCAAACATGTTTAGTGACCATAGTTGTATATAGAATAACCTTCCGATGTTATACCTTATAGTCACCTAGTTTAAGTAGTTGTATGATAGGTAGTTTATATGCCTTAGATAAATTACCAAAATGCCCTTTTCATGCGTAATTGGTAATTAAGCATATGTAACCTAAACTTTCATCTCGTAACTGATCATGTAACATATTTAAACATGACTTGGCATATAATACTTGTCATAGGACTAGTTAGACGTCTCGAACGTGTTTTACGCAAACGACGCGTTAAAGTAGCATAAGCTACCTAAACAGGTCGTGATGGGTCGTAAGCACTTAGGATATGTTTCATTTTAGTATGTAGGCCTTGTTAAACCATATCATATGAGTTCCCATGCTCATTTGGTTCAAGGGACCTCATACAATCTGATCTCCCGATTTAGGTCCGGTTTATTTATGTAGTTACCTATATTAGGTGCCGTTTGATTCCGTGCTCCCTCTCGCTTGCTTGGTAGTTGTTCAAGACTCCTAAGCACTCTCAAGTGAGTACATAGTCCCCTCTTTTACTATTTTCAATGTTTTGGGGTGAACCATGTGTACCTATTTGTTATGTTCACGATTTCAAAGTATAATTGATTATACATATTAGTACTCATCTTTTGACAAATTGAATGATTATTTATGGTTTAAACACTGATTTTTCAAAGATTATAAAATTAATTGTTGGATTGTACCTATTTATTGTTCACCAGACCGATTGGTAGTATGATATAGCGCTATAGGATTTGACACCCCATTCCTGTTGTCATGGAATGTCTGAAACCAATTTGTTTCTCCATCCAAATAGGAATTGCCTTTGTGGTATTTCTATAGTCTCAAAGGTGTATTTTGATGCACTAGGTCTGAATGAATTCTTAAATCACATTATTTTTGTATATTAAGTTATACTCCCAAAAGTATAGTTTGATATGCTCTCATATGTGATATTGTACAAAACTAATATATATTTTGTTAATCATTAAAACATTGTTTGATATGTTATTCTCAAAATCCAAAGCATAGTTTAATATGTTATTTATAAATCCAAAGTATACTTTTGATATACTATTGAAAATTTATTTATTTTAACAACTAAAGTATATTTAATATACTATTTACTTAATGACTGGTTTTTGGTTAGTGTTTAGATAACGGGACGGGTGTAATTTGATGAAAACATGGTAGATACGCCGCTGGTACTTCTTATATATAAGTGTTTTCATTACATTACATACCGTGGCGTTATTTAGTACACTTGGGTTAACGACTTTGGAACTGAAATATATTTTAATATATTACTTATTCAACTTTCTTAAACCAAAGTATATTTTTATATATACTATGAATCTTTTTATCAAAATATTGTTTTTCAAACAATATATTTTTATACAAACTTATTCTACTTACTTATTTAATTTCCTATGTATTATTATTTTATATCATCTGATTTCTTATAAATGATTTATAAAAGAAAACCTTTTACAAGGATCATGACTACTTTTATTAAAACTTTTTCTTTAAACTCATAAGTCATGAATCCTAATTACAATAAAACCTATGTATCTCACATGCATTTTTATGCTGACGTACCTATTTTTACACATGTTTCAGGTGCTGCTTTGTGATGATTGATGATATATGCTACACTTAGGATGGACTCGTGCCTTAGCGACTTTAAAATTTGAAAGATAATAGTTGTACTTATTTGATTATATTAAAACAATGAGTTCATTTATTCAATAAAACGAAATTTTTTGTTCCATGGTTGTGAAACAATAATTCTGTTACAACACTCCCCGACGTTTCTGCCACGTTTGGTTGATTTACGTGGTCGGGGTGCGATAGAAAAGTTGGTATCAGAGCCAATGGTTATCGGGAATTAGGTTATTAGTGATGCTTTGACCTAGACTATAACCTTCCTAGGACCCTAACGCGAGTTATCTCGTGTTTAGTCTTAAAACAATACCGTCACTTATCCTTAGGTGACAACCACAATAAGAGCACAAATTTTGAATCCGCTTTGAAAACTAATCATCTGTTCTAGGATGATTGATTACTAGGTTTTGAACCTTCAAAGTTTTCAAAATCTCGTCAAAGTTGGGTCTAAATAATATAAACACGTGCAAACTGGAAGGGTGGGTGCCTGTACCCTGGGTCTTCTGTCTAAGGCTAGAGTGTTCGTACAAATTCGCAGTATCGGACCAGTCACTCTTACCTGGGAACTCTTAGGGTGAGTGTCCACTTATAGGCGAGTATGTCTTCGCGATACATTATACTGACCCATTTACTTTGATTAGTCACCGTCTCATTTGTTTCCCTTAGGTAACAAACAAATGATCGCAATTTTATGCATTGTTATTCTGTTTCCATTTCCCTTGTTTCCTCCCATGTCTCCCATTTTCTTCATGGTGCATCTTCATCGCAACAACAATGTCCGAACTAGGTGCTGCAATTGTCCATCAATTACGCGTCGTACTACCAGAAGGCCATTGATTTAGCTATCACCGTGACTCGTCTCAGGGATGAAGCCATACAAGGGAACCACTCCTTAGAGCAATCAATGCAACCGTCATCATCCGAATCAGATACTCTATTTCAAATGTACCCACGGTGGACGATGGGGACATTTGGTTAACATGTGCCGCTTTGCAATCCAAAGCAAAGCTGTTACAAATCCTGCTGCTGCTCAACCTTCAAACTCTGCTTCATATGTCGCTTGGCATATCCAGCACCTCAACCTCATGAACTTTCTACCTTGTGTATCGACTTAAGCACGCCTAGTGCAAGGTGTCAAAACACCTCTCGTTACACAAAATTCCAAATTCCAGAATAGGATCTTTCTTTCCTCATAATTAGATCCTTATGGATGATTATCAATCAAATCGGAGACCTAAATTGAATTATTTGTATGCCTTAATACGTATATTACGATTCAATAAGGATAAATCCGAATTCCTATTAAGATCTTTATATCTCCATAGTTAGATTATTATGTTTAAAGTGCCAAATGAAATCCACGGATTGGATTCCTGGTGTGCTTTAAATACCCGTGTCCAAAGATAACAAATTAAAGATCAAGTTAACTAATTATGTGAATATGTGCTTATGTGTTTTCTTATATGTTTTGTGTTTTTATGTGATCCATCCAAATCCTCGTAGAATCTTCCATATCTCATATGAGGGATTCATAGTGGGATATCCAAAGGTACTATCTTAAATCCTTAATGGACTTCTACGTTGTAGTAAAGTCCCTTGGGTTTTAAAGTACTATTCTATAATTGGACCCCTTGAGTGGTCTAGTTAAATAGATTGATTTGAAAATCTGGTTAGGAATATCATGTGATGATATAACTGAAAAGATCCCTTAAGTGGTCTATTTAAGGAGATCGTACGACGGTCTAGTTAAGAAGATCATGTGTTGATCTAGTTAAAAAGATCGTTCATTGATCTAGTTAAAAAGATCCTTTGGTGGTCTAATCAAGTCGCTTCATGTTTATTCGATTGATTTTTTTTCCCCCACGCATTATGAAATGAACTGTGCGGACTGTGCAAGGAATTACGTAATCATGGAGGCCTACATAATTATGGAATTCAGTGCACAGAAACCACAGGAAGTTTTGTCATGTGTTAAGACCTATAGTGATAAGAGTAATGATACGGGAGAAGTCTTAGACCTTGACCGATATCATTTTATCTTACACTCCCCAATTCTGATTTCAAGCACACACAAGTTTCCTATGATAAGTCTTCATGAGAAACGTTCTTCTGTCCGTAGTTCGAAACTCCATGTTTTGTTACTACAAGGACTTCACTTTGAGGGTTGACAATTTCTCTAAGAATCCTAACATGGCCCAGATTTTTACTTAAGGGTTCAATGGATTTATTGGAAAGCGAGACCGTCACAGCTGTCTTCACAAGTTTCCTCTAGAATTAAATTCCGGGACGAAATTTCCTAAAGTAGGGGAGACTGTGACACCTGTGTCACTTCAATCATCAAACAAATACCAAACCAATGAAATATTGTATTTCATACTTGGGATTTGTAAAAATATGTGTATCGTTTGCACATATCAATTCTTATTCGATTTCAAGCTTTAAATCGCTTTCTGGAAGGTTATACGCGCACTGATGCGTAAATATAACCAGTTTAATGCAACGAACACGACAGAATAGTGAAATAGGCTTAACATACCTTAAATAACCTCCACATAACTTAGAAATAAGTTTTGGATGGTTTGGTGTGTTAAAATCAAGTTTGTTCAATCGCAGGGACTAATTATGTCAAACTGTGAAACTATACCGATTTGTATAGTAACGAACCTTCCAGAACTTGATCATAAGTTAAACATACTCTAAATATCCTTTACATAGCTTAGAAATAGGCTTTGAGGGGTTCAGTATGCTAAAATAAACTTTATTGATCAATAGGGACTAAAAGCGTCAAAAAGTGCACAAGTTTGCATTTTCGCGCATATCTTACGTTCCGAATATATCCGGACATCCAAAAATTTATGTAATCATTAAAATATTTTATTTTAATGATTGGCATGATAAAATTTCGTTCGTCGCTTAATTTGGATCGTTTTTGCGTTCGTTACGACTTCCGTCGTAATTAACCGAACAACGCAATCGTACGACCAAACAAACCGACATCCGAGATATTTTTGAGCATGTTTTGAGTTCCCTATACTTTAACATCATTTTAGAGCCTTGAAATGAGGTTAACGGGGCTTAAACATGTCAAAAATGAGCCGAAATCCAAGATTCTGAAGTGCAGGGACCTATTTGACATTCTGCCAAACTTCCTTACACGGGCCGCGTAAGGATTGATGTGTATGTTACACGGGCCACGTGGCCATGTCAGACAGAAACATTGAATCTGGTCATTTTGCTCGATTTTGATGGTTTTGATCTATGGTTTTCAATGCTATGGGCTTGTTTGTATGGAGAATAAGTCCCCCAATCATTCTTTGAAAATTGTATGGCCAAGATCATTCCCTCCTTGCCAAGAAACGATCCTAATGGTGGTCCATCTCCTATAAATACCCCCATGGTTTCACTTCTTCCTCACACAAATCTGATCTAATGTGCTCTAAGTTGAAGCCTTTGCTTCATACCTGAGCTATTTGGATCAAGATTTGCTTGCGGGGACCCTTTATAAGTATTCCTTCGTTCTTTTATCGCTTATCGAGTCCGAAAGTCAAACTGTGTTTGACTTTCTGCATTGACCAGTTTATGGTCAACGCGAAGTTCGTTTGAACTTCATAACGTGAGCGTAATCACGATGGTTATAGTGACTAGTGACTATACCTACTGATTACCACGTTATCTAGGTTAGTGACGAGTCGTAGTTTCAGCCAAAATGAGTATTCTTGCGTATTTTGTAACCAAACTACTTTAAGGTATCAAAACCGTTTGTTTTGATACCAAACCTATTTTCTAACTTAACTAAACATGTATTAGCATATTTAGCTCGTCACTTTTTAGTTTAGTGCATATGTAGAGTCGTACGTCAAGCGGACTAAACACCCGCTTAGACTTTCGAACATGACCCGTTTGGTCGATCATTTGGATCCGACCAAACATGTTTAGTGACCATAGTTGTATAGAGAATAACCTTCCGAGGTTATACCTTATGGTCACCTAGTTTAAGTTGTATGATAGGTAGTTTATATGCCTTAGATAAATTACCAAAATGCCCTTTTCATGCGTAATTGGCAATTAAGCATATGTAACCTAAACTTTTGTCTCGTAACTGATCATGTAACATATTTAAACATGACTTAGCATATAATACTTGTCATAGGACTAGTTAGACATCTCGAACGCGTTTTACGCAAACGACGCGTTAAAGTAGCATAAGCTACCTAAACAGGTCGTGATGGGTCGTAAGCACTTAGGATAGGTTTCATTTTAGTATGTAGGCCTTGTTAAACCATATCATATGAGTTCCCACGCTCATTTGGTTCACGATACCTCATACTATCTGATCTCCCGATTTAGGTCCGGTTTGTTTATGTAGTTACCTATATTAGGTGCCGTTTGATTCCGTGCTCCCTCTAGCTTGCTTGGTAGTTGTTCAAGACTCCTAAGCACTCTCAAGTGAGTACATAGTCCCCTCTTTTACTGTTTTCAATGTTTTGGGGTGAACCATGTGTACCTATTTGTTATGTTCACGATTTCAAAGTATAATTGATTATACATATTAGTACTCATCTTTTGACAAACTGAATGATTATTTATGGTTTAAACATTGATTTTTCAAAGATTATAAAATTAATTGTTGGATTGTACCTATTTATTGTTCACCAGACCGATTGGTCGTATGATATAGCGCTATAGGATTTGACACCCCATTCCTGTTGTCATGGAATGTCTGATACCAATTTGTTTCTCCATCCAAATAGGAATTGCCTTTGTGGTATTTCTATAGTCTCAAAGGTGTATTTTGATGCACTAGGTCTGAATGAATTCTTAAATCACATTATTTTTGTATATTAAGTTATACTCCCAAAAGTATAGTTTGATATGCTCTCATATGTGATATTGTACAAAACTAATATATATTTTGTTAATCATTAAAACATAGTTTGATATGTTATTCTCAAAATCCAAAGCATAGTTTAATATGTTATTTTCATAACCAAAGTATAGTTTAATATGTTTTTTATAAATCCAAAGTATACTTTTGATATACTATTGAAAATTTATTTATTTTAACAACTAAAGTATATTTAATATACTATTTACTTAATGACTGGTTTTTGGTTAGTGTTTAGATAACGGGACGGGTGTAATGTGATGAAAACATGGTAGATACGCCGCTGGTACTTCTTATATATAAGTGTTTTCATTACATTACATACCGTGGCGTTATTTAGTACACTTGGGTTAACGACTTTGGAACTGAAATATATTTTAATATATTACTTATTCGACTTTCTTAAACCAAAGTATATTTTTATATATACTATGAATCTTTTTATCAAAATATTGTTTTTCAAACAATATATTTTTATACAAACTTATTCTACTTACTTATTTAATTTCCTGTGTATTCTTATTTTATATCATCTGATTTCTTATAAATGATTTATAAAAGAAAACCTTTTACAAGGATCATGACTACTTTTATTAAAACTTTTTCTTTAAACTCATAAGTCATGAATCCTAATTACAATAAAACATATGTATCTCACAGGCATTTTTATGCTGACGTACCTATTTTTACACATGTTTCAGGTGCTTCTTTGTGATGATTGATGATATATGCTACACTTAGGATGGACTCGTGCCTTAGCGACTTTAAAACTTGAAAGATAATAGTTGTACTTATTTGATTATATTAAAACAATGAGTTCATTTATTCAATAAAATGAAATTATTTATTCCATGGTTGTGAAACAATAATTCTGTTACAACACTCCCCGACGTTTCCGCCACGGTTGGTTGTTTTATGTGGTCGGGGTGTGACAATCGCCTTACTTCATCAATCTGTGAGGGATGACATTATATCATTGATTGAGTACAAAGATTCCAGAGATCTATGGGAGAAACTGAAAATAAAATGTGTGGGTAGTGCTGAAATTGTTAAAAACAAAAAGAAGTTGTTAAGAAAAGAATTCGATTTGTTTGGGTGTTTGAAAAACGAATCTGTGACAAAGATGATTGAAAGATTCGGTCATTTAAAGATGGAGCTTGCAAGACATGGAATCGTGTATACTCAGGAAGAATTGGTTGACAAACTGTTTGACTCACTGCCTGATGAGAAAGACTGGTAGTACTTTGCTTTAATGATAAGGAACACGGTGAAGTCAACTGATCTAACCGTTGATCTGTTAATCGAAAGATTGGAGAGTCATGAATTAGAGATCAGGAAAACGAACAAAGTCAACAATTTCTCATACCAGCAGAATGTTGAGTTATATTATCGAGGAAGTATGATCCCGAAAACCATGTCACCGAAGACAGCTTTCTCTGTAGAAAATGCAAACATGTCAAGTCAAGAAAGTCCGAGTAGCGGCTATCATGGAGGGTCATCATCAACTGCTCCAAGTCAACAACAACAGTCAGCTTCAAAGAATTTATTTCAATGCAATATAGCTGTAGACCTCAAAAATGCTCAAAACTTTAATGAAGAATCTGCCAAACAGCAAATGGTGTTTTTAGCATCTATTTTAGAATCTTATGAAAGTCTTGTTGCAGGTAAAATCGGAAACACCAACCTCACCAAGGAGGATTATGATCAAATCGACCCAGAAGAGATGGAGTTGATAGATATCAGGTGGTGTATGGCGAGTGCAGTCAGAAGGGCTCAAAGATTCATAGAGATAACAGGCAGACACTCAATTGGCGGACCTTCAACAAAGCTTGGTTTTGATAAATCAAAGGTCACGTGCTTTAAATGTAAACAAAAGGGGCATTTTAAACGTGAATGTAGAAACGCATCTGCTGATGATACTGCAAATCCTTTCCGTGAAGATTATTACAAAAGAGAAATCTATCATCAAAACAAGTCTGAACCTCCCAGAATGAAGCAAATAGAAGATGCTCCCAAATAAAAGTCTAGAGCACTTGTTGTTATCCATGACGATGAGGGATATGATTGGAGTGATGTGTTACCGGAAGAGGATGCAGTGGGGTATGCGTTTATGACAAAAATTGTTCCTTTCAAAGATACCAGAACAGAAGAAGTGAAATACATCAACAGAAAGGTGTCAGCCCAATTCATGAAAAACAGAATCTATCAAACATGGAAAGAAGCAGAAAGAGCAAATAGATGGGATGCTGTTAGAGAATGTTATCTAGATCCCAAAGGAAACATAGTTGTTGATCCTGATTCTGTCAGTGTTGAAACTTTCACCGAGCAAATTGCAGAAGAAGAAGAAGCAAGACAAAGAATGTGGTGGGGAGGAGGAGAAGCTGATGAAAAAAGAGAAAGAAAAAGAAAAAGAGAAAGAGCCACAGCCAAAGAAAGTTGATGACGGGATAATTGATACGTCACAAGAATTCACAGCTGAAAACTTGAAGAAAATGGCTAACAAAGTGCTTGCAGCGAAAGAGTTAGAGGTAGTTTCTGAGTCTGGAACTGAGTCTAAAAGCAAGGTCAGTCCAAATGATTCAACCGATAAGTCAGGTAAGAAAGCCAAAATTGAGAACGACTGCAAAAATTGCATGAAAAACTGCAAGGTTTGTAGTACACTTGCTTACCTTAGCGGTAAAAAGACTGAAGAACTGACAGGAAGAGTAAGAGATGTGGAAAATCAAATCTTGAGTCGTGACAAAATGTTAAAAGCTTCAAATGATCGATTAAAGGATCTAACTGAGAAAATTGAAAATGATAAAATTGACGTAGAACGAATCAGGAAAGAAAACGAAAAGTTAATTCATGAAAATCGTCAAATTTCAGAAAATTATGAAAAGCTAAAAAGAACGGTAAAAGATTCTGATGACAGAAATGGTAAAACAAGCAAAGAAAATTTGCAACTGTCAGGAGTTCTCAGGACAAAAGAAGAGCAAATCAACCAACCAGTTGGATGAGATTGCTAAATTGAAGCTTCAGTTTCAGGAAGCTAAAATTGAGAATGAACGCATCAATCTGAAACTGAACAGTTACAACTCCGTAAGTTTTGTTCTTCAACATATCGTTCCTAAACCAATTGGGAAGAACAAAGCTGGCGAAGATGTTTATTCGGACGGAACTGGGGTTGGGTATCATCAGGTTCCACTGCCAGTATTAAATAATTTTTCAAAGAAAAAGTTCGGGTTGGTTAATGATGAAGAAATGAATGAAGTTAAACTCCCAGAATCAATTGATGTTACATTCAATTCATCATCTGATGAAGATAGTGTTCAATCTGAAGTTGTTAAAAGTATGGTTGAAAATGTTTTGAAATCTGAAAGCGATACAACTGAGGATGATGAATGCTTTTTGGACAAATACATTCCGAAATCAAAATCCAAAAACAACTTAAGTGAAGAACCTAATCTTGTGATGTACAAGATGTCGGGATCGGATAAGTTGTATTCGGATCTTGAATTTCCTTTGGAAAATATGAATGTTGACAAATTGAAAAATGTGTTCAAGTTGATTGAGATTGATGTTTGTGAGATCGAAGGTTTTAAACGTTCCACGAAGCAATTGAACTTTGAAAAAGATAAATCTTACTATAAAAAACCTGTTGTACCACCGCGTTTTTCTAACAACAATCAAAACAGATGGTCGGGTGGATATCAGGGTGGTAAGAATTATCAAAGAAAGAACTTTCAAAACAAAAAGTTTGTTGAGAAAAAGGTTTTTGTCAAAAGCTCAAGTTCTCATTCCGAGCAAGAATCTGAAATTTTTTCAAAATCAAATGAAGAGTTTTTTGAAAAGAAGACCTCACAACCTCAGACCGAAGGTACAAGTCGGGAAGTTGATACCCGTACATGCTTTAAGTGCAACAAAGTTGGTCATATTGCATGGAAGTGCACCAACTTAAAGCCTAAGTCTGAAGTTGTTGAAAATCAGAAAAGGAATGTTGATACAGAAGGCAAAGCTCTAATGATTGTTGAGAAGAAAGTTTTGAAAAATGATAACATTAAAATCAAAACTGAACCCATAAAGAATGTGGTAACTAAAACTGATAAATTTTACAAATGGGTTGCTTCACCTCAACAAGCATGGAAGCCAAAATCAGTTGAAAAGAAACCAAGTTCTCCAAAACCAAAGATTTCTGAGACAGAAAAAACAATCATCCTCTACCACTCCGGTAAAGATGAATGTTCCTTTGGATTACTATGAGAAACTTGAAAAACAAATGTCTACTACTTCTGAGAAGAAGTATGTACCAAAGAAAGACCAATCATCTGGTCAACCTCCTAAAAATGATTTCTTTTTATATAAAGAGGTTGAGATTGGATCTGAAGAGAGCTTAAAGATGAATGACAAGAATTTTCCGCCACTATACATTGCAAAAACTCACATCAATGTCAAGCTACCTAAGTCAAAAGAGGCTTGGGTGGAATCAAAATCTAACTAAATGATTGTGGTATGCGCAGGAGCTTCCAAGATCCGTTTCACGTTGGATTATGGATAGTGGAGCTTCTCGGCACATGACGGGGAAGAAGACCCTTCTGTATGATGTTCGAGGGTTTAATGGAGGATATGTGGGATTTGCAGGCAATCAAGGTGGTAGAATAGTTGGTGAAGGAACTCTATCTAATGGTATTGTCACATTTGAAAGAGTAAACTACATCGCCGAGCTTGAAAATGATCTTCTGAGCATTTCCCAGATATGTGATCGTATGTATACAACGCACTTTACAGATAAGGAATGTTTGATATTGAAACCAGGATTTGTTGTTCCTGAAGAGTGGGTTATCATGAGAGCACCTAGAGTCAATGATTTGTACGTGTTGGACATGAGTGTAGCCACTACTACCACGGGTCAGGCTCACTGCTTTATGTCAAGAGCAACAGAAAAAGAATCACAGTTATGGCATCGAAAGATGGGCCATATTCACCTGCGAAAAATGAATCACCTGGTGCATAATGACTTAGTAACTGGTGTTCATGTGAAAGGTTTTCATCTTGATGAGGAGTGCATTAGTTGCATCAAAGGCAAGCAAAAGAAGAAATCACATCCTCAAAAGAAGGTTAACTCAGTCTCGAGACCATTAGAGAGACTTCATATGGATCTTTTTGGTCCAGTGAACGTCAAAAGCATAACTGGTGATCTCTACTGTCTAGTAGTAACAGACGACTACTCGAGATTTTCATAGGTATCATTTCTGAAGACAAAGGTTGAGACGTTTGAAAGCTTGATGATGTTGTTCAGAAAAATTGAAAACTTGTACCAAACCCGAATCAGAAGAATCAGGAGTGATAACGGTACAGAGTTTAAGAACAACAAAATGGAAGAGTATTGTGATGAGAGAGGTATATTGCAAGAATTTAGTGCTCCTTACACTCCGCAGCAAAATGGAGTAGCAGAAAGAAAAAATAGGACGCTAATTGAAACGGCCAGGACGATGCTTGCTGATTCAAAGCTACCAGTCAACTTTTGGGCAGAAGCAGTATCAGCCGCTTGCTATACACTCAACCGGGTTCTCACAGTGAAGAAATTCAACAAAGACATGTTTCGAGCTGATCAACAACCGCAAACCTAACCTGAAGTATCTGGAACCGTTTGGGTCTCCCTGCACAGTTCTAGAACCATATGGTAAATTTGGTCCAAAGAGCATCGAAGGAATTTTCGTGGGTTATGCAAGTCCATTGAAAAGAGTCTTTGTTCCAAGCTTGAAGCGGATCATCGAAGCACAAAATGTTGAGTGTCAAGGTTATTCCATGCCACCTCAGAATCCAAGTGACTCATGGCATTTCAATTACGATACTCTGTAGGATTCGTTTGACATAGAAGAAGAAGAACCAGATTTCTTTGACGAGTTGGATATTTTGAGAGAATATGAAGAATCGCAGGAAAGATTCCCAGCAGAACCTTACAGTCGTCAACGACAAGCTTCGAACGATAATGAAGCAGGTCCAAGTAATGCTGGAGAACATGATGATATTCAGCAAACTCTTGACAATCAGACAGCAGTAAATGATAATCTAGAATCTGATGATAGACCAATATTCGATCATGGTGATTCAGATTCTGAGGGGGAGCAGATCCAGATTTCAAGTCAAACAATTCCAGTCAGTGAACAAGGTGCAAATCAGAATGTCACAAATTTGGAAGGCGAGGTAGATGTTCCAGGCGAGGTGATGCTGAGAACTCTTTCATACCATCCAGAGGAGCTGATTATTGGAGAATTACAATCAGGCGTCCGCACTAGACGATAAATTGACCAAGGCCTTACTTGTTTTTATTCAACAGTTGCTCCTTTACAAACAGAGTTTTCACTCAGTTGTTTTATTTCGCAGATTGAACCAAGGACTTATAAGGAAGCTTTAACTGAAGATTCTTGGGTCAACGCGATGCAAGAAGAGCTGAGTCAATTTGAGAAGTTAGGAGTGTGGAAATTGGTAGACTTGCCTGATGGTCACAGGAAGATAAACACTAAGTGGGTGTTCAAGTGCAAGAGAGACGATCGAGGGGTTATCATTCGCAACAAAGCTCGACTTGTAGTCCAGGGCTTTAGTCAGCAGGAGGGTATAGATTTCACTGAAGTGTATGCTCCGGTTGCTAGACTTGAAGCGATCAGAATCTTCCTAGCATTTGCATCTTGGAAAAGAGTTAAAGTATATCAGCTAGATGTTAAATCAGCTTTTCTCTATGGGAAGGTAAAAGAGGAGGTATATGTAGGACAGCCACTGAGCTTCACCGGCCCAATCCACAAAGACAAGGTTTATTTACTGGATAAAGCGCTGTATGGTTTACACCAGGCCCTGAGAGCCTGGTACGAGACATTGTCTCAACATCTGCTTGCCAACAGCTTCATCCGTGGAAAAGTGGATGCTACTCTCTTCACCAAAGAAGTCGACGGACATCTTCTGATAGTTCAAATATATGTGGATGACATCATATTTGGGTCAACAAATGAAAATCTGTGCAAAGATTTTGAAAGAGTTATGAAGTAAAAATTTGAAATGTCATCGATGGGTGAGATGAAATTCTTTTTGGGACTTCAGGTTGATCAACTACCCAAAGGAATATTCATACATCAGACTAAGTATGTTCATGATATCTTAGAGAAATTTGGGATGTCCGGGACTACTCCAGCTTCCACCCCGTTAGCGACAAATCATGGGATAAACCCTGATCTCACCAGAGAAAAGGTAGATGAAACGCTGTATCATTCCATGATCGGTTCGTTAATGTACTTGACAGCTTCAAGACCCGATATCATGTACCAAACCTGCCTCGCAGCACGGTTTCAGTCAAGTCCCAGAGCTTGGCATATGGTGATTGTGAAACGGATATTACAATACCTGAAAGGAACTCCATCACTGGGGTTGTGGTATCCAAGAAAAGGCGATTTCATGCTTGAAGGGTATTCTGACTCCGATTTCGGATGCTGCAAAGTTAACGCTAAATCAACAACAGCGGGGTGCCATTTTTTCGGATCACGTTTGGTCACCTGGCAATGCAAGAAGCAGACCTCTGTCGCTTTATCCACATGTGAAGCCGAGTATGTATCTGCTAGCAGTTGCTGCTCTCAGGCAGTTGCTGCTCTCAGATCTTGTGGATCCAGCAACAGATGCGAGACTACGGTTTGCAATTTCTTAACACCCCTATCTTTGTTGATAATGAAGCAGCTATAAACATAACAAAAAATCCTGTTCATCACGCTAAAACCAAACACATTGAAATTCGTCATCACTTCATTCGAGATTGTTTCGAGAAGAAGTTGATACGAATTGAGAAAATCCACACTGACGAACAAAAAGCTGATTTACATACCAAAGCATTTGATAAAACGCGTTTTCAATATCTTTTAAAATTGAACGGTATGAAGCTTTTATCGGTGTTGGAAGAGATTCTTGGCGTTGATGAAGGAAACATTGTAGATGATGTTAAAAAGCAATCTGCAATGGTTTGTCGATTTTTTACTTGTTTTGGTATTTAGGGGGAGGTAGGTTATATTTTCTGAAAATACAAAAACAGTAAAAAATTCAAAAACCCAAAAACATGAGATATTTCTAAAATCCAAAAACAATAGAAAACTGAAAAAGAGCTTGTGTAAAAAGGGAAAATGATAGTACATCAGCTAGATGGTTGCAGTACGCTAAAGAAATGGAAAGTTTAAATGTGTTAAACAGTCTCGCTGATGATATGTCGGTAGGTTTTTACACATTTAGTAGGTTTGTTCGGGATATAAACCTAAATTACAACTTGCTTATTACGTGGGGAACATCTCTCGGATATATGGGTAACCCCCGAAATCTTGTTTGAAAGATCCCTCTTTCTGAGATACTAGGTCTTTATGCTTAGTGATATCTGGGGTATTATCCCGGGACTTCTGATAATGTGGAAGCAATGGCCTAGTCCCCGTATAATACTTTCTGCTTGCTTGAAATAAAAGCACCGCCCTCAGCATAAAAAATGATGAAACATTGAAAATGCTAATCATGTGCTGTTGTAAAAAAGATTCTCTAAAGGGAACCCACCTAAAGTCGAACCGTCATCTCTCTAATTTTGCAGAAGCAATAGCCTGAGCTCTCACGGTCTCGCATTTAACCCTTTACAGATATCATCTAGGTATACTCACCTGTAAGACTGAATATTGGGATCTGGATACGGGAGTATATTCTGAGGTGGTACACGCGTTTAAGCTTAGTCTCTAAAACACTAAATTCGTATCCTGAATAGATTGAAAATTGTGTGAAAATTTAAGTGGATCAGTATATCGACAATCTAAGCGAATTGTTTAATTCTGAATATGAAATCGAAGCTTAACGGTACTTGTAGCTTGTCAACAGCTGATATGATTCCCTAACACGCTCACCAAAAATATGTTTGTAAATAGTTTACATTTACTGCATTTTGTTTTCTTGTTTAGCTTTCTAGTTTTAGAAACTTTATTCAAAATCCAAAAAGATTTTACATTTCTTCTTTATTTTTCCGACAAACCAAAGTGGAAAGCTGATCTTCAGATTCACAATTTGAAGCAGATGCAGGAAGTTTCTGAACTGGAAGATGAGTTGGGAGCTTATTATGTTAAACTTGTGAAAGTGAAAAGTCAAAACAAGTTCATTAATTTGAAACTTATAATTTTCAGAAAATTCTTTGAAAATGTTGAACAAAAGTCAGTTTTGTTTTGTCTCAGGTCAACCAAGGTCATTAAGTTGGACTTGGTAGGCACATTAAGTACCCAGGGTCATTAATTTGGATCTGGATACTTAAATGGATAATAGAACTGAAAAAAACAACAGGATTGGGATAGTGTGTTTGAGATGAAAAATGAAAATGTCATATTCTAACAAATGTTGTTTTGGTATTGATTTTCGAATGGTAAACATAGATTAAAATTGTTATATATAAAATCTTATGTTTGGGTAGAGCATGTGCAGGTAATAGTTTTGAATCTGTGAAAGCAGCAAAGCAAATCCCAGCTTATTGAAAGGGGGAGTCTGAAGACATAAAAGTCAGATACAGTTTCTGGATCTACATTTAAGGGGGAGTTTGAAGATTGTTAAAATCAGATTCGGATTCTGTGATTCATGCTAGCTGCTGATAGAAGAAGAGAAGAATTGAAGGATGCTTACAGTGTCAAACAAACTGGAAAGAGATCAAGACTAAAGACTCGACGCCGAAGACTTCGTCAACATCCAAGGGGGAGTCTGTTGGTGCATAAATGTCTGTTAACTTCGTCTTTATCGAGTCTAATGTCTAGATAGGAGAAACCAGTGCTCAATAGGTTAGAAAACAGGTTTTTAGTGTAAATAGGTGATTTCGCACGAAATAGCTAAAGCTATTTCGCACGAAATGAGAAGCACTCATTTCGTACGAAATGAGCTTTGCCTGTTTTGTACGAAATAGCACCTCTATATATAGTGGAGCATGGTTCATCATTTGTAACATTCAGGATTTCAGAGCCGAGGTGCTGCCAGTTTGTCAAACGATCTGTAAAGCTTTGAAATCAGTAATAAGAAGATAATTAGGAAGAATCAAGTTGTAATCAAGTCTATATCATTGATTCCGCCTTTGATATGGACCGTGTACTCTTCTGATTGACTCGTTCGGGTCACACAACGATCCAACACAGATATGTGCTGGATGAGGAGATTCCAAGCATCTTGATGCACATGCATTCATTTGCTTGTGGGGGGGGGGGGCATTTCTGTTGGGTCCTTGAAGGTTTATACATTAGTAATTAATTAGTATTGTGGGCTAGAAGTTAAATGGTTCTTTTGGGCTTGTATTGTGGACTTGGTGGGGGCGAACTTGGCTTAGGGTTAGGAGGAGTTGTGGGATCAACTCCCTTATAAATACATGTTTAGTTGTTCTAGTTTAGGTTGTTGACTCTAAGTAATTATGCAGCAAACTTGTATCAGGCAATTACATTGTATGCAAGTTAAGCTTTTGGTTAATCATTCTGTTTCATCTACTTTCTTGTGCTTGTTATTGAATCAAGTTTGACTGTGTGATTTTGCCACCAATCAAACTAGTTGTGATATCTTTGTTTGATCCGATTTTGGGACTTACAATTGGTATCAGAGCCTGTTGAGCCTGTTTCTAGGCTCAGATTGATATCACACTGATTCTGGTTAATTTCAAAAGTGCTGGGTTGCTGTGTCTTGAAGACTTCTTTAAAGAACAGGAGATTTTGGATACTATGCTGCTAATTCAGATTATCTGCTGCGGATTTCGGATAATCAAGAAGGGGTTTCGGATAAAGTGTTTGAAGATTGTTTGAAGATTGTCGTGTAGTTGCTGGTGATTTCGGATAATTCTTGAAGATCTGCAACTGCTTCTTCGAAGAATTCAAAAAGATTGATTGAAAATCTCAGAAAGTTTGTTACCAGATTTTTCGGGATTTCGGTTACCAAATTTGTCAGATTTGAGGATATCTTCAATAGTTTTGGATATCTCATAATCCCTGATTATTCGGAAGTTTGTTACTGACAGTTTCGATTTTGCAGGTTTCGAATACACCATTTCGAATTCATCATTTCAGATACACTGTTTCTAAGGGATTTTGGATAACTGCTATTTCGAACAACATCATCAATTTGAATAGTTCACTGTTTCTAATAGCATCATCATTTCGGATAGTTCACTGTTTCTAATAGCATCATCATTTCGGATAGCCACTTTTTCGGACAAAATCACTGTTTCAAAAAAGGTTTTCAGATCCACTGTTTCAAATAGCTGCAAAAGTTTTTGAACAAGATTATTGTTTCGAGAAGACTACTATTCTGAATTGTTGGGTTTCGAATTAGACTGATTTCGGATTTCAGGACTGTTCATTTTTTTTAAATATATCTAAATTATTATTTGGTAATTTTAAAAATGATGAATGCAAACGGACTGATGACTGCTGCGGACCTTACAAATGCTACCATGGCTGCCATTAATCTCAAACTCTGGCTCTTTATCAAGAACTAGACCAGGTCATTGGTACTTCTACCAAAGTTCCTAGGCTACTGTATGGGAATGACTATTATGAATGGAAATTTCGGTTCGAACAATACTACAAAGCGAAGGAACCGGGTGTTTGGAGGTGTGTTAGAGATGGACGTCGAACCATAATGTATGCTACTGAAGCTAATCCATTAACTCAAGTTCCAAAACCTGAAAATTTGTGGACAGAAGAGGATAGAAAAATTCAAGAAGACGATGATAACGCCATGGCAATTCTTACTATGGCACTTGGTCCAGATATCTCCATTGTTGTTAGAAACTGCACGAATGCTCAAAAAGTATGGAATGAGCTCAAGAATCTGTATGAAGGAAATGCTGACATGAAAGTGAGCAGAGTGAACATGTTGAATCAGCAATTTAGATCTTTCAACCACACCTGTGGTGAAACCATTGAAAATCAGATCAGAAGGTTTGTTAAACTGGTCTCGCAGATGATAAGTGCAGGTATCACCATTACGAACAGTGGCATGAATTGTCAGTTCCTAAACTCCTTGCCAAAGAGCTGGGATGTTGATGTAGCGATGATCAAGAGAACGAAGAATTTGAATGATGGCACACTCACTGAGCTGATTGCTACAATCAAGTTATGTGAGATCGACAATCAGCAAACTAAACCATAAAAGCTCTTTGATTGTTGTCGGTTTGACCAGTTCCAATAATGCACAACATCGTTTTTAGTCATGTTCATGGGGTGTCGAATGCTAACCCAAACATTGTTTTCAGCCCTCCAACCCAAACTCCAAAGTCCAACTATGTGTATGGTATGTCTCTTCAACAAGTCACTATTAAGAATCCTGCACCAGCTGTATCAGCTCAACCACAATTTCAACCTCAGTATGCAAATGTGGTTTTTATCCCGGTAACTCCTTCAGCAGCACAAGGCGCTACTACCTCTGCCACAACTGAAAATACAGCATTTCTAACCAAGCAAAATGAAGAGATACTGGCTCTTGCTGCATTTATGCTTAACAGTTTACATGCCTTTTTAGTAGGTGATCTTTTGCCTCCATCTGTTTTAGCCACTAAAATTGATCAAGTTGTTGAAGAAGACATAGAAGAGCTGGATGCATTTTGGAACCTGGCTATGGCTGCTTTTAGAGCTAAAAAATTTCAGAAAATTTTGGCTGTCGCCCGATGTCTGATCTTCGTACAGGGACCATGAGAGACAAACTAAGATGTTATAGGTGCCATGAACCAGATCATTTTGCCAGAGACTAGAAGAAGGCACCTGCAGGATATGTTCCTAGCCAGACTGTTGCAACTCAAAATGCTGAAAGAGCAATGGTGCCTGTTACACCCGTACAAACATCATCGAGTTCAGGAGACAGCGGAGCTAGGAAGGCATTGATGGTTCAAGAACAACAAGGTTTCAACTAGTCAGATGTAGTGGCACATGTAGAATCACTCAAGATCTCTGAAATTGCACCAGTGTATCACTGCTTGATGGCACAGACAGATGAACCTAAATCCCTCTCTGAAATGGTAAACTCTCTTTTATGTTTTGATCATTGTAGAAATAAAATTGCACAGATGAGGGCACATAATTTTAATTTAATCAATGATTATAACAGTGCAATGTCTAAGTGTGTCACCCTTAGAGAGAACAATAAGTTACTCTATGAAAAGGTTGAAGCACAAAAGAAGGATATAGCTCAGTTCCATAAGGACCTTAATAAACAACAGTGTTGGGTTCATGAATATAAAAATAAACTAAATGTTAAAATCATGGAACTTGACTCTGTGAGAGCTGAGCTAGAACTTCTGAGCAAAATGAGTTAAACATAAAGAAGTTTGATACATCCAGTGACACTGTTAGAAATCTGTGTGATGTGCAATTGGCATATAAGGAAAACAAGGGAAAAGGTTTAGGTTATAAACAGGTTCCACCTCCATATAATCATAATTATTCTAGAATGCCCACTACTGAGCAAGATCTAGAAAACGAGTAAACATGATTTATGGTAAACCAAGCGACTATGTCCCATGGGAACCTTTCAGACCAAAGCATACCAGGCCAACTGATTTTAGAAAACCCATGGATTTTGTTTAAAAACATGGATTCTACTTAAACATTTTCAAATGAATCGGTTGATAAATCAGAATCAGAATAGGAGTCAGTAGAAACGTCAACAGGGGGCATCAGGAAAATTTGTCAAATTGTGATTCTGCAAACAATACTAACTGTTCTAATTCATGTGCAGAGTCAGTGATAGTTGAAGAGCAAACTGAAGTGGATGATGAACCACATTCAAATGCTACAGATGATTTGAATGATTCTTTATGTGTTGAACAAAATTTTTACGTTTGGAACTTTGTTCAGTCTATGCTTGCTGAGACTAAGGGTTTTTCTAACAGTTTTTCTGATAATGTTGCTAAAACTTCAAATTTAGATTCTGTGGTTTCAAATTCTGTTTGTGATGAAAACGTTTTACCAAAGGAGACTGATACATCTGCTGATGAATTCGAAACATCTGTTTCGAATGACTCAGACAACTGTACCAGTATGTCTGAACCATCAACTGATGTCTCAAACATCAACTGATGTCTCAAAATCCTCTGAAACTGATGAAGTTGAGAATATTGTCTTGTCTGAATGTGTGAATGATAATAAGATAGCTGATAAACAGGGATCGTCTGATACTGGCATCAAGCCTGAGAATCAGACTGAAGATTCTATTATGTCAGATGAGGAGCAATGTCTTTCTGAGGATTATGCTTTTACTGCTGAATCCAAACCTACTGTCTTAGACACAAGTGTGGACTAAAATGTTTTAAATAAAAATTCCTCATCATTTGACAAAACAGAATCAGCGGTTCCCAAAAGTTCAGATTCTGAAGAGGAGGTTTCTAAAGAAAATAGTTCTAAAAAATCTACTCCTCTAAAGAAAAAGAGATCACGCAAAAATAAAAAGCGAAACAAAAAGGTAACACAAGTTGAAAATGCTACAGATGCAGTGAATGAAAAACCAAAGGAAAAAACCAACTCAAAAGCAAGTTGAAACTCAGTTAAAGGGTAAAGTTATCAAAACTCATTTTTGTGCTAATGATTGTGAGCAGGTTTTATCCAAGTCTAAACATGCACATAAGCAATCAGCATCAAGTGGAAAGAAGATATCTAATCAGCTCCCTAGAATAACACAAGCTGAACTAAATGTCTTTTCCTCAAAGAGACAAACTTGTTTTAATTGTGGAATTACAGGGCACGTAGCTAGAAACTGTGTTCATCGTCCTTCTGTGCCTTACTACTCAAAGAACGCACATCATCAGACAGCTAAGCCTTATCGAACCTATGGAAATTAATTCACTCAAGCTAAGCCATCTGATGGAGACTGGAATCTAGTAAAGAAATATAATTAAAAGTTCTCAAACACACGAAGTTTCCAAAATCAGTCAACGAAATCAAGTGTAACATCTACAATAAAAAAATGTTTCTAACAACACAAATTCTAAAATTTGGAAACCCAAAATTCTTGCTAGATCTCAGTCTCAGCGTTCACAGTCGTCACAATCATCTTCTTCCTCACAAACCTCTAATTCTACTACAAATCATATGATCTTTCATGAGGTTTCTTATACTGACAGTGATGGTCAACCCAGATCAACAATGGCATGGGTTTCAGTTTCTAATTAATCTCGTTGTATGTGCAGGAACGGCTATGGAGGGCGGGTCGTCAGACTTTGGTTCGTCGATAGTGGATATTCCAGGCACATGATAGGAGACATTTCACAGTTGAATAACATAAAGATATTCGATGGTGGATTTGTCAACTTTGCGGGAGGCGAAACTGGACGAACTACAATGAAGGGTACAGTTCGAAACAGGGTTCTCAGCTTTTCAGATGTGAATTATGTTCCAAAGCTGAAACATAGCCTTTTGAGCATGTCTCAGGTGTGTGATAAAGGCTTATCAGTTCATTTCACCAAAAAGGGTTACGTAGTGTTGAAACCGGGGATAGTGATACCGGACGATTGACTCCTCATTGAAGCAGAACGAAGACTCTTACATCATTGACATGAATAAAACCCCTACTGATCAAATTACATGTCTTTTCTCAGAGATCGTTGAACATGATGCTATGTTATGGCATCGTCGCCTTGGTCATCTCAATATGAAAAATCTTAATCGACTGGCAAACGGAGGATTAGTCAGAAACCTACCAATCAGAGATTTCATGCAAATTGAGAAATGTGAATCATGCGCTCAAGGGAAAAAGCATCGCAAGCCTCATAAGTCTAAACTCATGCACTCGAATTCCAAAGTTCTAGAACTGCTTCACATGGATCTTTTTGGTCCTGTCAATGTGCTGAGCATTGGAGGAAAGGCTTACTGCTTTGTCGTAACTGATAGTTTCTCACGCTTCACTTGGGTATTTTTCTTGGAACACAAGAGTGAAACAATAGGGTTGATCAAGAATTTATGACTCTCATGGAAAATAGGCTAATGAGAGGGTGAAAATTATTCGATGCGACAATGGGACGGAGTTCAAGAATGTTGAGCTAAATGATTTATGTTCTTCAAAAGGAATTGACCGTTAATATAGTGCAGCTCGAACTCCTCAACAAAATGGAGTTGCTGAAAGGTGCAATAGAACTCTCATTGAAGCTGCTCGAACGATACTGATAAATTCTAGCCTTCCATTGATATTTTGGACAGAAGCAGTGAACATCGCCTTCTATGTTCAAAGTCATGCTTTAATCAACAAACGTCATATGAAGATGCCTTATGAGATAGTTGAAGGACAAAAACCCTCTGTACAACATTTTCGCACCTTTGATTGTCCCTGTGTTCTTCTGCTTATGGATGCCAAGGGAAAATTTGAAGCAAGAGGGGATCCGTGCTATTTCATTGGCTATTCTAAAAACACTACATATCGTGTTTACAACAAGATCAAAAAGTATATTGTAGAGACCTACAATGTGGATTAACTCAAAGAAAATCCCAAAGACACGCGCATTGGACCTGATTGGTTATATGATTATTCCTCCCTGTTTAAGTTTTTTAATATTTTACCTGATGTGGTTACAAATGCAGGTGTCTCAAATCCAGTGATACCTATTCAAGTCGTAGAAGAAGATATAGCAATATCGTTACAAAACTCATTCAAGAAACTCACTTAGGATCCACTGGGATTCCATGAAGCTACTAAACCATTGCCTCATACTTCACAGATTCAGGAGTCGGTTTATGAATCCAACACTCAATCAGGTCCCCCTGATGATGCAGTACAAACCACTGAAGATGCTTCACAATAGACAAATGCGGAAATCTCAAATCCAAATGTCCAAGAAACTTCAGTGTTTCCGGAGCCAATTCCATCTAATTGCACTGGTGATCCGCCAGTGGACAACACCGCGACCGCATCAAATGAGGGGGAGCAAACTAGAATACAATTAGGAAGTTTTTCCAACTTACAACCAAACTGGCAAGCACCTATCATGGCGATACCGCAACGTCTTCAGAGAGATCATCCAATTGAGAATATCATTGGTCCCGTGGATGCTGGTTTTCAAACTCGTAGCAAATCAGGGGATATTAATACTTGTTTATATTCTTGCTTCATTTCTCATATTGATCCTAAAAGTATTGATATTGCCTTGTAGGAACCTAGATGGGTCAATGCAATGCATGAAGAGCTTAATCAGTTTGAGAAATTGGGAGTCTGGAAGTTGGTGAAGCTGCCTCAAGGAAAATGTGCTCTCGAAATGTGTTGGGTGTATCGAAACAAACAAAATGACATTGGCGAGATTGTGAGAAACAAGGCACGATTAGTGGTACAAGGTTTCAGGCAGATTGAATGTTTTGATTATGATGAGGTGTACGCGCCGGTGGCAAGACTCGAAGCCATACGTATCTTTTTGGCATATGCATCCTACATGGGATTCACTATTTATCAACTAGAAGTCAAAACGCCTTTTCTGTACAGAAAGGTTAAGGAAGAAATATATGTTGCTCAACCACCTGGGTTTGTCGATTCAAAGAAACAAGGCTATGCCTACAAGTTGGATAAGGCTTTATATGGATTGCATTAAGCACCTCGTGGATGGTATGCAACCTTGACAAAGCATGTTGTTGCTCATAGATATACTCGGAGGACTATAGATCAAAAGTTGTTCATCAAACGCGTTGACAAGGATCTTATTCTTGTTCAAATCTATGTGGACGACATCATATCTGGTTCAACTAATGAGAGTTTGTGTAAAGAGTTTGAAAAGTGATGAAGAAAAAGTTTAAGATGAGTTCGTTGGGAGAGATGACTATGTTTTTGGGCTTGCAAGTTCGCCAAATCACTCAAGGGATCTTAATTCATCAAGGGAAATATGTTCATGACGTGCTCGCAAAATTCAACCTTCCAGATTCGAAACCTATGGAATCACCTATGGCGGAACGACCATTGTTGAATGAGGATGCCGAAGGAAGCCCGGTTAACCAGACACTATACCGGTCTATTTTCGATTCATTGATGTACTTGACTGCAAGTCGGCCAGACATTATGTTTGTCGTCTATCAATGTGCTCGTTATCGGGCTAACCCTAAACTTTCTCATCTCACTGCTGTTAAAAGGATTTTTAGATATCTTAAATGAGCTCCAAAACTTGGACTTTAGTATCCTAGAAATTCAAACTTTGACATGTTTGCTTTTTCTAACAGTAACCTTGGAGGTACAGATAGGGACATGAAGTCTACATCAGCTGGTTTCCAGTTCTTGGGAGACAGACTTATCTTATGGCAATGCAAGAAGCAACAGACCGTGTCACTCTCAACTGCAGAACAGAATATGTTGCAGCATCCACTTGTTATTCCCAGGTTCTTTGGATGCAACACCAGCTTCAGGAATACGGTTTGACTTATCTTAACACTACTATTTATTGTGATAATGATGTCGCTATCCAAATCTTTAAAAACCATGTCTTTCACTCTAAAACCAAGCACATTGATATCAAGGTTCATTTCATTCGAGATTTCTATGACAGAGGACTCGTTAAACTTGAACAGATCCATATTAATGCAAATACAGCGGATCTTTTTACAAAATCTGTCAGCAACTCTAGATTCAAAGTGCTTGTGGATCTTTTGAGCAATTAAAAAAAATAAAAAAACGGTAATGTTAAGTAAATTTGAGCATAAAGTATTCTACTTTTGCACAAATTTAGGGGGAGAAAAATTTTTTGGGAAAAGAAATAAATGTTCATGCTAAAGGGCTTGTTTAACGCATGTAAGGTGTCAAGGCTGAAAAGACTAGGATCTACTGCGATGTGTTGATAGGCCCAACGCTCATACAGATAAAAGATACCATGTGATATAAACATAACGAATTATGTACCATGTGGGTAACATACCATCGGCGTATGATTTTATGGTCTTAAATCTTGCGTTGATAGATAGCCAACGTCTGAGGTTTTGGGTCTTTATACTGTTGAGTCATCCGGGGATATCGTGGATGTCATTCTGTTGCATCCAGATTATATGAAGACCTAGGCATAGTCAGGATATCTTAAAAGAGCCAAAAGGATGCCAAAAACATTAAAGGAAGATAAACTCAATTTGAGGGAATTCCATATGCTTATAAGAACAACATTCGTACCAAAAAGGTATTTGCCTAACCCTCGTTGGACATAATTATTGGTTACTCTATTATACGAAAGTATTGACCTGGTCACCAATAGTCTGACATTGTAATTCAAAAGGATAACTCAATATACTCACCTTCTACGATGAATTGTTGTGCTTACCTTGATCGCGGGGGTATGTCATGGAATGGGACACATGGGTATTATAGTATAATATTGCCTTAAATGTATCACGAGGTTGAAAATTGAAAGTTGAGTGTTAGGTTTAAGAGGACAAACATATTGGCAATCACATAAGACCAGTCTGATTAAGCATATGCTGAAAATTGTTCCTTAGTCAGTCTGAGAACGATTTGATCCCACGGCAATTTCAATTATTTTTAGCATTTGTGTAAATTTATGTGTGTTTCAAAAGGTTGCTCGGTTAGTTGGTTAGTGGAATTTGCGAAAGATGGTTTCTGTTAGTTAAAATTGACTTGGGTCTGATTTGGGTTGATCCATGAAAAGCCCAGACACTATTTTCGGAAAGGCCCAAACACATTTCGGATAAAGCCCAATTTGTTTTCGAATATGTTAGTGTTCCGAATTGGGCTTTGGCTTGGACTAGGCCCATTAGTCCAAGGCCCAGTTCGAATTGAGGGGAACGCACAATTACGGAAGGCAACTCCCTTGGCTGCTTGGCACACAAATCAAGAGGAAACAAGAGAAGTCTTTGTGAGGCGTCATGAGTATACGCGGCTAATCTTCTAGGGTTTCACCCCGGTGTAGACTTTGTAAGGTTTCTAGGGCTGTAACACTTGTTGTAGTTTTCGAATTGTGACTAGTCGATTGTGATATTTGAAACTTTTGATAATCGTCTTGCATTTGTATCGAATTCGTGAATTGTCGAGTGAATATTAAATTTCACTTTTCGAAATGTTTATGTGCAATTGTGCCTTGTTAGAATTTACATGTTCTTGGTAACGAAGTGTATTGCGGTTCGTTCTAGAAACGTTAATAGCTCTTGGCACCTAAGCCACGTGACACAAAATTCGTTAATCATCAAATGCAACTAAATCAAGTTAAAACGTGTAGGAACCCTAGGTCTTGCAATTCCGGACCGGGTGTGAACCTTGTTTCTAAGTTATTATTTACTCCTTTTTGTTAATCATTTTTTTATAATTATTCTAAACAAACTTTTAAAAGAAAATTAGCAAGCTTCATATTTATTCTAAACTTCATAATTATTTGTAAATACTTTTACTAATCAAACAACTTGTGCAATACTGTCCACACGCTTTTCGTGGATACGATACTCGACTTACCCTAGCTACTTAGGTTAATTGGGTTTTTGACTGATCGGGACAACACGGTCTGTCAAAATGGCGCCGTTGCCGGGGACAATACATGATTATTCGAGGGGTGGTAGGATTCGTTAAAACGAAATTTCGTTTTTCATTAAAACCCATAAAAATTTACACAGAGATTTTTAATATTTTTTAGAATTTTTTCTAGCCTAGACCCCTTTTATAAAAGTGTATAATTTGGCCCGTAATTTCATATAAAAAAAAGAAAAGAAATAGGGGTTGCGTCGGCGACGGGCACCAAGTCGTCGACGGGGTGCATCACCAAGATACTTGCGTAGACAGTCAAATAAGCCGTCGATGGGTTCCAACGTCACCGACGTGACTTGGAAACCCAGCCGATACTGGTTTTTGATATATAAATAACAAAATTAAAATAATAAATATTTAAAAAATGACATAAAAAAGGTAAAAAGGTGTTTGATATTTACTTAAACATACCTGTATCAACCCAAATCTATTTTGTTCATAAATTGTTCTGACACAAGCCTATTTTTGTCATAACCCATTTTGACACAAACCATTCTAACCCAAACCCGTTCTAACCCGTAACCTAACCCAACTCAACCCAACCCGACCCACATTTATCTGAAGACTTTCCATAACAATGGTTAGAAAAAAAAATAGGAAGTGGAGAGAAGATGATTACCTTAACCACGTTTATCTGAACACTTTCTTAAATTCCCTAGACATATTTCATTTTCACCTACTTGCACAAAAAATCAAGAGAATGTTGACTTTTGTTAAGTCAACCCTATCATCTCATACAGTACATGGATATGAATCTTGATATACTATTTCTAATAATAAATTATTGCGAGTTTTAAACTTACCTTGCTCAAGAATATAGGTTGCAAGAATAAGACCTACACTATATTAAAACTTTAGTTACATTTAACATATTATTTACAAAGAATAAAAAATCATAAAGGTTGATTTTATAGGGTTTAGGGATTAATAAATGTTAGACAGAGTTTTCTCATAAGGATAAAGTTTTCTCATGATCCCTCCTCTATCATATAAACCCCTCAACCTTAATTAAACTTATAATCATTTCACTCTTTTTTTTCGAAGTGGTTGCAACACGCTTGTTTTTATCTAAGTTTTGATGTATATTTTATTCAAGATCTAGTTTAATAATATATAAGCTATAAACACAAGCGTACAAGCCAGCAATGCTTGTTAAAAATTGCGCTTTTTTCTGATTTTAGCATATGATGTTGTATAAAACTTCGAATTTGTCGTTGCAACAATATTTTTTATATGTTTAAACATGAATTTCCTTTGTTTTGTTTATATAAAAAGTTTCGAATGTTATTAACACCACCCGTCACAACAAGCTAGATTACATTTATATTCAGTATTGATAGAATAAGATCATTATTCAATATTTGATGGAATAAAACCATTCAAAATTGATATATATTTAGACTTTTAAGTTTATGATTTACTATAACTTTTTGGTACACGTTACTCCTTAAACATATTTAGACCAGAAACATGTTATTGTGTGCGGCCAAAGCCACAAAAACGACTAACCGATATTTAGACCAAACACGTTATTGTTTAGAGCAAAGTCGACGATCAACCGAAAACCAACACACTTTAAAACCGTTGGATTTATACCAACCGGTCAGCATTTCTTTACAACCTAAGTTTAGCTGTGGCGTCGGTTTTAGCTCATAACCAACCAAAACCGACTCATACTCACCCTTAGTAAATCCCATATAACGTATTTTATAAATACCAAAAAGCATAGGAAACAAAACAAACAAAAAAACTGAAACATAACAAAACAAAAGAAAAGGAAAGAAAGATGATAGTTTCAAACCCGTGTGAAATCTAACATTACAACACAACATCCTACAAACAAATATCTTGCAAATCAAATGAAGTTGTTTAGGCAGACATTAGTATTATATGTTTTTTTTAAGAAAGCTATGGTCCCTTTGACACCCAGAATGCTTGAAATAACATTGTTTCTACCTTTCTTTAAGTTCGGCTTCAAACTCAAGTAATTTCTGACAAATAGGCTTTAGAAACTTCTTCATATCCTCACGAATCCGTTGTTTATCTTCATGAACAAGATCCTTGGCCTCGTTCAGCCTCACTTCAACCTATCAAGTGCAAGAATAAAACACACCCATTCAGCTTCACTTGGTTTTGAAAAAAGCGCGAGGTACATAGATGCAAGAGGGTCCCTAAAGCTGAGGCTAGAAGCCAAGGCGCACACATGACGTACATATGAGGCACTAGGTGTAATATTTTTTAGATTTATGATAGGTTTGTATCATCACCTACCAAAAATTTAGATATGAATAATATATACAGTTTAAAATATAAATAACCTCAATGTACAACCTAGAAATCTATATGGGCAGCCTTCGAGGCTCAATCAAACCTCATGTATGCATGTTGCCTCACACTGTCGGAAGCGATGCCTCTCTTGCAGCCTTGCCTCAAGTCGCATTCAGGCGCACTTTTTTAAACTAAGAACCAAACCCTGACCCTTTTTAACTTGTATCAAAATTGACCCGTTTCCCAACATGCACAACCCACCCACAAATGTGTGAAAAAAGTTCAATACCGTTATCGGTTTTTAACCAAAAAAAAGGATTTGATTTTTAAGTTAAATCAGCCTATTTAGCTTAAAAAACTCATTAAGTACCACTATTAGGGTTCCTAATTCACTTGTTAAATATAGTGTGTGAGATGATTACCTGCAAATCATCGAGTTCCCCAAATGAGAATTCCGCTAAATCCAAATTGCCATTGAACTTTTTCTTTTCTCCGCCAACAAGCCATTCCCCTGCTCACAAATATTCACATTCTTAGCTTAGAAATAAACCAGAGTTCGTAAAATGAACGGGTCACGTTGGTTGGGCTAAGGTTAAATTTGTTTACATAGGACAAAATGGTTCGGGTCGGAATACGTTTGACCCAGCCGTGTTTTTGTATCCGTTCTAAGAACTTTAAAAAGAAATTAATTATTAAATCAGAGTATAAAAATATATTTTGTTAAGATAATATATAATTTCTCTAAGTAAATTGATTAAAGAGATTGAAGACATGTGATAACACTTTGGGCCACTTTTTTCCCTATTGATCTGCTCAACCCGTTTGACGATTTAATTTTTGGTTAAGGCTTTAAACTTGACCATTTCAGCCCGTTCGAAATAAACCTAACCCGAATTGACCGATTTTCAAGTAATTTGGTTAAAACTGGCACTACTAAAGAGTCAAACACGATTGCTAGCAGCTTACCTTTGACTTTCAATGTTATCTCGTATGTGTACCCGACACGCTTCTTGTTCCTTACAGTCACCAAAAATGCCTGCAAAGTTAAGTAAAAAATGAGACAGAAACATAAACAGAATTAATTTTATAATAAAAAAAAAAAAAACCTTTTATATTCTTCCATTCCACTAAAAACGATTCAAATATAGAAAATTCACTACGTACGAAACGGGTCAAGGGTCGCCTACCAAAAATTCAAACGCTCACAATGTGCTATATCGTTTTTGAAATCATACTGATCGCATACTATTTATAATTTACAGAGACAAAAACAAGGCAAAACAAAGCTTTCATGGATTGGACCCAACTCGTCCCGACCCATTTTGACCCGTTACCCAAACTGACCAACCTGCCCATTTGACCACATCTAAAAAAAACTCACATCTCCTGTGCATCTAGTTACTTCTGCAATTTCTGCCTTTCCAGAAGAGAACTCCAAGGAACCCACCGACAGAACTAACTCCTAAAGTAAACGAAGCGAACAATATTCAGAAGATAAATAAATTTGAAACTTGGTCGCAGTTGACCATACTCAGTAACAGAACTCAACCGCATAAGCATCTGTACGGAAAAAAAAAAACAAAAACAAACCTTGATTCTTTCAGTTGCCCATTTATTCAAGTTCTTCTCCTCCCATGTTCCAGCCTATAAGAGAATATAAATTAATAGTCAAGTAAGATTTCTTGAAGAGTATACAAAAGATAATTAAATTTTAAAGCGGAAGCTTAAAAGTTAAAATGATCAAACTGATATACTTCTGTTGTAGACAACGGTGTCTTTATAGCATAAATACTGTAATTAATTTATTATAATGCAACGAAATTATAAAAACTAAATACCATGAACACTAAAAATTAAAGATAGGTTTTAGATTGCAGAGATCAGATGAGATGAGATCAATAAGAGGTTAAGAAAATGGCATGAATTAACAAACACTGAACAAACTTGTTTTATTCCGGTCATAATTGTTGTATTGCGGGCGTAATTACATGCATGATTATTAATTCTCAACTCCTATGCCTAATAATATTCAAAAAAATATCAACCTATCCTAAGATTGCTCCCAAAAATCGATGTGCCCACAACGTGTTGGTGGTATTAGAGTCACTGCACACCTTAAGTCCTGGTATATGTCATGTGGGTAAAACAGAACAATGAAAAATGTGGGATTTGCCTAAGGCGTCACAGTAAATTTCAAATGCAAGTTTATTGTAGTTAAGTGACAATTCCAAACATGATTACTGATTCTTAACTCTTTCTCCCTAATTCTAATAAAATATATCACTCATCCTAGGATTGCTCCCACCCAAACACGATTAACTGTAAAATTCTGAATTCCCCTATCATCCGCGTCTAATGCGCCGAAAACACATAGATGGTATTTGAGATGAGGCATAACTTAAGTCCCAATATCTCGCTGAAACAGAGAGACGTGGGATGTGGGATTTGTCTAAGGTGTCACAGGAAGGGGCCGTTTGGCAACCCTGTGCTGAGCCATTATTCATTAAGAGGGTTGACCAAGGCTGTTTGGCAATATCTGAATGGTTAAGCGCTGAACTAGTAAAAGGTCTGAACCAGTAATAGGTCTGAACCATTAAGAGCCTGTATAATGCTTAACCGTTCAAAGGTAAATGTCTGGCCAATTCAGATTAGAGGTCTTAACCATTCAGACGTTGTATAATGCTTAACCATTCAGAGGCAAATGTCTGAACCATTCAAACATCTGCTCGTGAAACAAACAGTCTGAACTATTAAGTGTTGAACCAGTAAAAGATCTGAACCATTAAGAGTCTCATTAAGAGGTAAACAAACAGCCCTAAGAGGTAGTCTCTGAATCGGTCAACATGTTTCTAGAACTTACCATTAAGAGGCTACATTACAGTTAAGAGGTGTCTTCTAAGTGAACAAAACACACTACCTCATTCGAGGAATCATCAAGAGGCTACTAAACAGCCCCTAACTTTCAAATGCAAATTTCATTTAATGTTTGTGCCCTTTTTCACACAAATTTGGCACTTCATATCACTCCTTTTCTTGTTCCAAAACCCAAAGTAATCATCAAACTTTCACATAACTGAAAAAAACCTTAACATTTATCTCAATTTTAGCATCAACAAACACCCATTCAAAATCAAAAACCAACTGCAATTCTCCTAATTCTCATTTAAAATTTGTAATTAATCAAGTTCTAAACCAACTGCAATAACCAACAACAGATCCATCCTTCAAACCTAACAACAAAAGAGCAATCACCTTATTCCAAGCAGACCCAAGATGATTGGAAGCATTAGACCCAACTGAAAGATCATCAGCAGCTAGTTTTTTAGGAACAGGGAGTGGTGCAGCATCTTGTTTAGCTTCTCTAACCCAATACGTATAAGACGACGTCGTAGTGGACTCTGCATTCTCCATCTTTAAACTAATATCCACACCCCCTTTCCCCCAAAACCCAATAATCTTGAAACCTTTCTGATCAAACAAAAAACAACAAAAGATTCAAACTTTATTAGAAAAGATTGAGACCCACAATTGGATAATGAAAACCCATGAATATAGGGCGAAAAGAGAGATGGGTTTTGAAGATCAAACCTGTTTGGATAAAGGGTGAATGTGAGAGGAAGAGGGGTTTGGTGGGAGTGAGGAATGGGGTCAAAATTGAGGGACGGAAAAGGGGAGAGGTGAGGAGATCTGTGTTGACTGAGGAAGGTTCTAGAGGTTGAAGATGAAGGTCCGGAGAAATTGGAATATTTAATAGACGGTGAGGACTAGAGTCTAGAAACACCCATTGCACCTTTTTAGTGTGTGATAAAGGGTATTTTTTAAAAGGGTCGTATTATTGGAAAACTTTGGGGTTAAATCGACACTCTCAATACGCATCTTATATGCATATACGATGCGTATTTAGGTGGATTCAAACTTCTGTGTCTGCCAAAGACTGTCATTGTCCCTACCAAAAAGTAATACGCATCGTATAGGCCTATACGATGCGTATTGAGGGTGTCGATTTAATTTTTTAATTTTTGCAAGGTAGCTTCCTGTCACGCGGTAGCTTCCTGTCACGCGGTAGCTTTCCGTCACGCGAACGAAAAAGCAGTATTTTGGACATTTGTTGGTCTTCAAACATCTAGGGAACATTATTTGAGAATACCCCTGAATTTATCGAAGCTTTTGCGTACTGATTATTTTAGCTGGTTTCGAATATACCCAAAGTAGTTGATCCTCCCCTGTTGGGTTATCATGTTTCAACCTCATTTTCCCTAAATTTATCGATTATGTTTTTCAACAGGGATGTAATGCAATGATTGCTCTCAATTGAATAGACTGACACTTGCTTCATAGGACTCACTTGAATCGTCTCGGATGTAATAACAGTACGTTTAGCATCAGTGCCTGCTTGAATTGCAGAAAGCTAAGGATAACAGCTTCGGTTTCATCAGCTGCATTTGGAACAGGAGAGTTGAAAAAACTGCAATTGGAATTGATCTTGGAACAACACACTCTTGTTACCATATGACACATGATAAAAGCGCTTCTCTAGACAATCTGGGATTATGTTCCGCAAATTGGGGACCACATATTTGCTTCAAGATTTACGTCTGATGTCCAAGTTTCCCATAGTCACAAACGATTACGGTTTGTATTTCGCATAGCCACCGTTTCGGTAGTCAAAAAAGGTTGCGGTTTGCAGATTCAATCTTCATTGCTTCATTAAAATTAATAAGGCGGTCTCTTTGCTTCGTACACTAGAACTATTTGTGTATGCATTCTATTGGTACTGAACAACAGAATCAGGTTCTCAAAACAAGGATCGTTCTAATAGATTAAAGAGAATAAACCCTCGTTCCAACCAATTGTGGGTTAATAGATTCCGAAGCTCTTATTTCAGTTATTTCTGTTGATCCACAAATTATGTCTAATGCAAGGATCTTCGAATGCGGTGTGTACGTTAAATACCGTTCACCGCTTTTTTAGTTGCTTCTCTTGTTAAGTTTCTGAACCAACCGAAATCCACAAATTCCAACAGTTTCTCCGTCGCTAACGGATAATAAACGGATTGTTGGACTTCTTGTTCCAAATGCAACTGTGAATATTGAATGTGCAAACTGAAACATCTTGACATGATATAATTGCAAGACTGTTTGTCGGGTTTCCAATGCTCACACAGGGTGATAAACAACGCTGATACGAACACATGTGTTTTGAAATAGGCTTTGTTCTTGGTTTAATGAAGTTACACGTAACATCTAGTTATATTCAGATTTAAACAATGCACGCCTCAACTGAGATAACGGACATACATCAAGCTCAAAAGGAAAACTTGTGTTTCTGTAGTAAAAAACGGTTGCGGTTTGCACATTCAATCTTCAATACTTCATTAAAATACCACTAGTAGAAGAACCCGACATGTCTTCATGTTACGGAGAATGTTCTCGAAATTGAAGATTCAATCTTCATTGGTTCATTAAAATTAACAAGGCGGTCTATTTGTTTCGTCCACTAGAACTATTTGTGTATGCATTCTTTTGGTAGTTAAAGCGCTAATGAGGCGCCATTAGAAGAAGTACCCAAACACTCTATATCTCTCTCTCTCTCTCTCAGCTATAGAACTGATTCCTATGGGTTTCTTAAATCGGATTTTCACTTAGGGTTTTTATTATTTGATCAATGGAAGTTGAAATCGACATAAAGGACATCGTTGATTCAGTCGCAAAGAAAACCAAACACGATCAGGTATCGGAGAACGTGTACTTCAAAAATTCGGTTACGTTTTTCAACAGGGATGTAATGCAATTGGAATTGATCTTGGAACAACATACTCTTGTTACCATATTGTTCGTCCACTAGAACTATTTGTGTATGCATTCTTTTGGTAGTTAACGACTTATGTTGAAGGTATACGTCATAAAACGATTCGTATTAAACTTTGAATCAGGTTGTTAATTTTAATGAAGCAATGAAGATTGAATTTGCAAACCGCATCCGTCTTCTGTGATGATTCGAAACATTCCGAATAACTAGCAGAAGAACCCGACACGTCTTCTGCTAGTTACTCTTTTCAGCAGCCATTTTTCCTTTTCCTTCATTTTTGAGAACATTCTCCCTAACATGAGAAACGAAAGAGATTTCGATCAGTTCGTCGATAACATGTAACATCTAGTTATATTCCTACATCTATATCTTTTGTCATGACAAACTATGTGACATGTGTCTATTCCAGTGGTCCCGGTACTATTTATGTATGCATTCTTTTGGTAGTTAATAAAACGAAAGCTATCAACGCAGGGATGGGTACAAAACCCAACATGTCTTCCTGAATCTGAAAGTTAACTTTGACTTATAAAACCCACTAGCAAAATAAGCGCTTTTATCATGTTAGGGAAAGAAAAAATGGTTGCTGGTGTTTTTCAGTATTCGGATTTTGTTGGTTTGTTTCCAGCTAGGGTTTAGAATGGTATCTTTGCTTTGTCCACTAAAACTATTTGTGTATGCATTCTTTGCTATAACAGGATGGATGTGACACACACAGACAGATAAATATCTGATTGTTTCAGATTGCTATGAATGCACACAACGAATTTGACAACTGTGACAGCTTATTAAAAGTATAAATCACCTCCAATCATTTCCTGGTCAAATCACACACTATAAAGTTTAAACTTATCGTGTGTTGCAGTTTTCAAAGATGACCGAATTGAGATTTGAATAACAAACTGTTGAGAACTTGTTTGCGTTATCCATCAACATAAGCTAAAATACTCTAAAATTAACAAGGCGATCTCTTTGTTACGTACTGATTTTTGAAAAGATTTGTTGAAATCGAAGAAAAGAGTAAAAAAGATGAATTGAGGCGTACATTAGGAACAAGAAGTCTAACAATCCGTTCATTATCTGTTGTTGTCTAAAACAATATGAATGCACGCAACGAATTTGACAACTGTGGAGCGTTGGATATATTCGAAACCAACTAAAATACGTTGGGTATATTTGAAACCAACTAAAATACGTTGGGTATATTCGAAACCAACTAAAATACGTTGGGTATATTCGAAACCAACTAAAATACGTTGGGTATATTCGAAACCAACTAAAATACGTTAAAATACGCTAAAATTACGTTACAATACGTTAAAATACGCTAAAATACACTAAAATACCCTAAAATACGTTAAAATACGCTAACTTACGTTACAATACATAAAGTACGTTAAAATACCCTAAACTACGTTAAAATACGCTAAAATACGCTAAAATACGTAAAAATACCCTAAAATAGGTTAAAATAAGCTAAAATACGTTAGAATACGCTCAAATACGTCAAAAATACTATTAAATACGCAACAATATGTTAGAATACGTCAAAATACGCAAAAATACATCAAAGTACGCGACTAACGATATTTACACACATGTATACATATAACAAGGCACTATGGAGTCCAAGTGGATTTCAAACAAAACTGTACGTAATCGTTGAATACGATATTCGCATGCAGCCGAACGGCACCGAAACGACTTATGTTGAAGGTATACGTCATAAAACGACAAAATATGTGAAAGTTCCGTAAAAAAACGAGATGTATACGCGTCGAACCGAGGGAAACACGATAAAACTAAATTTGAAATAATGCCCAATACGATCGTATAGGCCTATGCCGTATCGTATATCAGCTTAATACGCATCGTATAGGCCTATACGATGCGTATTAAACTTTGAATTTTCTTAAAAATACCCCTGAATTTATCAGAAAAACAGGGGTATTTCAGTAAATTCATCGTTCAATACGCATCGTATACGCCTATACGATGCGTATTGAACTATAAATTTCTCAAAAATGTTTTTCAAATCAAGGGTTCCATCATTACAACCACTTGTTTTCAACGGGGATGTAATGCAATGATTCCTCTCAATTGAATAGACAGACACTTGCTTCATAGGACTCACTTGAATCGTCTCGGAAGTACTGAACAACAGAAATAACAACTTCGGTTTCATCAGCTGCATCGTTTACCGTCGAATGCATCCTTATTTTTGTAAATCACACAAACAAGCATGCCTTGAACGAGTCTAGAACACTCATAATCCTCAACCGGCTTTGAAACCGGACGGAATCTACGAAGAAACTGTTCGATTTCACGATGAGTGGAGAAATTAGCGACGGAGAAACTGTTCGATTTCACGGTGAGTGGAGAAATTACAAGTTTTCAATAAATTTTCATTCTGCTGTGAACTTGTTCTCTATGAAATGTCTCACTTAACAAGAGAAGCAACTAAAAAAGCGGTGAACGGTATTTAACGTACACATCGCATTCGAAGATCCTTGCATTAGACACAATTTGTTGGAATTTGTGGATTTCGGTTGGTTCAGATCTTTATTCGGTCATCTTTCCTCTCAATTTGGATCTCTATTCGGTCATCAAATAGGCATGCCTTGAAGTACTGAATCAACAGAAATAACTGAAATAACAGCTTCGGAATCTATTGTTGGAATTTGTAGACAGACACTTGCTTCATAGGACTCACTTGAATCGTCTCGGAAGTACTGAACAACAGAAGGATGAGATATCGGCAGTTAGCTCGAAGAAGTTTCTCTCAATCAGGTGTTCCAATAGATTATCCCTTTTAACAATGTCCTGTTAATTGTTGGAAATTTGTGGATTTTGGTTGGTTTAGACAGACAAATTTGTTTTCAAGGGGGATCTAATGCAATGATTCCTCTCAATTGAATAGACAGACACTTGCTTCATAGGACTCACTTGAATTGTCTCGGAAGTACTAAACAACAGAAGGATGAGATATCGGTAGTTACGAGATTCTTCGAGAATTAGAAAAGGAGAAAATACGGAACGATAAGGGTAGTATGAGTCTGAGTCCATTGTGGTTCGTGTCAGGTTTGTATTTCCCATAGCCACCATTTCCGTAGTAAAAAACGGTTGCGGTACATAATCCCAGATTGTCTAAAGAAGCGCTTTTATCATGTGTGATCCATAGGTCGGTCTCGGGTGGGCATAAGATCCGTGGGCCCTATTGTCGGATTATTGAACCAAGATAGTCATTGGACTGCCGCAAATGAAGTCAAATGTGATCAAACTTGGACATCAGACGAAAATCATGAAGAAACGGAACATAATCCCAGATTGTCTAAAGAAGCGCTTTTATCATGTGTGATCCAGAGGTCGGTCTCAGGTGGGCATAAGATCCGTGGGCCCTATTGTCGGATTATTGAACCAAGATAGTCATTGGACTGCCGCAGATGAAGTCAAATGTGATCAAACTTGGACATCAGACGAAAATCATGAAGAAACGGAACATAATCCCATATTGTCTAAAGAAGCGCGTTTATCATGTGTGATCCAGAGGTCGGTCTCGGGTGGGCATAAGATCCGTGGGCCCTATTGTCAGATTATTGAACCAAGCTAGTCATTGGACTGCCGTAGATGAAGTCAAATGTGATCAAACTTGGACATCAGACTAAAATCATGAAGAAACGGAACATAATCCCAGATTGTCTAAAGAAGCGCTTTTATCATGTGTGATCTAGAGGTCGGTCTCGGGTGGGCATAAGATCCGTGGGCCCTATTGTCGGATTATTAAACCAAGATAGTCATTGGACTGCTGCAGATGAAGTCAAATGTGATCAAACTTGGACATCAGACGAAAATCATGAAGAAACGGAACATAATCCCAGATTGCCTAAAGAAGCGCTTTTATCATGTGTGATCCAGAGGTCGGTCTCGGGTGTGCATAAGATCTGTGGGCCCTATTGTAGGATTATTGAACCAAGATAGTCATTGACTGCCGCAGATGAAGTCAAATGTGATTAAACTTGGACATCAGACGAAAATCATGAAGAAACGGAACATAATCCCAGATTGTCTAAAGAATCGCTTTTATCATGTGTGATCCAGAGGTCGGTCTCGGGTGGGCATAAGATCTGTGGGCCCTATTGTCGGATTATTGAACCAAGATAGTCATTGGACTGCCGCAGATGAAGTCAAATGTGATCAAACTTGGACATCAGACAAAAATCATGAAGAAACGAAACATAATCCCAGATTGAATAAAGAAGCGCTTTTATAATGTGTGATCCAGAGGTCGGTCTCGGGTGGGCATAAGATCCGTGGGCCCTATTGTCGGATTATTGAACCAAGATAGTCATTGGACTGCCGCAAATGAAGTCATATGTGATCAAACTTAGACATCGGACGTAAATCTTGAAGAAACGAAACATAATCCCAGATTGTCTAAAGAAGCGCTTTTATCATGTGTGATCCAGAGGTCGGTCTCGGGTGGGCATAAGATCCATGGGCCTATTGTCGGATTATTGAACCAAGATAGTCATTGGACTGCCGCAGATGAAGTCAAATGTGATCAAACTTGGACATCGGACGTAAATCTTGAAGAAACGGAACATAATTCCAGATTGTCTAAAGAAGTGCTTTTATCATGTGTGATCCAGAGGTCGGTCTTGGGTGGGCATGAGATCCGTGGGCCCTATTGTCGGATTATTGAACCAAGATAGTCATTGGACTACCGCATATGAAGTCAAATGTGATCAAACTTGGACATCAGATGTAAATCTTGAAGAAACGGAACATAATCCCAGATTGTCTAAAGAAGCGCTTTTATCATATGTGATCCAGAGGTCGGTCTCGGGTGGGCTTAAAATCCGTGGGCCCTATTGTCGGATCTGTGACTCCATGGAAGATGTGATTAATGTAAGCGTGCCGTATCATGTGTCATAAAATGGAACATAATCCCAGATTGTCTAAAGAAGCGCTTTTATCATGAATGTTTCGAATCATCATAGAAGACGTATCGGGTGAGTTGTGGTTGATTTATAGGAGGAGGTTAGGAAACGAATATTTGTTTACGCGAATTTAAAGGACAATACTGACAGAGGTGCTGGTCTTTTCTCCCACTGTGCAAACTTGAAAAATCTCACCATAACACATTTAATATGACACATGATAAAAGCGCTTCTTTAGACAATCTGGGATTATGTTCTGCAAATTGGGAACCACATATTCGTGTGTAAAAGCTTGGAAAGATGAACGAATAGAGATCTGTATATAGACCCTTGGTATTTATTTACCACATGACACATGATAAAAGCGCTTCTTTAGACAATCTGGGATTATTTTCCGCAAATTGGGAACCACATTGTAGACTGGTGGGCTTGAATGGTTTTAATAATACTTGAAAATGGAAATAATCGTGTCAAGATCTTTTTCTATCATATCATCGACCAACTGCTCGAACTCCCTTTCTTTTCTCGGGTTCGCATTCGACACAACACAACAAAAAATAAATTCAAAAAAACTGTGGCCTGATACGCATCGTATAGGCCTATACGATGCGTATAAAGCCCGCCGCCAGACATAACCTGCACCTGTCAGTCTGCCATGTCTTTTACTTTATTTCAATACGCATCGTATAGGCCTATACGATGCGTATTGAATTCAAAAAGTGTGTAGATAGACAGGGGGTGTGCCATTAGAAAACCCCTTTTTATAATGAGTAAACTTTCGTTTTGCTCCCTATGGTTTGGTCATTTTAATGGTTTTGCCTCAATCCTTTAAAAATAGTCATTTTACTCCCTGATGTTTTGGTTTTGTCACCAGCTTGCTCCCCGCCGCACAACTTTCTCTTTATTGAATGATTTAACAGAGTTAAGAGCCGGGGAGCAAACTGTTGACAAAACAGAAAAATCAGGGAGTAAAATAGCTATTTTTAAAGGATTTGTGCAAAACCATTAAAACGACCAAACCACATGGAGCAAAACGGAAGTTTACTCTTTTATAATTTTGGGTTTTCTTTTGAACTCTGAAGAGAAATTATTGGCTAGGAGAGATAAATATGATCGGGTAGTTTTGCTACGGCATGATTATACTTCAGTGGTTTGTCAGTGATCCAAATTTATTATTAAAAAACTCATTAAACAAGTTATTTTAGAAAACAAATAGTCATGTCTATTCTAAAACTACATTCCACTCTCTTCGGACCTTACACTAGAACGATCATTTGTGGGGTATTGTTATTTTAGAGAGCAAATTGTTTAAAGGTTCGGGTTGGTTTGAGTACACGAGTATATTCACAATGAATGGTTTAAAATTTTGGGTAAATTACACTTTCCGCCCTTTATGTTTGTAGCGGGTTGCAATAGATACCCTATACCTTCAATAGTACAGTCACAAACCTTTATTTGGAAAACTCATTACGTGTTACGTCCTTTCCACTAACAAAGGTTAGATTCTGTTCTTAAATCCAGTCATGTGAGCTGCACATGAGTATCATGGTCATTTTATCTCATTTACTTAAATAAATAGAAAAAAATATTAAAAAATAGTAACTTTTTGTTAAAAATAAATAAATAAATAAATATATATCCATCAAATATCTCTCTGTCTAAACTAAAACCACCACCATCACTTGAGACACTGATCGATGTCGTAAGGTCGGTCAAAAATATAATTAAAGTGTTCTATTCACCTTTTACTAGTAAAGAGCAAGTAGGGTGTCGAATCCAGGGGAATCAGTGGAAAGTATGAAAAGCTCGTTGTTTATGACTAATATCTAAATTAAAACCTAATTGTTTTTTGCAGTTTGTGAGATTAATTATGAAAACAAATGTAAAATTATAGTTGTAAACAATGATGAGAAAATGGACCAATCTCCGGGTTTTCAGGTTATGCAGAAAATCGGTTACTTAGTTACGACCAATAGGAAATCACATAAACATGATTTGAAAACTTGTTTTGATAAATAATTAACGGACAATATATTTGATTGCAATGATCCACGATCGAAACCAAAGGATTGATGCAAATGAATAGTAATCCAGTTAATTACCAATCTTAAATTTCATAAACATTACAGAACAATGACATCCTAGAATTTAATCCCGGTTGTTGATGAGCAAACCAAATAATTGATGAACAAGAACGTTTACGATAATCAAATATTGTTTAATCGAAACAAAAATAATAGGAACGACTAACCAGCAGTTTAATCGAATCCTAATCCAAAACAATCGTAACAAACGCAAACCAATGTTCAAACATAAACCCTATTCCCGGAGACGCTCACGGGACGACTAGCCGCTCATGATGTGCGAACAATCTTCCGAAGCTTGGGCGAAGGTTGAATGCATCGTTGATTTGGCTAAGTAGTGGTGCACAAAAAACCCGAACCCGGACCCGGACCCGGAAAAAAAACCCGGAACCGGGTATTATAAACACCGGGTTTTCTATACCCAAACCCGAACCCGACCCTACCCAAAGGGAAGGGACCGGGTATTCATATTTGATCTAAAACCCGAACCCGGAACCGGGTTTTTTTTATACCTGGTTTATACCCGAAACCCGGTTTTTGTAAATACCCGGAACTGGTTTTTATAAATACCCGGAACCGGGTTTTATAAATACCCGGAACTGGGTTTTTTTATACCCGGTTATCAAGAAGCGAAGACGATTCAAGTCCTATCTATGTTTTTTTATCTATGTTATTTTATCTATGTTTTCAAGCATTAAGACTTCTAGTTCTTATGATTTAACAAAATTATGTATGCACTTTGATGTAATCTTGTTTAATTATTAGGTTTCAAATGATATTTGAAGTATTTGGTCATTATTCCCCTCTATTTGCTGGAAAGATTCATTGGTGTTTGTCTAATACAAAAAAATGAAAAATTGATGGAACTTGATTAAAACATAACATAGCAAATAAAATATATTGTTGTTTATGTAATCCAAAAGGATTCAAATCAGGACTATTCCTTCAATCTAGCACTATCGAATTTAAATTTAGAAATGTCATTAAAATTTCAATAGGCACCATCCACTAAAACATATAAAGAAGCATTAATACCCGGTCGGGTTGTTTTAATATCCGGTGCGGGTTTTTTCCCAACCCGAACCCTACCCGATGAATACCCGAACCGGACCCGAACCCGGAAATAGGGTATTATAATACCCGGGTTTTGTAAAACCCGACCCGAACCCTACCCGAACCCTGGTATATAGGGTATACATTTTTGGTAGAAAACCCGGACCCGGACCCGACCCGGTTTTTAAAAAAACCCGATTTTGTAAAACCCGATCCTACCCGAACCCGGTTTCATACCCGAAACCGGTTTTTAAAAAAACCCGATTTGTGCACCACTATGGCTAAGTGTAGGAGATTTATGATGTTTGAATTGTGATTTTTAGATCCCCCAAAAAAAAATTGTCGATGGCTGCTAAAAGTCGTATCCATGGAAGTGTGTTGATGGGAGCCCAAAGTCGATGATGATGTTGGGCCGATTTGTGAAATCAAGGCTACCAAAAGTTGGTGTTATTGCTGCCCATTTCGTGAATTATGAAGCCCAAAAAGTCAATGAAAGTTGCTGCCAATGATGTTGTTCCAATATTTCGTATGTGATGGATAAATTAAGAGAGTCCAAAAATTAATACCTTTGCTGCCAAAAAAATCCACTCCCAAAATAATTTCGATGATGTTGATGAAAATTAAAAGCCCAAAAGTCCTTCCACTCCTGCCAATAATCGATGGGATGGAAGTGTATCTTTTTTTTTATTGTTGCTGCTCAACTTTCGTGATGTATGGCTCCAAATTTCAAGATGATGATAGATTGATTTTTGAGTTGAAAACTAATAATAATTGCCCAATAATTCCTTCTGTGGCTGCCCTCCAAAATCGTATATTCATGAAGTGTAATTAATTAGGTTTTCTTTTTTTAAACCCTTAAGTCTACCCAACACATAGTCACGTGCAGCTTGTAATTCATCTGTAAACCCCATTTCCATTCCGTAAACCACACTTTCAACATTCTGTTGCTTTTTGTCTTGGAACACACAAGGCCGTAAGTCACATGTTGGAAACTGTAAGCCCCATGTACACGTTTCCTCCTGGTGGCTGCCCTCCAAAATCGTATATTCATGAAGTGTAATTAATTAGGTTTTCTTTTTTTAAACCCTCAAGTCTACCCAACACATAGTCACGTGCAGCATGTAATTCATCCGTAAACCCCATTTCCATTCCGTAAACCACACTTTCAACATTCTGTTGCTTTTTGTCTTGGAACACACAAGGCCGTAAGTCACATGTTGGAAACCGTAAGCCCCATGTACACGTTTCCTCCTGGTGGCTGCCCTCCAAAATCGTATATTCATGAAGTGTAATTAATTAGGTTTTCTTTTTTTAAACCCTCAAGTCTACCCAACACATAGTCACGTGTAGCATGTAATTCATCCGTAAACCCCATTTCCATTCCGTAAACCACACTTTCAACATTCTGTTGCTTTTTGTCTTGGAACACACAAGGCCGTAAGTCACATGTTGGAAACCGTAAGCCCCATGTACACGTTTCCTCCTGGTGGCTGCCCTCTAAAATCGTATATTCATGAAGTGTAATTAATTAGGTTTTCTTTTTTTAAACCCTCAAGTCTACCCAACACATAGTCACGTGCAGCATGTAATTCATCCGTAAACCCCATTTCCATTCCGTAAACCACACTTTTTAACATTCTGTTGCTTTTTGTCTTGGAACACACAAGGCCGTAAGTCACATGTTGGAAACCGTAAGCCCCATGTACACGTTTCTGTTACTTCTCATATGCATGCCTCCACTTCCTTCTCACTTTCACGTCACATGATGTGTTCGGTTTGCACGTCTTTTTTTTTTGAAAGGTAACTATCATTAACACAAACGCCGACCCAAGTCGGGCCAGCAACAAAACAAAATCACAAACTTACATATTTACAAAAGAAGCCCAATCTTTCCAATCTAACCCTCTATTTTTCGATCTATTAGAAAACCATAAAAAACCCAAAGCTTTAGCCTCGTTAATAATACTATCGATTTTAATAGGAGTATTAGAAAATTTGGCATTGTTCCTAGCACGCCAAATGGACCAACAAACGATCAAAATGATGCCGTGAATCGCGTCCTTCTTCTTCTTCTTCTCCGAAACACTAAGGTCTTTGAAAAAAGAAAGGAGGTCCTTGAGGGAAAACGCGAAAATATAAGGAATTTTACACCATGAGCTAACACCGTGCCATACATTTGCGGCTATAAAACACGTATTAAAAACATGTTCGACAGTCTCCTCTTCCGAGTTGCATAAAGGGCACGTAGAATCACCTACTCCGATATTTCTTTTCCTTAGAGCTTCGGTTGTAGGAATTTTATCCATTTCCATCCTCCAAGCATGTATGTTGACTTTCGCAGGGACCATTTACACCATTCTAAAACAAAGGAATTATCATTAACAGGATCCTCTTTCAGCATACATTTAACTAATTTGACCGAAAACACGCTAGCCGGATCCGTACTCCACTTCCAGCGGTCAGCTTCATCCGAAAACTGAAGCCTAGAAAGCGCCTCCAGCAGCTGATCAAAATTAGATAACAAACCTGGGTCATCGAAGTCCGATCTCCAGCTCCAAAGATGTTGGACCTCGCTGCCATTATGCTGAACCCTCTCGGCCACCTTACAAAACTTGTTAACTTCAAGTCTAAAAAGATCAGGAAACTTGGATTTAAGTGGCTCATTGAATAGCCAAGTATCTAGCCAAAATGCAATGTTTTCTCCATTGCCAACAGAACCAAACAGGAAATTCTTTAAAGGTTGCTCGCCTCCCTTCGAGTTTATGAAATTTTTTTGCAATGTTGATCCAAACTCCATTAAACGATTTTTTAAAAGGGATACATTCCCACCCAACCCGACTCGAGTGGATAGCCTCAATAACTTATTTCCAAAGGCTATCGTTTTCCGTCTTGTACCTCCATCCCCATTTCGCTAGAAGAGACGTGTTCACCACTTGTAATTTATTTAAACCCAAGCCCCTGATTTTCTTGAGACGAGTAACCTTATCCCAGGCGACCCAATGCAATTTTTTTCTTCCAACGAGCCTCCCCACAAGAATTTTTTTATCATAGACTCTAATATACCGATAACTTTCTTGGGCGCTTTGTAGAGCGAGAAGTAATAACACGGTAAACTCTCCATAACCGATTTAATTAGAACCACCCTTCCCCCAATGGAAAGAAGATGGGACTTCCATTTAGCGAGCCGAGCACGGAAAATATCAACAACCGGTTGCCAATTGGCGATACGGTTCATATTAGCAACTACTGTGAGACCAGGATACTTAAACGGAGGACAATCCGGCTTGCATCCTACCACATTAGCCAACCCTCCAAGATCGTCCATCCCCACTCCTAAACCATAAAAATTTGACTTGTCCATATTTATTTTCAAACCCAAGCTTAAGTAGAAACACCGAAGGATTCTTATGACATTCACTACTTCATTCCTCGACCATTCTCCCATCATAATTGCGTCATCTGCATAAAGAAGATGAGTAATGGACGGACCATTATTAGAGATTTTAATACCTTTTATAATATCCGCCTCCTTCGCGTTGTTGATCATACAAGATAGAGCCTCCATCACTCCCAGAAACAGGAAAGGAGAAAGAGGATCCCCTTGCCTTATACCTTTTTCACATCTAAAAGTGTAAGTAGACGACCCGTTGACCAACACCGAAGAATTGGCCGACTTAAGAATACCCATTATCCAAAGACACCATTTATCATGAAAACCCATCTGACGAAGAGTATTCACCACAAAGTTCCAATTAACGTTGTCATATGCTTTTTCAAAATCAAGCTTGAGAATAAAGGCTTTTGACTTCTTCTTTTTAATCCACGAGATAAGCTCATTGACAATGAGCGGACCGTATTGTGATATCAATCCTTTTATTTCCAATCACATTCCCCCAAAGCAATCTGTACTTCATTCATTCGCATTTTTATTATATATTCAAACTATTTATCGACTTGAACACGTCCCGTCTAATGTGCCGCATCTTATCCGCTCCATCACTAATCTATCTAACTTCGCCATATTACACATTTTACCTGTAAAATCATAAAAACCCGTAGTTATCATACTCGCGATGCGTAATCACGTAAAACACCATAAAATACGTAATTTAACCCACTTAACGCTCGTGCTTTGCACTCTCCATCAGACACCACCATCGTCGGTGACCACCATGTCCGCTCTAAAACCACCGACACATGTCTCTCCTTAAACTATCTCTCTCTAAACTCATAACACTGCCATCACTGACGGATCTACAATGATCTCCATCGCCTATGACCACCACAATGTCCGGGTCTACAACAACCACACCGTCTGGTTGCTTCTGTACACAAATCTGGAAGTGGTAGATCCGACCGTCAGGTTGATTTCTGATTTTGATTTGATAATCGTAGATCCGACCTTCAGGTTGGTTTCTGATTCAGATTCTGATTTGAAATGTGCAATGTATTACAAGTGTGTTACAACCACCACCGATCTGTTGCCTAAAGTTTCTGGTGGATCCGAACACCGCTGTTATAAAATTACCTTTAACCGATCCTCAGATAAAACCCAGTGCACCAGGGAGGGTGGTTTGACGGAGTGTTGATGCGGCGGTCAAGGGTTTACTGGGAAGCGGTGGCTTTATATTTGCTTCCCTCAAAGAACTGATAAGTGATAACATTTGGTTTAACTGTCTAAATCCTCAATGTCTTTTGGCAGCTACTTATTTTTTAGAGTTGACCAGGTGGGACTTTTGGTCAAACATCATTTGTAGTTCTTTTTTTGCCTCATAAAATATTTTAAATATACTAATGGCTTCAGGTGGTGAAAGGTGGGATACGGTGGTGGTGGATGTTGGTCGAAGAGAGAGAGAGAGAGAAAGAGAAAGAGAAATGGTTGAGAGATTCTAGGGTTGGGGAATTGGGGAAGATGTTGCATATATGTAATTCGTTTATTTAATTTATTACCAAACATTTTAAGTTAAAGCGTGAAATGGCCAGAATACCCTTAAATGAATAGACTTAACTTAAATTTTTAACTTGGTTAGTGCTAAAGGACGAAAGGTGTAATGATTTTCAAATAAAGGATTGTGACTGTAATTATTGAAGTTAAAGGGCATCCATTGCAACCCGCTACAAACATAAAGGACGAAAAGTGTAATTTACCCTAAAATTTTTCATTATCACAATGATCTTGACATGGTTAGGGTGTTGACAAGCATCGCTTTTTGAAGTGTCACGCCCCAACCGATGGCGGAAACATCGGGGTGAGGCACTGAGCGAAACAGATTGTCCAAGAGAAATCCATAACAACTAAATTACTGGATAATTAACACTATGTCACATACCATAACTTATCAAGTAAAACAATTATTACAGACATAATATCTCATGGCAAATCATTGTTCTGACAACTCAAATATAAATTGTTTGTTTGTTTCTAGTCTCTCCTACTTGATTCCACATAGCAAGCATCCTAGCATCTCAAACACCTGTCACATACGTTAAAATAGAGGTCAATACACATAGTGTAAAGGTGAGCATACAAGTTTATTAGTATAATAGATAGCGAAAACGTTTACGCATAACCAGCATGTAACATGTAGCAAAGTGAAGCTAGTAGGTTATCGACAATGAAATATGCACAGACGTGACTGCGAGTTGTAGAATGCGCAACACATATCACCACTGTGACACATGAAGTAAAGCCCTTAACAACCCTGTCCACGACAGGTGCTGAGTCCAAACTATAGTACTATCGTTGCTAAGGTGTCAGGCAACAATCACTGTGTAAACATAACATACAAGCATTCATCGAGTAACACGTATAACATGCAATAACGGTCAGTGTATAAAAGTGTTTGCGTTGTGTGTCGATTGTGATTTGAATAAGTAACGTATGTAACAACCAAAAGTGCGTAAGCAAAAAGGGTTCGAGTATACTCACAGATCGTGTTAAATGAATAACACAGTCTTGGGTTGGATTGAAGGGAGCGCTGGAAAGTTAGCCTGATTACAGAACGATAGCATAAGCGATGAACGACGCATTAAATGGAGAAGAGTGCAGTGAAAGACGAATGGTCATCCGATTGGATGACAATCCGGTCATTCGATCGGATGACAATCAGGACGAATGGTCATCCAGTCTGATGGCCATTTGGTCGGATTGCCACTCGTTTGGGATGGATGTGTTTGTGTATGATGGCTTTGAAGTTTTTGTTGTAGCATTTTAAAATCAGAGAAGTATCTCTACCTTCCAGGTCATTCGATCGACCGGCCGTTCAGTCGGATGGCGATCCGTCTAGCGAGACATTTCAAAGAACAAGTTCACAGCAGGATGGTCATTCGATCGGATGGTCATCCGATCGGATGACAATACGTTAGAAACTGTTGTATTTGAAAATTATGAAAATGTTAAGTGTTGAAGTCCCTATGTCATCCGATCGGATTGTCGTTCAATCGGATGGCAATCCGATCGGACGGTAATCCATTGAACAACCTGATCGTTTTTGAAACTTGAAACATTTGCTAAGTTTGAAAAGTTTGTGGTTTAACCGAGACGGTATGACTACGTTCTAAACAATGGAAACCCCACCAAGTCCAAGTCGTCTGACTGGGTGGGAATCACCCCAGCCTGATCAGTTAACTGTTCGTGACGGTTGTTCATGTTTAGCCCAAAATCAGTTGTCTCTTTGATGGGAATCAGATCTCAGACCGACTCTTCTCTAGAAAATGAGTAGAAGGCCAGAACGAGCTCCGATTCTATCGGTTTTGAGTGCATGAGTGTAAAAGAGTTGAAAAAAAGTTATGAAAACACCTTTCAATCCTTTTAATCTTGAAAACGTTTAGATTTATGCGAAATCAGTGTTTAATCATGTTGAAATCCTTTAGATCTTAGTTGTTCTTGGTGGAATGAAGCCAAATCTTGCAGTTCATAAGAACTCCAAGATGACATCATCCTAGAAAACCACAAATCAGTCGATTTCATGGTTAAAAGTGAAGATTTGATGGTGAAAAGGATGAAGAAGTGTGTGTAGATCATAGAAGTACAAGAATTGAGGAAGGAACTTACAAGAATCGCGTGAAATCGAGAGAAAATAGGCTGAGAAGTCGAAGGGTCGCACCAGAGCTGTCACATCACTGTCTGTGATGTGACAGGTGCTATTATAGGTGACCAAAAGAGGAAAGGCAGTGCAGGTGTCAGATCGGATGGCAACCCGATCGGATGGCCATCCGATCGGATGGTCATCCGAACGGATGACCATTCGATCGAAGGGTTGCCGTGAGTTGGGTTTCGATGTTTCGTTTCGTGCGTTGAGCGATGTGATGCGTTTAAGCGAGCGTCGATTAAGCGATGCAATAGATTCAATAATAGTCACACAAACAGTATAACTAACATACAACAACAGAAATAAACTTGCGTTTCCAGTTTGCGATGAGATTGCGTTGCGATAGAGTTGCGATTGCGTTTCGATTAATCACCACAAACATAAAGTAAACATGCACAAGTAACACATAAACAACACACACGTAAAACAATATACAGAACCTATAATTAAAGTTGCGATTGCGATGCGATTAGCGATTAGCATGCGATTATTACAGATACTCCACATAATATAACTAAAGTAAACAAATTAAAAGAAATATATTACAAGTCAAGAAAGTACAGTCAATAATTAAGCAAGGAGTGACAAATCGCAATTAGAAATCTTTTCTTTCTTTGACTTTGACTTTGACTTGTACTTTGACTTCCAAAACGCGGGTTGTTACAGCCTCCCCTACTTTAGGGAATTTCGTCCCGAAATTAGGTCGTAGGCTTAACAAATAGCTACGGGTACTTCGCTTTCATGTCACTTTCGAGTTCCCAGGTGAACTCCGTGCCGCGTTTGCCTTCCCAGCGAACCTTCACAATGGGAATGCGTGAGCGCCTGAGCTTCTTGGTTTCTCGATCCATGATCTCGACAGGCTTCTCCACGAAGTGTAATGTTTCGTCCACTTGTAGATCCTCAAGTGGCACTTGTAAATTCTGCTCAGCCAGGCACTTTCTGAGGTTCTATACATGGAAAGTCGGGTGGACGTTGCTAAGTTCCTCCGATAGCTCGAGTCTGTATGCCAGTTTTCCAATCCTTTCCAAAATTTTAAAGGGCCCAACATATTGAGGCGTGAGCTTTCCTTTCTTGCCGAATCTGATCACACCCTTACAAGGTGAAACCTTTAGGAGTACGTGATCGCCAACGTCAAATTCAAGGGGCTTGCGGCGTCTATCGGCGTAACTTTTCTGACGAATCCGAGCTTTTAGCAGATTGTCTCGAATTTGGAGGATTTTGTCAGTCGTTTCTTGCAGTAGCTCAGGACCGGTTATTTGCGCATCTCCGATCTCATGCCACACAATCGGCGATCGACATTTTCTTCCATACAGTGCCTCAAATGGTGCCATTTGTATGCTAGAATGATAACTGTTATTGTACGAGAATTCGACCAAAGGTAAGTGCGCGTCCCAATTACCACCGAAATCTATGACACACGGGTGAAGCATGTCTTCAAGGGTACGAATCTTCTTTCAGTCTGACCGTTGGTTTGGGGATGGAAAACGGTACTTAGATTGAGAGTAGTACCGAGAGCAGATTGAAATGTTTCCCGAAGACGCGAGGTAAACCGACCATCGTGGTCAGAGATGATATCACGAGGTGTCCCGTGTCGACAGATGATCTCGTCGGTGTAGATTCGGGCTAATCATTCTACCTTGTAGTCTTCCCGTATCGACAGAAAATGAGCGAATTTAGTCAAACGGTCAACGATAACCCAGATGCTATCATGACCTGAAGGTGTACGCGGGAGTTTCGTTATAAAGTCCATGGCTATGCTTTCCCATTTCTACATCGGGATCTCGGGTTGTACAAGCAAGCCAGAGGGTCTTTGTTGTTCGGCCTTGACTTTCGAACAAGTTAGGCACTTCGAAACATAGATTGCGATATCCTTCTTCATTCCAGGCCACTAGTACCGTAGACGAAGGTCATGGTATATCTTGTCGGCACCAGGATGAATGGAATATCGAGACTTGTGCACTTCAGTCAACAGTATATCTCAAAGGTTATTGCGACTTGGAATCCAGATGCGATCTAGATAGTAGAGTGTCACACCCTGACTTTTGCGGAAGCGTGATTTGGTGTGACTTGCATAATATCATTGCATTCAACCAAAAAAACATCCATATGATAAAACCATGATGTTCATCCATAAATAAAGTTTCAAAACATTACAATCGTCATTGTTTAACACCGACTAAAACTTCAAGTTTACATAACACCCATTGTTTTATAATCCCTACTGGACTTCACAAAAGATAGTTAACGAAACGAGGCTTTGAACCATGTATCCTATCAAAGCTATAATACATGATCCAAACCCTTAAATGTTGGATGACATCATTTATTGAAGACACAACTTGATATCTTGGACGCCCACCAGATCCATAATTAGTTTCCTGAAATAGATGTAGTTTGAAAACCTCAACAAAAGTTGAGTGAGTTCATGTATTTTGTATGTGTGCACGAACATCCTTGAAAACATTTGTAAGTATGTATGTATGTACTTGAAAACCGGCATGAAAGCAACAAGGAAACAGATCAATTAACGTGTAGCTAATACATTAATATGTGTGACATGGTGCAGGAAGGCTCAAACCTAGCAGATTTTGTACCGGGCCATCCGGCGGGAATGACATAGTCACCTCATGGGCCAAACACATGGGTGTGGGCTCGCTACACCCAAATAGATCTATTACTCCTGTCCCTCGGTCCTACAACGAGGATTAATGGTCTTAAGCGTTGTACCCACCACTCACATGATCTAGCAGTACCTTTCCTTAGCTAACCATACCACATATAAACGTTTGTAAACAGTTTGTAACACGTACTTCACCCCCCGAAGTTATAAAACTGAAAACAGTTAAAAGAAAAGGGGGACATGAACTCACTGTCTTGCGTTCTTCGGTCAATAACTCAAAGCTTCCTTTACGTCGCACGACTACCTACAAACGTGCTACGGTTTATTAGACGGATGGGTCGTGCCTCGACTTTTGGTCTTATTTGGTGTCTTGGTGTTATGTTTCTTTGTGTCATTAATGTTATTCCAAGTATATAATTATTTGTTAAAATAATTAATATTTTAACTTAAATTATATTTACTTCATTTTGGAATATTAGTTAAAATAATATGTTTAAACTTGTCACACTTATGTATTTATACATGAATAATTCCCCAAGGATGGGTGTATTTATATTCGTATCTAAAACTTGTATATTTTTGCCAAGCATCGGTGGCGTATTCCGGTGTGTATTTATACGTACGAAAATACGTATTTCCATTGTATTTATTAAGTATCCTTAAACTTAATCTTTGTATTAACTTTTCCGGAATAATATTTCTAATAAAAATACATCAATATATATTTTCAAAATATATATTTTGAGAAATATTACATAGAAAAATTACTTATAATTTTTCCTTGGCAACAATATTTATATTTTCATATAAATCTAAAAAATAATATATTTTCAAGTCTAACTTAGAAAATATATATATATAAACTTATTTTTCACCTAAAAATAATGTATTTCATGTTTATTCAAGAAAATACATATTTTCTCCAAAAATAATATATCTTCTAATAATTTCAAGAAAATACATATTTTTATTTACCCAAAAATAATATATTTTATCCTTGTCAAAAATATGATATATTTTTGAAATAATTGTAAAAATTAAAATTTTGGTTCTCTTGGTGTCCAAAATACTAATTACCAAAATATGCTTATAAATTAAATTCCGGAATATTTTTGTAAGTTATATTTCTTGTTCGGTTTCTCCAATATTTTGAATATAAATTGAATATTTATTTCTTGGAATTTTGGTAATATTTTGGATTGTAATTTCTTGGTATTTTGGTGAGTTATATTATTTCAAGTCCTAAAATAATATAACTAATACACATAATATACAAATAATCACACACATGGTGACATTTAAATATTTATTTCCTAAATACATATTTAGTCACTTTTATTTACAAAAACCAACCTCCAATACTTATAATTTTTGTAACAAAAATTATGGCAAACTTTGTATGAAAATTTATGGTTTAAAATCTACTTGTAAATATTTGTTTAAAAATATTTTTCTAAGTGTTTAATTTCTAGCAAAATTTTGCCATAGTTTTCCCTTAAAAAATGGAGGTTTTCATGCTTTCAAAGCATATCATTTTCTTTTACAAATCAACACAATCAACAATAAACCAACCAACACTTACCAATTTGTCAAAATCATGCATAAACTACTACTTTATGAACTTGAAAATTTACAAAAAATTGTAGTAACTTACTAGTGTGTTTAGTAGGCTTAGTTACCCTTTAAAGTGTGGTTGTTTAATTAAAAACATCATTTTTAAAGAAGTTAGATCTTCATAACTTGTAAATCATTTTTCTAAAAATATTTCTTCTTGAGTTTTTCTTGTTAAATATATATTTCTACACTTGATTAACCACTAAAAATGTGGTTAATTTCTCTAAGAACCAAGCTTAGGTAAATCTTGTATTTTTAACTTGGTTTCTTGAAAATTATTCTTTGAAATCATCCATTTATATGATCTATATTACACTTTGATCATTACTTTTCAAGAAAACATGTTATATTTCAAGTTCATGCCTTAACATAAGGATGATTACTTTGATCTACATCATAATCATCCTCTCATCTTGCTAGATTATGTCTTTAATCACTATCTAGCAACATCGTATGATGTTTAATATCATCAACATAAACAATCAACCATCAAGTAGCATAACAACACTAAACAACATGATTTCTTATGATTTTTAAGCTTATGTTCATGTTTCATGTTCTTGATTCATAGTGTTCTTCAAGATTACCAACTTGTATCATTCTTTAACCACTTAAACAAGATGTAAAAATGGATGGAGATGATCTTACTACTAGCTCAAGGCTAGGGATGATCACAAGATGAAGAAGAGGTGGTTAAAAGGACTAGAGAGAGGTCCTTCAAGCTTCAAGGCCACCAAGCTCCTTAGGTAAGCTCCTAGCACCCTTGTATCACTTGTAAATGGCAGAACAATGCTTGAAAATGATGGTGGTGAGTGTGGGTTTCTTGGCCATGAGTAGAGGAAGAGGAAGGAGAGAAATGTGTTGATGAAAATGAATGTTATAATCCTTGATGTTTACTTATAATCCACCATCACAAGTTAATCTATAGTGTAATGTGTTATAAAAAGTGGAAACAAGATCTAATAAACTAAACAAATAAAATCAATAGTGGGACCCACATGTTGGGCCGTGAACTAGGTGGGGGGGGGGTCTAGAGTAGGTTGCAAAGCTTAGTTAGATTTCTTGGTTGAAATCCAAATGTCTAGTTAGGTTATTTAGTTGTTATGTTGTTATATAGTGTGTTATGATGTTCGGGGACCATAACTAGCTTGGAAATGATGAAACAATGCTTCTAGTGAAAATTTGGTGTTTCGGGTCGTGTCCGATTGTTCGGTTGGTTACCGGTCCGTTAAGGTGCTAAACTATGTAGTTTAGTGTGCTTTATGTTACCTTTTGTGACAGTTTTGATTCCCGACAGTTAGGAAAGTATCCAGGACCATTTAACCATATTTCTGCATGATATTAAGTTATTTAAATGCCTAATTTTGTTGAATTCTGCAGAATTCTGCAGTTTATGTGAGTTTTAGGCACTTTCCGGCACTTAAACTATCACTAGGAAGGTAGTTTTATGATCCTTACTTTCCTACACACCATACTAGTGTACTTCTTGGTTTCTGGCTCATTCTGTATCCCTCTACCATGTCTGTCTATTCACTGAACTCCGTCAGCATTTTTCTGAATTGTCTGATAACTGTGTTGTCTTTGTTTCGTGCACCATTTGAATCAATAAAGTTTGCATGCAGTAATGTTATGTCATTTGCAATATATGATGCACACGTATGTAAGATATCAATAATAAGAAAGCAATTCAAGCCACTAATTGTAAATCTGCACAATCATTAAATCATAATTACGGTTTAATAGTTGTACGGATACCTGGAATTTTGACAATTGTCACATTCTCCCCCTATTAAGAAAATTTCGTCCTCGAAATTTAAACTACATTAACTCTTTAGGGTTACACTATGCGTGTATTGGTATGAATAATACCAATGTGATTAACCACGAAACTAAATCAAGACTTATTCTAATCAAGTGAATCCAGGGACGTATTATAACAATAAGAACCCAGCAGTTAAAAGGTATGTGTTTTCAAAATTTGATGTCAAAGGATGCGAGATGTATAGATGTATAACCTAGTGTGTCTTAGTTACCAGGGGTTCAACGAAAGAGGAGTTTCGACCAATAGAACTCCGAACGATCATTCACAATATGCAAATGAGTTCTAGAAACAATAGCATCCGCTAGATGAACTCAGAATCAGCAAGCTCAAAGGTAATAGTGACAAGAAAATGATCTGTCAACTTTCGAACAAAGAATGACTAAAATTAGTGTGTTGACATTATTGAATTGCGAGAATACACCGAAATGAAATACAACCGAATCTGGTGTATCATTGTCTTAATTCGTAGTTGCATTAAGAACGCTTAAATGATGAGTCAAACGAAAGGTATGCGTAGTTTCGTATGAAACGGTTGACCATGATTAGCACAAGCCACAAGTTTATACCGACACCACAAGGTGTCGTAATGACATAATTCAATAATAACGGTGACCGAACAAGTTCACCGTGTTCGAAGTCAAATGAAAGTGTAATGAAGCAACCCTGAAAATTTGATCCAAACGGGCATCGTAGGATTTTTCAATTGAATATAGAACACCAAAGAACTACTGTTTCCAATCGCAGATGAAAAAGCAATAAATACCACAAGGCATTCGACCGATAATGAAAGAACCGTTAAGAGGTACACTGGAATATAAAATGGATTTATGTGTGCCATTGTCTTAACACACGATTGTGTTAAGACTGCTTTAATCATGATAAAACATAGCGGATTTAGAGCAAGTCAATAAATAAACAATTAAATCCGTGTATGAGATGCGTAAATGAGATTAGCGCAGTCTTCAAATTAACGAGACACCACCACAAGGTGTTGGAACCAACAGACGACTTAATGGAGCCGTAGACCAAACAAGTCTACTACGGCTCGGAACAAAAGAGACTCTTGCAAAAATGAGTTTGAATATGATGCTCTCAATACATCATATGGTGTTTTGAATTGAATATGCGAAATGGACAAGTTCAAGCAATTGGACTTGGTTTCAGCGCAATCTGCCAATAAACATATGTATCGACAAGGGAATTTCGGCATGGTTACAAGGGTAAACCATGTATGTAACTGGAAAGAAAAGAAATTTCGAGAAGGTTTTGTTGACTCTATATCCAAGAGTCGATACTCCCAATAATGCAGATTATCCGAGACACAAGGAAATAACTGGATATAGCGAAATGATATTTGTAACTTTGATGAAAACGATCATTAGAAGGGAAGTCACATGCGTAACAAACGATTGCATGTGTGTCATATGAAATGATCAAGTACCGAAGCAAATGAGTGTTCGTTCTAATGAAGAAAATTATCGTGACGCAACTACCATTAAGAGAAGTAGAGATGTAACGTTCTACTCGCTAGATGCAAAAGTGCGAATTTCAATAGAAGTTTAAGTACTCTACCTGTTCGGCTAACCAAAATAGCATATGTGACAGGATAATGGCATTAGCCCGAGTTAATAGACGTGGTTCTTACGAGATAATCTCTAATGGACTCTGACATAAGTCCCCGAAGGTCCTAAATACATGTTTCGTAAACCCTCAAAGTGTTGTATTCTGTGTGTAACTGTTTTGTGTACCGTGTATAAACACAACATTAGTGCATATCTAAAAACAAATTTTTGACTCGGTATTCTTCGGTATACTTTCTTCCTGAATTCGCAACTAATGATACTCGATCAACGATCAATCTTAGAATAGTAATTGGATCCTTGCAGTTGGTTAAATAAATCGTTAATCCTCGGCATGGGATATCGGTTCTTGATGGTTGACTTGTTCAGCTCTTGGTAGTCGATACTCATTCGAAAGCTATCATCCTTCTTTTCGACGTGCAACACTAGAGCTCCCCAAGGCGAGAAGCTTGGTCTTATAAATCCCTTAACTAGCAACTCCTGAAGCTGTACTGACGACTCTCTTGCATCTCTAAGAGCACAAGTCGGTAAGGTGCCTTGGCTACAGGCGCGGCGCCTGGAACCAAGTCAACGTGGAATTCGACTTGTCGTTGAGGAGGTAATCCTGGCAAGCCTTCGGGGAAGACTTCAGTATATTTCCTTACCACAGGGATATCTTCGAACTTTGGTTCTTCGGCCTCTTTGTCAATGACAGGAGTTAAGAAGCAAGACATCCTTTACGCAAAACATCCATGTCTTCCAACAACTAATAATCCGTAGGGGTGTATCCTGCTTCTCCCCATGAATCACGATCGTCTCTTCATTCGCCATCGGGATGTGGATAACCTTCTCATGGCATACAATCTCTGCACGAGTACTCGACAACCAATCCATCCCAACTACGACGTCAAAGCTTCCTAAATCAACTGGAAGAAGATCTAATGAAAACTCACGCTCTCCAAGCTCTATAACACAGTCTCTATTCACTCCTTTGGCTTCTACTGGCTTCCCATTAGTTAGTTCTATCGAATATGGGATATCTAACTTACTTGCTACTAAACCAAGTATATTATTAACTCTAGAGATACGAAGCTAAACTCGACACCAGTATCAAACAGCACAGATGCATAACGTTGACTAATAGGGGACGTACCGGTGACCACATTTGGATCCTGGCGTGCTTCCCTAGCTCCGATGTTGACCACTCTTCCACGTGCTTGATTGTTTTTAGGGCAATACTTCCTAAAATGCCCCACATCACCGCAGTTAAAACAACCTTGACCACGTCCTTGATCATCACCATTTCCGCCTTGATAGTTGTTGTTGTCGTTGTTTCCTCCGCGATTTCCGCTACCATCTTGACCTCCATTTCCACGTCCAGTACCATGCCAACACGTCTCCTTGGCATGCCCCACTTTTCCACAGTTGTCACATTTTCCATATCTACATTGCCTAGTATGATGACATCGACAATTGTCGCACTTAGGTAGTTTACCCCAGTACTCTTTTCCCTTTTTGGCCTTGTTGTTGTTATTCGCCCGAGTACCCTTCTTGAAATTTGCAAACTTTCTCTTGTTATCTCCAGATGGCTCCACATGAGTCTCCTTCTTCTCTCCAGAGATTGAAAATTTTCCCAGTCTAACCGCTTCTTCAGTGAGCGCCACACTTAAGTCAATAGCATCGGTAATCGTTGGAGGTTTAGATGTTGTCACCATGCTTAGAATCTGAGGTGCCAATCCCCAGATGAAGCGTTCGATTCTCTTAAACTCTGGCTCCACCAAATAAGGAACCACCCTAGACAAATCATGAAACCTTTGCACATACTCAGCTATCTTTGAACCTTCCATTTTCAAGTTCCTAAATTCCGTTTCCAGCTTCTGGATTTCTGCCCTCGAACAGTACTTCTTACGCATCAGCTCCTTCAGCTCATTCCATGTTAAAGCATACGCAGCAGCTTCACCCAGCGTCTGAACCTGAAGGTTCCACCATGACACAGCCGCATCTAGAAACAATCCAGAAAAGTACGTGACCTGATGCTCTGGTGCACATTTTCTCATTCGCAACACATAATCCGTCTTCTCAGTCCATCTCACAAAAGCTACGGCACCCCCAGTGCCGTCGAAATCCAGGGGCTTGCAGCCCAAGAACTGCTTGTAGGTGCAGCCTGCGACATAAGCAACATCATTCATATAAGGCATTAGCAAAGCACACTTGGAAATATCCAAACATTTTGTAATGTGTCTTAAGTGACTAAACATTACTGTTGGGTGGGTTATTTCCTAAGGTACCTCCGCTGTGTTCGGAGCGAAGGGCCTCATGTTGTGCGATGGCCTGTGAGATGCGCTCTTGTAATTCCGCCTCTGTCGTCGGCAGAGGGTTGTTGGTATCGGTGTTCCTTCGAGGCGACATCTTCTAAGAAGAAGACTGGATGGGTCAGGTCTTATTCGCCAAGTAAGTAAATAGTCGTCTAACGGTTGTATGTATGCGTATATATAAGCATTCATCATAGCAAGAAATCAATCAATATAAGCTTAACACAACATATAAATCGACAAAGTGTTTAGTGAGAACGTGACGATTGAGGTTTTATTAATTACCGACCACAGTTACATTGTTTACAAAGTGTATCGCATCAAAAGGGACACAGGGTCACGCTACCCTTGTCTAATAAGTCTGTCATTATACCAAAAATCACGTGGTCAAAAGTGGTCTTCAAAAGTCTTCACAATCTTAGCTCAATAGTAGTGCTCTCACTAAAGGTAATGTATCTTCATAAGACCAAAAACCTACTGTACTGATGGCGGAGGCGGAGTAGGGAAGTAAAGCAAACTATGAACATGTGCAAGCTCCTCCTCGAGCTCGTATATACGGCGAAGTAAGTAACTGATCTGCTACTCGATAGTAAGGAAATGAGCATCAAAACCTGGAAAAGGTGTAAGAGCAGCAGGTGGATGTGCAAAAAGGGGATGACGATGGATGTTGGGGAACAAAAGTAGACTGATAGGGACAAGGTGGAGGATGTGGTGTCAGCTCAAGCTCCAAAACTATGCGACTCAAAACCTCGAAATGTAGCTGGAGTGGCAGGAGCAACTCATCCCCTGTGTAGCCTCCATAATGTGAGGGATGATAGGGGTCTGAGATAGGCCTGGTGTATGGCGGAAAACATCAGAATGGCTCGTCCAGCGGTGTGGATGAGAAGGGAGCAAATGGTACAGCCTGTGAGGTCGGAGGAAATGCTGTTGAAGCAAAAGAATCGTCACGTGGGTGCTGACCTGAAGTACCTTTCCCCGGACGGGGTGCAGGGATGTCCTGTAAGAAAATGATAGGTAAGTCGGTGCGATGGACATTGGATTCTATAGGAGGGAGAGGAACAACATCAGCGGGTGCGGGTGGAGGAATAAATGGCTCAGCTAAAAGGAAGATCAACAGGTGTAGGTACTGGGTCGGGAATAGGAAGTGCAGTATCTGGTAATTCAAACGGAACATGGTTAGGATCAGGAATCGGCTCAAGATCAAAAGGTGCAACATCAGGCTGACCCAAAAGGAACAGGAGCTAGCTCAGGAGCAGGTCTGGGTCGTGTGGAGGTGTGGGATCTCGAGCGGGTGATAGTGCGGCAGACATAGCGGTGTCGTCGTCTGAGTCAGTAGCAAAAAGCTGCAATCCGGCCGTCTGTAAAGCTGAAGGTGTCACAGACTCAAAGGAGTCTGAAACCGAGTACAAACTGGAATCAGAAGATATCTCAATGATAGGAACAGCAGGAGGTGGGACAGCTACAACATCCTCATTTATCTCCCAATCACCCTAAGTGTCAACTGGAAGACCGTCTACAAACAAATCGACATCGTCCTCGAACAAGTCATCGATAGGCCAAGCCTTGGAAGGAATGACCACAAGGGGTATGGCATCAAGGATCGGAGTCACGATGTGCTTGCCATCGGGGAGACCAATGATGAGGTGATCATGGACTGGAACAGGAATGACAAAAGGATCCTTGTCAGGGAAACCAGCGGCAAGGGGTAAATCATCGCCAAAGTCTGGTAGCATGAACGGCTGGAAGTCGTCCTCATCCTTGGACAGCATGTCAGGGTCACTCTCAGTGTCTGATGTATACAGCTCCGGCTCGGGTATAACCTAGTCGTCTGATATGACTGCCATCGGGTCGTGGTCGTCTGATAATCCACTCTCAGAAGGTGACATGTGTGCCTGTAACATCGTTATCATAGCATGTATACCTATAGTAATCACTAACACCTAGTATATGCAATCAAAGACAATTTATCATGTATTCACATCATCCTTTATGACACTGTTTTGTCTTTCCCTAGTCTACCCCATGCAGACTAAACCACCAATGTGACCTTGTAATCGTGTTTCGTGTCTTTCCTTTTGTAAAACGTTTGTTCCATGGATCTGGGCGTTTTGTGTATGCAATGAAAACATGTTGTAAGAACATTTTTGTGAGAGCCCAAATGATTGTAGTCTAGACTCGAGAGGGAATCCTAGTTCGCTACAATCGAAGCTCTGATACCAAACTGGCACACCCTGACTTTTGCGGAAGCGTGATTTGGTGTGACTTGCTTAATATCATTGCATTCAACCATAACAAACATCTATATGATAAAACAATGATGTTCATCCGTAAATAAAGTTTCAAAACATTACAGTCGTCATTGTTTAACACCGACTAAAACTTCAAGTTTACATAACACCCATTGTTTTAAGATCCCTACTGGACTTCACAAAAGATAGTTAACGAAACGAGGCTTTGAACCATGTATCCTATCAAAGATATAATACATGAACCAAACCCTTCAATGTTGGATGACATCATTTATTGAAGACACAACTTTATATCTTGGACGCCCACCAGATCCATAATTAGTTTCCTGAAATACATGTAGTTTGAAAACATCAACAAAAGTTGAGCGAGTTCATATATTTTGTATGTGTGCACGAACATCCTTGAAAATATTTGTAAGTATGTAAGTATGTACTTGTAAACCGGTATGAAAGCAACAAGGAAACAGATCAATTAATGTGTAGCTAATACATTAATATGTGTGACATGGTGCAGGAAGGCTCAAACCTAGCAGATTTTGTACCGGGCCATCCGGCAGGAATGACATAGTCACCTCATAGGCCAAACCCCGGTCCACATGGGTGTGGGCTCGCTACACCCAAATAGATCTATCACTCATGTCCCTCGATCCTACAACGAGGATTAATGGTCTTAAGCGTGGTACCCACCACTCACATGATCTAGCAGTACCTTTCCTTAGCTAACCATACCACATATAAACGTTTGTAAACACTTTGTAACATGTACTTCACCCCCGAAGTTATAAATCTGAAAACATTTAAAAGAAAAGGGGGACATGAACTCACAGTCTTGCGTTCTTCGGTCAATAACTCAAAGCTTCCTTTACGTCGCACGACTACCTACAAACGTGCTACGGTTTATTAGACGGATGGGTCGTGCCTCAACTTTTGGTCTTATTTGGTGTCTTGGTGTTATGTTTCTTTGTGTCATTAACGTTATTCCAAGTATATAATTATTTGTTAAAATAATAAATATTTTAACTTAAATTATATTTACTTCATTTTGGAATATTAGTTAAAATAATATATTTTAACTTGTCACACTTATGTATTTATACATGAATAATTCCCCAAGGATGGGTGTATTTATATTCGTATCTAAAACTTGTATATTTTTGCCAAGCATCGGTGGCGTATTCCGGTGTGTATTTATACGTACGAAAATACGTATTTCCATTGTATTTATTAAGTATCCTTAAACTTAATCTTTGTATTAACTTTTCCGGAATAATATTTCTAATAAAAATACATCAATATATATTTTCAAAATATATATTTTGAGAAATATTACATAGAAAAATTACTTATAATTTTTCCTTGGCAACAATATTTATATTTTCATATAAACCTCAAAAATAATATATTTTCAAGTCTAACTTAGAAAATATATATATAAACTTATTTTTCACCCAAAAATAATGTATTTCATGTTTATTCAAGAAAATATATATTTTCTCCAAAAATAATATATCTTCTAATAATTTTAAGAAAATACATATTTTTATTTACCCAAAAATAATATATTTTCTCTTTGTAAAAAATATGATATATTTTTGTAATAATTGTAAAAATCATATTTTTTGTTCTCTTGGTGTCCAAAATACTAATTACCAAAATATGCTTATGAATTAAATTCCGGAATATTTTTGTAAGTTATATTCCTTGTTCGGTTTCTCCAATATTTTGGATATAAATTGTATATTTATTTCTTGGAATTTTGATAATATTTTGGATGTATTTTGGTGAGTTATATTATTTCAAGTCCTAAAATAATATAACTAATACACATAATATACAAATAATCACACACATGTTGACATCTAAATATATATTTCATAAATACATATTTGGTCACTTTTATTTACAAAAACCAACCTCCAATACTTATAATTTTTGTAACAAAAATTATGGCAAAATTTGTATGAAAATTTATGGTTTAAAATATACTTGTAAATATTTGTTTAAAAATATTTTTCTAAGTGTTTAATTTCTAGCAAAATTTTGCCATAGTTTTCCCTTAAAAATGGAGGTTTCCATGCTTTCAAAGCATATCATTTTCTTTTACAAATCAACACAATCAACAATAAACCAACCAACACTTACCAATTTGCCAAAATAATGCATAAACTACTACTTCATGAACTTGAAAATTTACAAAAATTTGTAGTAACTTACTAGTGTGTTTAGTAGGCTTAGTTACCCGTTAAAGTGTGGTTGTTTAATTAAAAACATCATTTTTAAAGAAGTTGGATCTTCACAACTTGTAAATCATTTTTCTAAAAATGTTTCTTCTTGAGTTTTTCTTATTAAATATATATTTCTACACTTGATTAACCACTAAAAATGTGGTTAATTTCTCTAAGAACCAAGCTTAGGTAAATCTTGTATTTTTAACTTGGTTTCTTAAAAATTATTCTTTGAAATCATCCATTTATATGATCTATATTACACTTTGATCATTATTTTTCAAGAAAACATGTTATATTTCAAGTTCATGCCTTAACATAAGGATGATTACTTTGATCTACATCATAATCATCCTCTCATCTAGCTAGATTATGTCTTTAATCACTATCTAGCAAGATCATATGATGTTTAATATCATCAACATAAACAATCAACCATCAAGTAGTATAACAACACTAAACAACATGATTTCTTAAGATTTTTAAGCTTATGTTCATGTTTCATGTTCTTGATTCAAAGTGTTCTTCAATATTACCAACTTGTTTCATTCTTTAACCACTTAAACAAGATGTAAAAATGGATGGAGATGATCTTACTACTAGCTCAAGGCTAGGGATGATCACAAGATGAAGAAGCGGTGGTTAAAAGCACTAGAGAGAGGTCCTTAAAGCTTCAAGGCCACCAAGCTCCTTATTTAAGCTCCTAGCACCCTTGTATCACTTGTAAATGGAAGAACAATGCTTGAAAATGATGGTGGTGAGTGTGGGTTTCTTGGCCGTGAGTAGAGGAAGGAGAGAGATGTGTGGTGTAATGTGTTGATGAAAATGAATGTTATAATCCTTGATGTTTACTTATAATCCACCATCACAAGTTAATCTATAGTGTAATGTGTTATAAAAAGTGGAAACAAGATCTAATAAACTAAAAAAATAAAATCAATAGTGGGACCCACATGTTGGGCCGTGAACTAGGTGGAGGGGGGGGGGGGGGTCTAGAGTAGGTTGCAAAGCTTAGTTAGATTTCTTGGTTGAAATCCAAATGTCTAGTTAGGTTATTTAGTTGTTATGTTGTTATATAGTGTGTTATGATGTTCGGGGACCATAACTAGCTTGGAAGTGATGACACAATGCTTCTAGTGAAAATTCGGGTAGTGTCCGGTTGTTCGGTTGGTTACCGGTCCGTTAAGGTGCTAAACGATGCAGTTTAGTGTGCTTTATGTTACCTTTTGTGACTGTTTTGATTCCCGACACTTAGGAAAGTATCCAGGACCATTTAACCATATTTCTGCATGATATTAAGTTATTTAAATGTCTTGTTGTTTATCTTGTAGATCTTGAACGTGTCTTAAAGTTGACTTGTTAAAGAAATTTAGTTGCATATTTATGGGTTTTGTTATATAACCTGAGCCGTTTTTGTATTTTGGCTTTCATCAAACACAACATTTTGCTTTGGTGTTGTAGATGATTTGTTATTGTTAGTGGCAGGTACTTTAGGAATGGTGTTTTGTGCTTTAGGCATAGTGTTTTCGGTTGTGTCTTTCACCAATGGTATGGGTTCAAATTTGGTTTTTGGTCGGCTATGATAAAGGCTATGAAATTGCAACTCCTCAGCTAAAGGTCTATGATGTCTAAAGCTCTTTTTATTAGATCATGCATGTGAGCTTGTACTAGAACGCTTGTATAATTGTTTATATATGTTCAAGCTTGCTGCATTATAATTTGTGATACTGTTATCCAATCTTCACGCTTAAACCCTACCCTTCCGGGCCCACCGGAAATCGGGATCTAACACCAGCACCCAGCCGCAAAGCGCGGGCTCCGATACTAGTTTACTACATATACATTTCCCTTGATGTGGAATAGTTTTGTTTTCTTATTGGCCAAAAGTGGCGGCAAAAAACCAGTTTAGGTTTTTTTTTTTTTTTTTTTTTTTTATATATATATATAAGTAAGTTAGCATATAATAGTTATCTATAACTACAAAAGAAAGATGGGGAACACTATCAAACAACTATCTGTCACTTCTTCATTGTTCCTGTCAGATTATAATTTTATCCACAGTTCAAAATAAAATATTGGTTTTGCCCCAGCTTAAATTACTATTTTGCCTTCAGTTAAAAATTATGATTTCGCCCCCAGTTTAAAATTAAATTTTGGTGTAGCCCCCAGCTCAAAATTACGATTTTGCCATCCGTTAAAAATTACAATTTTACCCACAGTTCAAAATAAATTTTTGGTTTTGCCCCCAGTTCAAAATATGATTTTGCATCTGTTTCAAAATTACGATTTTCCCCAGTTCAAAATTGCAATATTGTCATCGTTTTTTTGGCAAAATTATGGTGACGTTTTATTTTACTTGGTTGACTCAATGTAGTTTTTATTCGTGCCAAACAGCTCCCTAACATTCGCTAATTGGTCCTGACAAATTATTGTTTTGCCTCCAGCTCATCGTTTTAGTTATTTTTTAAGCAAAATTCTGGTAGTGTTTTGGTTTAATTGGTTGACTCGATGTATCTTTTTTTTTGAGATCGTGTTATAAATAGCATGGATAAGTAACCGAAATAAAGGCGTACATGTTATTACACTAAGAAATATTCGGTTTAGCGCTTGCAATGGGGGCGGCGCCTAACGCTAGTTTTTCACACTTTTGTGATTTAATAAGAAACGACAAATCCTATTATATATTTTACATATACATTTATCGATTTGACACTATAAATAGTGTATTTTTCATTTTCTTTTAAATTGACATAAAAGTTGTGTGTTTTGAAATTTGGCTACAAAGGATATATGTTTTGTATTGTATTTTTTACATGATTAGTATAGTTTTTTATTTTCTATAACTTGACCATATTATTTTGTACTTTGAGGTTTGGTCTCAAAACTTTTATTTTTTAACTTTTGAATAATTACCCTATAGCTCTTTCCACTTTGACCACAAAGATTATATATATTTTCTTTATTTTTAGATAATTATCAACCATCCAAGTCAATAAAAAAAAATCGATAAAAGGGTTGCAACTTACTTATTTTTATCTACGTTTTGATGTAATTTTAATCAAAATCGAGTTGTGTGTAAAAATGTAAAGGCAATTGAAACAAAAACGTACAAGTTATCAAAGCTACTTCACAATTTCATTTTTTTACAACTTTTGTTTTCTTTCTCTTACAAATTATAAAATATGTTTTTATAAAATTCTGAATTTTCTGTTGTGATATGCTTATTTTTATTAAAATGTCGACATAGAAAATATTTTCATGGTTTCATTTCTTATATATAACATTCTGAATATTAACATCTCGTCGTAATGCAAAGGCTTATGCATACTAGTTAAGTTGATTAACTATCTTTCTCTCCAAGTAATTACAACAATCAATTTAGGGTATTAGGTTGGTAAAGTTAGATTCACAAAATACTAGAACTAAAATAAGTGATTGGTTCATAAAAGCTTTTTAAGATAACATGTCACATGTTATATAACGTGATAATTAGGTACATTAAAGAACTTAATAACTTTACATTCAAATATAGTACACACTTAACATAGTCATTGAAAGATCTTAATTAGTTACATTCAGTCATGACACATGTCAACTTGATACCTTTTAATATTGTTACCCCTATTATATTCTTTAGAGTAAAATGTCATTTTAGTCCATGTGGTTTGGTCTATTTTGTCAGTTTAGTCCAAATGTTTCATTTTTCGTCTGTGGATCCAAAAAGGTTTCACTGTCGCCATTTTAGTGCACTGGGTTAACTTCATCCATTACATATGTTAATGAGAAGGGCAATTCGGTCATTTTATATGGCTGAATTGCCATTCTAGTTAACAAAGTTACATATAAAATGACGGAATTAGCATTTGTTGATACATATATTGTGTTCGGAGAGTTTCGGTTCACCGGAAAACTTATTTTTCTGGGTGGTGTTCTTGAAATCTTCATAGTGTTCTTCATAAAAATACACTTTTTGATCCTTGAAAATTAATTGAGAAACTTGTTTGTGAATTGGAAACTGTAATCGATTAAAATATTGTAGAGACAAGAAGTTTGACATGCTAGTGGTTTGAAAAGGTGTGTTGAGTGTCAGAAGAGTTTTTAACTCTTTGAAAATTAAATATTAAGTGTTAGTGTATTGGAAGTTGAAAAGGATTATAATATTGCAAACCTTGCTTGTTTGGTGAAACAAGCCGAAAGTAGTTGTCTGGTGTGTCAGGAAGATAAGGTCAAGCTGACACCAACTTTTCACCAACCCAGTTACTTTTTGACGTAACAGATATTCAACGAAACAGAGTTCTTCTTGGCGAAACAAAATCATTTTCGTCAACTTCAAATCTTGGGCCTTTAACACATATGGGCTGATTTAGCATAAGCCCAAATCCCATTTAATTCGCCAAAATCAGTTTCGCCAAATAGAAATTGACGAATCAAAGAACTTTGTTTCGTCAATAATAGTGTGGTTTTCTTTCTGTTTCGCCGATAACGTATTTTGATTGCCTGTTTCGTCAACATTCTGTTTCGTCGTGAAAGTTGTAATTTTTAAACAGAAGGTTTGCACTAGTTGTTTAACTGTTTGTTTCAAGTGTGTTAATCTGGTTGTTATCATTCGAGATATTAACATAGTTTGTGAAAATTAAATTTTTTTTTTTAAAAAAAAAGGGAAAAACTTGTTTTTCAAATTTTAAATCAATTTTCACTTAATATATTAATTTTTAAAATGGGAACAAACGGTCAGTGGGATCCAACCGCGTGGACTCTAACATCTTCACGATCATCAGTTACACAACCTGAGCCAGAGTTCGACAAAACTGCATTCTTGCGAGCTATTGCCCCAACTCAAGCTGCAATGATAACTGCAAATCAATGGGCATTGGTCACAAATCAAAGCAGCAGCATTCAATCTATGATGCAGAACGACAGTGAAACTGGTACAAGCACAAAACCGCCAAAGCTGAATCACATAAATGATTGGGGATGGTGGAAAGAAAGGCTGAGAACTTATGTTCAGGGGCAAGGTCAAGATCTATGGATGTGTTTCTTCACTCCATTTGACAATGAGTTGGAAGTTGCAGGAGCTAATCCACAAACTTACAGCACTCTGTCTGATGAAGATAAGAAGAAATTTGAGTTAGAAAAGAAAGCATTCATGATTCTCACACAAGCTCTTAACAGAGACATTTACCACCAGTTTGTTTACTGCACGACCACTAAAAGCTTGTGGGATATGCTCACGTTAAGATGTGAAGGAAATGCTCAATCAAGAAAGATCAAGCAAGATTTACTGAAGAAAGAATTTGAAGGATTCACGTGTTTGGAAAATGAGACTTTGGCTGATTTATCTACAAGGTTTCATCACTTGTTGAGCGAGATGTTTGCTTTTAAAGTCAATGCCACTCCACAAGAAATGACAAAGAGATTTGCTGATAGCTTACCAGCAAAGTGGAGCAGTTATCTTGAAATCCTTAAAGAAAATGGTGTTTTAGACACAATCACCGTTTATGATTTAATTCAAAAATTGGAGAACAAGGATGTAGAAGAAAAACTGAAGGCAAAAAGAACACTAACTCCTCAAAGTCCAGAGATGTATTTTGGGATTGCAGGAGGTATCAGTGGAGAAAAACCAGCTTCTCAACATGCGAAGCTTCAAACAGCTTTCATCTCAAACACTGCACCTTCAACAACAGATCAGTTCGATCCTTCAGCATACTTGATGTATCCAAGACCAGATGTGAAACCGACACCGACAGCTCCGCAGCAACAACCGCAACAGCAAGGGTTTTATGGAAACTCTTCAAACATTCAAGCCACTTCCAATCCAAACACAGTCAGATTAGACACTTCCAACTTTTCCAAAGTCAGTGTCGAAATAGCCAAGGAGCATATGGAGATGTTGAATACCTTGGTTAGTGCTTATTGTGGATTGATCGCAGGTCAGATTGGGAATATCAATCTAACCAATGAAGATTATCAGCAAGTGGATAGAGACGAGTTTGAAATGATGGATATCAAATGGGCTCTTGCTAGTGCAATTCGAAGAGCAAAAGAGTTTATGGAAAGGACGGGGAGAACCAACTTGGAAAGCAAGAAAGACACCAAGTATGGGTTCGACAAGCAAGCTGTAACATGCTTTAACTGTGGTGAACGAGGTCATTTCAAAAGGGAATGCACAAGACCAGCTCAGCATGGAAACCAAAATCCCTTCAGAAATCAAGGCAACCAGCAGAACCAGAACAGGAACAATGTTCGTACGTTGATACCTGTCAACAACCAAAGCCAGACAGGGCCATCAAATGCCAACCAGGCACTTGTGGTTCAAATAGATGAAGGTTGTGATTGGTCGCTTCAGCTTGGAGAAGGAGGAAATGGTGGAACAGCATGTTATGCTAAAGTGACTGAGAAGGTAGTAGAACCCGTGTCTGCTGGTGAGTCTTCAGAAGATGAAGATAGTTCGGGTTATAGTGGGAGCATGGATGGGGAATCACTTGATGCTGGTGATTTATCAAGTGATGCTTTAGATTTGAAGGTTGATGAACTTTTGGCTGAAGCTGAAGTATTATGCAAGAGGAGATCTATTCTCTGCCAGAAATCTGCTGGAACTTCCGAGAAGCTTGCTAAGTTTTTCTCTGAAGATGGATCTTTTTCTTTCCATTCAGCCTTTACGGCTAATGTCGACAGTTCATCAAGTCAGGTATGTGTCGATGAACCCACTGTAGTTAGTTGTGAAAATTGTGATAGTTTAAAGGTTAAATATGCTGAACAGGAAAGTCAGTTTGAAATCACACACAAACACAATCAAGAATTGATTGTTGATCTTTCTAAAGCAACTGAAGCTAACTTGTTTTTAACCAGAAATGAAAAGGAGTTTAAAGCAACAATTGCGTCATTAAAACATGATGTTTCTGAATTACAAAAGGCTGTTTTGAGAAAACAACATGCTAACAATGATTTAATTGACACAATTGAAAAGCAAATGGTAGAGTTAGCAACAGCTAGATGTGAATGTGAGACAATTAAGCAGAAATTGGAAAGCTATTCCAATTCCCGCTATGTTTTGGATCACATTATTGATGTTCAAAAGAAAAAGGGGGATAGGAAGTGTAATGGATTCAAATCATGTCCTCCCCCAATGAATCACAATTACTCCAAATTGCCTGATGACGAGGATATGCCCCGTTTTGAACCTACTGTGCCACTCAATCTAGATGATTTTGCAGCAGGCCTCGGGTTCACAACTAGTACATCATCCTCGGGTCAATCTGAATCTGAGAATGTGACAGATTCATCGTGTGTTAAGGAACAAAATCCTCCCATTGTTGTGGATACTGATTCTTCGGATGATGAATCTGACTCATCGGATGATGAATCTGTAGAAATTGTGAAACAACAGTCTAACTCGGTTACAACAGATATTCCAATCGAGAATCACATCCTGTGTGATCCACCAGTGAAACCGAGTAAGACTGAAATGTCAAAACCTATGGAGTTCCTTGTTTCTAGCAGTGAAGGGAATAACTTGTTGTACACGCTCAAAGGAGATGAAAAGATCTACTCTAACAAAGATTTTCCAATTAAAAATGTAAATCAAGATTTAATTGAGCAAATCTTTGAAGGATGTATTGATAAGTTTTTGGGGAACAAAAGTGGCAAAGTCACAGTCATTCAATGTGATCCAATTCCGTGTGAACAAGTTAGAAAACAATACGGAAACCAAAAACAACCAATTGAGCGAAAACAACAAGTGAACTCCAGAAAAGGTAAGGTACAGGGAAAGAAGGCTCAGAACAAGAATGTTCAAGCACCTAAGGTTCAGCAGCAAAAGGTGCAAAACAAAAGAGCTCCTGTTAAGAAAAGAGAACAGAAAATGAACTTTGTTGGATCCAAGGGTACAGATAAACTGGAAACATTTCAGGATAAATCTAACATTGATTTTATAAAACAAGTTAGAATTTTAAAACGAAATGATCAGAATAATTACACCCAACACTCCAACGGATGTGATTTAGGTCCAAGTACATCTAGATCACAAAGTTCATGGTCTGGTTCTCAGTCTGGTCATCAACATGTTTCTCCGAGGTTTGTAGAGCGGAGAATGTGCTTTGAGTGTGGCACAGTTGGGCATATTGTTAGATACTGCCCATACCTGCAAAAGTTGAAGGCAAAAACGAGTGCTCCCCAAGAAACCAATTACCAAAAGCGACCTGTTTCCCCGAAACAAGACCCACGTGTCTTGAAAGAAAGGGAAAAGAAGTTAAAACAAAAGAATCAAAAGGTAATTGAGAAGGCCTTAAAATCAGAGGTCAAAGAAGAAAAACCTGTACAAGCAAAACCTAAAACTGTAAAACCAGTAAATGCTAAAACAATGAATTCAAATACTGGTAAAGGACAAACAGTTTGGAAGCAAAAGCAGGTAGTTCAATCAGGGGGAGCACCACAGGTTCTTTTTCCTAATCATCAAGTGATTGAAATCACTTTTCTTGATGATCAAGGACGACCCAAGTCCACAAAGGCTTGGGTCCCACTCTCCGTCTAATCTTTGAATGAGTGTGTAGGATATTCCAGGAGGAACTTTCAATAGTCGTAAGATTGTTGATAGTGGAGTGTCCATGCACAAAATAGGCGACAGAAGAAATTGTTGCCTTTGATGGAGAGAAGAAAAGAAAAGGAAAAGAGAAACAGAATTGTCCGTTGAAAGAGTTTGAAAAGCTTCGACAAAAATGCAAAGCCTTTTACAATCAAGCTTTGGTCGGGTCCCCAGGATAGATTCAATCAAAATGTACGCACCTGCAGCACGTTTGAAGTTCAAAATCAACAAGATGAACGTGCAGTGTACATTTCTTCGCGGTGTGATTGAAGAAAATGTGTTTGTTGAACAAACCAACCGGGTGTGCGGATGCCTTGGCATGGATTGAACAACCGCACACTACTTCTGAAAGAGAAAGACAAAGACCTTCGCTGGTGCAATGTGGAAGACCAGCCGGACCCAAAGGTTTATGATCTTGTTGCTGTCAAGAGATTTCTCAGTAGCTACAAAAAAAAAAAAATTCGTCTTTGGAATCCACACCGGGTGGATATCCAGTTTGGGAGAGCGCTCAGATTCCTTGCAATGCACGAAGCAGTTGCAGGATACGGTTTTAAATTTCTAATCTCTCATTTACTTGTCGATATTTAAGCTGCTTTATGAATTTGTATTATCTCGTACAGCACTCTTTGGCCAGACAATGTTGTCATGGTCCGCACCGCAAACCGACATGCCAACTGATTTTTCCAAAATTCGATAAATCTTTTCAGATAAAAAATTAATTTTGGTAAACGGCATTGAGGTAAAACATGAGTTAACCAACATCGGAAAGTCATTTTTGTAAATACCTTTGTGTTTTTAAATTTTATCTTAGTTTATTGATTTTAGGGGGAGTAAATCCAATTTGAAAATCCAAAAACATTGAAAAATTTCAAAAGCACAAAAACAATAGAAAATCAAAAATGAGTTTCCTGGCGAGAAAAAGAGAATATGATAGTACATCAGTGGTCTGTCCAAACCTCTTTAAACCTTAAATGAAAAATGTTAAGCAGCTCTATATAAGATGTATCGGTAGGCTCACAATCATTTTAAAGTGTGCAGGGTGATATAAACTTAAATCGACTGAAGACTGGGTGGGAACCATTCATTGGCATATGGTCTTAGTACCGAAATTTCGTTTGAGAGATTGCCGAGGTTCTGAGATATTCGGTCTTTATGCTGCTTATCATCTGGGTATCATGGTTATATCTTTTACCGAAATATAACGGGGACGCAAGTCTAGATCTTCCATGATACCATACATACGTGTACATATTGCATTCGACCTCAATAAGTGATCAACAATCACATGTCCAAACAAATAAGTGATAATATATCACATTTATCCGGGAGTCAAGTTCGTCTCTCTGCTGTACGAAAGTACTGACCTGTTCACGGACTTGCTCCTGTGCCCTCATGCATCGAAAATCAAGTTCCTCATCAATAAGTGATTCTATCACATAGGGCTTGTTTTCAATCAAAATAAGTGAGAATCTCACATCATATACGGTCAAACAGATGATAATCGGTATACTCACCGGTAAGATGAACCCTCGTGCATACCTTGATACGGGAATGTGTCGTGATGTGGATGAACACCGGTCGGTAAGTATAAATCATACCTTAACGTATCCCCTCGCCATGATTACGAATGATAAGTTGAGCTTAAGTGGACAACAATACCGATAATTGTTATAGGATGCTTATCTTAATATTAACTAATTGAACAACAAGAGCGTTTTGGCATGACCGTACACTGATATGATTCTCTTACCCTCGAAACTCACAAAAAGATTGTCTGTAAATATTTATTTAATGCTTTCAGTTTATGCATCTTTGTATATATTTATTTATTGCTTTCCGTCTTTACATTTGAAAAATGAAAAATTCCAAAAAGATTTTAGGTGTGTTTTAATATAAACTTTATAAAAGCCAAAAAGATTTTGCTTCTTTTTTTTTATTGACTGATGTTGGAACTCGAGTCTATCCTACCCAAAATCCTGATCGTAAGCCGGAAAACAATTGCATCTTCATAAACTGTCGAAGTTAACAAGTTTTGAAAGTTAAAGGATTAAAATTGAATATTTTTCTAAACTTTCAAAATATCGTCGGTCGGTGTTTGATTGAGATTTGATCTCATATGTGTCGTTTGTTTAAATGTTAACTATATTCCAAGCGGTTGTTCTCATTATGCGTTTAGCTTTCTTGCATGTGCAGATGCTAAAGGCGAGGAGAACATGGTCGATGACAAGCTTCGGAATGAAGACACGAAGTGGAGGCACTCAAAGGATAAAATGATCGAGTTGCCGCTGACCATCATCAACACCACAAGGATCTCAAGTACTGAAGATCAAGTCATTCCCGAGCATAACTCAAGGGGGAGCTTATGTTAAGGGGGAGTTTGTCAACACACTTCCTACATGAAACGGGGAGTTTGTTGATACACTTTCTGCTTTCAAGACGTGAAGACTTTGAAGATCCTCCGACATGGAAGACATGGAAGATGAACCTCACGAGTAGCGTCCAAGGGGGAGTTTGTTGATACATATTTTGTGGACGCGACTCGGCTCGGTTCGACTTGGTTCGGTTCAACCCGGTTAGGTTCGGCTCAAGCCCGACGTCACGACATTCCTCCGTCGTGCGCCCCAGAGTTCGACACGCGAAGCACGGAGCGCCGCGAGCCGGTTCCCGCAGCCACATCATCATGACATCATCATGATGATGTCACTATGTTGACTAAACTTTGGTAATATGAAATCATGTTCGTACAGTTTTCACATGGGCCAATCAACTTCCTTGCATGCTACACCAAATCAACATGAGCCGAAACAAGCTTTGGGCCTCAACTGTTTTCAGCCCAAGACCAGATAGACGAAACCCAGCTGATGTCGACGAAACAAGCCTGTTTCGTCGAGTTTCGTCGTGTGTTCATCTGATTCGCCGAGTTCGATTGTGATTCGTCATGATCTGTTTGTCTCGTAGTGTCTGTGGGTATAAATAGAGTTCATTACTTCTGTTTTAGATAGAAGGAGGACAAGAGAACACTCAGAGCAAAAACACACACACACGAGAGTTAGAGAGAGTTTGCAGAATAGATTTGTAAACCTTGTGCTTGTAACCGAACCTTTCATTCGTATTAATACAGTGGTGTTAAACGGTGAACTTTGTGTGTCGTGTATTTTTCGTGTTCTATCTCGGTTTGCATCTCCGGTTGGATTCCGCACAACCGGGTGTGTTTGACAACAAGGATTAGGCGACTAGATCCTCCCCTAGCCGGACCTACAGCATTCTCATTAACAGAAAAAATTGATGAATTTAATCCAGTAGACTAAAATGGCAATGGTGAAACCTTTTTGGACTCACAGTCGAAAAATGGACCTTTGGACTAAACTGTCAAAATGACGCAAACCAGATAAACTAAAATGACATTTAACTCTATTCTTTATTTCCCACTTTTTGTTGACTACGCTCATTTCTTCTCTCCTGGTTTTACAATCTATGTAGTATGTACTGTATTTTACCACATATAAAAAAATTGTATTTGTTATTATTGAAGTTTATCACCATGCTACTTAAAATATATTTATTTCAAATAACTAATAAGTTAGAAAACTTTTGTCATTGTTATCTTTAACTAAAACACTTAGCAAATAATTAAATTTTATTATTCACCATACTATATATTAACCTTATAACAAAGAACACCAAGTTCAACACCAAACTCCAAAGGTTTCATAAACTTCTTCCACACCAACCTAGTTTTACATTCTCAAATATTAAACTACCTTCTTACAAATCTACCACATTTCTACCCACCACCATGCTTTCTCTTGAAAATTTCCAAAATTTCAATTCTCCTTAAACCATCCACCAAAGATTGACCAAAATGAGACAACCTTACAGAACCAATGCTAAAAACAGAACCAACCCTGCAACCAAGCTCCTGATCGACCCAACTGATCGATCCACACCACCAGAGTACGGCTCGATCATGATCTGAAACCGGCACGTCCTTGTGGAAGGATCCTCTTTCGTGACCGTCGAAACATTCGGGAACCTACACGCCTCATCAGCCTGATCATTCTTCTGGTAATAACTGTTAAAAGCATAAGAAATATTCCCTCGGGCATCTAAGTCGCCACAAGATGTTCCATACCCGAGGCTGGTGCAATCCCCAAGAGCACACGCGTAGCTAACCGACTGTGCAACGGATGGGTCATCCAACTTAGCCGAATCCTTCATCACACACCATTTTTTCTGTAGATACTTCACATTACTGGCTGGAATCAGAGCTCCGGAGTTTGTTGTTCCAAGGTTTAGAGCGTATTTAGGCTGCCCGTCGTAATAAAACACTCCCCAATGTCTTTCAAAGTTACCCGGTTGAATACTTTTATCGTCTTCATCGATTAAACTAAACAAATAAACATCAAGCGGGCCTGTTCTCATCGGAGTTCCTTTGTTACCGGCTATATGAGTCATGAACCCTTGCATGAACCGTTGAGCATATTGATTATTAGCGTTCCGGTCACCATCACTAGGCCATCCTATCTCTCCTACTATGATACCCATATTTGCGAACCCGTTTTTCTGTAGAGCCCACACGAGGGTATCGTAATTGGCATCAAACACGTTAGTGTACGTGGTCCCACCGTCATTCACTGGAGTTGCATTCCCATCAAAGAACGCGTATTCCACCGGGAAATTTGGGTTTATGTAAAGGCTTATGAATGGGTAGATGTTGACAGTGAAGGGTGACCCGTTATCGTTCAAGAATTTGGTTATGTTGATCATGTAATCATGGATATCAGCTCGGAAATCACCACTCGAGGGGACCCCTGTCGAGCTCTCGTACACATCAGCATTTTGTGGGACCGTGACTTTGACTTTGGTGGCGAGCCCGGCTTTTATGAGTGCAGCTTGAATGTTTTGGAGAGCTGGGAAAGTGGTTTCGAGAAAAGTCCCATTATAAGTTGATAAAAATGGTTCATTCCCGACTGCAACATACCTGTGACAAGCCAAGCGTCGTATGTCATACCGATATTGAATAAGTATTATAGTTAAATGCCTAATAAAAAAACGAAAAGGGTAACGAGATAAATAACCATTTAACGCGGGATTAACCTCTTTATCCGTTAATACAAGTACTTAACCTAAAACCCGAGATGTTTAACATGCTTTAAAGTGGTTCCAAAAAACATGTCAAGGGCATAAAGTCAACTATTTGACTAAGTTTAGTCAAGTCAAACAACACTTTCTTCCTATATTATTGTGCTAATCTTCTAAATAGAATTACAACCATGCACACCCCTAAAACTGACCATTACAAGTTGAAAGTGTACATTGTATGATGAAAACTGCTATGACTATGATTATAATCTTTAAGATAAAACTGACCAAAACCGACCCATGCACATCTCTAACTTTCATGATCTTTAGGTTGCTTATAAGCATTCCGGTTAACTAAACTTGATATGTTGATTAATAATGCAACTTACCGATCTTTGATATCGTAATTATCAATACCACCAAAATTAAGCTAATCTTCTAAACTAGATGTAACAGGATATTTAATCACCATGTTTCAAAGCCAAAAAGAAGAGTTATGGGGGGGTGTTTGGATGTGTATTTAAATTGATTATGGCTTAATAATTAACCATGATTGATTATGATTCTGATTCTTATTCTGATCATGATCATGAACAAGATTATGACTTGATCATGATTACCATTATATTTACAACCATGATTCTGATTGTGATTCTGATTATTTGAACATCTGAAATCAAAATAACCATATTCAAATTTAAACAGACTGGTAAGGAATCACAATTCACAAAAGGGTAACTGACACACCATCTACACACCACTAACGTTCAGGCGGAAAATGGTCATATATGCAGTGGTGAAGCTTGAGATTTCCGACCGGGGGTCGAAAACGTATATACATAAAAAATTCTATTCGGGGTCCCCCTCCTCCCCCCCCCCCCCCTTCTAACATTACACGGGTCATGTGAGTTGATGTTCGTGACAGCGCACACCACTAAAAAAGTCATACAACCCATATGACCATGTTTCGCACGCACGGCCTATATGACGACTTCGGATGGTGCACCTACAACAACACCCTTCACAAAAATACAAATTATTATCTAATTACTTATTATGTAATCACCCCTAATTTAAACACTAAATAAACATAACTTGTCACCAAATACAAAAATTTACAGCGAAGATCAAGTAAAAACAAAAAATTTCCAGACAAAAAATTTAAAAAAATTACTAACCTGATATTAAGATTATTATTATTAACATGCTCAGAAACATTCTTTGAAACCCATTTTTCAGCAGCTTTCATACTACTAGCCATAGTAGCAAGCATATCATTAGGAATTCCCACCATAACTTCAATTCCAGACTTACCCAAAGCCCTTAAAGAACCATAATCTGCATCAAAAAGCTTCACCTTTTGGATTCCATTATCTCTCAGCAACTTCACCACAGTCTCTGGAGGCAGTGGGTGAGATGACTGTGTGCCCCAGTTAGCCCCTATTCCACCCACCAATTCCACCCAACACAGGAATGGAATCAAGATTACTATTATCACACACCCTTTTAAAAGCCCCATCAATATTTCTCACCAATTATGCTTCTTGATAACGAAAGATTGTATAAAGTGAGAATCTTTATAGGGTGGCCGTGGCTTGATCTTTAGAGGGTTTCTTGAAAAAGAAAGGTGAAATTCAAGAAACTTCAAGAAACCCAAAACCCAGAATCAAGATTGGATTTTTATTGTACCCAGATGAAGATAGTGGTTGTAGAAGTGAAACCCACAAAGGAATTGGATTGTTATGTGGATTTTCAAAGGTTTGGAGATGAAAGAAGAGTCTTGAACAAGAACAGAGTAAAAAAGCAAAACTCAAACCTTCTTTTAAATAGTATTATTATCATGGGAAAGGATTCGTTTCTTTCCTTATTTCTTATATATATTTTATTGATAAAGACAAGTTTAAAAAATACAAAATTGTTTTTAGTTTAAACGGTTGACAATCAAATAATAGGATTATTAACTTGGCTCGAGTTCAAGTTGATAATAGTTCGCTCGTATGAAAATACCAGCTGATTTGGCTCGAGTAAGTTTTATAAATTGGTTAAATATGAGTGGTCTAGTTATATTCAGAGCTGTAAACAAACCGAACGTTTAATGATCAATTCGTGAATCGTTAGGCGGGAGGTTCGTTTATGTTCGTTCGTTTAATAAATGAACGAACATAGACAAGAAATTTCGTTCGGTTAGTTAAATGAACGAATATGAACAGAGTTCTTGTTCGTTCAATTGTGTTCGAGAACGTTCGGTAATGTGTTCGTGAACGTTTTTTGTGAACATTCATTTATTTGCATTCGTTTAAGTTCGTTTGTTTGTGTTGTTTAATTAAGGATTTTTATGCTTTTATAAATTTAATCTAAACTTTTTATAATATTTTATTTTTATTTATTTTATTACCCTAACAATTAAATTAGGAAACCATATTTCTACTTTTTTATGCATTATTCACCTTTCCTTTCTCAACAAATAATATCGATCTTCGTTCCACGATTAAGGCTTCAAGTTGTAGCGTTGTTCTCTTCGCCATCCACCTTTAGCCTTCGTCGCGTTCGCCGAATATATTTGTGTTTGTTTGTGTTCGTGAACACGTTCATTTTCTTAATGAACGAACACAAACATAAAATCTCGTTCGGTAAGTGTTCATGAACCGTTCGTGAACATAATCTATTCCTTAACTATCGACCACAAACAAGGTCTTTGTGACATCTGTGCTTGTAATCATTGTAAACAGTTCAGTTATCAATGAAATAAAGTTATTTGATCCCAATGTTTGTTTGTTTATGTTTTACATTTTTCATGTTTTGACTTTTATTCAATTTCAAACTCTATATCGCTTTCTGGAGAGTTATACGCAAACTGGTGCGTAAACGTAATCAGTTTAACGCGACAAATACTCCGGAATATCAACATATGCTTAACATACCTTAAATAACCTTTATATAACTTAGAAATAAGTTTTGAAAGCTTTGGTATGGCAAAATCAAGTCTATTCGCTTACAAGGACTAAATTCGACAAACTGCGAAAGTATGCCGATTTGAACTGTAACGAACATTCCGAAACATGATCATAAGTTAAACACACCCTAAATACCCTTTACATAGCTTAGAAATAGGCTTTGAGGTGTTCGGTGTGCTAAAATAAACTTTATGCTCATTCAGGGACTAAAAGCGTCAAAAAGTGCATAAGTTTGCATTTTCGCGCATAACTTACGTTCTGAATACATCCGGACATCCAAAAATTTATGTAAGTATTAAAATATTTTATTTTAGTGTTTGGCATAAGAAAAATCAATTCGTCGCGCAATTTGGATCGTTTTTGCGTTCGTTACAACTCCCGTCGTAATTAACCGAACAACGCAACCGTACGACCAAACGAGCCGACATCCGAGATATTTTTGAGCACATTTTAAGTTCCCTATACCTTAACTTCATTTTAGAGCTTTGAAATGGGGTTAACGGGGCTTAAACGTGTCAAAAATGCATCAAAAATCAAGTTCGGAGACTCAGGGGCCTGTTCTGCCATTTTACAAAGTTTGCTGACCTGCAGGGTCCTTACGGACCGCATGCCCTTCTTCTTGCGGTCCGTAAGCAGGTCCTAGACCAGCAGAAGTGTTTTCCAGCTTGATCTAGCTGTTACACACCTTTGCACCTGGTTTCTTTGATTCTGTGTGCTTGTTTTGGATGCCTATGGTTTCACAAATCAGTGGGTATGAAGTGTAGGGCCAAGATCATTCCCTCTTCTCCAAGAAATGATCCTAACGGTGGTACGAAAACTATAAATACCCCTCATGTTTTCACTTCAAACCACACCTTGATCTGATTATTTCCCTAAGTTGGAGTTGCAACACTTCATACCTGGGAATTTTCAGATCAAACTTCCATTCTTGGACCTTTTGTAAGTCCTCTTTCATGCTTTTTATGTATTTCAAGCATTAAAGTCAAACTGAGTTTGACTTTCAGCTTTGACCAGTCAATGGTCAACACAAAGTTCCGTTGAACTTTGCAACGTGAGCGTAATCACGATGGTTATAGTCCCTTGTGACTATACCTACTGATTACCACGTTGACTAGGCGTAGTGACGAGTTGTAGTTTCGGCCAAAATGCATGTTTGTGTGTATTTTGTAACCAAACTACTATTGGGTATCAAAACCGTTTGTTTTGATACCAAAACCTGTTTTCTAACTTAACTAAACATGTTTTAGCATGTTTAGCTCGTCACTTTTAGATTTGTGCTTGTTTAGGGTCGTAAAGGTAAGCGATCTAATCAATCGCTTATACATTCGAACCCGACCCATTTGGTCGATCATTAGGATCCGACCAAACACTTTAGGTGACCATAGTTGTATAGGGAATAACCTTCCGAGGTTATACCTTATGGTTACGTCGTTTAAGTAGTTGTATGATAGGTAGTATATATGCCTTAGGTAAATTACCAAAATGCTCTTTTTACACCAAAATTCATTTTAAGCATATGTAACCCAAATTTTGACATCTAAACTGATTTAGCAACAATATTAGACATGTTGAGGCATATTTTACTTGTCATAGGACTAGTTAGGCAGTCCAAACGCGTTTTACGCGAACGACGCGTTAAAGTAGCATAAGCTACCTAAACGAGTCGTAACGGGTCAAAAGCACTTAGGATAAGTTTCGTTTTAGTATGTAGGCTTTGTTAAACCATATTACTTGAGTTCCTACACTCATTTGGTTTACGAACCCTCATGCTACCCGATCCTCCGAATAGGTCCGTTTATTAATGTAGTTACCTATATTAGGTGCCGTTTGATTTCGTAATCTTCTAGCTTTGCTTGGTGGTTATCTTAGGACTTCTGAGCAATCTCAAGTGAGCACATAGTCCCCTCTTTTACTGTTTTTCAAACGTTTTTGGGGTGAAACACATGTGCCTACTTGTTATTTTCATGCTTTCCATCTTTTCATATCATATACTTGCTATGTTCATTAGTACACTATTAGTACATAATTTCATTTTCTTTTGCTATGTATGTTTACTTAGCATACTTAGCACATTGATTTACATTACATCTTCTTTTGCTATGTATGTTAACTTAGCATATTTAGCACATTGATTTACATGACTTTTCTGCTTTGTATGTTAACTTAGCATACTTAGTACATTGATTTACATGACTTTTCTGCTTTGTATGTTAACTTAGCATACTTAGTACATTACTTTCATCTCATGTTTACAATTTGATATGACATTTGGTTTGTTCAACGGGTCTAAATTACATTCATTAACATTAGCTACGCCGCTCGGTAGTAAGTAATGGTACCATAGGACTTGACAAATCCCGTTCCTGACATCCTAGGTTTGTTTGGATGTAAGGAATGACTGAATCCGAAAATATTTTTCTTTGATAATCTTTACTCTAAGGTTATCCTGCTGTCTCAAGGCTTGAATGTATGCGTTAACTTACTGCATAAATGTTTGTATCAGTAAAACATGTATTTAACTTACAAAACATAACTTTTGGATTTATTTAAAATACTTTGTTTTGTACATTTTGCTTGTGGTTTAAGTAGTCTCATTTTACTTACCATACATGACTTTTGCTTATATATTACATGGTTTACATTGACAATAGACTTGGTTTACTCATAAACATTTGACAATTGGTTTAAACATTACAATTTGGTGGTTTGTTTGGGTAAATGATTTACATAACGAGGCGACATGTAGTAAGATAAAAGCATGGTGGATACGCCGCTGGTACTTCCTATATATAAGTGCTTTTATGGTATTACATATCGTAGCGTTATTTAAACCATTTAAGTTATACATATTACATTTACAACATATTTTCACTTAAAGATTGTTTTACAAATAACTCAATTTATACAAACTCATTTTACTTGGTTATTCATTTAACCATACATTATTCTTTTATATATACATATCATCTGATTTTGCTAACGTTTTTCAAATGATTTATAAAACAAAACAATTAACAAGGTTCATGACTTATTTTTATTAAACATTTACTTTAAACTCAAGTCATGAATCCTATTTTCCTAAAACCTATGTATCTCACAGGCATTTTTATGCTGACGTACCTATTTTTACATGTGTTTTCAAGAGCTGTTGCTTAGGATGTTCGTGACATACTAGGGCGGACCTGTGCCTTAGAGACTTAAAATGAAGATAGAACTAGTTTAATTATGTGATGTACTCTTTGTTTCAGTTATCTTAAGACAATGTAACTCTTTGTTTGATGAATAAAATATAACTTTTAAATGCCATGGTTGTGAAACAATAATTCTGTTGCAACACTCCCCAACGTTTCCGCCACGATTTGATGTTTTACGTGGTCGGGGTGTGACATAAGAGTTGGTATCAGAGCCAATGGTTATAGGGAATTAGGTTATTAGTAATGCTTTGACCTAGACTATAACCTTTCTAGGACCCCAACACAAGTTGTAACAACTCTCATTAAAAAGTCCTATTTATTACCTTAATTATCCAATAGGAAACCCTAATTAAGACACCCAAGTGATTCTGCATAAACCCTAAAATTTTCAGAACAATCGGAATCAGGATCAGGGCCCCTAAAACTCAGGGGGGGGGGGGGTAAACCCTAGTTAGTATTATCTCGACAGTTTAACGTGTAAAATGAAATTGCATGCATGACCAACTCACCTGAGCTACCTGGACACGGGGCTACCCTAGGGTAGATTGGGGTCCCTCGCGCAACGCGACGCGCACAAGGGAACCTCTCGCGACACGCGAGAGGGACAAATTTCAAGTATAAATACAGGGGCTTGGGACTTGACATTCTGCGTTAGTTCGACGTAGAAATTCAATATGTACGTTGAGATATAGTGGAAACAGTCCAAAAACACACACAATTCACGAAGTGCTGCCGCAATAATAGGGTAATAACTCGATCGCTGCTACGATTCAATGTCCGATCGATTAAACTATCCAATGGATGTTTAAGTGCTGCCCACATTAGGGTTTATGCTTTGTCATTCGTCGTTAAATCGATGGATGTTTAAGTATCGCACTTTGTCATTCGTTGTGAGGATTTAATCTCGTGAGTTATCGTAAATGCTGTATTAGTTACTAACCTAGTTTTGTGTGCATTGTTATTTAAACTAGGTTAACAAGACTAATCAATAAGCTAGACTCTACCCGTGTTAAATCTGCCGTGTGAGTCATTCTCTTTTTATCAAATTTAATTTCAAAAGCATGTTTATTTTCAAAGTTATAATTACAGGGATCAAGTCTTTGTAGTCACCAAATTACAGCCGGTATGTGGGGTTTTGTATACATTACTTGATAACCGTCACTATTGGACAACGGGTTAGCCAATGAGTGATATGACCATAGTCACAGACACCATTGGACAATGAGGTTACCGATGGATGGTCGAGTGAAAAATATCGTGGGTAGTTGGTTGATATCAGGAAACATTGTAATCGCTCTTAATACTGTAAATTATAACAAACGGGTCATTTTAGCAAAAAGAATGATTCACCAGTATTTCCCGCTGACAAAACCTTTTTCAAACATGTTTCAGGTGATCTGTTGTGATCCAGAAAAAGTGCCGTGAAGCACTACAAGCTTAAGGAAGTGGCTCAATATAAAATAAAGAAACATGTTTTGTAAAATAAAGATTTCTCAGTGAAATCATATGATTGTAAATTACCAGGGTTTTATCCCGAGTTGTGAAATAAAATAATCGGGAAATTGCAGTTTTTAAAAGATCCTGGGAAAGTCTTCCACTGTCAACTTAATTAAATAAATACCACGGGATTTTCTGTCCCGCGGCTCCTGATTCCGGGTCAAACTGGGCTGGGGGCCGTGACAGAAAAAGGTGGTATCAGAGCCACTGATTTAAGCCTATTACGTATTTAGAAAATACTTAATTTTACTAATTGCTATTCTGTGATTATGTGTTTTATTAATTGACTATTTGTTAGTTACAGTATGGGTAAGCAAAAGCTTTCAAACATCTATCTTAAATTAGATAGGTCTTCCAAAGAGAAGGGAAGTTTATCCCAAACAAAATCCTCAAAATACCCAACAGATATTGATGAAGGAATATTTGTTCGAAAGGCACACTACGAGGAACCACTTTCTCCTTATAAAAGAAGTTTGATTATTAGGAAAAGTCAAGAGAACATGGAAAAGTTACAGAAAACCCAGAAAATAGGCAATAAACCACCATGGGAAGATAAGTTAGATGAAAAATGGGCAGATCTTTATATGCTAGCCACTGTAGCAGTAAATGCAAATTTTTAAATATTCTGACTCAAGTTTTAGCATCCTTATCACTTAAAAAGCCAGAAAATTTATCCAATAAATAAATAAGTTTACAGTAAACCCTAATATGTTTTAATTGTCAGTTGTCCTTTGTATTAAATGAGTCACATGGTATGCAATAATATTTAAAAGTTATCTATGAAATTTTTTTTATAAAATTTTAACTTAGCCTTTTTATGTGTATTTTGCATATATTCTAAACAACATGAATGACTTATCTGAAGCCCTTCAGAATCTCAACCTTTACCCGGTGAAAATAGAAGTTTCTAGAGATTTTACGGGTTACATAGCCGATATAGAGGAACCCATGGAATTTAACGCTCCACCTCCGGAGAAACCCAAGCCTAAGAAAAAGAGAAGATTTGTAGGATGGAGGCGTGTGCGTAGGAGGAAACCCGCAACTAGGAAGATCCCTAAAATAGAAAATCCCTTAGATAAAGGAAAGGGGATTGAAGTTGGGGAAAGTTCTAAGCAGGTAGAAATGGAGACTGGGGAAGGTTCTAGGCAACCAGAGATGGAAATAGGGGAAAACTCTAGACAAGTGGAGGAGTTACCATTTCAGGAGGAATTGGATCGTGCATTGGCGAGCTGTGATATCGTCAGGCCTATTAATAATAATATCTACCCTTATCCTGCTGAAAATCAAATTCCAATAAACTTGGAACCAGTAATCCCAGAACCTATAATCCACACCCAACCTTTAGGAATGGACGAGTGGTGGACTAATGACTGGCAGTTCCAAAACCTGCTTAATAATCCTTATACTTTTCTCCCTCAGTTCGACCCGGAACCAATACTAAACCCACCAATGAGCAATGAATATCTAGCTGAACTTCGCCATTTTGGCGAAGAATTGGTGGATGCCGGGAATAGGATCCGGGAAGTGGGAGAACAGATCTCCTGGAAGTACGACGAGAGGGAACGTCGCTTCTAAAGTACTCAGGGATAGGATGGTGGTGAAACTATGGTTGTGTAATAATATAATAATAAAATCAGTCTGTAAAATAACTACAAATAAAACTTTGTAAGATAATCGTGTGTATTGACGCATATATATAAATATAAAAAATGGGAATCGAGAAATCGATAGTTTTGACTATATATGTGTTGTGAAATTTATATGATTGTTTTGTGTATGTTATTTGATACTAATAATTTATATAAATTAATTAATAGATGGAAAACGCTAATAATGAACCAGTTAATGAGGTTAACCAATCTGAGCAACATCCGGAAGATCAATTTATGACTAGGCAAGATATAGAAAATATCGTTGCTCAAGGGATAACCAATGCTATTCCAGCAATCCTTGCTGCTGCCCAGAAACCAGTTGAACCTCAACAAATCATTCCTAGCAAACGTATTTCTGAAGATAACTTCAGTAATAGCGTAAACGATAATGATACTAATCACGATAATGATCCACGGCAGCCTCCGCTCCCTAAGAAAATGAAAGCTGCAACGCCTGGTTGCACTTTCAAAGAATTTCTTGCTTGTAAACCCGCTGAATTTGCAGGCAATGAAGGAGCAACTGCGGCACTGCGTTGGTTAGAGAAAACCGAGGCAGTGATTACAATAAGTAAATGTGCCAAGGACGACCAGGTCATGTACGCGTCAAATCTTTTCAAAGAAGGGGCGCTAGAATGGTGGAATACAGTACTTCAAGCTAAAGGAAGAAATAGGGCCTATGCCATGAACTGGGAAGAATTTAAGAGTCTTCTAGAAAGAAAATTCTGTCCCGAATATGAAAAAGATCAAATGGCAAATAAGTTCCTAAATCATCGAATGATGGGTGTAGATTGTCGTGGCTATACTTCAACATTCTTTGAATATGCTAAAGTGGTACCAACACTGGCTTCGCCAGAACCGGTACTCATTTCTCGCTATATTTTGGGATTGATTGGCGAAATCCGCAATATCGTTAAAGCTGCGAGACCTCGCACTATTGATGATGCGGTAGAATTAGCCAACACCCTAACTGACGAACTGGTACGCACAAGAGATGAAAACAAGAAAAAGGAACTGGCTCAGAAAATTACCCAAGGATTTCGTACGGGTAATAATAACAGCTTCAAGAGAAGAGGAACAGGGCAATCTTCAACTCCGCCATTCTGCAAGAATTGCAGAAAGAAACATTATGGAAGATGCAATGTAACCTGCAACTTTTGTAAAGTTGTAGGACATCGTGAAGAAGACTGCAGAAAGAAAACCAGGATCTGCTATAACTATGGAGAAGCTGGGCATTTCAAAACAGAATGTCCTAAAGTGGAAAAACCAGCAGACAATAAAGCCAAGCCAGCCGACAGAGCTATCAAGAAGAATGTTCGAGCTTTTCAGTTGACTACTCAGGAAGCCGAGCTAATCCCTGATGTGATAGCTGGTACATTCTTAGTTCATAACATATATGCAAAAGTATTATTTGACTCTGGTGCAAACCAAAGTTTTATAAATACTTCATTCTGCCAAGCTCTTAATTTACCCCTAACCAACCTTAGGCAGATTTTTACCGTCGAAACGGCAGACGGAAATTCTATTAGTATAGATAAGGTTTTGCAAAAGGAAAATATAGAACTTTCAGGTCATAAATTTCATGCAAACCTATTACCAATGAATTTAGCCTGATTCGATGTTGTGTTAGGAATGGATTGGTTGGTAGCCAACCATGCTCGAATCCATTGTGATAAGAATTCTATAGAAATTCAGACACCTACTGGGGAAGTAATTATGGTCACAGGCGATAAACCACGTAAAACCATGATGTTCATATCAGTGATGAAAGTTGCTAATTATGAACGAAAGCAAGGAATAGTATATATGATTTCAGTAATCATTAGTACTAAGGGTAAAGAACTTAAGGAGATCCCTGTAGTCTCAGAATACCTAGATGTATTCCCAGAAGAATTACCAGGATTACCACCCAATAGAGAAGTAGAATTTAGAATTCATCTAATTCCATGAACTACACCGATAGCCAAGGCACCTTATCGGTTAGCACCACAGAAATGTTAGAATTGAAAAAGCAATTAGATGAATTACTAAGTAAAGGATTCATACAACCTAGTTCATCCCCGTGGGGAGCGCCAGTATTGTTTGTAAAGAAGAAGGATGGGTCAATGAGAATGTGTATTGATTATAGAGAATTGAATAAGGTTACAATTAAGAATCGATACCCATTACCTAGGATTGATGATCTTTTCGATCAACTTCAAGGAACTAGATATTTTTCTAAGATCGACTTACGCTCCGGATACCATCAATTGAAGGCACAAGAAGAAGACATACCTAAAACTGCTTTCAGAACAAGGTATGGTCATTACGAGTTTACAGTCATGCCCTTTGGTTTAACAAATGCTCCTGCAGCATTTATGGATATGATGAATAGAATCTGTAAACCGTATTTGGATAAATTTGTAATTGTCTTCATTGACGATATACTGATTTATTCCAAGAATCAGGAAGAGCACTGTCAGCACTTGCATGCACTCTTAACTTTGTTAAGAAAAGAAAAGCTTTATGCCAAATTCTCGAAATGTGAATTTTGGCTACAGGAAGTGCAATTCCTAGGTCACATGGTGAATCACGAAGGTATTCACGTAGATCCTGTTAAGATAGAGGCAATTACCAAATGGAAGGTTCCACAATCCGCAATGGAAATTAGAAGTTTCATAGGTTTAGCTGGATATTATAGACGGTTTATTAAGGATTTTCTAAGATAGCAGTGCCATTAACTAAGCTAACCTGTAAAGCAGTTAAGTTTGAATGGGGATCTAAGCAAGAAGAGGCCTTTAAGATTCTAAAGCATAAGTTAACAAATGCCCCAATCTTAGCATTACCAGAAGGGACTGAAGATTTTGAAGTATAATGTGATGCTTCAAAATTAGGATTTGGATGTGTGTTAATGCAACGCAAGAAAGTAATTGCATATGCTTCAAGGCAATTGAAAAAGCATGAGGAAAACTATACAACTCATGACTTAGAATTAGGAGCCATAATTTTTGCCCTTAAGATTTGGAGACATTATCTGTACGGAAGTAAATTTACTGTCTATACGGATCACAAAAGTTTAAGATATATATATGGGCAAAAAGAATTAAATATGAGGCAAAGGAGATGGATGGAAATCCTAAGTGACTACGGCTGTGATATTCAGTATCACGAAGGAAAGGCCAATGTAGTTGCAGATGCTTTAAGTCGTAAATACCATGAGAAACAACGACGGGTTCGTGCTCTTAGATTAAATCTACAGTTAGATTTAATGGAACAACTGAAGCATTTTCAAGAAACAGCAATCAAGGATGCTGCTGAAGGAATGAAAGGACGAATAAAAGAATTAGAACAAGGAGCTGAAGGAATTTGGAGATTCCACCAAAGAAGAATTTAGGTACCTAAGCAGGGAGAATTAAGAAATAAGATTTTAGAAGAAGCTCATAAATCTAGGTATACCATACATCCTGGAAACAATAAAATGTACCAAGACTTAAGAAATAACTTTTGGTGGATAGGAATGAAAAAGGACATAGCTCGATATGTTTCTAAGTGTCTTACTTGTTCACAAGTTAAGGCAGAACATCAGAAACCCTCAGGTCTACTACAACAATTAGAAATGCCTGTATGGAAATGGGAATTCATAACAATGGATTTTGTTACTAAGTTACCCAAAACCAGAAAAGGTAATGATGCGATTTGGGTAACTGTGGATCGATTAACCAAATCAGCTCACTTTCTACCTATAAAGGAAACCTTTAGTATGGAAAGGTTAGCCAAATTGTACGTAGACGAAGTAGTATCTTTACATGGAGTTCCACTCTCCATTGTTTCAGATAGGGATAGTCGTTTCACTTCTCATTTTTGGACAAGTTTCCAAAAAGCAATGGGAACTCGACTAAATTTAAGTACGGCATATCATCCTCAAACAGACGGACAAAGTGAAAGGACAATCCAAACTCTGGAAGACATGCTTAGAGCATGTGTGATAGATTTTGGTGGAAACTGGGATGACCACTTACCATTAATTGAATTCTCCTATAACAATAGTTATCATGCAAGTATTGAAACTGCCCCATATGAAGCACCGTATGGAAGAAAGTGCAGAACTCTAGTTTGTTGGGCAGAAATAGGAGAAAGTCAATTATCAGGACCGGAGATTGTGTAAGAAACTACCGATAAAATTACACAAATCAAGGAAAGATTGAAGACGGCTCGAGATCGCCAGAAAAGTTATGCTGATAATCGACGCGAGCCACTCGAGTTTCAAGTTGGAGACAAAGTACTATTGAAAGTTTCTCCTTGGAAAGGAGTAGTTCAATTCGGTAAGAAAGGAAAGTTAAGTCCAAGATACGTAGGACCATTTCCAGTGATCCAACGTATAGGACCAGTTGCTTATCGTTTACAACTACCAGAAGAGTTAGCCAGAGTACATGACGTATTTCATGTATCCAACCTCAAGAAATGCCTATCAGATGAATCTTTGGTAGTACCTCTTCAAGATATAAAGGTAAACGAAAAGTTAAAATTTGTTGAAAAATCTCTTCAAATCGAGGATCGAAAGATTAAGTTTCTCAAGCACAAGCGACTAGTTCTAGTCAAAGTCAAGTGGGATTCAAAGAGAGGAGCTGAATACACTTGGAAGCTGGAATCAGAAATGAAGCGAAAATACCCCTACTTGTTCCAGTAAATCTCGAGGACGAGATTTTTATTAAGGTAGGGAGGATGTAACAACTCTCATTAAAAAGTCCTATTTATTACTTTAATTATCCAATAGGAAACCCTAATTAAGACACCCAAGTGATTCTGCATAAACCCTAAAAATTTCAGAACAATCGGAATCAGGATCAGGGCCCCTAAAACTCAGGGGGGGGGGGGGGTAAACCCTAGTTAGTATTATCTCGACAGTTTAACGTGTAAAATGAAATTGCAAGCATGATCAACTCACCTGAGCTACCTGGACACGGGGCTACCCTAGGGTAGATTGGGGTCCCTCGTGCCACGCGACGCGCACAAGGGAACCTCTCGGGACACGCGAGAGGGACAAATTTCAAGTATAAATACAGGGGCTTGGGACTTGACATTCTGCGTTAGTTCGACGTAGAAATTCAATATGTACGTTGAGATATAGTAGAAACAGTCCAAAAACACACACAATTCACGAAGTGCTGCCGCAATAACAGGGTAATAACTTGATCGCTGTTACGATTCAATGTCCGATCGATTAAACTATCCAATGGATGTTTAAGTGCTGCCCACATTAGGGTTTATGCTTTGTCATTCGTCGTTAAATCGATGGATGTTTAAGTATCGCAATTTGTCATTCGTTGTGAGGATTTAATCTCGTGAGTTATCGTAAATGCTGTATTAGTTACTAACCTAGTTTTGTGTGCATTGTTATTTAAACTAGGTTAACAAGACTAATCAATAAGCTAGACTCTACCCATGTTAAATCTGCCATGTGAGTCATTCTCTTTTTATCAAATTTAATTTCAAAAGCATGTTTATTTTCAAAGTTATAATTACAGGGATTAAGTCTTTGTAGTCACCAAATTGCAGCCGGTATGTGGGGTTTTGTATACATTACTTGATAACCGTCACTATTGGACAACGGGTTAGCCAATGAGTGATATGACCATAGTCACAGACACCATTGGACAATGAGGTTACCGATGGATGGTCGAGTGACAAATATCGTGGGTAGTTGGTTGATATCAGGAAACATTGTAATCGCTCTTAATACTGTAAATTATAACAAACGGGTCGTTTTAGTAAAAAGAATGATTCACCAGTATTTCCCGCTGACAAAACCTTTTTCAAACATGTTTCAGGTGATCTGTTGTGATCCAGAAAAAGTGCCGTGAAGCACTACAAGCTTAAGGAAGTGGCTCAATATAAAATAAAGAAACATGTTTTGTAAAATAAAGATTTCTCAGTGAGATCATATGATTGTAAATTACCAGGGTTTTATCCTGAGTTGTGAAATAAAATAATCGGGAAATTGCAGTTTTTAAAAGATCCTGCGAAAGTCTTCCGATGTCAACTTAATTAAATAAATACCACGGGATTTTCTGTCCCGCGGCTCCTGATTCCGGGTCAAACTGGGCTGGGGGCCGTGACACAAGTTGTCTTGTGTTTAGATTTTAAAACATGCACTTCACCTATCCTTAGGTGATCACCAAAACGAGAACCCAATTTTCTAAAATGATTTTTGAAAATCAATCATCTGTTTTTAAATGATTTATTATATGGTTTTGAACTCTTTGATTTTTCATAATGATTTTGAAAATTTACCATCCATTTTTGAATGATTCTTTTGGCCTGGTGCCTTCCAAGTTTTCAAAATCTCGTTAAAGTTTTGGGTTCTAAATAGTGTGAACACGTGCAAACTGGAAGAGTGAATGCCTGTACCCTGGGTTTTCTGTCTAAGGCTAGAGTGTTCGTACAAATCCACATAATCGGACCAGTCACTCTCACCTGGGAACTCTTGGGGTGAGTGTTCACTTATAGGCGAGCATGTCTTCGCGAAGCATTATTTTTGACCCATTTACTTTGATTAGTCACTGTGTCGTTTGTTTGCTTTGTGATACGAATGAATGACCACCATCTTTGCTTTTGTCGATTTTTGTTTCATCTCATTCTTTTCATCTAATCATCTCACTCGTTCCTTTCATGTTCCCTCTTTTAGAATGACTCATCGACGCGAAAATCCGCTACCAAATGCCGAACTGGCAGAAATTGTGAAACCTGGGTCACTACGACCATCAAACAAAGACCAAACCAATGAAATATTGTATTTCATACTTGGGATTTGTATAAATATGTGTATCTTTTGCACATATCAATTCTTGTTCGATTTCAAGCTTTAAATCGCTTTCTGGAAGGTTATACGCGCACTGATGCGTAAATATAACCAGTTTAATGCAACGAACACTCCGGAATAGTGAAATAAGCTTAACATACCTTAAATAACCTTTACATAACTTAGAAATAAGTTTTGAAGGCTTTGGTATGGCAAAATCAAGTTTAATGACCTATAGGGACTTAATTTGACACACTGCGAAAGTATGACGATTCGTACTAGAACAGACATTATGGAACATGACCATAAGTTAAACATACCATAAATATCCTTTACATAGCTTAGAAATAGGCTTTGAGGGGTTCGGTGTGCTAAAATAAACTTTTGGGTCATTCAGGGACTAAAAGCGTCAAAAAGTGCATAAGTTTGCATTTTCGCGCATAACTTACGTTCTGAATACATCCGGACATCCAAAAATTTATGTAAGCACTAAAATATTTTATTTTAGTGTTTGGCATGAGAAAATTCCATTCGTCGCTTAATTTGGATCGTTTTTGCGTTCGTTACGACTTCCATCGTAATTGAGCGAATAACGCAACCGTACGACCAAACGAACCGACATCCGAGATGTTTTTGAGAATATTTTAAGTTCCGTATACTTTAAATTTATTTTAGAGCCTTGAAATGGGGTTAACGGGGCTTAAAAGTGCCAAAAATCAAGTTTTACAAGTGCAGGGACCATTTTTGAAATTTCTGGCAAATTCAATGAACCTAGTCCATTTTGAAGTGTTGATGGTTTTAACACATGGTTTTTGCAAAACCATGGGCTGGTATTCAATGAACATAGTCCATATTAGGGGCTCCCATGGTTTTAGAAAACCATGGGCACACATGTAAGGTCCAGATCAAAGCTCAGTTTTCGATGAACGATCTTAACGGTTCTTGAATTCCTATAAATACCCACCCTCACTTCCTCCCAAAGCACACTTGAATCTGATTTTGGCTCTCTAAGTTGAAGTTTATGCTTCATACCTGAGAGTAAATCGGATCAAGAGCTTGCGGGGACCTTCTGTAAGTATTCTTTCGTTCTTTTCTTTCGTTTTTGTCGTTAAAGTCAAACTGCGTTTGACTTTCTGCTTTGACCAGTTTATGGTCAACGCGAAGTTCATTTGAACTTCATAACGTGAGCATAATCACGATGGTTATAGTCCCTAGTGACTATACCTACTGATTACCACGTTATCTAGGCTCAGTGACGAGTCGTAGTTTCGGCCAAAATGCGTTTTCTCGCGTATTTTGTAACCAAACTACTCTAGGGTATCAAAACCGTTTGTTTTGATATCAAAACCTGTTTTCTAACTTAACTAAACATGTTCTAGCATGTTTAGCTCGTCATTTTTTTTTAGATTAGTGCTTGTGTGGAGCCGAAAGTCAAGCGGACTAAACACCCGCTTAGACTTTCGAACACGACCCGTTTGGTCGATCATTAGGATCCGACCAAACATGTTAAGTGACCATAGTAGTGTAGGGAATAACCTTCCGAGGTTATACCTTATGGTCACTTAGGTTTGATTAGTCGCATGATAGATAGTTTATATGCCTTAGGTAAATTACCAAAATGCCCTTTTTACGCCAAAATTCATTTTTAGCCTATGTAACATAATTTTTGATATCTAAACTGATTTAGAAACAATATTAGACATGTTAAGGCATATTTTACTTATCATAGGGCTAGTTAGGCATTTCGAACGCGTTTTACGCGAACGACGCGTTAAAGTAGCATAAGCTACCTAAACGGGTCGTAATGGGTCGCAAGCACTTAGGGTAGGTTTCATTGTAGTATTTAGGCTTTGATAAACCATATTACATGAGTTTCCATACTCATTTGGTTTACGAACCCTCATTCTATCCGATCCTCCGATTTAGGTCCGGTTTATTAACATAGTTACCTATATTAGGTGCCGTTGATTTTCCGTGATCTCTAGCATTGCTTGGTTGTTACTCAAGGACTTCTAGGCAATCTCATGTGAGTACATAGACCCCTCTTTTACTGTTTTCCAAACAGTTTTGGGGTGAAACACATGTGCCTACTTGTTACTTTCATGTTTTCCATGTTTTCACATCATATACTTGCTATGTTCATTAGTACATTTATAGTACATGATTTACATTACATTGTTTTGCTCTGTATGTTGACTGAGCATGCTAGCACATTGATTTACATTACATTAGTTGCATATGTTTACTCAACATATGGACACATTGTTTTACATTGCATTTTGTTGCATATGCTCATCCAGCATATGAACACATTATATTACATTTTGAACTGTTTGTAACTATTGACTATGTGAACCGTTGTAACCATTTGACTATGTGAACTGTTATAACCATTTAATTATGTGAACCGTTTGTAACTGCTGAACCGTGTGAACCGTATTTGACCATACATAAACATTTCTACAATTGTTAAACATTACATTTTGGTGGTTGTTTGGGTAAGTGATTTAAGTAACGAGGCGACGTGTAATACGATAAAAACATGGTGGATACGCCGCTGGTACTTCCTATATATAAGTGCTTTTATGGTATTACATAACGTAGCGTTATTTAAACCATTTCAGTTTAGACATATTACATCTACAATACAATCTTCACATAAACATCGTTTTACAAATAACTTAACTTATACAAACCCATTTTACATGGTTATTCACTTAACCATACATTATTCTCTTATACATATACATATCATTTGGTTTATTTATCACTTTTCAAATGATTTATGAAAGGGAACACTCAACAAGATTCATAGCTACTTTTTATTAAACAGTTTCTTTAAACTCAAGTCATGAATCCTATTTTCACAAAACCTATGTATCTCACAGGCATTTTTATGCTGACGTACCTATTTTCACATGTGTTTTTAGGAGCTGTTGCATAGGTTGATCGAGACACACTTAGGCGGACATGTGCCTTAGTGACTTAAAACGAAGCAAGAACTAGTTAAATTATGTTATGTACCCTTTGTTTCTTGTTTAAGACAATGAAACTCTCTTGATTGATAAATAAAACGTAACTTTAGTTACCATGGTTGTGAAACAATTAATTCTGTTACAACACTCTCCGACGTTTCCGCCACGTTTCGTCGTTTTACGTGGTCGGGGTGTGACAGAAAAGATGGTATCAGAGCCAATGGTTATAGGGAATTAGGTTATTAGTAATGCTTTGACCTAGACTATAACCTTCCTAGGACCCTAACGCGAGTTTACTTGCGTTTAGTCATAAAACAATACCCTTGCCTATCTTTAGGCAGCAACCACAACGAGAACATCAATTCCGAATCCGCTTTGAAAATTAATCATCTGTTTTTGGATGATTGATTACTAGGTTTTGAACCCTCTGTTGTAAGGTTTTGAACCCTCTGTTACAAGGTTTTGAACCCCTTTGAGTTTTCAAAATCTCGTCAAAAGTTTTGGGTCCTAAATAGTGTGAACACATGCAAACTGGAAGAGTGAATGCCTGTACCCTGGTTTTTCTGTCTAAGGCTAGAGTGTTCGTACAAATCCACATAATCGGACCAGTCACTCTTACCTGGGAACTCTTGGGGTGAGTGTCCACTTATAGGCGAGCATGTCTTCGCGATACATTATGAGGACCTACTTGCTTTGATTCAGACTTTGTGTGTCGTTTGTTTGCTTCATGGTTCAAACAAATGACCATCACCCATGATTTTGGTCGGTAGTTATAACATCCTATTCTTACCCAATGCCATTTCATTTGTTTTCTCTCTTTTTTTCCCCTTTTTAGAATGCCTCCTCGACGCGACAATCAGATAGCGAATGCCGAACTGGCAGAAATCATCGCGCAGCAAATGGCTGCTGCTTTCCCAAATCTTATTGCTCAACTGAACCAAGCCAACAACAACAATAATGCTCCATGCAATTTCAAGAGTTTCAATTCGGCTAAGCCACTCAAGTTTAGTGGTTCTGAAGGAGCAACTGGGCTCCTACAATGGTTCGAGAGCACTGAGAGTACATTTCGTCACGTTCAGTGTCCTGATAATCGCAAGGTCGAGTTTGCTTCTAGTGTGTTTCTGAAGAGGGCTCTTACATGGTGGAACGGGGTGATGAGAGACCGTGGTGCTGAGGTTGCTTTAGCACAGACTTGGGCCGAACTTAGGGCCCTTATGATGAAGGAGTTCTGTCCTCGTCATGAACTGAGGGCTTTAGAAAGGGAATTTGATGATTTGATGAAAGATAGCGATGAGCGTCGAGCCTACACGGACCGCTATGAGGAGTTAAGTGTGTTATGCCCAAACATGGTCACGCCTTTGGATAAGGCAATCGAAAAGTACATTGATGGCCTCCCTGACTCAATACAAGACATTGTGACTGGTAGCAACCCTACTACAGTTGGACAGGCCATTGAGCTATTTGCAACCTTGACTGAATCTCAGATCAGGAAAGGTAAACTTTTCCGAAAAAGTGACAAGAAACCAATCGAGGAATCAAAGACCATGGATGAACAGACTGGATCCCCTAAGAAGTCAAAGAAGTGAAAGGCTTCTCAGAACTTCGCCGTGGTCGCTCACAATGGTCAAGCCGTCCCCAACCAACCAGCTCAACCCCCTGCTAGAAAGCCATACAACGGAAATGCACCCTTGTGCAATCAATGTAACCTTCATCATCATGCTGGTGTGAAGTGCCACACATGCCAAGTTTGTGGACTTATAGGTCATACGGAGAGGGTTTGCCCAACAACAGCTGCACCAAATCAAGTTAACAACAATCCTGCTCAAGGTCGTTTTCCACCAGGTTCTTGCTTTAACTGTGGCGAGATGGGCCATTTCTGAAGAAACTGCCCAAAGCTTGCTAATGCGAATCCAGTGCAGGGATGAGCATCTGACCGAATGGAAGACAACGCTGTTTAGAAATAATCACGTCTTATGTATTATTTTCTTTTGTTGTCAAGGTCCATGAAACACTTGTTATCGTTGTTTATAAATAAAGCTTTTATTTTACAATGCAATATACAAATATTGATGTGGTTGCACGTGTAAACAACGTATCCCCTACAATACCGACAATCAAGGAACCGTATCCCTTGAAGAACAGACTACCCCCAAAATTCTTCCACTTTATGATCTCTTGCGTTTTCCACGAAAATCCTAAGTACCCGTTTCTTCCAAGGAAAACGAAGTACAAGGCGCAAGTTACAACTCTGGACAAATACCCTCTCCTTAATGGGGTACCTAAGGATATTCCCGTAAGTCCTTAATTGTTGTATACCTAAATTCGAATGTGGTGATTCCTTGTAAAAAAAATCCAATTTTTAGAAGATCATCTTATCTTTTCAGATAAATGCTTGAGGACGTTGAAGTCCATCAACTGGGTTCCTGGTATGCCTTGAATACCCATGTTCAAATCGGTGCCAAGTTAATAGCAATCAATAACAAGATAATAACAATTAATAACCAAGAAAACAATTATGTGATTATGTGCTTATGTGTTCCCTTTTATGTTTTTGTGTGATCCAAATTATGATATCCAAATCCTCCTAGAATCTTCCATATCTTCGTATAAGGGATTCATAGTAGGATACCTAAAGGTACTACCTAAAATCCTTAATGGACTTCTACGTTGTAGTAAAGTCCCTTGGATTATAAAGTACTACTCCATAATTAGATCCCTTGAGTGGTCTAGTTAAACAGATTGATCCAAAAATCTGGTTAGGAATATCATGTGATGATATAGCTGAAAGGACTCCTTGGTGGCCTAATTAAAAAGATCATCTGTCGATCCAATTAAAAGGACCCTATGGTAGTCTAGTCACCCTCATCACAGGTTTGATTTTCTTCCCCTAAAAATTACAAAACAAACTGTGCGGACTGTGCAAGGAATTACGTAATTTTGGATGCATACATAATTATGGAATTTAGTGCACAGAAATCACAACAAGTTCTGTCATGTATCTAGAGTTAACCCAATTCATTTCCAACTCTGATGAAGCAACCGTTGAAAATGACTCTGTCTGTTCATTTTCGTTTCTAAAGATTATCCGTTGAGGAAATGAATATCCGTTTGTTTATCCTTTTCATTTCCGTTTCTGAGGAAGCAACCGTTGAAGATGACTCCGTCTGTTCATTTTCGTTTCTAAAGATTATCCGTTGAGGAAATGAATATCTGTTTGTTTAATCCTTCATTTCCATTTCTGATGAAGCAACCGTAGAAAATGACTCCTTCAGTTCTTTTTCGTTTCTCAAGATTACCCGTTGAGGAAATGAATATCCGTTTGTTTATCCTTTTCATTTCCGTTTCTGAGGAAGCAACCGTTGAAGATGACTCCGTCTGATCGTTTTCGTTTCTAAAGATTATCCGTTGATGAAATGAATATCCGTTTGTTTAATCCTTCATTTCCAATTTTGAAGAATACCCGTTGAGGAAAATGACTCCGTTCGTTCATTTTCATTCTGAAGAGTATCCGTCGAGGGAAATGAATGTCCGTTTATTTAATCCTTCATTTCCAATTCTGAAGAATACCCGTTAAGGAAAATGACTCCGTTCGTTCATTTTCATTCTGAAGAGTATCCGTCGAGGGAAATGAATGTCTGTTTATTTAATCCTTCATTTCCAATTCTGAAGAATACCCGTTGAGGAAAATGACTCCGTTTGTTCATTTTCGTTTCTCCTTGGAAAGGAGTAGTTCGATTCGGTAAGAAAGGAAAGTTAAGTCCAAGATACGTAGGAGCATTTCCAGTGATCCAACGTATAGGACCAGTTGCTTATCGTTTACAACTACCAGAAGAGTTAGCTGGAGTACATGACGTATTTCATGCATCCAACCTCAAGAAATGCCTATCAGATGAATCTTTGGTAGTACCTCTTCAAGATATAAAGGTAAACGAAAAGTTAAAATTTGTTGAAAAACCTCTTCAAATCGAGGATCGAAAGATTAAGTTTTTCAAGTACAAGCGACTAGTTCTAGTCAAAGTCAAGTGGGATTCAAAGAGAGGAGCTGAATACACTTGGGAGCTGGAATCAGAAATGAAGCGAAAATACCCCTACTTGTTCCAGTAAATCTCGAGGACGAGATTTTTATTAAGGTAGGGAGGATGTAACAACTCTCATTAAAAAGTCCTATTTATTACTTTAATTATCCAATAGGAAACCCTAATTAAGAGACCCAAGTGATTCTGCATAAACCCTAAAATTTTCAGAACAATCGAAATCAGGATCAGGGCCCCTAAAACTCAGGGGGGGGGGGGTAAACCCTAGTTAGTATTATCTCGACAGTTTAACGTGTAAAATTAAATTGCATGCATGACCAACTCACCTGAGCTACCTGGACACGGGGCTACCCTAGGGTAGATTGGGGTCCCTCGCGCCACGCGACGCGCACAAGGGAACCTCTCGCGACACGCGAGAGGGACAAATTTCAAGTATAAATACAGGGGCTAGGGACTTGACATTCTGCGTTAGTTTGACGTAGAAATTCAATATGTACGTTGAGATATAGTAGAAACAGTCCAAAAACACACCCAATTCACGAAGTGCTGCCACAATAACAGGGTAATAACTCGATCGCTGCTACGATTCAATGTCCGGTCGATTAAACTATCCAATGGATGTTTAAGTGCTGCCCACATTAGGGTTTATGCTTTGTCATTCGTCGTTAAATCGATGGATGTTTAAGTATCGTACTTTGTCATTCGTTGTGAGGATTTAATCTCGTGAGTTATCGTAAATGCTGTATTAGTTACTAACCTAGTTTTGTGTGCATTGTTATTTAAACTAGGTTAACAAGACTAATCAATAAGCTAGACTCTACCCATGTTAAATCTGCCATGTGAGTCATTCTCTTTTTATCAAATTTAATTTCAAAAGCATGTTTATTTTCAAAGTTATAATTACAGGGATTAAGTCTTTGTAGTCACCAAATTACAGCCGGTATGTGGGGTTTTGTATACATTACTTGATAACCGTCACTATTGGACAACGGGTTAGCCAATGAGTGATATGACCATAGTCACAGACACCATTGGACAATGAGGTTACCGATGGATGGTCGAGTGACAAATATCGTGGGTAGTTGGTTGATATCAGGAAACATTGTAATCGCTCTTAATACTGTAAATTATAACAAACGGGTCGTTTTAGTAAAAAGAATGATTCACCAGTATTTCCCGCTGACAAAACCTTTTTCAAACATGTTTCAGGTGATCTGTTGTGATCCAGAAAAAGTGCCGTGAAGCACTACAAGCTTAAGGAAGTGGTTCAATATAAAATAAAGAAACATGTTTTGTAAAATAAAGATTTCTCAGTGAGATCATATGATTGTAAATTACCAGGGTTTTATCCCGAGTTGTGAAATAAAATAATCGGGAAATTGCAGTTTTTAAAAGATCCTGCGAAAGTCTTCCGCTGTCAACTTAATTAAATAAATACCACGGGATTTTCTGTCCCGCGACTCCTGATTCCGGGTCAAACTGGGCTGGGGGCCGTGACACAAGTTGTCTTGTGTTTAGATTTTAAAACATGCACTTCAGCTATCCTTAGGTGATCACCAAAACGAGAACCCAATTTTCTAAAATGATTTTTGAAAATCAATCATCTGTTTTTAAATGATTTATTATATGGTTTTGAACTCTTTGATTTTTCATAATGATTTTGAAAATTTACCATCCATTTTTGAATGATTCTTTTGGCCTGGTGCCTTCCAAGTTTTCAAAATCTCGTTAAAGTTTTGGGTTCTAAATAGTGTGAACACGTGCAAACTGGAAGAGTGAATGCCTGTACCCTGGGTTTTCTGTCTAAGGCTAGAGTGTTCGTACAAATCCACATAATCGGACCAGTCACTCTTACCTGGGAACTCTTGGGGTGAGTGTTCACTTATAGGCGAGCATGTCTTCGCGAAGCATTATTTTTGACCCATTTACTTTGATTAGTCACTGTGTCGTTTGTTTGCTTTGTGATACGAATGAATGACCACCATCTTTGCTTTTGTCGATTTTTGTTTCATCTCATTCTTTTCATCTAATCATCTCACTCGTTCCTTTCATGTTCCCTCTTTTAGAATGACTCCTCGACGCGAAAATCCGCTACCAAATGCCGAACTGGCAGAAATTGTGAAACCTGGGTCACTGCGACCATCAAACAAACACCAAACCAATGAAATATTGTATTTCATACTTGGGATTTGTATAAATATGTGTATCTTTTGCACATATCAATTCTTGTTCGATTTCAAGCTTTAAATCGCTTTCTGGAAGGTTATACGCGCACTGATGCGTAAATATAACCAGTTTAATGCAACGAACACTCCGGAATAGTGAAATAAGCTTAACATACCTTAAATAACCTTTACATAACTTAGAAATAAGTTTTGAAGGCTTTGGTATGGCAAAATCAAGTTTAATGACCTATAGGGACTTAATTTGACACACTGCGAAAGTATGACGATTCGTACTAGAACAGACATTATGGAACATGACCATAAGTTAAACATACCATAAATATCCTTTACATAGCTTAGAAATAGGCTTTGAGGGGTTCGGTGTGCTAAAATAAACTTTTGGGTCATTCAGGGACTAAAAGCGTCAAAAAGTGCTTAAGTTTGCATTTTCGCGCATAACTTACGTTCTGAATACATCCGGACATCCAAAAATTTATGTAAGCACTAAAATATTTTATTTTAGTGTTTGGCATGAGAAAATTCCATTCGTCGCTTAATTTGGATCGTTTTTGCGTTCGTTACGACTTCCATCGTAATTGAGCGAATAACGCAACCGTACGACCAAACGAACCGACATCCGAGATGTTTTTGAGCATATTTTAAGTTCCCTATACTTTAAATTTATTTTAGATCCTTGAAATGGGGTTAACGGGGCTTAAAAGTGCCAAAAATCAAGTTTTACAAGTGCAGGGACCATTTTTGAAATTTCTGGCAGATTCAATGAACCTAGTCCATTTTGAAGTGTTGATGGTTTTAACACATGGTTTTTGCAAAACCATGGGCTGGTATTCAATGAACATAGTCCATATTAGGGGCTCCCATGGTTTTAGAAAACCATGGGCACACATGTAAGGTCCAGATCAAAGCTCAGTTTTCGATGAACGATCTTAACGGTTCTTGAATTCCTATAAATACCCACCCTCACTTCCTCCCAAAGCACACTTGAATCTGATTTTGGCTCTCTAAGTTGAAGTTTATGCTTCATACCTGAGAGTAAATCGGATCAAGAGCTTGCGGGGACCTTCTGTAAGTATTCTTTCGTTCTTTTCTTTCGTTTTTGTCGTTAAAGTCAAACTGCGTTTGACTTTCTGCTTTGACCAGTTTATGGTCAATGCGAAGTTCGTTTGAACTTCATAACGTGAGCATAATCACGATGGTTATAGTCCCTAGTGACTATACCTACTGATTACCACGTTATCTAGGCTCAGTGACGAGTCGTAGTTTCGGCCAAAATGCGTTTTCTCGCGTATTTTGTAACCAAACTACTCTAGGATATCAAAACCGTTTGTTTTGATATCAAAACCTGTTTTCTAACTTAACTAAACATGTTCTAGCATGTTTAGCTCGTCATTTTTTTTTAGATTAGTGCTTGTGTGGAGCCGAAAGTCAAGCGGACTAAACACCCGCTTAGACTTTCGAACACGACCCGTTTGGTCGATCATTAGGATCCGACCAAACATGTTAAGTGACCATAGTAGTGTAGGGAATAACCTTCCGAGGTTATACCTTATGGTCACTTAGGTTTGATTAGTCGCATGATAGGTAGTTTATATGCCTTAGGTAAATTACCAAAATGCCCTTTTTACGCCAAAATTCATTTTTAGCCTATGTAACATAATTTTTGATATCTAAACTGATTTAGAAACAATATTAGACATGTTAAGGCATATTTTACTTATCATAGGGCTAGTTAGGCATTTCGAACGCGTTTTACGCGAACGACGCGTTAAAGTAGCATAAGCTACCTAAACGGGTCGTAATGGTTCGCAAGCACTTAGGGTAGGTTTCATTGTAGTATTTAGGCTTTGATAAACCATATTACATGAGTTTCCATACTCATTTGGTTTACGAACCCTCATTCTATCAGATCCTCCGATTTAGGTCCGGTTTATTAACATAGTTACCTATATTAGGTGCCGTTGATTTTCCGTGATCTCTAGCATTGCTTGGTTGTTACTCAAGGACTTCTAGGCAATCTCATGTGAGTACATAGACCCCTCTTTTACTGTTTTCCAAACAGTTTTGGGGTGAAACACATGTGCCTACTTGTTACTTTCATGTTTTCCATGTTTTCACATCATATACTTGCTATGTTCATTAGTACATTTATAGTACATGATTTACATTACATTGTTTTGCTATGTATGTTGACTGAGCATGATAGCACATTGATTTACATTACATTAGTTGCATATGTTTACTCAACATATGGACACATTGTTTTACATTGCATTTTGTTGCATATGCTCATCCAGCATATGAACACATTATATTACATTTTGAACCGTTTGTAACTATTGACTATGTGAACCGTTGTAACCATTTGACTATGTGAACCGTTATAACCATTTAATTATGTGAACCGTTTGTAACTGCTGAACCGTGTGAACCGTATTTGACCATACATAAACATTTCTACAATTGTTAAACATTACATTTTGGTGGTTGTTTGGGTAAGTGATTTAAGTAACGAGGCGACGTGTAATACGATAAAAACATGGTGGATACGCCGCTGGTACTTCCTATATATAAGTGCTTTTATGGTATTACATAACGTAGCGTTATTTAAACCATTTCAGTTTAGACATATTACATCTACAATACAATCTTCACATAAACATCGTTTTACAAATAACTTAACTTATACAAACCCATTTTACATGGTTATTCACTTAACCATACATTATTCTCTTATACATATACATATCATTTGGTTTATTTATCACTTTTAAAATGATTTATGAAAGGGAACACTCAACAAGATTCATAGCTACTTTTTATTAAACAGTTTCTTTAAACTCAAGTCATGAATCCTATTTTCACAAAACCTATGTATCTCACAGGCATTTTTATGCTGACGTACCTATTTTCACATGTGTTTTCAGGAGCTGTTGCATAGGTTGATCGAGACACACTTAGGCGGACCTGTGCCTTAGTGACTTAAAACGAAGCAAGAACTAGTTAAATTATGTTATGTACCCTTTGTTTCTTGTTTAAGACAATGAAACTCTCTTGATTGATAAATAAAACGTAACTTTAATTACCATGGTTGTGAAACAATTAATTCTGTTACAACACTCTCCGACGTTTCCGCCACGTTTCGTCGTTTTACGTGGTCGGGGTGTGACAGAAAAGATGGTATCAGAGCCAATGGTTATAGGGAATTAGGTTATTAGTAATGCTTTGACCTAGACTATAACCTTCCTAGGACCCTAACGCGAGTTTACTTGCGTTTAGTCATAAAACAATACCGTTGCCTATCTTTAGGCAGCAACCACAACGAGAACATCAATTCCGAATCCGCTTTGAAAATTAATCATCTGTTTTTGGATGATTGATTACTAGGTTTTGAACCCTCTGTTGTAAGGTTTTGAACCCTCTGTTACAAGGTTTTGAACCCCTTTGAGTTTTCAAAATCTCGTCAAAAGTTTTGGGTCTTAAATAGTGTGAACACGTGCAAACTGGAAGAGTGAATGCCTGTACCCTGGTTTTTCTGTCTAAGGCTAGAGTGTTCGTACAAATCCACATAATCGGACCAGTCACTCTTACCTGGGAACTCTTGGGGTGAGTGTCCACTTATAGGCGAGCATGTCTTCGCGATACATTATGAGGACCTACTTGCTTTGATTCAGACTTTGTGTGTTGTTTGTTTGCTTCATGGTTCAAACAAATGACCATCACCCATGATTTTGGTCGGTAGTTATAACATCCTATTCTTACCCAATGCCATTTCATTTGTTTTCTCTCTTTTTCCCCCTTTTTAGAATGCCTCCTCGACGCGACAATCAGATAGCGAATGCCGAACTGGCAGATATCATCGCGCAGCAAATGGCTGCTGCTTTCCCAAATCTTATTGCTCAACTGAACCAAGCCAACAACAACAATAATGCTCCATGCAATTTCAAGAGTTTCAATTCGGCTAAGCCACTCAAGTTTAGTGGTTCTGAAGGAGCAACTGGGCTCCTACAATGGTTCGAGAGCACTGAGAGTACATTTCGTCACGTTCAGTGTCCTGATAATCGCAAGGTCGAGTTTGCTTCCAGTGTGTTTCTGAAGAGGGCTCTTACATGGTGGAACGGGGTGATGAGAGACCGTGGTGCTGAGGTTGCTTTAGCACAGACTTGGGCCGAACTTAGGGCCCTTATGATGAAGGAGTTCTGTCCTCGTCATGAACTGAGGGCTTTAGAAAGGGAATTTGATGATTTGATGAAAGATAGCGATGAGCATCGAGCCTACACGGACCGCTATGAGGAGTTAAGTGTGTTATGCCCAAACATGGTCACGCCTTTGGATAAGGCAATCGAAAAGTACATTGATGGCCTCCCTGACTCAATACAAGACATTGTGACTGGTAGCAACCCTACTACAGTTGGACAGGCCATTGAGCTATTTGCAACCTTGACTGAATCTCAGATCAGGAAAGGTAAACTTTTCCGAAAAAGTGACAAGAAACCAATCGAGGAATCAAAGACCATGGATGAACAGACTGGATCCCCTAAGAAGTCAAAGAAGTGAAAGGCTTCTCGGAACTTCGCCGTGGTCGCTCACAATGGTCAAGCCGTCCCCAACCAACCAGCTCAACCCCCTGCTAGAAAGCCATACAACGGAAATGCACCCTTGTGCAATCAATGTAACCTTCATCATCATGCTGGTGTGAAGTGCCACACATGCCAAGTTTGTGGACTTATAGGTCATACGGAGAGGGTTTGCCCAACAGCAGCTGCACCAAATCAAGTTAACAACAATCCTGCTCAAGGTCGTTTTCCACCAGGTTCTTGCTTTAACTGTGGCGAGATGGGCCATTTCTGAAGAAACTGCCCAAAGCTTGCTAATGCGAATCCAGTGCAGGGATGAGCATCTGACCGAATAGAAGACAACGCTGTTTAGAAATAATCACGTCTTATGTATTATTTTCTTTTGTTGTCAAGGTCCATGAAACACTTGTTATCGTTGTTTATAAATAAAGCTTTTATTTTACAATGCAATATACAAATATTGATGTGGTTGCACGTGTAAACAACGTATCCCCTACAATACCGACAATCAAGGAACCGTATCCCTTGAAGAACAGACTACCCCCAAAATTCTTCCACTTTATGATCTCTTGCGTTTTCCACGAAAATCCTAAGTACCCGTTTCTTCCAAGGAAAACGAAGTACAAGGCGCAAGTTACAACTCTGGACAAATACCCACTCCTTAATGGGGTACCTAAGGATATTCCCGTAAGTCCTTAATTGTTGTATACCTAAATTCGAATGTGGTGATTCCTTGTAAAAAAAAATCCAATTTTTAGAAGATCATCTTATCTTTTCAGATAAATGCTTGAGGACGTTGAAGTCCATCAACTGGGTTCCTGGTATGCCTTGAATACCCATGTTCAAATCGGTACCAAGTTAATAGCAATCAATAACAAGATAATAACAATTAATAACCAAGAAAACAATTATGTGATTATGTGCTTATGTGTTCCCTTTTATGTTTTTGTGTGATCCAAATTATGATATCCAAATCCTCCTAGAATCTTCCATATCTTCGTATAAGGGATTCATAGTAGGATACCTAAAGGTACTACCTAAAATCCTTAATGGACTTCTACGTTGTAGTAAAGTCCCTTGGATTATAAAGTACTACTCCATAATTAGATCCCTTGAGTGGTCTAGTTAAACAGATTGATCCAAAAATCTGGTTAGGAATATCATGTGATGATATAGCTGAAAGGACTCCTTGGTGGCCTAATTAAAAAGATCATCTGTCGATCCAATTAAAAGGACCCTATGGTAGTCTAGTCACCCTCATCACAGGTTTGATTTTCTTCCCCTAAAAATTACAAAACAAACTGTGCGGACTGTGCAAGGAATTACGTAATTTTGGATGCATACATAATTATGGAATTTAGTGCACAGAAATCACAACAAGTTCTGTCATGTATCTAGAGTTAACCCAATTCATTTCCAACTCTGATGAAGCAACCGTTGAAAATGACTCTGTTTGTTCATTTTCGTTTCTAAAGATTATCCGTTGAGGAAATGAATATCCGTTTGTTTATCCTTTTCATTTCCGTTTCTGAGGAAGCAACCGTTGAAGATGACTCCGTCTGTTCATTTTCGTTTCTAAAGATTATCCGTTGAGGAAATGAATATCTGTTTGTTTAATCCTTCATTTCCATTTCTGATGAAGCAACCGTAGAAAATGACTCCTTCAGTTCTTTTTCGTTTCTCAAGATTACCCGTTGAGGAAATGAATATCCGTTTGTTTATCCTTTTCATTTCCGTTTCTGAGGAAGCAACCGTTGAAGATGACTCCGTCTGATCGTTTTCGTTTCTAAAGATTATCCGTTGATGAAATGAATATCCGTTTGTTTAATCCTTCATTTCCAATTCTGAAGAATACCCATTGAGGAAAATGACTCCGTTCGTTCATTTTCATTCTGAAGAGTATCCGTCGAGGGAAATGAATGTCCGTTTATTTAATCCTTCATTTCCAATTCTGAAGAATACCCGTTGAGGAAAATGACTCCGTTCGTTCATTTTCATTCTGAAGAGTATCCGTCGAGGGAAATGAATGTCTGTTTATTTAATCCTTCATTTCCAATTCTGAAGAATACCCGTTGAGGAAAATGACTCCGTTTGTTCATTTTCGTTTCTCCTTGGAAAGGAGTAGTTCGATTCGGTAAGAAAGGAAAGTTAAGTCCAAGATACGTAGGACCATTTCCAGTGATCCAACGTATAGGACCAGTTGCTTATCGTTTACAACTACCAGAAGAGTTAGCTGGAGTACATGACGTATTTCATGTATCCAACCTCAAGAAATGCCTATCAGATGAATCTTTGGTAGTACCTCTTCAAGATATAAAGGTAAACGAAAAGTTAAAATTTGTTGAAAAACCTCTTCAAATCGAGGATCGAAAGATTAAGTTTCTCAAGCACAAGCGACTAGTTCTAGTCAAAGTCAAGTGGGATTCAAAGAGAGGAGCTGAATACACTTGGGAGCTGGAATCAGAAATGAAGCGAAAATACCCCTACTTGTTCCAGTAAATCTCGAGGACGAGATTTTTATTAAGGTAGGGAGGATGTAACAACTCTCATTAAAAAGTCCTATTTATTACTTTAATTATCCAATAGGAAACCCTAATTAAGACTCCCAAGTGATTCTGTATAAACCCTAAAATTTTCAGAACAATCGAAATCAGGATCAGGGCCCCTAAAACTCAGGGGGGGGGGGGTAAACCCTAGTTAGTATTATCTCGACAGTTTAACGTGTAAAATGAAATTGCATGCATGACCAACTCACCTGAGCTACCTGGACACGGGGCTACCCTAGGGTAGATTGGGGTCCCTCGCGCCACGCGACGCGCACAAGGGAACCTCTCGCGACACGCGAGAGGGACAAATTTCAAGTATAAATACAGGGGCTTGGGACTTGACATTCTGCGTTAGTTTGACGTAGAAATTCAATATGTACGTTGAGATATAGTAGAAACAGTCCAAAAACACACCCAATTCACGAAGTGCTGCCGCAATAACAGGGTAATAACTCGATCGCTGCTACGATTCAATGTCCGATCGATTAAACTATCCAATGGATGTTTAAGTGCTGCCCACATTAGGGTTTATGCTTTGTCATTCGTCGTTAAATCGATGGATGTTTAAGTATCGTACTTTGTCATTCGTTGTGAGGATTTAATCTCGTGAGTTATCGTAAATGCTGTATTAGTTACTAACCTAGTTTTGTGTGCATTGTTGTTTAAACTAGGTTAACAAGACTAATCAATAAGCTAGACTCTACCCATGTTAAATCTGCCATGTGAGTCATTCTCTTTTTATTAAATTTAATTTCAAAAGCATGTTTATTTTCAAAGTTATAATTACAGGGATTAAGTCTTTGTAGTCACCAAATTACAGCCGGTATGTGGGGTTTTGTATACATTACTTGATAACCGTCACTATTGGACAACGGGTTAGCCAATGAGTGATATGACCATAGTCACAGACACCATTGGACAATGAGGTTACCGATGGATGGTCGAGTGACAAATATCGTGGGTAGTTGGTTGATATCAGGAAACATTGTAATCGCTCTTAATAGTGTAAATTATAACAAACGGGTCGTTTTAGTAAAAAGAATGATTCACCAGTATTTCCCGCTGACAAAACCTTTTTCAAACATGTTTCAGGTGATCTGTTGTGATCCAGAAAAATTGCCGTGAAGCACTACAAGCTTAAGGAAGTGGCTCAATATAAAATAAAGAAACATGTTTTGTAAAATAAAGACTTCTCAGTGAAATCATATGATTGTAAATTACCAGGGTTTTATCCCGAGTTGTGAAATAAAATAATCGGGAAATTGTAGTTTTTAAAAGGTCCTGCGAAAGTCTTCCGCTGTCAACTTAATTAAATAAATACCACGGGATTTTCTGTCCCGCGGCTCCTGATTCCGGGTCAAACTAGGCTGGGGGCCGTGACACAAGTTGTCTTGTGTTTAGATTTTAAAACATGCACTTTACCTATCCTTAGGTGATCACCAAAACGAGAACCCAAGTTTCTAAAACGATTTTTGAAAATCAATCATCTGTTTTTAAATGATTTATTATATGGTTTTGAACTCTTTGATTTTTCATAATGATTTTGAAAATTTACCATCCATTTTTGAATGATTCTTTTGGCCTTGTGCCTTCCAAGTTTTCAAAATCTCGTCAAAGTTTTGGGTTCTAAATAGTGTGAACACGTGCAAACTGGAAGAGTGAATGCCTGTACCCTGGGTTTTCTGTTTAAGGCTAGAGTTTTCGTACAAATCCACATAATCGGACCAGTCACTCTTACCTGGGAACTCTTGGGGTGAGTGTTCACTTATAGGCGAGCATGTCTTCGCGAAGCATTATTTTTGACCCATTTACTTTGATTAGTCACTGTGTGTCGTATGTTTGCTTTGTGATACGGATTTATGACCACCATCTTTGCTTTTGTCGATTTTTGTTTCATCTCATTCTTTTCATTTAATCATCTCACTCGTTCCTTTCATGTTCCCTCTTTTAGAATGACTCCTCGACGCGAAAATCCGCTACCAAATGCCGAACTGGCAGAAATTGTGACACCTGGGTCACTGCGACCATCAAACAAACACCAAACCAATGAAATATTGTATTTCATACTTAGGATTTGTATAAATATGTGTATCTTTTGCACATATCAATTCTTGTCCTATTTCAAGCTTTAAATCGCTTTCTGGAAGGTTATACGCGCACCGATGCGTAAATATAACCAATTTAATGCAACGAACACTCCGGAATTGTGAAATAGGCTTAAAATACCTTAAATAACCTTTACATAACTTAGAAATAAGTTTTGAGGGCTTTAGTATGGCAAAATCAAGTTTAATCGCCTACCGGGACTTAATTTGACAAACTGCGAAAGTATGACGATTCGTACTAGAACAGACATTCTGGAACATGACCATAAGTTAAACATACCATAAATATCCTTTACATAGCTTATAAATAGGCTTTGAGGGGTTCGGTGTGCTAAAATAAACTTTTGAGTCATTCAGGGACTAAAAGCGTCAAAAAGTGCATAAGTTTGCATTTTCGCGCATAACTTACGTTCTAAAATAAACGGGTCGTAATGGGTCGCAAGCACTTAGGGTAGGTTTCATTGTAGTATTTAGGCTTTGATAAACCATATTACATGAGTTTCCATACTCATTTGGTTTACGAACCCTCATTCTATCCGATCCTCCGATTTAGGTCCGGTTTATTAACATAGTTACCAATATTAGGTGCCGTTGATTTTCCGTGATCTCTAGCATTGCTTGGTTGTTACTCAAGGACTTCTAGGCAATCTCATGTGAGTACATAGACCCCTCTTTTACTATTTTCCAAACTGTTTTAGGGTGAAACACATGTGCCTACTTGTTACTTTCATGTTTTCCATGTTTTCACATCATATACTTGCTATGTTCATTAGTACATTTATAGTACATGATTTACATTACATTGTTTTGCTATGTATGTTGACTGAGCATGCTAGCACATTGATTTACATTACATTAGTTGCATATTTTTACTCAACATATGGACACATTGTTTTACATTGCATTTTGTTGCATATGCTCATCCAGCATATGAACACATTATATTACATTTTGAACCGTTTGTAACTATTGACTATGTGAACCGTTGTAACCATTTGACTATGTGAACCATTATAACCATTTAATTATGTGAACCATTTGTAACTGTTGAACCGTGTGAACCGTATTTGACCATACATAAACATTTCTACAATTGTTAAACATTACATTTTGGTGGTTGTTTGGGTAAGTGATTTAAGTAACGAGGCGACGTGTAATACGATAAAAACATGGTGGATACGCCGCTGGTACTTCCTATATATAAGTGCTTTTATGGTATTACATAACGTAGCGTTATTTAAACCATTTCAGTTTAGACATATTACATCTACAATACAATCTTCACATAAACATCGTTTTACAAAAAACTTAACTTATACAAACCCATTTTACATGGTTATTCACTTAACCATACATTATTCTCTTATACATATACATATCATTTGGTTTATTTATCACTTTTCAAATGATTTATGAAAGGGAACACTCAACAAGATTCATGGCTACTTTTTATTAAACAGTTTCTTTAAACTCAAGTCATGAATCCTATTTTCACAAAACCTATGTATCTCACAGGCATTTTTATGCTGACGTACCTATTTTCACATGTGTTTTCAGGAGCTGTTGCATAGGTTGATCGAGACACACTTAGGCGGACCTATGCCTTAGTGACTTAAAACGAAGCAAGAACTAGTTAAATTATGTTATGTACCCTTTGTTTCTTGTTTAAGACAATGAAACTCTCTTGATTGATAAATAAAACGTAACTTTAATTACTATGGTTGTGAAACAATTAATTCTGTTACAACACTCTCCGATGTTTCCGCCACGTTTCGTCGTCTTATTGCTCAATTGAACCAAGCCAACAACAACAATAATGCTCCATGCAACTTCAAAAGCTTCAATTCGGCCAAACCACTCAAGTTCAGTGGTTCTGAAGGGGCAACTGGGCTTCTTCAATGGTTCGAGAGCATTGAGAGTACATTCCGTCACGTTCTGTGTTCTGAGAATCAGAAAGTCGAGTTTGCATCAAGCGTGTTTTAGAAGAGGGCTCTCACATGGTGGAACGGGGTTATGAGAGACTGTGGTGCTGAGGTTACTTTAGCACAAAGATGGGCTGAACTTAGGGCGCTTATGATGAGGGATTTTTGTCCTCGTCATGAACTGCGAGCTTTAGAAAGGGAATTTGATGACCTGAAACAGGATAGTGGCGAGCACCGGGCGTATACTGATAGGTATGAGGAGCTGAGTTTGTTATGCCCAACAATCGTAACCCCACTCGAGAAGGCTATCGGGAGGTATATCGATAGCCTACCTGACTCTGTACAAGACATCGTTACTGGTAGTAGCCCTACCACAGTCCGTCAGGCAATCGAGCTATCAGCGACATTGACTGAGTCGCAAGTTTGAAAGGGTAAGCTGCATAAAAAAGGGTGACAAGGGTAAGAAGTAGGCGTCTGATAAAAGTGAAAGTAAGAAAGGTAAAAACAAGAAGGGTAAGGATTCTGGTTCCTCGAAGAGTTCTAGGAATCGTAAGGATTCCCAAAATTTCGCCGTTACTGCACAAGCTGCACCAAATCAGCCTGCGCAGCCAATTGCCAAGAAACCTTATCTTGGCAATGCACCTTTGTGCAATAGATGTAACAGTCATCATCAACCGCACCTCCAGTGCCATCATTGCACTAACTGTGGAAGATCTGGTCATCTTGCTGACACATGCCGCATTCCTGCCAATCAGAATCGGGCAGTTCAGAACCCGGCTCAACAAGTTGCTCAGCCTCTTGCTCAGCAACAAGGTCAAGCTGCATGACCTCACTACCCACCAGGTTCTTGTTATAACTGTGGGGATCTGACCCACTACCGTAATCAATGTCCAAGATTGGTGAATGCGAATCCAGCTCAGGCTCAGGCTCGAGGTCGAGTCTTCAACATGAATGCACAAGAGGCGCAAGCAGACAATGAAGTGGTTAACGGTACGTTCTTTGTTAATAATCAACCCGCATCTGTTCTTTTTGATTCTGGTGCCGATAAGAGTTTTGTGTCTTTATCTTTTGAGCCATTGCTTCGCGTGTCTAGAACGAAACTAGGTAAGCCTTTGACAGTAGAAGTTGCTAGTGGTGATCCCGTTGTTCTTGATTCTGTTCTTCGCAATTGCCAATTGAACCTTAACAACCATCTTTTTCCTATCGACCTCACGCCAATGCAACTTGGGAGTTTCGACGTTATAGTGGGTATGGATTGGTTAGCCAAGCATCACGTAGAGGTAGTTTGCTTCGAGAAGATTGTTCGTGTTCCACTCTCGTCATGTGAGATCCTACAGGTTCGTGGTGTGAAGCCTGCTAGTAGTCTCAAGCTCATGTCTTGTTTTCAAGCTTGGAAGTATCTGCGAAAGAACTATGTGGCCTTCTTGGCACATGTTGTAGCAGATAAAGGCAAAGGTAAGCCTATTCAAGATATCCCTGTCGTTCGGGATTATCCGGAGCTATTTCCTGAAGAGTTACCTGGATTACCCCCAGCGCGCCAAGTCGAGTTCCGTATTGATCTTATACCTGGTGCAAATCCTATTGCCAGATCTCCATATTGTCTTGCACCGTCTGAGATGCAAGAGTTGTCTAAGCAGCTTCAAGAGCTTTCAGATAGAGGTTTTATTCATCCTAGTTTTTCACCTTGGGGTGCTCCCGTTCTTTTTGTCAAGAAAAAGGATGGATCTTTCAGAATGTGCATCGATTACCGTGAGCTTAACAAGCTTACCATCAAGAATCGATATCCCCTACCCCGCATTGATGATCTCTTTGATCAGTTACAGGGCGCTTCTTATTTTTCAAAAAGTGATCTGCGTTCTGGGTATCATCAGCTTCGTGTGCATGAAGACGATATTCCCAAGACAGCGTTCCGTACTCGTTATAGGCATTATGAGTTCACAGTTATGCCATTCGGTTTGACTAATGCTCCTGCTGTTTTTATGGACTTGATGAATAGGGTCTGCAAGCCTTATTTAGATAAGTTCATCATTGTTTTCATTGAGGACATTTTGATATACTCTAAGACGCAAGCTGATCACGAGCAACATCTTCGTCTTACTCTGGAACTCCTAAAGAAAGAGCAACTTTTCGCCAAATTCTCCAAGTGCGAATTTTGGCTCAAAGAAGTTCAATTTTTGGGTCATATCGTCAACGAACAAGGTATTCATGTAGATCCCTCCAAGATCAGTGCAATTAAGGATTGGGATATGCCTACTACTCCTACTGAAGTTCGTTCTTTTCTTGGTCTCGCGGGTTATTACCGCCGCTTCATCAAATATTTCTCAAAGATTGCAGTTCCCCTAACTGTTCTAACTCAGAAGAATAAACCCTTTGAATGGGGTACTAAACAAGAACAAGCGTTTCAGACCTTGAAGCAGAAGCTTTGTGATGCGCCTATCCTATCTTTGCCCGAAGGCAATTATGATTTTGTCGTGTACTGCGATGCATCCAATTTGGGACTTGGCTGTGTTCTGATGCAAAGGAACAAAGTCATAGCATATGCATCGAGACAGTTGAAGGTGCATGAGAAAAACTACACCACTCATGTTCTTGAGTTAGGTGCAGTTGTCTTCGCTCTTAAGATCTGGAGACACTATTTGTATGGTACAAAATGTGTGGTTTTCACTGACCACAAAAGTCTTCAGCATATCTTCAATCAGAAAGAACTCAACATGAGGCAAAGACGTTGGGTTGAACTTCTAAACGACTATCACTGCGAAATTCGCTACCATCCTGGTAAGGCGAATGTTGTGGCTGACGCATTGAGTCGTAAGGAACGTACTAAGCTTCATTGTGTTCGTGTTCAATCTGATATTCAAGCTCGATCTGATATTCAAGCCCGCATCTCTCAGGCTCAACATGCTTGTGTTTCACAAGACTTGATGGGTAAGGAATTACCCTATCACATTAAGCCTGATCTTAAACTGAAGGACGATGGATCATATTATTTCATGGACCGTTTGTGGGTCCCAAGCCTAGATGATCTCCGCACTTTGCTTATGGATGAAGCTCATAAGTCTCGTTATTCTATTCATCCTGGCTCAGATAAGATGTATAAGGATCTTCGTACTCAGTATTGGTGGCTTGGTATGAAGAAAGACATAGCCTTATACGTTTCAAAATGCCTTACTTGTCTTAAGGTTAAGGCTGAACACCAACATCCTTCTGGTCTTTTGGAGCAACCAGAGATTCCAGTTTGGAAATGGGAAAACATTGCTATGGATCTCATTACTAAACTTCCGCGCACTAAGAAAGGTCATGATGCCATCTGGGTAATTGTTGATCGTCTTACAAAATCAGCGCATTTCTTGCCGATCCGTGAGGATCTATCTGCTGAAAAGTTGGCTAAAATCTATGTGGATGAAATAGTGTCTCGAAATGGTGTTCCCCTGAACATTATTTCAGACAGAGATGCTCGCTTCTCTTCTCGTTTTTGGAGAACCATGCAATCTGCTATGGGGACCCAACTTAATCTGAGCACTGCTTATCATCCACAATCTGATGGTCAATCTGAAAGAACAATCTAGACTTTGGAGGATATGCTTAGAGCTTGCGTGATCGATTTTGGTGGTAGTTGGGATTCACATCTTCCATTGATTGAATTCTCCTACAACAACAGTTATCACTCCAGCATCAACATGGCGCCTTTCGAGGCTCTCTATGGTCGAAAATGTCATTCACCAGTCTGCTGGAATGAAATAGGTGAGGCTCAACTTACTGGACCTGACCTCATTCTAGAGACAACTGATAAGGTTAAGAAAGTTCGTGATAACCTCCAGACAGCTTGAAGCCGTCAAAAGAGTTACGCGGACCAACGACGCAAGCCCTTGGAATTTCAAGTCGGTGATCGTGTATTACTTAAGGTCTCACCTTGGAAAGGTGCGATCAGATTTGGAAAGAAAGGAAAACTTGCACCTAGATATGTTGGACCATTCAAGATCGTCGAAAGAATCGGTAAGGTAGCCTACAGACTTGAGTTACCTCCTGAACTTGGAAATGTTCATCCAACCTTCCACGTGTCCAATCTCAAGAAGTGTTTAGCTGATGAGAACCTCCACATACCACTTGACGAAATTCGTGTTGATAAAACACTACATTTTGTTGAGAAACCTGTGGAAATCATGGACCGAATAGTCAAATGGCTTAAACGCAAGCGCATTCCTTTGGTTAAAGTTCGCTGGGAGTCTAAGTGTGGACCTGAGTTTACTTGGGAACGTGAAGATCAAATGAAGGCGAAGTATCCGCATCTTTTCTCACGAGTTTCCTCTAAACAAATTTCGGGACGAAATTTCCACAAGTAGGGGAGACTGTGACATCTGTGCTTGTAATCATTGTAAACTGTTCAGTTATCAATGAAATAAAGTTATTTGATCCCAATGTTTGTTTGTTTATGTTTTACATTTTTCATGTTTTGACTTTTATTCAATTTCAAACTCTATATCGCTTTCTCGAGAGTTATACGCAAACTGGTGCGTAAACGTAATCAGTTTAACACGAAAAATACTCCGGAACATCAACATATGCTTAACATACCTTAAATAACCTTTATATAACTTAGAAATAAGTTTTGAAGGCTTTGGTATGGCAAAATCAAGTCTATTCGCTTACAGGGACTAAATTCGACAAACTGCGAAAGTATGCCGATTTGAACTGTAACGAACATTCTGGAACATGATCATAAGTTAAAAACACCCTAAATACCCTTTACATAGCTTAGAAATAGGCTTTGAGGTGTTCGGTGTGCTAAAATAAACTTTATGCTCATTCAGGGACTAAAAGCGTCAAAAAGTGTATAAGTTTGCATTTTCGCGCATAACTTACATTCTGAATACATCTGGAAATCCAAAAATTTATGTAAGCATTAAAATATTTTATTTTAGTGTTTGGCATAAGAAAAATCCATTCGTCGCCCAATTTGTATCGTTTTTGCGTTCGTTACAACTCCTGTCGTAATTAACCGAACAACGCAACCGTACGACCAAACGAGCCAACATCCGAGATATTTTTTAGCACATTTTAAGTTCCCTATACTTTAACTTCATTTTAGAGCTTTGAAATGGGGTTAACGGGGCTTAAACGTGTCAAAAATGCATCAAAAATCAAGTTCGGAGACTCAAGGGCCTGTTCTGCCATTTTACAAAGTTTGCTGACCTGCAGGGTCCTTACGGACCGTATGCCCTTCTCCTTGCAGTCCGTAAGCAGGTCCCAGACCAGCAGAAGTGTTTTCCAGCTTGATCTAGCTGTTACACACCTTTGCACCTGGTTTCTTTGATTCTATGTGCTTGTTTTGGATGCCCATGGTTTCACAAATCAGTGGGTATGAAGTGTAGGGCCAAGATCATTCCCTCTTCTCCAAGTATTGATCCTAACGGTGGTACGAAAACTATAAATACCCCTCATGTTTTCACTTCAAACCACACCTTGATCTGATTATTTCCCTAAGTTGGAGTTGCAACACTTCGTACCTGGGAATTTTCAGATCAGACTTCCATTCTTGGACCTTTTGTAAGTCCTCTTTCATGCTTTTTATGTATTTCAAGCATGAAAGTCAAACAGAGTTTGACTTTCAGCTTTGACCAGTCAATGGTCAACACAAAGTTCCGTTGAACTTTGCAACGTGAGCGTAATCACGATGGTTATAGTCCCTTGTGACTATACCTATTGATTACCACGTTGACTAGGCGTAGTGACGAGTCGTAGTTTCGGCCAAAATGCGTGTTTGTGCGTATTTTGTAACCAAACTACTATTGAGTATCAAAACCGTTTGTTTTGATACCAATACCTATTTTCTAACTTAACTAAACATGTTTTAGCATGTTTAGCTCGTTACTTTTAGATTTGTGCTTGTCTAGGGTCGTAAAGGTAAGCGATCTAATCAATCGCTTATACTTTCGAACCCGACCCATTTGGTCGATCATTAGGATCCGACCAAACACTTTAGGTGACCATAGTTGTATAGGGAATAACCTTCCGAGGTTATACCTTTTGGTCACGTCGTTTAAGTAGTTGTATGATAGGTAGTATATATGCCTTAGGTAAATTACCAAAATGCCCTTTTTACGCCAAAATTCATTTTAAGCATATGTAACCCAAATTTTGACATCTAAACTGATTTAGCAACAATATTAGGCATGTTGAGGCATATTTTACTTGTCATAGGACTAGTTAGGCGGTCCAAACGCGTTTTACGCGAACGACGCGTTAAAGTAGCATAAGCTACCTAAGCGGGTCGTAACGGGTCAAAAGCACTTAGGATAAGTTTCATTTTAGTATGTAGGCTTTGTTAAACCATATTACTTGAGTTCCTACACTCATTTGGTTTACAAACCCTCATGCTACCCGATCCTCCGAATAGGTCCGTTTATTAAAGTAGTTACCTATATTAGGTGCCGTTTGATTCCGTAATCTTCTAGCTTTGCTTGGTGGTTATCTTAGGACTTCTGAGCAATCTCAAGTGAGTACATAGTCCCCTCTTTTACTGTTTTTCAAACGTTTTTAGGGTGAAACACATGTGCCTACTTGTTATTTTCGTGCTTTCCATGTTTTCATATCATATACTTGTTATGTTCATTAGAACACTATTAGTACATAATTTCATTTTCTTTTGCTATGTATGTTTACTTAGCATACTTAGCACATTGATTTACATTACATCTTCTTTTTCTATGTATGTTAACTTAGCATATTTAGCACATTGATTTACATGACTTTTCTGCTTTGTATGTTAACTTAGCATACTTAGTACATTGATTTACATGACTTTTCTGCTTTGTATGTTAACTTAGCATACTTAGTACATTACTTTCATCACATGTTTACAATTTGATATGACATTTGGTTTGTTCAACGGGTCTAAATTACATTCATTAACATTAGCTACGCCGCTCGGTAGTAAGTAATGGTACCATAGGACTTGACAAATCCCGTTCCTGACATTCTAGGTTTGTTTGGATCTAAGGAATGACTGAATCCGAAAACATTTTTCTTTGATAATCTTTACTCTAAGGTTATCCTGCTGTCTCAAGGCTTGAATGTATGCGTTAACTTACTGCATAAATGTTTGTATCAGTAAAACATGTATTTATCTTACAAAACATAACTTTTGGATTTATTTAAAATACTTTGTTTTGTACATTTTGCTTGTGATTTAAGTAGTCTCATTTTACTTACCATACATGACTTTTGCTTATACATTACATGGTTTACATTGACAATAGACTTGGTTTACTCATAAACATTTGACAATTGGTTTAAACATTACAATTTGGTGGTTTGTTTGGGTAAGTGATTTACATAACGAGGCGACATGTAGTATGATAAAAGCATGGTGGATACGCCACTGGTACTTCCTATATATAAGTGCTTTTATGGTATTACATATCGTAGCGTTATTTAAACCATTTCAGTTATACATATTACATTTACAACATATTTTCACTTAAACATTTTTTTACAAATAACTCAATTTATACAAACTCATTTTACTTGGTTATTCATTTAACCATACATTATTCTTTTATATATACATATCATCTGATTTTGCTAACGTTTTTCAAATGATTTATTAAACAAAACCATTAACAAGGTTCATGACTTATTTTTATTAAACATTTACTTTAAACTCAAGTCATGAATCCTATTTTCCTAAAACCTATGTATCTCATAGGCATTTCTATGCTGACGTACCTATTTTCACATGTGTTTTCAAGAGCTGTTGCTTAGGATGTTCGTGACATACTAGGCCGGACCTATGCCTTAGAGACTTAAAATGAAGATAGAACTAGTTTAATTATGTGATGTACTCTTTGTTTCAGTTATCTTAAGACAATGTAACTCTTTGTTTGATGAATAAAATATAACTTTTAAATGCCATAGTTGTGAAACAATAATTCTGTTGCAACACTCCCCGACGTTTCCGCCACGATTTGATGTTTTACGTGGTCGGGGTGTGACTGTCTTGTTCGTATTCGTTCGGTTCGTTTACTACCCTACCTGTATTATTTAAAATTTGTTTATTTTAAGATTGTTGTATCCGGAAAATTAGAGTAAAAGGCTAAAATGGTCACTGAGTTTAAGTCATCTTTCAACTTCAATCCAAAACTGAAACTTTTTGTATATGTGTCCCTGAGGTTTCATTTTTATTGTCATTTCCATCTAAATCACTAACTCTGTTAAAATGTATCATTAACTCATGGAAGATTTTTACAATTCCCAAACCTCATGGACGATTTTGGCAATTTACGTGTTCATTCTTTTATTTTTTAATTTTCTTTTCTATTTTTAAATAAAAAAACAAAAAAAAATAAATATAAATATAATATGTATACATACATGCATATTTATATATACGCACTTATTTTTTAAATTTTAGTTTTTATCTTTAAAATAAAAAATAATAAATTAACCATAATATATATATATACATACACATTTATAATTTTATATATATACAAACATTGGCGAAGCTTTATTGGTCACGGAGGTAGCCCGACCCCCACTGATTTTACACTTTTTTATTTATTTGCTTTGTTATTTCATTTTTACGATTACGTTTGGTTGTTCATTTGAGGCTTGATGTCGATGACGATGATTTTTGCTGTTCATTTGAGACTTTTGGGGTTTACACAATTTTTGTATGCTTTTAAAGAACTGATCAGGGATGATGCATGGTACTTTGGGATCGATACGGACGATTTGATGGCCATCTGAGAGTGCGGCTATGATGGTTCGTTGGTTTTGGCTTAGCACTTTTGATTCAGTAAACCGAAGATATTGAGCTTCATTTGTGTTTGGTTATGGTTGTGAGTACATGCTTGTGTATATCCATATCCAGGTTGTTTGTTTATGCAATAACAATTAGCAACATGTTTGTGCATTTGTTGTTTGTACTGGATTTGGGGCTATTTATATACTGTTAGTTAGCGACATATTGTTGCATGGGTTGTTTGTACAGTTGGCTTATTATTTTGTTTGTGTATTATCGGGTTGTAAGTTAGCTTTGATTTATCGTACCTACCTTGGGTTTTTAAAGTGTGTGTGTGGCTTGGGTTATTTCATTTTGAGGTTCCCGGCTGGACTTACGTAGTCACCGTGTTTTTGTGAGACTGATTTTTGTTTTTTTGGATGGGGGTGCTATGTGTTGCTGCCATGTTGTTATGAGACCGAGTTTGGGCTAGGATGGCTTTGCGGTGACTATATTGTTTTTGTTTCTTCGCTTTGACCGTTACACGTCATATGGCATGGCAATATTTATTGCAGACATGTCGTGTTTCTGAGCGCTAATAGTTTCATGTGCATTTAACATGTTGGTAATTGATTGTATATAAATATGTTGGTTGTTGCATTACGTGTAAAAAGGCTATGATGGATAATATATTCGTTTGCTAAACTGTGAGGGCTTATTACAAGCAATTGGTTTAAGTAAGATTTCTGAGCCTAATGAATAAATATTAGAAAATTAAACGCCTTAATAGTTGTGCCAAACTCTTATTGTACGTTGTATTTTTTGTATATTATTTATATTAGTTTAACGGGTTTTTTTTTTGGTTGGGGGGGGGGAAGCCTAATTTTACCTAATAAATAATAATTTTACATTATTTTTTTACCGTGTTAAAAAAAAGTTAAATTACATTCTAACTTATGCATTGATTTATAGGTAAAAAATGTCAAGCTCTAATGAAGAGAAAAAACGTTTTTGAACAACTTGGAGGCATTCTCGAACAAGTAGTCGAGTCAGACCGTAGGATAACGAAAAATTAGCCAAACTAATTGAACGAATATCAAAGATCCGTGATAAACAGGCTGAACTGCAACTTGAAATGAACGCACTTTATGCGCGTTACACTCAGCCTAACAACGTTAGTCGGGGTTAATGTGTTTAGTGTTTTAGGTTTTAGTAATTGTTGATTATGATTTTGTAATTATTCTTATTAGCAATCAATGATATGATCTAATGTTTTCTTTGAATGACAAATGTTATATACTCCTAAATTACATCAAATTAATCTTAATCTACTCCTTAATGTTTAATATTGTGTGTTTTAAATTTGTTGGATAAACTGCTATAGTGTGTAATGAAGAAAAAATAATATCGCCGGTGACAATTCCTGCCGCATTGCGACAGCGCTAACATCTGGTTTGATTTTAATTAGATTTAAACACTTACTAAATTTTTATATGCATAAAGTTATATAAATACAAGCTCATATAGTGTAATGCTCTAACTCGAAAAAGGCTCATATAGTGTGACATTCTTAACTCGAAAAAAGCTGACATGTCAATGATATTCATATCTGAAACACAATTCCATAGAACAATGAAGTTTAATATTTAAAATTCCAAAACATCTTAAAGTTCTTAATCATTTCATTTACCACATTATTAAACCAAACAATTGTATTGTTTTGAGATGAAGTTGATGCTTCCTCCACTGAGTTTTAAAATATGTATATACGTAATGTTTGGGGGGGGGGGATATTCCACGGTCCTCCCAACCGCTGGAGTGATCACACTCCACAACCTAGCTTAGCCCCATAGCTGCCTGGTGTAACATCTGTGCTTGTAATCATTGTGAACAGTTCAATTATCAATAAAACAATGTTATTTGATCCCAATGTTTGTTTGGTTATGTTTTACATTTTTCATGTTTTGACTTTTATTCAATTTCAAACTCTATATCGCTTTCTGGAGAGTTATACGCAAACTGGTGCGTAAACGTAATCAGTTTAATGCGACAAATACTCCGGAACATCAACATATACTTAACATACCTTAAATAACCTTTAAATAACTTAGAAATAAGTTTTGAAGGCTTTGGTATGACAAAAACAAGTTAATTCGCCTACAGGGACTAAATTTGACAAACTGCGAAAGTATGCCAATTTGAACTGTAACAGACATTCCGGAACATGACCATAAGTTAAACATACCATAAATATCCTTTACATAGCTTAGAAATAGGCTTTGAGGGGTTCGGTGTGCTAAAATAAACTTTTGGGTCATTCAGGGACTAAAAGTGTCAAAAAGTGCACAAGTTTGCACTTTCGCGCATAACTTACGTTCTGAATACATCCAGACATCCAAAAATTTATGTAAGCACTAAAATATTTTATTTTAGTGTTTGGCATAAGAAAAATCCATTCGTCACGCAATTTGAATCGTCTTTCGCGCTTATGCGCATTCCGTCGTAATTAAGCGAACATCGCAACCGTACGGCCAAACGAACTGACATCCGAGATGTTTTCAAGCATATTTCATGTTCCCTATGTCTTAACATCATTTTAGAGCTTGAAATTGGGTTTGACGGGTGTTAGAAGTGCCGTTACGCAACGAAACAAGGTGTAGGGACTGAAACTGTCATTTCTGCATAGTTGTTGGCTTACGGACCGTAAGCCATGACCCTTACGGTCCGTAAGGGATCTCCAGAACCTCAGAAACTTCCAGCCAGCTGTTTACAGCTGTTACCCACTCCCAATCTCAATTCCACATGTTGATCTCTGATGGTGGGGGGCCAATTTGGGTTCCATAACATTCCAACAAGTGTACGGATGAGATTCGATCACGGTTTTCAAGAAACGATCCTAACGGTGGTCCTAATCCTATAAATACCCAACCCATCACAACCCAAAACCCACTTGAAATCTGATTTTTCTCTAAGTTGGAGTGTTTTATCACTTCATACCTGAGAAATATTTGGAAATCAAAGCTTTCGAGGACCCTTTGTAAGTGTTCCTTCGTTCTTTTATTGTTTTAGTGTTAAAGTCAAACTTTGTTTGACTTTATGCATTGACCAGTTTATGGTCAATGCGAAGTTCGTTTGAACTTCATAACGTGAGCGTAATCACGATGGTTATAGTCCCTAGTAACTATACCTACTGATTACCACGTTATCTAGGCTCAGTGACGAGTCGTAGTTTCGGCCAAAACGCGCATTCTTGCGTATTTTGTAACCAAACTACTCTTAGGTTTCAAAACCGTTTGTTTTGATACCAAACCCGTTTTCTAAACTTAGTTAAGCATGTTTTAACATGCTTAGCTCGTCACTTTTAGTTTAGTGCTTATATAGGGTCGTAAGGTAAGCGATCTAAACAATCGCTTATACTTTCGAACCCGACCCGTTTGGTCGATCATTGGGATCCGACCAAACACATTAGGTGACCATAGTATATAGGGAATAACCTTCCGAGGTTATACCTTATGGTCGCTTCGTTTAAGTAGTTGTATGATACGTAGTTTATATGCCTTAGGTAAATTACCAAAATGCCCTTTTTACGCCAAAATTCATTTTAAGCATATGTAACATAACTTTTGACATCTAAACTGATTTGGAAACAATATTAGACATGTTAAGGCATATTTTACTTGTCATAGGACTAGTTAGGCAGTTCGAACGCGTTTTACGCGAACGACGCGTTAAAGTAGCATAAGCTACCTAAACGGGTCGTAATTGGTCGTAAGCACGTAGGTTAGGTTTCATTTTAGTATGTGGGCTTTATTAAACCATATTACATGAGTTCCCATACTCATTTGGTTTACGAACCCTCATTCTATCCAATCCTCCAATTTTAGGTCCGGTATATTAACATAGTTACCTATATTAGGTGCCGTTTGATATCCGTGATCTCTAGCATTGTTTGGTTGTTACTCGAGGACTACTAAGCAATCTCAAGTGAGTACATAGACCCCTCTTTTACTGTTTTCCAAACTGTTTTGGGGTGAAACACATGTGCCTACTTGTTACTTTCGTGCTTTCCTGTTTTCACATCATATACTTGCTATGTTCATTAGTACACTTATAGTACATGATTTACATTACATTGTTTTGCTATGTATGTTAACTTAGCATACTTAGTACATTGTTTTACATTACATTTCTGCTATGTATGTTGACTGATAGCATGCTAGCACATTGATTTACATGACTTTCCTGCTTTGTATGTTAACTTAGCATACTTAGTACATTGTTTTCATATGACATGTATACAATTGCTATAACATTTGGTTTGCACAAACGGGACTTATATACGTTCATTAACATTAGCTACGCCGCTCGGTAGTAAGTAGTGGTACCATAGGACTTGACAAATCCCATTCCTGACATCCCGGGTTTGTTTGGATGTAAGGAATGACTGAATCCGAAAACATTTCTTTTGATAACCTTGACTAAAAGGGTTATCCGACTGTCTCAAGGCTTGAATGTATGCGTTAACTTACCACATAAGTGTTTGTATCAATAAAACATGCATTTACTTTGCAAAACATAACTTTTTGATATATTCAAAATACTTTGTTTTGTACATTTTTACATTTGGTTTATGTAACAACACATTACTTACCATACATAACATTTGTTACACATTACTTGACTACATTTGGACTTTTTAACATTTGACATGGCTTATACAAGGACTTTTTGACAATTGGTTTAAACATGGACTTTATACATTGATGGTTTGGTTTGAGTAAGTGATTTAAGTAATGAGGCGTGTGTAATATGATACAAGCATGGTGGATACGCCGCTGGTACTTCCTATATATAAGTGTTTGTATTGTATTACATATCGTAGCGTTATTTGAATCATTTCAATTTAGACATATAACATTTTATACAAATAACATATCTTTCACAAGACTTTGCTTTACAAACAACTTATTTTATACAAACTCATTTTACTTGGTTATTCATTTAACCATGTATTATTCTTTTATGTATACATATCATCTGATCTTATCGCTTTTTAAATGATTTACAAAACAAAACAACTTACAAGGTTCATGACTAAATTTTATTAAACATTTTCTTAAACTTAAGTCATGAATCCTATTTTCACAAAACCTATGTATCTCACAGGCATTTTTATGCTGATGTACCTATTTTCACATGTGTTTTCAGGAGTTGTCGCTTAGGATGATGATCGTGACACTAGGGCGGACCTGTGCCTTAGAGACTTAAAATAAAGGTAGAACTAGTTTAATTATGTTTTGAACTCTTTATTTCCTGTTTTGAGACAATGTAACTCGCTTGTTTGATAAATAAAATATAACTTTGTATGCCATGGTTGTGAAACAATAATTCTGTTACAACACTCCCCGACGTTTCCGCCACGTTTGACTGTTCCACGTGGTCGGGGTGTGACAGAAAAGTTGGTATCAGAGCCAATGGTTATAGGGAATTAGGTTATTAGTAATTCTTTGACCTAGACTATAACCTTTCTAGGACCCCAACACAAGTTATCTTGTGTTTAGATTTTTAAAACATGCATTTCACCTATCCTTAGGTGATAACCACAACAGGAACATCAAGTTCGAATCCGCTTTGAAAACTAATCATCTGTTCTAGGATGATTGATTACAAGGTTTTGAACCCTCTGTTATATGGTTTTGAACCCTTCCAGTTTGATTTTTGGCCTTGTACCTTCTAAGTTTTCAAAATCTCATCAAAGTTTTGGGTTTTAAATAGTGTGAACACGTGCAAACTGGAAGAGTGAATGCCTGTACCCTGGGTTTTCTGTCTAAGGCTAGAGTGTTCGTACAAATCCACATAATCGGACCAGTCACTCTTACCTGGAAACTCTTGGGGTGAGTGTTCACTTATAGGCGAGCATGTCTTCGCGATACATTATTTTTGACCCATTTACTTTGATTAGTCACTGTGTGTCCCTTGTTTGCTTTACGATGCGGACAAATGACCACCATCTTTGCTTTTGTTGATTTTGTTTCATCTCATTCTCTTCATCCAATCATCTCACTCGTTTCCTTTCATGTTTTCCTCTTTTAGAATGCCTCCTCGACACGAAAACCAGATAGCGACTGCCGAACTGGCAGAAATCATTGCGCAGCAAATGGCTGCTCAATTCCCAAACCTCTTTGGTCAATGGAACCAAGCCAACAACAACAACAATGCTCCATGCAATTTCAAGAAGTTTAACTCGGCTAAACCACTCAAGTTTAGTGGTTCTGAGGGAGCGACTGGGCTTCTTCAATGGTTCGAGAGCGTTGAGAATACTTTCCGTCACGTTCAGTGTCCTGAAAATCACAAGGTTGAGTTTTCTTCGAGTGTGTTTCAGAAGAGGGCTCTTACATGGTGGAACGGGGTTATGAGAGACCGTGGTGCAGAAGTTGCTCTAGCACAAACATGGGCTGAACTTAGGACTCTTATGATGAGGGAGTTTTGTCCTCGTCATGAACTGCGAGCTTTGGAGAGAGAGTTTGATGACTTGAAACAAGATAGTGGCGAGCACAGGGCGTATACTGATAGATTTGAGGAGTTGAGTCTGCTTTGCCCGACTATGGTTACCCCACTCGACAAGGCTATCGAAAGGTACATCGACGGCCTACCTGACTCAGTGCAAGACATCATTACTGGTAGTAACCCTACCACACTCCGTCAGGCGATCGAGTTAGCAGCGACATTGACTGAGTCGCAGGTTCGAAAGGGAAAGCTGCACAAAAAGGGTGACAAAGGTAAGAAGCAGTCATCTGACAAAGAAGATAGCAAGAAAGGTCAAAACAAGAAGGGAAAGGATTCTGGTTCCTCAAGGGGGTATAGGAAGCGAAAGGCTTCCCAAAACTATGCCGTTACTGCACAGGCTCAAGCTGCACCAAATCAGCCTGCGCAACCACTAGCCAAGGAGCCATATCTTGTCAATGCACCTTTGTGTAATAGGTGTAACGGCCATCACCTGCCACATCTCCAATGTCGTCATTGCACTAACTGCGGAAGAAATGGTCATCTTGCCGCTACTTGCCGCATTCCTGCTAACCCGAATCAGGCAATTCAGAACCAAGCCCAACAAGTTGCTCAGCAACAAGGTCAAGTTGCACGACCTCATTTTCCTCCTGGTTCGTGCTACAATTTTGGGGATCTGACCCACTACAGAAACCGGTGCCCAAGGCTAGCAAACCAGAATCAGAATCCAAATCAGAATCAGGCTCAGGCTCGAGGTCGAGTTTTCAACGTGAATGCACAGGAGGCACAAGCAGACAATGAAGTGGTGAACGGTACGTTCTTTATTAATAATCAGCCTGCATCTGTTCTCTTTGATTCGGGTGCCGATAAGAGTTTTGTGTCTTTATCTTTTGAGCCATTGCTTCGCGTGTCTAGAACGAAACTAGGTAAACCTTTGACAGTAGAAGTTGCTAGTGGTGAACCCATTGTTCTTGATTCTATTCTTCGCAACTGCCAGTTGAACCTTAACGACCATCTTTTTCCTATCGACATCACGCCTATGCAACTTGGAAGCTTCGACATTATTGTGGGTATGGATTGGTTAGCCAAGCATCGCGCAGAGGTAGTTTGTTTTGAGAAGATTGTTCGTGTGCCACTTTCGACAGGCGAGATCCTACAGGTTCGTGGTGAGAAACCTGCTGGTTGTCTCAACCTCATGTCTTGTTTTAAAGCTCGGAAGTATCTGCGAAAGAATTATGTGGCCTTCTTGGCACATGTCATAGCAGATAAAGGCAAAGGTAAGTCTATCCAAGATATTCCTGTTGTTCAGGATTATTCTGAAGTATTCCCTGAAGATTTACCTGGTCTACCCCCAGCACGCCAAGTCGAGTTCCGTATTGATCTCGTACCTGGTGCAAATCCCATTGCCAGAGCACCATATCGTCTTGCACCGTCAGAGATGCAAGAGTTGTCTAAGCAGCTTCAGGAGCTCTCTGACAAAGGTTTTATTCGTCCTAGCTTTTCACCTTGGGGTGCTCCCGTTCTTTTTGTCAAGAAGAAGGATGGATCTTTTAGGATGTGTATCGATTATCGTGAGCTTAACAAGCTTACCATCAAGAATCGATATCCCCTACCTCGCATCGATGATCTCTTTGATCAGTTACAGGGCGCTTCTTATTTTTCAAAGATTGATCTGCGATCTAGATATCACCAACTTCGTGTGCATGAAGAAGATATTCCCAAGACAGCGTTCCGCACTCGTTATGGGCATTATGAGTTCACAGTCATGCCGTTCGGTTTGACTAATGCTCCTGCTGTTTTCATGGACTTAATGAATAGGGTTTGCAAGCCTTATTTGGATCAGTTCGTCATTGTTTTTATTGACGACATCTTGATTTATTCTAAGACACGAGCTGATCACGAGCAACATCTTCGTCTTACTTTGGAACTCCTAAAGAAATAGCAACTTTTCGCCAAATTCTGTGAATTCTGGCTTAAGGAAGTTCAATTTTTAGGACACATTGTCAACGAACAAGGTATTCATGTAGATCCCTCCAAGATCAGTGCGATTAAGGATTGGGATACGCCTACTACTCCTACTGAAGTTCGTTCTTTTCTTGGTCTTGCGGGTTATTACCGCCGCTTCATTGAAAACTTCTCAAAGATTGCAGTTCCCCTAACTGCTCTAACGCAGAAGGACAAACCCTTTGATTGGGGATACAAACAAGAGGAAGCTTTTCAAAATTTGAAGCAAAAGCTTTGTGACGCGCCTGTTTTGACTTTGCTTGAGGGCAATGATGACTTCGTCGTTTATTGCGATGCATCTAAATTGGGTCTTGGCTGTGTTCTGATGCAAAGGAACAAAGTCATAGCATATGCATTGAGGCAGTTGAAGATACATGAAAAGAACTACACCACTCATGATCTTGAGTTGGGTGCAGTTGTCTTCGCTCTTAAGATCTGGAGACACTATTTGTACGGTACAAAATGTGTGGTTTTCACGGACCACAAAAGTCTTCAACATATCTTCAATCAGAAAGAACTCAACATGAGGCAACGACGTTGGGTTGAGCTTCTAAACGACTATAACTGTGAAATTCGCTACCATCCTGGTAAGGCGAATGTTGTAGCCGATGCATTGAGTCGTAAGGAACGTACTAAGCTTCATTGTGTTCGTGTTCAATCTGATATTCAAGCTTGATCCGATATCCAAGCCCGCATTTCTCAGGCTCAACAATCTTGTGTTTCACAAGGTTTGATGGATAAGGAATTTCCCTATCACATAACACCTGATCTGGAACTGAAGGACAATGGATCGTATTACTTCATGGACCGTTTGTGGGTCCCAAGCCAAGATAATCTTCGCACCTTGCTAATGGATGAAGCCCATAAGTCTCGTTATTCTATTCATCCTGGCTCAGATAAGATGTATAAGGATCTTCGTATTCAGTATTGGTGGCCTGGTATGAAGAAAGACATTGCCTTATATGTATCAAAATGCCTTACTTGTCTTAAGGTTAAGGCTGAACATCAGCGTCCTTCTGGTTTATTGGTGCAACCAGAAATCCCAGTTTGGAAATGGGAAAACATTACTATGGATCTTGTTACTAAACTTCCGCGCACAAAGAAAGGTCATGATGCCATCTGGGTAGTCGTTGATCGTCTTACTAAGTCAGCGCATTTCTTGCCAATCCGTGAGGATTTTTCTGCTGACAAACTTGCTAAAATCTATGTGGATGAAATTGTAGCTCGACATGGTGTTCCTTTGAACATCATTTCTGACAGAGATGCTCGTTTCGCTTCTCATTTTTGGAGAACCATGCAATCTGCTATGGGGACCCAACTTAATCTGAGCACAGCTTATCATCCGCAAACGGATGGTCAATCTGAGAGAACAATCCAGACTCTGGAGGATATGCTTAGAGCTTGTGTGATCGATTGTGACAACCCTCATAATTACAGGTACTGTACACTTAATTAATTCTAATCATGTGCTTAATGACTGTGCTTGATAACAACTGACACTTTAAACTGCTTACTGATTTATGTTACGAACGTACATATGCATCACTTTACATACAGTCACTCCATTTACTTCGTAAAGACTCTTAGTGACGAACCTGATGCACAAAGCACAGTTAGTACAGTGAGCGGATAACTCAGACACATGCTGACAATGCCAGCACATAGACAGACACTATATTATGGCCAGTATGAGCCAGGGACAGGATACTACACTAGTATGGAGTGTAGGGAAGTGAGGACCATAAGACTATGTCACTAGGTGATAGTTATAGTGTCGGGAAGTGCCTAAAACACATTTTAAATACAGAATTCTGCATTCTTTTATAAAATTCAGCATTTTATTATACCAGTAGAATACACAAATATGGCTGAGTGGTCTTGTATACTTTCCTAAGTACCGGGAATGATTTCGTTACAAAAAGATGCATAAAAGACACTATACGGTACAATTTAGGACTTTAACGGAACGATACTTAACCAAACAACCGGACATTACCTGGGACACCAAAATATTGTCAGAAATATTATTTTATCATTCTTAATTATTTACGGTCACAAAAATCCCCACGCACTATAGAAACATGGCATACACCCACTATTCTAGAAAATACCCTTAACCTTCTAATTATTTACCTACTAATTACCAAAATGCTACAAATTACCCCCCCCCCAACCGAATTTTCAGCCAAATCATTACCATATATTTTGTTGAGATTTTATTTCTTGTAATCTTGATTTTGGTTGGCCAAAGATCTAGGTAATTATCACAATAGGATTAGAGGGCTCATGGTTCCAAGAAATGCTCATCATAACTTTAAAATCCACACTCTAACTCACTCTCTCTCCCCCATTCGGCTCCCCCTAACCGAATTCACCATCACCACCACTTAATCATCATTCATCTTCATCATACACAAATCCATTCAAGCTTCAAGAAGATTCAAGGAAGTTGCAAGATTGAAGGAACTTCAAGGAAGCTTTGATCTAATCTTTTCACCATACTTTTCTCACCATCATCTTCACTAGATTTCTACCCTAGCCTTGTGCTAGTAGTAAGTCTCTACACCTTGTTCCATCTTATTCTTAGTTAAAATGTGATGTATGACGTTATTTGTTTAAATCACAAGAAATAGAACCCTAAAAGATGAACATGGAACTCTACATAAAAACCCTACATAAAAAGTTTGTATGAAGTTGAAATCAGGTTGGATTAGGGTTGGTTAAAACATGCATAAGGTTTGATCATTAAATCATCGATAAACCATGGTTAGGACCCTTGTTGATGCATTTTTAGTAACTTTTACATTGTAAACAGCATGCTGATTGGAATTTCCAGCCAACTTCAACAGGCTGTAACTGGGTCATTTTAAATCGAAAAACTAAATTTCTAGAGTCTAAATTATGTATTTTTGAACAACCGAACAAATGGCACTGGAATCGTAATTTTTCGAGGTGGATTACTATTTTTAAAGAATTGTTTTAAGACAGCAGCTCAAGCTGAAATTTTTCTGCTGAAAAAGTGTGTCGTATTCAGAGTCAAAACTCGAAACCTGAGTAGAATAAGCTCATGGGATTTTTACTGTAGATGGTCACTATTGTTGCCGTGATCCTCCAACTGGAATTTCATTGATCGGACTCACGATTAAATTTTAGTGAATTTTTCCGTAGACTGCAATCAGAAAGCAACAAATCTGATTGCAGTCGGGTAAATAAATTTTTATATAATATTTATAACGAACTGGGCCCCGATATTTTTACACAATAAAACTTGGAATGTTTTTGAAATTCTGTAAAAATTTGGGAATTTTTGGAGAAGGTTAACTATTTTATTAAAATGCTCGAAAACAGTCCAGTTTTGATTAATAAAGCTGAAATGACATAAGTAGTATATTGCATGTAGGATTGTCGGGTTGGCTATGTGAGAACAATCTACGGGTTATGTGTAAAAGAAAATGATATGCTTTTAAGCATGGACACCTCTATTTACAAAGGAGACTATGGCGAAATTTTCCAAAAATCTTAACACTTAATAAATATTTTCTAGACAAGTGGTTACTAGCATATTTTAGACTATGTTTTTCAAACATAAAACTCGCCATAATTTTTATAACGAAATACGGAGTATCGGAGGTTGGTTTTATACAGGAGTATGGTTAAATATGTATTCTCTAAAATGGGACTTAAAAATATAATCCCAATACGAACAGACACATGTAAAATATCCCATCCTTGGGAAGGAAATACGAATACACAAGTATGAGAAGTATTATTACTAAAATATTGAAGACACTTTAAAAACGTAACTCAAAGGCACTAATCAATACTAAGACAAGGCACGACCCGTTCGTCTAATAGACGTGAGACCATTGTAGGTAGTCGTGTTTGCTGAGGAGATTTGGGTTACGAGTACCGAAGACGCAATACTGTGAGTTCATGTCCCCCTTTTCCCTTAACTATTTTTAGTTTTATACCTCGGGGGTGAAATACATGTTACAATTATTACATACATTTACAGACATTTACAGACATTTATTTACATGGTATGGTTAGCTTAAGGAGGGTTTTTATTACGCGATCATGTGAGTGGTGGGCATGACACTTAAGGCCATTAATCCTCATTGTTGGACCACGGGACATGAGTGATAGATCTATTTGGGTGTAGCGAGCCCACACCCATGAGGTCGGGGCGGCCCATAGTGGTGACTATGTCTTCATACCGGAGACAAATTTGCTAGGTTTGAGTCTTCCTGCATCATTTCACACATACTATTGGCTTTGCAACCCAATGGTGATCAGTTTTTCCTTATTGCTACATACCAGGGACTTTTATTTCAGACAAGACTTATTTTAAAGGCTTTTACATACTCAGTTACACATGAACTCGCTCAACTTTTTGTTGACTTTTCAAATTACATGTATTTCAGGGAATGAATAGGATCTGGCAAGTGATGCATGTTAGCTGCGTACTAAATTAAGGATGTCATCCAGGGTTGTAGGGTTTGGGAAGTGCAACTCATTCCTGGACGGGTTGCATGACTTAAATCCTCGTTTTGTTGGTAGTTTTTCGTTGAGTCTTATGAACTCATTTTAAACAAGTCATGGTTTGTAATATGTTTTGGGATTGATGTTTTAAAACAATATGTTGCGCATTTTCTAAACTATTTTTAATGGATGAACATCCCGTATTTTATCATATAGCATGGTTGTGATTGTTGCTATGGTATTAAGAAGTCACACCAAATAAACCCACGCTTCCGCAAAAGCCAGGGTGTGACAGCTTGGTATCAGAGCCTCGATCATAACGAACTAGGATTCTTTCTCGAGTCTAGACTATGATCATCAGGGCTCTCACAAAAACATTTTCAAACATTTTTTACATTGCATACACAAAACATCCAGATCCAGGAAACAAACATTTTTACAAACAAAAGGCACAAATACACATCTCAAAATTTATGATTATAATTCAGTCATAGAGACTGAGGGAGGATCAGTCTTAGAGACTGGGGGAGGATCAGTCTTAGAGACTGAGGGAGGATTGGTCTTAGAGACCAGGGAATTAGACTTAGAGACTGGGAAAAATTAAAGTCTGAGCGACTAGGGAAATTGAGTCTGAGAGACTGGGAGGCTTAGTCTGAGAGACTAGGAAGGATAGTAGGTTTCATGAAGAATAATGTGAATACATGACTACATGACAAATTATCTTGTTCGCATACACTAATTGTTAGTACTTACTATGGATATACATGCTATGACTATTATGTACCGGCACACATGTCACTCTATTTAGAAAGCAAGTTATCAGACATTGATAACCCTACGGCCATCGCCACAAATTATGAGACTGTATCTACGCCAGAGATGTTTACGTTAGACACTGAGAGTGACCCTAACATGCTGACAAGGACGAGGACGACTTCCAACAGTCCGCGCTCCCAGATTCTGGTGATACTTTACCCTTGCTGATGGCTTCTCTGACAAGAATCCTTCTGACACTCTTGTTTCGGTCCATGACCACTTCATCACTGGTCATCCCGATGGTAAGCACACTATGACCCGATCCCCGACGATGCGTCTCCTATGGACATTCCTGCCGAAGGTTGGCTACGCGACGAGTAATTAATGATGACGTGGACATATTTGTTGACGGTCCTTCTGCTGAGGCCTATGGTGACAGAAAGTTAGACGAGAACGTTGTTACTAATTTCACTTCTTAAGACCCCTGTTAACAGGCCACCCTCTGATTCTAGCGTATATTCGATTTCAGACTCCCTTGAGTCTGTGACATTTACAGCCTTATAGACGGCCTGGTCACATCTTTCTACTACTGACATAGACGACGACGCCTTATTGACTGCGGCACTAACACCTGCTCGAGGCACCACACCGATACACGACCCTGGGCCTGCTCCTGAGTTAGCTTCTGCACCTTTTGGGACAGCTTGATGTTGCACCTACTGATCCTGCACCCTTACTTGATCATGACCCCATTTCTTTTGACTTACCAAACAACGCATCCCTTATACCCGACCCCGTACCTGCACCTAATGACCTTCTTATCAGTCAGAACGTTGTTCCTGCACCTTCACCCGCTAATGTTGCTCTTGTGAAAACCGACACGTGCCTATTGCTTGCTTTTGAGACATACCCGCACCCCGGGAAGGTACTCCAGGTCAGCACCCGTGTAACGATCCCATTCGCTACTGCAGTATTTTCTCCAACCTCACAGGCCACACCGTTTGCTACATTCGCCTCTACATCGCTGGACGAGCCAATTTGATGATTCCTATAATACACTATGCAAAATTTTGACCCTTACCATCCCTCACATTATGGAGGCCACACACAAGAGGAGTTGCCCCTGTAACATCAGTTACAGTTTGAAGTTATGCGTCGCGGAATGTTGGAGCTCGAGCTGACACCACGTTTGGCAACTCCAAATGCATAACATTGCACAACTGAATACATGATTTAAGTGTTTACATCACAAGACAGCATATTGTCTGAAGAGTTTATGTTTCTGATGCTCATTTCTTTACTATCAAACGGCAGAGCAGATAATTACTTCGACGTATACACAAGCCCAAGGAGGAAGTCCACGCGTGTTAACGGTTTACTTTCTTTTCCTCCTCTACCTCAGTCACCAGTATAGTTGGTTTCTGGATTCATGCGGATTGCATTACACTTTGGTAAAAACACTAATGATAAGCCGAGATCGTGGAGACTTTTGAAGACCACATCTGACTACGAAATTTTGATACACTAACATATTTAATGGACAAGGGTAGGGTGACCCTGTATTCCTGTTAATGTGATACATTTTGGAAGACAACACAATGGTAGCCAGGGAATAATAAGAAGCCAATCAACTTTAAAACATGCGACCATACTTATGACTAATAACTAATGGAAAACTCAGTCGCTATGTTCTCGCTAAGCACGTTGATAATCTGCATATTTGTGCTAAACTATAATGCTACATGCTTACTTGCTACGTTCTATTTACAAGTTGTGTTATAATTGTGGTGATATGTGATTAATTGTTATAACGACTGCATATATGCATATATGTAATACACCTTTGAGGCCTTATTTATTAAATAGAGACTTATGTGCTCGTGTCCTTAACAAGACCTGACCCAAATACCCTCCTTCTAGGAAGATGTCGACTCAAGGGAACACCAACATCAACAACCCTCTACCACCAACAGAGGCGGAAATGCAAGAGCACCTCTTACAGGCCATCGCACGGTACGAGGCCCTTCGCTCCGATTGCAGCGGAGGTACCTCAGGAAATAACTCCCCCAACAGCTGCACCTACGAGCAGTTCTTGAGCTGCCAGCCCCTACATTTCGACGGCACAGGGGGTGCCGTAGCCTTCGTGCGCTGGGTTGAGAAGACGGATTCTGTTTTGCGCACAAGCAAATGTGCCACAGAGCATCAGGTCACGTACATTTCCAGACTATTCCAAGATGGGGCTCTGTCATGGTGGAAACTCCAGGTTCAGATGATGGGCGAGGCTGCCGCTTATGCTTTATCATGGGACGAGCTGAAAGAGCTAATGCATAAAAAGTACTGTTCAAAGACAGGAAGCCAGGAGGTGGAAACTGAGTTCTGGAACTTGAAGATGGAAGGTTCAAAAATAGCTGAGTACGTGGAGAAGTTCCAAGTTCTGTCGCATATTGTTCCCTACACGGTAGATTCAGAGATTAAGAAGATTGAGTGTTTCATTTGGGGATTGGCACCCCAAATCATGAGCATGGTGGCGACTTCAAAGCCTGCAACGATCGCTGAGGCCATCAATCTAAGTGTGGCCTTAGCTGAAGAAGCAGCCAGGACGAACAAATTCTCCACTTCGGAAGAGAAAAAGGAGACTTCTGTAGAGCCATCTGGAGATAACAAGAGAAAGCTTGCAAATTTCAAGAAGGTCACTCGGGCAAATAACAGAAAGAAGGCCAAAAAGGGGAAGGATTACAAGGGTATCCTACCTAAGTGGGACAATTGTTTACGTTATCATGTAGGGCGATGTAAATATGGAAAATGTGATAACTGTGGCAAGAGGGGGCATCCCAAGGAAACTTGTAGGCAAGGTACTGAAGGTAGAAATGGAGGCCAAGATGGTAGTGAGAATCACGGAGAAAACAACGACAACGACAACTATCAAGGAAGGATGAGTGACAAACAAAAACGTGCTCAAGGTTGCCTTAACTGTGGAAGCAAAAATCATTTCCGAAGATACTGCCCTAAGAAGAATCAGGCACGAGGATAAAAGCTCAGTAGCAGAGCTAGGGGAGCACACCAGGAATCCATGCGTGGATATCGGTACGTCCCATAAATAGTCAACATGATGCATCTGTGCTACTTGTTATTATTACAAATTTTAGCTTCAGAGTTTGAAAGTGTACATGGTTTAGTAGTAAGTAAGTAGATAATCCGCACTCGAAAGAACTAGCTAATGGGAAGCTAGTGGAAGCCAACGCAGTAACTAGAGACGACAAGATAGAACCCGGAGGGCATAAGTTTACGGTTACTCTACTACCAATTGGGTTGGGAGGCTTCAACGAGGTAATTGGGATCGATTAATTTCCAAGTGATCAAGCAAAAAAATTGATGTCCGCACCCCGATGGCGAATAAAGGAACGATCGTGACTCATGAAACAGGATACGCCCCTACAAATTACAAATTGCTGGAAGGCACGAAAGCTGTTGCGTAAAGGATGAGTTGTTTTCTTGGCTCATGTCGGGGACAAGGGAGCCGAAGAACCAAAACTCGAAGATATTCCTGTGATAGGGAATATCCTGAAGTCTTTCCTGAAGACTTGCCAGAATTAAATCCTCAACGACAAGTTGATTTTCGCATCGATTTGATTCCAGGCGCCGCGCCTGCAGTCAATACACCTTATCAACTTACACCTTCGGAGATGCAAGAATTGTTAGTGTAACCTCAGAAGTTGATAGAGAAGGAAGATAACAGACCAAGATTCCCTTTTGGGTAACCCAAATTCTACTCGTCAATAAGAAGGACGATAGCTTTCATACGAACATCAAACAACCAGGAGCCGGACGAGCTAACCCATGAGAGTCGGTGACCCTTGCTAAGGATTAACGACTTACTTAGGTAACTAACTGTGAGGATCCAACTACTATTTCACGACTGATCGATGATCGAGAGTCATTAGCTGTGAATTCAGGAAGAAAGCATACCGGGGAATTGTGGGACAATGACATGTTGTGAACGGACACATGAATGGTGTGTCACACACGATGCACTAGACAGTGTTACACCGAATACGAAACCTTAAGGATCTAGAAAACATAGGCTTAGGACCTTTGGGAACCCAGGTCCAAACTTGTAGAGGTCGCTACTTAGAAACCATACTTGTTAACTCGATCGAACACCATTAACCTGACACACATGCCATTTCAGTTAACAAAGTAGAAAGTACTTAAATTTCTTTCGATGAAATCCTCACTTTTGCTTCTAGCGAGTAGATATTGGCATCTCTACTCCCCTTAATGGTAGTTGCATCGCGTTGATTTTCTTCGCTGAGAGCGAACACCCTTTTGCTTCGAATACTTGGTCGTTTCTCCATTTTTGCAATCACTCATTGCTCCGTTACTTGAAAACTCACATGTTACGTATGCACCATCTGCTACGCATGCGGTCTCATTCCAAACGCTTCATTGAAGTTCAGATATTATGTTGTTAAATCTAATTACTGGTCCGTAATTTGAATGACCTACATTATTGTAATTGTTGACTCTTTGCTATCAAGTCAACACACTCTCTTGAAACTTCTTTGATCTCAAATTACATTCATGGTTTATTTTTGGTTACCATGCCGAGATTTCCTTTGTTGATACATACGTTTATTGTCGGGTTACACTGAAACTAAGTTCAATTACTTGAACTTATCCATTTCACATGTTTGATTTGAGACGCTATATGATGTATTGGGAGCATCATATTCAAATATTTTTGCAAAGGTTCTTTCATTACGAGTCGTAGTAGATTCGGTTGGTCTACGACTCCACTAAATCGTTTGATTGGTTTCAATACCTTGCGGTGATATTTTCACAGAATTGAGCTTGCGCTAAGTTGGTTACTCATTTCATACACGGATTTGAATTATTTAATTGCTCTAAATCCGTCTCGTTTATCACGATTAAAGCGGTCTCAACACAGTTGTGTGTTAAGGCAATGGTACATAGATTCATTCCATAGCACAACGTACCTCTTAACGATTCTTTCATTGTCTATCGAATACCTTGCAGTATTTAATACTTTTTCACCTTCGATCAAAAACAGTGGCTCTTTGATATTCTTTGTTCATCTAGAAACTTTACGACATTGTGTAAATCAAACCTTCGGGTTGTCTTTGTACACTTTCATTTGATTTCAGGCACGGCAAACTTGTTTAGTCTCCACTATTATTGAATCCCGTCATTACGACACCCTGTGGTGTCATTATCTTGTGCTAATCATGGACAACTGTTTCACCCAAAACTACATATACTTTTGTTGACTTGTCTTTTAAACATTTCTGATGCAACTACGAATCAAGACCGTGATACACCAATTTCGCTTGTATTCCATTCGATGTACCTTCGAAACTTATGAGTGCCAACACACTAAACCTTGCCGTTCATTTAGTCGGGAGATTTACAGATCACTTTACTACTACTTTTGAGTTATTGATTTTGAGTTCATATAGCGGATGCTACGGTTGTGAAAACTCGTTGGCATATTGTGACCGACTATCTAAGTATCCTAATAGACAAGACTCCTCTATTGTGGAACCCTTGTAACTAGATTACACCAGACAATGCATCAATACATCTTGTATCTTTGACAGCAAATCCTGAAACACATACTTTTCAACTGCTGGGTTCTGATATTAGTAAAACATCCTTGGATTCGTGTTGTTATATATTCTTGGACTCACCTGATGTGAATAAGGTTTGTTTCGGTTTGGTGACTATTTACCTCAGTATTATTCGTATACATACACGCATAATGAAACCCTAAGGAGTTAAGGTAGTACAAATTTCGAGGATGAAATTTTCTTAACGGGGGGAGAATGTGACAACCCTCACAATTACAGGTACTGTACACTTAATTAATTCTAATTATGTGCTTAATGACTGTGCTTGATAACAACTGACACTTTAAATTGCTTACTGATTTATGTTACGAACATACATATGCATCACTTTACATATAGTCACTCCATTTACTTCGTACAGATTCTTATTGACGAACCTGATGCACAAAGCACAGTTAGTACATTGAGCGGATAACTCAGACACATGCTGACAATGCCAGCACATAGACAGACACTATATTATGGCCAGTATGAGCCAGGGACAGGATACTACACTAGTATGGAGTGTAGGGAAGTGAGGACCATAAGACTATGTCACTAGGTGATAGTTATAGTGTCGGGAAGTGCCTAAAACACACTTTAAATACAGAATTCTGCATTCTTTTATAAAATTCAGCATTTTATTATACCAGTAGAATACACAAATATGGCTGAGTGGTCCTGTATACTTTCCTAAGTACCAGGAATGATTTCGTTACAAAAAGATGCATAAAAGACACTATACGGTACAATTTAGGACTTTAACGGAACGATACTTAACCAAACAACCGGACATTACCCGGGATACCAAAATATTGTTAGAAATATTATTTTATCATTCTTAATTATTTACGGTCACAAAAATCCCCACGCACTATAGAAACATGGTGTCACACCCCCAAAATCCACCTGCGGAGTACTACCGCTTGGAGGCGTGACTGACCAGGATCCAGCCACCAATCATATTGAACAAGCATATAAGTAGTTATAAAAATCCAACCAATACAATTGGTGTTCAAACCAAACATAGTTAAGTTGCAAGCGGAAGCATAAGTCTTAAAAACAAAGCATAAGTTTAATTGTTTCAAAGTTTAACATGGCACTCAGTCGTCCCTGTCCCACAACGATCCTCCTCCATGCAAGCTCCAGCTAAGAATCTAAGGACCTGCAAAGCATGTAGTAACGAGTCAACAACAAGTTGAGTGAGTTCACGGTTGGGTGTTCGTTTTAAGTTGTTTCGAAAACAGTTTCCGTTATCTGGCATCCTGCCGTGGGGGTTACCCCATAGTTAAAAACGTGACTTGTTTATTCCCGGTTACTCTGGCAATCCAGCCGTGGGGGCTACCCCATGTTAGTTATCTGGCATTTCGGCCATGGGGGCTACCCCATGTATACACTAGACTCGTTACCATATCGACTGCTGACTGTAGTCATGTTTATGTGCCCTGAACTGTCAATGTCTATCATCATTGACGTGCCCCAGATCCATTAGTTCACGCCCGTCCTCTGCGGCACGGTGTGAGGTTTGTCAGACCTAAATAGCGCTATCTAACTAATGACCCGCTCGCCATTGGCCCGGCGATTAAGTCGATATAAAAATGAGGGACTTCGTGATAGAGTTTTGGTCTAGTACGAGTTATCTGTCCGTGAGGACGAGGAATTACATTCCTGAACCTTTGTTGTCCTACCCAAGGAGGACGAGGAACCCATGTTCCTTAACCCCAATTCCCGACCCCTGGGAATCCCATGCTTTGTAGAGGGTGTGAACTCACCTTGGTTTGCTCGGTAGATACACAGAAAAGTCAAACAAGAAATATTGTGGTCACTCGCGTCCTATCATAGTTGTATCATACAAGTCAGGTTCGTATCCACGCAGTACACTTATGTTTCTAGCATATTTCATTCAAGTATCGTTCATGGCATACACGTTTAATCATGGCAGTTCAACAATATTCACATTCAAACATCAACGTATACGATCTGTGCATCAGGCCCAAGAGTCCGGCCCAATTACTTAAGCCCTTAATCATGCAAGTCCAATTCAGCACGCATATGTTGGTTTCGAGTCGCAACTAAGGTGATCTCGAGTCGCAATCTGGACTCGCAAACATGGTCTCGGTTCATGCTGTTTTGGTCTCGAGTCGCAACCGGACTCGTAACTGTGGTTTCGAGTCATAAGGTTTGTGCTGATCAAGTGTGGTTTCGAGTCGCAACCAGGTGTTTGCGACTCGCAACCTGTGTCGCAACCGGGGGATTTCGACTCATCATGTGGTGGTCTCGAGTCGCAACTGGAGGTTTCGGTTGGACAACTGCTGATTCGGTACAGTGTACTATCTAATGGAAAACCGATTTCATGAAACAGTTTGTACTATCCACTTAAACATGTTTATTTGTCTAGCAACTTACCAAATTGGATCAAACATATCAGATTTCAAATATTCAAGCATGTTCATATCACATTCAAGTTGTTCTTCATAACTTCAAGTCATGTTCATGTTGATTATTCAAACTTATTCATCATTTTTCCTGTTTCTAGCATCAATCACAAACATAATCATGAACAACAATCAAACACTCGATCATACTCATTTAATGGTTTCAAGTCATCACATAACATCTCTAAAATCTACCCTAATCCGATTAACATGATGCTTTCTATTCACATATGCAAGCCGGTTTCATGAACATCAATATTCAATGGTTTGAATCACATTTAGACATAAGATATCGTGTGCTCATTATGCAACATATCCGAAATCAAAACATATTATCCGATTATCAACAACATACATATCCGGTTCACAAACATCATCAAGCATACAACTACACTAGTTAAATCCTATCATTCATACTATCTCTTAACAACAAACATCATAAAGACACTAACCGGTTGATGGGTTTCAAAGGTGAGTGTGAAGCTTCCAAACGGGTGTGTGTGAGAGACGATCCGAGAGCTCCTTATGGTTGTCGATTGGATCCGAGAATGAAGGAGAAGGATGTTGTAGCTTAGGGTTTTAGTGTGGGAGAGTGGAGAGTGTGTGTTAGAGGAGTATGAGTGTTGTTTGCCCAAAATTGCCAAGTGTTACTATCACTAAGGTTATATACTTGTTTCACCTTGTGCACCCTAGTGGGTTTCGGATAGGCTAAGTGTGTGTGTGGCCCAACCGGCCCATTGCTACACTGTTCACTCGAGACCTCATGGTCTCGAGTCGGGTCCTTGTTGTCTTGGTTCATATAAATATACACATACGTACAAGCACGACACATAAATATAACACATAGTCACATAGGATGTTCACTTATATTATTAAACCAACACGTTAACTAGTCGCATAACATTACAAGTAGGCTGTACTAAGATGCACGGAAGGTTCTAAATTTCGAGTTGTCACACATGGCATACACCCACTATTACCCTTAACCTTCTAATTATTTACCTACTAATTACCAAAATGCTACAAATTACCCCCCCCCCCCCCCAACCGAATTTTCAGCCAAATCATTACCATATATTTTGTTGAGATTTTATTTCTTGTAATCTTGATTTTGGTTGGCCAAAGATCTAGGTAATTATCACAATAGGATTAGAGGGCTCATGGTTCCAAGAAATGCTCATCATAACTTTAAAATCCACACTCTAACTCACTCTCTCTCCCCCATTCGGCTCCCCCTAACCGAATTCACCATCACCACCACTTAATCATCATTCATCTTCATCATACACAAATCCATTCAAGCTTCAAGAAGATTCAAGGAAGTTGCAAGATTGAAGGAACTTCAAGGAAGCTTTGATCTAATCTTTTCACCATACTTTTCTCACCATCATCTTCACTAGATTTCTACCCTAGCCTTGTGCTAGTAGTAAGTCTCTACACCTTGTTCCATCTTATTCTTAGTTAAAATGTGATGTATGACGTTATTTGTTTAAATCACAAGAAATAGAACCCTAAAAGATGAACATGGAACTCTACATAAAAACCCTACATAAAAAGTTTGTATGAAGTTGAAATCAGGTTGGATTAGGGTTGGTTAAAGCATGCATAAGGTTTGATCATTAAATCATCGATAACCATGGTTAGGACCCTTGTTGATGCGTTTTTAGTAACTTTTACATTGTAAACAGCATGCTGATTGGAATTTCCAGCCAACTTCAACAGGCTGTAACTGGGTCATTTTAAATCGAAAAACTAAATTTCTAGAGTCTAAATTATGTATTTTTGAACAACCGAACAAATGGCACTGGAATCGTAATTTTTCGAGGTGGATTACTATTTTTAAAGAATTGTTTTAAGACAGCAGCTCAAGCTGAAATTTTTCTGCTGAAAAAGTGTGTCGTATTCAGAGTCATAACTCGAAACCTGTGTAGAATCAGCTCATGGAATTTTTACTGTAGATGGTCACTGTTGTTGCCGTGATCCTCCAACTGGAATTTCGTCGATTGGACTGACGATTAAATTTTAGTGAATTTTTCCGTAGACTGCAATCAGAAAGCAACAAATCTGATTGCAATCGGGTAAATAAATTTTTATATAATATTGATAATGAACTGGGCCCCGATATTTTTACACAATAAAACTTGGAATGTTTTTCACATTCTGTAAAAATTTGGGAATTTTTGGAGAAGGTTAACTATTTTATTAAAATGCTCGAAAACAGTCCAGTTTTGATTAATAAAGCTGAAATGACATAAGTAGTATATTGCATGTAGGATTGTCGGGTTGGCTATGTGAGAACAATCTACGGGTTATGTGTAAAAGAAAATGATATGCTTTTAAGCATGGACACCTCTATTTACAAAGGAGACTATGGCGAAATTTTCCAAAAATCTTAACACTTAATAAATATTTTATAGACAAGTGGTTACTAGCATATTTTAGACTATGTTTTTCAAACATAAAACTCGCCATAATTTTTATAACGAAATACGGAGTATCGGAGGTTGGTTTTATACAGGAGTATGGTTAAATATGTATTCTCTAAAATGGGACTTAAAAATATAATCCCAATACGAACAGACACATGTAAAATATCCCATCCTTGGGAAGGAAATACGAATACACAAGTATGAGAAGTATTATTACTAAAATATTGAAGACACTTTAAAAACGTAACTCAAAGGCACTAATCAATACTAAGACAAGGCACGACCCGTTCGTCTAATAGACGTGAGACCATTGTAGGTAGTCGTGTTTGCTGAGGAGATTTGGGTTACGAGTACCGAAGACGCAATACTGTGAGTTCATGTCCCCCTTTTCCCTTAACTATTTTTAGTTTTATACCTCGGGGGTGAAATACATGTTACAATTATTACATACATTTACAGACATTTACAGACATTTATTTACATGGTATGGTTAGCTTAAGGAGGGTTTTTATTACGCGATCATGTGAGTGGTGGGCATGACAATTAAGCGAACATCGCAACCGTACGACCAAACGAACTGACATCCGAGATGTTTTCAAGCATATTTCATGTTCCCTATGTCTTAACATCATTGTGGAGCTTGAAATTGGGTTTGATGGGTGTTAGAAGTGCCGTTACGCAATGAAACAAGGTGCAGGGACTGAAACTGTCATTTCTGCATAGATGTTGGCTTACGGACCGTAAGCCATGACCCTTACGGTCCGTAAGGGATCTCCAGAATGTCAGAAACTTCCAGCCAGCTGTTTACGGCTGTTACCCACTCCCAATCTCAATTCCACATGTTGATCTCTGATGGTGGGGGGCCAATTTGGGTTCCATAACATTCCAACAAGTGTACGAATGAGATTCGATCACGGTTTTCAAGAAACGATCCTAACGGTGGTCCTAATCCTATAAATACCCAACCCATCACAACATAAAACCCACTTAAAATCTTATTTTTCTCTAAGTTGGAGTGTTTTATCACTTCATACCTGAGAAATATTTGGAAATCAAAGCTTTCGGGGACCCTTTGTAAGTGTTCCTTCGTTCTTTTATTGTTTTAGCGTTAAAGTCAAACTTTGTTTGACTTTCTGCGTTGACCAGTTTATGGTCAATGCGAAGTTCACTTGAACTTCATAACGTGAGCGTAATCACGATGGTTATAGTCCCTAGTAACTATACCTACTGATTACCACGTTATCTAGGCTCAGTGACGAGTCGTAGTTTCGGCCAAAACGCGCATTCTTGCGTATTTTGTAACCAAACTACTCTTAGGTATCAAAACCGTTTGTTTTGATACCAAACCTGTTTTCTAAGCTTAGTTAAGCATGTTTTAACATGCTTAGCTCGTCACTTTTAGTTTAGTGCTTATATAGGGTCGTAAGGTAAGCGATCTAAACAATCGCTTATACTTTCGAACCCGACCCGTTTGGTCGATCATTGGGATCCGACCAAACACATTAGGTGAACATAGTATATAGGGAATAACCTTTCGAGGTTATACCTTATGGTCGCTTCGTTTAAGTAGTTGTATGATAGGTAGTTTATATGCCTTAGGTAAATTACCAAAATGCCCTTTTTACGCCAAAATTCATTTTAAGCATATGTAACATAACTTTTGACATCTAAACTGATTTGGCAACAATATTAGACATGTTAAGGCATATTTTACTTGTCATAGGACTAGTTAGGCAGTCCGAACGCGTTTTACGCGAACGACGCGTTAAAGTAGCATAAGCTACCTAAACGGGTCGTAATTGGTCATAAGCACTTAGGTTAGGTTTCATTTTAGTATGTGGGCTTTATTAAACCATATTACATGAGTTCCCATACTCATCTGGTTTACGAACCCTCATTCTATCCAATCCTCCGATTTTAGGTCCGGTATATGAACATAGTTACCTATATTAGGTGCCGTTTGATATCCGTGATCTCTAGCATTGTTTGGTTGTTACTCAAGGACTACTAAGCAATCTCAAGTGAGTACATAGACCCCTCTTTTACTGTTTTGGGGTGAAACACATGTGCCTACTTGTTACTTTCGTGCTTTCCTGTTTTCACATCATATACTTGCTATGTTCATTAGTACACTTATAGTACATGATTTACATTACATTGTTTTGCTATGTATGTTAACTTAGCATACTTAGTACATTGTTTTACATTACATTTCTGCTATGTATGTTGACTGATAGCATGCTAGCACATTGATTTACACGACTTTCCTGCTTTGTATGTTAACTTAGCATACTTAGTACATTGTTTTCATATGACATGTATACAATTGCTATAACATTTGGTTTGCACAAACGGGACTTATATACGTTCATTAACATTAGCTACGCCGCTCGGTAGTAAGTAGTGGTACCATAGGACTTGACAAATCCCATTCCTGACATCCCGGGTTTGTTTGGATGTAAGGAATGACTGAATCCGAAAACATTTCTTTTGATAACCTTGACTAAAAGGGTTATCCGACTGTCACAAGGCTTGAATGTATGCGTTAACTTACCACATAAGTGTTTGTATCAATAAAACATGCATTTACTTTGCAAAACATAACTTTTTGATATATTCAAAATACTTTGTTTTGTACATTTTTACATTTGGTTTATGTAACAACACATTACTTACCATACATAACATTTGTTACACATTACTTGACTACATTTGGACTTTTTAACATTTGACATGGCTTATACAAGGACTTTTTGACAATTGGTTTAAACATGGACTTTATACATTGATGGTTTGGTTTGAGTAAGTGATTTAAGTAACGAGGCGTGTGTAATATGATACAAGCATGGTGGATACGCCGCTGGTACTTCCTATATATAAGTGTTTGTATTGTATTACATATCGTAGCGTTATTTGAATCATTTCAATTTAGACATATAACATTTTATACAAATAACATATCTTTCACAAGACTTTGCTTTACAAACAACTTATTTTATACAAACTCATTTTACTTGGTTATTCATTTAACCATGTATTATTCTTTTATGTATACATATCATCTGATCTTATCGCTTTTTAAATGATTTACAAAACAAAACAACTTACAAGGTTCATGACTAAATTTTATTAAACATTTTCTTAAACTTAAGTCATGAATCCTATTTTCACAAAACCTATGTATCTCATAGGCATTTTTATGCTGACGTACCTATTTTCACATGTGTTTTCAGGAGCTGTCGCTTAGGATGATGATCGTGACACTAGGGCGGACCTGTGCCTTAGAGACTTAAAATAAAGATAGAACTAGTTTAATTCTGTTCTGAACTCTTTATTTCCTGTTTTGAGACAATGTAACTCGTTTGTTTGATAAATAAAATATAACTTTGTATGCCATGGTTGTGAAACAATAATTCTATTACAACACTCCCCGACGTTTCCGCCACGTTTGACTGTTCCACGTGGTCGGGGTGTGACACCTGGGGGTGAATACCCAACCGAGAGCGAATAGCTTGGCTGTGGGATGCAGACACCAAGATTCGAACCCAGGACCTCTAGGGAGAGGGTGGGTGGGGCTGGCCAACTGGGCTACCCTAGTTTCAAGAATTAAAATTTGGGGTTGAAGCTTATTTCCTTCAAAATAATGCTATGTTGCCTATTTCGACATTAAGTTTGTGTTGGAATGCATATCATTTTTCCTGTTTCATCATTCAAGTTATGAACTTGGGATTGAAGCTTATTTCATTAGAAACGTTACTTTTTTCTGCTATTAAACGTTATTTTTAACATTGCGTACGTTTCTGTTTACGTTTTGTTTAAAATCAACTTGCCCCGCTGCGAAGCGCATGTGTAAAATCCTTGTTAATGAACAAAACAAAGCTGATCATATAAAGATGATTAAGTTATGAGGTTTACTTTTCAAATATATATATATAGGGATGGGATTTGGGGATAACGCCTAAAACTGTGAAAACAATTTTCAGCCACAAGATCTTTTTTATTTGTGTCTGGGATTGATGTGTTTTTTTAAATATCTATAAGTTTAGAACGTGCGTGGGCTGCATTAAGGGTATAAAGTAAATTTGCCATAAATAAAACGCCAAAACGCCACTTCTGACAGATTAATTATAAAGCATCTGAAACGCCAGAAAACATTATTGTAGTAACGAAAAAAGCAAAGCAAAATGCCAGAAAAATGCTAGAGGCTTTAATGCTTTACATTCAATGAGGAACAAACTCCCGCCCTGAATCACGTGCCTAAAACTCACTATATAAATGAACTTAACATCCCTTTCATTGAGCATAATCGAAAAAAACAAAAACACCAATCTCTTAAAAAAGCCAAACATCATAATACTTTTAAGAAAATTACATAAAAAGGAAGATGGAAACTGTAATCTCATAAGGGTTCAAAACTTCAATCAATAGGTTTGTTATAAAATACGACTCCATAAGAAGTGTTATGGTGAAAACTGTAAACGCCATACTTAATATGGAAGAAGAAGTGCAGTTGAGGATTCTGGAACTTGGAATTCCTATAGACAACTTGTGTGAACAAACACAAACTGTCATAAGGCGATTGAGGAGAAAATTTCCTGTAAATAATGCAAATCAATTTTATGAAGAGCTAATAATTTCATCATGGCTTTATGATGAAGAATATGCGTGGGGTTATGTGGAACAACGGTTGAGAAGAAGACCAAACCATTGATAACATACTAACTGAACAAGGACTTTTGTTTATAGAATAATTATGCAATGCAACTTGTTTAAACGCTGAGATAACACCAATAGTGACATCTTTGGAGGGGATGTTTCAATGGAGGTGTGAAGCACTCGAGGATGAGAACGCCGTCAAAAATGAAAACGGAGATGAGCATTTGTCACACCCTGATTTCCCGGTGGGCCCGGACTTGGGGTTTATGCGTGACGATTGATACCAACAATCACAATGCACAGCAGAAGATGGGATATTAAATTAATTATTACAAAGTATAAACTTGAAAGTCCAAAGTTCAAAACAATATACAGACGGTTCATACAAAAAAGATTCACAGGCGAACCGAATAAAATAAAATATGGATTGAGACTAATAGGTCTTTTGTGGAGTTGAAAATTCCAAATCGCCTAGACCGAGCAGCTCCAGCCTATTCGGTATTTGCTATATAACCTACGCTTAGTCTTTTGAAAATACGTCACTTTTCACTGGTAAATACAATTAACCGACTCTTTTGAAAAATCTTTTCAAAAGTATTTGATACCATTTGGTATATCATTTTGAAATAACTTGGGACACATTAATGTTTCTTGTTACCAGTTTCACATGTTTGTCACACCCCTTGGGAAAGATCAGACTCCCATTCACGGGGGCGTAAAAAAAGTTTTCAACCGGGGCGTAAAAAACGTTTTTAATTGCGGCTTAAAAAAGTTTACAGCCGTGGTGTAAAAAAAGTTAAAAAATTTTTAATAGCGGCGTAAAAAGGTTAAAACCGGGCGTAAAAAAATTGGAACCGGGGCGTAAAAAAATTTAAAATGTTTTAACAGAGGCGTAAAAAATTACAACCGAGACGGAAATACAAATTTAAAAGTTTTGTGTAAAAAGTTTGGACTAAAAAAAAATTTGCGCCCCTGAACGCCCGTTTGAGCTCCTCTAAAACGTCACTTTTGTGGAATGTAAACGTTATATTTGGAGTAAATGATATTTAATTTTGTTTTGTAGAAGTGAGTTTTACAAGTTTTGTGTGTTGTCCTTGCAGATCTCAAACGATGGAGGTGCAAACTATCATTTACAAGAAACGAAAAACGACGACTTCGCTTTATTTATTTTAGTTTATTTTACATTTTTGGTAATTTATTGTAATGTAAATATTTATAATTTTTTTTATTAAAAAAATCTCACTAATTAAAGCACAATCATTAATTAGGCCAATCATTAATGGCCATAGTAAAAGACCAATTAGCCCTTATCTCACTAAAAACAAAAATCTCATTAATTAAAGCACAATCATTACACGATGTTATTGTCTTTTAATCTCATCCATCAAAACACATTTGATCAATGGTTAATATTGGTTCCTACGGTTCTCACAACTCAAAGTGGTTCTCATTTTACACAATCCTTATATATATATATATATATATATATGTATATACATAGGCTAATTATAATGAAGAAATCCATTCCAGATGAGAAAACCCAAGAAACCCACATGTGTGGCTAGGATTCAGCCACGTCGCATGTGCACAAAGATGAAGTAAAGGGTATATGCGTCAATTTACCCATGGTCAGAAGATGTAACAGGTCTTCCTTTTAGAGAATGCTGACAACTTCTGTACATTTTCTTTCTCTACAATTTATAAGAGCAACACTAATAAAAAAACCCATCAGACCTCATTCATCTTAATTAAAACTACCTCTCTCCTCATTCATCTCTCTCCTCTACCAAAAAATCCACCACCACTTTGTTCAGATCAAAGAAATTCGAAACAAATCTAAAGATGTTGAGATGGGGGTTTACCAGATCTATCTCGTTTGCCGATATGAGGTGGTTTTTCCGGTGCTCTTATGTCACGGCCCCCGTCCCGGTGTGACCCGGTCCAGGAGCCGCGGGACAGAAACCCGTGGTATTTATTATTTGAGTTGACAGCGGAAGTTTAACATGATCTTTTAAAACTTAAAATGCCCAATTATTTTATTTCATAAATTGGGACAAAACCCCGTAATTTACAATAGAGGAATTTCACGATGAAATTCCCTGTTTTACAAAACATGTTTATTTATTTAACTGAGCCACCACTTCAAGCTTGTTAGTGCTCCGTAGCACTTTTCCTTGATTCACAGTAGGTCACCTGAAACATGTTTTAAAAATATTTTATCAGCGGGGAAATACTGGTGAGTCACTCAAGTTATATAAAACGACACATTAGTTATAAATTACAGCATAAGAGCGATTACAATGGCTACTATCTTATTTTTATCTGGCGCCGTGTCACACCCAGGTGACGATGGTCATACCACTATTGGGTCCTTTCACCCAAGTAGTGATGATTATCACAGTTAGGTTGATGAACCTAACTGTGAGAAATTAGTAATGTGCACAATACCCCACTAGCCAGTGATTCAAGACAACCACGACTTAATCCCTGTAATTATAACTTTTGAAAATACTTTGAGATTTGATTAAAATAGTTGATAAAAAGAGAATGACTCACAATGCAAGTTTAGACGGGCAGAGTTTAGCCTACTGATTTAGCCGTGTAACCTAGTTTAAACAGCAATGCATACGAAACTAGGTCAGTAACTTAATACAACATTTACGCTAACTCACGAAATCAAAACCCTCACGACGAATGACAAAGTATAGCCCAATTACGGGCAGCACTTAAACATCCATCAGATCGGTTTCAATCAATCGGACATTATATCGTAGCAGTGATCTAGTTATTACCCTGTACTCGTAGCAGCGTTTTGACACTGTAAAACTCGTTTTTAGCATAATAGGGACGATTTGAGAGTGAGATTTTGAGCACAGATGAAAGCCCCATGCACAGGCTACTTATAGCAACATTTTGAGTTTTACGCGGCCCGCGTAAACCTTAACATGGGTTTTACGCGGCCCGCGAGAGCCCCTAGTCTACGTGTAGGGCTAGCGTGTCATCAGTAGGTCCGCCACGTGTATGACACGTGGCCTGAATGCTTATCAGGAGACTTTTTAAGTTGACGCGGCCCGCGTAGCCTTACCTTATGGCTTACGCGGCCCGCGTGAAAACCAAAAATCTGATTTTCTTGGTTTTTCATGCACATTAGGGTTTCAGGGGTCCGGGTTTTCACTTACGGGTCGTTTTGGGGCATTTTTGCAGGTCCTTACATCCTCCCCACCTTATTTAAAATCTCGTCCTCGAGATTTATTGAAATAAGTGAGGATACTTTCGCTTCATTTCTGATTCCAGCTCCCAGGTGTATTCGGGTCCTCTTTTTGAATCCCACTTGACTTTGACCAGTACGAATCTTTTATGCTTGAGGAATTTAATCTTCCTGTCTTCTATTTGAAGCGGTTTCTCTACGAACTTCAACTTTTCATTCACCTGTATGTCTTGAAGAGGGACTACCAGGGATTCGTCAGTTAAACATTTCTTGAGGTTAGATACATGAAATACATCATGTACCCCAGCTAGCTCTTCTGGTAGTTGTAAGCGATAGGCAACCGGTCCTATTTGCTGGATTACTGGGAATGGTCCTACGTACCTTGGACTTAGCTTTCCTTTCTTACCGAACCGAACTACTCCTTTCCAAGGAGAGACTTTCAAGAGTACCTTGTCTCCAACTTGAAATTCTAGTGGCTTGCGTCGTTTGTCTACATAACTCTTCTGGTGATCTCGAGCCATTTTCAGTCTTTCCTTGATTTGGGTGATCTTGTCGATGGTTTCTTGTACGATCTCGGGACCTGATAATTGACCTTCTCCTATTTCTGCCCAACAGACTGGAGTCCTACACTTACGTCCGTATAGTGCTTCGAACGGGGCAGCTTTGATGCTTGAATGATAACTGTTGTTATAGGAGAATCAATTAATGGGAGGTGGTCATCCCAGTTTCCACTAAAATCTATGACACATGCTCTAAGCATGTCTTCCATGGTTTGGATCGTCCTTTCACTTTGTCTGTCTGTTTGGGGATGGTAGGCTGTACTTAAATTTAATCGTGTCCCCATGGCTTCTTGGAAACTTGTCCAGAAATGTTAAGTGAAGCGACTATCTCTATCTGATACAATGGAGAGTGGGACTCCATGTAATGACACTACTTCGTCTACGTACAAATTTGCTAACCTTTCCATACTAAAGGTTTCTTTCATGGGTAGAAAATGAGCTGATTTGGTTAATCGATCCACAATTACCCAAATCGCATCATTACCTTTTCTGGTCTTGGTTAACTTAGTAACAAAATCCATGGTTATTAGTTCCCATTTCTATACGGGCATTTCTAATTGTTGTAGTAGACCTAAGGGTTTCTGGTGTTCTGCCTTAACTTGCGAACAAGTTAGGCACTTAGAAACGTATCTAGCTATGTCCTTCTTCATTTCTATCCACCAGAAGTTATTCCTTAAATCTTGGTACATCTTATTATTACCAGGATGCATGGTGTATCTAGATTTATGGGCCTCCTCTAAAATTTTATTTCTTAAGTCTCCTTGCTTAGGTACCCAAATTCTTTTCTTATGGAATCTCCAAATTCCATCACTTCCTTGCTCTAATTCTTTTATTCGTCCTTTTATTCCTTCAGCATCATCCTTGATTGCTGTTTCTTGAATATGCTTCAATTGTTCCATTAAATCTAATTGTAAGCTTAACCTAAGAGCACGAATTCGTCGTTGTTTCTCATGATACTTACGACTTAGGGCATCTGCTACTACATTTGCCTTTCCTTCGTGATATTGAATATCACAGTCGTAGTCACTTAGAATTTCCATCCATCTTCTTTGCCTCATGTTTAATTCTTTTTGTCCAAATATATACCTTAAACTCTTATGATCCGTATAGACTGTAAACTTACTTCCGTACAGATAATGTCTCCAAATCTTAAGGGCAAAAATTATGGCTCCTAATTCTAAATCATGAGTCGTATAATTTTTCTCATGCTTTTTCTATTGCCTTGAGGCGTACGCAATTACCTTCTTGCGTTGCATTAGCACACATCCTAATCCTAGCTTAGAAGCATCACAATAAACTTCAAAATCTTCTGTCCCTTTGGGTAAGGCAAGAATTGGGGCGTTTGTTAACCTTTGCTTTAAAATCTTAAAAGCCTCTTCTTGTCTAGGTCCCCATTCAAACTTCACTGCTTTACATGTTAGCTTAGTTAATGGCACAGCTATTTTAGAAAAATCCTTAATAAACCGTCTATAGTATCCGGCTAACCCAAGAAAACTTCTAACTTCCATAGCTGATTACGGGACCTTCCATTTAGTGATCGCTTCTATTTTGGAGGGATCTACGTGAATACCTTCGTGATTAACCATGTGTCCTAAAAATTGCACCTCTTGCAACCAAAATTCACACTTCGAGAATTTGGCGTAAAGCTTCTCTCTTCTTAACAAAGTTAAGAGTACATGCAGGTGCTCACGATGCTCATCCTGACTTTTGGAATAAATGAGTATATCGGCAATGAAGACAATCACAAATTTATCCAAATACGGTTTACATATTCTATTCATCATGTCCATAAATGCTGCAGGAGCATTTGTTAACCCAAAGGGCATGACTGTAAACTCGTAATGACCATACCAAGTTCTGAAAGCAGTTTTAGGTATGTCTTCTTCTTGTACTTTCAACTGATGGTATCCGGAGCGTAAATCTATCTTAGAAAAATATCTAGCTCCCTGAAGTTGATCAAAAAGATCATCAATCCTAGGTAATGGGTATCGATTCTTAATTGTAACTTTATTCAATTCCCTATAATCGATACACATTCTCATTGAACCATTTTTCTTTTTCACGAGGGTGCTCCCCAAGGGGATGCACTAGGTTGTATAAATCCTTTGCTTAACAGTTCATCTAACTGCTTTTTCAATTCTAGCATTTCGGTGGGTGCTAACCGATAAGGTGCCTTAGCTATTGGTGTAGTTCCAGGAAATAGATGAATTCTAAATTCTACTTCCCTATCGGGTGGTAATCCAGGTAGTTCTTCTGGGAATACATCTGAGTATTCTGATACTATTGGAATTTCATTAAGTTCCTTTCCTTTAGTGTTAATGATTACCGAAATCATATACACTATTCCTTGTTTTCGTTCATAACTAGCAACTTTCATTACAGAAATGAACTTCATTGATTTACGTGGCTTATCTCCTGTAACCACGATTATTTCTCCTGATGGTGTATGAACTTCTATGGAATTCTTATCACAGAGAATTCGAGCATGGTTGGCTACTAACCAATCCATTCCTAACACAACATCGAATCCAGCTAAATTCATAGGTAACAGGTTTGCAGAAAATTTATGGCCTAAGAGTTCTATCTTTCCTTTTTACAAAACCTTATCTATGTGAACAGAATTACCATCTGCGGTTTCTACCGTAAAAATCTGCCTAAGGTTGGTTAAGGGTAGGTTAAGAGCTTGGCAGAATGAAGTATTTATAAAACTTTGGTTTGCACCAGAATCAAATAATACTTTTGCATAAACGTCATGAACTAGGAACGTACCAGCTATCACATCTGGGATGAGTTCTGCTTCTTGGGTAGTCAACTGGAATGCTCTTACATTCTTTTTGGTAGTTCCTTCTGCAGGTTTGGCTTTGTTGTCAGCTGGTTTGACCAGTTTAGGGCAGTCTGGTCTAAAATGTCCAGCTTCTCCACAATTGAAACAGATTGTTGATTTCTTCCTCCTGTAATCTTCCTCTTGATGCCCCGGAATTTTGCAGAAATTGCAATACCCTTTGCATCTTCCAAAATGCTTTCTTTTACAGGTACCACAGAATGGAGCAGTGGAAGGTTGCCCGGTTCCCTTTTTCTTGAAATTACTACTGTTACCCACACGGAATCCTTGGGTAATCTTTTGGGCCACTTCCTTCTTTCTATTTTCTTCTCGCGTGCGTACCAGTCCGTCTGTCAAAGTGTTGGCTAATTCCACTGCATCATCAATTGTGCGAGGTCTCGCAGCTTTAACGATATCACGGATTTCGCCAATCAAACCCCAAATATAGCGAGAAATAAGTACCGGTTCTGGCGAAGCCAGAGTTGGTACAACTCTAGCATACTCGAAGAATGTCAAAGTATATCCTCGACAGTCTACATCCACCATCCGGTGGTTCAGGAACTTATTTGTCATTTGTTCCATTTCATATTCGGGACAAAATTTTCTTTCTACTAGACTCTTAAATTCTGCCCAATTCATGGCATACGCCACATCACTTCCTTTAGCTTGTAGTACGGTGTTCCACCATTCTAACGCTCCTTTTTTAAAGAGATGTGACGCGTACATGACCTTGTCTTCCTCTACACATTTACTTATTTTAATTACTGCTTCAGTTTTCTTTAACCAACGCAGTGCAGCAGTTGCCCCTTCGTTGCCTGCAAATTCGATTGGTTTACAGGCAAGAAATTCCTTGTAAGTGCAACCAGGTGTTGCAGCTTTCATTCTTTTAAGAAATAGGGCTTGCATCACATCATCGTTATTGTTGCCGCCTCCATTGACACTGTTACTAAAATTATCGTCGTGCGTGCGTTTGCTGGGAATAACCGGAGGAGGTTCAACTGGATTTTGGGCAGCAGCAAGGATTGCTGGGATAGCATTAACTATTCCTTGAGCAACAATATTCTCTATATCCTGTCTATTAAGAAATTGGTCTCCATTGTTTTGATCAGATTGGTTAATTTTGTTAACTGGCTTATTGACAGCGGGTTCCATCTGATAATTTTCAATATATAAATGTATAAATTATTGGCACAAAATAATAACCAGTCACAATAAAATAATCACACATAATCATGTCAACATGTATAGCCAAAATTGTCGACTTTGCGACGTTGATATTTTTATATATTAGTATGCATCCATACACACCAGTTATGTTACAAAAGTTTTATTTTAAGTTATTTTACATGATGATATTTTTTATTATTATTTATTATTATTTTATTATTGTTAAACACCTAAGCACACAACCACATACGATCCCCGTCAGTTGGCATTTCAGAAACGACGTTCCCTCTCATTGTATTTCCAGGATATCCTCTCCCCCACTTCCCGAATTCTATTTCCTGCATCCACCAGCTCCTCGCCATAGTGGTGGAGTTCAGCCAAGTTCTCGGTGCTCATCGGTGGGTTTGGTGCAGGCTCTGGGTCAAACTGGGGGAAAAAGGTATTAGGGTTATTCAAAAGATTCTGAAATTGCCAATCACTTGTCCACCATTCTTCCAGCTCTCCTGGTAGAAGTTGGTGGCTGACAATGGGGTCTGGGATAGCAGGTTCCAAATTAACTGGAAGTTGTGATTCAATTGGGGAATTGAAGAGGTCTTCATTGGCAGGTCCAATGAGGTCACAATTTGCCAGTTTACGATCAAGCTCCTCCCAGGGTGGCATTTCCTGGGCTTGCCCTGAACTTTCCCCGATCTCCTTTCCCTTGCCTTTGTCTTTTGGTTCCTCAGTCTTTTTAATCCTCTGGGCAGCTGGCTTCTTCCTCCGTACGCGTCTCCAGCCTACGATCCTCCTCCGTTTTTTCGTCTTGGGTTTCTCCTGGGTTTGAGCCTGGAATTCCATAGGTTCTTCAGTGTTGGCCAGATAATCGAAAAAGTCTCTGGAAACTTCCATACCAGCAGAATAGAGATTGAGATTCTGAAGAGCTTCAGACAACTCATTCATGCTGTTTAGCAGATGCAGAGAAAATACACAATTGCAAGTTAAATTTTCACAGAATCACAGAGTGGCAATTTGAGGAATTAAGTATTTCTAAATACTTAATTGGCTTAAATCAGTGGCTCTGATACCACCTTTTTCTGTCACGGCCCCCGTCCCGGTGTGACCCGGTCCAGGAGCCGCGGGACAGAAACCCGTGGTATTTATTATTTGAGTTGACAGCGGAAGTTTAACAGGATCCTTTAAAACTTAAAATGCCCAATTATTTTATTTCATAAATTGGGACAAAACCCCGTAATTTACAATAGAGGAATTTCATGAGGAAATTCCCTGTTTTACAAAACATGTTTATTTATTTAACTGAGCCACCACTTCAAGCTTGTTAGTGCTCCGTAGCACTTTTCCTTGATTCACAGTAGGTCACCTGAAACATGTTTTAAATATATTTTATCAGCGGGGAAATACTGGCGAGTCACTCAAGTTATATAAAACGACACATTAGTTATAAATTACAGCGTAAGAGCGATTACAATGGCTACTATCTTATTTTTATCTGGCACCTTGTCACACCCTGGTGACGATGGTCATACCACTATTGGGTCCTTTCACCCAAGTAGTGATGATTATCACTGTTAGGTCGATGAACCTAACTGTGAGAAATTAGTAATGTGCACAATACCCCACTAGCTAGTGATTCAAGATAACCACGACTTCATCCCTGTAATTATAACTTTTGAAAATACTTTGAGATTTGATTAAAATAGTTGATAAAAAGAGAATGACTCACATTGCAAGTTTAGACGGGCAGAGTTTAGCCTACTGATTTAGCCGTGTTACCTAGTTTAAACAGCAATGCGTACGAAACTAGGTCAGTAACTTAATACAACATTTACGATAACTCACGAAATCAAAACCCTCACGATGAATGACAAAGTATAGCCCAATTACGGGCAGCACTTAAACATCTATCGGATCAGTTTCAATCAATCGGACATTATATCATAGCAGTGATCGAGTTATTACCCTGTACTCGTAGCAGCGTTTTGACACTGTAAAACTCGTTTTTAGCAGAATAGGGACGATTTGAGAGTGAGATTTCAAGCACAGATGAAAGCCCCATGCACAGGCTACTTATAGCAACATTTTGAGTTTTACGCGGCCCGCGTAAACCTTAACATGGGTTTTACGCGACCCGCGAGAGCCCCTAGTCTACGTGTAGGGCTAGCGTGTCATCAGTAGGTCCGCCACGCGTACGACACATGGCCTGAATGCTTATCCGGAGACTTTTTAAGTTGACGCGGCCCGCGTAGCCTTACCTTATGGCTTACGCGGCCCGCGTGAAAACCAAAAATCTGATTTTCTTGGTTTTTCATGCACATTAGGGTTTCAGGGGCCCGGGTTTTCACTTACGGGTCATTTTGGGGCATTTTTGCAAGTCCTTACAACTTAGGGTTCGTTTGAGGTTCAAATCTAAACTTTGGTGAAAATGGTGGGTGAAGGTACCATTGAGTTTCAAACCTCATGAAGACGGATGCTCTTTAATTTAATTTGAAGAAAATTGCACATGAAGAAGATGATGAATCAGATCTCGAAGAGAGGGTGAAGGTTTTTGTTCGAACTAGGCAAAGATCCAATGAAATTACACATCTTTTTTATGTTTTTGAGGAGGCTGAAGGTTTTTGTTCGAACTAGGAAAAGATCCAGTGAAATTACACATCTTTTTTTTACGTTTTTGAGGAGGCTGAAGGGTTTTGTTCGAAATTTTTGTTCAAGAAGGTGAATATGTATGTTTTAAGCTTTGTTTGCAAATCTGCAATTTTTTAGTCTGCGTTTTTGTTGTGTTTTGTGGATCTATAACTTTTTTATTTTTTGTTCAAGAAGATCAAGGTTTTTAAATTCTTGTTTTCTATATCTCTTGCTTTTTATTATTGATTTTATCAATTTTTTGTGTAAAATTTGTTTCAGATCTTTGAACAAATCGAAACAATTTGATTTAAGTTCTTGTTTATTGAATTAAAATCGAAGTTACTTTTCTTGTTTGTTGTTATTAATTTTAGTTTTCACTTGATACAGTCATGAAACAGAGTGAGTTTTGTTGTTACAAAAAAATAACAAGGTGAGTTTTGTATAATAAAGATAGAATGAAGTTTTTTAGATGAAACAAATGTGCTAGTTTGCAAAAGTCAAGGGGATTCGTGTGAGTGTAACAACTGGGTTATAATAATGTAACATTTTTATGTAATAGAAAGTAAGTTGGTCTTTGGTTATGTTACACTTTTTTTTAGTAACATCTTTATGTAACCTAACATAGCTGTGTTTTAGTAATGTAACAATTCTAATATGTTTTGTTAGTTACATATTTAAAAATTCTAAAAAAACATATTTTTTTAAGTAATGTTACAATTCTAATATGTTTTTAAGTTCTTGTTTTCTATATCTCTTGCTTTTTATTATTGGTTTTATCAATTTTTTGTGTAAAATTTGTTTCAGATCTCTGAACAAATCGAAACAATTTGATTTAAGTTCTTGTTTATTGAATTAAAATCGAAGTTACTTTTCTTGTTTATTGTTATTAGTTGTAGTTTTCACTTGATACAATCATGAAACAGAGTGAGTTTTGTTGTTACAAAAAAATAACAAGGTGAGTTTTGTATAATAAAGATAGAGTGAATTTTGTTAGATGAAACAAATGTGCTAGTTTGCAAAAGTAAGGGGGGATTCGTGTGAGTGTAACAACTGGGTCATAATAACGTAACATTTTTATGTAACAGAAAGTAAATTGGTCTTTGGTTATGTTACACGTTTTTTAGTAATATCTTTATGTAACCCAGCATAGCTGTGTTTTAGTAATGTAACAATTCTAATATGTTTTGTTAGTTACATATTTAAAAATTCTAAAAAACATAAATAGATGATATATATAACACCTTTTTTGCTTTTTATTATTGATTTTATCAATTTTTTGTGTAAAATTTGTTTCAGATCTGAACAAATCGAAACAATTTGATTTAAGTTCTTGTTTATTGAATTAAAATCGAAGTTACTTTCTTGTTTATTGTTATTAATTGTAGTTTTTCTCTTGATACTGTAGAAATCCGTTCGTGCAAAAATAAATAAAAATTCTTTATTAACTTGAATTACTGAAACAGAACAGAATGAAAATAGAAGTACAGTACAATTACACCTGAAAAATTGAAAAACAAGAACATAAAAATCAAATAGAACTGGTGTTCTTGGCTGAGGATCGTGTTAGACACGGGTCCCTTAAAACAAATTTTGTGTCTCCCAGGAGAACATGTTTGTTTCCAGAATACAACAGCCCGAAGCAGTTGCACTGCCGGTCTTGACTCCAACCCCGAAGGTATACCTTGAAGCTTGAGGAAGAAGAAGATTCTGATGAGAGAAGAATTGTATTGCTGTGAATTTCGGTGTGTTGATCTGCAGCAGGGTCCTCCCTATTTATACCGCAGGTCTGAACTCGAAACTGAAAAAGAATTAAATGGGAGAATTAAACTGCATTAAACGTCTTCAATGCACTTTAATTCGTCATTTAATTCTTAGTCAAAAGCATTGACTCGTCAGTTTCAAATGCTGAAATGTAACTGCACTGGCATTAACTGCTGGAAGCTCCTGCGCGCGCGCGCACAAAACACACTGGTGCACGCGCGCCCTTGCGCGCGTGCGCCACACTGGCTCAATTCCATGCGCGCCTGAGCGCCTGCGCCACGTCACCTGTGAGCCTTTACGAGCATGCCACACAGTCGCGCCGTATTGGCTCACTTTGGTGCACCGCGCACGTCACATCAGTGGCCATGCTCCACGCGCGCAACCGCGCATCTACCTGCCATGTGTACTCGCGTGCGGGCGTGCTAGACTGCCACGTCATGCGCCACTGCGTGCGGACCCACTGGGGTCATGCGCCTGCATGCCACGTCACCAACCACCTGCTCCTTGAAGCCATTGTGCTCCACCACGCGCACGCAGTCAAAAATACAAAGGCGGCTCTCAAGCGGCTCGCGGCGATGCGAGCGCGCAAAGTGCGCCACATTGCGCCTCATCGCCCACGCCACGCGCCGTGCGCGCGCGCGCGTGTGCGAGTGCGAGTTAGGGTGCCCCGCACCCTTCACGAGTACACTTGGTGTGTGCTTCCATGAAACAATAAGGATGGAGAGTTCCCACTTAAATACCCCTTTAAGTTTCATCTCTCCTCCTATGTGGGACAAGGTGCCACTTTCCCACTTTTTTCAGCATTCTATATTTGAAACACCATACTTTGAGCATCGATATCTCATTCATCTTAGCTCCATTTTGGACATGGTTTAGTTCGTTGCGAAGTTTTTCCAACATAGAACTCAAACCCACAAATAAATATATAAAACCCGCTCATTTTCTTAAATTTATTTCTAGTCCAAAATAGGAAAAATTCATTTTCCTATATTTGTGAAAATGCTATTTTCACAAATTTCCAACAGATACAATCATGAAACAGAGTGAGTTTTGTTGTCACAAAAAAATAACAAGGTTGGTTTTTTTATAATAAAATAGAGTGAATTTTGTTAGATGAAACAAATGTGCTAGGTAACAAAAGTCAGGGGGATTCGTGTGAGTGTAACAACTGGGTCATAATAATGTAACAGAAAATAAATTGTTCTTTGGTTATGTTACATTTTTTTTTTTGTGTAACATCTTTATGTAACCTAACATAGCTGGGTTTTAGTAACGTAACAATTCTAATGTGTTTTGTTTGTTAGATGAAACAAATGTGCTAGTTGACAATAGTCAGGGGATTCATGTGAGTGTAACAACTAGGTATTAATAATGTAACAGAAAATAAATTGTTCTTTGGTTATGTTACACTTTTTTTTGTGTAACATCTTTATGTAACCCAACATAGCTGATTCTAATATGTTTTGTTAGTTACATATTTAAAAATTCTAAAAAAACATAAATAGATGGTATGTGTAACACATTTTTTTGTAGTGTACGTAAACAACATGTAACATTTTTTTTGTAGGAAGACGACTTTTGTATCAATGTGATGTAATGTAACACTTTGTATCGGAGAAGAAAAAAGAGAAAATGTGTTACACTTTTATGTAATGTTTCTACTATGAAATATGAAACAAAAAAAATCAAAATTATAGAGAGAGAGGAGAGAGGAAAGTAGACAAATGTTACACTTTCTGTCAGAAGAGAGAGAAAAGTAGACAAATGTTACAGTTTTCGTCAGGAGAGAGAAATTGTTACATTTACAAAATTACCCTTCTTGTACCTCTTATTAATATTATATTAAAAAGTAAAAAGGGGGCACACAAAAATGATCTCACCCATTAATCTGATTAATCAATGATTGATATTGACTTTTCTAGGTTTCTTTAACTCAAAAGGGTTTTCAATTTATCATTCCCCTATATATATTTAACTCAAAGGGGTTTTCAATTTATTATATATATATATATATATATATATATATATATATATATTAAGTTATAATAATTTCAAGTGATATGGTAAGCAAATATATCAAAAGCAATAGTATCATATACGAGGTACCTAGAAAGTTACATAACATAAACATAACAAATGGAGTGTGTACACATGTAGTGATCCAGTGAATAGATGTGAGATGAGATACGGGTTAACGTAGTAACAATTCACGAGAAACGCCTAACATAATTATTCTAGGATGAGTCCTTACGCCTACAAGAAACATTTTTTAACGCAAATTTCATTTCACACCAAAATTAACAAGGAGCTAGAAACAAACAATTAAGAAAAAAACAAGAGAACATAATTACATTAAATTGAAACTTTCCCATTGTTCCTCCTTGAGATTTAAGCCTTTCGCTCTACTTTTCAGCCACAAAAAGCCCAACACTTTCACCTCATCCATGGTGCCTTGAAGTTTCATCTTCTTGTCATTAAAAATGACGTTGTTCCTATGGTTGGATTCGTGAATGGAGACGTCATGATCTCAGCTCCATGGGCGGAGGATAATGGAGGCACGGGTGCCCCGGCCCCCGACGATTTTTCACGCGTAGTGTTAATTTAATCGAAAATTTGTTTTTTCTAATTGTAAAATTTTGGATTTTTAATAGTCCGGCCCCACTGAGTTTTCATTCAAGCTCCACCACTGCTCGGCTCATTACCAAGGGTATGATGTGCATATGTTGATGAAAAATCCACTAATATACAATTGTATTAGGATACTTGGCTAAAAAGAAATATTACTAACTCTTAGGTTTCATACTGTCGACGAGGCCCACTCGAATTAAGGGTGCCTCGTCTTGGGCCCATTTCGGTTGGGCTTCTCAGAAAGGCCTAAATGTGTTTAATTAATCCTTATAAAGGAGAAACGAAGAAAGAGCAGAAAAGAAAGGATGTCACCTCCTTGGCAGAAGGCATGTAATGCCTGCTCTCATGAAACGGATCTCGCAAGAAAAAGTACGAGGAGAGAGCTGGCTTCATTAAATGACCAAGGCATCAAACCGGTGGGGATCAGGCATATGTCTGAGTCTCCCCAAGACCTTACAATACAGTTAGATGGCCTTGGGGATCCCGTCTGAGAGATAAGCTGACTTTGTTATATAAGACGAACTCGAGATCACTTCAAGTAAGCATTCAATTCCGGTTTCATTGATTACATTCACACTACACATTTAATCCAAACATTCATTGGATCACATTTAAGGCTCTTCGCCTAGGGTTCACACCAAAGAGAATATTCCGGCGACCGCGCACTCGTCAGAATAAGCTCCTTTTTCTCCGGCAAGCTTTCTTATTCTCACGTCGGAGCTTGGTCACGGATCCCCCCTCTAGGGCCCTCCGTGGTGAGGCTAACGGTGTTCTTTTTTGTAGGAAGACAAGACCAATCTGTTACAACGTTGACGAGCCTCGTTGACCTCACATCGGAATTCAGGGACTCGACATTGGCGCCATCTGTGGGATGTTGTTCATATAGTAGTCTCATCAAGAACCTAAGATGTTGTAAGTGATTTCTTCTCAGAGAAGCAGCATGGCTGCACCACCACCTCCTAACTCTCAAGTTACAAAGGTGGTCCAGGCCACCAACGAGCTGGTAACCATCGAGGACATCACCAATGTTGGTGCATATTTCGTACGTCTGCCACTGTGCGAATGGTTAGATAGAGCGTGTGTTGAATATTGTATAGAATAGAGATAGTTGGACATGTTTTGATATTGTAAAGGTGCAATCCGATCGGATGGCAATCCGACCGGATGACCACTTGTGTGATGTCTATAAATAGGGGCATGGAGCTCCCATTTGGACAAGCTTTTTGGTTCCCAGAAGGGACATGTTGTCCGTGTGGTTTCATGGTGCTGTAACCGTCAAATAATAAATGGAAACCACTTGAAATTGACTGCTCGGTGTTCTATCTTTCTTCTACTCCTTTCTTAGTCATAATAAACGCACCGAACACATCGTTTTGGGACCGAAGCTCCGTCGAACTCACCGGATCCTGGAATCAGCAACCAACGAGGTTGAAACCAGTGACAAGACTGGATCGACGGTGAAGAAAGGTGCTATCACTCCAGACTTCGTGTCTATGCATAGAGACGAACTACGAAAACAGTTGGAAGATCTGGAGAAACGAGAAAGACACGAGAGTCTCCGGTCCAAACTCTCCTTCGACACGCCACCGGGCAAGAGCAACACCAATCTTCATGAGGGAAATATTGATTCATACTCGTTGGCAACCTTCATGACTGCGTTAAGGCAGATGACACCCGAAGAGTGAGAGGAGTTGGTGAAACGAAAGGGAGACGCAGGAATAGAACGTAAGAACAAAAACGACCAAGATGATGGCGTGTTAAACAAACCCTATCTGCCCAAGGACCTGGCAGAAGTATCAAAGTTTCCTAAGAGAATTGATGAGGCTCCTCTACCACCAAAACTCAAGCCTCCACTCAACATAGAAAGGCACGACGGAACCAAGGATCCAGAGGATCATCTCCATGCCTTCAGAGGAGCCGGGCAGGTGGGAAGGTGGTCCATGCCCACATGGTGCCACATGTTTGTACAAACACTCACCGAGGGAGCTCGACTTTGGTTCGATAGCCTCCCGACCAAGAGTATTGATAGTTATGAAGAATTAAGCAAAAAGTTTCTCAGGAATTTCAGACAGCAGAGGAAAGTGATAAGAAAAACCCCAACGAGATCATGCACATCCGTTAGAAAGACAACGAGCGAGTAGATCAGTACATGGAAAGGTTTATCAAGGAAAGCATGAACATCAGTGTCCCGGAAATGATGAAAATAAGCAGCTTCATTAACAGGTTGAAACACACCCAACTGTGCGAGAAGTTGGGGGAAGAGTTCCCCGAGACCTTCGAGGGCCTCATGGATAAAGTTAGAGATTTTGTCAGGGGAAAAGACACCGGCAGCAAGGCTAAGGAACTAGACGCTGCTCCCAGAAGGATCACTCCAGTCCCCAAGCCTCAAGAAAAAGGTACTCTCTATCCTAGAAGGCCTTTATATGATAAAATGCAACATGACAAAGCAAGGCCTGCTTACTCCCCCTATAAGCCTAGGGGAGAGGGCTAGCCCCCTACTGTGACATCTTTACCCCCTTGACCAAGACCCCAAGTGAAATATTGGCCACAAAAGAGTTGAAAACTCCTTCCCCAAACCCCCTCCTATCAAACTGGGGCCGAAGGCTTACCCAAATGAATACTGTAAGTTTCACAAGGGCTTCGGCCACAAGACAGATGACTGCATGTATCTAAAAAGGGAAATAGAGTCAGCGGTTAAAACCGAAAAGCTGTCTCACTTGATAAAAGAAATAAAGGAATGAGGGAATAGGAAAGGAAGGGACACCAAGGGAGGAGAGCCTGAAATGGGATACGTAGACATGATCAGAAGACGAGAGGAGTATGGTCCAACCCAGAGTGTCAAGGCACGGGTATTGGGACCTTCAAGCTGCATGAAAGCTCATATACTGATGCCACACATCGAAGAACACAAGGTCTAAAGACCCCCCCTCAATATTTCTATTATAATAGCAGGGCACAGAGTTACCCGAATACATTTGGACGGGGGAGTGAGGTAGAAGTAATCTATGAGCATTGTTTCTTGAGGTTCGACAGAGACGTGCGAGACAGGCTGGAGGAAGACTCCATACTTTTTTGGGTTTCAATAATAGCATTTCACACCCCTTGGGAAAGATCAGACTCCCATTCACGGTGGGGTAGGAGACAGGGTACGAACTATAGAGCTAACATTCACCGTAGTTAGAGCCACATCCATGTATAATGCGATTCTGGGAAGACCAGGGATTGGTGATCTCTAAGAACAAGCCTCTACCCCTCACAGGGCCTTAGTGTTTCAGACTCCCCGAGGCTTGGCCTGGGTAAAGTCCTCATATGAAGTGGTATCATCGATCTCGAAGGAAGAAACCGGAAGGGAGCCCCGAGAAGAGGGAATAGATGAATGGATCCTTAATGAGAGGTTACCGGAACAGACGATAAAGGTTGGAAAGCACTTGAGTGACAAATGCAAAAGTGCACTCAAGGAACTGCTACTTTTCAACATAGACGTCTTTGTGTTCCAACATGGGGACATGTGTGGAATCCCCCGAAGCTTAACAGAACACAGGCTTAATACCCACAACTAGGTGAGGCTTGTTAAAAAAAAGAAGCAAAGTAGGGAACCTAACCAAAGGAGGGCTGCTTGCGAAGAAACAAGAAAGCTCCTTAGAGCCGGAATAGTCATAGAAGTTAGGTACCCTTCATGGATTGCTAATCCAGTCATGGTTAGCAAGAAAGATGGGGGATGGAGGATGTGTATAGATTATAAGGACTTAAATAAAGCATGTTCTAAGGACTGCTATCCTCTCCCTGAGACAGATGTTCAAGTAGACTCCCTGGCCCAGTACCCCCTGAAGTGCGTTTTGGACGCGTATAAGGGCTATCATCAAATCCAGATGTATCTATAGGATGAGGAGAAGTCAACATTCGTAACAGACGAAGGGACCTTTTGCTACACTAAGATGCCTTTCAGACTCAAGAATGCAGGGGCTACCTATCAGAGATATATGAATACCTTATTCAAGGACCAACGGGGAAGGAATCTGGAAGTATATGTGGATAACATCATCATAAAAAGCCTCACCGAGGCAGCCATGTTAGAAGATATTGTCACACCATGACTTTTGCGGAAGCGTGGTTATTGCTGTGACTTCTTAATACCATAGCATTCAATCATAACAATGCTATATGATAAAACCATAAGATATTCATCCATAGAAATTAAGTTTGAAAATACCACAACATACTAGTTGACACCAAATTTAAGTTACAACCACAACATGTTTAAATGAGTTCATGAAGACTCAACAAAAGACCTTAAACAAACCCGAGTTTAGAAACATGTATCTCGTCCAGGAATAAGATATATCTCCTAAACCCTACGACCTCGGATGGCATCTCTTATTTATAACACAGCTTGAAACACATGCATACACCTGCCAGATCCACTTAGTTCCTTGAAATACATGTAGTTTAAAAACATCAACAAAAGTTGAGCGAGTTCATGTGTTTGTGTATGAATAAACCTTTGAAATATGTCTGTATGTATGTATGTCCCTGGTATGTAGCAATAAGGAAAAACAGATCACCAATGGTTTGCAAGGCCATTGATATGTGTGAAATGGTGCAGGAAAACTCAAACCTAGCAAATTTGTACCGGGCCTCCGGCTGGAAGACATAGTCACCCTATGAGCCACCCTGGTCCCCATGGGTGTGGGCTCGCTACACCCAAATAGATCTATCACTCATGTCCCTCGGTCCTACAACGAGGATTAATGGCCTTAAGTGTTATACCCACCTTTCACATGATCAAGCAGTAACCCTCCTTAGCTAACCATACCATGTATAAAACTTTTGTAAACAATTGTAACATGTATTTCACCCCCGAAGTTATAAAACTGAAGACAATTAAAAGAAAAGGGGGACATGAACTCACAGTTTTGCGTCTTCACAATCGTAACTCTTGTCTCTTCAGCAAACACGACTCCCTACAATGTACTAGGGTCTATTAGACGAACGGGTCGTGCCTTGCCTTAGTATTTATGTTTTTGAGTTACGTTCCTTTTATGTCTCCAACATTATTCCAAGTTATAATTACTTGTTAAAATAATATTTATTTTAACTTTAAATTATATTTAATTTTGGAATAATTTGTTAAACAATATTTTGTACAATACTTCTCAAGTATTTATTTTCGTATTTCCTTCCCAAGGATGGGGGTATTTCATACATGTATTTTCGTATTATTGTATTTGTAGTTCCAAATTAATATATTTTCAAGTCTCACTTTAGAAAATATATAATAACTTATTTTGTCCCAAAAATAATGTATTGTCCAGAAAATATATATTATTCCCAAAAATCATATATCTTCTAAATATTCCAAGAAAATATATTTTAACTTCCCAAAAATAATATTTTCCCTTTTGTCAAAGTATGATATAACTTGTAATAATAATAAAAATCATACTTTCATTCCTTTTGTATCCAAAATAATATTTACCAAAAATATATTTATAACGGTATTTTCTGAAATATTTTGTAAGTTACGTTCTTGTGTTCGGTTCCACCATATTAAGCGTGTAACTTGTATATTTATTCCTTGTGATTTTTGGTATTATTTTGGATTGTAAATTCTTGGTATTTTGTTAAGTTATATTACTTTAATTCCTAAATTAATATAACTATTACACCAAGTATACAAATAATCACAAACAATGTGTCTTTAGTGTAAATATATATTCTAAATACATATTTATCCATTTTTATTTATAAAAACCAACCTCCAATACTTGTATTTTTGTTACAAAAATTATGGCAAAGTTTATATCGAAAACCATAGTTTAAACATACTTGTATATATTTGTTTAGAAAATATTTTCTAAGTGTTTATATTTTTAGAAAATTTTGCCATAGTTTCCCCTAAAAATGGAGGTGTCCATGCTATTAAAGCATATCATTTTCTTTTCAAAATCATCACAAACAATCAACAATCAATCTACACCTACCAAGTGCTAAAACAAAGCTATCTACATAATAATCATGAACTTGAACTTTCATAAAACTTGTAGTAACTTGGTAGTGTGTTTAGTTGGTTTAGTTACCCTGCAAAGTGTGTTTATTTCTTTAAAAATCTTATTCTTGAAAGATTTAGGTGTTTACAACTTACTAGATGATTTTTCCAAAAATCATTCTTTTGAATTTTTCTTGTAAACAATGTATTCTTATACTTGTTTCAACACTAGAAACATGATTAGTTCTTTTAAAACAATGTTCATGTAAATCTTTGTGATTTAGCTTGGTTTCTTTGGAAAAATATTTTTGAAATCATCCAAGTTTATGTTTAGTAAACATGTTACATGCTACATCATTCACAAAAATCATTTCATTTTTCAAGTTCATGAAACATAAGGCATGATGATCTTGGTCTTTCACAAGATCACCACCTTGACTTACTAGATCATGTGTTTAATCACAATCTAGTAGGTTCTATATGATGTCTAACATCATTAACACAAATCATCAATCATCAAGAAGCAAATAAACACAAATCAACATGATTTCATATGCTAATAAGCTTATGTTAGAGATTTATGATTATGTCTTTTAGTGTTCATCATGTTTAACAATGTTCATCATCTATTAACCAACAATATATGAAGTAACAAAGGGTTATGAGAACCTTACTACTAGCACAAGGCTAGGGAAGAACACTTGATGTGGTAGATGACAAATGTGGAGGATAAAAGCTAATGGGAGAGGTCCTTCAAGATCCAAGACCACCAAGCTTGCTTAAACACCTTCTTGCATCATGAAATGAGCTTGGAATGGATGATCAAAATTTGATGATGATGGTGGTGTGCTTGTGGGTGTTCGGCCGAGAATAGAGCAAGGGAGGAGAAGGTGAGTGATGTTGTGAAGTGTGTGTGAGAATGAGGACTTCAAGTCTTCTTATAACCATCCAATGTTATTATCCATTGTGTATTATGTCCTTAATAGTACAAGCAAGATCTTTAACAATCCAAGTGAGATCAAATAGGATCAAGGGAAGATTAAGCAAATCTTGAGAGTGGGCCACCTAATGGCCGTCCACTTATATGGGGGGGGGGGGTCTTGGTTGGGTTTAAATGGGTAGTTAAGTGATTAAGTTAGATTTAGTTAGGTGTTATGCATAATGTGTGTTATATAGTGTGTTAGGGTGTTCGGGGATCATGACTAGCTCAGAAACATTAAAACAATGCTTCTAGTATAATTTTGGTGTTTCGGGTAATGTCCGGTTGTTCGGTTAGATACCGGTTCGTTAAAGTGTCAAACTATTCCGTTTAGTGATCTTTAAGTACCCTTTTGTGACACTTTTAATTTCCGACAGTTAGGAAAGCATTCAGGACCATTTAGTCATGTTTTTGCATGTTACAAACTTGTTAAATTGTTGATTTTTGCTAAAAAAAAATGCTGAATTCAGCACTTTAAGTGGGTTTTAAGCACTTTCCGGCACTTAAACTATCACCTAGTGAAGCAGTTTTGTGGTCCTTACTTCTCTACACACTATACTAGTGTAGAACTTGGTTTCCGGCTCATAATGGGTCTCAAAACACTGTCTGTCTATGTACTGAACATTGTCAGCATTTTCTGAGTTATCCGCTAACTGTGCTAACTGTGCTTTGTGCATCGTTTATGTCACTAAGAGTTTGTATGTAAAGATGATGTGACAGTATGAAATGTAATGCACATGTAAGCATGATACAGCAATCAGAAAGCAATTATTTGTAATTCGGCACAGTCATTAAGCACTAGTCAATATTAATTAATTGTACGGATACCTGTATTTTTTACGGTTGTCACAGATATTGAGGATATGGTTAGGACCATGCAGGAGGTCAACATGAAGTTAAATCCCAGAAAATATTAGTTTGGGGTAGAAGAAGGAAATTTCCTTGGAGTGGTAGTCACCGAAGGGGGGATCAAGGCAAACCCTAAAAAAACACAGGCAGTGGCTGAGATGCGGTCCCCGAGGTCCCTCAAAGACGTCCAACAGTTAAATGGGAGGTTAATAGCACTTAACCTTTTTTTTTTGTCAAAGGTTGCAAACAGGACTCTGCCCTTCATGAAAGTTGTTGGACCGGTTTGTGACCCTGAAAAGTCAGTCAAGGTAGTTCATCTTTGCGTATAAAGGCGGAATCAATGTACACAAAGTAACAACAGCTTTTCTCTTTCAAATCCTTCTCTATTGATGCTTTCTGATTACAATTTGACAGAGTTTCGTCACCACAAGCATGATCAGGTTTCGCTCTAATGATACAAATGAAGACCACACATGAGATATTTATAGTCTAGCTGGTTTCGCTCTTATGACATGTCATATGAGCGAAACCCCATGTGTATGTATAAGCGAAACCCCCTGACTAACCCTATGAGCGAAACCTCTATGACATATAAGCGAAACCTACTCTTAACTATGTACATATGAGCGAAACATAGTGTACACATAAGCGAAATTATCTAGTTAAAACCTATCTTAACTTTCAAGTTCCAATCTCGACTATCTTGACCTAAGACTTGATTCAAACGAAGTCAACAGACATTCCGTGCACCAACAGACTCCCCCTTGGATGTTGACGAAGTCTTCAGCTCCGAGTCTTCAGACTTGGTCATTTTGCCTTCTCATTCAGATTGTAACATTGTAAGCATCCATCACTCTCTTGATCAGCTTCACACTTTGACTCTTACAACAGGATCTCATCACTGGCTTTATCATCAACAGCTTTATCATGAGCAGGCTCCCCCTTTCGTCAAGCTTCCGTGCTTTTAGGGATCGACACCTAGCTTTACAGCTACAAGCTCCTCCTAACTCTCAGCTTGTCTTCAGACTCCCCCTTAGACTCTGCTCTCGGGATCGTAGTCTGGACTTTTCCTGCAATCACTCATACAACTATAAGTAACAACATTTTAATCTTCCAGATATCGTAATCTGATAATTCAATCTCCTCAAAATCACTTCTCATAAATTTGGCAGTTTCATCGAATCGTATCGGAAACTAGCTCTATAACAATATAAGCATCCAAATCCCCCACAGTTAATCATCCAAGTCCAATTTAATGACCTTGGAGATATTCACAAACTGTTTTTGAATTTTTGATTTTAAAAATTCAAGTTTCAAATTAATGAACTTGTTTTATTTTCAGAAACACAATCAGCTTACTTAGATTTTGAAACTCGGCATTCAGACATCGGTTGTCAAAAATAAAGTAGAAATCAAAATCTTTTTGTATTTTCTGAAAACATAAAGCAGTAAAGAAATATGTACAAACATATTTACAGACAATATTTTTGTTTGAGTATGCGTCAGAGGATCATATCAGTTTCTGACAAGTCACGAGTACCGTTGAGCTTAGTTACACATTAAGAATTAAACAATTCACTTAGATTGTCGATATACTGGTCCACTTAAATTTTCACACAATTTTCAATCTGTTCAGGATACATATTAAGTGTTTTAAAGACTTAAGTTTATACATGTGTCCCACCTCTTGAATACACTCCCGTATCCAGATCCCAATATTCAGTCTTACAGGTAATTATAACACAAATGATATCTGTAAGGGGTTAATAATTTATGAAGAATCATGAGAGCTCAGGTCAGAACCATCGTTCAGCAGAGAGATCATGACTCAACTTGTGGGTGTGTCCCCTTTAGAGGATCTTTTTTACAACAACATTGCTAAGCAATTTTATTGTCTTATCATTGATGCTGAGGGTGATGCTGTGTTTCAAGCATTTGTGAAAAGTATTATTCGAGGACTAGGTCAGAACTTCCATTCAGCAGAAGTCCCGGAATAATACCCCAGATATCACTGAGTATAAAGACCTAGTATATCAGAAAAAGGAATCTTTCAAACAAGATTTCAGGGGTTACCTATATATCCAAGTAGTGTTCCCCACGAAATAAGTAAGTAAAGATTTAGGTTTATATCCCGAACAAACCTACTAAATGTGCAAAAACCTATCGGCCCATCATCAGTGAGACTGTTTAACACTAATTAATCATTACATTTCTTTAGCATACTGTAACTATCTACTGATGTACTATCATTTCCTCTTTTTACGCAAAACTCAAATTTTTAAATTTTATCATGTTTTTGACTTTTTCAAAATTTTCAAATGTTTTTGTATTTTCTGACAACAATATATCTCCCCCTAAAATGCAAAAACATATAAAGAAAATTTGACAACCAATACTGATAGCTTTGTCTCGCCATCCATTTTCTGCATCTTGTGAACTGGATTACACTAAAAGCAGTAATTACCCCCATGATTTACAACACATTGATATTTTACAGTTTGAAAACCGTTTTTCAATCTGATGAAAGTAATCATGTTTGTTCAGCCGTGAGGGTTTGGGCGTATTCAATCAACATACATTCAAAACAATATTAAAGACAACATATTTTTGTTTTTTTCAAATTTTTCAATTTTTAGGATTTTGAAAATATTGTTTATTTATATACAGAAATTGATAAACTCCCTGTTTAACCAAACCAGGGTTCTGCAACCTCTTCCTGTGCCAGGCTGCTCCAACTACCATTCTCACAATCTTCAGCTTCGTTGAGCACCTGCACATTCAAACTTTATCAATCATTTGAACAATTTAGCCCAGGTCTGTTGAACCTTAGGCATTTCAACACAATAATTTTCATTCAATTTCGGAAACTCTTTGTCATTTAAAACTTTTTCAGCATTGACTTCAACTTTCTCATCTTTTTCCGACGTCACTTGTTTCTTAGCACTCCACATTTGACCTTCCGGAGTACCTCTTTTGTAAAAGTTTGTCTCTTTTTGAACCTTTTGATTTTGAATAACATTTTTAGGTTTCCAAAACTCTTGAGGTTTTGTCATATCAACAGATGTTCTCCAACTCTGTGTTGTTCTGAATCTGGGTGTGTGAGAATTCCAGGTCTGTCTTGAACCGAACCTGTTCGGGTTTGATTTCCAATTTTGATTTGAAGAAAACTTGTTTGTATTGTACCTCCAAGTTTGTTTCGAATCAAATCTGGTTGACCTTTGTTTCACATTCTCAGATTGCTGTTTTTCAACATCAACAGGCTTTGGATTTGGACACTTTCGAGCAACATGTCCAATTTGATCACATTTAAAACACACTTTCTTTGAAACATCCTTGGCCTGTTGTTGTTTCTTTTTCATAGCATCAAACTCCTCATTAGACTGTTGTCCAAATTTGAGTTTTTCCTCTTCTTTCAAGCTTTTCCCTTGAACAAAATTCATCTTTTGTTGCAAATTTGGTTTTTTACTTTGATTCCAATTCCGTTTCTTTTTATAACCCAAACCAGCCTTCATGTTTTTCTTCTTAAAACCAGGTTTGTTATAAAAAGATTTATGACCTTTACCAGTAAACTTTGGAATCTCAGACTTCTCAATCTCAACCATTTTGAAAACTTTATCAACCTTTTCTGAAATCACATTCTGAATCGGGAATACAACATCTAAGAATAATTTGTCCGATCCAATCATGGTATAAACCAATCCTTTTAAATCATCATTCAAATTTTTCTCAGATTTTGTGTTTTTCAGATAACCATCATAAAGACTTCCTTCATCTTCATCCTGTGATTCAGACTTACCTTTTGTAGACTCATCTTTTAAAACGCTTTCAACAACCTTCCTTACCACCTCTGAATCATTAGCATCATCAGATTTGGAGTAAGTCACATCGATACTTTCAGGTAACTGGTCAGCTATGTTCAAACCCTTTGCCACCTTTTCCTCATCATAAAAAGTATAATTGTTTCTCAATGGTGGTGGTACCTGATGAAATTCTGAACCAATACCCTTTTTGCAATTTTCAGTATCTTTGTCATCAGGTGTGATGTTGAAAATGCGTTCGAGAATGTACGAAGAGTTATGATAACTTTGAAGTTTTGTAACAATCTTTTCTTTTTCAGCCAAGACTTGTTTAAGATTAGCAATTTCATCAACACACTTGTTCAATTCAATTTGCTTTTCTTTAAACTTTCTTTCATACATTTCTTTAGTGACTAAAGTTTCTGACAATCTTTGATCAAAACTTTGGACTTGGCTCTTCAAAGTATCATAAGCTTCTTGTACTCTCTGACTCGACCACTTTAAAGAATCATACTGTTTTTGTAAATCTTGACATTTAGATTCTTTTTCAACACAATCAACACATTTTGCTGTACACAGTTGTCTATAAACATCATTATCCTTTTCAAGACCTTGACATTTCTGTGTCAATTTTTCAACTTTTAGTTTCAAAATTTCTTCTTTTTCAATCATATCTTTACTTTTTGTTGTGAAACCATTTTCAAGTTTAACTATGTCATTATCTTTTGTTTTTATGATGTCATCTTTTTCAGTACAGGCTTTGCACATTTCTATGCAATTCCTGCATTTGTTTTCTTTTTCATCAACCAATTCAACATTCGATAGATCAGAAGATTTTCTAACCTCAGTCTCATTCAGCACCGGTTCTTCTGACTCAACTTTCTGATCTTCCTCCTTTTCTTCTTTCTGAGCTTCTTCATTCTTCTGTTCTTCTTCAGCTTTCTGGTCTTGTTCAGCAGCAATCTTCACAACATTCTTTACTTCTTCAATCATCTTCTTCAATTCTTCTTCTTTTCTCTTATTCATCTCTACCACCTTCGGTAGACTTGCTTCACAAACCTCTCTAATTTTCTTCTCCAAATCAGGCAAATATGCTTTATCAGATAACCTTCGTGTGTTGAAAGTAGCTTACCTTGGAATCAAATTTGTTACACCTTCGAAATCCACTTTTGATGGGTCAGCAATTGGATTACCCCATGGATCCATGTAACATTCCAACTCTTCATTCCATCTTTTTGCTCTCTGGGCTTCTTTGAATGGTTCATTTAATTTTCCGATTTCCCATCTTGCATAATCTGCTTTCCACCATCTATCAGGATCAGCATCAGCCACAAATGCATATCCAACTGCATCTTCTTCCGGGCAAACCTGACTCCAATCATAACCTTCATCGTCATATATAACTGCAAGAGCCCTTGATTTTTCTTCAGGCTGTTTCAACCTTGGAGGCTCAGACTTGTTCTGATGGTAGATCGCTTTCTTGTAATAGTCTTCGTTGAACGGATTTTCAGAATCATCAGCATACGCATTTCTGCACTCGCGCTTAAAGTGACCTTTTTGTTTACATTTGAAACATGTCACCTTAGATTTATCAAATCCTAGTTTGGTAGATGGTCCACCAATTGACTTTCTCCCCGTGATCTCCATGAACCTCTGTGCTCTACGAACGGCACTGGCCATGCACCATCTTATATCCATTAGTTCCATCTCCTCAGGGTCTAATTGATCATAATCTTCTTTCGTCAAGTTGGTGTTGCCAATCTTCCCTGCAGCAAGACTTTCATACGATTCAAGTACAGATGCCAAGAAAACCATCTGTTGTTTCGCCGATTCTTCGCTGAAATTCTGCCCATTCTTCAGATCCACTGCAATATTACACTGGAATAAATTCTTTGAATCTGATTGATCAGAAGTTGTTGAAGAAGATCCACTGTGAAAACAACTGTGAAGACTTTCATTGTTTACTGATCTTGAACTTTCTGCAGAAAATGCTGTTTTTGGAGATCCAGCCTGTGGTATATTTCCTCGGTAGTAAAGCTCTACATTCTGCTGATAAGCTGGATTGTTGACTTTAGATCTTTTTATCTCCAACTCATGACTTTCAAGTCTTTCAATCAGCAAATCCACTTTCAAATCTTCAGGCTTGATTGTATTTTCAACATTAAAGCGAAGTATTTCCACTCTTGATCATTTGGCAATGAATCAAACAATTTATCCACCAGCTCCTCTTCAGAATATGTGATTTCATGTCTGGCCAACTCCATTTTTAGATGCCCAAATCTTTCGATCATTTTACAAACAGATTCATTTTTCATACAACTGAAAAGATCAAACTCTTTACGCAACAATTTCTTTTTATTTTTTACAATTTCATTACTTCCTACACACTTTCTTCCTAACGCTTCCCACAAACTCTTTGAAGTTTTCTCTTGTTCAAGTAACGAGATAATATCCTCTCTCACTGACTGTTTGATTAATGTGATCATCTTATATTCAGCCACAACATTTTTTATATCTATGTCTGAGAAATCTTTTGCATTTATTAACTCTCCTCCCTCTTTTACTGGTTCAGTGTATCCATTTGTCAGTTTTAACCAGCTTTTAGGAGCGAAAGTTTTCACCCAACCCTCAAATCTGTTTTTCCACCAGTGATAATCTTCAACTTTCATTAGCTTTGGTGGCTTCTGTTGGCTTCCGTACATGTTCTCAAACTTCAAATTCTCCGAAATCTCTCTTGAACATTCTCTCATCTCATATCTTCTATCTGACGATTCGGAAGTGAATGCGTTATAGAATGTGTTGTAGAATTCTTCACCGTTGCTTGACATCTTCAATTACCTGAGAGCAAACAAACAAACTCAATCAGTTTAAACACTATCAAGTAATCTGAAATACACTGGCACTCGATTGTCGTGAAATAATCTTGACTCGAAAAAATTCACTTTCGAACAAAATCAAGAAATAACACTATGAGAAAAATAGCACACAAGGTACTCTTGAGTGGAATCAGGTTCCTTATCAGCGAAATCAGTCTGAATGACTGATAAGCGAAATCTTATTGTCACAAAAGCGAAATATGCAAGTTGACAGAAAAGCGAAACCAGAAATGTCCTTTTGAGCGAAACCCTAGTTATGTCCGTATGAGCGAAACTAGGTATGTTCGTATAAGCGAAATATGATTATTTCGAGCGAAACCTTCGATGTCCGAAAAAGCGAAACCTATTTTTTAACTGATTTTTACCATTTTTAAGCCGTGTTTTAACCTGAATCTTTCTAGGGTTTGTTAATTGTATGTTTCACACGTTATACTAAAAAATCAGGCCATTTCAACCGTAGGAACTAGCTCAAATCGAAAAAGTATGAGAGAAAGTGAGTAGAAGTAAGAGAATTCTGTAGATTCAAGCTGTAGTAGTATGAACTCCTCGTCCTGAGCTCTGATACCACTTGTTGGACCGGTTTGCGACCCTGAAAAGTCAGTCAAGGTAGTTCATCTTTCGTATAAAGGCGGAATCAATGTACACAAAGTAACAACAGCTTTTCTCTTTCAAATCCTTCTCTATTGATGCTTTCTGATTACAATTTGACAGAGTTTCATCACCACAAGCATGATCAGGTTTTGCTCCAATGATACAAATGAAGATCACACATGAGATATTTATAGTCTAGCTGGTTTCGCTCTTATGACATGTCATATGAGCGAAACCCCATGTGTATGTATAAGCGAAACCCCCTGACTAACCCTATGAGCGAAACCTCTATGACATATAAGCGAAACCTACTCTTAACTATGTACATATGAGCGAAACCTAGTGTACACATAAGCGAAATTATCTAGTTAAAACCTATCTTAACTTTCAAGTTCCAATCTCGACTATCTTGACCTAAGACTTGATTCAAACGAAGTCAACAGACATTCCGTGCACCAACAAAAGTTTTAAAAGATTGTCTCCAAATAGGCAAGTTCAACTAGACCCCCGAGGCCAAGGCCGCCTTCCAGAAGATGAAAGAACTCATGTGTAGACTACCAACCCTGGCCACCCATATCTGGGGAAGATCTATTTCTATTCTTGTCGGTGTCCAAGACAACCTGGAAAAAGTCCAGGAAGAGGAAGAAACAGAACTCCTCATATGGAAAAAGATGGAGGAACACTAGAAAAAGAAGGATGAGGAAGCAGTGTGGAAACTGTACACTGAAGGAGCCTCCAGTGAAGAGGGAAATGGAGTGGGAATCACTCTCGTGCATCCTGAAGGAATTGAGTTGACTTATGCTATCCAATTGGATTTCCATAACACCAACAACACAGCCGAATACGAGGGGCTCCTCGCGTTGCTGAGGATGGCTAGAAAAATGAAAGCCAGACATGTGGAAGCCAACACGGATTCACAACTGGTAGTAAAGCAATACAATGGAGAGTATGATGCGAAGGATAGCATGATGGCTCAGTATGTGGCCAAGTTAAAGGAGCTGGCCGAAACCTTTAACGGCTTCAGACTGGAATACGTCCCCGAGGGAGGAACCGAATGGCTGACGCTCTCAGCAAGCTAGCTTCAGTGGCCTTTGACCACCTGGCTAGGGAAGTAAAGGTAGAGGTCTTGACTTCCCCTTCCATTTTGTATAAGGAAGTTGCAGCTGTTGAAAAAACTGGGGAGTCCTGGATGACCCCCATTATAGAATTCTTAAAGGACGGGATCCTCCTGGAAGATGAGACACCAGCTCGAAAGATCAGAGTAAAGGCTCTCTACTGTATGAGATTATTGACGGAGAACTCTATCGAAAGTCATACCTGGGACCCTCCTTGAAGTGTGTGGATGAGGAGGAGGAAAAATATGTAATACGAAAGATACACGAAGGGATTTTTGGAATGCACTCAGGACCCAAGACGGTCGTAGCCAAGGCCATGAATGCTGGGTTTTATTGGCATCGCATGTACGAAACTGCCATGGAGGAAATCAGGAGATGTGATAATTGCCAAATTCATGCCCCCACAACTCATCGCCATAAGCACCCCATGATCCCGGTTTCGACGTCATGGCCATTCCAGAAATGGGCCATCGACATCATCGGACCATTCGCGGAAGGCCCGGGTGAGGTAAAAATTGTTGTAGTGGCCATTGATTATTTCACCAAATGGGTTAAAGCCAAGCCTTTGGTTAAGATCACAGGAGAACAAATGAAAAGGTTCGTCTTGGATAACATCATCTGTCGGTTTGGGATACCTTTAGAGCTAGTCAGCGACAATGGCGTTAAGTTTGCAGGAAAGCCTTTCAGACCTTGGTGTGAGTAGATGCAAATACGACAGGTCTTCACATCGGTCACCCATGCTCAAAGTAACGGGTTAGTGAAAAGGTCAAACCAGAATGTGATCAAGGGAATGAAAGGAAGGTTGGACGAAAACAGAAAAGTTGGTTGGAAGAGCTACCATTTGTCCTCTGGGCTTATAGGACTACTCTCAAAGCTTCCAATGGGGAAACCACCTTCAGCCTGACTTATGGGACGGAGGCAGTTATCCTCGTCGAAATAGGTTCACCCACAACAAGGATGAGGCTACGGGATGCGAAAAACGAACATGACCTAAAGACGAACCACAACCTCTTGGAAGAAAGGCGGGAAGTCGCAGGTCAGAGAGACCAGATACAAAAAGCAAATGGAAGTATACCGCGAGAATGAAGAAGCATAACCTGGTCCCGGGAGACCTGGTCCTTCGAGCCAACGAAGTCCGCTTGCAAGAGAACACTGGTAAATTAGGACCCAAGTGGGAAGGACCCTACAGGGTCGTGTGGGCCAATGGTAAAGGGACATGCAAGTTAGAAACACTCCAGGGGAAAGAGATCCCGAGATCCTGAACCTGATGAAACTAAGGAAGTACTATGTGTGAGGATCAACCCTCAAGATAGAAGGACATGAGAGAAGGCCTAATTACTGCTTTTGTAATACAACTTGTGTTCAAGTTCTCTCTTGCTAATAACAGTATGTACTGGGGCATCCCCCAACACTTTGATAATGAATGATTTATTTTGCTAATTGTTCAAACACCCAAGGACCGTTAAAACATGGTCCAGTAATGGGGTAACGTACTAAGGCAGACGTGCCTAATGATTGCGAACCCCAAAAGATAAAAAAACATAAACAATATACACACGTGTACACAAGCGTAGCAAACATGCTAATTAAAAAGCCCGTCGTGGGGCCAGACGAAGTCGACTAGTCCAAAAAATACAAACAACAGTTTATTGCTACAAACAGCGACCACAAACTAGTTCAAACTGTCTTTTTACAAACAATTAACAATTTGTAAACAAGCTACACAAGAAGTGTACTCAAACACACCCTATAAGCAAACAAGAGGCAACAATGTCTCGTCCTTTGAAACTTGCAACAAAGAACAATCCAGTGAGCAAAGGCCCAAGGAACCAACAATGCTTAACTCCCCCTGAGACATGTGAGCTGGGCTGAAGCTGCAAACAACCCCTGCAAAAAAAAAAGTAAACAACAAACAAAGAAGGTATACAAACACCTCTAAAACCCAAATAGCATCAGATTAGTCAAGCAAAACATGGGGAGGCCCCTACATAAAGGTCCCTGATATGAGCATCCAATGTACAAAGCACAGCAAGTTAAGTGTTCGATTACAACCATATCGAAAGTATTGTTTTCAAAATAACTATGGAGAACCAGCTCCAGATGGGGACTTGGCGGAAACAGGGCTGGCAGAATCAAGCATTGATTTAAGTTCATCTAGGGATATCAGAGGGTTATCAGCAATTTTGGCAACAAGAGCAGGGGTTTTACCACTAAATTCTTCATCCAGTTTGGCCAAATGCTTCTTGGCCTTAGAATTATAGTAGGGGGTTTCTTTCCTCTTCAGACCCTGAGAAGAATAAGAATACCCATCCTTTAAACCCGCTTGATAGCCCACGTCCCTGTATGCCCTATAAATCCTCTCCAGGCTGCCTTTGAACTCCTCAGACTGAGAAAAGGCAGAGAGAAAAAGCCCAACCCCTGGGATAACAGTCAATGACGTTCTACGGCTAAATTTTGACTATCCTCCTGGGCGATCCCCAGATCAGCATATAAAACATCAACATCCGCGGCAGAAACGGAGGCAGCCTCCTTGTAGTGCTTCACATCCGAGAGCAGCAGCTCCCTCTCAGCTAACCATCCAGCTTGCTCCCTCTTCTAAGTTTTCTCCATCTACTCCAACATGACCCCGACGTTCTAAAAAAGAAAAGCAGCAAGAAAGTTTAAGTATACAAAAAAAGAGGGGGCGGGAGGGAGGAAAAGGGACATACCTCCCTCTCCAGAAGCATCTTTTCAGCATCTACAACCCGGAACCTAAGCTCAGCGGCTACGGTCTGGGAAGTCTTCAGCTCACTCAATAGCCCCTCATTTTTGTCCCTCAAAGCTAGCGTTAACCCTCTGCATCATGATAGCACCCCTGAAAAACCCTTCGAAAATGGACAAACAGTATTGGTCGTAAAAAATCTCGGGGTCCAATACGGAATTCATAAACTGATGAGAAGAAGTGAGAGCATGAGCCATGAAATCCCGAGCGATCTCAGGGGTACCAACGACTGTGGAAGGGGTTATCTTCCATTGAAGGATATACGCAGCAGGGAGACTTTCAGCAAACAAGGGTGACAGAGGGGTACAAGCACGAAAACATTACGGTAACTTGAATCTACTCTGACCAGAAGCCTGAATGGGAGAGGCCCCAACAATTGGGTCAACAGGGTCCACGCTTGTTTCCAGACCCTTCCCTTTAGCCTGTGAAGACGCGGGAGCTATCGGGAACACGATGGGAGCCTTGGAACTCCCCAGAATATAAAAAAGAGGGGGGAAAGGAGGTAAGAAACCGAGAACTGCAAAGAAAAAGCAAGGCAAGGGAACATGTTTGACTTACAAGAAGAGGTCCACTGATGAGACTGGAGGACGGTCTCAAAACCTTCAAATGTTTTGACAAAGAACCCTTGGTGTTAACTGGAGGAGCCTCAGACGCGGTGACAACTGTCAAATTTGCATGCATCCATAAAATTATTAAATAATGATTAGTGCTTAATGATTGTGCTAAATTTACAATTAATTACTTGAATTGCTTCTGATTATTACCATACACATACATGTGCATCATATATTGCTTAATGTCATGTCATTATTGCATGAGAACTTTATTGACTCAAATGATGCACGAAACACAGTTAGCACAGTTATCCGGCAAATCAGAAAAATGCTGACAGAGTTCAGTAGATAGACAGACATTGTATTGAGACACAGAATGAGCCAGACACCAAGTATTATACCAGTATAGTGTGTAGGAAAGTAAGGATCACAAAACTGCATTCCTAGTGATAGTTTAAGTGGCGGAAAGTTCCTAAAACTCACATAAACTGCAGAATTCAGCAAAATTCAGCATTTAAACAACTTAATATCATGCAAAAATATGGTTAAATGGTCCTGAATGCTTTCCTAAGTGTCGGGAATTAAAACTGTCATAAAAGGGTACATAAAGCACACTAAACTGCATAGTTTAGCACTTTAACGAATCAGTAGCCAACCGAATAGCCGGACACTACCCAAAACACCAAATTTTCACTAGAAGCACTGTTTTAACATTTCCAAGCCAGTTATGGTCCACGAACATCATAACACACGATAAAAATATCTAGTAACCAAATCCCTAACTATATGCTTGAAATCTTGATTTTCTTTGAATACATTAATAGATTATGTTGCTTCTTTATGAACATAAAACCCATGGGATAAGAACATGATGGAGGTTATTTAAGTTAACCATTAGAACCATAACTTCATTTTCTTCAACATCACCAACACACCACTTTCTCTCTTCTCCTCCCCTCACCTCACGGCTGAGATCACCACCCCACACACCACCATCATTCGTTCAAAATCATACAATTCCACATATACTCAAGGGTGTTAGAAGGTGCATAAGGAAGCTAGGAGCTTTCGGAATACTTAATAATTACAAGAAATACGTGTTTTCGTACGTATAAATACACGCCGGAATACGACCCCAATACATGGCAAAAACATACAAGAATAAGAATTCGAATACAAATACACCCATCCTTGGGAAGGAAATACATGTATAAATACTTGAAAAGTATCAAGTTGAAATATATATTGTTTTAACTATTATTCCAAAAATTTAATAAATATAATTTAAGTTAAAGTATTTATTATTTTAACAAATAATTATATAATTTGGAATAATGATGAAGACACTTGGAAACGTAACTCAAAGACACAAATTAACACTAAGTCAAGGCAGGACCCGCCCGTCTAATAGACCATGGTACGTTGTAGGTAGTCGTGTACACCAGAGGAAACTTTGAGTTACAGGCGGATTCGAAGAACGCAAACCTGTGAGTTCATGTTCCCCCTTCTCTTTTAGCTGTTTTCAGTTTTATAACTTCGGGGGTGAAGTACATGGTACTAAATGTTTACAAATGATTACAAATGGTATGGTTAGCTAAGGAAAAATACTGTTAGATCATGTGAATGGGTAGGCGCAATCTTAAGACCATTAATCCTCGTAGTAGAACCAAGGGACATGAGTGATAGATCTATTTGGGTGTAACGAGCCCCACCCATGCGTCCGCCGAGTGGACCATGTGGTGACTATGTCTTATTGCCGGAGACAAAATTTGCTAGGTTTGAGCCTTCCTGCACCATGTCACGTATATTAATGTATTAGCTACACATTAATTGATCTGTTTCCTTGATGCTTCATACCAGTTTACAAAGTACATACATACTTACAAAATGTTTTCTAGGATGTTCGCGCACACATACAAAACACATGAACTCGCTCAACTTTTGTTGATGTTTTCAAACTACATGTATTTCAGGAAAGTGGTTATGGATCTAGCGAGCGTTCAAGATTTCAAGTTGTGTTTTTAATAAAAGATGTCATCCAGTACTGAAGGGTTTGAGTCATGTGATTTATCCTTGATAGAATACATGGTTCCAAAGCTCGCTTTTATTAGTGCCTTTTGTGAAGTCCAGTATGGAACTTTAAGCTTTGGTTGTCTTGAGATCTAAATTTGAAGTCTTAGTTTGATGTTAAACAATGATGGTTGTATTATTTTGAAAACGATATATGGATGAACATCTCGGTATTATCATATAGTTGTTTGTTATGGTTGAATGCAATGATATTAAGCAAGTCACACCAAATCACGCTTCCGCAAAAGTCAGGGTGTGACAGTTTGGTATCAGAGCTTCGATTGTAGCGAACTAGGATTTCTTCTCGAGTCTAGACTACAATCATTAGGGCTCTAACGAAAATATTTTTACAACATGTTTTCATTGCATACACGAAAACGCCCAGATCCAAGGAACAAACATTTTTATAAAGAAAAGACACGAAACACATTTCAAGGTTTATGTTTGTGGTTCAGTCTGAGAGACTGGGTGGTTCAGTCTGAGAGATTGGGTGGTTCAGTCTGAGAGACTGGGTGTCTAGTCTGGGAGACTGGGTGGTCTAGTCAGGGAGACTGGGTGGTCTAGTCTGGGAGACTGGGAAGGATAGAAAGTTTCATGAAGGATAAATGTGAATACATGATAAATTGCCTTTGTTTGCATATATTGGGTGTTAGTGGTTACTATACGTACATATGTTAGGATTACGACGTTGCAGGCACATGTTATCCTCAGAAAATGGGTTGTCGGATGCCCGCAACCCTAAGGCAGTTGCATCAGACACTAAGAGTGATCCTGACATCCTGTCCAAGGACGAGGACGACTTCCAACCGTTCGCGCTACCAGACTTTGGTGATGATTTACCCTTGCTGATGGCTTCCCTGACGAGGATCCTTTTGTCATTCCTGTTTCGGTCCATGACCACCTCATCACTGGTCACTCCGATGGTGAGCCCATCATGGCTCTGATCCTCGATGCCGTACCTCTCATGGTCATTCCTCTCGAGGATCTGCCTTTCACGATTAGTTTGATGATGACGTTGATTTGTTTGTTGATGGTCCTCCTGATGACGCCATGATGATGGAAAGTTAGATGAGAACGTTGTTGCTATTCCACTTCTGGAGATCCCTGTTATCGAGTTATCCTCTGATTCTAGTTTACACTCTGTTTCAGACTCCTTTGAGTCTGTGACATCTTCAGCTTTACAGACGGCCGGACTGCAGCTTTTTGCTACTGAGTTAGATGACGACGCCACTATGTCAGCCGCACTATCACCTGCTCAAGATCCCACACCTCCACATGACCCAGAGCCTGCTGCTGAGCTAGCTTCTGTTCCTTTTGGGTCAGCCTGATGTTGCGCCTATTGACCTTGAGCCGATTCCTGATCCTGACCATGTTTCTTTTGGTTTACCAGACATTGCAACCCTTATACCTGATCCAGTTCCTACACCTGTTGATTCTCTTTTGGTAGAGCTATTTATTCCCCCGCCTGCACCCGCTGATCTTGCTCCTTTTCCCCCTATGGAGACCGACGTCCATCGCACTGACATACCTATTGATTTCTTTCAGGACATCCCTGCACCCCGTCCAGTGGAAGGTGCTCCAGGTTAGCACCCGCGTGACGATCCTTTTGCTACAGTAGCATTTCCTCCGACCTCACAGGCTGCACCGTTTGCTCCTTTCATTTCTTCACCGTTGGACGAGCCATTCCGATGGTTCCTACCATACACTATGCAGATTTCAGACCCCTACCATCCCTCACATTATGGGGGCTACACATGGGATGAGTTGCTCCTGTCACATCAACTACAGTTTAAGGTTTTGAGTTATAGAGTTTTGGATCTTGAGCTGACACCACGTCCTCCACCCTGTCTGTGCCAGTATACTTTGATCCTCCACATACATCACTGTCTCCTTTTGCACTCTCACCTGCTGCTCTTACACCTTTCCCAGGTTTTGATGCTCGTTTCCTTACTATCGAGCAGCAGATCGGTTACTTACTTCGCTGTGTATACGAGCTCAAGGAGAAACTCGCACATGTTAGCAGTTGCTTTCTTCCCTCCTCCACCTCAGTCATCAGTATAGATGGTTTTTGGTTCCATGCCAATTGCATTACTTTTGGTAAAGGCACTACTAATGAGCCGAGATTGTGGAGACTTTTGAAGACCACTTTTGTCCCTTTTGATGTGATACATTTTGTAGACATTGTGACTGTGGTCGGCAAAAAATGAAAGCTCAATCGTCATGATCATACTAAACACGTTGTTGATCTACACGTTTGTGCTATAATTGTGATGTTATATGATTGCTTGCTATGACGATTGCTTATAAACATATGTATACACACCTCCTAGGTCTTATTCATTAACTAGAGGCTTATGTGCCTGGTGTCCTTAATAAGACTTGACCTAATCGATCTTCCTCTTAGAAGATGTCGATTCAAAGGAATACTGATACCAACAACCCTCTGCCGACGACAGAGGCGGAATTACAAGAGCGCATCTCACAGGCCATCGCACAGCACAAGGCCCTTCACTCCGAACGCAGCGGAGGTACATCAGGAAATAACCCACCCAACGGTAATGTTTAGTCACTTAAGACACATTACAAAACGTTTGGACATTTCCAAGTGCGCTTTGCTAATGCCTTATGTGAATGATGTTGCTTATGTCGCAGGCTGTACCTACAAGCAGTTCTTGAGCTGCAAGCCCCGGGATTTCGACGGCACTGGGGTGCCGTAGCTTTCGTGCGCTGGGTTAAGAAGACGGATTCTGTTTTGCGGTTGAGCAAATGCGCCCCAAAGCATCAGGTTACGTATATATCTGGACTGCTTCAAGATGGGGCTCTGTCATGGTGGAACCTTCAGGTTCAAACGTTGGGTGAGACTGCTGCGTATGCTTTGACGTGGCACGAACTGAAAGAGTTGATGCATAAGAGATATTGCTCGAGGGCAGAAGTCCTGAAGTTGGAAACTGAATTCTGGAACTTGAAAATGGAAGGTCCAAAGATAGCCGAGTATGTGCAGAGATTTCACGATTTATCGCAAGTTGCTCCACGTCTGGTGGAACCAGAATTTAAGAGGATCAAACGCTTCATCTGGAGATTGGCACCTCAGATTCTAAGCATGGTAACAACATCTAAACCTTCGACGATTACCGATGCTATCGACTTAAGTGTGGCGCTCACTAAGGAAGCGGTTAGACTAGGAAAATTTTCTACCTCGGAGGAGAAAAAGGAGACTCATGCGGAGCCATCTAAAGATAACAAAAGGAAGCTCGCAAATTTCAAGAAGGGTACTCGGGTGAATAACAAGAAGAAGGCCAAAAAGGAAAAGAATACATGGGTATCCTACCTAAGTGTGACAAATGTCTACGTTATCATGTCGGGCGATGTAAATATGGAAAATGTGATAACTGTGGCAAGAGGGGGCATGTCAAGGAGACTTATAGGCAAGGTACTGAACGTGGAAATGGAGGACAAGATGGTAGCGAGAATTACGGAGGAAACAACGACAACAACGACTATCAAGGTAGGAATAGTGACAAACAAAAACGTGCTCAAGGTTGTTTTAACTGTGGAGACAAAAAGCATTTCAGAAGATACTGCCCTAAAAACACTCAAGAACGTGGATAAAGGCTCAACAGCGGAGCTAAGGAAGCACGCTAGGATCCAAACATGGATATCGGTACATCCCCTGTTGGTCAACGTTATGCATCTGTGTTGTTTGATACTGGTACCGATTTTAGCTTCATGTCTCTAGAGTTTAAGAGTATACTTGGTTTAGTAGAAAGTAAGTTAGATATCCCGTACTCGATAAAACTAGCTAATGAGAAGATAGTGGAAGCCAACGAACTAATTACAGGCTGTATGATAGAACTTGGAGAGTGTGAGTTTATGCTTGATCTGTTGCCAGTTGAGTTGGGAAGTTTCGACGTAGTAGTTGGAATGGATTGGTTGTCGAGTAACCAAGCTGAGATCATATGTCACTAGAAGATTTTCCACAGCCCGATGACGAGTGAAGAGACGATCGTGATTTATGGAGAGAAGCGGGATACGCCACTTCGGATTACTTGTTTGAAGGCACGAAAGTTGTTGCGTAAAGGATGTGTTGTTTCCTTGGCTCATGTCGTGGACAAAGAAGCCGAAGAACCTAAGCTCGAAGATATCCCTATGGTAAGGGAATATCCTGGAGTCTTCCCCGAAGACTTTCCAGGATTACCTCCTCAACGACAAGTCGAATCCCACATTGACTGGTTCCGGGCGCCGCGCCTGTAGCCAAAGCACCTTACCAACCTGCGCCTTCAGAGATGCAAGAGTTGTCGACGCAGCTTCAGGAGTTGTTAGACAAGGGATTCATTAGACCAAGCTTCTCGCCTTGGGGAGCTCCAGTTCTATTCGTCAAGGAGAAATGCGGTGGTTTTCGAATGAGTATCGACTACCAAAAGCTGAACAAGTCAACCATCAAGAACTGGAATCCCATGTCGAGGATTAACGATTTATTTAACTAACTGCAAGGATCCAACTACCATTCTAAGATTGATCATTGATCGAGTATCATTAGCAGTGAATTTAGGAAGAAAGTATACCAAGGTAAAGTGAGTCAACAAGTTGTTTTAAACATACGCTAATACCGTGTTTTATACACGATACACAAAATAGTTACACACAGAATACATAACTTTGAGGGTTTAGGAAGCATGCGCTAAAGACCGTCAGGAACTTATGTCGAGATCCATTAAAGGTCGCCACGTAAGAACCACGTCTATTAACTCGGGCAAACACTGTTATTTTGTCATGCAAGCTATTTTAGTTAACCGAACGGATAAAGTACTCGAATTTCTTTTATTGAAATTCCCACTTTTGCATCTAATGAGTAGATTTTCCCATTCCTACTCTTCTTAATGGTAGTTGCATCATGACAATTTTCTTCATTTGAGCAAACACTTATTTGCTTCAGTATTTGAGCATTTCATATGATACACATGCAATCGTTTGTCACGCATGTAGCTTCCCTTCTAATGATCGTTTTCATCGAAGTTACAAATATTATTTCGTTATATCCAATTATTTCCTTGTGACTCGGATATTCTGCATTACTGTAAGTATCAACTCCTTGATATTGAGTCAACAAAACCTTCTTAAAAGTTTCATTTCTTTGCAGTTATATACATGGTTTATCATTGCAACCATGCCAAAATCCCCTTGTCGATACATACGTTTATTGTCAGTTTAGTTTATTGTCAGTTTACGCTGAGACCAAGTTCAATTGCTTGAACTTGTCCATTTCGCATATTCAATTCAATACACCATATGATGTAATGAGAGCGTCATATTCAAATTCATTTTTGCAAGCGTTTCATTTGTTCCGAGTCGCAGTAGACTTGTTAGGTCTACGGCTCCATTAAATCGTTTGTTGGTTTCGACACCTTGTAGTGGTGTTTTCACTAAATTGAAGCTTGCACTAATCACGGTTATGCATTTCATACACGGATTTAATTGTTTATTTATTGACTTGCTCTAAATCCGTTTTCTTTTATCACGATTAAAGTAGTCTTAACACAATCGTGTGATAAGACGATGGTACATAAATTCATTTTATACCCAGTGTACCTCCTAACGGTTCTTTCATTATTGATCGAATGCCTTGCGGTACTTATTGCTTTTTCATCTTCGATCGGAAACAGTAGTTCTTTGGTGTTCTATATTCAATTGAAAAATCCTACGATGCCGTTTGAATCAAATTCTCAGGATTTCTTCGTTACGCTTTCATTTGATTTCAAACACGGTGAACTTGTTCGGTCACCACAATTATTGAATTATGTCATTACGACACCTTGTGGTGTCGTACAAACTTGTAGCTTGTGCTAATCATGGTCACCCGTTTCACACAAAACTACACATACTTTTGTTTGACTTGTCAATTAAACACTCTTAATGCAACTATGTATTAAGACAATGATACACCAGATTCGGTTGTATTTCATTCGGTGTATTCTTGCAATTCAATAATGTCAACACGCTAATTTCATTCACTTATTTGTTCGAAAGTTGGCAAATCATTTTCATTTCACTATTACATTTGAGCTTGCTGATATTGAGTTCATTTAGCGGATGCTATTATTTCTGAAAACTCATTAGCATATTGTGATCGATTGATTGGAATTCTATCGGTCAAAACTCCTCCTTTTGTTGAACCCCTGCTAACTAAGTTACACTAAATTATACATGTATATGTCTTGTATCCTTTGACGTCAAATTCTGAGGCACATACCTTTTGACCGTTGGGTTCTGATTGTTGTAATATATCCTTGGATTCACTTGCTTCGATTAAGATTCGGTTCCATAGTTATATACCTCAGTATTATTCATATCCATACACGCATAATGTAACCCTAAGGAGTTAAGGTAGTATTAATTTCGAGGACGAAATTTTCTTAACAGGGGGAGAATGTGACAACTGTCAAATTTGCATACATCCGTACAACTATTAAATAATGATTAGTGCTTAATGACTGTGCTAAATTTACAATTAATTACTTGAATTGCTTCTGATTATTACCATACACATACATGTGCATCATATATTTCTTAATGTCATGTCATTATTGCATGAGAACTTTATTGACTCAAATGATGCACGAAACACAGTTAGCACAGTTATCCGGCAAATCAGAAAAATGCTGACAAAGTTCAGTAGATAGACAGACATTGTATTGAGATACAGAATGAGCCAGAAACCAAGTATTACACTAGTATAGTGTGTAGGAAAGTAAGGATCACAAAACTGCCTTCCTAGTGATAGTTTAAGTGCCGGAAAGTGCCTAAAACTCACATAAACTGCAGAATTCAGCAAAATTCAGCATTTAAACAACTTAATATCATGCAGAAATATGGTTAAATGGTCCTGAATGCTTTCCTAAGTGTCGGGAATCAAAACTGTCATAAAAGGGTACATAAAGCACACTAAACTGCATAGTTTAGCACTTTAACGAATCAGTAGCCAACCGAATAGCAGGACACTACCCGAAACACCAAATTTTCACTAGAAGCACTGTTTTAACATTTCCAAGCTAGTTATGGTCCCCGAACATCATAACACACGATAAAAATATCTAGTAACCAAATCCCTGACTATATGCTTGAAATCTAAACATAACCTAACTAATTGGTTGGAACCTAGTCTACTACCCCCCCCCCCCCCCCACCTACGGCCCCAACATGTGGGTCCCACTCTTGATTTTCTTTGAATAAATTAATAGATTATGTTGCTTCTTTATGAACATAAAACCCATGGGATAAGAACATGATGGAGGTTATTTAAGTTAACCATTAGAACCATAACTTCATTTTCTTCAACATCACCAACACACCACTTTCTCTCTTCTCCTCCCTTCACCTCACGGCCGAGATCACCACCCCACACACCACCATCATTCGTTCAACATCATACAATTCCACATATACTCAAGGGTGTTAGAAGGTGCATAAGGAAGCTAGGAGCTTTCGGAAGTTCAAGGACCTTCACCGTTTGCTTTTATCCACTTGTTTTCTCCTCTTGATCATCCCTAGCCTTGAGCTAGTGGCAAGAACCTTGATCTCGCTATTTTATGTTAGGATCGGAGGCTCTCATGATTGTGTTTGTTTGTATAATTAGGACAAGTCAAACAGAAATGAACAGAAATTTAAGTGCAGCGGAAGTGAAAACAAACTTTGTAAACACAATCAAAGAGGAAAATGGTTTAGATAAACAAATGCTTTTCATCAGTCGAAAGATTACAAAGCAAATCAAAAGATTACAAGCATGCTTACAAACTAAACTCCCCCTCAGCCTGATACTTTAGTGGTTGGTTGCATACAAGATGAAAGGATTGGACTAGAGGAGAAGAACTCGCTCAGTCAATCAAATGTAACAGTACAGAGTACTGCTCCATTTATAGGCAAACCAAACCACTGAGGCATCTCAGCTGACGTCACCATGAAAGCGACGTCTAACAGCCTAACAACCTGTATCTACTGTTCTTATACAACCACTGCTAAACCTAACTACTGACTATACATAAAACAGATAACATACTAAACTACTGCTCTCTCTTTACATCAGTGCTTTCCTCAAGGTTGATCAGTCCTTGATTGGGCAGTGCTTTGTCATCAGTAGATTGTATCAGCAGTGCTTAGTTTTCAGCAGTCTTCTGTGCTTCATCAGTAGTTTTGAAGAACAGCAGCAGTTGTATCCGGGCAGTGGATATAAGACCATCAGCGGTTATAATCACTTTCAAGGGAGAAGACTTAGTGTAAACAGCTGCTTATTGTGAATCCACTGTTGTGAACCGGTTTTGGCTTTCATTATCTGTTCCTCTGGTAGGGTTCAATCCCAACAATCTCCCCCTGGAACAGATAATGCCAAAACCCTTCATTATTCTGGATTTTTATTTCTCATCAGTAGTTCCCTTGCTTGTCTTTTAAATTCTTCTTCAAATTCTTTGGAACTTAGATCATCCTCATCCCTGCATAGTGATAGTTCAAGGAGATCCTGCAAATCTTCAACACTAAGGCCTAGTGCTTCTTTCCTTGATATGTACTTCACTTCGCCATTGGATCTGACCAAGGTCAATACGTGGGTCTTTTGATCAGACATCCACTTTAGTACTTTTGAACCCAATGGGTTTCTTGGGAGAGATTTATTTACTGATGAGTTAGGAGATTTTGGCCTTGAGAAAAATTTCAAAGCAGTATCTTGAGTTTCAGACATTCTTTTAAGAGCCTCTTCTATGACTTGATTTGCTGCAGCTATGTCTTCTGCAACTTCTTTGTCAATTTGCTCTTGTTTCTCTTGTTGATCAAACTCACTGTCTGAGATATCTGCTGAAATGTTTGATGATGCAGGTTTGGTTAATACCTTTTTGAAAAGGTTTTGAAGGCTCACTGAACTATCTTCTTTTAGACCCATTTTCTTGATGGCTTCTGTGAAGTACTCAGCTTCCTTTTCTTTTTCTTCTTCACTGGTCAGCAGTTTTCCTTTTTCTTGGTTTTTCACAAAGTTAGGGTTATCTGCTGATGTGAGCAGTGCTTTAAGAGCATTCAGCTGTTGTTCTATCTTGTTGTAGTCTGGCCTTTTGGAAGTGCCTGGGACTGTTATCTTTCTTTTCTTCAGCCGTTCATAAGCCTCGTCGGTATACTGCCTTGTCCATTTTGCTATGGCTTTAGCAGTATCCACCTTAGCATCTATCAGTTCCTGTTTTTTCTTTTTGTATTCAGAAGTAAGATCAGCAATTAGCTTTTTGTACTTATTCCAATTTGGAGTTGTCTTCCTCTTACTTGGATTATTCTTAATCCTTTCAATCCTGTTTGCTTCATGCTTCAAGGCAATCAGTGGCCACTCTTCAAATTGGTTTTCTTCAGCTTGATAGAATTTTTCTTTCATTATAAATGAAAGATATTCTTTTCTCATTGCTTTTCATTGATCTGTCTTTTCTTTGATCAAATCTTGTACATAGTCTTCCATCAGCTTGACTTTTGTGAGCAGGAGTACCATTCTTTCTGCAATGGCTTCATCACCTTCATCTTTGCACTCAAGTTTAGCTCTAATCCTTGCTTGCCTTGCTTTCATTTTGAGATATTCATCCATGTTTTCTGGGACTATGAAACCAATGAGAGAAGGAAATCTTCTTTTTGAAGGATCTTCCTCAGTGTAAAATTGTCTCATCTCATTTTTCACAGCATCTAGTTCCAGTGGATATTTTGCGGCAACAGGATCATATATTTCATCAGTGGCTTGAGTTGTTTCTCTTTTTCGTTTGTGAAGCTTTACGAATGAAGAGGATTTTGGTTGTGATGTAGGAGTGATGAGAGCAGTGTGGGATGAATGACAAACAGTTGTTGAAACAACTGGTGTTTCAACTATTGTTGTCATTACAACTACTGATGTGTCAGTAGTTGTCTTCTGCTTTTGAGCAGGGGTTAAAGATGATGAAGTTGTTTTTATTGTAGGAGAGGCTGATGATGTCTTGGGTGGAACAGTGGTTGTAATTTGAGTGGTGGAAAGTGTCTGACTAACAGCAGTTGAAACAACTGGTGCTTCACCCACTGTTGTCATTTCAGCAAATGTTGTAACATCTGTTGTCTTCTGCTTTTTGTCAGCAGGTAATGGTGGTGATATGATTGTAGATGATGATGGTGGTAGGGCAGTTGTTTTGGTGGTGTGTGGTGAAGTTGTGTGTGTTGATGAGATGACAGCTGTTTGGCTAGTAGTTGTTTTTGTAACTACTGCTGTATCAGCTGTTTGGATGGAAGTTTGAGATTTTGTGGTTTGAGGTTTAGAGCCTTTGGGAGGTGGTTTAGATGTCTGTTTTTCTTGTTCTGGTTCAACATACAGACCATCTTCTATTCCCTTCTTCTTCACCTTGATTTTCTCCCCCTTTTTGGCATTATCTGGAAGGGGGTTATCCATGAAGAGGATAGTAGAGGGAACTTTTCCACCATGGGCAGTCTTTTGTATGCTGGCCTTTATAGCCTTGATGTCTGCTTGAGTATCTTTAAATCTTGACTCCACCATGTTTGTTAGCATTTTTACATGCATTTCATGCTGTTTATCAGCTGTTTGTTTTTTTTTTTTTCTAGCAAAGGTTGAAAAAGATTCCAGAGCTCATTTGCAGCAAGTGCTTGTGGTTGAGCAGGTGCTTGAGATGGAACAGCAGTGGATTGTGCTTTCTGAGCCTTTAACAGCTGCTGCACCATGTCTTTTATTTCAGCAACTGGATCTTCAAGTTTTTCAACTCTGCCCGTCAATTCCTGATATTTTGAATCATCACCCACGTTAGTGGGATCATCTGAATCCCCACCAGCAGTGGTTGTATCAATGTATGACTTAGGAACTGAGTCCCAAAAATCACCCATTGATGCCCCTTGTTCTTGGTACTGGGGACTTCTTTCTTCAGCACTTGATAATCCTTTGATGATACCAGTGGTTAAAACTAACTCACTGGTGGTTATCGAAGGTGCTATAGAAGAAATTGCCTTCAACTGAGTCTTACTAATGAAACTGTCCAACTGAAGATCTGTTGATCCATCAGTTGTAGTTGCTGCTCCACTTGAACTACCACCGAGAGTTACTTGTAACTCAGGGGGTGTAGCCTCCTCAATTATTGCTGGGATAGCAGGAGTAGTAGCATCAGACCCAGTCACTTGTGGGAGTATGCTCTCAGTGACAGGTGATAGAGAGGAACTGGTTTGTGTCTGAGCTATAGCAACTGCATGCAACAAGGGTATTATAGATTGTGGCATTATGATTGGTGAGGGTATGGGTGTTGAAAGAGACATGTCCTTGGGATCAGGACTGAGGAAGATGGATCCGATTGGGCCCAGAGCTTCATATTGTGGGGTCCCTGTGCTTACAACCTAACCCTTTTGTGAGGGTGCAGGAGGAGTTTGAGGTAAGGGTGGAGATCTCTCTACCAACTGCTGTGAGGAAGTAGCAGCAGTGGTTTGTTGTGACATTTGTGTTGTCACATGCAGTTGCTCTGGGATCTCATCTTCCAGAGTTGCCTTTTTCTTGGGTTTGGTGGGCTTTTTGTAAGATTTTCTTTTGGTCTTTTTGGTGATATCAGGTGTGGGTTTCAAAGCAGTGGTTGTGCTGCTCTGATCACCTGGAGCAGTGGGCTCAGCAGCAGATGTCTGAGGAGCAGTGGTGACTGCTGAAATCTGCTCAGACACCTCTGCTTTTGTTTTTATTGGTGCCATCATTCTGGAAAATGTTTCATTTGTTAAACCTTTTATTTGAAAATAGACATCCTGTTTGAGAAAGTTTTCATTCTCTTTTTCAACTTTTTGTTTAAAATAACAGCTCAGAAATCTTGGAAAAAGTAAAAATGATTTGCTATCAACATTTTTTACCAAGTCATTACAGATCTCCTGGGAATAGTTGTAATTTTCATTATTTAGGATAGCATAGCCCAGACATTGAATCTTCAATGGTATTTCATTAAACGATGTTGTTTTATTTGAAACACAACTTAAAAGTGTGTGAAATAAAAACCTAGGTGCAGAAGGGAAATAACCTTTTTGTAAGGTATCTACCTTTGATTGTTCTGCATACCCTCTTTTTAAGAAATCCTTTTTCAACTCGGTTTTATCAAAAGAAGGTTTACCTTTCTGATCGTCGAGTTTAAAGACTTCAGAGATTGATTGTGGAGTGATTTGAATCACTTTACCCTGTATCGAGGAGTTAATGGCTATGACTTTATCATCTTGTTTTTCAAGTGTCGCCTTTTTCCAAAACTCTCTCTGGGTTTGCAGATAAATTGGAGCGTCTGCGGTAAGCAAAGTTTTGTACTTTGATGTAGACAGAGTATCAATGATGGAATCGAAGGTGTGGTTATCGGTGGGTTTTGTAAGCAAACCCAGATAATTATGAGGGGATTTGTATGGTATTTCGATGGATTCTTCGGCCGTTTGAGCGACCTCTTTGGAAGATGGTGTTGATTTTGGTTTAGATTTTGAGTTTGATTTTGACCTCGTCATTTTGATGAAGAAGGACCGGAGAGTGATTTGGGAAGAAAAGTTGGAAACTGCTTTGAGAAGAGAACTTTGGAATTCAATTCGACAGTGTAAAACCCTGTTTGGGGGTTTTGATCAGGGTTTTATTTAGGGAAAAAGTGATCGCTGATGTGGCAGCGGTTATTATGATATGAAGGCTAAAAACTGACCATGTGTCAACAGATGATGAAGAGATGAATTATGGAGAACAGTTGTTTTGAAAACTACTGATGAAGCAAGTATCAGTGGTTACAACGGTCAAAATGAAGACAGTGGGTGATTTTTACTATCAGTAGATAGCATATCAGTGGTTGTAACACAGATTTTGAATATCAGTGCTTACAATGAAGATGGAAGAACAATGGTTGACTTTCAGCAGTGGACAATAATTTAGGACACAGGTTTTTTTTTTCCTCACAGTGGTTAGGGTAAGAATAGTGGCGATGGTCTGAAGGCTCATATTGTCAGCAACTTTTTAAAGGAATTTTCATTCAAGGTTTTGCCACATGTCATTTTCTCATTTCGAAGCTTTTACGAATTTCTGACAGTGGTTTAGTACCCCGGATGGTGAGAACTTTTTGCTAAGGCAACTCATTTTCGTTTAATATCCAAATTAAAACATGAGTGCCCCAGTGGTTTAAGCACTGTTTAGCAACCAACCTTTGATTAGTGTTTAAAACAAACCTGAGTATGACATGACTTTGACATATGTACCATTTCCTTTTGACCTATTTATGAGGATAATAACACCAACAAAAATAAGGTACTATATCCTGACATGAAATTGAAACTATTACCAACAAAAACAAGCAAAAGTTCAAAATATAATATTAAAAAAAAACGAATAATATATCCTGGTTATTTGAGAAAATCCTTTTTAAAAAAATATGGTTAAAGGCTTTTCTGAGAACAGTATCAAAAGGATCTGGTATATTTTCAATAAAATACGTAATCATATCATTCTCAAGTTTATGAAAATGGTCAGTGGTTTGACAGCAGTGGTAGGAAATTTTGAATACATTTTGACCACTGTTTGGTACCATTTTCTTGTCAGTTGATTGCAAACATGAGGACACATGGACACATGAGTTTTGAAGATCCTGTTATAGGTCTCGTTACCATGTGATGATTTTGAAGATTTGTCTATTCCTCTAGAAGTTCATTCACCGGAATTTACATTTTTACCTGAACCTTTTCCTGAACAGATGAATGCACATAGTTGCTTAGTGACCGTTTTTACCCTAAACTTTGACTCTTAAGTGTTTTATGTTTATACTCTTTTCTTTTGACTTCACAAAGTTTTGAGATAAACACACTTTTGAGTTTTTGTGAATTTTCTTCTTCCCTTTTTACCCTTCCCATTTATAAGTAATGAAATACTTATTGGGAGGTCTTTATTGAAGGAATACTCAATCCAGAATCATTTTGCAGTAATGCTTTAAGGGAATTGACCATATTTGTACAAATCTTTGACCAATCTCACATTACATATGATATGGACTATCCTGTTTTCTTAATGTATTTTAACAGAGTCGATTTATTCCTTTTGAGAATCTCAACCTGTTTTCAACACATAAGTTCTAATGACTAAAGCTTAATTTACCTCTTTTTACATTAGCAAAAACACTAATGTTTTTTATGAACATAGGTTTTTGTTAATCTGAGGTTCATACTTTAGCATCTAATAACGTGACATCACAAGTTTCATAACAACAGTTGAAATCAATTTTTGAAAGTATGAAATAATCCCATAGTTTAACAGATATGTTTTCAGATCTAAAAACCATGAGTGTCTTGTGCATGAAATCACTTGTTGTGTGAGATTTGTGTGTCATATGACATCTTGGTTGTTTTACAGAGTATTTGAATGGCAGTTTTAAACATTGTTATTACTCTGTTTTTCAACTAAATACAACCAACCTTAGTATCAATGAATTTTGAGCCGAACTGTTATGTCAAATTGATTGTTAGATCGAATTTGATTGTCCAGGCTCTGATACCAATTGTTAGGATCGGAGGCTCTCATGATTGTGTTTGTTTGTATAATTAGGACAAGTCAAACAGAAATGAACAGAAATTTAAGTGCAGCGGAAGTGAAAACAAACTTTGTAAACACAATCAAAGAGGAAAATGGTTTAGATAAACAAATGCTTTTCATCAATCGAAAGATTACAAAGCAAATCAAAAGATTACAAGCATGCTTACAAACTAAACTCCCCCTCAGCCTGATACTTTAGTGGTTGGTTGCATACAAGATGAAAGGATTGGACTAGAGGAGAAGAACTCGCTCAGTCAATCAAATGTAACAGTACAGAGTACTGCTCCATTTATAGGCAAACCAAACCACTGAGGCATCTCAGCTGACGTCACCATGAAAGCGACGTCTAACAGCCTAACAACCTGTATCTACTGTTCTTATACAACCACTGCTAAAGCTAACTACTGACTATACATAAAACAGATAACATACTAAACTACTGCTCTCTCTTTACATCAGTGCTTTCCTCAAGGTTGATCAGTCCTTGATTGGGCAGTGCTTTGTCATCAGTAGATTGTATCAGCAGTGCTTAGTTTTCAGCAGTCTTCTGTGCTTCATCAGTAGTTTTGAAGAACATCAGCAGTTGTATCCGGGCAGTGGATATAAGACCATCAGCTGTTATAATCACTTTCAAGGGAGAAGACTTAGTGTAAACAGCTGCTTATTGTGAATCCACTGTTGTGAACCGGTTTTGGCTTTCATTATCTGTTCCTCTGGTAGGGTTCAATCCCAACATTTTACATCTATTTCAAGTGGTTAAAAGATAATACATAATGTTAATCTTGAAGAACACTAAGCAATAAGAAGATGAAACATGAACATAAGCTTGAAATTATAAGAAACCTTAAAGAAATCATGTTGTTTAGTGTTGTGGTGATACTTGATGATTGATTTCTTATGAAAATGATGTAGATCATCATATGATCTTGCTAGATCATGATTAAAAACATAGTCTAGCAAGATGAGAGGATGAAAGTGTTAAAAATTAGCGGATCATCCTCACAAAAGTCATGAACTTGAATCAATAAACTGTTTTCTTGTAAAAGGATGATTTAAGAAAGATATAGATCTTGTAGATCTCATATTTCATGGATGATTTTTCAAGAAACCAAGATAAAAATACAAGTTTTACTAAATATTGGTTCTTACACAAATAAACCTTATTTTTGGTGGTTAATAAAGTGCAGAAGCATATGTGTAACAAGAAAAATCCATGAAGAAACATTTTTAGAAAATATAATCATAAGTTGTAAAGATCAATCTTCCTTAAAAATGAAGTTTTAAAAGAATCAATCACACTTTAGAAGGTAACAAGGCTCACTAAGAACACTAGTAAGTTGCTACAAATTTTTACAAATATTCAAGTTCATGAAGTATTGGATTATGCTTGTTTTTGGCAAGATTGGTAAGTAAAGGTTGTTTAATACTGATTGTGAATTGATTATGTTGATTTTTACAAAAGAAAATGATATGTTTGAAAGCATGGAAACCTCCATTTTTAGGGGAAACTATGGCAAAATTTTTCTAAAAATTTAACACTTAGAAAACTATTTCTAAACAAATAATTACAAGTGTGCTTTAAACCATGAATTTTTACATAAACTTTGCCATAATTTTTGTTACAAAAATTATAAATATTGGAGGTTGGTTTTTACAAATAAAAGTGACTAAATATGTATCTAGGAAATATATATTTAGAAGGCACCACGTGTGTGATTATTTGTATATTATGTGTATTAGTTATATTATTTTAGGATTTGAAATAATATAACTCATCCAAATACCAAGAAATTACAATCCAAAATCTTACCAAAATTCCAAGGAATAAATATACAAAGAATACCCAAAATACCGGTAAGACCGTACAAAGGAATATAACTCACAAAATATTTCGGAAATATTATTCATGTGTATATTTTGGTAACTCATATTTTGGACACTAAGAGAAGGACAATATGATTTTTACAATTATTACAAAGAAATATCATATTTTTGACAAGAAGAAAATATATTATTTTGGGTGAATGAAAATATGTATTTTCTTGGAAATATTAGAAGATATATTACTTTTGGAAGAAATTTAGATATTCTCAAACAAAAACGGAATATATTATTTTTGGGAGAAAAATAAGCATATATATATATATATATATATATATATTCCAAGTTAAACTTGAAAATATATTATTTGTGGAACTTATATGAAAATACGAATATTTTTGCCAAAGGAAAATTATAAATAATTTTCTAAGTAATATTCCTCGGAATATATATTTTGGAAATATATATTAAAGTATTTTTACTAGAAATATTATTCCGGAGAAGTTGATATAACTTTAAGTATAAGAATACTTAATAATTACAAGAAATACGTGTTTTCGTACGTATAAATACACGCCGGAATACGACCCCAATACATGGCAAAAACATACAAGAATAAGAATTCGAATACAAATACACCCATCCTTGGGAAGGAAATACATGTATAAATACTTGAAAAGTATCAAGTTGAAATATATATTGTTTTAACTATTATTCCAAAATTTTAATAAATATAATTTAAGTTAAAGTATTTATTATTTTAACAAATAATTATATAATTTGGAATAATGATGAAGACACTTGGAAACGTAACTCAAAGACACTAATTAACACTAAGTCAAGGCACGACCCGCCCGTCTAATAGACCATGGTACGTTGTAGGTAGTAGTGTACACCAGAGGAAACTTTGAGTTACAGGCGGATTCGAAGAACGCAAACCTGTGAGTTCATGTTCCCCATTCTCTTTTAACTGTTTTCAGTTTTATAACTTCGGGGGTGAAGTACATGTTACTAAATGTTTACAAATGATTACAAATGGTATGGTTAGGTAAGGAAAAATACTGTTAGATCATGTGAATGGGTAGGCGCACTCTTAAGACCATTAATCCTCGTAGTAGGACCGAGGGACATAAGTGATAGATCTATTTGGGTGTAGCGAGCCCCACCCATGCGTCCGCCGAGTGGACCATGTGGTGACTATGTCTTATTGCCGGAGACAAAATTTGCTAGGTTTGAGTCTTCCTGCACCATGTCACGTATATTAATGTATTAGCTACACATTAATTGATCTGTTTACTTAATGCTTCATACTAGTTTACAAAGTACATACATACATACTTACAAAATGTTTTCAAGGATGTTCGCGCACACATACAAAACACATGAACTCGCTCAACTTTTGTTGATGTTTTCAAACTACATGTATTTCAGGAAAGTGGGTATGGATCTGGCGGGCGTTCAAGATTTCAAGTTGTGTTTTTAATAAAAGATGTCATCCAGTACTGAAGGGTTTGAGTCATTTGATTTATTCGTGATAGAATACATGGTTCCAAAGCTCGCTTTTATTAGTGTATTTTGTGAAGTCCAGTATGGAACTTTAAGCTTTGGTTGTCATGAGATCTAAATTTGAAGTCTTAGTTTGATGTTAAACAATGACGGTTGTATTATTTTGAAAACGATATATGGATGAACATCTCGGTATTATCATATAGTTGTTTGTTATGGTTGAATGAAATGATATTAAGTAAGTCACACCAAATCACGCTTCCGCAAAAGTCAGGGTGTGACAGACGCAGCCCGAGAAACTGGTTGAGTTTTTTGGCTGCTTGCACTACGAAGCCTCTGGCGGATACTCCGAGGCTCTGGAATGGCGACATTAACCTCAACCACTAGATCAGGTTTGCGTTTCCAAGACAAGCGCGTAGCCAAATCCTCATCCTCGCTGCTGACGTCCTCCACCGGAGGGGAATGCTGGGAGTCCTCAGACCCCTTGGAGGAACCTTCCTTGGAAGAGGGAGTCCCTTTTACCACCCCAGCAGCAGAACCACCAACATCTGGACCGTTTCCTCTAAGAACACCACCCATGTCTTGGTTTACCACACCTTCAACCACGAATGATATCCCCTTACAATCGGCTTGCAGCAGGCTCCATAAACTCATCTCTGCACAAACAAACAAACAAACACAAGAGATGACTGGGCAACGAAAAACAAAGGTGTTAGATCCAGACATAATCAAGGTCCTCATTAAAGCAAAAAACACACATCTGTCTTCATGAAAGGCCTTAGGACGGACCGGATAGAAAAGGCTCAGACCTCCCATGGCAAGGATTCCTTCAGGAAAGTTAAAAGATCTGGTGGGATGCTCATATATTTTTCGCCACAGAACAGTCTCGGCCGCCGAAAGGGCAGGAACACTGTCATCAATGACTACAGCAGGGTCCCTCAGAGGAAGGGACTCGAGAATCATGGAGGGGGAGATAAAGATAAATTGGTTCTTTCATTCTTTCGGTTATATAGAGGTAGGCATGAAAGAATAGCAAGAAAGGGAAATACTATACTTCCTCTTTTAGAATGTGAACCAGTCCTCGTCAGACCGGGGTCGATAAAACCGACAGAACAACGGTAGCGAAGGTTCACCGGAGAAGGCATCACAAAAGAGCTCAAAGGGTACAATCCTCATGAAATCTAAAGGATGCAACTGGGAAAAGTGAATAGCATAGTATTTCAGAAGGGCCATCTTAAAGGGCAAAAGTGGGTACCGAACTCCACAGAAAGAAAAAGGCAAAGTGTAGACTACGATCCTCTCCGGCGAACAGACAGCCGGATCATTCGAACCAGGGAGACTCGGAGTAAACTCCGATGGGATCTTGTAAGCGGTAACGAAAGATTCCAAGTCCTCTTTGGTGAGGATGGAACGGATCATCGATCTTCCTTTTCTACTCATGATCGGAAAGAGGGAAGAGTAACCGGAGAAAAAATGATGAGAGAAAGAGAAGAAGATATAATGGCAACGTCGAAAACCATTCAGGGGTTTTAAAGGATTTCTCTGATCGAGGCGGTAACCGTCAAATCAAGACTTTAAACACAACCGTCGATCTTTAGCACGTGGGCACAGGTTGAAAGCCCTGGCCGTTGGATAAAGGGGTTTCTCGAGGCTGAGAGACGTTAGGTACAATCGTCATCATGGGGGGCCCCACTTCTATAGTTGAAGCGCCGCGATGATTCAGTCCAAGCCCAAACGTCCCGAACCAGTAGCACAGGACTAAAGGTGACTTGTCGACGAGGCCCACTTGGATTAAAGGTGCCTCATCTTGGGCCCATTTCGGTTGGGCTTCTCAAAAAGGCCCAAAGGTGTTTAATTAATCCTTATAAAGGAGAAAAAAAAAGTGCGGGAAAGAAAGGATGTCGCCTTCTTGGCAGAAGGCTTTTAATGCATGCTCTCATGAAACAGATCTCGCCGGAAAAAGTACGAGGAGAGAGCTGGCTTCATTAAATGACCAAGGCATCAAACCGTTGGGGATCAGACATGTGTCTGAGTCTCCCCAAGACCTTACAATACCGTTAGATGGCCTTGGGGATCCTGTCGGAGAGATAAGCTGCCTTTGTTATATAAGACGAACTCGAGATCACTTCAAGTAAGCATTCAATTCCGGTTTCATTGATTACATTCACACTACACATTTAATCCAAACATTCTTTGGATCACATTTGAGGCTCTTCGCCTAATGTTCACACCAAAGAGGATATTCTGGCGACCGCACACTCGTCGGAATAAGCTCCTTTTTCTCCGGCAAGCTTTCTTATTCTCACGCCGGAGTTTGGTCACAGATCCCCCCCTCCAGGGCCCTCCCTGGCGAGACTAACGGTATTCTTTTTTGTAAGAAGACAAGACCGATCTGTTACAACGTTGACGAGCCTCGTTGACCTCACATCGAAATTCATGGACTCGATACATACACTTTTTCTTTTGGCATTGTCGTTGTATTTAGAATCACGACAAGATGTAAACATATTTCATCTAGTGTCAACGTGTCCTCTAGTGCATGATTAAGTATGACTGAAAATTGGTAGGTTACTACAAGGTAAAATAAAAACTCACAATCTAACTTATAAAATCCCACATTGTTATTAATCATATCTGAACTTTATAAAGGAAATCAAGGCTTTATAAAAAAGTTTAAAATATGATAGAAATGTTCTTTAAGAAAGCATTTCAGTATTATAACTTAGTAGGAACTAGGAACTGGTAACTTGATTTATTAAGCAAATGACTTTTGTAGAAATGATTCCTTACATTTTAAGTAAAAGGGTCACCCTTCTCCTTTGTTGGTTAAATGAGAAACTTGGTTATTGAATTCCCTTAGTATTTTAATGTGTTGAAATTACTATTTTTCAACACTTTAACTCAACTCAAAAGTGTTAAAATATGAAAATAAGTTTTTGAATTTTTTAACACACTCATTAGCATGAAGCTAGACATGAAGAAAAACAAACATTACAAAAAAAAAAAAAAAAAAAAAGCATTGGGTTTTGCAATCATGACACCTATTGAATGGTTGTTAACTTGTTATTTGCAAACTGCAAAAACGAATAATTGATAATGCTATCGAAAATGTGTTCCCAAGACTCGTTAACCATAATTTTGGACCCAATTCTTTTTGTCACCCGATGCCTAAATTTTTTTCAGAGTTCTCGGGGACGGCTCTGGGATTTAGTCACATTTTGTGGTTCCTAGGTGTAGGAAATAGGTTCACCTTTTGTAAAATATAATTACAAAATATATCATAACGAGACTCTCGTTATTCGTAGAAAATATCATAGTACAATACCGGTTGCCATAACTAAATAAAGAATATAAATATAATTATATATACCAATCTTGATTCAAGGCACATCTCTGGTGGGTCCTTCACGCGAACTTGATAGCATTCTATACTCGAGTATTCATCATCTTGAGTCTTGAAAAATACTCCTTGACTGCAACAAAGAGCACACTTAAACGTTGACGATTTTGGTTGAGGCACGTGTTCAACACGCTTCCCTTAAAACAGATTCCGCGCCTCTACTAAAGATAACGCGTCTGTCTCACAGGGTACAACAGCCGAAGCAGTCTGTACTGCCGGAGATGGCTCACCGGCCCAAGGTTACATCCGGTAATTGTAGTGTTTGAACTCATGGGGTGGAAAACAAGTAGAGAGTACTCATCTCTCTAGTTGGTGTTCATCCTCCTTCTAATATTCTTCATGTATCAAGCAATACCCTATTCTTGTTGTTACAAAAGAAAGCACATAGCCTACTATTTGTACAAGACTAGTGAAAGGTTTCACTTAATTAGTCACTTAATTAGAGACTTAAAAACTCTAATAAAACTAATTAAATACACAAGAGTTACTCTTTTATTGCCACATGAATATTCTAATTAATATTTATAATTTCATTAAATTATAAATATATTTAATATCCATTCACCAAATTTCCAACAATCCCCCACATGAATGGAGATCGTTCAAAACACTTAAAATTTCCAATGTAACCTCGACAGTTGAGTTTTGCATACGATAGGTAGGTGTTACCCTTTGAACCTTCGCTCATGAAATGCACTTAGCCCACTAGCTCTGAGTAGATCTCGATGTCTTTGAACTCGTCTGCCGTTTGTGTAGACGACAATACACTTCACACAAGATTCTCCCTAGCCAGGTCATCTCCTCATAGTCGTGTCCAATAATGGTCGTGGAACACTTTCCTGGTTCTGCGAGAGCTCTAGGAATTGTGCCCTCAATTCCATTCGAAGCGACCCCACTTCTCTCTAACATAGGTGATTCTCCTTAGATCATTAAAAGCATTGTGGTTATCGTGATCTATCCAAATCATTTACCACATATTATGCTTAGCCTCACACTTGTCACTTTTAGGAATGGACTAGGAAGTTTATTAATCTTTATAATAAACTACCTTATTAAATGCGTAGGGTTATTCCCCCACAGTGACCTCGCTTATTCATACAATTAGGTTTTCCTATTGAACTCAATTCTTGGGATCTCTAGTCTACTGAGTTAAGTTTCCATCGTATGAACTTCATTTTTCAAGGGCTTCAGTCCCATTCCACAACTTGATCTCTAATAAACCCTCAGGTTATTAGATCCATAACATTAGCAAATAACTTTGCGTATTTGAGATAAGTTGTCATGATGTGTTCTTAACTCGTAAGTTAATTTTGCCTATTGTCAACTTCTAAGACTATAACCTCAGTGGCCATCTGAATCTGGTTATAACATATGTCTTCGTATATCATTTAAGGCAAACACATCTCCATTATGCACTATGACCTTTGTGTCCTCCACTTAGTCGTCTACTTGCAATGTTAGATTGGATTACAAAATCCTTATTGCCAAACTTTTATGATACAAATGCAAGACACCCCCACATTTAAGTGTTATAGGATATCATCCAGATGGGGTAATGAAAACCATTTCTACATACCCTTATAGGGTTGTTTCTAAATGGGCCCTCCCCCACATTTCTTGCCATTTGATCAACATTTTCGTAACTTCACTTATGATGACATTTATACACATATGATTGAACAAGATCAACCTCATTGTGTGAATTCAACTCATATTGCATCCAAAGCAACACATGCCATTGTCATAAGTTTGTCACCAACTTAGAATAATTCTAATTTAACATCTAGAATAAGCTTAGACAATGAGTTCTCCTCATTAGCTTTTCGAACAAACTCTTAAAAAGTTACGTGTGTTTTCCTTATAATGAATGAAAATTTTCCCTCAACTTTGTCTATACACAAATTCTTTTTGTGTTCATACACATTTGAATGTTTAGAGTTAATTAGTCTCTGTCAAGACCCATAATTAACCAAGTACTAGTCTAGCATGCTTTAGACTACAATACTTTAGCATGTGAACAGAAGATGCATCATTCTGATTCTTCACAGCCCTAAGGATATCATAATATCACTTTGCAACATTCATCCCTTGTTAAGACAAAATAATGAGACTTATTCATAATCCTAAAACATCAATATTTAGGAAGGTCTCACAAATTATTGTATATAGCATATAGCTAAATTTCATCATTCATTTAAGGAACATAACTTGATTACCTTTGATCTCCAACAATCTACCATTGACTCATAAGTACTTAAACATAAGTCTTAATCCAAGTCACGTGGTGAACATATTCATCACCAACAAGATGAATGTTTCTTGTCTACAATCACTATTATGTGTGAGATAGAGTCAACTAGACCGGCACTCAACAACATGGCATTCATAATTTTGCCATAAGTGATTTGCACATATCTATTGTTATTCATTAAGAGATACATATATTTAGGATGTTCTCCCAAATGAAGGTAAAATCTCCATATAGATCTAACAATAATCAAGTGGTAGACGCATCTACTTATAAATCTCGCAAGATTTATTAAAGGTATACAATAACATATAGTACTTTTACTTTCATATGTTAGAATTCACACTTGTGAATTTTTTAATGACTTCTAATGAAGTATGCGACATGAATGTCGTTAGTGTATTTCATCTCAATACACTTACTACGTTCTTTCATTACTCATTCATGATGTGGTTATACATTTTATGTTTCGTCTTTGACTTTTAGTCAACGTAACAACTCTCAAGTTGTTTATGTCCAAGTATTTTCATGTACTATCCGTTTAAAACCATATTCTTTTAAACAGTGTATAACCGACGTTATAATTATTTTCCACAAAAATAATGTATACGTCACAACCATTAGTGATTTATTTCTTTGTAAAAAATTGCATGTGTTATCTAAAGATATTAAACACAAAACAATAAAATACATTGGAAACTAAATCATAAGTGCCAATCACTTTTGAAATTTAAATGGAAACATAGACAATATGTAGACATCAAATAGCAAAGTGTTTGTATCTTCAACACTTTATAATCTGACCGAAATCTTCTCAACAATATTGTCTCATGGCATGTCTTGAGGTACTCCCTCAATAAGACTCCATGCACTTGTAAGTACAAGTTCCCATTTCATCTTTAAACTTTAAAACTTGGACAATTATGCTCAAAACAACACCAAGTTGTTACAAATACTACGTTTAAGTAGTAAACTTGAACAATTAAATTTGTTCACAACAACACCAAGTTGTTTTTCACCAAATAACATTTTCTAACACGCATGTTATAAAAAAAATGTTATAACAAGCACACTATAGAATCGAACGTTTACATAAAACGTTTTCCAAAGATATAGTTTATAAAATAAACCATTTCTCATCATCTTTAATGCACACATAGGCAATTAAATGTTTACATAAAACATTTCTGTTTATTATGAACAATCTCTAACCTCGTATTCGTGATACACATTTTCTAACACACGTGTTAGAAAATTTAAGTCATTTTATATACACAAAACATGACCAAATTAGAGCATTAAATGTCATCAATAAAACTCATCAAATGTCATCATTAAAACTCTACTCAAGAGTTTCACCATATGAAGAGTTAAAGAGTCTCAATAATTATAGACTTAAACTCTAATAAAAGTCATCAAATATCATCATTAAAACTCTACTCAAGAGTTTCACATATGAAGAGTTAAGAGTCTCAATAATTATATATTTAAACTCTAATAAAACTCATCAAATGTCACCATTAAAACTCTACTCAAGAGTTTCACATATGAAGAGTTAAGAGTCTCAATAATTATATATTTAAACTCTAATAAAACTCATCAAATGTCACCATTAAAACTCTACTCAAGAGTTTCACATACGAAGAGTTAAGAGTCTCAATAATTATATATTTAAACTCTAATAAAACTCATCAATTGTCACCATTAAAACTCTACTCAAGAGTTTCACATATGAAGAGTTAAGAGTCTCAATAATTATATATTTAAACTCTAATAAAACTCATCAAATATCACCATTAAAACTCTACTAAAAGTCTCACTTTATTAGAGATTTTATTAGAGAAATAAACTCTAATAAAAACTAATAAATTGACATGAAACTCTCCTTAAGAGTTTATCTTCCATATGAAGAGTCTAGTAAATGATTTTAATTTCATTAAATTCATATAAATACCACACCATCACTTTATGGTGATTTAATTCCTTGAAGCCAATCAAACATCAACTTCAATGTATGACATTTTATTTCTAAATCATACAAAGCATTAAAAACAATGCTACAACTAATTGCTTATATAAAATGTCAACATAAAACATTTCAAAGCATTTGTATTTTAACAATCATGTTAAAATGAAAGAAATTCTAACGCGCACGTTAGAAATATTAACATTTTCACAAAATGTTAATTCGACTTGCTAAAACCACATATATGGTTCAAATAAATAAGTCATTTCTAATACACACGTTAGAAACTGAACAATTAAAAAATTGATTCCAAACTAACGCGTTTCATGAACGTTTCTAACACACATGTTAGAAGACAAATGATTACAAAAATCATTATAAGACTTATTTGTTTATATCAATCCACGGGTGGATGAAGAGTCTACTTTAAATAGAGACTTAATTAGAGACATAGAACTCTAATCAAGTAACATAAAACTCTTATTTAAAGACATAAAAGACTCTACTTAAGAAAATTTAACGTTTACAAAAAACGTATGGTTTACACCAATAATTCCGGTCTAACACACATGTTAGAAAATTTAACGTTTACAAAAAACGTATGGTTTACACTAATAAACCCGATCTAACACAAAAGTTAGAAAAATTAACAATTCCCAAAATCGTTTCAAAAACCAAACGGTTGAACCAAAACTATTCGTTTTGTACCACGGTATAGGATTTAAGATTGTATCTCAATCTCAAGAAATCCAAACACAACAAGTTGTACCACATACATATTTCCCAAAAAATATTTATAAGATCATAACCTCTAAAAATATTTTTTATTCTATTATAAATCCTTTCGTAAACCCAAAATCCTTATAAATAAGGTTTTTAAGATTGTACCAACAATCTCACTAAATCTGTTTTAAGTTTGTAGGAAATAGGTTCACCTTTTGTAAAATATAATTACAAAATATATCATAACGAGACTCTCGTTATTCGTAGAAAATATCATAGTACAATACCGGTTGCCATAACTAAATAAAGAATATAAATATAATTATATATACCAATCTTGATTCAAGGCACATCTCTGGTGGGTCCTTCACGCGAACTTGATAGCATTCTAGACTCGAGTATTCATTATCTTGAGTCTTGAAAAATACTCATTGACTGCAACAAAGAGCACACTAAAACGTTGACGATTTTGGTTGAGGCACGTGTTCAACACGCTTCCCTTAAAACAGATTCCGCGCCTCTACTAAAGATAACGCGTCTGTCTCCCAGGGTACAACAGCCGAAGCAGTCTGTACTGCCGGAGATGGCTCACCGGCCCAAGGTTACATCCGGTAATTGTAGTGTTTGAACTCATGGGGTGGAAAACAAGTAGAGAGTACTCATCTCTCTAGTTGGTGTTCATCCTCCTTCTAATATTCTTCATGTATCAAGCAATACCCTATTCTTGTTGTTACAATAGAAAGCACATAGCCTACTATTTGTACAAGACTAGTGAAAGGTTTCACTTAATTAGTCACTTAATTAGAGACTTAAAAACTCTAATAAAACTAATTAAATACACAAGAGTTACTCTTTTATTGCCACATGAATATTCTAATTAATATTTATAATTTCATTAAATTATAAATATATTTAATATCCATTCACCAAATTTCCAACACTAGGAACCCAGTCAATTTGGAAAAAAATAGTAAGAATTAGTGAAAACCTTGTACGATTTGAAAAAAAAAATAATGATAATCTATCAAAAGCAACCTGTTAAAAAAATCTGGATCCACCAAGCTAGCCATTATCCTTACTATCTTAGTTCAGAGTGAAGCTAAGAAAATCTCTCACTCGGGAAAACCTATTTGTATACCGTGATCACTATCATTTATCTATATGGTTATAATGTCATTATCATATATTTATCCTTATCATATATTTGTAAGTTGATGCAACACAAAATTTATTAAACTGTAAATAAGTTGTATAAAATTAGAAATAACCAATTCACCCAATCTAATCTAATATATATTATAATCAAATTGCAATACCTTTTTGTATAGTTTAAGCATGGTATTTTTTATTGTTTAACCAATAATTAAATTCCAATCTTAGTTTAGACACCCATATGTTAACTTTAATTTTTGAAGAAAGTATTTTAACATATGATTATCATTATATTATAGTATATATATTATGTAAATATCAAAACAATTATATTGGATTATCGTTAAAATAGATTAGAATATGAGACAGTAGGCAAAGTGTGGTAAAAAGATTGGACAATGATTGAGGTAATCTAGCTGGAAAAACCCCTGCTTGAGGATGAAACCCATCATGCATTTCATTTAAGAATCTAAAAGACAATAAAAGGGATTCCTATTATCCACTCAGTTTTATCTATATATCTTTGGTCATTATAATTACAATGAGGGGGTGTGAAAGGGTTTAATAAAGCACTCAATACCGTCCGTTTAAGCATTATAGGGGCATAAAGAGGGAGATATATTTAGAATAATGTTCAAAGAAGAGAAAAAAAAAATGGAAAGTAATGAATGAAATGTGCATTAATGAGCATTAACCGTTGCATATGTTGTTGAACGGCCATTATAAAGCTGATGTGGCAAAAAATACCCCTAAAAAGGGCATTAACTATTACTCATCATCTTAAAGTGTATTTTTAATTTTTAATGTAATTCCCAAATATTTAATGAATTTTATGTGAGTTGTACTATATTTATTTTATTTTATATATCTAATAAATTAGTAACTATATATATGTAGCACGTGTCACAATTTTGTGAAATAAATGTTTTTGCTAATTTCACCTATTCCTATTATGTCTCTTATTTTTGTAAGTATATTTTATTTCAAAATATTAGTTTATACTTAATGAATTACATAGGGGAAGAATCATTAAAATGGATTTTGTCTAAGTAGCTTAAAAAGTATTATGATGCTGACATGTAATACTCTTTATAAGTAGGAAGGATGAGCATTTTGGTACTAAAACATTTTAGTCTTTATAAGGAGGAGTATAAAAATGACATGTGACACGTCTTTTGTTTTCTAAAAAACACAACTAAAAATCCAGTACAAAAAAAATCTAGCACAAAAAATCGAGTACAACAAAATTTAGCACAAAAAAATAGCATAAAAAATAGCAAAAAAATCTAGTACAAAAAATATAGCACAAAAAATTCAGGAAAAAAAATTAAGACAAAAATTCAGCACAAAAAACGCACAAAAAAATGTTATATAACATATTTTTGTAGGTTTTTTTAGTTGTCATAGTTTATATAGCAATATAGTACTCAAAATAAAGATAAAAAGACGCTCGATTTTATGGTAAATTTTTTATGAAAAAATAATGTCGTATAAAAAAGTTAGGAAAAATTACAAGTTTTGTCCTTTATCTTAATACCCCTTATCAGACGGTGTCTTTTTTAACGAATTTTGACAAGTTTTATCCTTTACAATGAATTTTGTTGCACGTTTTGTCCTTTAGGCTTAACACAGTTAGATTTTTTTGTTAAATCTTGTCACCCAAGGGTATTTTTAGTCTTTTTACCTATTTATTTAATATTATTTAAAAGAATAAAACAAAATATTTTAGGGTTGACTCTTGAAATAAACGGGTAAAAGACTAAAATACCCTTGGTGACAAGATTTAATAAGAAAATCTAACTGGGTTAAGCCTAAAGTACAAAACGTGCAACAAAATTCCCTGTAAAGGGCAAAACTTGTCAAAATTCGTTAAAAATGACACCGTCTGATAAGTGGTATTAAAATAAATGACAAAACTTGTAATTTTTCCAAAAAGTTATAAACGTATAAAAAATATGGGTGGATTATGCATGTGACTTGCATATGGAAAGAGAAAGTCAATAAATAGGATTTTTCCAAGATACCATTACACTCCACTTTTTTCTTACATTTTCATTTTAACCAATGATTTGAAAAATGAATGGTTAAAATTACTTCACATCCTACTTAGGCAAAATAATTTTTTTATTTAATCTTACCCCGGATTATCATTACCGACTATTTTATATTTTGATTATTCAATCTATATAATACACAAGTCTCTAATTTAGTATCTTTATATAATGATGCATAACTTGAGCTAATTTAAAGAGTACAAAAAAGGTTTGATAATTGTGTTCTTTCATTAGATTTCATGATAGGTGCTTGATCATGTACAAGAGAGAATCATGTGCGAAGCATACAGGGAGTGACAAGTCTCATTGTCAGGAAGTGAATTTTAGTTTTTTTCTCAGTGAATTTGTTTTCCTCTTAATTTTCAAACCTCTATAACTTTCTTATACGTTAATATTTTAAATAAAAAAATTACATTGTATTAACAAACATTTTATTCTTTTTAACCCGAACAGCCTGTTGTTATAGTTTTCTTAAAAAAATTACAGGATTTTGAATACCTCTTACATGTTTTGTTTTTACGTAATTACGTAATCACTTAATGGGGTAACACATAAAATACTATAATGAAATCACGTAATGGGTATTTAAAATCACGTATTCACTTATTGGGCATTCAAAATCACGTAATGGATATTCAAAATCCTATATTTTTTTAAGAAAATTGTAGCAATAGGCTGCTCGAATTAAAGAGAATGAAATGCTCGTTAATACGGTGTAATTTTTATAAAAAAAATATTAACGTAGGAAAAAGTTATAGTCGTTTGAAAATTAAGAATGAAGTGGGTTTATAAGTCAATAATATTTGATTTATAATATTTGAGTTTTCTGTTTTGCCATTTGCATCACTTATTTTCCTTGTCTTTAGTTATGTGAATTCTAAATTTAAGCCTCACTTAATCTCAATCTTTGATCAACTCTTTTCCTACACTTTGTACACTTCATTTCTTTTGTACAATAACATTTCTCTTCATGATTTCGGGATCACTTAATTTAAATCATTGATCAACTCCTTTCCTAGACTTTGTTTTTTTTTTTCTCTTCATGATAATCTATCATAGCCTTTTAATATTGGCACCGAGTTATAAATAATTTAAATTTCTCAAAAAAATATTATTACTTGTACAAAATCAATATAATATCTTTATGTTTTTATTATTTAAGAATCTAGTAAAAAAATAGACTACAATTATTAATTTATTCACTCTCACAGAATCAACATTTCATATAGAAGGTAGCTCGGACTATTGATGTCGATGTATTTCCATTTTAGTTAATTAATGCTGCCTTTAACAAAAAAATAGAATAAAATAAAATAAACATTTAGATGAATGACAAAGTCATATCATTAATGAATGTAACATTTCTTTACACAAAAATAAGTTGGTCCCCTGCGTAGTGATGCAAAAGTTACTTTTATGAAAGAAAATGAATTGGCCAATGAAAGCACAAGTAAATCTAAAGTACATTGTATAAAAATATCAATTATTAAAGAAAACTTGGTTTTATAAGTGGATGGAAGATAAAAATAATATGTATGTATGTGTCCCACAGAATCGTAAAAACAAGGATAGCAAAGTCACATTAGGTATGCACCTTTATATGAGTAGGAAAGGTTCAATTACATACACAGCCAGAAAATTCGAAAACTACTTCTTAATAAACGAAAGAGGGCTTTTAACAAAGGAGAGACAAAATTAGAAAAAGATATATAAAATTTCAAACATTTCTATCTTCTTCGTATACTATTATTTAAAAAAAAATTGCATCATAAGATAAAAAAAAAATTACCTTTCATTCGAGCATATTTTTTTTACACAAACGAAATATTTAACGTGTCGTTCTTTTTCAATGCTACTATTATAGTATTGCACATATACAATACTACTTAGCCTTTGTGTTTAGTTTAAATTTTAGGGTTAGGTTTTTTGAGGGTTTAGGTTTCGAGTTTAGTTTTTAGGATTTTGGGGGCGGAGGTGGGGGGGTTTAGACTTTTGGGGGTGGGATGGGGTGGGGAGGTTGGTCGGTTTAGGTTTTTCGTAATGTTACACATGTGTAATACTAATTTTTTATTGTTTTAAAAAAAATATATTTCTTTTTTATTTTAAAAATGCTAGATTTATTGACAAAAACTATTTAAAAAAAATATTGGTGTGTTTTATAAGAATTTTTAGGAGTTTTCGAGTTATCACAATAAAAAGAGTTTTCGCTTGAACCCTTCTCTATACGGGTAAAAAAATTATATATATTATATATATAGATGGGTACTAAAGATAGACACAATATCTTATGGTTTTATAAAAAAACAATGAAGTACATAAAAGTTATTTACGTTTATAAAAATGATAGAACCGGATAAAATTCAACAATATCAATTCACACTTCCCTCAAATCATGAATAATCATTGTTTGTTACATATACCTATGGTCGCAAAAGTCGCTAGGCACTCCCTAATCATATATGTGTATTTGAGAAGTACTCGGCATAGACTAAGAGTACCCGGGGTTGGCCTAGACAAGGAGTACTCGTGCCTCAGCAGCCTATCTTGTAGCTAGTACTTGGGGAGTACTCGGTTTTCGAGACCTTGTTTTTCAACCATGCATATCCGGTATCCCACTAGATTTAACTTGGTCAATGGTCAGATTTCTTCTCGTGGTTGCTATACATATATATATATATATATATATATATATATATATATATATATATATGGTCATGTGAGAGCAACTTTAAATGTATAATTATTAAATATATTACAATTATATATATATATATATAAAGCATTTCCTTAAGGACTTTTTAAAATTTAAGAGATACAAGTAAAAATGCTTAGGATACAACACACAATGCATGTATTAATTATATTTGAGGGGTAAATTTGTCTTTTTTCCACAAGGACTTCTTAAAAATTAAATGAATTTTTACATATTTCCCCTTCCTAAGAGGCCTTATTACATATTTACCCAACCATTTAATTTAATTACATATTTCCCCTTTTCATAAGAAATTACCCAATTACCATTTTTTAACTCCTATCAAGATAAACAAGTGTTACAATTCTCCTGGATCTTCATCTTCTGCAATATTGCTGCAAACATCACAGTGCCTTACACCTTCGCAAATATCACGACCTGTTTGCTACAAACAGATAAGTAGATTTCGACGGCACGATGTGTAATTGAAATATGTCTTATGTTTGTTGTGTATTAATTAAATATCTGTTAACAATGACCAGGCTCGAGCTCGAGCTCGTTTAACATATGAAAGCTCGAGCTCGAGCTCGGCTCGATTCGAGCTTTATTTCTGAAGCTCGAGCTCGGCTCGAAGGTAATTTTTCAAGCTCGAGCTCGGCTCGGGCTCGACTCGTTTAGTATTTTTTAATTAATTTATATTAATTATAATTATTATTATACATATAATTTAGTTCTTTTTTTATATTTATATAAATGGAAATTATTATTATATAAATATATGTTTAATATATTAATAAAAAATATATAAATTGAAAGCTCGATTAGGCTCGCGAGCCGGCTCGATAAGCTAAGCTCGGGCTCGGGCTCGTTTATTAAACGAGCTTGTTTTTAGGCTCGGGCTCGAGCTCGAGCTCGTTTAAGCTCGGCTCGTTCGAGCTTTTTTTCGAGCCGAGCTCGAGTAGCTCGCGAGTAGCTCGGGTCGTTTGCACCCCTAGTTGAAATGTAGATCCAAACATAATAACATTGTTTGGAGAGATTGGCGTAGCTATCCATTGTATATGTTGTATTTGGTTGATGGCACGGTTCTGAGTTTTTTGTTAGGCCGGCCGGTTTTAATGAAATTGTCCTTTCAAAAAAAAATTATGTTTGTGGGGTAAATTTGTCTTTATACACCATGATAAGTTAATGAATCGTTACCCAATTTAATGAACATAAATCACTAGGTTTAACAATTAAGACAATAAGTCTTTCTACATGCAAAAATTAATTAAATGAAAACTTAATACGTAAATTTAATATGAAAATTAATTAAATAATATGCTTTTGAATGCTTTGGTTCGTTAACCAATTACCACCTTTTCATTGTTATCATTAGGATTAGGATTTATGACATCTCAAGACTCAAAATATGAAAGGAACTGATATGTCTAATAACCGATCAGATTTATGTTAATTATATGAAAATTAAACATCGTTATGTTAACATTGAATAGCCATGATGAGCAACTCTTAAGTATATATATCACATCTCAATTTCATGACTCCCCCATTGCCACAAGTTGCTGGGTTAACAAGTCGTAGTTACAGAAATTACCACCACTGTTGCCCGAGATACTAGAAGTCGGTGTCATATACCACTTTCCCGACCGGTCCTAAAATGTGTAATTGGGCTTTTGTCGGCCCCGCTTTTGGTTAGCCGATTTACACTTTGAGGACCGAGACCGAGTAGTAACAGCAGAATAGACCACTTTCCCGACCGGCCCTAAAATGTGTAGTTGGGCTTTTTTCGGCCCTGCTTTCGGTTAGCTGATTTACACTTTGAGGACTGAGACCGAGTAGTAACAGCAGAATATCTTGAGTTGTAAATGAACTTCTACTCATCTTTTAATTCGTTATACGTCTGCATCTTCTGATATTATGATGGAGTATAACCTTCATCTCTTTAGATAAACTATATTATAGAAAAAAAATGTATTAAAAAGAAGGAAGACACAAGTGATATTACTTTAACTACTTTTTATATTTCTATAATAGATTTCTTATCACAGTTTTTCTATCATTACACAGGTGAAAATTTCCTTTGTGCATGTAAGTTTTTTTATAAGTCGATTCCGAGTTCAAGTCAATTTTGATTATCTCATAACTATTTACATAGTAAGTAAATATACCATTGGACGAATTTATTATTTCTGAATTAGCCAAAATAATTAGTTTGGATAAAGGGGCTGAACTACCATAAACAGGAGATGAAACCTGTTCAATTAGTAGGTCTAAGATAAGAGTAATTTTTTTTTACAACTAGTTACGTTAGAATGTCATGTTTTGTAACTAACTTGGTTTTGTTATGGCTATGCCTCAAAACTGAACTCAAACTTAACAGAAGCGCCCAATGCACACCACTAAAATCACTAACCTAAGTGTTGTGTTCCCGCCGCATTGTGCACACCTTTAAAATCACCAACTGAACTGTTGCGGTCGTGTGAATAGTGTTTTAATTTTTTTTAGTCTTTTTGATTTGTTTATACTTTTATCCTCAACTTTTAGAATTAACATTTACAACCCATTAACTTTAAAAAACACTTTGTATCGAGTTTTACGTGTTTTTTATGTACGTGTCAGCATAAATTCAAGTTGATTTACGTTTTGACGTAAATTTTTCCCGAAAATGAGTTGGGTCAAATATTATTTGTTCGTAAGCTTATTATTATGTACGTTTTCGGTTGGTCTACGTTTTAACATAAATTTTATTTTTTTCCCAGTAATGAGTCGGGTCAAATACAATACGTTTTGTGTTTATTCTTATGTACGTTTTCAGTTGGTCTACGTTTTGAAGTAAATTTGTTCAGAAACCAGTCGGGTCAAATATTATACGTTTGCACTAGACGGTATAAATTTGAGGTACTTTACATTTCAACGTCGCGGCAACACGTGGGGCAACTTACTAGTTATATATATAATTGAAGAAATTGTTAGTTATAGTGAAAGTTATACTCACATACAGGGGACTCACAAACACCATCATATCTAGCCATATGAAATATGATGTCATCTCCTAAATTCATACGTATTTTGCGTGAAAAATCAAAATTAATATTGTTGTAATTTTCATGACTTCTATATTTATTTGAAATACACGTTTGAGCAAATTATTAACCCCATTTCAATAAATGCCAAGAAAGTTCTTAATTAAATTTTTTTTTGAGAATACATCCTTATCTTATAATTAAAATTAAATAAAAAAGAATAATAAATAGAATTAATTATATTATGTCATATAAGTTTAGTTTTTGCATCGTGTGTGTATATTTACAAAAAGTCTATAATTAATTGAAAAGTTCCACTTAAAAAACTTCATGAGATCCAACGATGATTAATAAATACAAAATTGCAGTAAGATGTGGGTTCAACCTCATCAACACACCATGAGATCCGACTACAATTGATTTCTCAAACAACTTTGGAAGTATCTAAAGGGTTGGAAATTTAATCACTCATTGTTTTCTCTTCAAAAGCAATTGCGAAAAAAATCAATACGCTTAAATCACATTTTAAAAAACCAACCCCGCAACGTGGGGAATCAGTTCTTGTTGTTATATAAGCGACAACATTGTTGCGTGTCAACATTTACCGTGCATATTCATTTACATTTGATGATAATACATAAGCATACAAACATATGTTACACATTTGATGATAATACATAAACATATAAACATATGTTACACGAAAAAAACATCTTGTATTAATAAATTATTACCCATGTATCTGTTTATATCATATTAAACTTAAGTTTTTTTTTGAACAACAAAGACGGATCTATTATTCCACCAAACTGTCACGTAGCAAGGCATTATATAGACAAATATTACATCAGGTCCATACGTCCAGAGCCATTTTCGACATACAATTACAATAGAAGAAGTGACTATTCATCTAGAAACGAAAACGTTCTCCACTCATTCCAACTTTCACCTTGAAACTTTGATATTTTTTTAATACATTCAAGCGCTATTCTCTACTCATTCCGGCATTTTTCTAAGTGTTGTATGTTACGTAGACTCCTATTCTCAATATAGATGATTCTGTAACAATAGAGTGTGAGCAGTGTAAGCCTTGGCTTCCAATCTATCTCAACCACCTCACTTGAACGTGCAAACGAACACCCAAACAATCTCCTAGACCTAAAATAAGTTAACCCTGTCCAACCTCCAACACTTGGTTCACACCTTCCATGTTGAGACATCACACCCGGGTTGTTCTTGTTCGGTTGTTTGGTAATTTAAATTCTGTCATTTACATTTTGTTATTCATGACCAACCGGTTTGTTAACTTAGTTAACAAACTTGTGCTTTGGTGAACTATAATGAGGTTCTCACCTCCATACATGACTTCTGTGATCTATATGACTATAGGATTGTTATTATACTATATAATATAACTAAATAACACAACTGGACTCACTAACATAGCCGATCAATGGTTGAAACGTTCGAAACAAAGTTCGGTTCGCACCAAACAGATCCCATTCGCACGAAGGGTAACCCCTTTCGCACGAATGGTGCCCACTCGTGCGAACTGTCCAGTCACCTGAACAGTTTGTGTTACTTCGGTTTCTGTTTATTTCGTTTCCTCGTTCCTTGTTACTGATTCTGACGGGCAAATCAGGCCCCATAAAACCACAGAAACTCAGTGTCGTGACAAGTGCCTGGACAGAATATACTTTCTGTTTTAATCATACTTTCATACTATATACTTACATACTTTAAATTCCAAATCCAAATCCTCCGTTCAAACTCCAACAAACTCACACCTTTGTTTACCCGCCTGTAGGGTAACCTCGGTGTTCCAAGCGCTCTCGTCAACAAATCATCTACTTGCAGATTTAACTAACGAAGATTAGCAAAACCATGAGTATACTCGAACGCCCTTTTTTCCATTTTACACTTTGGGTGCAATATGTTTACCTATTAACCTACACAGTTACACTTAGTCTTTATTCAAACGCACAAACAATCCAAACATGCATGCTAATACGTTATACTTGATTCGTTTTTTTTTGTGGGACATTCTTATGTGATAAACTTATCATTAACTTTGTACGAGCCTCCCCTTGACATGTATAGCGCTATAGGAGTAACGCACCGCCCGTAGTCTTGTGGTCATGTTAAGTCTTTAATACATGCGGTAATCAGAGGGTTGACTTGAATACTCGCATGCAAGTTTGACGTTAATCTTGATAACTAAGTTTGCCATGTGGATTCATTTATATCATTTTATACTTATGTTACGTATTAATCTTGTATACTCGCCAATACATTTTTGAATTGAACCATATCTTAAAACATATTGTAGGTTGATGGCATTGATGCTCATGGAATCTAGTAGGAAATGCTTAGATACACACCAAGATTCTTGTAACGCCTTGCTTTTTCGTACATTCCTCATTTAGAAAGCAAGGCGGAAATGCTTAGATACACACCAAGATTCTTGTAACGCCTTGCTTTTTGTAACACCAAGTTTGCCATGTGGATTCATTTAAATCATTTTATACTTATGTTACGTATTAATCTTGTATACTCGCCAATACATTTTTGTATTGAACCATATCTTAAAACATATTGTAGGTTGATGGCATTGATGCGCATGGAATCTAGTAGGAAATGCTTAGATACACACCAAGATTCTTGTAATGCCTTGCTTTTTCGTACATTCCTCATTTAGAAAGCTCATATTGTACATTCTATTCTTGGAAATCTTGTAATCTAGCTTTTTCATCCTTTCGTCGTATTTTGTAAAATCCGAGACTTTGAACATAATAAAATTCGTATTTCCGTACATTCATGTTATACACATTTCATGCGTTCACACGTTCAAATTTATTTGAACATGTGTTACTTTATTCAAAATTCATGCAAAACACGTCAAACGTACAAACACGTGATTTATATACTCAATTTATGCTAATACGACACTTATTCTGAACAAACATACTAGTTTATACTTGTTCTATATTTGGTTTATGATTAAATTACATAACATACCCTTGATTATAATCCTTTATGCTTAAAACACCTTGAAAACAACTAAAAACATTGAATAATGAAAGTATAAGCGTGATCTATCATCATTTGAACAAATCGTGGATATACCCAAGTCTTGCTCTTTGAAGTCATATTTTCTACCAAGTAATGAAACACAATCTTTGAAAAGTTATACTTCTTGTTTAACACGAGAGCTGTCACCATGTTCATTTGATAGTCTCTCATCACATCGTAACCTCCTTTCCTGTGACTGAGTGCATGCAATAATGAATGTATAACAAACTTGTAAGACTTTGGAAAACACGCTTTCAAGTAGTTGGCTTTGTTTAGTGGACCATTGTAACCCATCCGCAACATGCATCCTTTTACTATCCTCTCTAGGAACTTTGTTGGAGAGTTTTCATCATCAGGAAAATTCAACACTTCACGGACAAGTGCCTCTGAGATGATAATTGGTTTTTCTACACCATTCAGTTCAACAATTGAATTGATCACTTTGCTTTCTTTGTCATACGTGGCATTCTCCCAAAAATGCTCAATATGTGATCTGAAAACCAAATGTTGATTCGTCAAAGCTTTCTGAATCGGTAACCTTTCCATAAACTCCAGAATACTTGTGAATTCTGCCATCTTTGGAATCTTCTTATCATATACACAACAGATATTGTGCAATGGATCAAACTGAACATTTGATGCCTGAAAAACAACAACAAACAAGGAAATTACACTTAGAATAATTTTTCATCAAAACACTACATTCAAACGAAATACCCTCATACGAAATCACATTTCATGCGGAATGACAGTTTAAAGCGAAATCACAATTTGAAACGAAATCACAGTTTGAAACGAAATCACAGTTTGAAACGAAATATCCATTTCAAACGGAATATCATGTTGAAGCGGAATAGCCATTTGAAACGAAATACCATGTTGAAACGGAATACTTATTTCGTATGAAATAGGTTATAATTTCGTTTGAAATCAATTCTTATTTCGTTTGAAACTGACAATATCAACACAATGATATTTCATGATCTGATGATGAAATTAATTCTCTGGGTTTGTTGTTTAGTGAATTCCGAGCACAAGGATCTGTTTGATTTTCAATTTTGACCACAAAATCGATCTAGATCTACATTCTAAGTTTTAGATCTACTGAATACAAACGAAAACATGTTATACAGATCAAATTGAAGCCCTAAGCAAGATCTATATCATATTCCGAGTTCATTAATGTGTTAAACGATCATTTTTACACACAGATAAACCCTAGATCTAAGTTCGATGTCCTGTTCATCATCGTTCAAACGAAAACAGTTCAGATCTGGGTTAAATCAACAAGTTTTCTCACCTTTCCCATGATTATAGTTGAGTAAACCAACTAAAATCAGATTACGAGCAACAAATTGGGCAAAATAACTGCTAGAAAACGAAGTTATGGAGATTTCGTATGAAATCGCCTTGACTGGGGTTTTGAAACGAAATAAGAAAACTGAACTGTTTAAGCGAAATACCCTGCTATTTATAGACTACCTTATTTCGTGTGAAATTGGCATTAAGGTCTTCTCAAACGAAATCACCGGTTCAAGCGAAATCAACATGTTCAAGCGAAATCAAGGTTTCAAGCGGAAAGACTATTTCGTGCGAAATAGTTATTTCGTTTGAAATGATAATTTTTCAAAATTTTTCAATCTATTTAACTTTTTGATATTTTACCGTCACACCCAGTTTACCAAGTCCAAGTTAATGACCTTGGTCAACTGTTTAGCCTGCCAAGTCCAAGTTAATGACCTTGGCTGACCAGTTTATGAAGTTTGCTGACTTTTGAAACAGATTTAAGTTTAAATTAATGAACTTTTGAACTTTTTCAAGCAATTTTCAACACTTTTTCACATTTATCTGCTTATCCAACCCTCATGATCCAGACTTGTTCAGCACATTGAGACTTTGATCATCAGATCTCCAACGTCCGTTGTCGAAAATAAGATGAAAAATAAATCTTTTTGGATTTTATAAAATGCTAAACAAACAGACAATCTTTTTGGATTTTTGATAAGCAACAAACTGTACATACAATATTTTTGGTGAGCGTGTTAGGGGATCATATCAGCTGCTGACAAGCTACAAGCACCGTTAAGTTTTGATTTCATACACAATATTAAACAATTCACAGTGATTGCCGGTATACTGATCCTCTTAAATTTTCACACAAATTTCAATATGTTCAGGATACGATTTTAGTGTTTTAAGGCTTAACTATTACGCGTGTACCACCTCAGAATATACTCCCGTATCCAGATCCCAATATTCAGTCTTACAGGTGAGTATACCTAGATGATATCTGTAAGGGGTGAAATGCGAGGGCCATGAGAGCTCAGGCTATTGCTTCCGCAAAATCAGAGAGATGATGGCTTCGACTTTAAGTGGGTCCCCTTTGGGAATCTTCTTTTACAACAGCACATGATTAACATTTTTCAATGTTTCATCATTTTTTATGCTGAGGGGAGGCTTATATTTCAAGCAGCGTAAAGTATTCTCTGGGGACTAGGCCATTGCTTCCGCAAAATCAGAAGTCCCGGGATAATACCCCAGATATCACTAAGTATAAAGACCTAGTATCTCAGAAAGAGGGATCTTTCAAACAAGATTTCGGGGGTTACCCATATATCCGAGAGATGTTCCCCACGTAAAAGCAAGAAATTTAGGTTTATATCCCGAACAAACCTACTAAATGTGTAAAAACCTATCGGCATATCATCTGCAAGACTGCTTAACACATTTAAACTTTACATTTCTTTAGCGTACTGCAACTGTCTAGCTGATGTACTATCATTTCCCCTTTTTACACAAACTCTTTTTGACTTTTTCAATGTTTTTGGATTTTGAAATTTTATCATGTTTTTGGATTTTCTGCAAACTTTCTCCCCCTAAAAACAAAAACATATTTTTGTGTTTTTGGTTTTATCAAAAGCAGAAAATAAACTTTACAAAAACTTGACAACACGACGTGGATCACTTTAGATCGCCGTCCACCTCGGCTTCACATTCTATTACCCTCCCAGAAAACAAATTTTTCATCCCGTTTAATTTTAAAAGATAGTTAACTCTTGATCTGTCAAACGGTTTGGTGTAAAAATCAGCCCTCTGATCATCGGTGTGAATATGTACAATTTGAATCAATTTCTTCTCGTAGCAATCACGGATGAAATGATGCCGAATTTCAATATGTTTTGTTTTAGAATGGTGAACCGGGTTTTTCGTTATGTTAATTGCTGCTTCATTGTCCACAAATATAGGCGTGTCCAAGAACTGCAAACCAAAGTCTCGCATCTGCTGTTGGATCCAAAGGATCTGAGAGCAACAGCTCGAGGCCGAAACGTATTCAGCCTCGCACGTAGAGAGCGCTACTGAGGTTTGTTTCTTGCACTGCCAAGTGACTAGTCGAGTTCCGAAGAACTGACAGCCTGCAGTGGTGGATTTAGCATTTTGCTTGCAGCTACCAAAATCAGAATCAGCAAAACCAGAAAGAGAGAAGTCACCAGACTTAGGATACCACAAGCCGGTGTTTGGGCAGCCTTTCAAATACCGTAATATTCTTTTTACTATCTCCAGGTGTGACTGTCTTGGACTGGACTGATATCGAGCGCATAAGCAAGTCGGATACATGATGTCAGGGCGGGAAGCAGTTAGATACATCAAAGATCCAATTATCGACCGATAATATGTCTCGTCCACTTTCTCTCCACCTTCATCCGGACAGATTCCGTGATTTTGAGCCAAGGGGGTTGATGTTGGAGTAGATTCAGACATGTTGAACTTTTCCAGAACATCGTTCACGTATTTGGTTTGATGAATGAAGATTCCTTCGGGCATTTGCTCCACCTGTAACTCTAGGAAGAACTTCATCTCCCCCATCGAACTCATTTCAAACTTTCTTTTCATCACAATCTCAAACTCTTTACACAAATCATCATTTGTCGATCCAAAGATTATGTCGTCGACGTAAATCTGCACGATCAATAGATGCCCTGCAACCTCTTTGGTAAACAACGTACTATCAACCGTCCCTCTGGTGAACCCGTTGGCCAGTAGATATTGGGAAAGCGTCTCGTACCAGGCTCTTGGGGCCTGGTGTAATCTGTAAAGCGCTTTATCCAGAAGATAGACTTTGTTTTTGTGTACTGGATCTGTGAACCCCGACGGTTGTCCAACATACACTTCTTCTTTGATTTTTCCATATAGGAATGCAGATTTCACATCTAGTTGGTAGACTTTGAATCCTTTCCAGGACGCGAATGCCAGGAAGATTCTTATCGCCTCGAGTCTAGCAACAGGTGCATACACTTCCGTGAAGTCAATGCCTTCTTGCTTGCTGAATCCCTGTACTACCAATCGTGCTTTATTTCTTACAATCACTCCTCTATCATCCCTTTTACATTTAAATACCCACTTAGTCTTTATCAGCTTCTGATTTTTAGGAAGATCCACCAATCTCCATACTCCCAGCTTCTCAAACTGCTGCAGCTCTTCCTGCATAGCATTCACTCAGCTTTCTTCAGTTAAAGCTTCTTTATATGTTTTTGGTTCAACCTGCGAGATGAAACATTTTAGTGAGAATTCTTCCTGTAAAGGAGCAACAGATGTATAAAAACATGTAAGAGCTCTGTTGATCTGATCCCGCGTTTTTACTCCGCTCTGATGATCACCAATTATCTGCTCTGAAGGATGATACGACAAAGTTCTTGGCATAGCAGTGTCAGGCACGCTCACTTCCGATTGCAAGTTCGTAATATCTTGATCACCGGTGTGATCCTCAGCTTCTGTCGTTGCAACATTTGGTTCCTCGTCAAAAATCGGACCGTCTTCCGATTCTGAGTCGTCAGAATTATCAAACGTTGGAGCTGGTTCCTCTGGGGTTTCGTGTGTCGTTCCACTTGGACCTGCCTCGTGATCATTTGTACCACTTGTAGGATTGCTTGTACCCACGTCGGGCTGAGAAACTACCAACGGTCTTGGCACCTGATCTTGTGACATAGATTGTTGATGTTGGTATGGTAAAACAAGTTCCTCTACACTTGGCTCAGTCGGCAGTCGGAAAGACTCCCAGAGTTTATCGTAATCGAACAGAAATCTTTGTCCGGGAAGTTGTGGTGGAGCAGTATGCTTCTGACAATCAACATGCTGAACTTGAATTATCTTCCCCAGGCATGGTATGAACACCCTCTTGAGCGGACTTGCGTAACCTACAAAGAAACCCTCATTAGATTTTGCACCAAACTTACCATCTGGATCAATAAAAGTACAAGGAGATCCAAATGGTTCTAAAAACTTCAAATTTGGTTTGTAACGATGAAGAAGTTCAAAACAGGTTTTCTTGTATTTCTTCACTGTGAGAACACGATTCAATGTATAACATGCTACTGCAACTGCTTCACTCCAGAAAAATATTGGCAACTTGGAATCGGCGAGCATTATTCGAGCTGTTTTAATCAAGGTGCGATTCTTTCTTTCAGCTACACCATTTTGCTGTGGAGTGTATGGTGCACTAAATTCATGAAGAATCCCTTTTTCATTACAAAACTCAAGCATGCGATTATTCTTGAACTCCGTTCCATTATCGCTTCGTATTCTCCTGATCGGCAATTTATACAGCGTTTCCATCTTCTTGAATAGGATCATCAGTGAATCAAATGTTTGATCTTTTCTCTCCAGACACATCACCCAAGAAAATCTAGTGAAGTCGTCAGTGACCACCAGACAGTACAAGTCTCCACTGATACTTTTCACATTGACTGGCCCAAAGAGATCCATATGGAGTCTCTCAAGCGGTACTCTGATTGAATTCAGAAACTTCTGTGGGTGTGTCTTTTTGGTCTGCTTTCTTTTCTTGCACTCTACACAATCATCATTCAAATGAAAAATTTTCAAATTTACACCTTCAACCAAATCATTGTGTACAAGGAAATTCATTTTTCTGACATGAATATGCCCCATCTTTCGATGCCACATTTTTTACTCTTTTTCTGTCGCTTTTGTTTTTGTTACAAAACATTGTTTCTTATGATCTGTTGTTGTTGCTACACTCATGTCCAGGACATACAAATTGTTTTCCTGGGGAGCTCGCATCAACACCATGTCCTCAGGAATTTTAAAACCAGGTTTTATGATTAAACACTCATTTTTAGTAAAGTGTACTGTAAAAGACTTGTCACAGATCTGTGAAATGCTCAACAAATTGTTTTCAAGTTCGATGATATAGTTCACTTTGTCAAACGTCACGACTCCATATGTCAGAGTTCCTTCACCAACTATTCTGCCACCCTGATTCCCTGCAAATCCAACATATCCTCCGTTGATAGATTTGACATCATAGAGCAATGCCAACATTCCCGTCATATGCCTTGAAACTCCGCTGTCCATTATCCACTTCGAGATTATTGACCTCGGAAGCCCCTACATACATCACAGAAAATTTATTCAAACAATGAAGCCCATGATTTCTTTACCTTTGGAACACTACCAAACACAAGATCACACGACACATCAACTTTCGGAATGTTAAAGATGACGTTTGGAACAACAGGTTTAGATTTTGGTTTTAAATCTCCTTCTTTAATTGGAGGAAATTCCTCAAGTAACTTGTCTAGTTCAAATGCCAGTTTTTCAACATCATTTTCAAAAACTTTTGATTCAGATTTTAGCTCATTTTCCATTTTCTTTTCTTCAACTGATTGTTTTGATTTTGCCACCCATGATTGGTTTTCAAAAATTTTCGTCTTCAGATAAACCTTTGAAGTCTTTTGGGTTTTCGAAGATTCACCAATCTCAAATGTTGATTTCGGCTTATCCTCGGTCTTCAAAGATTCACCTCAGTTGGAGTTTTAGGTTTGGGTTTTTGCAAAACTGGTTTCTCAAGCTTTTTCATACACTGCTTGGCCATATGACCAATTTCATTGCAGCGGTAACAAATTCTTTTGTCATACTCGACAAAAGTTGATCTGTAGGTCTCCTGTCTCAACTTCTTAGCTGCATTGAAATCGTCAATGGCTTTTTGACTGAAGATATAATCCTTTTCAGCATCAACACTAGGACCAGTAACAAAAATATCACTCATCTTTTCTTTTGGCTTGACATTCTTCTTAGCCATTTTCTTTTCAAAACCAATACCTTTGTTTTTGAAATTGTTTCCATGTCTTTTGTTCTGATAATGATTACCCACCCATTCTTTCTTTCCCGGTTTGGTTGGTTGTTTCACAAAAGGCTTCTTTGGTTTTGAAAAGAACCCATTGTTGTTAACCTCTGAAATATCAATCTCAACAAGTTTAAACACCTTTTCAACATTTTCCATTCTGGCATTTTGAATTGGATACTCAAAATCAGAATAAAGTTTGTCAGTTTCGGTCATTGTGTAAACCACAATGATCGAATCATCATTCACAACTGTATCTGATTTTGGTATAAACTTGTCTAAGAAATTACCATCTTCTTCAGAATCAGAAATAGAGTTTTCAAAATGAGTTTTCACAGTATCAAACTCCGAGTTATCACTTTCTTCATCTAACACTTGGTCAACAACAGTTTTGATCACCTGTGACTCATTATCAGTGTCGGATGGAGAAAATGTAACATCAATATTCTCAGGAAACTCATTCTCCACGGTTCTCAATTTGAGATTCAATGCAGATTCAACCCCATCTGGATACTTTTGAGTGTAATGATTCCACATTGGAGGTGGAACACTTTTGAAGACATATTTTGCATCATGTTGTTATGGAAGAATTTGATCAATCACATATGATGAAGCATCATAACTCATCAGTTTCTTCTCAATTCTCTCAGTTTCAATTCTCATTAACTCAAGTTCTTTTTTTCAAAGAAGCAATTGTGTCCAGATGGATGTTAATTTCCATCTGTTTATCCATGACAGTAGATTTTAGCAATTTCGTGGCTTTATCATTTTCAAAACTTTCTGTCTTAATCATCTTGATTGATCGTGCCAAAGTGTCATATGCTTCTTTTATCTCACTGAGATCAAATTTTACTTCATCAGTAAATTTCTACAATTCTTGAAATTTCTTGTCTTTTTCAAGACAATCCATGCAGGGTTTTAAACAGTTTTCGCATGGAATTTCATGAATTGAATCAACCTTTTCTTCGTTATCAATTTTAACATCCGTTTTACCAAACCATCAGACTCTGACTTTTCTCCTGATTTGATCTCCTCAATTTCTGCTTTCTCGTCAGACTCCTTTTGAACTGACTCCATTTTGACAGACACATTTTCAACTGACTCTGTTTCGACCGACTCCGTTTCAACAGATTCTGTTTCTACCTCTTTTAGTTTGCCCATCAACGCTTTGTCAGCAATCTCTTTTAGAGTCTCTTCATTCATTTCTTTTGAAACGTCTATTATCTCTTCAACTGGAGCTGGTTCAATATCATATCTTGGTCAAAAACCAGTAGTTGGCTCACTGAAGAAACCTTCAAAAGATTCAAACATATTAGGAGGCATTATTGATTTGAAAGAACTAGCAATAATCTCCGGTTCAGATTGATAGTTGTAAAATTCTGCAGCTACTTCTTCCAGCTCTGCCAAACTTTCTTCAGACATGACTTCATTGACTTTTTCTATTTCAACAACGCATTCCGGTTCTTCAACAATCTCTGCCATCATTGCCCTACCCTCACTACCAAGGATGTACTTATCCCAACTAAAACCTTCAGCAACCTTTTCATCATCTTGATTGACTAAGAGAGCCTTCTCTGGCTTGTTTTCGATCTGAGGTCTTTGGGTGAATGGTTGTTGACTTGTCTTATGATAGATCGCTTGTTTGTAATAATCATTTGAGAACGGGTTTTGATGGTTGTTGACCTCCCTGTTTGGACATTCCCGCTTGAAATGTCCCTTCTCTTTACATTTGAAACATGTGACTTTTGATTTATCAAACCCAAGTTTTTCATCTGGTCCTGAAAGACTGTTCCGACCAGTTATTTCCATAAATCGTTGAGCTCTTCTCACCAAGCTTGCCATTCCCCATTTGATGTCGATCAACTCCAACTCCTCTGGATCGATCTGATCATAGTCTTCCTTTGTCATATCGGGGTTCCCAATTCTACCTGCAACCAAGCTTTCATACGATTCAAGCACCGAAGCAAGAAGTGCTATGTGCTGCTTCGCTGATGATTCAGTAAAGTCTTGAGCATTCTTTATGTTCACTGCTATGTTGCACAGAATTCCTGGACCTTGACTTTGACTGTTTGATCCTGACGAACTTTGAGTGTAAGATTGATCAGGTGAATTTTGAACCTTTGGATTTGGTTCAAAACTTGCAAATGGTGAGTTATTGTTGCTTGATGTGACAGATGATACTCCAGATGTTGAATCTGCACTAAAGGCTGTCTGCACTTTTGGACTTAGACTCGATGTTGTTGGAGTACTTCCTTTGTAATACAATGAGACATCTTGTTGAACACTTGAAGACTTCATCTTTCTAATCTTTGTCAACTCAAGCTCGTGTGACTCAATCTTTTCAATGAATGTGCTAAGGCTGAATCCCACATACTCCAAATTATTCTTCAATACCAACAGATAAGTGCCCCATTCATCGTATGGCAATGCATCCGCCAATTTATCAACCCATTCCTCATCTGTTTTGGTTATTCCCAACCTCTTCATCTCAACAACCAGATGGCAATATCTTTCAATCAACTGTTTTGTTGTTTCACCCTTTATACCCGTAAAGATATCAAACTCTTTCTTCATCAAAGCAGTTTTGCTTTTTATCATAGATACGCTTCCAAGAAACTTTACTTTCAAAGAATTCCAAACGGACTGTGAATCACCCTGATGTTGTAGCAGAACTAAGATATCCTCTTTGATGGCTTGTTGTAGAATGCTCATCATTTTCTTTTCTGCTTTGAAATCATCTTGTTCAATTGGAGTCAAACTGCTAATCATTTTCTCAATTCCCGAACCATTCTTTGGAGGAACATATTTAGACTCGATTTTCATCCAGCATTCAAAATGATTAGCTTGCACCCAAGTCTTAAACCTTTCCGACCACCCAGCATACTCATCAATGTTCATCAACTTCGGCGGTTTCTGCATCGTACCGAGTTCATTTTCCATGTTCACATTTTGCACGATACTAGCTGGTGTTTGTGTTGCCGTCATTCCCCCACCGGCAAAGAAGTTGTAAAACTCTTGGTTATCCATTTTATGAAAATAGTTTACGGAAAAAAAATTTCAAGTTTTGAAAACTGGTTACTTTCAAGCGAAAACAGTTTCTACACGAAATAGACTTTCGTACGAAATCACAAACTAAATGGACTTTCACGTGAAATCAACTTTTATGCGAAAACAACTTTCACACGAAATCAACTTTTCAAACGAAATAACACCTTCAAGCGAAATTAAGTGTTATTTCGTACGAAATTAATCTCAAAACTTAATTTCATGCGAAATTAGCCAAACGGAATTATTTTTCAAACGAAATCAGTTATTTCGTGCGAAATAACCTCAACTTTTCAAACGAAATAGAGGCTCGTTCAAACGAAATCAACCTTTTGGCCCATTTTTGTCACCTTTAGTCTGAATTTAGGTCTGATTCTTTCAAGGGTTTGTTAAAACTGTATTTTACACGTTATATCAAAAGATCAGTCCATTTTGTCCATGAATTTGTCCAGAAGTCCAAGAAAATGAGTAGAAAAAGCACTGATCCAAGTGTATTGACTCATCCTGAGCTCTGATACCACTTGTAGGATCGTTATGCGACCTAATGAGTCGTTCAGAGTCAACACAAAGCTGTTTGAAAGGCGGAAACAGTCAAACAACTTCAAATCAGTGTAAGAAATGTGTAGAAACAGAGTATGATACTTAAAACAAGCTTCTCATTGATATTAAACTTGATTACACGGTGAAAATTGGGCAGCACTTCGTTACACTTTCACTAATTTCGTACCAAATGAGAAGCATCACATGCCTATATATAGGCAGATGATTTCGCATGAAATAGCATTATGCTATTTCGTGCGAAATTACCTCAAAACATCATAAAATTACATTTTGACCCCTATACAAGCTACCGACATGACCTAGACTTTAGACGTAAGCTATAGACATTATGCACCAACAGAACCCCCTTTTCGTTTACCACCTTTTGGGGTGTAACATGTTAAACTATAAACTTACACTTAAACTTTATTCTTAAATGCACAAACATTCCTTATACATGCATGCCTACTTGATTACTTGATACTTTAAACTTGGGGTTATATGTTTTGTGTTAGACTTATCATTATCGTACGAGCCTATCCTTGACATCTATAGCGCTATAGGATTAACGCACCACCTGTAAACTTTGGGTTATGTCATGAGCTTATTGCGTTTCTATAACACCTCGTAATTTCATGTCCAATATAATATCAACACGTGTCATGAGCTCTAAACGTGTAACAGACTACTTATGAGGGACTAAAGTTGACAAACAAAGAATTTACGTGTGTAAAAGGATTCAAAGTGTCAACAATGAATAATTATACCTTTCAAATGACCCTACACGATGTTTATACCCTTAAACGAATGAATTATGAATCATACGAAGCCAACTGTGAAAGAAAGTGAGAGATTACAAACTACAGGGGTTAAATGTGTCAACATGTTTAATTTATACCTCTGAGTGACCTTTAGCAAATCCGAAGCTTTGTAACGATTAATTATGCTCACGAGAATAAGTGATAAAAATTTCACAAGGTTTCGATATCGTATGAGAAACTTATGCTAACATTCGTATATGAGGGGTTAAAAGCGTCAACCTTGAAATTTAAGGCTTTTCGGGTGATCATAAAACTAACCAAGGACTTAACAAAGTTTGGTTATGTCTTGGAGCCCTTAAAAGTCAATTTGGAGGGTTAAAAGTGCAAGAAATGAAGTTAAAACCACTTTAAAAAGGACCAGGGACTTAAAATGCAATTCTGTCAAACTTGTGACTTGAACCTGGGCCTCATACCGGCCGCGTAAGACATTAAAGTCTTTTACGCGGGCCGCGTGGATGTCTGCAGCAACGAAAATCAGGACAGGTGCCTGTAAAGGCTGTGTAACCGACTTAGATGCCTTGTTTTACATACCAGGGCTGCACCAACAGGTTTTCATGCATAGGGGGCACTTGTAAGCGTCTGGGATCAATCCTAGACTTGTTTGGCATGATCCTATGAGATTAAAATCAATATATATAGAGCTCATTCTTGCAACATTTGGGCACTTCACTTGAAAACTTTCAAACACTTGTTCTGGAGATTCCTGGAGCTCAAGACCACTTCCTAAGGATCATTAGTCGTGCTTAGGATTTCAGTAAGTGTCCTTAACCTTTCTTAATTCAGTTTTATTAGTTTAATAGCCTAAAGTCAAACCCGTCATAATTTAGGTTTGACTTCGTGATTAGTCACAAATTGTCCAGTCAAATCTCAAATTGAAAGTACCTATGAGTTAGTAATTATGTGGGTAATAAACCCTTAAAAGGGCACTCTCTGATTCCCACTCTAACTAGGTCAATTGTCGGGTCAAACTTGATTATAAAAACTCAACAGAAAGCAATTTTTCAAATAAACACATAATTAACAATGTAGAAGCCATGCAACCTGTTTTATCACTCATATAACTTGGTAATTAATATAAGAACATGTCTAAACATGTTCAACCCGACAATTTTCAGTATAAGCTCGGTTCGGAACCGAAAGTCGCATAAGTGGACTTTTGCTTTGACTTTCAGTTCTGACCCATTAGAGCATATTTTAGAAATGCCTTAGAGCTTTATTAGGACCAGGTTACACGTTAGTATAACCCTCTGTGATTATACAACTTGGTTCATTAGTTATCCGATTCATATGCATGTTTCCGTTATATGCCTAAATGTCGACCAATATGCCCTTTTGACCTTAAAACAAGAATTTTGAAAATGTGAGAGGAAAATAATAGTTATTACTGATTTATAAACATGTCCCTAAATTTTCACATCAGTTTGAGGTCTAGATTAAGAGTTATGCTCAACAGCGTAATTAGAAAGTTTTTTATTAATTAAACGGCGTAATTAGCATAAAGCCTGTCTAAACCCAATTTTTGGTACCAAACTTTGTACCTACTGATGTAAAATAATATTTTGGGATTTTTGAAGTTTTTTATTTATTTTTAGGCTGAGCATAACATAGGGTTCTAGCTATGATTCGGTAATTGTCGGTTTTGCCCTTTTGGCCTATAAAATGAGTTTTACATAATATTTTGATACCAAACCTTTTGCTACTGATTTTATATAATAAATAAAATATTTTGAGTCTTCTGGAATGATAAAAATATCAGCTTTTCTTTAAAAACCCGGAAATCACTTAAAACCGTATTTTTACGCGTTTAAAACGCATAGTATGTATTAAAACCATTTTTCTCATATAAGACTTAATACCTACTGATGTTTTAAGCAAATTTTTATATTTTAACAGTAAGCAAAAGTTTTAAACTCAGATTTCAAATTTTGACCTTTAAAGCTTATGTGAAATTACCAAAATGCCCCTACGGTGCATAGTTTGGTTATAAAAGGTAAATTTCACATATATGACACACCCTACTGTTATGACTTATAAAAATAAGTATTTTTACTGAATATATCAGAACTGAAACTCAGATTTATATTTAAACTCTTTTATAAGCTTTAAAATGACCAAAATACCCCTACGGGACATAATTTGAGTTTAGATTCATTTTGGGCATAATGGAAGGTATCCTACTGATATCACAACATGTTTAAGGCATATTAACTTAGGAAACCTATTAATGACTCATTTGGTTACCCGTTACACACTTTTCGCGTTCGGTACGGTTTATGTAACTAGTTTGCATAAATTAGCCAAAACGGGTCAAACCTTATCATTTTTATCTCAAAATCCAGAATGTGTTTAGTTTACCCATATTATACAAGTCTTTCAACTTGTCGGGTCTAAACCACATTCTAATCCGGTCTTCGCTTAATCGTGCGTTTTGAACCGTATCTTCCTTTAAAACTAACCGGTCTAAGTTTAGACTTAATTAAGACCCGTTAGGAATCTAATAGGTTATTAAAAACCTTCGTTCCAGATTAGGAGCCCGGTAAAAGCTACTTGCAATCGCTTTTTGTGATATATACTTGCTCAGGTAAATACTTTTAACTTATTTTCCCTATAGGGGCTTGGGATACGGTATTATAATAATACCGCTTGGTCGGGTATGTAGTTGTTTAAATCGGATTGTGATTAATATATTTACATAACCCGTTTTAATCTGTTTTATTTGGTATATGGCCCTTGGGGGGTTAATGACCATGTCCCGGATATCCTTGACATCATTCATTGAAATGGCCACGACCTAAGCACGGGGTGTAGGCATACACCTAACAGTTGCATATGTAAAAACTGGTAACCCACTTTAAGGAATCAACCTTGTGGGCATTATACCTGTTGCGTGTCAGTTAATCTTGTCCAGCTCTTCTAACCGGCCCTGACGGACGACAAATAAGTAAAACTGTCTACAAGATTATTTTTAAATAATTGTCCCAAGTTATAAAAGATATATTGTGCCTTGTGCATTCAAATCAATTTTCTTAAACTCTTTTCAAAATGAGTCGGTTAATTGTATTTACCAGTGTAAACTGACGTATTTTCCCAAAAAGGCTAAGTGCAGGTACTATACGGAATAGGCTGGCTACTCCTAGCATCACTAAAGAGTCTTGCAAGCTTAAGATGTTAAAGTCTGTTGAACAATGATCTTTTTATCTTTTGATCCGCCTGTGGATCCTTTACAATCCGTTTGTAATACTTTAATATTACATTTTATTCGGTTTGTAATGTGATTCATCTTTTGCTTCCGCTATGCTTTAAATTGTGTTGTTTGACTATGACGATATCAACTACATCACGATACTCCCCACCGGGCCCACCGGTAATACGTGGAAATATCGGGGTGTGACAGGTTGGTATCAGAGCCAACATTGAGTGAATTAAATACTAGCCTTTTGCGTTTAATCTCAATGACACAGTTTGCACATTCCTCGACTTCCGAGTCTAGACAAAGAACTTAGGACTAATCCAAATTTGTTTTATTTTAATTTTGTCCTTTATTTTTTTCTTTGTTGTGTCCTTTGTTTGTTTTGACAGGTTCAAAAAGAATGTCGCCCAGAATCCGAGGAAGAGGTAGAGGCAAGGGGCATTCATCGCCCCCAACGATCACGAGGCCGGGCCTTCACACCGGCGAACTCCATCAGACTCTTTAAGCAAAAGTCCTCAGGAAAACTGGAGAAACCATTTAGAACCTGCGAGGCGTTCAGTCTCGCTGAGCTCCTCACCTTCTTACCTAAATTCTTTCAGGCCTCAGTCGAAGAATGAGCCCCATAACTCACATCACTCTTTCATACCCCTTCAAAACCCCAACTCACCCTTCAACGACCCAACACCCTACTTCCAAAGCCGGTTCAACCCAGTAAACCTAATTGAAGAGCCAATGGGTTATAACCCGTTGGGACCGGAATACCATTTCTCCATGGATATGGAAGAGGATCTGGAACCTGCCCAACCGCCAACTGAAACGCCTACTCACCCCATCAAGATTTCGGATGGGTCGTCATATCATGGATCACCTTATCGTGGTCCAGACACTTATCAGGCGAGATTTACCCAATACGACTGGGTGTTTACTCCTAGTTACCACTCATCGCCGCAGCAGCAGCAACAACAGGATCCCTCGGAGGATTCGCGTTTTGTAGCGGTTACTCCACCGCCACCACCACCAGTGTAGCAACAGCCTCCGGAGCCACCGAGGCGTAGGAGATCAACCGCACGGATGTCCGTGCTAGGGGGAGTCCGTATCAGCACCCCTCAACCTTCAAGTGGCAGTCATTATCCGCCACTATATGAAGACCCACAAATGGGTGGGCCTTCAAACCCTGTTTCTGAAGTGGAGTCTGCGCTAGTCGCACCGCCACCAGTGGGCTATAACAACCCAATTCCTACATACGCCGGTGTATCGGTGTATAACCCTTTCGAGCAGCCGGCCCATACTAACTACAAGTACGCCGAGGCTGACCCAAACCTGGTAGCGGCAAACTACAATGATTTTCATCCCGAGGGGCCTTTTGGAGTTCCATATCAGACTGGGTATCCACCCTATGGGTACCAATACCCGCCACCTCCTCAATCTCTGCAACATCAGCAGCCGCCGCAACCACAATTGATACCACCAGAGCGACAATAGGAGGTTCTCGAAAGGTTGAGCCAGGTTGAGTGGGAGGTCCAAGAAGAGCGTAGGAACAACCGTGGATTTCTTAAAGGTTTGGCGAGCTTAATCAAGGGGAAGATCAAAAAGGATCATTAAATCCTTTATTTGTTTATTTATATTTCTTTAATGTTAAATCAAGTCCCTGCGTGGACATCTGTTTCTGTAACCAGTCCCTGCGAGGACTTGTAGTTTCTGTTTAGCCCCTGCGTGGGCATGTCATTTCTGATTAAGCCCCTGCGTGGGCAAATTGTTCTGTTAAAAGTCCCGTTTAGGGCAATCGTGTACTTGTTTAAATTTTGTAGTGGAATGGTTTAATTTAAAATTTCATTTTTGTCAATTATATGCATAAACATAAAATTATGAAATAAATAAAGATTATCATTCCTTTTATAAGATCTACCATTATAATAAAACACTAAAATCTAAAAAGGACAAAACCTAGCCCATGTGTCATTTTAAGACAGGGCCATGATGGTAGATCCTCAATTAGATTCAGATCCTTGTTAACATCTCAGTTTAGGATTGATCTGCGTTAAATATTAAAAATAATCTTAAAGGTATAACCTAGCCTATATGTCATTTCAGACATGGCCAAGATGGCAAAACCTATTTAAAAGATTCAGATCCTTGTTAACATCTGAAAACATGTTAACACTCATGGCAAAATGTGATTCGATAAAATCACATAAGTCATTCTTAAATTGGGTTATTCCAATTCCCCTCTTATTTACATAATCATCCATTAGTGATGAAGTGCCTACGGGCCATAATAAATGTCCTTTGAGACTAAAGACAGTGGTAGTCTACGACTCCCTGTCAAGAAAAGGTAATGAACTTTGATTCAAGCCTTAATGCCTCGATTCTATAAAATCATGGCTTATAATTTAAATTGTCCTTGTGACTTGGCTTTTTTGTGCTATTATTATAATTTAATAAAAACATGGGATTATTATAATAAAAATCCCGAATGAATAATATTTAACAAATTAACCAATATGGTTATTAATACCATGGTTAATAAATCATCAATAATGATATTACTGTATTAGACTTCTGAATAAATAATTAACATCAATTTATGTAGCCATCAAGCTACATGGCAGAGTCTGAAGAAATCAACAGTCACCCAAGGGAAAATCATGATACCACCAGGATCAACGTAACTGGTGTGGAACTTCAAGCATTGATTGATAATGCTGTTACCAAGGCCATAGATAGGCAATTAAATGTGTCAAGTGGTACTCGAAGCAAGGCCTCATCTGTACCCCATTCTAAACCTAAGACTCACTCTGAGGCTCATAATAAGCCACCATCAAAGAAGGATGATGACCGACACTCATCAAATCAGCATAGTGTTCCGTCTAAGAAGATTGTACTCGATCAAGAGCCATGTATTAGGGGTTGTTCTTATAAGTATTTCGTATCCTGTAAACCCCGAGATTTCACTGGGGAAAAAGGAGCTATCAACTGCATGACGTGGTTAGACGAGATGGACACCGTAGTTGACATTAGTGGTTGTGCTGATAGGGATGTTGTGAAGTATGTATCTTAGTGGTTTAAAGGAGAAGCACTAGCCTGGTGGAGGTCTCTAATCCAGGCTACTGGGAAGATTCCATTGTACAACCTGTCTTGGGATCAGTTTGTTGCACTCATCAAAGAGAATTACTACCCTGAGCATGAGGTTGAAAAGATTGAATCAGACTTCTTATCTCTGGTGATGAAAAACCTAGACTGTCAGACTTACCTTACTAGCTTTAATACCATGTCTCGACTGGTTCCATATTTGGTGACACCGGAGCCCAAGCGAATAGCTCGTTTCATTGGGGGTTTAGCCCCAGAGATCAAAGCCAGCGTAAAGGCATCCCGACCTGCTACTTTTAGGTCGGCAGCTGATCTATCGTTGTCTCTTACTTTGGATGCGGTCAGGCTGAGATCGCTTAAGAACTCGGAAGAAAGTAAGAGAAAACGTGAGGATGATAACTCACGACGGTCTGAGAAGAAGCATAAGGGAAACACAGACCACAAGAAGAAGTTTGGGTCTAGCAAGGGTAGTCAGCAAGCAGATGAGAAGCCAAAGTGCAAAACCTGCCAGAAACGTCACTTTGGAAAATGCAGGTTTGAATCCAAGTCTCAGTCAAGACCGTCTGCATGTGGGTTATGCAAATCCTAGGAACACAAGACATTAAGCTGCAAGAAAATAAAGGATGCGACGTGCTACAATTGTAATGAAAAAGGGTACATCAAGACCAACTGCCCTAAGTATGCCAAAAAGCCTGAAGAAGCCAAAAAGACAAATGCTAGGGTCTTTTAAATGGATGCATAAGAAGCCGTTCAGGATGATAATGTGATAACAGGTACCTTCCTTATAAATGATGTTTATGCAAGAGTGCTATTTGATTCGGGTGCGGATAAGTCATTTGTAGATGATAAGTTTTGTAAGTTGTTGAATTTACATGTTAAAACCCTAAGCGTGAAATATGAGGTAGAATTGGCTGATGGTACCTTTGAGACAGCCTCGACTGTGTTAGATGGATGTTTTATATCCATTAGGAACCGCTCCTTTCCGTTATCCTGGCTTCCTTTAAAATTAGCTGGTTTCGACATAGTTATAGGCATGGATTGGTTATCTCATAACCAAGCCCAGATTGTTTGTGATAAGAAACAAGTGGTGATCAAGACCCCGTATGGTGAGCCACTTACCATACAGGGAGACACTCAGTATGGGTTGCCTAAGCAAATGTCTATGCTTAAAGCGTCATAGTGTTTGAAGAAGGGTTGTGTCATTTATATGGCACAGGTAACTATTGATGAACAGAAGCCCAGGATTGAAGATATCCCTGTCATTTCTGAATATCCAGAAGTTTTCCCTGAAGAACTACCTGGTTTACCGCCAGATAGGCAAGTGGAGTTCAGAATTGACATTATACCTGGAGCAGCACCTGTTGCAAGAGCACCTTACCGGTTAGCCCCAACTGAGATGAAAGAGTTGAGAACTCAGTTGGATGATTTGTTAGCCAAAGGTTTTATTAGGCCTAGTTCATCTCCTTGGGGAGCACCAATCCTGTTTGTAAAGAAGAAGGATGGATCGATGCGTCTATGCATCGATTATCGCGAGCTTAACAAAGTCACTATCAAGAATAGATATCCGTTACCCAGGATCGATGACCTGTTCGATCAATTGCAAGGGGCAAGTTACTTCTCTAAGATCGATTTAAGGTCAGGCTACCATCAACTGAAGGTTAAAGATGAAGATGTACACAAGACTGCATTTAGGACTCGCTATGGTCACTACGAGTTCTTAGTGATGTCTTTTGGGCTCACTAATGCACCAGCAGCATTCATGGATCTCATGAATCGCGTCTGCAAGCCCTACTTAGACAAATTTGTTATCGTTTTCATTGATGACATACTTATTTACTCAAAGATTCAAACTGACCATGAGAAGCACCTTCGTTGTATCCTTTCACTGCTTCAACAAGAGAAACTCTATGCCAAGTTTTCAAAGTGTGAATTTTGCCTTCGTGAAGTCCAGTTTCTTGGACACATGGTTAGTGAGCGTGGTATCCAGGTGGATCCCGCTAAGGTTGAAGCTGTCATGAGCTAGCAAGTGCCGAAGACACCCACAGAGATTCGTAGTTTCTTGGGTTTAGCAGGATACTATAGGCGTTTTATTGAAAACTTCTTAAGAATTGCAGCGCCCCAAACTTTATTAACCCGCAAGAATAGCAAGTTTGACTGGGGTCCTAAACAGCAAGAATCTTTTGATACTCTTAAGCAGAAGTTGAGCAATGCACCTGTGTTGACATTGCCTGATGGAATCGAAGAATTTGTAGTATACTGCGACGCATCACACACTGGTATGGGGTGTGTGCTCATGCAGAAAAGCAAGGTCATTGCCTATGCTTCTCGACAATTAAAGGTGCACGAGAAGAATTACACCACCCACGACTTGGAGTTGGGTGCCGTTATATTTGCACTAAAGCTATGGAGGCATTATTTGTATGGTACCAAGTGTGTGATCTATTCTGATCACAAGAGCCTTCAACACTTGTTCAATCAGAAGGATCTGAACATGAGACAGCGTCGATGGATGGAGACACTGAATGATTATGATTGTGAAATCCGGTACCATCCAGGCAAGGCGAATGTGGTCACCGACGCATTGAGCAGAAAGGAAAGGGTTAAGCCCATAAGAATCAATGCCAAGAGCATTGAATTAAAGAACAGTTTGAGTGATAGACTGTTAGCCACGCAGAAGGAAGCCATGATAGAAGCTAACTATCCAAATGAAAATCTGGGAGTCACTGCAGAACAATTATCATATGGTAAGGATGGAATCCTAAGATTAAATGGACGAATATGGGTTCCAATTTATGGAGGACTTCAGGAGGTTATCCTCTAAAAAGCCTACAGTTCTAAATATTCCGTTCATCTTGGGAGCGACAAGATGTACCAGGATTTGAAAGCAAGTTATTGGTGGATAGGCTTGTAGAAGTCTATAGCCACTTATGTGGCCAAATGTCTGACGTGTGCTTAAGTTAAGGCAGAACATCAGAAGCCATCAGGTTTGCTACAACAACCTGAACTTCCAACCTGGAAGTGGGAGATGGTGACTATGGATTTTATCACCAAGTTACCTAAGACAAAGCAAGGAAATGATACTATTTGGGTGATAGTGGATAGACTGACTAAGTCAGCACACTTCCTACCTATTAAAGAAACACATAGCTCAGATAAATTAGCTCAGCTATACGTGGACGAGATTGTATCTCTCCACGGAGTGCCAGTGTCTATTATCTCTGATAGGGATACGAGATATACGTCACACTTCTGGAAAAGTTTTCAGCAATCCCTAGGCACTCGATTGAACTTCAGTACTGCATATCATCCTCAAACGGATGGTCAAAGTGAGCGAACAATTCAAACACTGGAAGATATGTTAAGGGCTTGTGTTATTGATCTTGATGGAAGTTGGGATGATCATCTTCCATTGATCGAATTTTCATATAATAATAGTTATCATTCCAGTATTCAAGCTGCACCATTTGAAGCCTTGTATGGAAGGAAGTGCAGGACGCCCGTTTGCTGGGCAGAAGTTGGAGATGTCCAACTAACAGGACCTGATACAGTCCTGGAGACGACAGACAAGATTATGCAGATAAGAGATCGTCTCAAAGCTGCCAGAGATAGGCAGAAAAGCTACGCAGACAAAAGGCGTAAACCTCTAAAATTCGAGGTAGGTGACAAAGTGTTACTAAAGGTATAGTCCTGGAAAGGGGTGATGCGATTTGGTAAGAAAGGTAAGTTAAGCCCAAGATATATAGGACCATTCGAGATCATCGAATGTGTCAGAACAGTGGCTCATAAGTTAAACCTGCCTGAAGAGCTCAGTGGTATTCATAATGTATTCCACATCTATAACCTGAAGAAATGTCTGGCTGATGAATCACTAGTCATACCACATACGAATGTGCATATTGATGAGAGCTTAACATTTGTTGAAAGACCTTTGTCGATCGAGGATCGACAGGTTAAGAAGCTTCGAAGGAAGCAGGTGCCGATTGTAAAGGTTAAATGGGATGCCCGTAGAGGTCCCGAGTACACGTGGGTGGTAGAGTCCACAATGAAAGAGAAGTACCCTCATTTATTTCTGTAAATCTCGAGGTCTAGATTTCTTTTAAGGGGGTGAGGATGTAAGACCTCGTAATTTCATGTCCAATATAATATCAACACGTGTCATGAGCTCTAAACGTGTAACAGACTACTTATGAGGGACTAAAGTTGACAAATGAAGAATTTACGTGTGTAAAAGGATTCAAAGTGTCTATAATGGATAATTATACCTTTCAATGACCCTACACGATGTTTATACCCTTAAACGAATGAATTATGAATCATACGAAGCCAATTGTGAAAGAAAGTGAGAGATTACAAACTACAAGGGTTAAATGTGTCAACATGTTTAATTTATACCTCTGAGTGACCTTTAGCAAACCTGAAGCTTTGTAACGATTAATTATGCTCACGAGAATAAGTGATAAAAATTTCACAAGGTTTCGATATCGTATGAGAAAGTTATGCTAACATTCGTATATGAGGGGTTAAAAGCGTCAACGTTGAAATTTAAGGCTTTTCGGGTGATCATAAAACTAAACAAGGACTTAACAAAGTTTGGTTATGTCTTGGAGCCCTTAAAAGTCAATTTGGAGGGTTAAAAGTGCAAGAAATGAAGTTAAAACCATTTTAAAAAGGACCAGGGACTTAAAATGCAATTCTGTCAAACTTGTGACTTGAACCTGGGACTCATACCGGCCGCGTAAGACTTTAAAGTCTTTTACGCGGGCCGCGTTGTAGGATCGTGAGACGATCGAAACGAGTCTATCAGAAGAGTTCTAGGTCTAATCAGAGGTGGAATTCATTGATTAGACTTTGTAACAGCTCGAATCACACTTAATTGTCTTGTATTATTGATTTAACACATTTACAGATCAGTAGACACGTCGGCAGCACTTCGGTACCGGAAACATGAATCGTTACAAATGACTTCACAACTTGGGTATTTATAGTGTTTGGTATTTTGCACGGAATACCATCTTGCTATTTCGTGCGAAATAGCCAATGTGTATTTCGTACGAAATAGCACTTTGCTATTTCGTGCGAAATAGCTCAACCACACCCAAACCCTATTTTCCTCGTACAACGTGCCCTGATCTAACAATTCTATCACAAGACTCGATACAAGACAAATTCGACAGACGTACAACAGACTCCCCCTCGGATGTTGACGAAGTCTTCGGTGTCGAATCTTCACAATCTCCAGCCTTGATCAGTCTTCGGGCTCTTTCAAGGTATCTAACAGAGTAAGCATCCTCTATCCTCTCTTATTTTCGTCTCCAGGATCTTCACCTGGCTCTTATCTCACTCTATTTCTCTTTACTAGCAAACTCCCCCTTGAGTTGTGTTGGGATCGTAGTAAATTCAAGAATCGCAACCTGACTCTCTCATATCCATAACCTGCACTAATTTCTAATCACACAATAAATTTCACAAAGTTAAAATTTGACAAATTTATACTTTGTTTATAACTTGATAAATCCATCTCAAAACATCAATTATTGATATAACAATTTTAATCTCTGATGACCACTTGTAAAAAAAACATTTTTCTCATAACACTCTCCCAAACCTATTCATCATGTTTAGCACATGGAATTTTGAAAATCAGCTCTCCAATATCAGTTGTCGAAAATCTTTTTGGATTTTTCAAAAATTTATGCTAAAACACACTGAAAATCTTTTTGATTTTTGATCTAATGAAATGCAGTAAAGAAATATTTACATACAATATTTTTGTGAGTTTGTGTAAGAGGATCATATCAGTTTTTGAGACACATCACAAGCACCGTTAAGCTTCAAACATTTTAAGCTCTAAACGATTCACTTAGATTGTCAGTATACTGATCCACTTAAATTTTCACACAAAGTTCAACTGTTTCGAGATATGAGATTAATGTTTTAAAGACTTAGACTTATACACGTGTCCCACTTCAGAATATACTCCCGTATCCTGATCCTAATATTCAGTCTTACAGGTGAGTATACCTAGATGATATCTGTAAAGGGTTAAATGCGAGGGCCATGAGAGCTCAGGCTATTGCTTCTGCAAAATCAGAGAGATGATGGCTTCGACTTTTGGAGTCTTCCCTTTAGAGAATGTTTTCTTCAACAGCACATGTTTAGCATTTTGCAATGTTTAATCATTTTTTATGCTGAGGGGGTTGCTATATTTCAAGCAAGCGAAAAGTATTATACGGGGACTAGGCCATTGCTTCCGCAATATCAGAAGTCCTGGGATAATACCCCAGATATCACTGAGTATAAAGACCTAGTATCTCAGAAAGAGGGATCTTTCAAACAAGATTTTGGGGGTTACCCATATATCCGAGAGATGTTCCCCACGATATAAGTAAGTTTGAAATTTAGGTTTATATCTCGACACAATCTACTAAATGTGCAAAAACCTACTGACACATCATCAGTGAGACCGTTTATCACAATTTGACTTCCCAATTCTTTAGCATGTTGTGATAGTCCACTGATATACTATCATTTCCTCTTTTTCACAACAAACTCATTTTTGATTTTATCATGTTTTTGACTTTTTCAAATTTTCAAATGTTTTTGTATTTTCTGAAATTTTCTTACTCCCCCTAAAATTCAAAATCATTTACAGAAATTTGAAAACAAACTGTACAAGCAAAGTGACAACTGATTTTCAAGCTTCAATTCGCCATCTACTTGGCATAAACAATCAGAACTCCCCCTTTCAACAAACTATTTTCCCATTATGATTTCAAAACACTTAAGTTTGTTTTAATCAAAAAATGGTTTTTCCGGAAAATTAGTTTTGTTTGGGTTTCATCACATTGTTTTCTCAACCATATATATGAGAGTTAAATCAAGTTCAACTTAATGACCTTGATTAACCATTTGTAAGTGAAAACCTTCTTCAACCACTTGTAGGTTCACTTATCAACCAAAACCACTTGAAAATTCAAAATATAACAATTTACTAGAAAAACACCACTTGTAGATCGAAATATCACAAAAGTGAATTTCTCAAGAAAGATGCCGATACCTGCTCCACACTTACCAACCTGGAAGCTCCGGCAAGTCAGGATTTTAATTAGAAAATGCAGTCACCCAAGCCTGACCAGCCTTGGGTGATTTTGACTCACATCTATCCCACCATCTTTTTGATTGATAAAATTCTTTTGCACCCTTCACTTTTCCGTTAACCATCTTTCCAAAGATATGTTTTAGTTTACCATTAAAAACCTTTTTAGCATCAAATTCCTTCTTACCATCAAAGAATTGATCTGAAATCTCAATCTTTCCAACTTTCAACTTCAAATTTTCCTTTGACAATGGTGGAAAATTTTCATCATTCATCCCTGTAACCGAATTCTTCGCACTTTTCTCAACAGATGACTCCTCTGATTTTATGGAATCATATTCATTGTCAGAACTATTCTCAGATTTTACAACCCATCTTTGTTTATTCAAATCAACTTTTCTTTTGTAAAATTTTTTTGAAACATCACCAGTTTCAAAAGTTGAATTTTTTAACACTTTGAATTTCTCTGAGTTAGAAGTAACTCCCTGTTTTTCATTGTTAGACATTTGGCAATTCCAAGCAATGTGTCCAACTTTTTGGCATCTGAAACAGGTTCTTCTTTCAATTCTTTTCTCAGATTCTTTCATCAGATTCTTCTTTCTTGCAGCAAGAAACTCTTGGTTTGACTGTCTCCAGAATGGTTTCTTCTGCTCTTCTTCAGAACTTCCTCCTGTAACAAATTTTATTTTTGGTTTATAATTTTTCTCATTTTTATAATTTTCTGAAGAATTAAAACCAAGACCTTTCTTTTTGAAATTACCGTTATGGTTAGGTTTCTTTCGATAACCTGAACCAGAACTGTAACCCTTTTTCTTGTTTAACCTTTTTTGAACTCTTGAGGTGTAAGGTTTAGGTTTTTTAGTAAGATTTTCATCTTTTATTTCAGAAATATTAATTTTTATTAGTTTGAAAACCTTTTTTATCATTTCTGGTTTAACACCTCTTATTGGAAATTCCTTATCAGAATATAATTTGTCTGAATCATTCAAAGTATATGCCACTTTGATTGGTCCGTCATTCAAATTAGATTTTGATAACAAAAATTCTTTATTATAAACCCGTTTAACTGGTGAACTCGGACTCTTTTCTGACGAACTCGAACTTTCAGTTTTAGACTCCGACTTTGACTCTTCATCCATATCCAACACCTGATCGACCACTTTCTTTAATAACTCAGATTCATGATCAGTGTCAGACGCTGTGAATGTAACATCAATGTTATCTGGTAACTCATCAATGGTTTCAGAGTTTAACTTGATGTTGAGAGCCTTATTTAAACGTTCCTCATTTGGCTTTCTGGGAGAATAATTTTCATAGATCGGGGGCGGACACTTGTTATACTTGACACTTTGTTTCTTACCAGTATCCGTTTCTTCCTTCTTTTGTTCTTTAAAAGCTTCAAGACCTGCAACAGTAGGATAAACTCGATCAATCAAATAATCACAAGTTGTATAACTCAATAGCAATCTTTTGATTCTTTCACTTTCATTCTTTTCAAGTTCCAAATCCCGCTTTAGCTTTGCACAATCTTCAATATACTCATTGATGACCCTCTGCTTAGTCATTAATGTTGAACTCATCATTGTCATAGCAGCATCAACTTCCAAATTTGTCTTGTTCACACCATCAACTGTTTTGTTCAGCACGTCATAAGATTCCTTCACATACTTCACATCAGACAATAAATTTTCTTTCATCTTTTCTAATTCAACGATCTTCTTATCCTTCTCAACACAATCTTTGCAAGATTTCAAACATTTCAGACAAGGTTTAATGACCTCAACAATCTTTTCTACCTCGACAACCTTCTCAACTTCGATGATCTTTTCTATTATTTTCTCAACTTCAACAATTTTTTCAACAACCTTCTCAAACACCGTTTCTTCATCAACTTCCACTTTTATCTCACACTCATCATCTTCAACTTTCTTTGTTGAACTTTCTTCAACTACAGCTTTCTCTGCTTCCATCTTTACCTTTTCGTCAGCAATCCTTCTTGCTTCCAATTCTCTTTTCATTCTAGCAGCCTTCTTCTCATTCAACATCTCAATCTTATCTTCAAAAAACAAATTAAAACTATAAGTATCCAGACCTTTTCTAGCTTTATTAATATATTTTTCTTCATCATCTGTATCTGCATCACATCCTAATTCTGGAAAAATCGGTATTCTTTTCGGACTAGATTTGACTTCTTCTTCTTCCAGAATTTTAGCAACAAGACCTGAACCAGCCGGAATGTATTTGTCCCAGCTAAATCCCTCTGCAACTTTTTCATCATCTTGATTAACAAGATACGCTTTCTTCTTCTCAACTTCAATGGCATTGGATGATGATGGTTGTTGAGCAAGCTGGTGAAAAATTGACTTTTGATAATAATCATTTTTTCCATCTTGTCTTCTAGTTGCTTCTTTATTTTTACACTCTCGTTTAAAATGTCCCTTTTCTTTGCAACAAAAACACGTAACTTTTGATTTTTCAAATCCTATCGGAGATGCACTGATTTCACGAAAATCATCTCTTCCGGTGACTTGTGTAAACTTTTCTGCTCTTCTAACTGCACTGGCTAGACACCACTTAATGTCCAACAACTCGAGTTCTTCAGCATCAATCTGATCATAATCCTCTTTTGTGAGCATCGTATTTCCTATTCTACCAGCAACTAAACTTTCATATGACTCTAACATAGCCAAAAGTGATGCCATGTGTTGCTTAGCTATTTCTGGAGACAGATTTTGACCATTTTAAATGTTCAAAGTAACATTGCATTGCAAATTTGTTGAATTCTGTCGTTGAGGACTTGGTGTTGTAAAATTCGAATCAAAAGTTGAATACGATGAAGAATATCCACCACTCTGAGTAACTGTGCTACCATTTGTTCCAGAAGAACTATCAGCACTGAAAGCAGTCTTAACCTTTGGACTTGGAGTATTCTCAAATTTGTTTCCTCTGTAGTAAAAACTAACATCTTGTTGAGCATTTGGATTACTCATGATAGCAGTTTTCTGTACATCCAATTCATGTTCTTCAAACTTCTGAATGAATTTAGCTAAATTCATACTTTCATGTTTTCTCATATGCTTTAGAATCAACAAATATGTTCCCCATTTGTTCTGTGGTAACGCATCAGCAAGTTTATCAACCCATTCATTATCTTCCTTCTTGATGTCCAATCTTCTCATTTCAAGAACAAGCCGACAATATCTATCAATAGTTGTTTTTATTGATTCACCTTCAAAAGCTACAAACATATCAAAAGATTTCTTTAGTAAAGCACATTTATTTTTGATCATATCAGTACTTCCCTTAAATTTTTGAATCAAAGTCAACCAAATTGATCTAGCAGTATCCTCATGTTGAAGCAAAACAAAAATATCCTCTTTTAGTGCTTGTTGTAGAATGCTAATCATCATTTTCTCACTAGTGTACTTTAACTTCTCACCATCTGAATAGTCACTAAAAGCTTTTTCAATTCCACGTTCATCTGTTGGTTTAACGTAATCTACATCTAAAGCACACCATGCATCAAACTTATATGCTTGCACCCAGTTTTCAAACCGATTTTGCCATCCTTTAAAATCTTTAATATACATAAGTTTTGGCGGTTTTTGATAAGTTCCCGTCTCGTTCTCACTGTAAAGAGTTTCAGCAGCTGAAACAGGAGCAACCGGAGTAGCAAACGCATTGTAAAATTCCTCTTCCATGTTTCAAAAATCTGTTTCACAAATTCACAAAGTTTAAACCACAACAATTCAAACGAAATGAGAATACACACGAAATAACACACTGATACGAAATCAGTTTGATGCGAAATAGAGATTTCAAATGAAATCAATCTTTGGTGCGAAATAGTGTTTCAAACGAAATCAACTTTCACACGAAATACCAATTTCAAACGGAATGGTGATTTCATGCGAAAATAGTCACACGAAATGACAACTTGGTGCGAAATGACTTGATTTCGTGCGAAATAAGGTGATTTCGTGCAAAATAAACCAAATACAGTGATTTCATGCGAAATCAAGTGTATTTTTCAAGCGAAATAGCAATTTCAAGCGAAATCAATTTCCTATTTCGTGCGAAATACTGCTGACGTCATCATGTCGATCTGATTTTTGTAAAATTGACCAAGTTTTAAGCTGAATTAAGATCTAATTCTTTCAAGGATTCATTAAAACACAGTTTCGCTTATAATGTGTGAAATTCAAGTCATTTTGACCGTTAAATCTTGTTAAATTTTGAAAAGAAGGTGTAGAAGTCAGATTTTTCAGCTGAAATGGTAAGAACTCTTCCTCCTGAGCTCTGATACCACATGTAGGATCGTGAGACGATCGAAACGAGTCTATCAGAAGAGTTCTAGGTCTAATCAGAGGCGGAATTCATTGATTAGACTTTGTAACAGTTCGGATCACACTTAATTGTCTTGTATTATTGATTTAACACGTTTACAGATCAGTAGACACGTTGGCAGCACTTCGGTACCGGAAACTTGAATCGTTACAAATGACTTCACAACTTGGGTATTTATAGTGTTTGGTATTTCGCACGGAATACCATCTTGCTATTTCGTGCGAAATAGCCAATGTGTATTTCGTACGAAATAGCTCAACCACACCCAAACCCTATTTTCATCGTACAACGTGCCCTGATCTAACAATTCTATCACAAGGCTCGATACAAGACAAAGTCGACAGACGTATGCACCAACACGCGTGGATGTCTGCAGCAACGAAAATCAGGACAGGTGCCTGTAAAGGCTGTGTAACCGACTTAGATGCCTTGTTTTACATACCAGGGGCTGCACCAATAGGTTTTCATGCATAGGGGGCACTTGTAAGCATCTGGGATCAATCCTAGACTTGTTTGGCATGATCCTATGAGATTAAAATCAATATATATAGAGCTCATTGTTGCAACATTTGGGCACTTCACTTGAAAACTTTCAAACACTTGTTCTGGAGATTCCTGGAGCTCAAGACCACTTCCTAAGGATCATTAGTCGTGCTTAGGACTTCAGTAAGTGTCCTTAACCTTTCTTAATTCAGTTTTATTAGTTTAATAGCCTAAAGTCAAACCCGTCGTAATTTAGGTTTGACTTCGTGATTAGTCACAAATTGTCCAGTCAAATCTCAAATTGAAAGTACCTATTAGTTGGTAATTATGTGGGTAATAAACCCTTAAAAGGGCACTCTCTGATTCCCACTCTAACTAGGTCAATTGTCGGGTCAAACTTGATTATAAAAAGTCAACAGAAAGCAAATTTTCAAATAAACACATAATTAACAATGTAGAAGCCATGCAACCTGTTTTATCACTCATATAACTTGGTAATTAATATAAGAACATGTCTAAACATGCTCAACCCGACAATTTTCAGTATAAGCTCGGTTCGGAACCGAAAGTCGCATAAGTGGACTTTTGCTTTGACTTTCAGTTCTGACCCATTAGAGCATATTTTAGAAATGCCTTAGAGCTTTATTAGGACCGGGTTACATGTTAGTATAACCCTCTATGATTATACAACTTGGTTCATTAGTTATCCGATTCATATGCATGTTTCCGTTATATGCCCAAATGTTGACCAATATGCCCTTTTGACCTTAAAACAAGAATTTTGAAAATGTGAGAGGACAATAATCTTTATTACTGATTTATAAACATGTCCCTAAATTTTCACATCAGTTTGAGGTCTAGATTAAGAGTTATGCTCAATAGCGTAATTAGAAAGTTTTTTATTAATTAAACGGCGTAATTAGCATAAAGCCTATCTAAACCCAATTTTTGATACCAAACTTTTTACCTACTGATGTAAAATAATATTTTGGGATTTTTGAAGATTTTTATTTATTTTTAGGCTGAGCATAACATAGGGTTCTAGCTTTGATTCGGTAATTGTTGGTTTTGCCCTTTTGGCCTATAAAATGAGTTTTACATAATATTTTGATACAAAACCTTTTGCTACTAATTTTATATAATAAATAAAATATTTTGAGTCTTCTGGAATGATAAAAATATCAGCTTTTCTTTAAAAACACGGAAATCGCTTAAAACCGTCTTTTTACGCGTTTAAAACGCATAGTATGTATTAAAACCATTTTTCTCATATAAGACTTAATACCTACTGATGTTTTAAGCAAATTTTTATATTTTAACAGTAAGCAAAAGTTTTAAACTCAGATTTCAAATTTTGACCTTTAAAGCTTATGTGAAATTACCAAAATGCCCCTACGGTGCATAGTTTGGTTATAAAAGGTAAATTTCACATATATGCCATACCCTATTGTTATGACTTATAAAAATAAGTATTTTTACTGAATATATCAGAACTGAAACTCAGATTTATATTTAAACTCTTTTATAAGCTTTAAAATGACCAAAATACCCCTACGGGACATAATTTGAGTTTAAATTCATTTTGGGCATAATGGAAGGTATCCTACTGATATCACAACATGTTTAAGGCATATTAACTTAGGAAACCTATTCATGACTCATTTGGTTACCCGTTACGCACTTTTCGCGTTCGGTACGGTTTATGTAACTAGTTTGCATAAATTAGCCGAAACGGGTCAAACCTTATCATTTTTATCTCAAAATCCAGAATGTGTTTAGTTTACCCATATTATACAAGTCTTTAAACTTGTCGGGTCTAAACCACATTCTAATCCGGTCTTCGCTTAATCGTGCGTTTTGAACCGTATCTTCCTTTAAAACTAGCCGGTCTAAGTTTAGACTTAATTAAGACCCGTTAGGAATCTAATAGGTTATTAAAAACCTTCGTTCCAGATTAGGAGCCCGGTAAAAGCCACTTGCACTCGCTGTTTGTGATATATACTTGCTCAGGTAAATACTTTTAACTTATTTTCCCTTTACGGGCTTGGGATACGGTATTATAATAATACCGCTTGGTCGGGTATGTAGTTGTTTAAATTAGATTGTGATTAATATATTTACATAACCCGTTTTAATCTGTTTTATTTGGTATATGGCCCTTGGGGGGTTAATGACCATGTCCCGGATATCCTTGGCATCGTTCATTGAAATGGCCATGACCTAAGCACGAGGTGTAGGCATACACCTGACAGTTGCATATGTAAAAACTGGTAACCCACTTTAAGGAATCAACCTTGTGGGAATTATACCTGTGGCGTGTCAGTTAATCTTGTCCGGCTCTTCTAACCGGCCCTGACGGATGACAAATAAGTAAAACTGTATACAAGATTATTTTTAAATAATTGTCCCAAGTTATAAAAGATATTTTGTGCCTTGTGCATTCAAATCAATTTTCTTAAACTCTTTTCAAAATGAGTCGGTTAATTGTATTTACCAGTGTAAACTGACGTATTTTCCCAAAAAGGCTAAGTGCAGGTACTATACGGAATAGGCTGGCTACTCCTAGCATCACTAAAGAGTCTAGCAAGCTTAAGATGTTAAAGTCTGTTGAACAATGATCTTTTTATCTTTTGATCCGCCTGTGGATCCTTTACAGTCCGTTTGTAATACTTTAATATTACATTTTATTCGGTTTGTAATGTGATTCATCTTTTGCTTCCCCTGTGCTTTAAATTGTGTTGTTTGACTATGACGATATCAACTACGTCACGATACTCCCCACCGGGCCCACCGGTAATACGTGGAAATATCAGGGTGTGACAGTTTCATCATTGGTTTGATTAGTTGAACACATGCCAGTTTTATTATTTATCTTGTATCAATAGCTAGCCATGTGGAATTGTTTAATACTTATCTTCTTTTTATGCTGTGTATGGAAACCTGTATACTCGCCAATACATATTTGTATTGAACTATACTTTTTAACATGTTACAGGTTGATGATGACGATGCTATGAAACTGAAGTAGTGATGATGCCTAGATACACATATAGACGCTTTAGGCTTTAATATGTTGTATAAATTTTGTACTTGTTTGTTGTATTGTTTTCTTGTATTGAACATGTTGTAATTCAAATTCCATGTATTGTAACATTTTGTTATGAATGAAATCAATTTATTATTAAATCTATTGTCACAATTAGCGTTATGTATGATGAGCAATCTTTCTTCGTCCCACTCCGATGATTCCGCCATTGGTTGGGGTGTGACAGATTGGTATCAGAGCCATAACTATAGGGAATTAGGAAAATTTCCATGCTTTTGACCTAGTCTATAGTTAAGTAACAAATTCGACCATACTCGATTCATATGCTAATTTCTTGAAATGTCTCTTACGCGTTAATTTCTTGAAATGCTTTATGTGCTCATACTTGCTATTATTATTTCGAATATACGTCTTTCCTAAGACATTTTACTCGATCAAACTAAACTTGAAAACACTCGTATTATACAAATGAGACGACTTCACCAAAATAGGCGTGAAACCCACAATTTGGTGAACGACTCTCAATCCATCTATTCTTTTTACACGAAATTCGCCACCAAGTTAGGAGTTAAATCCTCACCTTGATGGAGAATTTCCATTTCAAATTCTATTGGACCCTTGTCAAAGTGTCGAAATTAAATTTTGACCCGACGAGTACCAACCACACTTAGGGTACAAAATCGTTAAGTTAGGGGTGAAACCCGCACCTTGTCGACTAGTCCCACTCCTTGATTTTCAAAAATCCCGCCAAGTCTCGAATTTTCGATTGATTTGGAACATGTAGTAACTGGAAGGGTGAATACCGTTAACCGAAATTTCGGCGAGAGGATCTCACCTATTAGGCCAAAGCATGTTTCTCAAATTCGAAAGAATTTTTGACCACTCTGTTTTAGTCAAGGTTCCATTTTGGAACAATCTAAGTTTTAATCAAACCTATGTTTTACTATTATCAATCTTATATGATGCAATCCTCCCTTTTCAAATTCAAATTTCTTTCAAGATTGTTTTCTTATATACACATCATACTAAATCTTTCTTACATCTATACATCATTCACATGCATGATTTCAAAAACATCACTCGCTTTGATTTACGTTTCTTGTAGCCCCAAAATGGAGACATATCATCGAGATAAGAGTGATTTCCTTACCTTGACGATTAACTCTACCCCGTCTTTTCTTTAAACAACCTCACCGACGAGTTAGGGTGATTCCCTTACCTAGGTGATCGTTACCAAAATTTTCCTTCAAAAGAGACTTTATCAAACAAACACGATCAAGTTTTATACCTAAGTCGTTTATCATTTGTCAAAATCCCTACTTATGCAAATTTCAAAATTCATTGTTTTATTAAACGTATATCTTACCCCATAATCTATTTCACATAAACCGCGCACACGGAATACTTAGTCATACCATAGACGTTTTGTTTCCCGATTTTCAAAAATTTGACGAAATGCTACCCATCAACTTAATCGGTCTACTAAATATTTTGCCCACAAATTTCATGCTTAACGTAATTGCTAAAACACATTCACATTTTATCATTGCACTAAAGACTTTTATTCACAATCGAAAATCAAATTGACCTTTCTCACATACCTATGAGATCTTATAGATAGTATAAGATCATTTTACTAAAACTCTTTTCGAAATCAATATCTCATTTCACTAAAAACACTTTTCAACGATCACTAAGTTCATTATGCTAAATTTCTTTTTAAGAATCAACGTCTTCACGAGAACCTCCAATTTTCAAATTTCTTATTTTAATGTAAGATCCTTTAAAACTTATGCAAATTTACTATTTTCAATGACCTTTTCATACACCGCTCAACACATCATCTAAATTTCAAAACACGTGGGCAAGTAGACTTCACAGGACCGACCATTTTCGACTTACATAAATTCTTCTAAAACAAGAGTAGCATTTTCGTTCTTTACAAAACACGTCACACATAACCAATAAGTACTTTATATTCTTTTTGCATTCACAAACTAAATTCTACATTCCAAGTCAAACTCAAATATATTTTGATTAGATAAACTCAATGTTTTGCTCAAACAACTATACATGCATATCCTCGTACATGTTTTAGTCATTAACTCACGACAATTTTTTTTACATCACTCGTTTTTACATACTCGAACTGCCCCAATGATTTTATATGTCTAGATTCATTGTATTTCATATTCATACTCAAACGTTTTATATTTCATTTATGTTCCAAATTCATAATCATACGCCTTATGTTCATACTTACGCTCACATGCATATTCATACTTGAACTTATACTTATGCTCATACTTTTATTCATACTCATATTCATACATTCGTACCTATACATGAGCGCAACCCGAGGGATTCGCTTACGATTGGTCACTTACATACTTAAACATAAACATGCTTATAAACTACATTCTTATACGTACACGTTCTTATTTTCAAAATTAATGTATACCCTAATTCATGTGCAACTAGTACAAGCTATATGGATCATGCGGCAATCAGTATAATCGCGGGTGCACACAGGATTATAGTGATAGGCGCATGAGAATCATAGAGTGTACTACTGTGTATGGTAAAACATGGAATGTAACATGACACCGAACAACGAAACGGACGTAACATGATCAAAACATGGTGGATACGCCGCTGGTACATCCTATATATAAATGTTTTCGTCATGTTACCAAACTTTCGTAAAACGTGCCATGAGAAATTCGGTGTTTTGTGGACTTATTTAGACCTAAAATGCAAACTTTAACAACTCACAAACGCATTGCTAAACATGCAATATCCGATTATCCATGACAAGACCTCATTCCTAACACAACGAGTTCATTTGTCCAGCACACATGTCATTCTTATACTCTTATTTGGTTATTAGATCGATCATTCACTCTCGTACCTCCGTTCTTCCCCGTTATCCTTTATCCTTTTATACAAACCCCATTTACAATCAGTCGGTTTAAATGTTCGAAACCTAAAATACTTTCTTACTATCTAAAACAATTTTTCCATCCTTCATTTAAATGCAAACATACTTAGTTGGCCGTCACCTCCAAAATCGTTTTAATTAAAATACCTAACTTTCTCGTTCTTCATCAATGAATAATTTCCTACAAACATGTGATTTATGATTCCTCTTTGAAACCAATGAAACTTTTGCAGTACGACCACACTTTTCATCGAAATAGTTACCGTTTTATACAAAAGTTATACTTCTTGGATATCATATTTTAAAGATACCTCTCCATTCTGAGTTATCCAAACTTGTTTAAACTCGTTTGCCTATGCGCACACATGCACGTTTTACTTATGCTTAACGCCTTTACTCATTTTAGTGAAACAAACTCCTTTTACAAAACCTATCATTCCATTCTTCAAAATTTTGTACTTTTCAAAACGTTTCAAAACTCCCAAGTCTCGATTCTTTTAGCCAAAATGTTTTTCTCCAAGGTCTTCCTCTTGAATAAATTTCGGAACGAAATTTCCTAAAGGAAGGGAGACTGTAACGCCCTGCTTTTTCATACTTTCCTCATTTAGAAAGCGCATCATGTACATTCTATTCTTGGAAATCTTGTATTCTAGCGTTTTCATCCTTTCGTCGTATCTTGTAAAATCCGAGACTTTGATCATAATAAAATTCGTATTTCCGTACATCCATGTTATACACATTTCATACGTTCACACGTTCGAATTTATTTAAAAACGTGTTACTTTATTCAAAATTCATGCAAAACACGTCAAACGTACAAACACGTGATTTATATACTCAATTTATGCTAATACGACACTTATTCTCAACAAACATACTAGTTTATACTTGTTCTATATTTAGTTTATGATTAAGTTGCATAACATACACTTGATTATAATCCTTTGTGCTTAAAACACCTTGAAAACAACTAAAAACATTGAATAATGAAAGTATAAGGGGTGATTATGTATAAAAATCAAACAATAATCGACCTGACCAGGCTCACGGCCCGCGGACCACTCCCCCTGGCTGAGTCGCGCTCCGCGACAAAGTCGATCCGCGGACAGCCCTCACCAGCTTCGCGATTGGGCAACTTTTTTTTTTTTTTTTTTTTGTGTTTTGTTGTTGTTTAATTCTGTTTCTTGTATTAATTACTCACCAAACCCAAACCTAATTCATCCTCTATAAAACCCAAGCCTCCTCCACACTTTTTCCATTTTACAACTCACTTAAACACACTCTAATCACTCTCAACTCAGCTGAATATCAGAAGCATAGACAGATTCATTCCAAGTTACTAAAGTGAGCATAAGTTCACTTCTACTTCACCTTTTTCATTGATTCTTCTTTCTAATCACTTGGAAAAACCTTAGGTATGTTTCCACAGGTTTTCCATGGATAACCAAGGCTGGAACATCACCATAAAAGGCTCCAAAGTGCAATTCAAACCCTATGAGTTTTCATAGTGTCAAGAACTAGTGCTAAGTCTTGTGGGTGTTACACCCATGAAATCATTCAAACCCTATGGGTTTTCATAGTGTCAAGAACTAGTGGTAAGTCTAAGTGATTACTTTCTTGTATATTTACTTCGTTATACTTTTAATTTCGAGTTTCCGACCTTAAGCATACCTTGAACTCCAATCCGTTTACATTCAATCTCCTAATCCCATTACTCGTCAACACTTGGATAATCGGAAAGCATATGCAAATTTGTGAGTATACTTGAACCCCCTTTTCGATTACCACCTTTTAGGGTGTAACATGTTAAACTATAAACTTACACTTAAACTTTATTCTTAAATGCACAAACATTCCTTATACATTGTAACACCTCGTAAAATCATGACCAATGTAATAAAGACACGTGTCGTGGATTCCAAACGTATAAGGATTTGATTATGAGGGACTAAAGTTGTCAAACGATGTAAATATGTGAATAAAGGGATCCAAAGTGTCAACATGCCTAACTTGTGCCTCTGATTGACCTCACTTGACGTTCGTATTCTTTAATGAATAATTTATCAAACTTAGAAAGTCGTTTGTGCTTAAATTAAAAGGTTTACAAAGCATAATGGTTAAACGTGTCAACATGTTTAAAGTTACCTCTGAGTGACCTTTTAACGTTTCCGAGATGTTCTAATACTTCCTTATACTTCCATGATTGTCGGATAATAAATTCGTGGAGTTTCGATGCACATAAATAAGCAAAGTGGTAATTACAAGTAATAAGGGCCAAATGCATCAACATTGCATTTCAAGACTTTTCGGGTGATCGTATAACTAACCGGGAGCTTAACGGAGTTAGTTTATGACCTAAGGTCCTTAAAAGTTAACTATGGGGGTCCAAATTGCAATAAACGAAAGTAAAATAAAGTTTAAATAGACCAGGGACCAAAAATGCAAAGTCTGGAAACTTGTTACCGGGGATAGCCCTCCACGCGGGCCGCGTAGACCCACGGCCAAGACTTACGCGGGCCGTGTAGACCTGCCAAATGCAGAAAATCAAGACAGTTGCATGTAAAGCCTGTTGCACCACCTTTGCATGCTTGTTTTCAAATCCAGGAGCTGAGCCAACAGTATTTCATGCATAAGGGACACCTGGAATCATCAGAAATCAATTGTAGACTTGTGTGGAGTGATCTTGTGAATTCTTTTTGGCTATATAAGAACTTGTTATTTGCTAGTTCATGGCACATTCACAAAAACCATTCTCAACTCACTCTCTGGAGCTCTCTGGACTTCAAGCAAGTTTTCTCAAGTTCCTAATTCATGCTAAGAGCCTTTGTAAGCATTCTTAGCCTTCCTAGTTCAAGTTTTATTAGTCTAATGACCAAAAGTCAAAGCCGTCGTAATTAAGCTTTGACTTAGTGATTAATCACTAATGGTCCAGCCATTTTTCGAATTGAAAGTGGTTATGAGTTGGTAATTATGTGGGTAATAAACCCTTAAAAGGGCACTCTCTGATTTCCACTCTAACTTAGTCAATTGTCGGGTCAAACTTAATATTAAAAAGTCAACAGAAAGCTATTTTGCAAATAAACTCATAACTAACAATGCAGAGGTTATGGCACCTGTTTTAACACTAATATAACTTGGTAATTAATGTAAGAACATGTCTAGGCATGTTTAACCCGACAATTCTGAGTTTAGGCTCGGTTCGGAACCGAAAGTCACAAAAGTAGACTTTTACTTTGACTTTCAGTTCTGACCCGATTTAGCTTAGTTTTAGATATGCCGTAGGGTTTCTTTAGGACCAGGTTATAGGTTAGTATAACCCTCCGAGGTTATACAACTTGGTTCCTAATTAATCTGATTTATTTGCATGTTTCCGTTAATTGCTTAAATGTTGACCACTATGCCCTTCTGATAGTAAAACGAGATTTTTGAAAATGTGAGAGGACAAAAACCTTTATTACTAATTTATAAACATGTCCTAAAAATTTGACATCAGTTTGAGGTCTAAATTAGGAGTTATTTTCAATATCTTAATTTGAAAGCTTTTTATTAATTAAACAACATTTTTAGCATAAAGCCTATTTAAACCCAAATTTCGACACCAAAATTTTTACCCATTGATGTAATATAATATTTTCGGATTTTTGAAGATGTTTATTAAATTTTAAACTAATCATAACATGGGGTTCTTGCTTTGATTCGGTAATTGACGGTTATACCCTCTTTGCTAATAAAATGAGTTTTACATAACATTTTGATACCAAATCTTTTTCTACTGATTTCTTAGGTTAAATAAAATATTTTAAGCCTTCTGGACTGTTAAAAATCTCAGCTTTCCTTATATAACCTGAAAATCGCTTAAAACCGACTTTTTACGCTTTTTAAACCCATAGTATGGGTTAAAACTATTTTTGACACATAAGACTTATTACCTACTGATATTATAAGTAAATTTTTATACTTTAACAGTAAGTAAAAGTTTTGAACTCAGATTTCAAAATTTGACCTTAAAAGCTTATGTGAAATTACCAAAATGCCCCTACGGTGCATAGTTTGGTTATAAATGAAAATTTTCACACATATATGCAATACCTTACTGATATGTCTTGCAAAAATAAATATTTTTACTGATCATTTAAGACCAGAACCTCAGATTAATATTTAACCTCTTTTATAATCTTTAAAATGACCAAAATACCCCTACGGGGTTTAAATTGATTTTAAATTCGTTTTGGTCATAATGGAAGGTATCCTACTGATATCACAACATATTTAAGGCATATTAACTTGTGAAACCTGTACATGACTCATTTGGTTACCCGTTATGCATTTTTCGCTTTCGGTACGGTTTATGTGACTAGTTTGCATAAATTGACCGAAACGGGTCAAACCTTATCATTTTTGCTTCAAAATCCAGAATGTGTGTAGTTTACCCATCTTCGCTTAATCTTGCGTTTTGAACCATATATCTTTCTTTAAAACTAGCCGGTCTAAGTTTAAACTAAAGTAAGACCCGTTAGGAATCTAATAGGTTATTAAAACCTTCGTTCTAGATTTAGGAGCCCAGTAAAAGATATTTGCACTTGCTGATTGTATACGGCTGAGATAAATATGTATATTTTGCTCAGGTAAATACTTTTAACTTATTTTCCCTTATACGGGCTTGGGGTACGGTATATAAAATACCGCTTGGTCGGGTATTGAATCTTTAATCATATGAAGGTTAAATCATTGAGATAACCCGTTTAATCTGTTTTGTTTGTTTTAAGCCTTTGGGGGGTTAATGACCATGTCTTGGATATCCTCGGCTCATTCATTGAAATGGCCACGACTTAAGCACGAGGTGTAGGCATACACCTGCCGGTGCGTACGTAAAATAATATACCTGCTTGTTCGAGAATAACTCGCCGTAGGTTATATTATGTGGTGTGTCTATTAATATTTAACCCGGTTTTCAAAAGGATATTTGTGCCTTGTGCATTAAATCAAATTTTTATAAACACTTTTCAAAAGAGTCGATTAATTGTATTTACCAGTGTAAACTAACGTATTTTCAAAAAGGCTAAGTGCATGTACTAAGCGAAATGGGCTGGCTACTCCTAGCATCGAATAAAGAGTCTTGCAAGCTTTAGATGTTTAAAAATCTGTTGAACAATAATTCTGTTTATCTTTTAGTCCGCCTGTGGATCTCTTTACATTCCGTTGTAATACTTTATGTTACTTTCATTCGGTTTGTAATATTTTTACTTTAGACTTCCGTTGTGCATTGAACTGTGATTAATTGTCTATGATGATATCAACTACGTCACGATACTCCCCACCAGGCCCACTGGTAATATGTGGAAATAACGGGGTGTGACAGGTTGGTATCAGAGCCAACATTGAGTGAATTAAACACTAGCCTTTTGTGTTTAATCTCAATGACACAGTTTGCAAATTCCTTGACCTCCGAGTCTAGGCTAACAACATAGGACTAATCCTAATTTTATTGCTTTCTTTTGTTTGTTTTGACAGGATCAACAAAAATGCCGCCAAGATTCAGGAGAGGAGGACGAGGCAAGGCGCCATTTACTGCGCCTAACGATCATGAGGCCGGGCCTTCACACCGGCGAACTCCGTTAGCAACCATGAGCACTAGTCCTCAAGAAGACTGGAGGACGTACTTGGAACCCGCGAGGCGATCTGTCTCGCTTAGTTCATCACCCTCTTACCACCATTCCTTTGGGCCACAATCAGAGAACGAGCCCAATGATTCACACCACTCCTACTTACCACTGCAGCGGTCGGGGTCGCACCGCGCATTTCAAGACCTGACCCCGTATTTCCAGAGCCGGTTTAACCCGACAAATCAGATTGAAGAATCAATGGGTCATAACCCATTGGGCCCCGAAGACCTTTTTCCGGAAGCTCAAGACATGGATATGGATGATGACCCCGATCCTGCCGAACCACCATCTGGGACGCCCATGCATCCCATAGAGATTTCAGATGGGTCATCTTTTCATGGATCACCTTATCGGGATCCAGACAGCTATGAAGCAAGGTTTGCATCATACCCTTGGGAGTTTACTCCCTCTTTCAACCAATCTCAACAGCAGCAGCAGCATGATCCCTCTGAGGATTCACGATTCCAAGCGGTTACGCCACCGCCACAGCCGCCGCCAGAGCAGCAACCGCCTCCGGAGCCACCAGGGCGGAGAAGATCAGGAGCACGGATGTCCGTGCAAGGGGGATTCCATTTCAGCACCCCTCAACACTCAAGTGGCAGGCACTACCCGCCACTATATGAAGACCCGCAAATGGGTGGGCCTTCAAACCCCGTTTCTGAGGTAGACTCTGCGCCAGTCGCACCACCACCACCACATGTGGGTTTTGATAACCCAATACCTTCATATGCCGGTGCAGCGGCGTAAAACCCTTTGAGCAGCCAGCCTACCCGGGGTATAACTACTACAATGCCCCTGATGTTGACCCGTATCTTGTGGCAGCAAACTACAATGCTCTTCACCCTGAAGGGCCCTATGCAGCTTCGTACCAATCTGGGTACCAAGCATATGGGTACCAATACCCACCACCTGCTCAACCTCCGCAGCAACAGCCGCTGCAGCCGCCACTGATCCCGCCACAACAACAACAGGAGATTCTTTAAAGGTTGAGCCAGGTTGAACGTAAGGTTCAAGAGGTGCGTAGGAGCCACCGGGATTTCTTAAGGGTTTGGCGAATCTGATCAAGGGGAAGAAGAAGAGGGATTTTTGAGGAATTCCTTATTTATTTGTATTGTAATTTCTTTATTTCAATCAAGTCCCTGCGTGGACATTTTTATTTATGTACCTAGTCCCTGCGTGGACTTGTCTTTCTGTCTTTGGTCCCTGCGTGGACCTGTCTTTCTTGTTTAGCCCTTGCATGGGCAATTTATTGTTTAAAAACTCCCGTTTAGGGCAAATATGTACTTCTTTCATTTTATTTAGTGGAATGTTTTAATTTAAAATTTCATTCTATCATTATCTGTATAAATATACTATATGAAATAAATTAACATAAAACATTTCATTTTATATTGATCTGCCAATAATTATTAAATGAAATCTTAAAGGTAAAAACCTAGCCCATGTGTCATTCTAACACAGGGCCATGATGGTAGATCCGTTTTAAGATTCAAATCCTTGTTAACATCTGAAAACATGTTAACACTCCTGGAAAATGTGATTCGATAAAATCACATAAGTCATCCTTATATTTGATTCTTCTAATTCCTTTCTTTATTTAAACATCTATTTGTGATGTAGGGCCTACGAGCCATATCCATTGTCATATAAGACAAAAGACAGTTGTAGCATATGACTCCCTGTCAAGAAAAGGTAATGAACTATGTTCAAACCTAAATGCCTCGATCCTATAAGATCATGGCTTATAATTTAAAATTGTCCTTGTGACTAGGCCTTTTGTATGCCACCCTATTGTCCTAAATAAGTTATAACTGGGATAAAATATGATGAAAATTTAAATAAATTAAATTGACCAATACGGTTTATAGTTACCATGGTTAATGAATTGCCCTAAAAGACAATTCCATAATAAATTTCTGAATAAATCATTGTCAAAATTTTATGTAGCAATCAAGCTACATGGCCGGGTCAGATGAGGTTAACAGCCACCCGAGGGAGAATCATGATACTTCCAGAGTTAATTTAGCTGGTGCGGAACTGCAGGCATTAATAGATAATGCCGTTACTCGAGCTCTTGACAGACAATCTAATGAATCAAGTGGTACCCGCGTCAGAACTCAGTCTATACCACATTCAAAACCACCCTCCAAGACTCATACAACTCACAAGAGTGATTCTCATCACTCATCGAATCAGAGGAGTGTTCCATCTAAGAAAGTAGTACTCGATCAAGAGCCACGTGTTAAGTGCTGTTCTTATAAGTATTTTGTCTCCTGCAAACCCAAAGATTTTACTGGGGAGAAAGGAGCCATCGATTGTATGACATGGCTCGACGAGATGGACACTCTGGTTGATATTAGTGGATGTGCAGAGCAGGACATTGTGAAGTTTGTGTCACAATTGTTTAAAGGAGAAGCTCTAGCTTGGTGGAGGTCACTGATCCAAGCTACAGGGAAGATTCCGTTATATAACTTGACCTGGAAGCAGTTTGTTGCTCTAATCAAAGAAAATTTCTGCCCTCAACATAAAGTTGAGAAGATTGAGACTGACTTCCTGACATTGGTTATGAAGAACTTAGACTGTCAGGCGTATCTCACGAGCTTCAATACTATGTCACGATTGGTTCCATACTTGGTCACACCGGAACCAAAACGTATAGCTCGATTCATTGGAGGTTTAGCTCCGGATTTTAAGGCAAGTGTGAAAGCATCAAGACCTACTACCTTTAGGTCAGTGGCTGATTTGTTGTTATCCCTTACTCTTGATGCGGTCAGGCAAAGATCGCTTAGGAACTCTAATGATGGGAAAAGAAAACATGAGGATGAGAGCTCATGCTGTTCTGAGATGAAACATAAAGGGAACTCTGAGAACAAGAAGAGTTCAGGGTTCAAGAAGGATAACCAACAATCGGGTGAAAAACCCAGGTGTAAGACCTGTAAGAAGCGTTATCTGGGAAAGTGCAGGTTCGAATCAAAATCCCAATCGCAGCCTAGGGCTTGTGGGATTTTCAAGTCAAGTGAGCATAAAACGTTAGACTGCAAGAAGATAAAGGATGCGACTTGTTACAACTGTAACGGGAAAGGGCATATCAAGTCCAACTGCCCAAAGTATGCAAAGAAGCCTGAAGAAGGTAAAAAGACCAATGCTCGGGTCTTTCAAATGAATGCTCAGGAGGCCATTCAAAACGACAATGTGATAACAGGTACCTTTCTTATCAATGATGTTTATGCAAGAGTATTGTTTGATTCGGGTGCAGATAAGTCATTTGTGGATAATAAATTTTGTAAGTTATTAAATCTGCCTGTTAAAACCCTAAGCATAAAGTATGAAGTAGAATTGGCCAATGGTACCATAGAAACTGCTTCAACAGTGTTAGATGGATGTTTTATATCCATTAGGAACCACTCTTTTCCTTTGTCTTTGCTTCCTTTGAAATTAGCTGGATCCGACATAGTAATAGGCATGGATTGGTTATCCCATAACCAAGCTTGGATCGTTTGTGATAAGAAGCAAGTGGTTATTAAAACTACTTATGGTGAGCCGTTAACAATACAAGGATATACTCAGTACGGGTTGCCTAAGCAAGTGTCTATGCATAAGGCATCAAGGTGTATGAAGAAAGGTTGTGTCATTTACATGGCACAGGTGACTATTGATGAGCCAAAGCCCAAGATCGAAGACATCCCTATCATTTCTGAATATCCAGAAGTATTTCCTGAAGAACTACCTGGTTTACCCACAGATAGGCAAGTAGAGTTCAGAATTGACATCATTCCTGGAGCTGCACCAGTTGCAAGAGCACCTTACCGGTTGGCACCAACTGAGATGAAAGAATTGAGGACTCAGTTGGATGATTTGTTGGCAAAAGAATTTATTAGACCTAGCTCATCTCCTTGGGGAGCACCGATTCTGTTTGTGAAGAAGAAGGATGGCTCGATGCGACTATGCATCGATTATCGTGAGCTAAATAAGGTTACAATCAAGAATAGATATCCATTGCCCAGGATCGACGATCTGTTCGATCAACTTCAAGGAGCAAGTTACTTCTCCAAGATTGATTTAAGGTCAGGTTACCATCAGCTGAAGGTTAGAGATGAAGATGTGCATAAGACTGCATTCAGAACTCGTTATGGTCATTACGAGTTCTTAGTTATGCATTTCGGGCTCACTAATGCATCAGCATCGTTCATGGATCTCATGAATCGCATTTGCAAGCCGTACTTGGACAAGTTTGTCATTGTTTTTATTGATGACATACTTATATATTCGAAGAATCAAGTCGATCATGAACAACATCTTCAATGTATCCTTAAACTTCTTCAGCAAGAGAAGCTCTACGCCAAGTTTTCTAAATGCGAGTTTTGGCTTCGTGAAGTCCAATTTCTTGGACATATAGTTAGCGAGCGTGGTATCCAGGTGGATCCGGCTAAGATTGAAGCCATCATGAATTGGCAAGAACCAAAGATGCCCACATAGTTTCGCAGCTTCTTGGGTCTAGAAGGATACTATAGGCGTTTTATTGAAAATTTCTCAAGGATTGCTGCACCCCTGACTTCTTTGTCCCGAAAGAATATAAAGTTTGATTGGGGTCCTAAGCAACAAGAATACTTTGAGATTCTTAAGAAAAAGTTGAGCAATGCTCCTGTGTTGACATTGCCAAAAGGTATTGAAGAATTTGTAGTTTATTGCGACGCATCGCACACAGGCATGGGATGTGTGCTTATGCAGAAGGACAAAGTTATTGCATATGCATCCTGACAATTAAAAATGCACGAGAAGAATTACACCACCCACGATTTGGAGTTGGGCGCCGTTGTGTTTGCACTAAAACTATGGAGGCATTATTTATATGGTACCAAGTGTGTGATCTATTCTGATCATAAGAGCCTTCAGCATCTGTTTAACCAGAAGGACCTGAACATGAGGCAGCGTCGATGGATGGAGACACTGAACGATTATGATTGTGAAATCCGATACCATCCAGGCAAAGCAAATGTAGTCGCTGATGACTTAAGCAGAAAGGAAAGAGTTAAGCCCATTAGAATCAATGCTAAGAGCATTGAATTAAAGAACATCTTGAGTGAAAGGTTGCTAGCCGCTCAGAAGGAAGCTGTGTTAGAAGCTAACTATCCAAATGAAAAATTGGGAGTAACTGCTGAACAGTTATCATATGGAAAAGATGGAATCCTAAGATTGAATGGACGAATATGGGTTCCAATTTATGGAAGACTTAGGGATATGATCCTTTAAGAAGCCCATAGCTCCATGTATTCTATTCATCCTGGTAGTGATAAGATGTATCAGGATTTAAAGGCAAGTTATTGGTGGATAGGTTTGAAGAAATCTATAGCCACTTATGTGGCCAAATGTTTGACGTGTGCGCAAGTTAAAGCCAAACACCAGAAGTCGTCAGGTTTGCTGCAACAGCCTGAACTTCCCACCTGGAAATGGGAAATGGTAACTATGGATTTTATCACTAAGTTACCAAAAACAAAGCGAGGAAATGATACTATTTGGGTTATAGTAGATAGACTGACTAAGTCAGCCCACTTCTTACCTATTAAGGAAACTCACAGCTCCGACAAGTTAGCTCAGCTGTACGTGGATGAGATTGTATCTCTTCACGAAGTGCCAGTGTCTATCATCTCTGATAGGGATACAAGATATACATTGCATTTTTGGAAAAGCTTTCAGCAATCCCTAGGCACTCGATTAAATTTCAGCACTGCATATCATCCTCAGACGGATGGCCAAAGCGAGCGTACAATTCAAACACTTGAGGATATGCTACGAGCTTGTGTTATTGATTTAGGAGGGAGTTGGGATGACCACCTTCCGTTGATTGAATTTTCGTATAATATTAGCTATCATTCAAGTATTCAAGCTGCACCTTTTGAGGCATTGTACGGAAGGAAATGTAGAACGCCAGTTTGTTGGGCGGAAGTTGGAGATGTCCAACTATCAGGACCCGATATAGTCCTGGAGATGACAGATAAGATTGTACAGATTCGAGATCGTCTCAAAGCTGCCAGGGATAGGCAGAAAAGCTACACAGATAAAAGGCATAAACCTCTAAAATTCGAGGTAGGCGACAAAGTGTTACTTAAGGTATCACCCTGGAAAGAGGTGAAGCGATTCGGCAAGAAAGGCAAGCTGAGCCCAAGATACATAGGACCATTCAAGATCATTGAATGTGTCGGAACTGTAGCTTACAAGCTAAATCTGCCAGAAGAACTCAATGGAATACATAATGTGTTCCACATCTGCAACCTAAAGAAATGTCTAGCCGATGAGTCGCTAGCCATGTCACATAAGGATGTGCATATAGATGAGAGCTTGAAGTTTGTAGAAAAGCCTTTGTCGATCGAGGATCGACAGGTTAAGAAGCTTCGAAGGAAGCATGTACCGATTGTGAAGGTAAAGTGGGATGCCCGTAGAGGTCCCGGGTACACGTGGGAGGTTGAGTCCACAATTAAACAGAAGTACCCTTACTTATTTCAGTAAATCTCCAGGTCGAGATTTCTTTTAAGGGGGTGAGGATGTAACACCTCGTAAAATCATGACCAATGTAATAAAGACACGTTTCGTGGACTCTAAACGTATAAGGATTTGATTATGAGGGACTAAAGTTGTGAAACGATGTAAATATGTGAATAAAGGGATCCAAAGTGTCAACATGCCTAACTTGTGCCTCTGATTGACCTCACTCGACGTTCGTATTCTTTAATGAATAATTTATCAAACTTAGAAAGTCGTTTGTGCTTAAATTGAAAGGTTTACAAAGCATAATGGTTAAACGTGTCAACATGTTTAAAGTTACCTCTAAGTGACCATTTAACGTTTCCGAGACTTTGTAATACTTCCTTATACTTCCATGATTGTCGGATAATAATTTCGTGGCGTTTCGATGCACATAAATAAGCAAAGTGGTAATTACAAGTAATAAGGGCCAAATGCGTCAACATTGCATTTCAAGACTTTTCGGGTGATCGTATAACTAATCGGGAGCTTAACGGAGTTAGTTTATGACCTAAGGTCCTTAAAAGTTAACTATGGGGGTCCAAATTGCAATAAACGAAAGTAAAATAAAGTTTAAATGGACCAGGGACCAAAAATACAAAGTGTGGAAACTTGTTACCGGGGATAGCCCTCCACGCGGGCCGCGTAGACCCACGACCAAGACTTACGCGGGCCGCGTAGACCTGCCAGATGCAGAAAATCAAGACAGCTGCATGTAAAGCCTGTTGCACCACCTTTGCATGCTTGTTTTCGAATCCAGGAGCTGAGAAAACAGTATTTCATGCATACGGGACACCTGGAATCATCAGAAATCAATTGTAGACTTGCGTGGAGTGATCTTGTGAATTCGTTTTGGCTATATAAGAACTTGTTGTTTACTAGTTCATGGCACATTCACAAAAATCATTCTCAACTCACTCTCTGGAACTCTCTGGACTTCAAGCAAGTTTTCTCAAGTTCCTAATTCGTGCTAAGAGCCTTTGTAAGCATTTTTAGCCTTCCTAGTTCAAGTTTTATTAGTCTAATGACCAAAAGTCAAAGTCGTCGTAATTATATTTTGACTTAGTGATTAATCACTAATGGTCCAGCCATTTTTCGAATTGAAAGTGGCTATGAGTTGGTAATTATGTGGGTAATAAACCCTTAAAAGGGCACCCTCTAATTTCCACTCTAACTTAGTCAATTGTCGGGTCAAACTTAATATTAAAAAGTCAACAGAAAGCTATTTTGCAAATAAACTCATAACTAACAATGCAGAGGTTATGGCACCTATTTTAACACTAATATAACTTGGTAATTAATGTAAGAACATGTCTAGGCATGTTCAACCCGACAATTATGAGTTTAGGCTCGGTTCGGAACCGAAAGTCGCAAAAGTAGACTTTTGCTTTGACTTTCAGTTCTCACCTGATTTAGCTTAGTTTTATATATTCCGTAGGGTTCCTTTAGGGCTAGGTTATAGGTTAGTATAACCCTCTGAGGTTATACAACTTGGTTCCTAATTAATCCGATTTATTTGCATGATTCCGTTAATTGCTTAAATGTTGACCACTATGCCCTTTTGATATTAAAACGAGAATTTTGAAAATGTGAGAGGACAAAAACCTTTATAACTAATTTATAAACATGTCCTAAAAATTTGACATCAGTTTGAGGTCTAAATTAGGAGTTATGCTCAATATCGTAATTTGAAAGCTTTTTATTAATTAAACGGCATTTTTAGCATAAATCCTATTTAAACCCAAATTTCGACACCAAACTTTTTACCCACTGATGTAATATAATATTTTGAGATTTTTGAAGATTTTTATTAAATTTTAAACTAATCATAACATGGGGTTCTTGCTTTGATTCGGTAATTGACGGTTATACCCTCTTTGCAAATAAAATGAGTTTTACATAACATTTTGATACCAAATCTTTTTGTACTGATTTCTTATGTTAAATAAAATATTTTAAGCCTTTTTGACTGATAAAAATCTCAGCTTTCCTTATATAACCTGAAAATCGATTAAAACCGACTTTTTATTCTTTTTAAACCCATAGTATGGGTTAAAACTATTTTTGACACATAAGACTTAATACCTACTGATATTATAAGTAAATTTTTATACTTTAATAGTAAGTAAAAGTTTTGAACTCAGATTTTCAAATTTGACCTTAAAAGCTTATGTGAAATTACCAAAATGCCCCTTCGGTGCATAGTTTGGTTATAAATGATAAATTTCACATATATGCAATAGCTTACTGATATGTCTTGCAAAAATAAATATTTTTACTGATCATTTAAGACCAGAACCTCAGATTAATATTTAACCTCTTTTAGAATCTTTAAAATGACCAAAATACCCCTACGGGGTTTAAATTGATTTTAAATTCGTTTTGGGCATAATGGAAGGTATCCTACTGATATCACAACATATTTAAGGCATATTAACTTGTAAAACCTGTACATGACTGATTTGGTTACCCGTTATTCATTTTTCGCATTCGGTACGGTTTATGTGACTAGTTTGCATAAATTGACCGAAACGGGTCAAACCTTATCATTTTTGCTTCAAAATCCAGAATGTGTTTAGTTTACCCATATTATACAAGTCTTCATACTTGTCGGGTATAAAACACATTCTAATCCGGTCTTCGCTTAATCTTGCGTTTTGAACCGTATATCTTTCTTTAAAACTAACCGGTCTAAGTTTAAACTTAAGTAAGACCCGTTAGGAATCTAATAGGTTATTAAAACCTTCGTTCCAGATTTAGGAGCCCAGTAAAAGATATTTGCACTTGCTGATTGTATACGGATGAGATAACTTTGTATATTTTGCTCAGGTAAATACGTTCAACTTATTTTCCCTTATACGGGCTTGGGTTACGGTATATAAAATACCGCTTGGTCGGGTATTGAATCTTTAATCATATGAAGGTTAAATCATTGAGATAACCCGTTTAATCTGTTTTGTTTGTTTTAAGTCTTTGGGGGGTTAATGACCATGTCCTGATATCCTCAGCTCATTCATTGAAATGGCCACGACTTAAGCACGAGATGTAGGCATACACCTGCCGGTGCGTATGTAAAATAATATACCTGGTTGTTCGAGAATAACTCACCGTAGGTTATATTATGTGGTGTGTCTATTAATCTTTAACCCGGTTTTCAACCCGGGCTACTGAACGTATAACAAACATATAATTCTTTTACAAGATTGCTTTTAAATAATTATCCCAAGTTATAAAAGGATATTTTTGCCTTGTGCATTAAATCAAATTTTTATAAACGCTTTTCAACAGAGTCGGTTATTTGTATTTACCAGTGTAAACTGACGTACTTTCAAAAAGGCTAAGTGCAGGTACTAAGCGAAATGGGCTGGCTACTCCTAGCATCGAATAAAGAGTCTTGCAAGCTTTAGATGTTTAAAAATCTGTTGAACAATAATTCTGTTTATCTTTTGGTCCGCCTGTGGATCTCTTTACATTCCGTTGTAATACTTTATGTTACTTTCATTCTGTCACACCCCCAAAATCCACCTGCGGAGTACTACCGCTTGGAGGCGTGACTGACCAGGATCCAGCCACCAATCATATTGAACAAGCATGCAAGTAATTATAAAAGTTCAACCAATACAATTGGTGTTCAACAAAACATAGTTTAAGTTGCAAGCGGAAGCATAAGTCTTAAAACCAAAACATAAGTTTAATTGTTCCAAGGTTTAACATGGCACACCGCCGTCCATGTCCCACAACGACCCTCTTCCATGCAAGCTCCAGCTAAGCGCCTATTGTCCTGCAAAGCATGTAGTAACGAGTCAACAACAAGTTGAGTGAGTTCACAGTTGGGTGTTCGTTTTAAGTTGTTTCGAAAACAGTTTCCTTTAACTGGCATCCTGCCGTGGGAGTTACCCCATAGTTGAAAACGTGATTTGTTTAACCCATTTACTCTGGCAATCCAGCCGTGGGGGCTACCCCGTGTTAGTTATCTGGCATTTCGGCCGTGGGGGCTACCCCATGTATCCACTAGACTCGTTACCATATCGACTGCTGACTGTAGTCATGTTTATGTGCCCTGAAACTGTCAATGTCTATCATCATTGACGTGCCCCAGATCCATTAGTTCACGCCCGTCCTCTGCGGCATGGTGTGAGGTTTGTCCGACCTAAATAGCGCTATCTAACTAATGACCCGCTCGCCATTGGCCCGGCGATTAAGTCGATATAAAAAGGAGGGACTTCGTGATAGAGTTTTGGTCTAGTATGAGTTATCTGTCCATGAGGGCGAGGAATTACATTCCTGAACCAATGCTGTCCTACCCAAGGAGGACGAGGAATCCACGTTCCTTAACCCCATTCCCAACCCAGGGAATCCCATGCTTTGTAGAGGGTGTGAACTCACCTTGGTTTGCTCGGCAGTTACACAGAAAAGTCAATCAAGTTGTAAGTGGTCAACTACGTCCTAACATAGATACCATTCATGTCAGATTCAAACCAAGTAGTGCACGTATCTTCTACACGTATTCATACACAAGTAACGATCATGGCATACACTTTTATCATGGCAGTTCAATAACACCTATGAGCCGAACAGTATCATGTATACAAGTAACAAAGCCCAAAGGTCCGGCCCAAATCACCTAAGCCCGTACCAGGGAGCAAGTCCGAGCAACGTGCACATGTATATGGTCTCGAGTCGAGACTGTGCGGTCTCTAGTCGAGACTGTGCGGTCTCGAGTTGCAGTTTACAAGTTCTTGAGTCGCAATCTGAGGAGGTCTCGGGTCACGCACGTACTGGTCTCGAGTCGCAACCGGACTCGCAACCATGGTCTCTAGTCATGATGTGTGTTGATGAATTATGGTCTCGAGTCGAGACTAGGAGTTCTCGACTCGCAACCCATGTCGAAATCTGGGGTCTCGAATTGTTATGTGGTGTTCTCGAGTCGAGACCTAGGGTCTCGACAGACACATCTGCTGATCACTGGTACATGTACAAAACCAATAGAATTTCATGTTCATGAGATAATGTACTATCCAATAACATTGCACTAACATGTCTCCTTGTCTAACCTTAACCGAAAATGGATCAAACACCTTAATTTCAAATATCACAACACATTCATATCATATTCAACAAGTTCTTCATTTATTCATCATGTTCATCAAATATTCATAACACAACAACCCTTATTCAAACACATTTTTGCATTTTTCGGACAAGAGTTATAATTCCTAAACTAGATAACAAGCTCATCTTGCAAACAAAACATTTGTTCTATAATCTCATACATAGAGTCGGATGATCATGAATAACCCTAAGCTTATCATTCTTTTGTTGTTCAAACTATTTGTTCAAATGTTATTCTACAAAAGTCATGTTTTCCTAAGCATGCATCATTTAATACAACAAGAACTCATTAAATCAAACCAACACTTTTGTCATGTTCAAACAATAGTTACGGTGCCTATTATCACATATTCCACACTTTAATCATGTATAAAACTTATCAAGCAAACATATTATCAAATAATCTTCATCATACCTCATCATCATCAACCGAAACATATACACACAATATGAAACACTTACCGGTTCAAGTATGGGGTTCAAGGGTGTGTATGAAGCTTCCAAATGGGTGTGTGTGAGCCGATCCAAGAGCTCCTTATGGTTGTCGGTTGAATCCGAGAATGAAGGAGAAGAATGTTGTGGCTTAGGGTTTTAGTGAGGGAGAATGGAGAGTGTGTGTGTAGAGGAGTATGTGTGTTGTTTGCCCAACAATGACAAGTGTGGCTATCACTAAGGATTATATACTTGCTCCACAATGGTGCACCCTAATGGGTTTTCGGATGGATCAAATGGCCCGACCGGCCCAAATAGTTACACTACTCGAGACCGAGTGGTCTCGAGTTGAGTTCTTGTGTTTCGGGTGACATACATACAAGCATACATATAAACGTAACACATAATCACATAGGATGTTCACTTATCATTCATTAAATCAATAAGTCAATTAGTCACATAACGTTCAAGCATGTAACATCGAGATACAATGAAAGGTTCTAAATTTCGAGTTGTCACATCATCCCCAAGTTGAAAGAAATTTCGTCCCGAAATTTGGTAAGCACTCACTGAGGAAGCTAGTTAAGTTATATGGCTTTCCCGGTTTTCCTGGGGTGTCACATCCACCCCCCGTTGATCTGGAATTTCGTCCCGAAATTCCGTAGCTTCAGCCTCAGTAGTGGTTGTACTGTTTGTGAACAGTTGGGGATACTTTTGTTTCATCTGATCTTCGCGCTCCCAGGTGAACTCTGGGCCGCGACGTGAGTTCCTACGAACTCGAACGAGAGGTATTCTAGTGCTCTTGAGGACCTTAACATCCCGGTCCGTGATTTCAACTGGTTCCTCGATGAATCGTAGCTACTCGTCGATAGTGAGTTCCTTCAGAGGAACTATGTGGGTCTCATCTGACAGACACTTCTTCAGATTCGACACGTGGAAGACGTTGTGGACTGCACCAAGTTCTGCTGGTAAGTTCAGTCTGTAGGCCACCCTGCCTATTTTCTCAATGATTTCGAAGGGTCCAACGTATCGTGGGTTAAGTTTGCCTCGTTTACCAAAACGAACCACACCCCTCCAGGGTGAAACTTTGAGTAGTACCCGCTCCCCAACCTGGAGCTCTAGTGGTTTCCTGCCCTTATCGGCGTAAACTTTCTGACGGTCACGAGCTGCCGCCATGCGTTTTCGTATTTGAGCAATTTGTTCGGTCGTGTCTACCACATGTTCTGGACCAGTGATCTGACTATCTCCCACCTCTGCCCAACAAAGAGGTGACCGGCATTTACGTCCGTACAATGCCTCAAATGGAGCAGCTTTAATGCTGGTGTGGTAGCTGTTATTATACGAGAATTCCACAAGTGGCAGATGCTTTTCCCAGCTGTTGCCAAAGTCGATTACACATGCACGAAGCATGTCTTCTAATGTTTGAATAGTGCGCTCGGACTGCCCGTCCGTCTGAGGGTGATACGCTGTGCTCATGTCTAATCGTGAGCCAAAGGATTTGTGCATTGCTTGCCACAACTCTGAAGTAAAACGCGCATCTCGATCTGAGATGATAGAGGTGGGCACCCCGTGCCTCGAAACAACTTCCTTGAGGTATATTTCTGCAAGAGTGGAGAATTTATCCGTCTCCTTGATAGCCAAAAAGTTTGCAGATTTTGTGAGTCGATCCACGATCACCCAAATAGTATCGTTCCCGCACTGGGATCTAGGCAGGCCAGTGACAAAATCCATGGAAATTTGCTCCCATTTCCATTGTGGTATTTCTGGTTGTTGGAGTAGGCCTGAGGGTTTCTGGTATTCAGACTTGACTCTCGCACAAGTCAAACACTTGCTGACGTAGGTTGCTATGTGGGCCTTCATGCTAGGCCACCAATATGTAGTTTTGATGTCGTGGTACATTTTATCCGAACCAGGATGTATCGAGTAGCGAGACTTGTGTGCTTCATTCATCACAAGCTCTCGTAGGTTGCCATAGTGTGGGACCCAAACGCGTCCCGTTACATAGTAAGCACCGTCTTCCTTTTGTTCCAATCGTTGTCTTGAGCCGCGTAGGGCTTCAGCCCTGACGTTTTCTGGTTTCAGTGCTTCTATCTGAGCAGCTCGTATCTGGGAAGGTAGACTAGAATGGATCGTGAGTTGCAAAGCTCGTACGCGCTTAGGCGCAGTGTCCTTTCGACTGAGGGCGTCAGCCACAACATTGGCCTTGCCCGGGTGATACCTGATCGAGCACTCGTAGTCATTCAGTAGTTCGACCCATCGTCGTTGTCGCATATTCAGTTCCTTCTGCTTGAAGATATGCTCGAGGCTCCTGTGGTCGGTGTAGATGGCGCACTTGGTACCGTACAGGTAATGCCGCCATAACTTTAGTGCAAAAACAACAGCTCCCAGCTCTAAGTCGTGTGTAGTGTAGTTTCTTTCATGCACCTTGAGTTGGCGTGAGGCGTAGGATATGACTTTATCTCGTTGCATCAATACACAACCAAGACCTTGAATTGATGCGTCGCAGTAAACCACAAAGTCGTCTGTGCCCTCTGGCAGTGAAAGGATAGGTGCGCTGCAAAGTCTATCCTTTAGGTGCTGAAAAGCTAACTCCTGCGCGTTTCCCCATCGATAAACCACTCCTTTTTGCGTTAGTGAGGTGAGAGGCTGTGCAATCTTGGAAAAATCCTTAATGAACCTCCTGTAGTACCCTGCCAATCCCAAGAATTGGCGAATTTCCCTTGGTGTACGAGGTGCAGGCCAGTTCTTAATCGAGTCCACTTTGGATGGATCAACATGAATCCCGTCCTTGTTTACCACATGGCCTAGGAAATGGACCTCACGAAGCCAGAAGTCGCATTTCGAGAACTTTGCGTAAAGTTGTTCCGTTCGAAGGAGTTCTAAAATAAGTCGTAGATGCTGCTCGTGTTCCTCCTGACTCTTAGAATAGATCAGGATGTCGTCGATGAAGACTATAACGAACTTGTCTAGGTAAGGCTTGCACACTCGATTCACCAAGTCCATGAAAACCGCAGGTGCGTTTGTCAGCCCAAAAGGCATGACCAAAAACTCATAGTGCCCATAACGAGTTCTAAAAGCTGTTTTGGAGACGTCCTCTTCTCGGACTCTCAGCTGGTGATAACCCGATCTCAAATCGATCTTCGAATAGTAGCTCGACCCTTGTAGCTGGTTGAACAAGTCGTCAATAAACGGTAGAGGATAACGATTCTTCACCGTCACCTTGTTGAGTTCCCAGTAGTCGATGCACATCCTAAAGGTACCGTCCTTCTTCTTCACAAATAATACTGGAGCTCCCCAGGGCGATGAGTTTGGACGAATAAAACCCTTATCCAAGAGTTCTTGTAGTTGTGTAGAGAGTTCTTCCAACTCTGATGGAGCTAAACGATAAGGTGCACGAGCTATAGGCGCAGCTCTAGGAGCTAGTTCAATCTGAAACTCGACTTGGCGATGGGGCGGAAGACCAGGTAATTCCTCAGGGAATACCTCCGGATAGTCGCATACAATTGGAAAATCTTCTACCTTCTTTTCTTTTTCCGAGGTGTCAGTAATGAGAGCCAAAATGGCAGTGTGGCCCTTTCGCAAGCACTTTTGGGCCTTAAGGAGAGAGATGACGTTCTCAACAGCACTCCTCTTGTTGCCACGAATCATGAGAGGTTCACCACTGGGACCAGGAATACGAACAATCTTCTCGTTGCAAAGAATCTCTGCTCGGTGTTGGGATAACCAATCCATCCCAATGACAACGTTGAAACTACCCAAGACGATAGGAATGAGGTCGATAGAGAAGGTCTGGTTAGCAAGAACAAGTCTACAACCCTTGACTACGTGTGTGGCCTCTAAACTCTTACCATTTGCTAGCTCTACAGTGTGCTTGTTGTTCAAAGGTGTTGGGATACGCTTAAGCATTCGACTAACTTCTAGTGACATGTAGCTAGTATCGGCACCCGAATCAAATAATACTGAAACATAAAAGTCGTCGAGAAGGAACTTACCCGCCACGACATTGGGGTCATTCCTTGCTTCACCTTGGCCGATCACGAACGCCCGCCCCCTGGCACCATTGTTGTTGTTGTTCCCATTGTTACCATTCCCCTGATTGTTGTTGTTGTTGTTGTTGTTGTTCTGGTTCCTGTTCAGTTGGGGACAATCTCTCTTGAAGTGGCCTTCAGCTCCACACTGAAAGCACCCTTTGTTATCACCCTGCTGCGGCTGCTGGCGTTGATTCTGTTGAGCTTGCTGACGATTCTGATTGGCGGGATACAAGCTCCTGCAATCCTTTGCTGCTTGACCTGGCTTGTTGCACCGATGACAGTTACCCCTGGTGCATGGCCCGCTGTGGTGCAGGCTGCAGCGATTGCATTTGGGGTGATTCCCCTTGTACCCACCATAACCTTGACCACCAGATGATTGTTGATTAGGGCTCTTGTAGTCATCAGTCCTTCTCTGCTGAGACTGGGACTGAACAGAAGTCGAACCCTTACTTGGAGCTCCATCCCATTTCCGCTTGTTGTCACTAGGGACACCTGAAGTAGTTGCAGCACCTATGCGCTTTGGTAACCTGTTCTGCTCCACCGCCTGGTCCGTGAGACGGTGAGCCAATTGCACAACTTGCTGGATGGTGGCGAGGTTTTGCTGAAGTTACATGACTTTGGATCTCTGGCACCAAGCCCTTAAGAAAGAGTTCAATTTGCTTAATTGGAGGGTCCACCATAGTAGGACACAGTATTGCCAGTTCATTCGATCTCTTCACATAAGCTTCAATTTCGAACCCCGTCATCTTGAGGTTGAAGAACTCGACCTCCAGCTTATGAATATCATCGCGACTGCAGTATTCCTCCTTGATCATCTCCTTAAAAGTTTCCCATGGGGTGGCGTTGGCAGCAACCAACCCCAGCATTTGAACCTGAGCGTTCCACCATGTGAGGGCTAAACCCTCGAGAGTACCGGTAGCATACTTCACCCTGCGCGCCTCAGGGCATTCACACATTTCGAAGACTGATTCTAGTTTCTCAAACCAGTGGAGGAGACCTACCGCTCCTTCAGTGCCGCTAAAAGTAGTGGGTCGGCAGTCCATAAAAGTTTTAAAAGTGCACACGGGTGGCTGAACATGTTGACCTATCGTGGGTGAAAGAAAGACAGAGTTTAACACAAAAGTTGGTTCACGAGAGTAGGATTCTAAAGATCCTAGAATGAGTTCGGACTGCAGGATATACCTCCTGCGTGTGCAGCTGCAAGTGCTGCGGCAACCCGTTCGTTAATCAGAGCCGTCAACTGGGCTTGTGTCATGTTAACGCATCCAGACATGATCTTCATATCAAGAGTAACACGAGTGAGAGGGGTTCGCGGAAGTATAACGATAGGATAGAGCAAGCACGCACGTGTTCAAGCAACAGTAGTTATACTAACCAAGCATGCCATGAGCAATGTACTATGTAACTAACAAGTAGGCAATACACACACATCATATCACCTAGGATGTCGAGCCTTGCATGTGGAGTGAAGCGTCGTTGTGGATCGTAGAGCACTGTACAGGTTATAGTCTGATTTTAATAAAACCTTTTCCTTTATTAAAACCAAGTTCTCTATAACCAATGGCTCTGATACCAATCTGTCACACCCCCAAAATCCACCTGCGGAGTACTACCGCTTGGAGGCGTGACTGACCAGGATCCAGCCACCAATCATATTGAACAAGCATGCAAGTAATTATAAAGTTCAACCAATACAATTGGTGTTCAACAAAACATAGTTTAAGTTGCAAGCGGAAGCATAAGTCTTAAAACCAAAACATAAGTTTAATTGTTCCAAGGTTTAACATGGCACACAGCCGTCCATGTCCCACAACGACCCTCTTCCATGCAAGCTCCAGCTAAGCGCCTATTGTCCTGCAAAGCATGTAGTAACGAGTCAACAACAAGTTGAGTGAGTTCACAGTTGGGTGTTCGTTTTAAGTTGTTTCGAAAACAGTTTCCTTTAACTGGCATCCTGCCGTGGGAGTTACCCCATAGTTGAAAACATGATTTGTTTAACCCATTTACTCTGGCAATCCAGCCGTGGGGGCTACCCCGTGTTAGTTATCTGGCATTTCGGCCGTGGGGGCTACCCCATGTATCCACTAGACTCGTTACCATATCGATTGCTGACTGTAGTCATGTTTATGTGCCCTGAAACTGTCAATGTCTATCATCATTGACGTGCCCCAGATCCATTAGTTCACGCCCGTCCTCTGCGGCACGGTGTGAGGTTTGTCCGACCTAAATAGCACTATCTAACTAATGACCCGCTCGCCATTGGCCCGGCGATTAAGTCGATATAAAAAGGAGGGACTTCGTGATAGAGTTTTGGTCTAGTATGAGTTATCTGTCCATGAGGGCGAGGAATTACATTCCTGAACCAATGCTGTCCTACCCAAGGAGGACGAGGAATCCACGTTCCTTAACCCCATTCCCAACCCAGGGAATCCCATGCTTTGTAGAGGGTGTGAACTCACCTTGGTTTGCTCGGCAGTTACACAGAAAAGTCAATCAAGTTGTAAGTGGTCAACTACGTCCTAACATAGATACCATTCATGTCAGATTCAAACCAAGTAGTGCACGTATCTTCTACACGTATTCATACACAAGTAACGATCATGGCATACACTTTTATCATGGCAGTTCAATAACACCTATGAGCCGAACAGTATCATGTATACAAGTAACAAAGCCCAAAGGTCCGGCCCAAATCACCTAAGCCCGTACCAGGGAGCAAGTCCGAGCAACGTGCACATGTATATGGTCTCGAGTCGAGACTGTGCGGTCTCGAGTTGCAGTTTACAAGTTCTCGAGTCGCAATCTGAGGAGGTCTCGGGTCACGCACGTACTGGTCTCGAGTCGCAACCGGACTCGCAACCATGGTCTCTAGTCATGATGTGTGTTGATGAATTATGGTCTCGAGTCGAGACTAGGAGTTCTCGACTCGCAACCCATGTCGAAATCTGGGGTCTCGAATTGTTATGTGGTGTTCTCGAGTCGAGACCTAGGGTCTCGACAGACACATCTGCTGATCACTGGTACATGTACAAAACCAATAGAATTTCATGTTCATGAGATAATGTACTATCCAATAACATTGCACTAACATGTCTCCTTGTCTAACCTTAACCGAAAATGGATCAAACACCTTAATTTCAAATATCACAACACATTCATATCATATTCAACAAGTTCTTCATTTATTCATCATGTTCATCAAATATTCATAACACAACAACCCTTATTCAAACACATTTTTGCATTTTTCGGACAAGAGTTATAATTCCTAAACTAGATAACAAGCTCATCTTGCAAACAAAACATTTGTTCTATAATCTCATACATAGAGTCGGATGATCATGAATAACCCTAAGCTTATCATTCTTTTGTTGTTCAAACTATTTGTTCAAATGTTATTCTACAAAAGTCATGTTTTCCTAAGCATGCATCATTTAATACAACAAGAACTCATTAAATCAAACCAACACTTTTGTCATGTTCAAACAATAGTTACGGTGCCTATTATCACATATTCCACACTTTAATCATGTATAAAACTTATCAAGCAAACATATTATCAAATAATCTTCATCATACCTCATCATCATCAACCGAAACATATACACACAATATGAAACACTTACCGGTTCAAGGGTTCAAGGGTGTGTATGAAGCTTCCAAATGGGTGTGTGTGAGCCAATCCAAGAGCTCCTTATGGTTGTCGGTTGAATCCGAGAATGAAGGAGAAGAATGTTGTGGCTTAGGGTTTTAGTGAGGGAGAATGGAGAGTGTGTGTGTAGAGGAGTATGTGTGTTGTTTGCCCAACAATGACAAGTGTGGCTATCACTAAGGATTATATACTTGCTCCACAATGGTGCACCCTAATGGGTTTTCGGATGGATCAAATGGCCCGACCGGCCCAAATAGTTACACTACTCGAGACCGAGTGGTCTCGAGTTGAGTTCTTGTGTTTCGGGTGACATACATACAAGCATACATATAAACGTAACACATAATCACATAGGATGTTCACTTATCATTCATTAAATCAATAAGTCAATTAGTCACATAACGTTCAAGCATGTAACATCGAGATACAATGAAAGGTTCTAAATTTCGAGTTGTCACACATTCGGTTTGTAATATTTTTACTTTAGACTTCCGCTGTGCATTGAACTGTGATTAATTGTCTATGATGATATCAACTACGTCAAGATACTCCCCACCGGGCCCACCGGTAACACGTGGAAATAACAGGGTGTGACATACATGCATGCCTCCTTGATTACTTGATACTTTAAACGTGGGGTTATTCATTTTGTGTTAGACTTATCATTAACTTCGTACGAGTCTATCCTTGACATATATAGCGCTATAGGATTAACGCACCGCCTGTGAACTTTGGGTTTTGTCATGGGCTTATTGCGTTTGATCATTGGTTTGATTAGTTGAACACATGCCGATTTTATTGTTTATCTTGTATCAATAGCTAGCCATGTGGAATTGTTTAAAACTTATTTTCTTTTTATGCTATGTATGAAAACCTGTATACTCGCCAATACATATTTGTATTGAACTATACTTTTTAACATGTTACAGGTTGATGATGACGATGCTATGAAACTGAAGTAGTGATGATGCCTAGATACACATATAGACGATTTAGGCTTTAATAAGTTGTATAAATTTTGTACTTATTTGTTGTATTGTTTTCTTGTATTGAACATGTTGTAATTCAAATTCCATGTATTGTAACATTTTGTTATGAATGAAATCAATTTATTATAAAATCTATTGTCACAATTAGCGTTATGTGTGATGAGTAATCTTTCTTCGTCCCACTCCAATGATTCCGCCATTGGTTAGGGTGTGATAATTCTAGATTATGTTATTGTATTGTTGTTGTACTTTGTTTTGAATAGTGTTGTATTTTTCCTTTTCAAATGTTGCATTTGATTTCACATGCTGAACTTGACAATTGTTATGAAATGAATGAAATCAGGTTTGAATTAATCATCGTCGCAATAGTGTTATGAAGTCTCGACCAGTCTCGTTTTCGTCTCACTCCGATGTTTCCGCCATCGGTTGGGGTGTGACAGATTGGCATCAGAGCCATAACTATAGGGAATTAGGTAGAATTTCCATGTTCGACCTAGTCTATAGGAAGTACCAAACCTTGACCATTCTTGATTCTTGATTAACATGTTGTTCTTCCTATTTGCTTCTATCTCTTCTTTTGTCTTAATTATATAACATGTCTTTCCTAAGACATTTTACACAATACACACTTGAAGACATTCGTATCATACAAACGAGATGACTTCATCAAAATAGGCGTGAAACCTACAATTTGGTGAATGACTCTCAATCCGCTTATTCGTTTTTTGCACGGAATTACGCCATCAAGTTATGAGTGAAATCCTCACCTTGACTGAAAATTTCCAATTCAAACTCTAGTGGACCCTCGTCAATGTGTTGGCGTTAACTTTCTTGACCCGACGAGTACCAACCACACTTAGGGTACGATATTTTCAAGTTAGGGGTGATACCCACATCTTGTTAACTAGTCCCACTCTTTGATTTTCAATCCCGCCAAAGTTTCAATTTTTCAATCGATGAGGGACGTGCAGTAACTGGAAGGGCAAAATACCGTTAATCGCTTCTCGACAAGAGTATTTTACCTATAGGCCAAAACATGATTCCCTAATTCGAAAGGATCTTCGATTCACTTTAGAATAGTCTTAGTTACGTTCCGTGACATTCCATATTTTACGTTACCTCACTTATATTATCTCAATTTCTATGTGTTTTAATACTTGTTACCTCGTTCATTTCGAAACCGATGCACAATTCAAACGTCTCTCGCAATAAAAAACATTAATAATTCTCGTGAACAAGCTAAATTTATACTCCTTTTCGCATATATATGTGATTATGCTTTGTAATACTTGTTATACTCATGCAACCTATGTGAATTATACGTGTTATGTGATACTTACATGCTCATACATGCAAACAACGTGGTCTTTATAAACATATTATGATCAAGTCTCATCCTTTAACCCTCTTTTTGATTCTTTAGATGTCTTCTCAACGTATCTCCAACACCCTCAAGAAGAACTCCAAATCAGGATCAAGATCCAAAAAGGGTTCCAACAACGATGAGTCGATGTCGAAGAAAGATCTTATGAAGTTCATGGCGAAACAAATGGCTAAGGTCATCCCTGATATCGTCAGCAAAATCCAGCCCCCACCTAACACCGAATCACCCAGTGCCTCCGTTGACTCCAAGGCTGAACCGCCTAAGTCGAAGTTCACTTTCAAGTAGTTCTGATCCTGTAACCCTTTACCCTTCACTGGCGAAGAGTCGCCAACAAGATGCTCCAGTGTTTTGATACCATTGAAGTAACATTCCTACAAAGTGGCTGCCCCGATCATCTGTGAACTATCAATGCAGCAGGAGTTTTCCAATCAAGAGCCCTTGATTGGTGGACCTCCGAGCATAACGCTAGTGGTAACGATGCTGCCCATACCCTCCCTTGGGCCGATCTCAAGAAACTGATAAAGGACTAGTTTTATCCTCCGCATGAGCTTCAGAAACTTAAAAACGAATTCTGGAATCTGAAGCAAGTGGGAAACGACAACGCTGGCCTCACAGCCCGCTTCAAACAACTGAGTTCGCTTTGCCCTGGACAAGTCAACACCATTGACAAGGCCATCCCGAAGTATATTCATTGCCTTCCCCCTTCGATTATGAACCTTGTTGAATCCACCTCACCAAAGACTCTTGAAGATACCTACCGCTTTGCCACCAAACTCAACAACAATTGCGTTCTTCATGGGACCTTCGACAAGGGTTCATCTAAGAATGCACACCAAGCTACCACCGATACCGTCATTGAACCCACACCAACGAAGCCATCATCCAAGACCAACAACAAAGGCAAGAAGCGAAAGGCTTCAAGCTAAACTGTGCGGTTGTCACACCGCAAAACCCTCAACCACTCCAACAAGTTCCTCCAACCAACCCTGAGCCAACCAAGAAGGCTTACACTAGGACTCATCCCAAGTGAACACTTGTTTATACCATCACCATGCCGATACACCATGCCGCCGATGCACGTATTGCAATAGGTTTGGGCATTTTGCCAATCAAAGTCGAAGTGGCCCAAAGCCCCTAGTCAACCAGAACCAAATCGTTGCTGTGAACCAAGCCCCTGCCCAAAACCAACCTCAACCTTAAGACAACACAGGTCGATCATGATTCAAGTGTGGCAATCCGAATCATCTCGCCAATGTTTATCCTCATCGCAATAACAACCAGCAGCAGCCTCAACAAGCACGTAGTCGAGCTTTCGTGATCATAGCAGCGCAAGCTCAGAACACCAACGATGTCATCAATGGTACATTTCTCGTTAACAATGTCTATGCTTCGTGTTTATTTGATACTGATGTGGATAAAAGTTTTATATCCGTTGGACTCGAACCTTTGCTTAAGTGTAGATGTTCTAAGTTGCCCAAATCATTTGCGGTCGAAGTCGCTAATGGCAAGCCTGTCTCTGTCGATTTTGTTCTTCCTAAGTGTTATTTGAATCTTAACGATCATAAGTTTTTGATTGACCCTATACCCATGCAATTGGGTAGCTTCGATATCATAGTAGGCATGGATTGGCTTAGGCAAGTTCGTGCTGAAGTCGTTTGTTCAGAGAAATTCATCCGTTTTCCTCTCCCTAATGGTGATTCTCTACATGTCTATGGCGAGAAACCTTCTAAAGGTCTCAAGCTTATGTCATGTACTCAAGCGAACAAGTAATTGCGTAAGGATTACTTCGCCTTTTTAGCCCACGTTGTGGAAAAGAAGGACAAGGGTCCAAGCATGAGTGATGTTCCTGTTGTTTGCGACTTTCCTGACGTCTTCCCTGAGGATCTTCTTGGTCCTCATCCTCCTCATTCAGTTTACTTTCGCATCGATTTAGTTTCTTGCGCTACGCCTATTGCTAAATCTCCCTATCGTTTAGCACCCTCGGAGATGCAAGAGCTATCTAGCCAACTTCAAGAACTTCTTGATAAAGGCTTTATATGCCCTAGAACTTCTCCTTGGGGCACTCCTGTCCTTTTTGTCAAGAAGAAAGATGGATCTTTTCGAATGTGCATTGACTATCGTGAGCTCAACAAACTTACAGTAAAAAACCGATATCCTCTTCCTCGCATCGACGATCTCTTCTATCAACTCCAAGGCGTGACTTGATTTTCCAAGATCGATCACTTTCTAGTTATCATCAACTTCGAGTCCTCGAAGAAGATAGACCCAAAACCGCCTTTCGTACACGCTATGGTCATTATGAATTCATGGTCATGCCTTTTGGGTTGACCAACGCACCTGCGGTTTTCATGGACTTGATGAACCATGTGTTCAAGCTCAACCTTGACCGTTTCGTGATCGTCTTCATCGACGATATTCTGATCTATTCGAAGACACAAGAAGAGCACAAGCGACACTTGCATCTTATCCTTGAACTCTTGCGTACTGAACAACTTTACGCTAAATTCTCAAAGTGTGAATTTTGGCTGAAAGAGGTTCAATTCCTTGGCCATGTTATCAACGAACTTGGTGTTCACGTTGACCCTGCGAAAATAGAATCTGGGAAAAATTGGATTGCTCCTAAGTCTCCGTCTGAGATTCGTTCATTCCTTGGTTTAGCTGGTTATTATCATTGCTTCATTTGCAACTTTTCAAAAATCACTGTTCCTCTCACTTCCTTGACTAAAAAAGATAAACCTTTTGTTTGGTGTCCCAAGCAAGAGGATTCTTTCCAAAATCTCAAGGACATGCTTTGCAATGCTCATATCCTTGCTCTTCCCAATGGAAATGATGATTTCGTCATGTATTACAATGCTTCTAACCAAGGTCTCGGTTGCGTCTTATGCAACGGGACAAGGCTATCGCTTACGCGTCGAGACAACTCAAGATTCATGAGAAAAACTACACTACGCACGATCTTGAGCTTGGTGCAGTTGCTTTTGCATTGAAGATATAGCGACACTACCTTTATGGTACCAAGTGTGTGGTCTTCAGTGACCATAAGAGCTTCATCACATCTTCAATAAAAAGGAACTCAACATGTGTCAACGTCGCTGGGTAGAGTTGTTAAACGACTATGACTGCGAAATTCGCTACCATCCAGGTAAAGCGACTGTCGTGACCGATACTCTTAGTCGTAAAACTCACGTCAAGAGTGTTTGTTGCTTCCTACTCGTAGATGATCTTTGAAACCGCATTCGAGAAGCTCGATACTCATCTGTTAATGAGGGTAACCTCTATAACGAGATGAAATGTGGTGCAGAGGATCAACTCATAACCAAATCCGATGGTATTTATACTATCTCAATCGCGTTTGGGCCCCTAATCATGATGATCTTCATGAACTCTTAATGAAGGAGGCACACAAGTCTCAATATTCTGTTCATCCTGGTTCTGATAATATGTACCATGACATGCGTATGTCATATTGGTGGCATGGCAAGAAGAAAGATATCACCACCTTCGTTTCCAAGTTTCATACTTGTTCCAAGGTTAAATATGAACATAAACATCCCTCTGGCCTACTTGAACAACCTAAAATTCCTGTCTAGAAATGGGAGAGTATTGCTATGGATTTTATCACAAAGCTTCCTCTTATTTCGTCTAGACAAGGCAGTATTTGGGTGATCATCAATAATTGACCAAGTCTGTTCACTTTCTCCCCATTCGTGAAGATTAAAAAGTCGAGAAATTGGCTCGTATCTACATGGATGAAGTCATTTGTCATCATGGTATCCCCATTGACATCATCTCGGACTGTGATGGTCGTTTTACTTCTCATCTTTGGCAAACGTTTCAATCTGCTCTTGGTACTCATCTTAACCTTAGTACCGCTTTTCATCCTTAATCCGACGGTCAAATCGAGCATCCTATCCAAACTCTAGAAGATATGCTTCATTCTTGCGTAATCGATTCTGGGGGCAACTGGGATATGCACTTGCCTTTGATCGAATTCTCATACAACAACAGTTATCACGTGAGTATTCAATGGCACCATTCGAGGCATTGTATGGTCATAGTGCCATTCGCCTATTTGTTGGCATGAGATCAGAGAAGCTCAAATCACCGGTCCCGAGCTTATACAAGAGATGACGGACAAAATCTTGCAGATTCGAGACAACTTGCTCAAGGCCAGAAGCCGACAAAAGAGTTATGCTGAAAAGCAATGCAAACCTTTAGAATTCAATGTTGGTGACTTTGTACTCCTCAAGGTATCCCCTGGGAAGGGTGTAGTTCGACTTGGTAAGAAAGGGAAACTCGATCCTCGCTACGTAGGTCCTTTCAAGATTCTCGAAAGGATTGGCAAGGTAGCGTATCAACTGGACCTACCTCAAGAGCTGAACAATGTCCACCCAATTTTTCAGGTCTCAAACTTGAAGAAATGTCTAGCTGAAGAAGGACTTCAAGTCCCACTCGAAGATCTTCAAATCAACGAGACTCTACACTTCGTGGAGAAACCTATCGACATCATGGATCGACGAGTCAAGCACTTAAGGCGCAGTTGAATTCCCATAGTTAGAGTACAACAGGAAGGAAAGTGTGACACTGAGTTTACTTAGGAACTCGAAACCGAAATGAAGACTAAGTATCCGCATCTGTTCGTTGCACCTTCCTCTTGAATAAATTTCGGGGATGAAATTTCCTAAAGGAGGGGAGACTGTAATGCCTTGCTTTTTAGAACTTTCTTTATTTAGAAACTTTGTTTGTATTTCTATTTATGGAAACTTGTAATCCGTTGTATTCGTCTTTCATTTCCAAGAATTGTAATCCGAGACTTGAATCATAATAAAACTTGATCTTTTTATACATTTTGGTGTACATCTTTCATACATACTTGTTATACACTCATTACATACTTGACTATACATGCAAACTTGATACATTCATACACAAACTCATACCTACTTTACATGCAAATTCTTTTATACATGCGTTTATTCATACATTACACTTATACATTGCACTTATGTCACACCCTGGCTTTGCGGAAGCGTGGTTAATTTTTGGTGTGACTTCTTAATACCATAGCTTAACCATAACAAGCTATATGAATTTAAAAACCATGCAAGTCATCCATTAAGTTTTGAAAACCAAAATACAGTACCATTGTTTTAACCAACAACCATAACCTTGTTCAACAACATTACAACTTATAACATAACATAAACGTGGTTTAAGGACTGTGTCTTGTCCAGGAAAGAGACACATCCCCTAAACCCTGATGACTCCATGACAAGTGCAGCGGAAAACGTTCCATACCGTGCCAGATCCGTTTAATTTCCTGAAATACATGTGAGTTGAAAAATCAACAATAATGTTGAGCGAGTTCATGTGCAAGTGAGTAAGTAAAAACACTTGTAAGTATAAAAGTTTCCTGGTATGTAGCAGTGTAAGAGGACTTGTGATCACCAATGGTTTGCAAGGCCATTAGCATGTCGTGAAATGTAAGTAGGAAGACACAACCCTAGCCGATTTTGCGTTGGGTACCAAGTCACTCCAGGTCCGTTCTGTTAGTCCTCCGTGAGGCCTGTTCTGTTGGGCCGGGAGCTGGGCTCGCTACACCCAAATAGATCTACCGCTCGAGTCCCTCGGTGTTCTAACTACCCATTCACATGATCTAAACCTCCTTACGTAAATCATACCGTGTATAAAGTACTTGTAAACAAAGTAACATGTATTTCACCCCCGCAGTTAAGAAAACTGAAAACAGTTAGAGAAAAGGGGGACATGAACTCACAGTGAATGCGCGTCTCTACCAAGTGTCTCCAATACAGTAAGCTGTGCAACGACCTACAAGTGCTAATTCTATTAGACGGACGGCCGTGCTTTAGCTTTATAGTTTAAGTCTTTGGGAAATAGTTAGACAACTATTTCGTGTTTATGTTCCGTATACACTTGGTAGTTATATTTCTTCCCAAGGATGGGGGATACAATACATGTGCGTAAGTTACGTTTTAATAATCGTGTGGTAATGTAATTACCGGTGTAACTTATATGTTTGTGTGGAAGCGTTCGCAAAGTTTTGGGATCATTAACGCTTGTGAATATTATTTTTACTCTAAAATAATATTTATGTATTTCCACAAAATAATCATAAACAGTGTTGTGACAAATATATTTATCACGTTAATCTTTGTGAAAATCCCACCTCCGAATATTTAGTAAATAAAGTCATGGCGAAATTTTATGTTTCGAAAATATGTCCAAAGATAGTTCTAACACTTGTTGTGTAAAAATTCTAAGTGTTAGGTTTTTAGGAAATTTCGCCAGAGTTTCCTCTGTAACTGGAGGTGGCCACGCTTTCAAGCGTATCATTTTCTTTTAACAAATCAATCAACAACTTCTTTATTCAATCAAACAATTTCCGACACATCAAACTAGTCGATAAGCATGTAAATTGCATAATCGCATGAACTTGTAGTTTTTCCGCATCTATAATGTAAATCCCCTTTATATATGTAGATCTTTATATAAAGTGACTCTAATCTTGTAAAAACCTTGTGTTTGGAAAAATCCGTCTTTACAACTTCTAGTAACAAGTGACAAAGCTACTTCTTTGTCGGGTCTTTTTGTTTCACAAGTGTTTAAACACTTGTGGTTTATAAAACCATGTTTGTTAGTGTAAGATCCACTTTTTAAAGTACATGATTTCTCAAATGTGTGGTTCTTTGAAGATACCACTTGCGGATACGTAGATCCGCTAGTTTTAAACACCATTTTACCGGTTAAATCACTTTTACACAAGTAAAATATTTTCACACAAGTTCATGTATCTTGTGTGGTAGAGTTTCGCCTTTTAACCCTTGTGGTAACCAAAAACAAGCTTATGTGAAGATACATGATCTTACAAAGTCGGGTTAAACGGAGATCCGAGCTACCACATCATAGATCTGGTCTAGATAAACACAAATTCTAATTACTACAACTTTTACACAAGTCATATGCTATTAACCACCATTTTAAGTATTTTACTAGACTTTGGATCATCATCTTTCATTTTAACGAGATTCAACCGACAACATTCCTTTTACCCACTTTAGATAAGTGTAAAAACAAGTTTTAAGTGTTATACCTCTAGCTCAAGGCTAGGGAAGATCTTTGGCGAAAATGAGGTGGATAAAAGCTAACGGTAGAGGTCCTTCGTGTTCCGCTTGCACCAAAGCTCCTAATATGCGACCCTTGAAGCTTGAATGATGATGGAATGTAGTGATCAAGAGCCGAAAATATGGTGGTGTAGTGGAGGGGGTTCGGCCGAGAGGTAGAGAGCAAGAGAAGAGAGTAATGTTGTGGTGAGTTTAGTGATAATGCTCTAGATTAGTGTTGGTATTTATAGATAAAGATTAAGTGTTATTGTCCAATGGTTAAAGTGTAGTATAGATATTAGACAATCTAAGATTGACCAAGATCACTAAGTACAAGGGGTGCCCCCTAGGTAACCGATTCGGTTTGGGGGGGGGGGTCCTTGGTTCGATTTTAAGTAGTAATTAGGGGGTTTAGTTTAGTTAACTAGGTTAGATAAGTAGTTAACTCCGTTAGTAATATGTTACACGTTATGGCGGGTGTTAGGGTAATCAGGGACCCTGACTGGCTCAGAAAAATAAAAAATAGTGAAAATACTAATATTTTCATGTTCCGGGTAAAGTCCGGGTGTCCGGTTGGATAGTAATCCGTTAAAGTGTTATAAAAGCTTTAAAGTGTCGTTATTACATCTTTAGTGACACAATTTGTTTTCCCGACACTTTAGAAAGTGTCTAGTAATATTTTCTAATGTTCTGGCACTTTACTAGTCAGCTAGAAGCTGGTTTATTTATTAAAGTGCTGTGTTTGGTACTTAAAGTACGTTTTTGGCACATCCGAATCAGTGTATCTTATTCCTAGAGACGCAGTACCACAATCCTTATATCCCTACACTCACTACCAGTGTAGCCAAAATATATGAGGCTCTTAACAGGCCTGAGAGGCAGTGTCTGCCTGATGCTGGTTATATCAGCATGTTTATTGTGTATCCGTTTAGTGCTACTGGGCTTTTTGTGCATCATGTTTGTCACTAGGGTTCAATATGCAAATAATGTAGTGACAGCAAATAAAGTATGATGCAAGTAAGTGCATGTATCAGTATGCAGGTAGCAGTTCATCAGCCAGTTCAATCAAGCACAGTAATTAAGCAGTAATTAATCAGTAATTAAGTTGTACGGATACCTGGTTTAGTGCGGGTTGTCACATTCTCCCCCCGTTAAATAAATTTCGTCCCGAAATTTAAGTCCTGCTTGTAGATGCAGCGTTCTTAGGAAATAAGTGGGGGTATTTCTCTTTCATCCGGTCCTCACGTTCCCAGGTAAATTCAGGACCATGTCTGGCATTCCAACGAACCTTGACGAGTTTGACACTGCTCCGGCGGGTCTTGTTAACTTTCCAATCCGTGACCTCAACAGGTTCTTCGACGAAGTGGAGCGTGTCGTCAATATGAATCTCGTCGATGGGAATGGCAACGTCAATTTGAGTTGGACTTTTCTTTAGATTGGATACATGAAATGTATCGTGAACACCATTCAGTTCAGCAGGTAGGTCCAACTTGTATGCTACAGTTCCAATTCTTTCCAGAATTCTGAAGGGACCAATGTAGCGCGGATTTAACTTTCCACGCTTCCCAAAGCGTGCCACCCCCTTCCAGGGTGAAACTTTCAATAACACCATTTCTCCAACTTGGAAATCCACATGCTTCCGGTTTGGATCCGCGTAGGCCTTTTGTCTGTGGCGAGCAGCTTCGATGCGTTTAAGTATTTGCGAAATCTTGTCTGTCGTCTCTTGGACGATCTCGGGACCAGCAAGCTGCCTATCACCGGCGTCAGACCAGCATAGTGGTGATCGGCACTTGCGTCCGTATAGGGCCTCAAATGGCGCGACACCAATACTGGTGTGGTAGCTGTTGTTGTATGAAAATTCGACCAACGGTAAATGTTTATCCCAGCTACCTCCCAAATCCATAACACATGCCCTCAGCATGTCTTCCAACGTTTGTATCGTTCGCTCGCTCTGGCCGTCTGTTTGCGGATGGAACGCAGTGCTCAGATTCAATTGTGAGCCAAAAGATTCTTGGAAAGATTGCCATATTCTTGATACAAACCTTCCGTCTCTATCAGAGATGATCGAGAGTGGTACTCCATGACGTGCTACGATCTCTCTCAAGTAAATTTCCGCAAGTTTACTAGTACTGTCTTTCTCCTTGATTGGCAGAAAGTGTGCGGACTTTGTTAGGCGGTCAACAATCACCCAAATCATATCATGGCCTCTTGGCGTTCTTGGCAGTTTCGTAACAAAATCCATTGAGATTTGTTCCCACTTCCACTTGGGAATCTCAGGTTGTTGCAGAAGTCCTGAAGGCTTCTGGTATTCTGCCTTGACTTTAGCGCACGTTAAACATTTGCTCACGTAAACAGCAACATCGCCTTTCATCCTAGGCCACCAATAATAACTTTTGAGATCTTGGTACATCTTATCCGATCCAGGGTGGATAGAGTACCGTGACTTGTGCGCTTCGTTGAAAATAACTTCCCTTAATCCACCAAACAGAGGAACCCAAATCCTTTTCTCAAAACATAATGTTCCTTCCTCGTTTGGTACCAAAAGCTTCTCCATTCCACGGAGATATTCTTCCTCAAGGTTTCCCTCCTTGAGAGCTTCCTTTTGTGCAGCACGAATGCGCGAGGGAAGATCGGTTCGTATGATCATTTCCAAAGCTCTAACCCTTATGGGCTTGATTCTTTCTTTACGACTTAGGGCATCGGCGACTACATTCGCCTTCCCTGGATGATATTTTATCTCGCAGTCGTAATCGTTCAATAATTCAACCCATCGTCTTTGCCTCATATTTAACTCTTTCTGGTTAAATATATGTTGTAGGCTCTTGTGATCTGTGAAAATTGTGCACTTCGTACCATACAGGTAGTGTCTCCAGATCTTTAAAGCGAAAACCACTGCGCCAAGCTCTAAATCGTGGGTGGTATAGTTCTTTTCGTGTACTTTCAGTTGGCGTGATGCGTAAGCAATGACCTTTTGGCGTTGCATCAACACACAACCCAATCCCTGACGCGATGCGTCGCAGTATACCACAAAGTCATCAGTACCTTCTGGTAGAGCTAAGATTGGCGCGTTACAAAGTTTATCTTTCAATATCTGAAATGCTTCATCCTGTTTGATTCCCCAATCAAACGTCCTTTCCTTCTGGGTCAGGAGCGTCAACGGTTGAGCGATTTTCGAGAAATCCTCGATGAACCTTCTATAGTAGCCAGCCAAACCCAAGAATTGTCGAATCCCGGTTGGCGTTGTAGGCGTTTCCCAATTCTTGATTGCCTCGATCTTTGTGGGATCAACATGAATTCCATCCCCATTAACCACATGTCCAAGAAACTGGACTTCACGTAGCCAAAACTCGCACTTGGAGAATTTGGCGTACAGTTGTTCTTTCTTTAGCAGCTCCAATATGGTTCTAAGATGTTGTTCGTGTTCAGCCTTCGTCTTTGAGTAAATCAAGATGTCATCGATGAATACAATCACGAACTTGTCTAAGTATGGCTTGCAAACTCTATTCATCAAGTCCATAAACACTGCAGGTGCGTTTGTCAAACCAAATGGCATAACGAGGAACTCGTAGTGTCCATAACGAGTTCGGAAGGCTGTTTTCGGGATACTTTCCTCCTGTATCCTTAATTGATGGTATCCAGATCGAAGATCGATCTTAGAGTAACAGCTTGAACCTTGAAGTTGGTCAAACAGATCATCAATTCTTGGCAGTGGATACCTGTTCTTGATCGTCAGCTTGTTCAATTCTCTGTAGTCAATACACATGCGGAAACTTCCGTCCTTCTTCTTGACAAACAGGACCGGAGCTCCCCAAGGCGAGAAGCTTGGTCGGATAAAACCCTTGTCTAACAACTCTTGAAGTTGTGTCGACAATTCCTGCATCTCAGACGGAGCAAGTCTGTAAGGTGCCTTAGCCACAGGCGCGGCGCCTGGAACTAAGTCGATGTGAAACTCCACTTGCCTCTGAGGTGGCAGTCCGGGTAAGTCTTCTGGGAAGACTTCTGGATATTCCCTTACGACAGGGATGTCTTCGATCCTTGGTTCGGCAGCCTTCTTATCCACGATGTGTGCCAGGAAAGCAACACATCCTTTCTGTAAACACTTCCTTGCCTTCAAGCAGCTGATAAATCTTAGCGGTGTGTCACGCTTCTCTCCGTGAACCACAATTGTCTCACCATCATCAGTTGGGATACGAACAACTTTCTCGTGACATACTATCTCAGCCTTGTTTCCGGATAACCAATCCATTCCTACCACCACGTCGAAACTTCCCAATTCGACTGGTAGTAGATCCAAAGTAAACTCGCGTTCTCCCAGTTCTATCGCACAGCCTCTGATTACTTCGTCGGCTTCAACTAACTTTCCATTAGCTAATTCGATCGAGTAGGGAATGTCTAACTTATTTGCAGCTAACCCAAGCATATTCTTAAATTCTAATGATACGAAGCTATAGTCGGCACCAGTATCAAATAAAACAGATGCATAGCGCTGATTGATAGGGAACGTACCCGTAACAACATTTGGATCCTGGCGTGCATCCCTAGCTTCGAGTTGGAACACTCTACCACGGGCCTGATTCAATGTTGGGCAATTCTTCTTAAAATGCCCGATTTCCCCGCAGTTATAACATCCCAGTCTCTGCCCATTACCACCAGCTTGATCATTTCCCGGATTACGATTTACTGCGCCCGCTTGGTTAGCATTGTTGCCTTGATTTCTGTTACCTCCAAAATTTCCTTGTGGGCGGTTTCCGTTTCCACCACGGTTATCATTCCTATTTCCATATCCTCCCTGGCCTCCGCGGCCGGCAGGGACCCAACAAGTATCCTTCGAGTGACCACGTTTCCCACAAGCTTCGCATACTTTTAACCCACATTGGCCAGAATGGTGACGCTGGCAGGCACTACACTTAGGCAGAGTGCCCATATATCCTCTTCCTCTCCTTCCACTGCCAGCTGCTCCCTGAGCTGGCGTGCTTGGTGCTCCTCTCTTACCATCACCACTAACACTTTGTTTGAAGTTCGAAAACTTTCTTTTGTTACTTCCAGACGGCTCAACATGAGTCTCTTTCTCCTTTGCCTTAACATCACCAAACTTGTTCAGACGAATCGCCTCCTCGGTGAGAGCCACGCTCAAATCGATGGCTTCAGCGATAGTTGCTGGTTTGGAGGAGGTTACCATGCTTATTATTTGGGGAGCCAAACCCCAAATGAAGCGCTCGATTCGCTTGTATTCAGGCGTAACCATGTAAGGAACCACTTGAGATAAGTCGTGAAACCTCTGGACGTATTCTGCAACCTTTGGCCCATCCATCTTTAGGTGCCAAAATTCAGTCTCCAACCTTTGAATTTCTGCGCGTGAACAGTACTTTTTGCGCATCAGTTCTTTCAATTCGGCCCAAGTCAGGGCGTAGGCGGCAGCTTCGCCTAGTGTTTGTACTTGTAGGTTCCACCAGGATAGGGCTCCATCTAGAAACAGCCCTGAAATGTATGTGACTTGCTGATCCTCTGCACACTTGCTCATACGTAAAACGGAATCGGTTTTCTCAGCCCAGCGGGTAAAGGCAACTGCACCTCCTGTGCCATTGAAGTTAACTGGTTTGCAGTCTAAGAACTGCTTGTAGGTGCATCCTGCACGTATGTTAAAACATGTGTTTGGCATTAGCATCATCGCTAAAATCTCCAACTAGTTCATGGTAGGTTCGAATGGCGTGGTATTACCGTGAGGTGGATTGTTATTGCCTTGGTTAACACTTCCGCTCCCTCCTGGCTGAGATGCTGCGTACTGTGCTATGGCAGCTGCAATGACTTGCTGTAGCTCTACCTCGTTAGTAGGCATTGGTGTTGGGCGTTTTGGCGGCATCTTCTAAAAGATGTGTTCACATTGGTCAGGCCATAGCGAAAAGTACGTATATAGTAATAGTAATAGCACGTAATATCTCATGTTATCAATACATCACAAATATCAATCCCACAACATCCCATGTAAGCAAGTAATCAAACGAATCCAAATATGGTGAGAAAACTGCGATTGCCATATAGATGAGACCACATCGTAAGTGTATACATACAATCATCAATCACTAGGGGCTACATCACCCCTGTCAAAAGCTACATCAGTATCAATACAATATCAAGTACATAACAAAAGTCAAGTCATAACGTAGTCTCCCCAAAATGCTGTGCAGACAAAAAGCAATCGCCGCCTTCTCACCTCGCCTACCCAAGTGGCACCGATGAGCTCTAAGCAGATGGTGGTGGAGGAGGAGGAAAACGGGTATAAAACAAACGGCGCAACTGTAACCAGTCCGCCTCCATCGCCTGCTGTGTACGAATAATGGAAGCAATCTGCTGCTCCAAAGTAGTAAGACGAGCAGCATAGTCAGGGGGTAATGGTCGTGATGGCTGCAACGGAGAGGGTACCCGGCCATGGCACTGACATGGCTGCAGATGGGCTCTCTCCAACTCCTGTAGTCGCTGCTCATGCGACTCATGCTGGTATACAAAGGACATCAATACATCCTCAATGGTGTGGCCCACATGGAACCTGTGGTATGGATCAGTGGGTGGCATAGGGGAAAACGGTGCCCAAAGCAGTGGCTCACGTGTGGGGTCAAAGGGTGCCACACTAAAAGGAGCTGTAGTGGGTGGGACAAAAGGAATCTGAGGCATGAAAGGCATGGGCATCGGTACATGCCCATCAGGGTGAGCTGAAGAACCCTCTCCAGGCCCTGCTGGAGGTATAAACACAGGAACCTGAAACGAAAAGTCAATATGTGGTGCAACAGGAATCTGTGGAGGGAATGGGGGAACGTCCTCGTCTGCCGGTATCCAGCCATGCTGTGCAGACTCATCCGGCGGATCCATATGTGCCGCGAACGGTGCATGTCCGGGCTCTAGGGGAACGGGATCAAATATGGGAGCAACAACAGGGTGAACGGGTGCCAAGTGCTCTATAGGGTGGTCAGCAGGTATAGCAACAATGGGTAAAGGACCAATGGGATCAACAGGAACATCTATGTGGTGATCATCAGCAATGGGCTCAAAAGGTACATCAGCATGCACCGGGTCATGCTCTGGTAAAGGGTCAAGGGCAGCTGCCTGCTCAGGTGCAATGGCAGGCTCAAAATCATCAAACGCCATGTCAAAATCAAAATCGGGATCAATCGGATCAAAAGGGTCAATAGGATCTGCTGGATCCTCCATCAACTCGTCCATCGGGACAAACTCTAAATCACGGTCAGGATCAAATCCCGGGGGAAACACAGGATCTGAATCCCCCTCGTCGTCATGGTCAAAAACAAGTCCAGGTATGGAAGCAACAGAAAAAGCCTGGTCAGAATCGGACCCATGGGAGAAGTGCTGCGCACTATGAGCATGTGTGGGTACAGAAGCCACAGACTCAAAGGAGTCCGCGACTGGGGAATGAGCAGGTGGCTCCGCAGCCGGAGCATCTGCGATCAGTAAGGGAGCAACAGCAGGTAGGGCCTCGCCCTGAGCATCCTCCAAAGGCTCCTCCTCAAACATATCGACGTCGTCCTCCTCGTCGTCGATGGGTAAAACAGGGTATGATGCAAGGGGTACTGGAGCAGGGATCACAACGAGTGGTAGATCCCCGGCTGGAAGATCAACTGGGAGCTCATCAACGCCGTCGGGTAAGGCGAATGGCTGAAAGTCATCATCATCCGTGCTGGTGAAGTCTGACGTATAAACCTCGTGCTCCGATGACTCAATGTCGTCTGAAACGATAGGCCTCGGGCCTGTGGTGCCTGAACCACCAGTGTCTGCAGAATCCATGTGTCTGTAACATATACACAAACATGCACAAATAGTCAATCATAAATCAAGTAATCACATAAGTCATCAAGTAAGGCATCACATAATCCTCCTAGTCTTACTAGCCAATACTATCCAGTCTACCAGACTGCTCTATCCTTCACTTAAACCAAACCTCGATCCTCCAGATCGATCCTCAGCCCTCCAAGCTGAGCCTTTTCTTCCTAGCCTTGCTAGCCCACTACCTTGGTCACCTAGACCAAGCCACGATCCTCTAGATCGATCCTATAACAAACCAACGTGCTCAACTACCTTAACCACCTCGATCCTCCAGACCGATCCTCAGCCCTCCAAGCTGAGCCTATAATTAATAAAATGTGCTCAACATTTGTTTGTAAAAAGTGTGGATCTGGACTTAAGTGGTATGCAGAAAAATGTTTTCGTGAGAGCCCTAGTGATCATAGTCTAGACTCGAGAAAGAATCCTAGTTCGCTATGATCAGAGCTCTGATACCAAGCTGTCACACCCTGGCTTTGCGGAAGCGTGGTTAATTTTTGGTGTGACTTCTTAATACCATAGCTTAACCATAACAAGCTATATGAATTTAAAAACCATGCAAGTCATCCATTAAGTTTTGAAAACCAAAATACAGTACCATTGTTTTAACCAACAACCATAACCTTGTTCAACAACATTACAACTTATAACATAACATAAACGTGGTTTAAGGACTGTGTCTTGTCCAGGAAAGAGACACATCCCCTAAACCCTGATGACTCCATGACAAGTGCAGCGGAAAACGTTCCATACCGTGCCAGATCCGTTTAATTTCCTGAAATACATGTGAGTTGAAAAATCAACAATAATGTTGAGCGAGTTCATGTGCAAGTGAGTAAGTAAAAACACTTGTAAGTATAAAAGTTTCCTGGTATGTAGCAGTGTAAGAGGACTTGTGATCACCAATGGTTTGCAAGGCCATTAGCATGTCGTGAAATGTAAGTAGGAAGACACAACCCTAGCCGATTTTGCGTTGGGTACCAAGTCACTCCAGGTCCGTTCTGTTAGTCCTCCGTGAGGCCTGTTCTGTTGGGCCGGGAGCTGGGCTCGCTACACCCAAATAGATCTACCGCTCGAGTCCCTCGGTGTTCTAACTACCCATTCACATGATCTAAACCTCCTTACGTAAATCATACCGTGTATAAAGTACTTGTAAACAAAGTAACATGTATTTCACCCCCGCAGTTAAGAAAACTGAAAACAGTTAGAGAAAAGGGGGACATGAACTCACAGTGAATGCGCGTCTCTACCAAGTGTCTCCAATACAGTAAGCTGTGCAACGACCTACAAGTGCTAATTCTATTAGACGGACGGCCGTGCTTTAGCTTTATAGTTTAAGTCTTTGGGAAATAGTTAGACAACTATTTCGTGTTTATGTTCCGTATACACTTGGTAGTTATATTTCTTCCCAAGGATGGGGGATACAATACATGTGCGTAAGTTACGTTTTAATAATCGTGTGGTAATGTAATTACCGGTGTAACTTATATGTTTGTGTGGAAGCGTTCGCAAAGTTTTGGGATCATTAACGCTTGTGAATATTATTTTTACTCTAAAATAATATTTATGTATTTCCACAAAATAATCATAAACAGTGTTGTGACAAATATATTTATCACGTTAATCTTTGTGAAAATCCCACCTCCGAATATTTAGTAAATAAAGTCATGGCGAAATTTTATGTTTCGAAAATATGTCCAAAGATAGTTCTAACACTTGTTGTGTAAAAATTCTAAGTGTTAGGTTTTTAGGAAATTTCGCCAGAGTTTCCTCTGTAACTGGAGGTGGCCACGCTTTCAAGCGTATCATTTTCTTTTAACAAATCAATCAACAACTTCTTTATTCAATCAAACAATTTCCGACACATCAAACTAGTCGATAAGCATGTAAATTGCATAATCGCATGAACTTGTAGTTTTTCCGCATCTATAATGTAAATCCCCTTTATATATGTAGATCTTTATATAAAGTGACTCTAATCTTGTAAAAACCTTGTGTTTGGAAAAATCCGTCTTTACAACTTCTAGTAACAAGTGACAAAGCTACTTCTTTGTCGGGTCTTTTTGTTTCACAAGTGTTTAAACACTTGTGGTTTATAAAACCATGTTTGTTAGTGTAAGATCCACTTTTTAAAGTACATGATTTCTCAAATGTGTGGTTCTTTGAAGATACCACTTGCGGATACGTAGATCCGCTAGTTTTAAACACCATTTTACCGGTTAAATCACTTTTACACAAGTAAAATATTTTCACACAAGTTCATGTATCTTGTGTGGTAGAGTTTCGCCTTTTAACCCTTGTGGTAACCAAAAACAAGCTTATGTGAAGATACATGATCTTACAAAGTCGGGTTAAACGGAGATCTGAGCTACCACATCATAGATCTGGTCTAGATAAACACAAATTCTAATTACTACAACTTTTACACAAGTCATATGCTATTAACCACCATTTTAAGTATTTTACTAGACTTTGGATCATCATCTTTCATTTTAACGAGATTCAACCGACAACATTCCTTTTACCCACTTTAGATAAGTGTAAAAACAAGTTTTAAGTGTTATACCTCTAGCTCAAGGCTAGGGAAGATCTTTGGCGAAAATGAGGTGGATAAAAGCTAACGGTAGAGGTCCTTCGTGTTCCGCTTGCACCAAAGCTCCTAATATGCGACCCTTGAAGCTTGAATGATGATGGAATGTAGTGATCAAGAGCCGAAAATATGGTGGTGTAGTGGAGGGGGTTCGGCCGAGAGGTAGAGAGCAAGAGAAGAGAGTAATGTTGTGGTGAGTTTAGTGATAATGCTCTAGATTAGTGTTGGTATTTATAGATAAAGATTAAGTGTTATTGTCCAATGGTTAAAGTGTAGTATAGATATTAGACAATCTAAGATTGACCAAGATCACTAAGTACAAGGGGTGCCCCCTAGGTAACCGATTCGGTTTGGGGGGGGGGGGGTCCTTGGTTCGATTTTAAGTAGTAATTAGGGGGTTTAGTTTAGTTAACTAGGTTAGATAAGTAGTTAACTCCGTTAGTAATATGTTACACGTTATGGCGGGTGTTAGGGTAATCAGGGACCCTGACTGGCTCAGAAAAATAAAAAATAGTGAAAATACTAATATTTTCATGTTCCGGGTAAAGTCCGGGTGTCCGGTTGGATAGTAATCCGTTAAAGTGTTATAAAAGCTTTAAAGTGTCGTTATTACATCTTTAGTGACACAATTTGTTTTCCCGACACTTTAGAAAGTGTCTAGTAATATTTTCTAATGTTCTGGCACTTTACTAGTCAGCTAGAAGCTGGTTTATTTATTAAAGTGCTGTGTTTGGTACTTAAAGTACGTTTTTGGCACATCCGAATCAGTGTATCTTATTCCTAGAGACGCAGTACCACAATCCTTATATCCCTACACTCACTACCAGTGTAGCCAAAATATATGAGGCTCTTAACAGGCCTGAGAGGCAGTGTCTGCCTGATGCTGGTTATATCAGCATGTTTATTGTGTATCCGTTTAGTGCTACTGGGCTTTTTGTGCATCATGTTTGTCACTAGGGTTCAATATGCAAATAATGTAGTGACAGCAAATAAAGTATGATGCAAGTAAGTGCATGTATCAGTATGCAGGTAGCAGTTCATCAGCCAGTTCAATCAAGCACAGTAATTAAGCAGTAATTAATCAGTAATTAAGTTGTACGGATACCTGGTTTAGTGCGGGTTGTCACAACTTACACGTTTAAACGCTTAAAACTGGAAAATTACGCGAAATTAAACACGAACCTTCAAGCAACTGGACCTTTCATGCGAAGGGAGCCCCATTCGCATGAAAGGGACCATCCGTCCCAAACATCCAGTCGCCCAAAGGCCCATCCGCCCCAAAGGCCACTAAGCCTATAAATACGAACCCTCACCCTCATTTCTCACCTTCCACAACTCTGAAATCCTCTCTAGCATACTGAAATCGAACATCTCACCGGAACACTTTCCAGTAGCATTCTAAGTGAGTTTACAACTCACAAACACTTTAATTCCTTCTATTTTCTTCTAGTTTTTTTTACTTTCTACACTTCTTCAATTATTACAACTTGGTTTCTCATATCTGCCTTCGCAATCTGATAACAACTCTTAAGCATAATGAGGACCAAGCTGAAGTTTGAAGTTTGTCTTTCAAACCTTAAAAAAACAACTTTCTGATTTTAAACTTGACGAAATTACAAATCCATTGAGCTCACAAGCTAAGTCTTTAGTTGTGGGTTAGTGTTAAGGTCAATTCCAGCCAAGAAGGTGAACAATTCAAACAAAACCGATCTGCTTTCGCCTCAAAATAGAACCTGTCACACGAATGGCCAGCCATTCGCACGAAGGGACTCACCCTTCGTGCAACTGGGCCAGCCATCCGCACAAAAGGCACTGTTTCATCTTCGTTCTGACATTTTTCTAAGTGTTGTGTGTTATGCTGACCCATATTCTCAATATAGACGATTCTGTAATAATAGAGTGCGAGCCGTGGAAGCCTTGGCTTCCAATCAAGCTCCACCACCTCACTTGAACATGCAAACTGACGAGTTTGTCGTGGTACACGCAAATTTAATCCAAATAACAACTGTAGATAGTGGTAAATGGGTATCGAACTCAGGGAGTATGTGGAAAATGTGTTTATTTTGTAGCTTTGCACTTTAACTAAAATTGAACTAATTTGCAGAAAGTAAGATCAATAATTTGGATTGTTTGGTTTTAAAACTAAAATTAACTAAATAACTTCAAATCAAAGGTTTGTTGTAAAGCAGATTAGGAGAAAGCGACCATCCTAAACTTCCAGTTTGCTTTTGACAATTGTGTTTAAATACACTAGAAAGAATCACATAGACATGATTCATGTATGGTTGCTTGCTCGTGATAAAAGGGAACAAAGTACTCGGATTATGAAAACGCGAGGTTGTTACCCGATAAGCAATTGACTAATATCCAACCCTAATCCCTCTCGTGATATCTCGATTGTCAGCAACACCAAGAACGTACTGTTTAGAATATGATCATAACATCAATCAACAATTTACAAACAAACATTCACACACCATAATAAACAAACAAACATTGCAAGTCTATTATTCTCGAAATACGAATCCAAACACAAAAGTCATAGACAAACCTTCAATTTAGGATGATCACCATAAGTTTAGCCACACATAGCTTGGTGAATCATCATAGCAACAAGTTTAATGTTCATACGAATCGAAAACACAAACCAATTGTTTAGAATTGTTTGGAACCAAGCAAAACTAGCCAAAATCGCCCCTAAAATGCAGAGAAACTGTCCAATGATGAGATAATGTGAAAAGACACCAAAAAAACTGATTTAATGAGGGCAGTTACGGATTTCTGCGTAGACTCCACCGTAACTTACGGTACCACCGTAAGTTACGGTGGTCTTCAAAGTGTTACGGTGGACTTTGTCTGATTTACGGTGAGATTTGTTGATGTTTCAGGGACCATAATTTACGGTGGAGCCCTGATTTATGTGTTTTGTTTCTTCATTCCTCCCACGCACGACCAGTTCATCTCCAAACCGTCCAAAGCTGCATTTTATCCCTTTTTAGCTCCCGAACCGCACCTGAAACATAAGCAACCGTAGTCATCTAATTCAAGATAATTACGCTATTAAGTGAAGGACAAATTCGTCTTTTAACATCATTAAGGGTTGTCCTATGGACCACCTGTCACATCCCCACACTTAACCATTGCTTGTCCCAAGTAATTCATCAAATCATTTTCAAAACAAGCGATCAATGTAAACCAAGTAGTAACATGTAGTCCTTTTACTAACCCCTTTTTAACACCCAAAATAACGCACCCCTCGCTAAGTCTCTCCTCTCGGTAACAAGTAAGCACTAGCAATATGAGCTAGAGACACAAAGGCTAACGGGCGGTTGCACAACTATAGGCTTGTACCTAAATCGATCATTCTCCTAAAACGTGTCAAACATGAATGCAAATCAAAGGGACCTTCAAGGTTGTAACGTGGCTAGGTGTATGGGTAGGAAATGGAATATATATGAAGTTGCGAAAACTTAACCCGGTCTTTTATTGCACGAAGAAACAACAAACAACTACCAAACTAAACTACTATATACAAGATAACTACACATCACTTCTTTTTTCATTTTTCATTGCTTTTTCTCTCTTTTTTTTTTCTTTTCTTTTTCTGTTTTTTTTTTCATGCAAACACAATAACTTTCAACAAAACATCAAATAAAATTACATACTACTAAACAATCACTAACACTATAAGACCGGGTCAAGTTGGGTAGATTTTTAGGTAACTAGCTAGGGGGTAACAATTGATAGGCTTTTAGGCACAAAATTGGGCAACTAAATGTCCAAACCCCCGCCCCTCTCACAACCATGCTCATATATATAACTTATGAGGTCCAACCCCCCAAATCCCACACTCACACACCCTAAAGACGAGGCTACCTAAATGCCCTTATCCTTTTCGCATTCACGCCGAACTAAGGACTCAAACCGTATCAAGGCCCAAGTTCTAATGCACCCCCACCCGTAGCCACTCTCATCAAAGATAAGTATTATTTATTTACATGTGTGGCTTCAACTCTCACCAAGAATAAAGGGGTATCAAGGGTTGCCAGTGCATCAATTTGGGGTTAATCTAGGATCTTCAAATTCTCACATCGTTTCGCTTGATTTAAATTTTTTTCAAAATCTTCAAAAATTTCCCCCCATCCCCACACTTGGGATACATTGACCCCAATGTATGGTTTTAGGAGGCTTTGATCGCTTAAAACTCTTTCACATCAACTGAAAGCTCTTCAACTCAAACCACAAATTTCTTTTTGGATTTTTCATTTTTTATATTTTTTTTATATTTTCCTTCTTTTATAAAACATCACACCGCCAATTCACACCAACCTAAACATAACATCACAAACTAACACCACCCAACCGCCCAACCATAAACAAAACAAGCTAACAAATATTCACAAAATATACAAGAAAGGAACACGACCTGACTAGTAATAGCGTGGCTGTGGAGGCCCAAAAATGGAAGACATCATGTCATTCCATTCTCCAAATGCAAATGAACCGCTACTACTCCCACCTTGTTGTTGAGCTCCTTCTTGTTGGCGCGGGTCGATCCATTGTGAATGATGGAGCGGCGGGGTCAGATACGAAATACTACCATCATAAGGTGGTAGAGACGCATAATCCACATGTTGTGGATCCACGACCACCGACCGCCCGGCGTGCCAATCTGCATGCAATCTTCTTTCTTGATCATCATGGTATCGATTATTCATTTCCACTTCATGAGAATACGCGTGTGTGCGATTCCACGCCTCTTGATGATCGAAGCTTTGTTTCAAAGACCGCTCAATGCTTGCACTCATCATTGTATGTTGATCAAATAACGTCCGCTCCGAACCCGACCATGACTCAAAAATGGGTGCCGGAGGACGTTGGTTTTCAATAACCTCTTGCATCGTGCCATCATAAGCCCATTCAGCACATAGGACCGCTCCGTATAATCGTAAAAGGCACCACCATAGCCTCTACCTAGGCCCCCTTGGCCTACATTCTCACCACCATGCGGCTCGTCCGCATAATCATCATCACCACTTGGAGCCTCCACATCACTTTCCGGCTCATCCGCTTCTCCCGGTAGAAGATCCCTTGCTCCCACTATTAATGCTCTCCATCACTGCCCCTTCGACTTGAGTTTATGGTACCGTTCTGATTGCGTGTAAGTCCAACCAATCCCCAACTTGTCTAAAGTAAAAGGCTGATGCCTTTTTGGTGCCCCTTTATCTTCGGATGTGATTGCCTTTTGTTGCTTCATCAATCCCGTGATTATTCGGCAATACGGGACGATATCTCTCCCCAACCTGTTTCGGCAAATCCATAGGTGGTTCATGATCAGATATCGGATTGGAAAACACGAAGACCCATTAAGTAGCGAATAGAGGACAGGTACTTCCGGGTACCTCACTTGCTCCTTGTCCCCCCTTCGCGGAATGACATTTAAAATACAGATTGCTAGCAACAATTTCGCTTCAATTCTCAAGTTCCTCCGGTACAAGACTCCACTGTAAGTACCGGGCAAAAACAATGCTGCTAACATATCATTCCAACGAGGATGCTTATCCGGTTTGTGAAACAAATCATCAAGGCTAGGAATCATATACTCACGAGCATGTAAACTGTCATACTTCCCCAATTTCTTTAACGTGTCAAATGACATCTCTACCGGAATTCCATTCACTTCACCTATCAACTTCATTTGCGATGGCTTTTCGTATGTGTTGCACCTGAGAGTTGCCATCCATTCTTGAATTTCGTTTAGGAACAAATTCTTGCTATCCTTATCATAACAACTCAATGCCGACTCTCATCCTAAAGCACGGAATTTGGCAAACACACCAAACGGACTAAATTCCACTTCACGAACTTCCCTCTCGCAAATAAATGCGGCAGCCTTGTTTTTCAATCTGTTCATACTGTCGTGAAAGAGTGTCGGTTTCCAATGTTCCGGTTAGTCTTCCAATGAACCCGACTCCCATTTTGGCTTTTCCGCCGGGTCCAACTCCATTTCCTCCTCACTTTCACTCTCATCAACTCGACCCAAATATTGCCTCTTTCTCGGTTGTTGTTCCGGTTGATTTCCCTTATCTTTAGATGAAGAAGACGAACTTGCTCCAACTCTTTCCTTAGTCTTGACCATTTTTCTACACACATTAAAGCAAACAACACAACCAAAGACAATAAATTAGACCCTTTTCACCAAAATATCCCCACACTTGCTTGTTACTATGGTTGTAGATGCTAGTGAACCAAAACTTTTGTAAATCTTTTTCAAAAAAATTTGGGCATGGTGTCTCTACAATATAAAGATTCCCCAAAAAGTTCACTACTTTACCATCAATCCTACATCTACAACCCATAACAATGTTCAAATAACTATTTTCATAACAAAATATAAGAACAAGCAAGTGGGTATGAACAACTATAAAAAATAACCTCAATCTTCACAATGCATCATCAAAATACAACAAACAAACTTCCATACCTTTGTTTGAAGATGCAAGCACACAAGTGAAACAAAAACTTCAAAAACCCCCAAAATTTTCGTCACTAGGGTTTGTGATTCGGACCCGAAAACTTCGTGTTTTCACAAATCTCTTCTCAAAATCAGAAAGTATGTGAAAAATTAGCCAAGATAGATCTAGATTTTACTGGATTTGGCTAGGAATTGAGAGAGATATGAAGAATTGGAGGTTGAAGAAGGCTATGGAGTTCTTGTGGATTTTGTGGGTCTTAGAAAGTGATGGATGAGAATAGAAGAATGAGAAAAGTGAAGTGAATATGAGTGGCTGGGGTTAAGTCTCGAAACTGGTTATTATTAAATTTTTTTTATGTACATGCAGAAACCGGAAGGACCCATTGTCTCGCCAGGTCCACCGTAAATTACGGTGTGGACCGTAAATTACGGTGGATGCTGGCAACATTTTCCTACCGTAACTCAGTAAGATCCTGCCGTAAAGCCCAACAAAATTCACTGCCCACCGTAAATTACGGTGCCACCGTAACTTACGGTGGCACCTGGGCATCTATGGTTCGCTGGAAATTACAATTTTTGGGTACATTTTTTTATATTTTTTCAATTTTTTTGTGATTTTAAAATTTTTCAAAAACATGTAAAAATTACCCTACCCCCTCGAAAGTCCCGTGTTGTCCTCAACACAATGTTAGAGCAATTCGCAACCCGAATGTCCCCACACTTGTTTCAAACACAAGCTTCAAGCGAGTACGGTAAATATGCAAACTATACAAAACAAACAAAATGAAATGCTAACTATTTACACTACCAAACCTGGGCCTCTCATGGTTGCTCATCGTCGACCGGGCGTAAGAAGTAGCCCGCTTTATCAAGCTCCAAGTTGTTGATGTCGTTCCCCTCCAAGTATGGCTTTAACCGGTGACCGTTCACCGTTTGTTGTTTCAGTGTTTACTCATCCTGGATATTTACATCTCCAAACCTCCCAACTCGCCGAATGACATACGGGCCCACCCATTTGCTTTTAAGCTTGCCCGCAAACATCTTGAGTCTTGAATTGTACAACCAAACCTTTTGACCCACTTCAAAGGTTTTCTTCCTCAACTTTGCATCGTGTACCTTCTTGAGCTTGTCTTTATAAGCCGATGCACATTCATACACCTCATCTCTAATCTCTTCTATCTCGCTTAATTGCAACTTTCTCATCTTCCCCGCTTCATCATAATCCGCATTCACAGTCTTGATTGCCCAATGTACCCGATGCGCTAACTCCATTGGCAAATGACAACCCTTTCCATAAACCATCTGATACGGGGTTGTGCCAATTGGAGTCTTGTAGGCCGTTCGGTACACCCACAATGCATCATCCAATTTGCTCGACCAATCCTTCCTATCCGTTCTAACCGTCTTCATGAGAATTTCTTTGATTTGACAGTTGGACACTTCAACTTGTCCACTCGTTTGCGGATGGTAAGGTGTGGCAATCCGGTGATTCACGCTATATCTTTTCAACAATTTCCCAAAATTGAAGTTCTTGAAATGCGAACCACCATCGCTTATAATAACACGCGGAATGCCAAAACGAGAGAAGATGTTGGATTGAACAAATTTACAAACAACCGAATGGTCGTTTGTTCGTGTTGCAATAGCTTCAATCCACTTCGAGACGTAATCCACCGCTACCAAAATATATAGAAAGCCATTCGAATTCGGGAAGGGACCCATGAAGTCAATGCCCCATACATCAAAAATTTCTACCACCAAAATTGGTTGTAGTGGCATCTCGTCCCTCTTCGAAATGCTTCCCATCTTTTGACAATTCACGCAATTCCTTGCAAACTCACACGCGTCTTTGAAAATTGTGGGCCAATAAAACCCACATGAGAGAACCTGGTAACCCGTTTTATGCCCACTAAAGTGACCTCCACATGCGGATGAATGAGCGTGGGTCAAAATTTCCATCACCTCCGTTTCGGGTACACACCTCCGAATAACTTGATCTGGCCCGATCTTGAAAAGATCCGGTTCATCCCAAATGTATTGCTTCACTTGGACCATAAATTGTTGTCGTCGCTTCTTGGTCCAATGACTTGGGATGGCACCCGTGGCTAAGTAATTTACATAATGAGCATACCACGGTGCAACAAAGGTGTAAACAGCTAAGAGTTGCTCGTCGGGAAAACTTTCATTTATTTCACTAACATCGTCAATTCCTTCAACCGGAATCCTAGACAAGTAATCCGCCACTACATTCTCACTTCCCTTTTTGTCTCGAATTTCCAAGTCAAACTCTTGCAACAATAATACCCACCGAATTAAACGGGGCTTCGCATCCTTCTTCTCCATCAAATATCGGACCGCACTATGATCCCAATAAACCACCACCTTGCTCCCCCAAATATACGCACGAAACTTATCCAAAGCATACACCACCGCTAATAACTCCTTTTCGGTTGTGGTGTAATTGAGTTGCGCCTCGGATAAAGTCTTGCTTGCATAATAAATCACTACCGGCTTCTTGTCAACCCGTTGACCCAAAACTGCACCAATAGTAGTGTTGCTTGCATCACACATTATCTCGAACGGCTTCAAACAATTCGGTGGTTGCAAGATAGGAGCTTTAACCAAATGTTCCTTCAAAACAGTAAAAGCGTGCATACACTCATTAGTAAAATCAAATGGGACATCTTTTAATAACAAATTGCATAAAGGTTTAGTGATAACACTAAAACCTTTTATGAAACGTCTATAGAACCCCGCGTGTCCCAAAAATGACCTTACACCCTTAACATTTTTCGGAGGTGGCAAAGATGCTATTACCCTTATTTTTGCCTTATCCACCTCCATTCCCCTTTCCGAAATTACATGACCCAACACAATTCCCTCTTGCACCATAAAGTGACTTTTCTCCCAACTATGCACTAAATTCTTCTCAACACATCTTTTTAAAACTTTTTGTAATTCATTGAGACAAGATTTAAAACTAGTGCCAAAAATGGAAAAGTCATCCATAAACACTTCAAGCGACTCTCCAACCATGTCCGAGAAGATATTCATCATACATCGTTGGAAAGTTGCCGGTGCATTGCACAAGCCAAAGGGCATTCGCCGAAAAGCAAAGGTGCCATATGGACAAGTGAAGGTGGTCTTGTGTTGGTCATCCGGGTGTATTGCTATTTGATTGTAACCCGAATACCCGTCCAAAAAGCAGTAATATTTTTGACCCGATAATTTTTCAATGATTTGGTCAATAAAAGGCAACGGGAAATGGTCCTTAGAAGTGGCGGCATTCAATTTTCGGTAGTCAATACATACACGCCACCCGGTGACCGGTCGGGTGGCAATTTGTTCACCATTTTCGTCCTTGACTACTTGAATACCGGCCTTCTTAGGCACAACTTGGGTGGGACTCACCCAAGCACTATCCGAAATCGGATAGATGATTCCCGCGTCCAACCATTTGATTACCTCCTTTTTTACTACCTCCCTTAGGTTCGGATTCAATCGCCTTTGAGCTTCTCGTGTTGGTTTGGCATCTTCGGTGGTAATAATTTTGTGCATGACGATTGATGGACTAATTCCTTTGAGATCGGCAATCGTCCATCCGATAGCTCCCTTGTTTTCTTTCAAAACTTCCAACAATGCTTGCTCTTGTGCCAACTCTAAATTAGAAGCAATAATGACCGGTAAAGTGTCATTATCCCCTAAAAAAGCATACTTCAAGTGTCTTGGCAAGTCTTTAAGTTCCAACTTTGGCGGTTCCTCTAACGATGGTTTAGTACCCGAATTTATTTCCGCCGGTAAGCCTTCGAATTGATGAGTCCATGGTGGTCGACCTTCCTTCAAAGCCATGGCATCCTGTTTTTCCTCTTCAACCCTTAGTGCATAAGCATGTACCTGTTCAGAAAAATCACACAAGCAAACATCCATACCATCCTCCTCATACTCATGCGGGTTGCATCCGTCAACTAAATCTGCCATGAAACACTCATCAACACCATTAGCATTAGAATTGTTAGTAAAAACATTCAAGCGCATTTTTCGATTCCCAAAAGTCATATCGACTGTACCAAATCTACAATCGATCACAGCATGCGCGGTGCTCAAAAATGGCCGACCCAAAATGACATTTTGTTGTTGTTTTGGGTCCGCCGATGAGTAGTCCAAGAATAAAAAGTCAACCGGGTAATAAAACTCATCAATTTTAACAATTACATTTTGAACCATACCCCGGGGTAACTTATGAGACAAATCAGCCAAAACAACCGTTGTCTCCACCCTTACTAATGGACCAAAGTCATATTGGTCATATAAGCCCCCCGGTAAAATACTAACTCCGGCTCCAAGATCTAGTAACGCCTTCGCCATTTGAAAATTACCAACTTGAATGTTAATTAGAGGCGTGCCCAGATCTTGGAGCTTAGGAGGAAACTCCCCATTTAAAACTGCACTCACTTGCCCGGTTAAATCTACCGCTTAGGCATTTTCTTCTTTTGTTGCCTTTTTTGTGTACATAACTCTTTTAAAAATTTTGCATAGGCGGGTACTTGTTTTATTGCATCAAGGAGTGGAAGGTTAATTTTAACTTGTTTAAACATGTCCCACAACTCTTCTTTTTGGGGACCTCTTGATGCAATAAAATTTTTTCTACCCGGGTCAAGTAAGGCCGATGGAAACGGGACTTGACTCGGTTCACCCTCAACTTTTTCATTCTTTTCGTTTTCACCCAACCCCGGTTTATTACCATTTGTTTCTTTAGGTTTAACCGGTGAAACTTCATCATCGTCACTTTCGTTACCCGTGACATCCTCAACTACCCCCTCAACCAATTCGGGTGATAAATTGGCTTTAAACTCTTTTCCACTTCTCAATACACTAACATGATGAACATTAACATTACCTCGTGACGAACCATGTGAAGGATTTACCTTGGTGTCGCTAGGAAGTTGACCCTTGCTTTTCTTCAATTCCGCCACATCGGTTGCCAGTTGACCCATTTGGGTTGTTAGTGATTTGATACTCTTGTCACGAACCTCATCCTTTTGCATCCGGACTTCATCGAGTTGATTCTGTTTCTGCATATCTTGTTGCATAGCCTGAAGCATATCCATGACTTCATTCCCGCTTGATGAAGGTTGGCCCGACCCACTTTGACTCGTTTGTTGAAATTGCCCTTGGTACCCATAATTGTTTCCACCTCTATAGTTGCCTTGATTGTATTGTTGGCGAGGTAGAAAGTTACCTTGAGCTCCTTGAAAGTTTGGGTTAGCTTGGTTCGCCGCGTTCTCGTAACGGAAATTAGGATGATTTCGTAACCCGGGGTGATAGGTATTAGAGTTCATATTGAAATTTCGACCACCCCCTCCTTGAATTGCATTCACTTCCTCTACTTGTTCATCAACCACCCCCACTACACAAACTTCCGCCGTGTCGCCTATTTCATTGCAATTAGTGCACACGTTGTACACTTGGTTCGTGGTTTGAACATTGCCACTCTCTACTCCATGCACTTGGGGCCTTTGAATCACATGCCTTGCCCTTCTTGAAGATTGGGCCTTCCTCTTGGAATTCACTGCCATTTGTTCTAAAAATGCCCAATCAACATTTTCATAATTCGTACTGAATGTACCATTGGTGATCGACATTAAATCCCGTGCATCCTCCGAACTCAACCCTTCGTGAAAAGCGTTTAACAACTCCAATAATTGAATCCCATGGTGAGGGCAATTCCGTAACATCATATTAAACCTCTCGAAGGCTTCATGAAACATCTCCCCCGATTGTTGTTGGAAGCTTCTCAAACCTCTTCTTGCATCGTTAGTCTTTTGAGAAGTGTAATATTCATCTAAGAATATTTGTTGCATATCGGCCCATGTAAAGATCGACGCAGAGGGTAGAGTGTGAAACCATCTCTTTGCCTTGTCTTCCAAAGAAAATTGGAAGAGAACCAACTTGACATCATCGGAAGAAAACCCTTGACCTCCAATAGTGTTGCAAATAGAATCATATGTCTCTAAATGAAAATAGGGTTCTTCTGTTGCTAACCCTTTGAACTTTGGTAGACTTTGAAGGGCGGTTGTTCTTACTTCAAACGTTCTTCCATCCGCATGATGAGGAATCACTACCGGCAAAGGATTGTTAGTGATAATAGGCCGGAAGTGAGCTTCGATACCCCGTACAACCTCCTGATGATGTCTTTGAGGTGCACCCAATGGTGCTCTTGGTTGACCCATTTGCATAGGCCCTTGAGGTGCAAAGGGTGGTTGAAATTGGTATTGTGGCATTTGTGGTTGTTGAATCGGTCTTTGATATTGCGGTTGTGTATTGTGAGGACGCACTTGTTGTAGCGGTGTAGGGCGTTGCAATTGTGGCCCTTGCGGTCTAATATGTTGCACCCCAACCGGTAGTCTACCCGTGTCTTGAAATTGTTGAATCGGTTGACTTTGTTGACCCGCTCCTCCTTGAAGTCCCAAGTATCCTCCATCTCCCCCATAATAGAAACCTTCCTCTTCATACCCCCTAAACTCATCTTCATAACCGTCATCATATCCATCCCCTTGAATACCCAAGGATTGCCCAAAGGGAAGAGTAGAGTAATGAAAACCCGATTGGTTCGATGGTCTAAATGTAGAAGTAGCATGGACAATGGTCGAATTGGGTGTTATTGTGTAAGTAGAGGATGATTGACCCGTAGTTGGGGGAAAGAAGTGTGATAATGGTGGAATGGTGGAAGATTGGCTAAAGGTCAAACTGGGTTTGCCTTGAGTAGTAATCGGTTGTGTAGTGTTGGATGGTGTAGTATCATGAGGTGGAGTAGGAATTGTAGTGGTGTTAGGTATAGTGGTGTTTGGTGATGGTTGTGTGGAAGTAGGTATGAATGATGAGGTCGTTTGACCCATTGTGGGTGGTATTTGAGATTCTTGCATGATGTTTCGTGGTATGATGGGTGAAGTAGGTGAACCAATGATTTTGTTTTCTCTTAGTAAAACTCTGTTTTGCCTTAGTGTTCTTTCAATCTCCGAATCAAATGACAATGGTGACGACTTGTGAGAGCCTCTAGTATGCATGCACCTGTAGAACCTGCACACTAAACACACCAGTGTAAACCTGAAAATAACAAAGCAAAACTAACAAACTGACACACGTTGCGCACAACTCCCCGGCAACGGCGCCAAAATTTGACGTTTTTGTCGTGGTACACGCAAATTTAATCCAAATAACAACTGTAGATAGTGGTAAATGGGTATCGAACTCAGGGAGTATGTGGAAAATGTGTTTATTTTGTAGCTTTGCACTTTAACTAAAATTGAACTAATTTGCAGAAAGTAAGATCAATAATTTGGATTGTTTGGTTTTAAAACTAAAATTAACTAAATAACTTCAAATCAAAGGTTTGTTGTAAAGCAGATTAGGAGAAAGCGACCATCCTAAACTTCCAGTTTGCTTTTGACAATTGTGTTTAAATTCACTAGAAAGAATCACATAGACATGATTCATGTATGGTTGCTTGTTCGTGATAAAAGGGAACAAAGTACTCGGATTATGAAAACGCGAGGTTGTTACCCGATAAGCAATTGACTAATATCCAACCCTAATCCCTCTCGTGATATCTCGATTGTCAGCGACACCAAGAACGTAAGGTTTAGAATATGATCATAACATCAATCAACAATTTACAAACAAACATTCACACACCATAATAAACAAACAAACATCGCAAGTCTATTATTCTAGAAATACGAATCCAAACACAAAAGTCATAGACAAACCTTCAATTTAGGATGATCACAATAAGTTTAGCCACACATAGCTTGGTGAATCATCATAGCAACAAGTTTAATGTTCATACGAATTGAAAACACAAACCAATTGTTTAGAATTGTTTGGAACCAAGCAAAACTAGCCAAAATCGCCCCTAAAGTGCAGAGAAACTGTCCAATGATGAGATAATGTGAAAAGACACCAAAAAAACTGATTTAATGAGGGCAGTTACGGATTTCTGCGCAGACTCCACCGTAACTTACGGTACCACCGTAAGTTACGGTGGTCTTCAAAGTGTTACGGTGGACTTTGTTTGATTTACGGTGAGATTTGTTGATGTTTCAGGGCCACCGTAAATTACGGTGGCCACCGTAATTTACGGTGGAGCCCGGATTTGTGTGTTTTGTTTCTTCATTCCTCCCACGCACGACCCGTTCATCTCCAAACCGTCCAAAGCTGCATTTTATCCCTTTTTAGCTCCCGAACCGTACCTGAAACATAAGCAACCATAGTCGTCTAATTCAAGATAATTACGCTATTAAGTGAAGGATAAATTCGTATTTTAACATCATTAAGGGTTGTCCTATGGACCACCCGTCACAAACGAACACGCAAACAATCTCCTAGACCTAGAATAAGTTAACCTCGTCCAGCCTCCAACACTTGGTTCACACCTTCCATGTTGAGACGGCACACCCGGGTTGTTCTTGTTCGGTTGTTTGGTGATTTAAATTCTGTCATCTATATTATGTTATTCATGACCAACCAGTTTGTTAACTTAGTTAACACACTTGTGCTTTGGTGAACTATAATGAGGTTCTTACCTCCATACATGACTTTTGTGATCTATATGACAATAGGACTGTTACTATACTATATAATATAACTAAATAATACAACTGGACTCACAAACATAGCCGATTAATGGTTAAAACATTTGAAACAAAGTTCAGTTCGCACCAAACAGATCCCATTCGCACGAAGGGTAACCCCTTTAGCAGGAATGGTGCCCACTCGTGCGAACTGTCCAATCGCCCAAACAGTTTGTGTTATTTTAGTTTCCTTTATTTTGTTTCCTTGTTCCTTGTTACTAATTCTGATGGGAAAATCAGGACCCATAAAACCACAGAAACTTAGTGTCGTGACAAGTGCCCGGACGGAATATACTTTCTCTTTTAATCATACTTTCATACTATATACTTACGTACTTTAAATTCCGAATCCAAATCCTCCGTTCAAACTCCAACAAACTCACACCTTCGTTTACCCACCTGTAGGGTAACCTCGGTGTTCCAAGCGCTCTCGTCAATAACTCATCTACTTGCGGATTTAACTAAAGAAGATTAGCAAAACTGTGAGTATACTCGAACGCGCTTTTTTCCATTTTACACTTTAGGTGCAATATGTTTATATTAACCTACACAATTACACTTAGACTTTATTCAAACGCACAAACAATCCAAACATGCATGCTAATATGTTATACTTGATTCGTGTTTCTGGAACATTCTTATGTGATTAACTTGTCATTAACTTCGTACGAGCCTCCCCTTGACATGTGTAGCGCTATAGGAGTAACGCAACCCCCATAGTCTTGTGGTCATGTTAAGTCTTTAATACTTGTGGTAATCAGAGGGTTGACTTGAATAGTCGCATGCTAGTTTTACGTTAATCTTGATAACTAAGTTTGCCATATGGATTCGTTTAAATCATTTTATACTTATGTTATGTATTGAACTTGTATACTCACCAATACATTTTTGTATTGAACCATATTTTAAAACATATTGCAGGTCAATACCATTGATGCTCATGGAATCTAGTAGGAAATGCTTAAATACACACCTAGATTCTAGATTATGTTATTGTATTGTTGTTGTACTTTGTTTTAAACAATGGTACATTTTTCCTTTTCAAATGTTTCATTTAATTTCACATGTTGTACTTGACAATTGTTATGAAATGAATGAAAACAATTTTGAATTAATTATTATCGTAATAGTGTTATGAAGTCTCGAGCAATCTCGTTTTCGTGTCACTCCGATCTTTCCACCATCGGTTGGGGTGTGACACAACAATTCCTTGAGGGAACTTTTACATTTGTCACTTAGATGTTTCCCCACTCGTATAGCTTGTTCTGGGAACCTTTCATTCAGGACCCATTCTTCCATCCCTTCCTCCTGAGACTTCTTTCCAACTCCTTCCTCTGAAACTGATGATACGACCTCATAGGAGGACTTTACCCCAGCAAGACCCCTAGGAGTTTGGAATACTAGGGCTCCATGAGGGGTTGAAGTTTATGCTTGAAGGTCCCCAATTTCCGGTCTTCCCAATATTGCATTATATTTCGAGGTAGCCCTGACCATAGTGAATACCACCTCTACAGTTCTCACTCTGTCACCCACTCCTACCGTGAACGGGAGCCTTATCTTTCCCAAAGGGTGTGAGATGCTGTTGTTAAAACCTACCAGTGGTAAGGAGTCTTCCTCCAATCTGTCTCTTACGTCCCTGTCAAATCTTAGGACACAATGTTCATATATTACCTCTACCCTACCTCCCCCGTCTACGTGTATTCGAGAAACTCTATGCCATGCTATCTTGGCTAAGATGTTGAGTGTGAGCCTCTGTACCTCATCCTCCTCTAGGTGGGGCATAAGTATGGGAGTTTTCATACAATTCGGGGGGTCCCAACACTCTGGCCTTGACACTCCGGGTGGAACCGTATTCCTCCCTCCTTCTAATCATGTCCACGTACCCCTTTCCAGCTCTTCCATCTTAATATCCTTCCCCTTTCTATGCCCTCCCTCTTTTATTTCTTTTATCAAATGGGACAACTTTCCTGTTTTAACTGCCAGTTCAATCTTCTTCTTCAAGTACATACAGTTATCTGTCTTGTGACCGAACCCTTTATGAAACTCACAATATTCATTCAGATAGGCCTTTGGTCTAAGCTTAAGGGGAAGGGCTCCAGTTTACCGGAAAGAGTTTTTCACACTTTTAGTTGCCACTATCTCACTCAGTGTCTTGGTCAAGGGGGTAAAAATTTCATAATAAGGGGCCGGTCCCTTTCCCCAAGGCTTATAAGGTGAAAAAGTGGGCCTAGACCTGTCATGTTGTGTTTTATCATAAAGAGGTCTGTTAGGGTAAAGATGACCTTTTTCCTGCAGTCGAGAAGCGGGATTCATCCTCCAGGGAGTGGCGTCAAGCTCCTTTGCTTTGCTGCTAGTGTCCTTCCCCCTAACGAAGGCCCTAACTTTGTCCATGAGATCATCAAATGTCTCAGGGAACTCCTCCCCCAACTTCTCACACAGCTGGGTATGCTTTAATCCATTGATGAAGCTGCTTATCTTCATTACCTCGGGAACTCCCTTTATGTTCATGGTTTCCTTGATGAACCTTTCCTTGTACGGATCCACCTGTTTATTGTCTTTTTGATGAATATGCATGATCTCGTTGGTGTTCTTTCCCACCTTTCTTTGTTGGTTGAAATTCTTGAGGAACTTCTTGATCAGATCCTCGTAGCTATCTATGCTTCCTGCCGGAAGGCAATCACACCAAAGGCGAGCCCCCTCGGTCAACGTGTGCACAAACATGTGACACCAGGTGGGCATGGACCATCTGCCTACCTGACCAGCTCCCCTGAAGGCATGGAGATGGTCCTCCGGTGAAACACCCCGACCGCGCAAAACAATAAACCACAGTGGAAACGTCGGGGAGTCATGTCACAGGATTAATTGTTTCACAACACATGTCATTTTAAGTTGTGTTTTATTAATTAATAAGTGTTTTACATTGTCTTAGAGTAAAAAGGAACAACTTCGAACATATTGTCTTTCAAATTTTAAGTCACTAAAGCCCGCATCCATCCTATTTTAAGCATGCATATAATTCATCAAACAACAGCTCCTGAAACATATGTGAAAAGAGAGTCAGCATAAAAAGCTGGTGAGTACATAGGTTTTATGAGTGCGTCAAATTCATGGCTTGTATACATATTGCAATGCCTCGTCCGACTACTAGAGTCGATAAGTGAAAATCTTGTATCAAAAAGTGTTTGATATTGCAATATAATTAACCAATTAAAACATGTTGGTTAAATTTTATGAAAACCTTGTTGCCATGAATCCTGACCAAAACAATTCTTTTGTAAAACAGAGTAGTAAATTGATTTGAAAGAAATCTTCATATGGTTTATATCTTTAAGTAAAAATCGTTGCGTGACATCGTTTGAAAACATTTATCCAAGTGATCTAGATAACATTACGACATGTAATATGATAAAAGCACTTATATATAGGAAGTATCAGCGGCGTATCCACCATGCTTTTATCACATTACACCCGCCTCGTTATCTAAATCACTTACCATAAACCAATCGTCCAATTCGTCCGTGTTATCAATCGTTCGTGTTATAAAACCAATCGTTAATCGTCCGTGTTATAACCATTCGTCATTCGTCCGTGTTATAAATCAATCGTCAATCGTCCATGTTTTAATTGTGAAAACTTTTGGTTCTTCTTTATTGAATACATTCAAACCTGTGTGACTTAACTATACCACCCAAGGGGTATCTTTATATCGACTAACAAACCACCAAAGGGTTTGTTAAAATAAAAGATTATGTCGTTCCCCAAACTACCCACCAAATCTAGTGAATAGTCTAGTAACAGGATTGTCAGTCCTATGGTACCATAACATACTGCTGGTCGGCTCGGCCAAAGCTAATGAATGTCATTCGTGTTATGGATAATGTACCAACAAGTTCGTCACATTATTAAAATCGTATTATTTATATAAACCATCGACTTTGTTTTGAAAACTTGAAAATGGTTTAGCACATATGAGTCACCTCAAAACATTTAGAAAGCATAAAATAGGGGAGCTATGTACTCACTTGGGATTGCAAAGTGTCCTTGATCAATAGAGGAAACAAAGCTCAAGTGCATCCTAGTGTGTCGGATACTATGTTAGTGTAACGGGACTTAAATCAGGGAATTGGATGTGTAGATGCACCATGTCTGTAGCTTTCATCTGTATTTAGTCTATTTTGTCCTAGTTGTCGTCGTTGTACAGTTTTGTATGTGTTATATATAATATCCGGGACGAAACGGAGTTAAACGTATTTTGTAAAGTCCATTCGGACGGATGGAGTCCATCCGATCGGATAGACAGGCTCATCCGGACGGATGATCATCCGGTCGGATAGTGGTTTCTCCTGGATAGAGCTCGCCTATAAATAGGAGATCATGGGTCTCATTTGTAACATTCAGTTCTGATCTCTGAGGCGAAGCTCTTGCACTTTCTCACCCGAACCTTGTACTTTCTACTACTTCTAATGAGAATGATTACTTTGAACTGTGAATACGTTGTTGATCTTACTCCTACACTGCAATTGGATTCCGCACAATCATGGTGATCGCAGATCTGACCTGAGCGAGTTCATTCGAGCCAAATTCCCGGTCCTCACAAGTGGTATCAGAGCTTGGAGGTCAGATTCGTAGAAGATCTACAGCGACTTGACAGAGATTCTACCGATTTCAGAGATTTGCAGCCGATTCTACACTAGATTTCATCATTTTCTTCATCTATTTCTCTGATTTCATCTTATTTCTATGTTTTTTTCATCTCAAACATCTTAAAATCCAAAATTGACTAAGATCATGGATAAAATGGTCTAAAGTTCACATAATCTATGTGCAATCTATTAAATAACAATCCTACAAAGTTTCACAGCAAAATTCGAACAAAATCACATCAAAATTGATCAAAAACCATGATTTTTGGAACGAACTGTTCTGACGTCACCCATCCGATCAGATAGTCATCCGACTGGATAGCGTTTGTTACTGTTTCAAATTCTTGTTCTTTGCTGACGTCATTGCTCATCCGATCGGATAGTCATCCGACCGGATAGAGTTCTTGTTGTTTAAAAGTTTGAGTTTGTTGATTGTCGACTGACCATTCGATCGGATCGTCATCCGACAACTTGTTCTATCATACAAGTTTCTCATCTGACACTGGTACATTTGATCATTTCATCCGGATAGCCATCCGGACGAGTGATCATTCGGATAGTAGTTTTTGTTTGTATTCAATCAAGTTTGACCGTGTTTGACTTTTTCCAGGAACATTTGTGACATCTGTGTCTCTTCGACCATCAAACAAATACCAAATCAATGAAATATTGTGTTTCATACTTGGGATTTGTATAAATATGTGTATCATTTGCACATATCAATTCTTGTTCGATTTCGAGCTTTAAATCGCTTTCTGGAAGGTTATACGCGAACTGATGCGTAAACGTAATCAGTTTAATGCAACAAACACTCCTGAATAGTGACATAGGCTTAACATACCTTAAATAACCTTTACATAACTTAGAAATAAGTTTTGGAGAGTTTGGTGTGTCGAAATCAAGTTTATTCGATCGAAGGGACTATTTATGTCAAACTGCGAAAGTATGCCGATTTTTATGGTAACGAACATTCCGGAACTTTATCATAAGTTAAATATGCCCTAAATATCCTTTACATAGCTTAGAAATAGGCTTTGAGGTGTTTGGTGCGCAAAAATAAACTTTTTGATCAATAGGGACTAAAAGCGTCAAAAAGTGCATAAGTTTGCATTTTCGCGCATATCTTACGTTCTGAATATATCCAGACATCCAAAAAAAATTTGTAATCATTGAAATATTTTATTTTAGTGATTGGCATGCTAAAATTCCACTCGTCGCGCAATTTGGATCGTTTTCGCGTCCGTTTGAGTTTTCGTCGTAATTAACCGAACAACGCGACCGTACGGCCAAACGAACTGACATCCGAAATGTTTTTGAGCATATTTCATGTTCCCTATACTTTAACTTCATTATAGAGCCATGAAATGGGGTTAACGGGGCTTAAACGTGCCAAAAAGGCATCGAAAACCAAGTTTCAAGCTTGCAGGGACCATTTTTGACAATCTGTCAAAGATGGCTAGGAGGGACGCGTAAGCCATGGGCTTTTCTTATGCGGCTCATGACAGCACATCAAACAAAAACATTGAATATGGTCTAAATCGGGTGAATTTGATGGTTTTGTTGCTTGTTTTGCAATACCATTTGATGGTTTTGAGTATCCCATTGTTTTGTAAACCATGGGCTACACATGGAGGGTCAAGATCAAGGCACGATTTACGAGAAATGATCCTAACGGTTCTCTGAAATTCAGCTTACAACTTGATTCATTCTACTCTAAGTTGAAGTGTATACTTCATACCTGAGTAGTTTTGAATCAAAACTTCCTAGCTTGGACCCTTTGTAAGTTTCTTTCGAGCTTTTATGCGTTTTTAAGCGTGAAAGTCAAACAATGTTTGACTTTCTGCTTTGACCAGTTAATGGTCAACATGAAGTTCGTTTGAACTTCGCAACGTAAGCGTAGTCACGATGGTCATTGTCCTTTGTGACTATACCTACTGATTACCACATTATTTAGGCATAGTGACGAGTCATAGTTTTGGTCAAAATACGCGTTTATGCGTATTTTGCAACCAAACTATTCTTGGGTATCAAAACCCTTTGTTTTGATATCAAACTTGTTTTCTAACTTAGTTAAACATGTTTTAACATGTTTAACTCGTCACTTTTAGATTAGTGCTTATATAGGGTCGTAAGATAAGTGGTCTAAACAACCGCTTAGACTTTCGAACCCAACCCGTTTGGTCGATCATTAGGATCCGACCAAGCATATATTGTGACCATAGTTGTATAGGGAATAACCTTCCGAGGTTATACCTTATGGTCACTTCGTTTAGTTAGTTGTATGATAGGTAGTTTATATGCCTTAGGAAAATGACCAAAATGCCCTTTTTGCGCATAAATACATTCTAAGCATATGTAACTTAAATCTTGACATCTAAACTGATTAGGCAACATTATTAGACTTGTTAAGGCATATAATACTTGTCATAGGACTAGTTAGGCGGTCCGAACGCGTTTGACGCGAACGGCGTGTTAAAGTAGCGTAAGCTACCTAAACGAGTCGTAATGGGTCGTAAGCACTTAGGTTAGGTTTCAATTTAGTATGTAGGCATTGTTAAACCATATCATATGAGTTCCAACACTCATTTGGTTTATGAAACCTCATCCTATCCGATCTTCCAATTTAGGTCCGGTTTATTAACATAGTTACCCATATTAGGTGCCTATTGATTTCCGTGATCCTTCTAGCGTTGCTTGGTTATTATTCAAAGACTTCTAGGCTATCTCAAGTGAGTACATAGTTCCCCTCTTTTACCGTTTTTAAACTGTTTTGGGGTGATTCATATGTGCTAAATGATTTCGAGTTTTCTAAACAAATACTAAGCTTTATATTAAATTATCTGAACTATTTGGATCATTGGAACTATTTGATTTATATGAACTGTTTGAATCATTTGGAACCATTTGATTTATGTGAACTATTTGAACTGTTTGAACCATTTGGAACTATTTGATCTATGTGGACTATTTGAACTGTTTGAACCATTGGGTTAGGGAAGTGATTAGGTAACGAGGCGAGTGTAATGTGATAAAAGCATGGTGGATACGCCGCTGGTACTTCCTATATATAAGTGCCTTTAATACATTATATATCGTTGCATTATCTAGATCACTTGGGCAAATATTTTCAAAACGAAGTTATATTACAAGGTTTTTCTAACAATATAAACCATTCGAGTTTTATTACAAAAATGATTTACGATCTGGGTTTACATAAACAAATGTTTTTGAGTTAAGATTCATGGCATCGAGGTTTTATAAACTATAACTAATCTGTTTTGACTTGATTATTTCAATTTACAATATAAACATTTTACAAAACTTGGTTTTCTAAATATCAATTAACAAAGTTGTTCGAATTATTTTCAACATGTAAACGAGCCATGAATCTGACACTCACATAAAACCTATGTACTCGCCGGCATTTTTATGCTGACGTATTTTCACATATGTTTCAGGTACCATAGTTGATGATGTTTGATGATGATATTGGTGCATGCTCACATAGGAATGGACGAGGCCTTAGTGACTTAATAACAATGAAAGTCAATTTGTTCATGTTTTGTTTCTAATTTCAATACAATGTAATAAACTTGATTCAATAAAATGAAACTTTAAACCATGTGTTGTTAAACAATGATTCTGTTACGACACTCCCCGACGTTTCCACCGCGGTTTGTTGTTTTAACGCGGTCGGGGTGTGACAACATTCAATCATGAGGGAATAATTTCTTAACCCATTCGGTGACTTTTTCGCGTACAACAGCACCAGAGCTACATCATCAGAAGCAAATCCTAAAACAGCTACAAAAGCGATATCAGATTCGCTTAGCGTGGACAATGCCTATGGAACGTATAATAAACCACCTAAGATTATGGCTATCGAGGACTACAACCGCTGGGCTAAACGTTTTGATAATTGGTTGAGAGCCTTTGCTTTTGATAGTTGGAAGCGTGTTAAAAATGGTTACAACCCTACAAGAACAGATTTTGAGAATTTACAAGATGAAGAGCTAGAGGATTTCATGGCTGAGCAAAAGGCTATTGCATTGTTACACCAGTCTGTAAGGGACGATATTATTTCGTTGATCGATTACCAGAATGCAAAAGATTTGTGGAATAAATTGGAGAAAAAATGCACGGGTGGAGAAGAGATTGTTAAAAATAAGAAGTCATTGTTGAAAAAAGAGTTTGATCTGTTTGCTGGCATGAAAAACGAAACTGTTCGTCAAATGATAGTAAGGTTTTGCCATTTGAAAGCAGAACTAGACAGATTCGGCATTAAGAAGGATCAAGAGGATATAGTTGATAAGTTGTTTGAAGCGCTACCGAACGAACACGATTGGCATTATTTTGGATTGGTGCTAAAGAACACAAAGCCCATGGCAGATATTACACTGAACTGGTTGATTGGAAAACTAGAAAGGAACAAGTTGGAGATAAAAAAGCTGAACAAAGTGAATAATACACAGTATCAACAGAATGTGGATTTGTACTATAGGGGCAGCATGATTTCAAAAGCATCATCGCCAAAGACTGCTTTCAGTGCTGAAAGTTCAAACACTATTGCAAAAGAGAATACAAGCAGTGGGTCTTCATCGAGTGGTTACGGGTATCATGGTACCGGATCAAGTACATCAGCATCGACTGCTCCAAACACGTAACAACCTCAAAATGCTCTAAATGCTAATGTCTTTTAATGCAGCATTGCCCTCAACCTCAACAATGCCCAAAAGTTCAATGAAGAAACTGCTAAACAACAAATGGTGTTTCTTGCATCGATATTGGAATCATATGAAAGTCTAGTAGCGGGGAAGATTGGTAACACGAATCTTACTAAAGAAGATTATGATCAGATCGACCCGGAGGAAATGGAGCTCATAGATATCCGTTGGTGTATAGCAAGCATTATTCATCGGGCACAACGATTCATGGAAATCACGGGACGACATTCGATTGGGGGTCTGTCAACGAAATTGGGATTTGACAAGTCAAAAGAGACTTGTTTCAAATGTAAACAAAAAGGTCATTTCAAGAGGGAGTGCCGAAATTCAGCCGCTGATGAAACTGCGAACCCATTTCATGATGACTACTATAGAAAAGCAGTTTATCACAGAAATCGTGAAGAACCGCCAAAGATGAAGCAAATCGAAGACAATCCAAAAGAGAAATCGAGGGCTCTTGCAGGTGATTCAGGATGACGAAGGATTCAACTGAAATGATTTTCTTCCAGAAGAAGATGCTGTTGGATACGCGTTCATGGCACAAGTTGAGACAGAATCAACGTATAACAGAGAAAGAAGTCTAGCATAGAGAAAATATAAAAAAATTCATGATGCCTACAAAGAAGCTAAGAAAGAAAAAAGGTGGGATCCATACAGAGAATGCTATCTTGATCCGAAAGGAAACATCTGCATTGATCTGAAATCAATCGATTTTGAAGCTCTTGGAAGGTCAATTCCTTCAGTAGAAAAGCAGATAAAAATAGATACAGAGAAAAGGGCTGAAAAAGAAAGACTGAGACTGGAGAGATATGAGGAATTTCTGAGGTCTAAGAAGTCTGAGAAGGTGGATGAAGGAATTATCGATGCTAAGGTAGAGATAAGAGCTGAGAACTTAACAAAGATTGCTGACCAAGTCATGATGGCGAAGGCACTAGAGGTAGATTCCAAATCCGCTTCTAAGTCTGAGTCATCGGGAAGGTCAGTTCTACTGGTTCAGATAGTGAACCAGGTAAGGCTGAAAAAGCTAAATCTGAAAGTGATTGCAGAAATTGCATGGAAGAGTGCAAAGTCTGTAATGCACACGAGTATCTCTCACGATCTCAAATCTAGGAGCTGACAAATAAAATTAACATTCTAAACATAGAAGTGATTGATCAAGACAAACTGGTGAAAAGTTCAACTGACAGAATAAATGAGTTAAATGAGAAAATAAAAATTGATGAAAACGATGTTGAACGCTTTCGAAAAGAAAATGAAAAGATTATGCTTGAGAACAGAAAACTCACTGAGGATTTTGAAAAGTTAAAAAGAACGATTAAAGACTCAGATGAATGAAACACTAAAACTGGTAAAGAAAACTCAGAATTATCAGGTTTTCTTCAAATAAAAGAAAAACTAATAAATGCTCAACTGGATGAGATTGCTAATCTCAACCTTCAGTATCACGAAGCTAAGATTGAGAATGAGAGGATTAATTTGAAGCTGAATAGTTACACTTCTGCCAGCTTTGTTCTTCAACACATAGTTCCCAAACCGATTGGAAAGAACAAAGACGGTGAAGATGTATACACTGATGGAACCGGGGTTGGGTATCACAAGGTTCCACCACCTATGAGCAATAACTTCACTAAAAAACAATTGAGGTTGGTTAATGAATCAGATCCGAGTGAGAAAAGTGAAGCTGATAAGTTACCAGAGAACATTGATCTCACTTTTAGCTCACAATCCGATGAAGATAGCATTGAATCTGAGGTTGTGAAGGATGTTGTTGAAAAAGTGTTAAAATCTGACAGTGATTCCACAAATGAAGATGATGATTGTTTCTTGAACAATTACATCCCAAAACCTAAGTGCCAGAACAACTTAGAGGACGAACCGACTCTTGTCATGTACAAGATGAGTGGTTCAGATAAGTTGTACTCGGATAAAGAGTTACCGATTGAAAATGTCAATGTGGATAAGCTGAAAAAGGTTTACAAGTTAGTTGAAATTGATGTTTCTGAGGTCAATAGTTTGTCGAGTTCAAAAAGGTTTTTGAACTTCCAACGAGATAAATCTTACTATAACAAACCAAGTGTGCCACTACATTTTCACAATAACAACCAAAACAGAGGGTTTGGTGGGCATCAGGGTGGTAAGAATTATTAGAAAAAGAATTTTCAGAAATCAAAATTTGTGAAAAAGACAAATTTTGTGAAGAGTTCGAGTTCAATGACCGAACAAGAATCTGAAATCTTTTCAAAAACCAATGAAGAGTTTTTCGCAAAGAAAGACTCACAACCACAGAATGATGGTCAAAGTCAGGTCGTCGACACCCGAGCGTGCTTTAAATGCAATCAGATTGGTCATATTGCACGAAAGTGCACCAATCAACGACCTAAATCTGTGATTGTTGAGAACCCCAAGAAGTCGAACGATGCAAAAGGCAAAGCACCTATGTTTGTTGAGAAGAAGATTCTTAAAACCGAAAATGTTAAAATCAATTCTAAACCGATCAAAAACTGGTGAATCTTCCAAACGATTCCCCTCACAACAACAAACATGGATGCCCAAGTCACAAGTCAAGGCATCAACTGAAACAAAACCAAAGGTTCCTGAAAAACAAAAGTCACCAACCAAACCGGTTGCTAAAACTGTACCTTTGGATTTGTATCAGAAGTTAGAAAAACAAACTTCTTCGACCCCACAGGTCAAGAAGTATGTTCCAAAAAAGGTCCAATCATCTGGTCAACCTGAAAAGGAAGAATTTTTCTTATACAAAGAGGTTGAGGTTGGAACCAAGAAGAATTTGGAAATGAACGACAAAAACTTCCCACCACTTTACACCAAGAAAACACACCTTAACGCCAAGCTACTCGAGTCAAAGGAGGCTTGGGTTGCTTCATCTAACTAAATCGCATTTGAAATGTGCAGGAGCTCCCAAGATCGATTTCAAAGTGGATTATGGATAGCGGAGCATCCAGGCACATGACGGGGTGAAAAACCCTGTTATATGAAGTTAGAGGGTTTAATGGTAGTTACGTTGGTTTTGCCGAAAATTAAGGTGGTAGAATTATCGGGGAGGGCACATTATCTAATGGTGTCGTATCTTTTGAACGACTCAACTACATACCAGAACTGGAGAACAACTTACTGAGCATCTCTCAAATTTGTGATAGAATGTACACAACACACTTTACCGACAAAGAATGTCTGATTCTGAAGCCGGGGTTTGTTGTACCCGAAGAATGGATCATCATGCGAGCGCTGAGGAAGAATGATCTGTATGTTCTTGATATGAGCATAGCTACAACAACTTCGGGTCATCCTCAGTGTTTTGTGTCAAAAGCTACCGAGAAAGAGTCAGTATTGTGGCATCGGAAGATGGGCCACATCCACCTGCAAAAGATGAATCACCTGGTTCATAATGATCTAGTCAAAGGTGTAAATTTGAAAAGTTTCCACTTGAAGGGAGAGTGCGTAAGCTGTCAAAAAGGAAAGCAGACCAAGAAGTCTCAACCCAGGAAAATGGAAAACTCAATCTCGAGGCACTTGAAAGACTTCACATGGATCTCTTTGGTCCTGTGAATGTGAAGAGTATTACTGGTGATCTATACTGCTTAGTGGTTACAGACAACTGCTCGAGATTTTCGTGGGTAATGTTCTTGAAGTCAAAGGATTAAACATATGAGAGTTTGCTGAAACTGTTCAAGAAGATAGAGAACTTGTACCAAAGTAGCATATGCCGATTACGTAGTGATAATGGTACCGAGTTTAAAAATAGTCAGGTGGAAGAATTCTGTGACAGAAAGGGTATACAGCAAGAATTCAGTGCGTCATGTACTCCACAACAGAATGGAGTAGCTAAGAGGAAAAACCAGTCACTGATAGAAACAGCCCGAATAATGTTGGCCGACTCAATGCTTCCTATAAACTTTTGGGGACAAGACGTGTTTTGAGATGATCAACAACCGAAAACCTAACTTGGAATATCTGGAACCATTTGGGTCACCCTGCATAGTTTTGGATCCTGATGGAAAGTTTGGTGCTAAGTGTTTGGAAGGAATCTTTGTGGGTTATTCTAGTCCACTTAGAAGGGTATTCGTTCCGAGTCTTGGGAGGATTATTGAAGCTTAGCACGTGGAATGTCAGGGTTACACTATGCCTCCATAGAAACCTGGTGACTCATGGCGATTCGACTACGAGACGTTATGGGAGTCATTTGATCTACTTGAAGAGCTAGAGTTTATTGATCAGATCAATCTATTTCGGGAATACGAAGCTTCTCAGTTGAACAAATTGCCAACCAAATCTTTCAAGCGTCAACAAAATCCAAATGATCATGAAGCTGGTCCCAGTCACAGTGGTCAAAGTGATGCAGATTTGCAGCAAACTTAGACAACTTTAGAACAGGAACCTGCTCCAGAAAATCAGACAGCAGTTTTTGATGATTCCGAGTCTGATATGGATAGCCCGACCTTTGATCGAGGTGATTCAGAACATGAGGGGGAGCAGATCCAGTCATCAGATCACACAGTTCAAGTCGATGAACAAGTTGCAGATCAGAATGACACGAATTTGGAAATCGAGGTGAACGTTCCTGGTGAAGTTATACCGAGGACTCTATCATATCACCCCGAATAGTTGATAATTGGAGAACTACAGTCAGGAGTTAGAACAAGAAGTCAAATTGACCAAGGCTTTGCTTGTTTTTACGCTAAAATTGCACCATTACAAAATGATTTCTCACTCAGTTGCTTTATTTCACAGGTTAAACCGCGAACGTACAAAGAGGCCTTGACAGAGGAGTCATGGGTTAATGCAATGCAAGAGGAGCTCCGTCAGTTTGAAAAGCTTGGTGTATGGAAGCTAGTCTATCTTCCTGATGGTCATAGAAAGATTAACACCAAATGGGTGTTCAAGTGTAAGCGAGATGATCGAGGAGTGATAGTGCGAAATAAAGCTCGCCTAGTTGTTCAGGGCTTTAGTCAACAGGAGGGAATAGACTTCACGGAAGTTTATGCTCCGGTCGCCAGACTCGAAGCCATCAGAATCTTTCTCGCATTCGCTTCATGGAAAGGGTTTAAAGTCTATCAGTTGGATGTCAAGTCAGTGTTCCTGTACAGCAAAGTGAAAGAGGAGGTCTACGTTGGTCAGCCACTGGGTTTCACCGATCCGATTAATATAGACAAAGTCTACCTCTTGGACAACGCGCTATACGGATTACACCAGGCCCTGAGAGCCTGGTATGAGATGCTTTCTCAACATTTGCTTTCCAACGACTTTATTTGAGGAAAGGTGGATGCTACTCTTTTCACAAAGGAGGTCGCTGGTCATCTACTGATTGTTCAAATATATGTTGATGATATTATCTTCGGGTCCACGAACGAGGAACTCTGCAAAGAATTCAAAAGTGTAATGAAGCAGAAGTTTGAGATGTCGTCGATGGGTGAGATGAAGTTTTTCCTTGGGCTACCAATTGATCAATTGCCGGAAGGGATCTTCATACATCAAACAAAATATGTCCACGACGTTCTGGAGAAATTTGGGATGTCAGAGACTGCACCGATGTCCACCCCGTTAGCAACTAATCACTGTATCAACCCTGATCTCACCGGAGAGAAGGTCGATGAAATGCTATACCGTTCGATGATTGGTTCGTTGATGTCCCTCACTGCATCTCAGCACGATATAATGTACCCGACTTTCCTCGCGGCCCGTTGTCAGTCGAGTCCAAGATCTTCACATATGGTTATCGTCAAGCAGATTCTACGCTACCTGAGAGGAACCCCAAGCTTGGGGTTGTGGTATCCAAAAGATGGTGATTTCAGACTTGAAGGCTACTCTGACTCTGATTTCGGATGCTGAAAACTGAATTCAAAGTCTACAACAGCAGGATGCCAGTTTTTCGGACCATGTCTGGTGACTTGGCAATGTAAGAAGCAGACCACCGTTGCACTCTTAACGTGTGAAGCAGAGTATGTTTCAGCTGTCACACCCCCCAAAATACCACTTGCAGGAACACCGCAGGACGTGTAACGTACCAGGATCTAGCCACTAATCACATTGAACTCATAACTTTATTTAAATAAAAACTTTCATACATTAACATAAAGTGTTACAAAACGTTAAATGTAGTTCATCGTATACAGCGGAAGCATAAATCATTTGTTAATTGTTTCATAAACCACATGTACAAAACCATTGGGCTTATCTTGCGATTCCATGAACCTCGACCCATGACCACTCCAGCATCCCAGATAGCAAGTCCCAATGATATAAACCTATAGACCTGCAAGCATGCAGACAAGTGTGTCAGACGGCGCTGGTGAGTTCAAAGTTTGTTAACGTGTTTAGTTACCAGTTACCAGATTAAAACGTTTCACAGATTCGATGTTGTTAATCACACGCTTACCGCCGATGGCTCTAGATTATTTACCATATTCCCCAATGCCTCTATCAAAGCAATGGTCAAGATGGGGGTTATTAGTTCACTCCCGACCTCCTCGGTGCGGTGTGAGGGTGCGGAACCTAAATAGCGTTATTAACTAATACCCCGTTGCCTTCCCGACAACAATCGGTAGAAGGCACTTGAGTGATAGATATACGTGTATTAACCAACAACCCAGGTTTGAATCATCATCTAGTAATCAGTATCATCCTCGATCTATCGTAAATCATTAACTAGTAAATCAAATCAGTTTATCAGGTCCATACTAACATACAACAACCCTACATCATAATTTAATTTCTTGTGCATAACCTAACAATAGCAATGAATACAAGATCAACAAGAACGGTCAACTCGGAATTAGGATTAATATACTAACCAAGATGTAGAGGGTGTGTGACTGAGCTAGGCCGAGAAAGATAATGTTTTCGATCCGAAAAGGCTTCGAGGAGAGGGAGAACTGCCGTCGCCTACTCCACAAGAGTCTAGGGTTTGCAACCGTTAGAAAGAGAACATGTGCCCCTCTATATGTATTTACATATACGGTTTGGGCTTCAAGGGAACATGGGCTGAAAGCCCACACTTGGCGACAAAACACCTTAACGAAAGATTATCTTTCTTCGGGCAGTGGAAACATGAAGCAACTTTCGTCGGATAATAAGGTGGCGAAATATGTGGATGACGAAAGACACGAGTTTCATCGGGTTTATGACGACGGGTGTGTTAAGTCTATAACCTTGGTTCATAAGTTTCCATTTAATTAACCACACCTAATAATTCCTTAATCATATACTAATTATGCACCAGTTACAACATTTAATCAATCCATGAAAACATAATTGCGAACAAGTAACATGTAGAGGAAAAACTTGAAATCTCGGGTTGTCACATCATCCCCAACTTGAAAGAAATTTCGTCCCGAAATTTGATAAGCAATCCAAAGCATCACAGTGTTAAATCAAGATGACTATGGATTTTCCCAATTTTTCCGAGGTGCCACATTATCCCCAACTTGAAAGGGAATTTCGTCCCGAAATTCGCCAATGATAACAGAAATTGATACAACTGTTTGAACATCTGAGGATATTAGGGCTTACTCTGATCAGTGTGTTCCCACGTGAACTCCAGTCCACGTCTTGAGTTCCAACGAACTCCCAGACTCTAATAAGGGTATCACAAGCGTTTCATCGTACAAACTCTGCCTTAGATTCGAAAAATAAATGACATCATGTGCGTTACCCAATTCCTCGGGTAACTCGGGTTTGTAGGCGGTGTGACCGTTTCTTTCCAGAATTCTGAATAACCCAACGCAACCTAAATTAAGCTTGCCACGCTTCCGAAGCGTACCACACCCTCCCAGGGTGAGCTCTTCAACATGATACGACCGACTACAACGAACTCCCAGTGTTTCCTAATCTTTTCAACTTTCTTGACGGTCACTCGTGGTCGCCCAACGATTTCCGATCCAAGCAATCTTCCCAAGAGTTTCGAGCACAAGTCCTAGACATGTGGTTAGGTTGTCACCCACCTTAATTCAACAAGGAGATTGGCGTTACTGTCCATGCAATGCCTCAAACAGAGCTGTCTGAATACTAGTATGGTAACTGCTACGGTAGAACTCAGCCAAAGGTGTGTGTCCTTCCAAATGTTTACTAAAGTCAATCACGCACATGCTCGCAGCACGTCTTCGCGTGTCAGGATGGTTCGTTACTCTGTCCGGTTGTCCTACAATGATAAGTAATGCTCATGTCTAGACGTGAGCCATGGGTGTTGTGCATGGCCTGACATAAATCAGGTATAGATCAAAATCAAAGGTATCAGGAGTTGGCACCTCGTGCCAAAAAGTCGCCTCTCTCAGCGGAATACTCACAAGCTGTGACGACTCGTCCATTTCCCTGATTGCATAAAGTGTGCTGGTTTCATCTCGAGTTGTAAGTTATCTAGCGATAAAATCCATGGCAGTCTGTTCTCATTTCCATATGAGTGTTTCTAGTTGTAGATACTCCACCTTGACTTTCCCACAAGTCAAACATTATTCACATATATTGCCAGATGGGCCTTCATGCCTGATCACCAGTACGAGATTTATTGATCCTAATATCTCTCATCAAACCCAGACAACTAGAATATCGAGGCCGGTGTGCTTGCTCACACAAATTCCCTACAGTTGTCGTATAATGAGATCCACATTCGTTCCATGAGGTAGCGAATATCGTCCGACCTGCCAAAGGTTGCTTCTCCATGCCCCGCATGGGTTCAACTTGAAATTCTCTTCCTTCAGTTCTCCAATTTGAACAGAGCGAGTCTGACCAGGTAGGTTAGAGTCGATAGTGAGCTGCAAAGATCGTGTACGCTCAGGTTTCATAGTCGCAATCATTCGAAAGTTCCCTCCAGCGATGTCATTTCATGTTTTATCTCTTTCGAAACAACGGTATACGGGAGGCCCTTGTGATCGGTCTAAGTGGCGCATTTGGTAACGTACAAGCAGTGCCTCCAACTTAAATCCAAAGACCACGGTTTCCACCGCAGGTTGTGACTCACGAAATTCCTATTCGTAAGCCCACTACGTACGTCATCACCTTCTCGTGTTGCATCGGCGCGTAACTGGGACTCTGATTCAAACCATCATGATATACCACTAGGTCACCCGTACCCTCGGGTAAAGACGATGCTTAGTGCATTGTGGAGTTGGGTTTCAAAAGATGGAAAGACGTCCTCCTTTTTTGTTTCCCACGAATACACCGCACCCTGCTGTGCTGAAGAGATTTAAGCAGTGCGATCTTTGAAAATCCCGTGATGAAACTGCGATAGTATCTAGCGAAACCAAGGAATTGTTGTGTCCTCGAAGGGATCTTTGGTGTCGATCAGTTTCTAACAAGATGGATCTTAGCGAGATCCGCGTGTATTCCCACTTCGTTGTTTATATGACCAAAAATTGTACCTCTCGAACCCAGAAGTTACCTTTAACAAGACTTCACGTGGAGTGGCTCCTACCTTAGGAGCTCTAAAATAAGATACATACGCCGCCCATGTTGTTCCTTCCTCCTGGTAATGATTCAAAACGTCACCAACAAACATGGTCGATTCATGTGATCCATAAAACTGCTGGTGTGTTGATTAACCCAAAGGTCATGGAATACAAAGTCGCATTGGCCGCATTGCATTCGATATGCCGTTTTAAGAACATTCTCCCCTTGGTTTTCCATCTGATGATAGTTCGCTCGTTGGTCAATCCTCAAATGAGAGCTTGACCCTCGCAACTGGTCAACAGGTTGTCAATACATGGTCGAGGCAAACGGTTCTTGATTGTCACCTTGTTGAGTTTACGGTAGCCGATACACGAATAAAAGGACCTGTCCTTCTTTTCACAGGTAGAGCTCGGGCTCCCCAAGGCAAGGAGCTAAATCAGTTAGGACCCCTGTCCAACGGTTCCTGAAGTTGATTAGGCAGTTCCTACAACCTTCCTGATGTGAGTCAATAAGGAGCACTAGTAATAAGGGCTGCTTCTGACATGATAGCGTTCTGATATTCCACCTGACGATGTGAAAGTAAACCTGATAGTTCTTCTGGTAGCACATAGGGAGAAATCACGAACAATTGGTGGATCCTCGATCCTCATTTCCTTAGCTTTAACATCAGTAATGAGTGCTAACATAGCGGGGTAATCCTTCAGTGGACACTTCTGGCGTTCATTGTTGAATTGATGCTAACCTCTGCACCACTCGGATACTTTATGACAGACGACAACTTTCTTCTCACAGGGTATATCTGCGCGATATCTGGATAACCAATCCAAACTGACTACTGCATCAAAACTATCAAGGGTAGTAGAAAGAAGGTCGATGTCGAACACTTGTCTCACAAGGTCGAGTTTGCATCCCAACGAACATATGAGGTTTCAATTGACTTGCCTTCAGCCGATTCCATAACAAGTTCGGTTTCAAGAAACATTAGGGATAAGCAGGATGGAGACAAAGCGATTAGCTACCCATACAAGCTACCATGATGCTATAATCCTGGCGTCGCCCACGCCAATCCTAAATGCCCTTCCACGAGCATCATTTCCAGTTTTGTTGTTTTCGTTACGAGAATTCCGAATACCGTCTTTGTTCCCTTGGTGGGTGACATTTTGAGTTAACACAGTGAACCCTTATCGAGGTCACCTTCGTTTCCATACTGTAAGCTACGATTACGAGTACCTTGATGTCGCCGTGACTGTTGCATCTAATGTCGTTGCTTGTAACAGAGTCCTGCGACCTTTCACCGACAAGGTCCATTCTGTCACCTTCCATGTCACGTCCTAGGGCGTTACTCATTGTGCTGTCAATTACACATTTCACACTATATTCACTTATCATCGCTTATGTCCTGATTGATTCGTAAAGGTTGACTCCCATAAGTCGCTGGCTAGGGTTAGGGATTCGGTTGATCTAATTTGCTGATGCTCGTTGTCGGTAGCCAAGGTCGTCCTAATACTGAGGTCGGTAAGGCACTACGATTATCCTCTTGTCCATTGTTCTTGCAAGTTGATAGAGTAATACGCAGTATGTTTCTAGAGTGTTGCAGAAGTGATCGCACTTCGGGGTCTAAGACGTTAATACATTGAGTTCCAGCAAACGAAAAGAAGCGAGAAAGGTATAGACCAATCATTTGACGCTGCGACATGTAGGTCCCCTTGAGTCTTATGGATCTTCACAGAATTGTTAATCCAATCAAGAGTGCGGAATCCTCTTGATCAGAATATCACAGAATGAGTAGAAACAGAAATCAGCAATTCACTTTCAAACTGGGTTTCTATTGATTATCAATCTCACAAGAATTACAATCAATCTAAACCCTAACACACTAAATTCGTCCAAGCTGTTATGCTCTCACGAAATTCCTCACAAATATTGTTTTGGCTGATTAACCTAAACCCTAAAGCATAACCTTTTTTATATAACACAAGTTTGCTACTTGGGCTAAGGTTTCCTACATGGGCAAGCCCATTTCATCCACCCTTGACCCAACTGGGTTTTGTTTAGCCCAAACTCTATTATCTCACTAATACAAATCTAACCCCACTAACTGTTTATCGTTTAACTAATTACAAGATATCCAAAGACCAAATCTAAGTTATTGTCATAAACATGCACCAACAAACTCCCCCTTGACAATAGCTTCATAAAATAACTTTGTCTTCAGTCATCTTGCAATCTTCATGTAATCTTGCACTGTCTTTGGTCTTTGGATAGCTTCAGCTTCAATAGCTTCTGTCAGCAACAGACTCCCCCTAAGCTGATGCATCCAATCACCAAATCTTCAAAAACTTTAGCGTTTGAGTAAACTCCAGTTCAGCATATGTATAGCAATCTTCAAACTCTTCAACTTTGTCTGCAATGTAGAAAGGAGGTTCTACCATGCATCCAATCAAACTCTCATCTTCACAGCAACTTCTCACTTTAACTTCTCAGCAACACACTGCTTCAATCTGTATACTATAAAACAAACATCTCGAGAAACCATAAGAATTTTTCAACAAAGTTAAATAAATTATTATTATTCAAGAGATTATATCACAGATTAAGCATTCTCAATCTATCACCAACACGCAAAACCTTTTAATCACACACCCTATAACCCGCATGAATTAAAATTTTGAACTCGCTTTCTAACACCGTCTCCCCCTATCAGTAACAATTCCTCCAAGAATAACAGTTTTCCGTACTTTAAGAATTTTAAACAGAAAAAAACACTATTTTTGGATTTTTTATATTTTCTGAAAGCAAGTAAATACATAAGCAATAAACACTCTATTTTTGTGAGAATCACCGGTAAGAAGATCATATCAGCACAATCAAACTGTTTTCACACTATTAGATAATTCTTTATTTAATTTTTCGTGAAAAGCAGTCCAAGACAATTACCAGTATGTTTGTCCACTTAAACAAAATTCATGAACATTTCAAGTACCATTACCGTATGATACGTTAAGGTAATTTTATTTCTGATATATTAGTGTGTCCCACTTCAGGATATACCCCCGCGATCAAGGTATGCACAAAGATTCATCGTAGTACTGAATTCATCCGTTTTGTTTTTCAACGTTTAGATACTTGGTGAACAGGTCAGTACTTCCGTACAGCAAAGAGACCAAAATATCTAATGAGGGCTAAGACAAATACCATTTTTTGGTACGATTTTATGCATTTTGCACTTTTTGAATGACTCTCTATGAGAGCTTCTTCATTTATGGGTTTTGGCATTTTAGCTCTTTTAAGATATCCTGGTTGTGCCTAGGTCAGCATGTATCTGGATGCAGCAGAAGGACAACCCTGATATCCCCAGATGAAATAACAGTATAAAGACCCAAAACTTCAGATTTTGGCAATCTATCAACACAAGATTTAAGGTTATTAAACCATACACCATTGATGTGTTCCCCACTCATACACAGTTCATTTATGTTTATATCACATTGGTAAGTTGATTATTTCATGCTTTTTGCCTACTGATACATCATATGATGAAGCTGCTATCACACTTAAGCAATTTAAGTTCATTTTCAGTGTGACAGTCTAACTTGCGGATGTACTATCATTTCTTCTTTTTCACACAGTGATAACTCATTTTTTTTTATTTTCTATTTTTTTTATGTTTTTGATTTTTCAATGTTTTTGTATTTTTGATTTTTTAAGAAAAGCAGTAAACCATTTACAAAATTCTTATGAAAAACCAGTTATTCAGGATTCCTCATCCCGTTGAGTTCGACTAAATGTTCAAAGCGAGCCCTGTCAAATGCTTTAGTATAAAGATCTGCCAGGTTATCTTGTGTGTTAACTCGATGTAATTCAATTAGTCTCTTTTCAGCACAATCCCGTATAAAATGATGACGTATGTCAATATGTTTTGTACGACTGTGTTTCACGGGATTATTAGTTATTGAAATTGTGGCATTATTGTCTATCATAATAGGAGTACGAGTGAAATCCAAACCGTAATCGTGCATTTGCTGTTGTATCCAGAGAACCTGAGAGCAGCAGCTACCCGCAGCAATATATTCAGCTTCACACGTAGAGGTAGACACACAAGATTGCTTCTTGCATTGCCAAGACACAATCCTGCCTCCTAAGAACTGACAACCACCTGTTGTAGACTTTCTGGTCGACTTGCATCCTCCAAAGTCTGAGTCAGTGTAAGCAACAAAATTCATATCACTATCAGCTGGATACCACAACCCAAGTTTAGGTTTCCCCTTCAAGTAACGAAGAATACGCTTCACTGCTTTCATGTGTGACTCTTTTGGATTAGCCTGATATCTGGCACACAAGCATACTGCAAACATGATGTCAGGTCTTGAAGCAGTCAAGTACATTAGAGAACCAATCATTGCCCTGTATTGAGTAGGATCAACGTCTTCAGTACTTTCATGATCTGGGCCAAGATTGTGATTTTCACATATGGGTGTGTTGAAAGTAGAGCAATTATTCATTTTGAACCGACTCAAAATGTCAATACACATACTTTGTTTGATGAATAAACATCCCATCCTCCTTCTGTTCAACTTGTAATCCCAGAAAGTAAGATAGCTCACCCATAGCGCTCATTTCGAACTTGCTCTTCATCGCCTGCTCGAACTCTTTACACATGTTTTCATCTGATGACCCAAAGATGATGTCATCCACGTACACTTGTACTAGCAGAAAATCTTCCTTCTTCCTCTTGATGAACAGTGTACTGTCAATCTGACCTCTTTCAAAACCATTCTTGATCAGATGTGTAGACAGTGTCTCGTACCACGCCCTGGGAGCTTGATGTAATCCATACAAAGCCTTATCAAGTTTGTACACCCGATCTGGATAATCTGGATCAACGAACCCATCTGGTTGTGAGACATACACCACTTCTTGGACTTTCCCGTAAAGAAACGCACTCTTCATGTCTAGTTGATAAACTTTGAAGCCCTTGAATGAAGCGAAGGCTTGGAACAAACGAATTGCTTCCAACCTTGCCACTGGTGCAAACACTTCATTGTAATCAATCCCTTCTTGCTGATTGAAACCTTTTACCACCAATCGAGCCTTGTTTCGCGTCACTATCCCTCTGTCATCCTTCTTGCACTTAAACACCCACTTAGTGCCTATCTCTCTTTCACCTTTAGGAAGGTCAACTAACTCCCAAATCTTCAACTTTGCAAACTGGGCCAATTCCTCTTGCATAGCTTCAACCCATGAATTGTCTTTAAGAGCCATATGAATGTTCTTCGGCTCCTCTTGGGAAATAAAGCAACTATACTAGCACTCGTTTACAATCCCAGTCTTCTCAATCGACACAAATAAACCAGTATTCACTGCTATGCTTCTTCTCGTCTGAACACCTGCATTAGGATCTCCAAGTATCATGTCAACTGGATGATCTCTATTTGCTCGTGTAGTAGCAACAGCATCGACTTCTAAATTATCACCCAGGTTTGATCCAACCTCCCCTTGAATGTTCTGATCCGCAAATGGATTAATGAAATCCTCCCCCTGAATGGGTTCAGAGTCACTATCGCTTGAATCAGGATCAGCAGCACCTTTGGAAGTTTCCGCAGCATCTGTCATATCAACATTCGATCTAGGCATGAACTTACCTTCATCATTTCCACCAATCATTGTTTGAATCAACTGAGAATCATCTGCATTTGGAAACTCAGGAATATTAAATGATTTAAAAGTGCTTTCATAATCATATAATATAGCAGGACCACTCGTTGATTGTTGAGGTTTGTATGAAGTAATCTCAACATTAAAGACAACCTCCATTTTACCAGTTTTTAGATTAAAAACCCTTTTATTCGGTGCGCCAGGTACGTAACCTAGAAAGTAGCCTTCGTCAGCCACCTCACCGAATTTTTGTTTATCTTTATTACGCACAATGGTGCAGGGTAATCCAAATGGTTCAAAGCCTTCTAAGTTTGGTTTCTTGTTAAACATCAATTCATGACAAGTTTTATTAAAACGTTTAACAGTCAAAACTTTGTTTAGGATGTAGCAAGCTGTATTCATAGCTTCTCCCCAGAAAAGAACTGGTAGCTTTGAATCTGAAAGCATCGTCCTAGCAGCTTCAATCAACGTCCTGTTTTTCCTCTCAGCAACTCCATTTTGTTGAGGTGTATAAGGAGCAGAATATTGATGTTCAATTCCCTTTCGAAGACAGTAGAGATCCAATATTTGATTCTTGAACTCCGTGCCATTATCAGTCCTTATCCTCTTGATTCTTGCATCATGGACGTTTTCCAATTTTGTAAAAAGATCTATCAACATTTCTGTTGTCTCATCTTTTGTACCTAAAAAGAAAACCCATGAATAACGTGAGTAATCATCAGTGACAACAAGACAATAGTACTTTCCACCTATGCTCCTCACGTTCACTAGACCGAATAAATCCATGTGAAGTAATTCATAAGGGGCATCAATGGAATTTACTGTTTTAGACTTATGAGGTTTCTTGTGTTGTTTTCCCTTTTGACATGGAAGACATTTATCTTCCACTTGAAACCTCTGCATTGGAACCCCTTTCACTAGCTCATTTTTAACAAGGTAATTCATTTTTCGATAGTGAATATGGGCCATGCGTCTGTGCCACAACATCGATTCAGCTTCAGATGCTTTTGATAGTAAACACGCCACCACAGCAGTTGGATCCTTAGCACCCATGTCCATGACATAAGTGTCATTTCTCCTTGGCGCTCGCATCACTATCCAATCGTCTGGAATCTTCAAACCTGGTTTCAACACTAATGCTTCATTCTTGGTAAAATGGACCGAGTGACCCTTGTCGTAGACTTGTGACACGCTCATCAGATTATGTTTAAGCTGCTCCACATAGTTCACTTTATCTAGTGTGATCTTCCCATTGGTCACTTTTCCTCGGCCTGTAATTCTACCACCTTTAGCACCCGCAAAATTCACATTTCCACCATCATAATCCTCAAATTCAGTCAACAATCTCGCATCCCCCGTCATGTGCCTGGAGCAGCCACTATCAACATACCACAAGTTGATAATCCTCCTTAGCAGCTCATGCACACACCAACCAAGAAATTAGTTAGATTGGGGACCCAAGCCTTAATGGTCTTGGGTCGTCCAAATTCACCAACCACTGGAACATCCATCCAATATCCATTACTCCTAACTGGAGTCTTGGATCTCAGACCTGTTGATGGAATTTGATTTTGATTTCCACTAGGTCTATGGTCCTGAGGGTTCCTATATGTGTTTGGACTATTTGACCTTTGGAAATTTTGATTTTGGTACCTTGAATTTTGATTCCAAGAAGCATTATTGTTGTAATTTCTAAAGCCATTGTTATAAAAAGTTCGACCACCATCATTTTGGTATCGATTTTGATATTGATCTTGACTTCTGAAATTATTAGAATTATGATTGTTCATTCTAGGTGAACTGCTTCTAGGTCTCTCGTATCTGCCTGGTGGAGATCTAGGCTGAAATCTTGGTTGATTTCTTTGAAAATGAGGAACTTGTGGAGTTCCTTTTTCAGCCTTATCTACACCAATAGCAACACTCTCTGGTTGCTTAGGAGCAGATTTCTTTGGAGAATTTGCAACTTTCTCCTCATTATCACCTTTCTTCTCAGGTGATTTCCCTCTATGTTTCTCACTAATTTGTGCTTCACTCTTTTTGTTTGGACAGCAGCTAGCTACATGTCCCTTTGTGTGACACTTGAAGCACGATCTCTTTTTCAAAGACTTCTTCTCAGAAGCCTTTGAACTAGATTCGGGTTTTGCTGATGATGCCTTAGAAGGATTTGGTTCAGTTTGCTTAGTTTCAGAATTTTCTTTGTTCTTGTTTTTAGCAAACTCTATATTAGATTCGTTTTCAATAACAGCTGTTTCGTTTTTCATGTCACTTCCTTGAACAAAATTAACATTTTTAACAAAAGTTGGATTGTTATTCTTAGGATGTGAAGTTTTCTTTTTCAAAACAGGTGTGCTGTTATTATCCTTCTTAGCATCTGCACTCTCAAACACATTTCCTTGACTTGATGTGGAACTACTTGGTGATGTTGACACAAAGTCCATGAGGTCATCTTCATCAGGCAAGAAAGAATAGTCATGACTAACAGGAGGTAGAACTTCATTGAAACCATGAAATCCCACACTGGTTTTGTCATTACTTTTCTTCAAGCCACCCATCATGTGTTTCATAACAAAAGTAGAGTCCCTGAATTGACCAAATTTCTTTTCAAGTTCAACAATTTTGAGTGGTGCATCTGACAACTCTTTGCATTTATCAGAAATCTCTTTTGTATTCTCAGCCACCATTTCATGAGCTAAGTCTATGACTTGAAGTTTTTCATTTAATTTGCAGGTTAAAGAGTCAATTTTACTTTCATAACCTTTTATCTTCTTCAAGTATGAGGATTCATTTCTTTTAGCAAAAAAGTTTGCTTCTTTTATGTTAGACATCTCGCTCACCAGACTTTGATTTTGTGTTGACAACCTGTCAACCTCACCCTGTAGTTCACGACATTTTAAACACACAGAATTAGACTTTACCTCTCCTGTTTGTTTATCAAGGTTGGCCATTAGAGCCGCAAGCTGAGCTTCCATTCTTTTATACTTAGCATCCTTTTCTTCAGCTTCCCGTTCCTGGTCAGACTTTTGCTTTTCCTCTTCAGCAACTGTTGTCTGATCAACCTTCTTTGCTTCAGCTTTGCTCTCTATTTTCATCTCAGCCTCAGCATCCACTTTTGCTTCAGCATCTCCTACAGTAGCTTCACCATCCTCAACTGGAGTTATCTCTGCCATGAATGCCTGTGTGACATTGTCATCATTTTCCAAGTGAACACTCCAGTCATATGAACCTTCTCTAGCAGTAGAGATCAGCGCTCTCGAGTTAGAGTTGTTTGATGCATTCCTATTGTTTGAATTCTGACTCGAAGTCTCCTGCTTTTGTTTTTGACCTTCCCTAGCAAAATGCCCATAACTTTGACAGTTGAAGCATCTCACTTTGGTCTTATCAAAACCGACTGTCTTTCCTATAAACTTTCTTCCTGTTCGGTTCATAAATCTCTTCACTCGTCTAGTAATCATGGCCATTTGCCACTGCAAATCCATATCTTCAAGATCATCAGGGTCAATCTGATCATAATCTTCATCCAAAGTGGCAGGATCAGATATCTTCCCCTGAATGTAGTTCTCATAAGAAGCAACAAATGAAGCAAGTAGAGCAAGATGCTCTTCAGCAAACTTCACACTCATTGGCATCGACTTAACACCACTACTCTGCTTAGAGCCTGATGTTCTCTTGGCTCCTGATGATCCTCCTGAAGCAGCTACAAAACACACATCACCATCTTCATTCACTGTGACCTGCTCATTCTCACACGAAAGAAACACAGTAGCAGAGTCGCTAGAAGCGTTGTGAGATGAAGAAGACGTAAGCCCATTGTAAATCGCTGGATCTTGAACCTGATCATATCCAGTATCTTTCTTCTTCATACTGAGCTCATAAGCTCTCAGCTTGCCAACTACTTCTTCCAGCTCCTTTGTCTCATAATCTGCCTCTCCCTTAATCATGAGAGTGTAGATATCCCACTTAGTAGGTAAGGCATCGAGCAGCTTGTCATTCTTCTCTACGTCAGTATAGCAATCGATCTCATAATCTATCAGGTAAGGACATTTTGATTGTATCCAAGGCTCTCTTTTCAGCCTCATACATCTTTTTATCAGCATCTTCCATGTTCACATAGGCAGTTTTACGTGGTCTGCCTTCAAAGTCATGTGTTGGGTCTATGTACCCTTCTTCAATGCATATCTACATGCGAGTATCCTGATATTCAATGAACAATTGAAAACGATCCTTCCATGTCAGATAATTTTCCACCTTCATCATCTTAGGCGATTTGTTGGTAGTGCCAAACGCATGCTCCATTCTCAAAAGCTCATTCAAACTAGACATGTTCGACATTTTAAACGTTGCAGACTGATAAAACCGTACAAAATTTCTCCGAAAACAGTGGTTACCAAATTACACCGTTAGAATCGTCTCGAAAAGACGAATCCAATGATATATAATATCGAAAACCGAATTCGGGATTTTCCAGAGTTTTTTTTTTTTTTTTTTGTCCTAAAAATACGAGGAATTTAACAGTCCAAACGGTTATGTTAAACGAGCAATGGATCACTTTCTATTTTCGAAAACGTGAATTTTTAGTTACGCTTGCCAAAAATTCTTCCACCTTTTTAATTCCTCTAATAATTTCGCTGCTAAGTCAGTTAAATTCGCTGGTCACTTAATTGTCCAATTTCGCTGATCAAGTTCACAGGTTAAATTCGCTGCAAATTCGCTGGTCTATTTCGCTATTACGACGACCAGTAAATTCGCCGAAAACCGTAATAATTTCGCTGTGGAAAGTTATTCGGTTACCAAAGTCGCCTTTGGATTTAACGTCGTCGATAAGTTCGCTGGTCTGTTAATTTCGCAGGAACAGTTAATTTCGCAGGTCTGTAAATTAGGAAATTCAATCTTCTCGAAACTTTGATGATTTTTTCCGGATTCCTTAACAGTTTCTGCAAAATCAAAACAGCAAAATATCAATTGTAGGTCCCCTTGAGTCTTATGGATCTTCACAGAATTGTCAATCCAATCAAGAGTGCGGAATCCTCTTGATCAGAATATCACAGAATGAGTAGAAACAGAAATCAGCAATTCACTTTCAAACTGGGTTTCTATTGATTATCAATCTCACAAGAATTACAATCAATCTAAACCCTAACACACTAAATTCGTCCAAGCTGTTATGCTCTCACGAAATTCCTCACAAATATTGTTTTGGCTGATTAACCTAAACCCTAAAGCATAACCTTTTTTACATAACACAAGTTTGCTACTTGGGCTAAGGTTTCCTACATGGGCAAGCCCATTTCGTCCACCCTTGACCCAACTGGGTTTTGTTTAGCACAAACTTTATTATCTCACTAATACAAAGCTAAACCCACTAACTGTTTATCGTTTAACTAATTACAAGATATCCAAAGACCAAATCTAAGCTGTTGTCACAAACATGCACCAACACGACATCCAACTCAAGGATGATCGTACAGGCACCTCGCTAGGCGTTCAGATGTGTGTTCAGGTAATACTCGATAGCAACGAGATTCGTAAGGGTTCGGAAAGGAGTGAAAAGATCACGTTCAATTAGGAGACAATCACTGCTATGACTCCTATAGACTGTTGTGTTTCACTACGATCAAATAATGGAACGTAACCCCTTTTTTCACTTGTTAAGCCTTACTAGGACTCGCATGCACCCCACATTATTATTATGTTTGCACCCACAATAATATTGCGGTTTGCATGCTCATCTCAGTTCCTCCTAACTCATGTCAAATGGTTCCTCAAACTCGAGTGCCAAACAGAGGTTATCAAAACTATAAGATCGCAAGAATCTAAGGACTACAACACACCAACTACGCATCATAAAGTAAACAAGCAATTCATGAAATTATGCTATAGTGACGAGTGTGTGTTCGTATGCCACGTCATAAACAAGTGTACACTAGCCATGCAATGTATACAACAGATGAAAGAGAAGAACCTTGCAATCTGGAGCTGAGTGTCATGGTCATATTCTCGTTTTCAGAACTGTTCGGTTATAGTCTGGTTTTATAAAAATGTTTTTAAAACCAAGTTCACTATAACCAGTGGCTCTGGTACCAAACTGTCACACCCCCAAAATACCACTTGCGGGAACACCGCAGGACGTGTGACGTACCAGGATCTAGCCACCAATCACATTAAACTCATAACTATATTTAAATAAAAACTTTCATACATTAACATAAAGTGTTACAAAACGTTAAATGTAGTTCATCGTATACAACGGAAGCATAAATCACTTGTTAATTGTTTCATAAACCACATGTACAAAACCATTGGGCTTGTCTTGCGATTCCATGAACCTCGACCCATGACCACTCCAGCATCCCAGATAGCAAGTCCCAATGATATAAACCAATAGACCTACAAGCATGCAGACAAGTGTGTCAGACGACGCTGGTGAGTTCAAAGTTTGTTAACGTGTTTAGTTACCAGTTACCAGATTAAAACGTTTCATAGATTCGATGTTGTTAATCACACGCTTACCGCCGATGGCTCCAGATTATTTTCCCTATTCCCCAATGCCTCTATCAAAGCAATGGTCAAGATGGGGGTCATTAGTTCACTCCCGGCCTCCTCGGTGCGGTGTGAGGGTGCCAAACCTAAATAGCGTTATTAACTAATACCCCGTTGCCCCCCAGCAACAATCGGTAGAAGGGACTTGAGTGATAGATATACGTGTATTAACCAAAAACCCAGGTTTAACATTCCAGTCAAACCCATTTACCCGACATTCCTCCCCGGAACGTTTACCAGATGTCCTTCCCCGGGACGCATGCTTGGAAAAAGAGCAGTGAACTCACCTTAGATTTGCTCGGTATGTTACATTACATTACCCATTCCCAGTTGGCCAATCAATCCCTACCATGGTTACCAGAGATGATCAGTTTCGTAAACACATTCTCAAGTCACATATTCAACAAGTCACACGTAATACCATTGTCACGTAGCACACAGCAAGTGTTTAGTTTCATACGCATTTACATCACAAGTTCATGTTCCCAACAGTAGTCATTGATGACACCAGTTTCATAATAATCAATTTACGCATTGTCACATATTGCATTTGGTTAAGATCATAGTATAACATATATCAAGTACTCAGTTTCCAACAAGTCTACATCCTGTGTTCATGACACATAACAATGTTTTACAGATAAGTTGGCTACCCACAACAGTTAAGTCAAGACTCTCATTTATGGTTATCATTATCATCATACAACAGACTAAGTTTCACAAACACCAGTGTACAACATCATAAATAACCTAACTGTTCTGCTCATTTACTTACACGACGAAACACCCCATGTTTCGTCGAGATGAGGGGTAACGAAACACCTAGTGTTTCGTCGAGAATATGGGTGATGAAAGACCCATGATTCGTCAACAGGGGTTTCGTCGACATTGATTGTTTGTCAGTAGTCTTTCATCGCTATCCCTAACAGTTAACAATTCGATACCCAATTCAATCAGATAACATTAACATAAACTAGTTAATCAATTAACAATCACATGGACATTTGAATCAAGCATCAATCGTATTATCTAATATAGCCCATCATTGAATCATGATTTCACAATTTCTATGACCTATTAACAACTTCTAATCACCATGAATCTAGACCGTGGTCGCATACAAAACAAATCAAACAAGATCGTTATTCAATAATTAATCATCATCATACAGGTTTGAATCATCATCTAGTAATCAGTATCATCCTTGATCTATCGCAAATCATTAACTAGTAAATCAAATCAGTTTATCAGGTTCATACTAACATACAACAACCCTACATCATAATTTAATTTCTTGTGCATAACCTAACAATAGCAACGAATACAAGATCAACAAGAACGGTCAACTCAGAATTAGGATTAATATACTAACCAAGATGTAGAGGGTGTGTGACTGAGCTAGGCCGAGAAAGATAATGTTTCTGATCCGAAAAGGCTTCGAGTAGAGGGAGAACTGTCGTCGCCTACTCCACAAGAGTCTAGGATTTGCAACCGTTAGAAAGAGAATGCGTGCCCCTCTATATGTATTTACGTATACGGTTTGGGCTTCAAGGGAACATGGGCCGAAAGCCCACACTTGGCGACGAAACACCTTGACGAAAGATCATCTTTCGTCGGGCAGTGGAAACATGAAGCAACTTTCGCCGGATAATAAGGTGGCGAAATATGTGGATGACGAAAGACATGAGTTTTGTCGGGTTTATGATGAGGGGTGTGTTAAGTCTATAACCTTGGTTCATAAGTTTCCATTTAATTAACCACACCTAATAATTCCTTAATCATATACTAATTATGCACCAGTTACAACATTTAATCAATCCATGAAAACAGAATTGCGAACAAGTAACACGTAGAGGAAAGACTTGAAATCTCGGGTTGTCACATCAGCAAGCAGTTCCTGCTCTCAGATTCTGTGGATCCAACAACAAATGAGGGATTACGGTTTGCAATTTCTTACTACTCATATTTTTGTTGACAATGAGGCAGCAATCAACATAACTAAAAATTCGGTACATCACGTTAAAACAAAACATATTGAAATTCGACATCACTTCATCCGTGATTGCTACGAGAAGAAGTTGATTCGAATTGAAAAAATCCACACCGCGAATAAAAGGCTGATTTGCACACAAAACCGTTTGATAAGTCGCGTTTTCAATACTTATTAAAACTAAACGGTATGAAACTTTTATCATCAGGGGGAGCAATTGTTGGCGTTGATGAGCAATTTAAAGCAGAGGACGTCGAGAAGCAATCTGCTATGGTTTGTCGCATTTTTTCGTTGTTTTGGTTTTTAGGGGGAGATAATGTTATACAGAAAATGCAAAAACATTAAAAAATGTAAAAATACAAAAACAATAGAAATTTCAAATTGTAAAAACAATAGAAAACCGTAAAAGAGTTTGTGTAAAAAGAGGAAATGATAGTACATCAGCTAGACTGTCACGGTACGCTAAAGAATTGTAATGTTTAAAAGCGTTAAACGGTCTCACCGATGATGTGTCGATAGGTTTTTGCAAATTTAGTAAACTTTTTCAGGATATAAACCTAAATCTGTCACGATACCCCTGAAATCTTGTTTGAAAGATTGCCTATTTCTGAGATACTAGGTCTATATACTTAGTGATATCTAGGGTATTATACGAGGACTATAGATTTTGCGGAAGCAATAGCCTAGTCCTCGTATAATACTTTATGCGCTTTAAAACTTAAAGCTTTCCCTCAGTATAAAAATTGATAAATATCGAAAGATGTGAATCAAGTGCTGTTGTAAAGAAGATCTCCCAAAGGAGACACACCTCAAAGTCGAGCCATCATCTCTTTGTCTGAATGGAAATTCTAACCTGAGCTCTCATGGTCTCGCACTACCCTAAAACAGATATCATTATAGTATATTCACCTGTAAGACTTAATATGGGGAATCTGGATACGAGAGTATATTCTGAGGTGGAACACGTGTATAAGTTAAGTTCTTAAATGTAACACCCCAAAAATGTAAATCTTTTATTCTAAATAAAATGTCGGTAAATAAATAAGTGAACTAACTAGGATTAAAAATAACCTAGTTAGGTAAAAGTCTTGTAGTGACTTATAAGCGGGTTAAAAACACTAAAAATATAAATCAAATGATAGTAGAGGGACTAAAAGTGCTTAAATTGAAAATTATTATAATAAAACATAATTAAACATAAAACACACACACTTGTGTGTATGCTGGCTCGATCAAAACATAGAGGGGCGACCAGGGGTCTTTCAAAACCCTAGTTCATGCTAAATCCCACAAATTGAAGATCAAATTCGTTCCCAAATCAAAATCCGAACATAGAATAGTGATCTCCACTGCGAGGGGGTCATAAGGTATGTAAATTTCATAGAAAAGCCTTGTCTAAATTTCTGGAAAAGCCTAAGAAATTCGAAAATCATATTGCATGAATGTTGTTTTGGATGAGATAGGAATGATATTGTGTCTAGGAGTAAAACCCTAGTCAATCACTTGTTGAAATTAGGCCTAATTCTTGTGAATTCATGATCACCATTGAAGGTGATAAGTGGGTTTTTGTAGGAACATGTTAAACACTAGAAATTGATAGTTGTTCTAGTGTAATTTGAATTCTAGTAAGTAAACTCAGATGTTGTTGATGCGGAAATTAATATGGACATGTTTAGTTGATTTTAATATCGGCTAAATAACAAGCCATGAACTAGATTATAAATTTTGAGAAATTGTGCCCTTAATGTCACACCCCAAAAACGTCGCAGCGGAATATAAAACGTAGTGGTGACGGAAGTTGGTGCCCATTTATATCTTGTCGATCGATGCGTTTAATTGTTGGACATTTTAATTTATTTTAAACATAAGTTATTTAAACGTTACGTTTTACGACATGACTACAAAGTTAAGTTGTCTTTGATCCTTATGGATCTTATTACATACGTCCCAGAAAGTTTAAAAGTTGTCCAACATATTTAAACAAAACAACACGCATCATCAAACACAAGATACGCCATGATTTCCCGAAGCCGAACTCAAGTACCTGTAGAACACGTTAAAATCAAATGTCAACACAAAGGAAGGTGAGTTCACATATTCACTTACACACAATTTTAAATCCAAGGAAAACTTTCTGATTAGGTGTTTATTTGAAAACATCCATATAAATTTTAGAAAGTCCATTTTACTTCCTTAATAAAATCCATGGGCCTTTCGTCGGTTCATCAATCCGACAACTGTAATATATATTGCCCAGGTTTTGGATAATAAATTATTGCGTCAACTTTCAGACTCGTATGTTAGCTAGACGATACGAACTATATATTAACCATGCTGGGATAATCAAAGCTAGACAATAAACAAAATTTAAATTCGTCGTTTGACTTGACACGGGGTGACCGGTCACGAAGGGGTTGTCAACCCGATAGATCTACCAACAATTAATCGCGTGCAATACTTAAATGATTAAACGACATCATGGGCGCAGGGTCCTCTTGAAGGACAATATGATGTCTGCCTCACTTACGATATATATGTCCTACTAATATGACAATTTAATACACGATGTTGTACGAATTCCCCTGACACTCCATCATTTGAGACCCAGTCAAGAATTCGTCCCCAACTGTACGGTCATGTTTCACTTAGGAAATACCGTACTTTCAATATTTATTCATCAAAAACGTTTTACTTTGAAACGTATGACTTATCAAATCTCATATATTTTCAACGAAAATATATATTTTATATTAAAAGGTAGGTTTTATTTCGAAAACATTATTAAACCCTTTTATTGACGTGTTCTACCCCCAAAATATATACAAAGCAGTAAAAAGAGGGGCTTAGTGACACTCACCTTTGTGTGCGTATTTTACTAGCGCAATCCCAGAGATTGATTTTTCTACACGTCCTAATATAGGAACGATTCTAAATCAATATATATAACACAAAAATCCTAAGTTTCTCTGTTTTCTTAGAATTATCACATAACTTTGAGATTATCTCAAAAAGTTGTTATTTTTGGATTATGTTGGCACGTTAATATATATACATGAGTCCATATATATATTTTTATGATTTTTGCGACTTGAACGATTTTATTTGTGACCATTATTGTGTAAATCCGTTAACTTTCCCGTTTATACGCAATATATCTACGATTTGCGCGTCGTAATATATATACATAAACGTTCATATAATTTAACACCGAAACACGCGAAATATTTCTAACTTATCTATTTTGTCATTTTTAAAGCAAATATACATAAAATATCTCATATGTATCAAATTTCAGGCTCGACAAACAAATTACACATTTAACGCGATTTTTTTACCATTTCTACCGCACAAAACGTACAAGCATACATGCGTAAGCTAGATTGCTAATATCATGTTAAAACTTAACATATTTTCACATTCTCATGTTTAAATCACATAACACATTTTAACACATAAGGTTTACCCAAAATTTTACCCATACTAGTGTACATTGAAAAATGCTTATTTTAGCGATTCGGTAACGTTTTCGGGCGTCGGAAGTCACGTATGACCAACCATGTGACAACTCGAAATTTAGAACCTTCCGTGCATCCTAGTACAACCTACTTGTAATGTTATGTGACTAGTTAACGTGATTGGTTTAATAAAATAAGTGATCATTCTATGTGACTACGTGTTATATTTATGTGTCGTGCTTGTATGTATGTGTATATTTATATGAACCGAGACAACAAGGACCCGACTCGAGACCATGAGGTCTCGAGTGAACGATGCAACATGTGGGCCGGTTGGGCCACACACCCCTTTAGCCTATTCGAGAGCCCATTAGGGTGCACTACTTAGATCGGGTATATAAACTAAGTGGATAACCATGGGTGCCATTTTCTTTGGACAACACACTCACCCATACACACACTCCATCCTCTTCACTAAAACCCTAAGCCACAACACTCTCCTCCCTCACTCTCGGATCAACTCGTACACACCCACTTGGAGGCTTCACTCACACCTTTGAACCTATACTTGAACCGGTTAGTGATTCCCATTGTGTGTTTATATTTCGGTTGTTGTTAATGATGATGATGTGATATTTTGATTAATGATGATGTAATATTTTGATTAATGATGATGTATCTTGTGTGACTTGATAATATGTTGGTTTGTTAAGTGTATGCATGATGATGTTAATAAGCTATCATACTATGGTTCCGGATTGATTACATGATGAGTTAATGATACTTTGTGAGTTAATGCGAGTTGGATCATAAATGGTTGATGTTCATCGGCTTACATAATGTTCATGTTGTTTGGATTATATGCTCTTATGTTCATATTATGCGGATTAGTTGTTGGGGTATTTGATTTTTGTTCATGTTATGGTCATGTTAAAGTTCATAAAGATTTATGCTAAAAACCCTAAAATGAAGAACATGATGAATATGTGAAGAACTTGTTGAATGTGATATGAACATGTTTTGGATATTTGAAATTGCCATGTTTGATCTATTTTGGTTATGTATTAGACAATTAGACATGTTAGTGTATTGTTATTGGATAGTACATGAAATCACAACAGTGAAATCTTATTGGCCAAGTACATTATTGAATTCAGCAAATGTTCCCAGCCGAAACCTTCGGTTGCGACTCGAAACCACCATATGCCAACTCGAGATCCCCGATTGCGACACAGGTTGCGAGTCGCAAACGCCTGGTTGCGACTCGAGACCAAGACAGCACGACTCGAAATCTCAGTTACGAGTCCGGTTGCGACTCGAGACCAAAACAGCATGAACCGAGACCATGCTTGCGAGTCCAGTTGCGACTCGAGATCACTCTAGTTGCGACTCGAAACCTTGTGGGCTACAACTCAAGGCCGCACAGTCTCGAGTAGAGACCGTACAGTCTCGACTCGAGACCACACACTTGTGTACGCTGTATGGACTTGCTTTAGTATGGGCTTAGTGTTTGGGCCGGACCTTGGACTTTGTTTAATTATGGGCATGTTACTGTTCGTTCAACTCGTATGCATTACTTGCAAACTGCCATGCTTATATGTAAAAGCCACGAATGATACTTGAATACAACGTGCTAGCATACGTGTAGAAACATACGTGTACTACTTGAATATGAACCTGATTGTACAATACAACTATGATAGGACGTGAGTAACCATAATATTACTTGGTTGACTTTTTTGTGTATCTACCGAGCAAACCAAGGTGAGTTCACACCCTCTACAAAGCATGGGATTCCCAGGGGTCGGGAATTGGGGTTAAGGAACATGGGTTCCTCGTCCTCCTTGGGTAGGACAACAAAGGTTCAGGAATGTAATTCCTCGTCCTCACGGACAGATAACTCGTACTAGACCAAAACTCTATCACGAAGTCCCTCATTTTTGTATCGACTTAATCGCCGGGCCAATGGCGAGCGGGTCATTAGTTAGATAGCGCTATTTAGGTTTGACAAACCTCACACCGTGCCGCAGAGGACGGGCGTGAACTAATGGACTACTGGCACGTCAATGATGATAGACATTGACAGTTCAGGGCACATAAACATGACTACAGTCAGCAGTCGATATGGTAACGAGTCTAGTGTATACATGGGGTAGCCCCCACGGCCGAAATGCCAGATAACTAACACGGGGTAGCCCCCACGGCTGGATAGCCAGAGTAACTGGGAATAAACAAGTCACATTCTTTTAACTATGGGGTAACCCCCACGGCAGGATGCCAGATAAAGGAAACTGTTTTCGAAACAACTTAAAACGAACACCCAACCGTGAACTCACTCAACTTGTTGTTGACTCGTTACTACATGCTTTGCAGGTCCTTAGGTTCTTAGCTGGAGCTTGCACGGAGGAGGATCGTTGTGGGACATAGACGACTGTGTGCCATGTTAAACTTTGAAACAATTGAACTTATGCTTTGTTTTTAAGACTTATGCTTCCGCTTGCAACTTAACTATGTTTGGTTTGAACACCAATCGTATTGGTTGGATTTTTATAACTATTTATATGCTTGTTCAATATGATTGGTGGCTGGATCCTGGTCAGTCACGCCTCCAAGCGGTAGTACTCCGCAGGTGGATTTTGGGGGTGTGACAGATTGGTATCAGAGCCATTGGTTATAGTGAACTTGGTTTTAATAAAGGGGGAAAACGTTTTTTTGTTAAAACCAGACTATAACCTGTACAGTGCTCAACGGTCCACAACGACGCTTCACTCCACATGCAAGGCTCGACATTCTAGGTGATATGATCTGTGTATATATATTACCTACCTGTTAGTTACATAGTACATTGCTTATGGTATGCTTGGTTGGTATAACTACTGTTGCTTGGACACGTGCGTGCTTACTCTATTTTATCGTCGTACTTTCGCGAACCCCTCTCACTCACGTTCTTCTTGATATGAAGATCATGTCTGGACGCGTTAACCTGACACAAGCGCAGTTGACGGCTCTGATCAACGAACGAGTTGCCACAGCACTTGCAGCTGCACACGCAGGAGGTATATCCTGCAGTCCGAACTCATTCTAGGATCTTTAGGATCCTACTCTCGTGAACCAACCCTTGTGTTAAACTCTGTCCTTTCCTCCACCCACAACAGGTCAACATACTCAGCCACCTGTGTGCACCTTTAAAACCTTTATGGACTGTCGACCTGGTACCTTTAGTGGCACCGAGGGAACGATAGGTCTCCTACACTGGATTCGCAGGATCGAATCTGCATTCGAAGAAAGTGAAAGCCCTACCAGTAAACGAGTGGAGTACGCTGCTGGCACCTTGCAAGGGAAAGCGTATTCTTGGTGGAACACACAAGTTCAGATGCTCGGATTAGCAGATGCGAATACCACCCCCTGGAGCGACTTCAAGGATTTGATCAAGGAAGAATTCTGTCACCCGGACGACATCCTGAAACTTGAAATAGAGTACCTTGGCTTGAAAATGGAAGGATCAGAGATCGAAGCGTACACAAAAAGATCCAACGACTTGGCTGCCCTATGTCCTAACTTGTCACAACCCATTTCTAGACGAATCGAGCTATACCTCAGAGGCTTAGCCCCAGAAATCCAAGGGTCCGTAATTGCGGCCAACTTTTCCACAATCCAACAAGTCGTTCGTTTGGCGCACCAGCTCACTGATCAGGCAGTGGAGGAGGGCAAGTTGCCCAAGCGTAACTCTTCCAATACGAAAGCTTTTATTAACACCAAGCATGTTTGGGGAGATCACCAGGGCGAGGGATGTAGCTCTATACCACAGGACCCGCATGGGAAACTCGCCCAGCAGGGGCTGGACTACCAAATTCAAGGGGGATACCTTGGGAATAAGCCGAAATGCCGCAAATGCCATCAACATCACACCGGGTCATGTGCGGGGTCGTGTTGCCATAGGTGCAAGAAGACGGGACATATGGCGAGAGATTGCAGGAGCCCATATCCTGCAAACCGAAACCAGCAGCAGCAGCAGGGTAGCAAAAAGGGGTGTTTCCGTTGTGGGGCTGAAGGCCATCTTAAGAGGAACTGTCCGCAGATGAGGCAGAAACGCGACAACAGCAACAATGGAGCCCGGGGGCGGGCGTTCGTGATCGGCCAAGGTGAAGCAAGGAATGACCCCAATGTTGTGGCGGGTAAGTTCCTTCTCGACGACTTTTATGTTTCAGTTTTATTTGATTCGGGTGCCGATACTAGCTACATGTCACTAGAAGTTAGTCGAATGCTTAAGCGTATTCCAACACCCTTGAACAACAAGCACACTGTAGAGCCACCAAATGGTAAGAGTTAGAGGCCACACGCGTAGTCAAGAGTTGTAAACTTGTTCTTGCTAACCAGACCTTCTCTATCGACCTTATTCCTATCGTCTTGGGTAGTTTCGACGTTGTCATTGGGATGGATTGGTTATCCCAACACCGAGCATAGATTCTTTGCAACGAGAAGGTTGTCCGTATTCCAGGTTCCGGTGGTGAACCTCTCATGATTCATAGCGACAAGAGGAGTGCTGTGGAGAACGTCATTTCTCTCCTTAAGGCCCAAAAGTGCTTGCGAAAGGGCCACATTGCCATTTTGTCTCTCGTTACTGACACCTCAGAAAAAGAGAAGAAGATAGAAGATTTTCCAGTTGTACGCGATTATCCAGAGGTATTTCCTGAGGAATTACCTGGTCTTCCGCCTCATCGCCAAGTCGAGTTTCAGATCGAACTAGCTCCTGGAGCTGCGCCCATAGCCCGTGCACCTTATCGTTTAGCCCCATCAGAGTTGAAAGAACTCTCCACACAACTACAAGAACTCTTGGATAAGGGTTTTATTCGTCCTAGCTCATCGCCCTGGGGAGCTCCAGTGCTATTTGTGAAGAAGAAGGACGGTACTTTCAGGATGTGCATCGACTACCGAGAACTCAACAAGGTGACGGTGAAGAATCGTTATCCTCTACCACGGATTGACGACTTGTTCGACCAGCTACAGGGGTCGAGCTACTATTCAAAGATTGATTTGAGATCGGGGTATCACCAGCTGAGAGTCCGGGAAGAGGACGTCTCCAAAACAGCTTTCAGAACTCGATACGGGCACTATGAGTTCTTGGTCATGCCTTTTGGGATGACAAACGCACCTGCGGTTTTCATGGACTTGATGAACCGAGTGTGCAAGCCTTACCTGGACAAGTTCGTTATAGTCTTCATCGACGACATCCTGATTTATTCCAAGAGTCGGGAGGAACACGAGCAGCATCTGCGACTTATTCTGGAACTCCTTCGAACAGAACAGCTTTATGCAAAGTTCTCGAAATGCGACTTCTGGCTTCGAGAAGTCCATTTCCTAGGCCATGTGGTAAACGAGGATGGGATTCACGTTGATCCATCCAAGATAGACTCGATTAAGAACTGGCCTGCACCTCGTACACCAAAGGAAATTCGCCAAATCTTGGGTTTGGCGGGATACTACTGGAGATTCATAAAGGATTTTTCTAAGATTGCACAGCCTCTCACCTCACTAACGCAGAAGGGCGTTGTTTATCGCTGGGGGAATGCACAGGAGTCAGCATTTCAGCACTTAAAGGATAGACTTTGTAGCGCACCTATCCTTTCCTTGCCAGAAGGCACAGACGATTTTGTGGTCTACTGCGACGCGTCAATTCAAGGCCTTGGTTGTGTATTGATGCAACGAGATAAAGTTATAGCCTACGCCTCACGTCAACTTAAGGTTCATGAAAAGAACTACACTACGCACGACTTAGAGCTGGGAGCTGTTGTTTTTGCACTTAAGTTATGGCGGCACTACCTGTACGGCACCAAATGCGCCATCTACACCGACCACAGGAGCCTCGAGCATATCTTCAAGCAGAAGGAACTGAATATGCGACAACGACGGTGGGTTGAACTACTAAATGACTACGAGTGCTCAATCAGGTATCACCCGGGCAAGGCCAATGTTGTGGCTGACGCCCTTAGTCGGAAGGACACTGCGCCTAAGCGCGTGCGAGCTTTGCAACTCACGATCCATTCTAGTCTGCCTCCCCAAATACGAGCTGCTCAGATAGAAGCACTGAAACCAGAAAACGTCAGGGCTGAAGCCCTACGCGGATCAAGGCAACGATTAGAACAGAAGGAAGATGGTGCCTACTATGTGACGGGACGCGTTTGGGTCCCACTCTACGGCAACCTACGAGAGCTTGTGATGGACGAAGCACACAAGTCTCGCTACTCGGTACATCCTGGATCGGATAAAATGTACCACGACATCAAAACTACGTACTGGTGGCCTAGCATGAAGGCCCACATAGCGACCTACGTCAGCAAGTGTTTGACTTGTGCGAGAGTCAAGTCGGAATACCAGAAACCATCAGGCCTACTCCAACAACCAGAGATACCTCAATGGAAATGGGAGCAAATTTCCATGGATTTTGTTACTGGCCTGCCTAGATCCCAGCGCGGGAACGATACTAATTGGGTGATCGTGGATCGACTTACAAAATCTGCACACTTCCTGGCTATCAAGGAGACGGATAAGTTCTCCACTCTCGCAGAAATATACCTTAAGGAAGTCGTTTCGAGGCACGGGGTGCCCACCTCCATTATCTCAGATCGAGATGCGCGTTTTACTTCAGAGCTGTGGCAAGCAATGCACAAATCCTTCGGCTCACGATTATACATGAGCACAGCGTATCACCCTCAGACGGACGGGCAGTCCGAGCGCACCATCCAAACCTTAGAAGACATGCTTCGTGCATGTGTAATCGACTTTGGCAACCGCTGGGAAAAGCATCTGCCACTTGTGGAATTCTCGTACAACAACAGCTACCACACCAGCATTAAAGCTGCTCCGTTTGAGGCATTGTACGGACGTAAATGCCGGTCACCTCTTTGTTGGGCAGAGGTGGGAGATAGTCAGATCACTGGTCCAGAATATGTGGTAGATACAACCGAACAAATCGCTCAGATACGAAAACGCATGGCAGCAGCTCGTGAACGTCAGAAAGTTTACGCCGACATGGGCAGGAAACCGCTGGAGCTCCAGGTTGGGGAGCGGGTACTACTCAAAGTTTCACCCTGGAAGGGTGTGGTTCGTTTTGGTAAACGCGGCAAACTTAACCCACGATACGTTGGACCTTTCGAAGTCATTGAGAAAATAGGCAGGGTGGCCTACAGACTAAACTTACCAGCGGAACTCGGTGCAGTTCACAACGTTTTTCACGTGTCAAATCTAAAGAAGTGTCCGTCAGATGAGACCCACGTAGTTCCTCTGAAGGAACTCACTATCGACGAACAGTTACGATTCGTCGAGGAACCAGTCGAAATCACGGACCGGGATGTTAAGGTCCTCAAGAGCACTAGAATACCTCTCGTTCGAGTTCGTTGGAACTCACGTCGCGGCCCAGAGTTCACCTGGGAGCGCGAAGATCAGATGAAACAAAAGTATCCCCAACTGTTCGCAAACAGTACAACCGCTACTGAGGCCGAAGCTACGGAATTTCGGGACGAAATTCCAGATCAACGGGGGGTGGATGTGACACCCCAGGAAAACCGGGAAAACCATACAACTTAACTAGCTTCCTCAGTGAGTGCCTACCAAATTTCGGGACAAAATTTCTTTCAACTTGGGGATGATGTGACAACTCGAAATTTAGAACCTTCCGTGCATCCTAGTACAACCTACTTGTAATGTTATGTGACTAGTTAACGTGATTGGTTTAATAAAATAAGTGATCATTCTATGTGACTACGTGTTATATTTATGTGTCGTGCTTGTATGTATGTGTATATTTATATGAACCGAGACAACAAGGACCCGACTCGAGACCATGAGGTCTCGAGTGAACGATGCAACATGTGGGCCGGTTGGGCCACACACCCCTTTAGCCTATTCGAGAGCCCATTAGGGTGCACTACTTAGATCGGGTATATAAACTAAGTGGATAACCATGGGTGCCATTTTCTTTGGACAACACACTCACCCATACACACACTCCATCCTCTTCACTAAAACCCTAAGCCACAACACTCTCCTCCCTCACTCTCGGATCAACTCGTACACACCCACTTGGAGGCTTCACTCACACCTTTGAACCTATACTTGAACCGGTTAGTGATTCCCATTGTGTGTTTATATTTCGGTTGTTGTTAATGATGATGATGTGATATTTTGATTAATGATGATGTAATATTTTGATTAATGATGATGTATCTTGTGTGACTTGATAATATGTTGGTTTGTTAAGTGTATGCATGATGATGTTAATAAGCTATCATACTATGGTTCCGGATTGATTACATGATGAGTTAATGATACTTTGTGAGTTAATGCGAGTTGGATCATAAATGGTTGATGTTCATCGGCTTACATAATGTTCATGTTGTTCGGATTATATGCTCTTATTTTCATATTATGCGGATTAGTTGTTGGGGTATTTGATTTTTGTTCATGTTATGGTCATGTTAAAGTTCATAAAGATTTATGCTAAAAACCCTAAAATGAAGAACATGATGAATATGTGAAGAACTTGTTGAATGTGATATGAACATGTTTTGGATATTTGAAATTGCCATGTTTGATCTATTTTGGTTATGTATTAGACAATTAGACATGTTAGTGTATTGTTATTGGATAGTACATGAAATCACAACAGTGAAATCTTATTGGCCAAGTACATTATTGAATTCAGCAAATGTTCCCAGCCGAAACCTTCGGTTGCGACTCGAAACCACCATATGCCAACTCGAGATCCCCGATTGCGACACAGGTTGCGAGTCGCAAACGCCTGGTTGCGACTCGAGACCAAGACAGCACGACTCGAAATCTCAGTTACGAGTCCGGTTGCGACTCGAGACCAAAACAGCATGAACCGAGACCATGCTTGCGAGTCCAGTTGCGACTCGAGATCACTCTAGTTGCGACTCAAAACCTTGTGGGCTACAACTCAAGGCCGCACAGTCTCGAGTAGAGACCGTACAGTCTCGACTCAAGACCACACACTTGTGTACGCTGTATGGACTTGCTTTAGTATGGGCTTAGTGTTTGGGCCGGACCTTGGACTTTGTTTAATTATGGGCATGTTACTGTTCGTTCAACTCGTATGCATTACTTGCAAACTGCCATGCTTATATGTAAAAGCCACGAATGATACTTGAATACAACGTGCTAGCATACGTGTAGAAACATACGTGTACTACTTGAATATGAACCTGATTGTACAATACAACTATGATAGGACGTGAGTAACCACAATATTACTTGGTTGACTTTTCTGTGTATCTACCGAGCAAACCAAGGTGAGTTCACACCCTCTACAAAGCATGGGATTCCCAGGGGTCGGGAATTGGGGTTAAGGAACATGGGTTCCTCGTCCTCCTTGGGTAGGACAGCAAAGGTTCAGGAATGTAATTCCTCGTCCTCACGGACAGATAACTCGTACTAGACCAAAACTCTATCACGAAGTCCCTCATTTTTGTATCGACTTAATCGCCGGGCCAATGGCGAGCGGGTCATTAGTTAGATAGCGCTATTTAGGTTTGACAAACCTCACACCGTGCCGCAGAGGACGGGCGTGAACTAATGGACTACTGGCACGTCAATGATGATAGACATTGACAGTTCAGGGCACATAAACATGACTACAGTCAGCAGTCGATATGGTAACGAGTCTAGTGTATACATGGGGTAGCCCCCACGGCCGAAATGCCAGATAACTAACACGGGGTAGCCCCCACGGCTGGATAGCCAGAGTAACTGGGAATAAACAAGTCACATTCTTTTAACTATGGGGTAACCCCCACGGCAGGATGCCAGATAAAGGAAACTGTTTTCGAAACAACTTAAAACGAACACCCAACCGTGAACTCACTCAACTTGTTGTTGACTCGTTACTACATGCTTTGCAGGTCCTTAGGTTCTTAGCTGGAGCTTGCACGGAGGAGGATCGTTGTGGGACATGGACGACTGTGTGCCATGTTAAACTTTGAAACAATTGAACTTATGCTTTGTTTTTAAGACTTATGCTTCCGCTTGCAACTTAACTATGTTTGGTTTGAACACCAATCGTATTGGTTGGATTTTTATAACTATTTATATGCTTGTTCAATATGATTGGTGGCTGGATCCTGGTCAGTCACGCCTCCAAGCGGTAGTACTCCGCAGGTGGATTTTGGGGGTGTGACAAACCAAACACCAAGTAAACTTAAAATTAGTTAAAATACTTATTTTTAAACTAAAAAAACATCGGTTTACTTACTAATCTAAATCAGTTTTGTAAAAATCACTCGAAAAGCCGATTTTTAACCGTTTTAACGCATAGTTTTGCGTTAAACGTTACTATAATCATCCCAACTTGAAACGACTTGATATTTTAACACAATACATGTTATTTACTGATTAAAATAGTGGTTATAATCAGATTAGTGCAGTTTTTGTGTAAGTCATATAAATCATGTGATTTCACGTATTTTACAATTTTTAATGCACCAAGTACAACATGCAAAGCTAGCAAACATTATGACAAAGTCATATGTCACTTAATACTTTAAAATAACTTTATTTTAGTGTTTATAATCTGATTAAAGCTGATTTTTACTAAATCATACTCAAATCACCTTTTTAAGATCACATATCATCATGCATGTTCAAGTAGATGCATCTAATGCACTCATACAACATCATCATCGTCTTTTATGTTCTAATCATACTCAAGAACACATTAATATCATATTTTTGCATACATCAACCTATATCATTCATCATCACACAATTCATTCATACATAATTACAAGTATATTTCATTCATGAGTATATATCTAATAGGCGCTTTTTTGATTTTTTTTTTGCCCAAAACTCTTAAAAACATGTATATTACGTGTGGTAATTTTTTCAAAAAAAAAAGTCGGGAGCTTTGAGTTTCCCGGGTTTTCTCAATAAAAGTGGTTTTCTTTTTATCTTTAGCCTATATATATATATATATAGTAGGGATCCTGCGGAAAGTGTGTTTTTCCTAGAAAGTCTAGGAAGCGATCTGGGCCATCCAATGGGTGTGTTTAATGGTTAAGATGAAGTCAATGGCAATCTTGTTATTTTTTAGTTTATTTAATTCATTGTTTTAAAAGACTAGGGGCAATTTTGTCAATATATCGTGTTTTAAATCAATCAGATAACCGTCAGTCAAACCCAATCCCTAATTTCACACGATTTTCCCTTTCTCTCTCCAAACCCATCTTCGAAACCCCAATCCCTACCAAAAATAACTACAATCATGGAAGAAGATAACTTTAGAAAGGATGGAGAGCACCAGATCAAATTAAAACACTTCTCCATCTCCGAGTTCATCATCACCATTCAAATACTATTCGTATCATCTCCGTTTTCTTGACGATGTGTTTTAACAGCAAGCAAATTAATGCAGTTGTGTTTTAGCAGCAAGCAGATTCATACAGTTGTGTTTTAGCATTCAGATTCATACAGTTGTGTTTTAATAGCAAGCAGATTCATACAGTTGTGTTTTAGCATTCAGATTCATACAGTTGTGTTTTAACAGCAAGCAGATTCATACAGTTGTGTTTTAGCATTCAGATTCACACAGTTGTGTTTTAACAGCAAGCAGATTCATACAGTTGTGTTTTAGCATTCAGATTCATACAGTTGTGTTTTAACAGCAAGCAGATTCATACAGTTGTGTTTTAACAGCATTCGGATTCATATAGTTGTGTTTTAGCATTCAGATTCATACAGTTGTGTTTTAACAGCAAGCAGATTCATAATCTGTGTTTTACCATCCATGCTGGTAATGCTGGAGGATTTCTTGACGCTGTGTTTTAACAGCAAGCAGATTAGCAAGCAGATTAATACGATGTGTTTTCTTGATGTGTTTCTTCATGAAGGATAAAAGGAAGATAGAGAGGAAAAAAATCGCATGAAATGTGGGGTGGTACATCAAAATAAAACACAATCTGATGAAAATGGTTATCATTCAGGGCACCAAGAACATGCTGTTAAAACACAGCACCAAGAACATGCTGATAATTTCCAGTAATCTTCTGAACAATGGAATATGCGATTGGTTTAGATTTCGAAAACAAATTATTCAGTAAATCATGGAGAAAAACGGTTACAAAATATGGACATGGATAGTTAGTTAGTGAAGATAAATTCCAAAAATAAAAATAGAATGTGAAAGTACACAATTGCCCTTCTAGTTAAAAATCTTCAATGCCACATGTCGCATTCTGATTGCTTCCTAGACTTTCTAGGAAAAAACCACTTTCTACCCAACTCCTACTCTCTCTCTCTCTCTCTCTCTCTCTCTCTCTCTCTCTCTCTCTCTCTTTATATATATATATATATATATAATAGGCTTTAAACTAGTATTTTACTGATTATCGGGTATTTTATCTAGCGTTTTAACCCCGATTTAGTGCGTTTTAAATTATTTTTAATGCTCTATAAAAATAAACTCACCAAAATATTACTGAACAATATTTTGTTTGCCTGAACTGGCTTCGTAGCCGGTATTTGGCAGTATGCGCGCTGTGCTGCGCGGTACGCGCTTAAAATCGCAAAAATAGGGATTTATGCGTTTTTATTTATTTTTATCATTCTAAAGTGATAAACTCATCAAATTATTACTAAAATGATTATCAGTTGCCTTGACATGCTGTGTTGACAGTATTTTGTCGGTACACGCGCTGCATCGCGCGGTACGTGCTTAAACTCGAAAAATAGAGTTTCTTAGCGTTTTAATTTATTTTTCCTCACGAATATGATTAAAATATTTATTCTAATCATAACAGACTATTTTTAGGATTTTAACACTGATCGGGTGGTCACCGACGTTCGTTTCGCATTTTATCTGTTACGCGATAAGCGTTTATCTTACCGTTGCCAACACAATTTTTACCAAGGTTTAAATTTACCAACTCATTAAATATCATATATAAACATCATAACCAATCAAATACAGCCCTGTTACCTATTCACAACACGTGTTACAATTGTACGGTACAGCCTAAAAAGTCGGGTGTCACAGTCTCCCCCTGTTTAGGAAATTTCGTCCCCGAAATTTTACTCTACAGGTTTTGTTTTTGCACTGGGTGGAAACAGAAAAACAGGTTTAATGAATATAATCTTATAGTTTCTGCAAGAAACTTTGATTCTTACAAAGAATCTTCGTAGACCTATATTACATACACTCTCAATTCCTAATCTCACATCTCAACGCTCTCTACCCTTTCCAAGGTTCAACATTTACAAGCACTGTATCAGGAAGATTAAGTCAAAATTCCACCGATTCGGGTTCTACATACGTATATTTACATATATATTTACCCCGTACCTAAGATAGTCTAAGTTTACACCCAATTGATTCAACTCGAGATGGGCTCTCGAAAGAATCAAATCTCATAAACTCGTCTTCCTTCCTTTCTGCATCATTTCAGATATCCTCAAATTGCCAAATCAATAAATCGCATACACGACTAGAATGCTGAAGTCGCCTGTCCGGTTATTAGCATAACCCTTCTATCTATACGTACTGCTTCTACGGTGCTTCGATAAACTTCCGTTTATCTTCCAAACAAATCTCTATAATGAACAAAATCAGTGCATTATCCATTATACACTTTCTCAACTGAACCCAAACATTACATCTTGTACACTACTTCATCTTTATGGTAGCTTGAGCCTATAAGCGACTGATCCAACTCAAGATGGGCTCTTGAAAGGACCTAATCATTGTAGCTCAGCTCTTCTTTCCTCTGCTAAACCTAATAACATTTCTACAAGATAACTCCTTTAACAGAACCAAATCTTCAACCTGGAATCGTAATAATGTCCTTCAATTGTCCATGTAATCCTTCTGTTGATCAATTGGCAACTTTTAACCATCCCTCGATCCAGGTAAATCATGTCGCTGGTTTCCTAGATAAACTAAGGTCTGGTTAATTGTCCTTTGTCATATTAGCTCAACAAAGTGGCGACCAACACTTCCATCCATGCAAGGTTCAAACGGAGCAACCTGAATACTAGCGTGTTAACTATTATTGTAAGATAACTCTGCTAAGGGCATGTGAGTATCTTAACTTCCTTCGGAGTCCATCATACACGCTCCCAACTTTTCCTTTAAAGGTCCGAAAAGCTTCCTACTATCTTGTTGTCCAATCAATTTCCCTTTTTCCTTTTAGGGTTATTAGTGTCGAAGGCTGCACTAATTTAGGGAAATTCTTAATAAATCTCCGGTAGCACCTAGCTAGTCATATGGATCATCATACTCCCGATGGGGTCTTTGGCGCTCTTCATCATTCACCAACTCCATAGTTAACTTCAAACGTTACTCATGATTCTCCTTGGCTCGCACATAGGCAAGTATGTCATTGATGAGTATTATCACGAATTTATCCGATTAGGGTTTCCATACCCTGTTCATCAGATTTATGAATATAAATGGCGCATTAATTTAGTCAAAAAGGCATGACTAATAATCTTGTAATGGCCATATCACGTTTGAAAATCAATCCTCAAAATTTCTTTGTAGCAACCTTCAACTGATAATATCCCAGTCGTAGATAGATTCCTCGTATAGCAGATGAGTCCCGGTAGCTGGATTGAACAAATTGTCAAATACTCGGTAATAAGGTACCGATTCTTGATAGTCAACTTGCTCGACTTTCTAAAATCCTCACATATCCTGAAGAATCCATCCTTCTTTCTCCCAACAAAACAGATGCGCCTCAAAGCGAAAAGCTTGATCGAGTGAAACCCTTGTCCAAAAGCTCTTAAAACTAACTCGACACTTCTACCATCTCAGACGGTGCTTAATCTATAAGGAGATTATGCAATTGGGGGCAGCACCGTGAGCCAGATCGATTCAAAATTCGATCTGTCTCGCAGGGGGCAATCCAGGTAAGTCTTATTAGGAAAACTTCTGGATACTTGCGAACAATAGGAATCTCTCCGATATTCCTACATTTGGCCTTCATATCCACAATGTTAACAAAGAATGCAGGATAGCCTTTTCACAACAACTCGAACATCCTCACAACACTAACAACTCTCGACTATTAACACTCAACACTCGACTCAATCGATTTCCGTGAACAACTTCCGCCTTTCTACTGTCATCAGGATGAGATATTCCAACTAGCTTCTTCGAGCGATAGTCCCCACTTCATCCTCAGAAAGTGAATTCATTCTTGCATCTCCATCAAAGCTTCTCAGCTCCACTGATAATAAATCAATCCCTAGATGTGACAACCGTCAAAAATCCAGGTATCCGTACAATTTAATTAACTATGATTAGTGCCTAATGACTCTGCTGAATTACAATAAATTGCTTTCTGATTACTGTATCATACTTACATGTGCATCATATTGCATAATGTCATATCACTTTTACATGCAAACCATATTGACATAAATGATGCACAAAGCACAGTTAGCACAGTTAGCAGATAACTCAGAAAAATGCTGACGAAGTTCAGTACATAGACAACCAATGTTTTGTGACCCAGTATGGGCCAGAGACAAGGTACTACACTAGTATAGTGTGTAGGAAAGTGAGGATCACAAAACTGCTTCACTAGGTGATAGTTTAAGTGCCGGAAAGTGCCTAAAACCTACTTAAAGTGCTGAATTCAGCATATTTCAGCAAAATTCAGCATTTTAACAAGTTAGTAACATGTAAAAATATGACTAAATGGGCCTGAATGCTTTCCTAAGTGTCGGGAATTAAAAGTGTCACAAAAGGATAAATAAAGAACACTAAACGGTATAGTTTGACACTTTAACGAACCGGTATCTAACCGAACAACCGGACACTACCCGAAACACCAAAATTACACTAGAAACATACTTTTGTTATTTCTGAGCTAGTTATGATCCCCGAACACCCTAACACACTATATGACACCATATATGCATAACACCTAAACTAATATACTTAGAATCTCACTAACTAATCTAACTTACCATCAAACTTACACTTATACCCCCCCCCCTTGATTGGGACGGTCACCATGTGGCCCCCACCCCATAATCTTGCTTGATTCACTAAGTTTTGATAGAGATTATGCCATGTACTTATGGAACACAATAACCATTGGATAAAAGCCTAAACTTAGTTATAAGAAGAAGTTAGTGGATCATAATCTCACATCTCTCACACACTAACACACACACCCTTCTCCTCCCTCTCCTCTCCCATTCTCGGCCGAGAATCAATAACAACACCACCACCACTTTCATCCATTGTTCATCCATTCCAAGATCATCCTAAGGTGTAAGAAGGTGTTTAAGGAAGTATGGAGCTTGTGGATCTTGAAAGACCTCTTCCATTAATAGATGATGAACATTGTTAATCTTGAAGAACCCTAAAGAACATAAACATGAATCCTTAACATAAGCTTAACACCATATGAATACATGTTGATTGTGTTATTTTGCTTCTTGATGATTGATTATTTGTGTTAGTGATGTTAGACATCATAAGAAACCTACTAGATTGTGATTAAACACATGATCTAGTAAGTTAAGGTGGTGATCTTATGAAAGACCAAGATCATCATGCCTTATGTTTTCATGAACTTGAAAAATGAAATGATTTTATGAATAATGAAGCATATAACATGTTTACTAGACATAAATTGGAAGATTACAAAAATAGTTTTGCAAAGAAACCAAGTTAAATAACAAGATTTACATAAACATTGTTTTTAAGGAAACTAACCATGTTTCTAGTGGTGAAACAAGTATAAGAATACATTGTTTACAAGAATAAATTCAAAAGAATGATTTTTGGAGAAATCATCTAGTAAGTTGTAAACACCTAAATCTTCCAAGAATGAGATTTTTAAAGAAGTAAACACACTTTAAAGGGTAACTAAATCTACTAAACACACTACCAAGTTACTACAAGTTTTTATGGAAGTTCAAGTTCATGATTATTATGTAAATAGCATAGTTTTGGCACTTGGTAAGTGTAGGTTGTTTAAGATTGATTGTTGATTGTTTGTGATGATTTTGAAAAGAAAATGATATGCTTGGATAGCATGGACACCGCCATTTTTAGGGGAAACTTTGGCAAAATTTTCTAAAAATATAAACACTTAGAAAAATATTTTCAAAACAAATATTTACAAGTGTATTTTGATCATAAGCTTTCAATATAAACTTTGCCATAATTTTTGTAACAAAAATACAAATGTTGGAGGATTGGTTTTTAAAAATAAAAATGGGTAAATATATATTTAGAATATATATATTAAAGACACTAGTGTGAATAATTGTATACTTTGTGTGATAGTTATGTTATTTTAGGGATAAAATAATGTAACTTAACAAACACCAAGAAATTTCAATCCAAAATAATACCAAGAATATCATGGAATAAAAATATAAGTTACACACATAATATTGTGTAACCTAACAAGAATTGTAACTTACAAGGATATTCCGGAAAATATACTTATAAATATTTTTGGTAAATATTATGTTGGATACAAAAGAAATGAAAATATGATTTTTAATAATATTACAAAGTATATCATACTTTCGACAAGGAGAAAATATACTATCTTGGGAAGTAAAATATATTTTCTTGAATATTTAGAAGATGTATGATTTTTGAGAAAAATATATATTTTCTTGGAATACATTATTTTTGGACAAAATAAGTTATATATATATTTTCTAAGTGAGACTTGAAAATATATTATTTGGAAACTACAAATACAAGAATACGAATGCACATGTATGAGATACCCCCATCCTTGGGAAGGAAATGCGAATAAATACTTGAGAAGTACTATTACAAAAATATTGTTTAACAAATATTCCAAAATTTATAAATATAATTTAAGTTGAAATATTAATTATTTTGACAATAATTATATAACTTGGAATAATATCAGAACGTAACTCCAATAATACTAAGCAAAGGCACGACCCGTCCGCCTAATAGATGTTAGTACATTGTAGGTAGTCGTCTTTGCTGACGAGATTCGAGTTACGAATACCGAAGACGCAAGACTGTGAGTTCATGTCCCCCTTTTCTTTTAACTATTTTCAGTTTTATACTTCGGGGGTGAAATACATGTTACAATTGTTACAAATATTTTATATATGGTATGGTTAGCTAAGGAAGGTTACTGCTTGATCATGTGAGTTGTGGGTACAACACTTAAGGCCATTAATCCTCGTCGTAGGACTGAGGGACATGAGTGATAGATCTATTTGGGTGTAGCGAGCCCACACCCATGGGGACCAGGGTGGCCCATAGGGTGACTATGTCTTCCAGCCGGAGGCCCGATACAAATTTGCTAGGTTTAAGTTTTCCTGCATCACTTCACACATATCAATGGCCTTGCAAACCATTGGTGATCTGTTTTCCTTATTGCTTTCATACCAGGGACATACATACATACAGACATATTTCAAAGGTTTATTCATACACAAACAGATGAACTCGCTCAACTTTTGTTGATGTTTTTAAACTACATGTATTTCAGGGAACTAAGTGAATCTGGCAGGTGTTTGCATGTTTTCAAGCTGCGTTATAAATAAAAGATGTCATCCAAGTCTTTAGGGTTTAGGAGATGTATCTTACTCCTGGACGAGATACATGGTTCTAAGCTCGGGTTTGTGTAAGGTCTTTTGTCGAGTCTTAGTGAACTCCTTAAAACTTGTTGTGGTTTGTAATTTGAATTTGGTGTCGATGTTTCAAACAAGTACGTTGTGGTATTTTTCAAACTTAATTTATGGATGACAGCTTGGTATCAGAGCTTTGATCGTAGCGAACTAGGATTCTTTCTCGAGTCTAGACTACGATCATTAGGGCTCTCACGAAAATGTTTTCATAACATATTGTCATTGCATACACGAAACGTCCAGATCCAGGAAACAAACATTTTTACAAATAAAGGACACAAATCACATTTCAAAATTTATGTTTATGGTTAAGTCTGAGAGACTGGGGAGTTAGTCTGAGAGACTAACTGGTGCATTCTGAGAGACTGGATAGTTCAGTCTGAGAGACTGGGTAGTCTGAGAGACTAGTTGGGGAAGTCTGAGAGACTGGGAGGTTCAGCCTGAGAGGCTGGGTAGTTCAGTTTGAGAAACTGGGGGGTCTAGTCTGAGAGACTAAGTAGTTCAGTCTGAGAGGCTGGGTGGGATAGTCTGGGAAGACTAGGATGAATACATGCTTACATTGTTACTACTGACATGCTTATTTGATGATTGTTGATGTATGTGCATATGTTGTGATTGTTTTGTCACAGATACCATGTCGTCCTCAGAGAGTGGAGTATCTGATACAGTTGACCCTATGGCCATTGTGTCGGACGATGAAATGGCCACAGACCCTGAGGTTTTCACCTCCGACACTACGAGTGACGATGATGATGATTTCTAGCTGTTTGCTTTACCAGATTTTGGCGATGATATACCGCTAGCTGATGGTTTCCCTGTCGAGGATCTACTTCTTGTTCCGATCCCCGATCCTTTGCCCCTTGCTGCATTTCCTCTCGAGGATCTGCCTTTTGATGCCATGTCTGACGATGATATCGATCTTTTTATTGAGGGTCCCCCTGAGGAGGCCCAGGGTGATGGAGTTCCAGCTGTTGATGTTATAGTTGTTCCTCTTATTGAGATTCCTGTCGTTGAGATTTTGTCTGACCATTCTGGTCCTGATTCATTCGAGTCTGTGTCATCTACTACTTTGCACGCACTGGGGTTACAGCGTTATCCCACCGATTCTGATTCTGACACAGCTATGTCTGCCGCACCTGTTCCTCCACAGGACTTTGAGTTTGATGATGAGTTTGATCCTGACATTGGTCCTGAGCATGAGGTTGATTTATTCCTGATGATCAGCTTTTTGATGTACTCGCTGAACTTGAGTTAGCTCCAGCCGACCCTGAGCCTATGATTGCACCCGAGCCTATACCTGCTCATGACCCTCTGCCTGAGCATGACCCTGTACCTGTTAACATACATGTTATTGCACCACCTGTACCCGACCCTATACCTGCACCTGCTGACCATGCTCCTTTTGCTGACCATATAGATCCCCGTTACGCATTCACCCACAATGGGTGGATAGAGGATGATGATGACTTGCCTCCTTTCTTTGAGCCTGTTACTCCCCCACTTGCACCTACACATGCACCAGTTGACGTTGCCCCGTTTCACCCTCATATGTATGATGCTCACCGCACTGATCTACCGGTCACATTCTTACAGGATATCCCTCCGCCCCGCCCAGGGGAAGGACCATCTAGCCAGCCGTCTGGCCATGTTCCACCTGTGTCAGCCGCATTTCCTTTCATGCCACAGTTTACACATACTGCTCCTTATGCTTCTGCACCATCAGGCGAGCCACTTATTTGGTTTCCGCCCAACACTATGCCTGTTTCTGATCCATACCATCCTTCACATTACACTGGATACACGAGGGATGATCTGCATTTGTCGTTACAGCTTCAGCAGGAAATGTTATGTCACAGAGTCATGGATCTTGAGAGGATTCCACGTCCTCCACCTTGTACTTGTCAGACACCATTCGCGACTCCACCCGCTCCTCTTCTGCCATATCCAGATTTTGACGTTCGTTTTCTTACTAGGGAGCAGCAGATTAGCTATCTGTTGCGTACCGTTTATGCTCTTGAGGAGGAGTTAGCGCATTTGCGCAGCTTGCTTTTCATTCCTCCACATCCTCCACCTCCACCATCAGTATAGCAGTTTTTGGTTTTATGCAGGTAGCATACTTTTGATGAGAGTGTCGCTATTGAGCCAGCTTGCACAGCCTTGTGAAGACCACTTTTTGATTTTTATGACTGTTGTAGTTTGATGGATATTTTGGACAAGGGTAGTGTGACCCTTTAGTCCCTTTTGGTGTAATATGGTACATTGTAGAACATATAAAACTGTAATTGTGGTCATTGATATATGAAAGCTCAATCGCAATATTCTCATTACATACGTTGTTGACTTACTTGTTTGTGTTATGATTGGGATGTCCTGTGTTTACTTGCACTGAAAAATGTTATTACATACACTTACTACATACTTATATACATAAAGACCTGACCTATACAATCTTCTTTAGAAGATGCCTCCTCGAAGAGACAACACACTGCCTACAACTGAGGCCGAGTTACAAGAACGGATTTCACGAGCGATAGCACAACACGAGGCCTTACGCTCCGAGCATAGCGGAGGTACTGATGTGTGTAAAATGCAACATATAAATTACATCAAATAAGGCATAAAACTAACCCTTTTTTAGTACTACTGTTGGAAAAAAAGCGTGTTTTTGTCTTCCTTTTGAATTTATAGGGTTAAATGAGCTCAAATGAACAAAAGAAGCAAAAAGGCAGCTAAAACCAACATAAATACAAAGAAAAGGAAGAAACGTGGCTGCCCGACCCCTCGATAACATCTCCCAAAGTAAAAAACAAGAAGAAAGCTGAGCATGGGGTTGTGCCCGGCTGAGCATGGGGCTGTGCCCAGCTGAACACGGGGCGTGCCCAGCGGACACGGGGCCGTGTCCAGGCTTCTGCAGAAAAGACAAAGCTATAGAAGCTTCTATTCCCGACACGGGGGCGTGCCTGGCTCAACACGGGGCCGTGGTCAACGCTAAGATTCGCCGAATCTTGCAAATCTTGATAGTACAGATACGCTTCTGCACACGGGGCCGTGCCCAGCGGACAAAGGGGCATGTGGAGCTAATAAAGACAAATTGTAATTAATGAAGAAAGAGAAAAAGGGTGGACACGGGGCCGTGTCCAGCGGACACGGGGCCGTGTCCAGGCTTCTATGCAGGCTATAAATAGGGGTGCTTGGTTCACTTCAAAGGCATCCCTTGGCAAACCACCTCTCTCACACTACACCCACCGTCCACCACCATCACAACCCACATCCACCACCATCATCCATCATCCATCATAGAGTGTGTGTAGTAGTCTCGGGATCCAAGATTGATCGTAAGAGTTCTTGACAATCAAAGGCCATGTTTGCCAAAGTCTCTTACATCACTTGGTGAAGATAAGTGTTTAGTGTAATACTTTTTATTTTTAATCTTTTCGCACTTTTTATTTGGTTATGTATTAATGACTTTAATAACTAGTTTCTTATGTTGAAGGTGATTCTTCCTTATCATTTGTCCGTGGTGTCTTGGCATTATTTCACTGTCTATATAAAATAAAAAAATTTCACCATTCATATCTCCACGGTCTATATGGAGATATGTTGGCTACCTGGTCGGGGGTTAAGGGAATGGTTTGGTAAGAGTCTTGCCTTGTTCAGTGTATAGATCCTGCAAGGACCTGGGTCAAATTTAGTAGGACCTCCTTCGATACCCACCGGTATTGGATGGCGGGGGTCCAAACTCTTTGATCCCCTCATATGTAAGCTACTATTAAAACTTTAACCCGGCTACTTAGGACTGTATCCCTGCTGACTCAGACTACTTAGCAGAGGGTAACGTCACCTTCAAAAGAGGGGCCTACCACATTATGCATTAATAACTTAATTAATTATCTTTCAATAATCCGACCCTTTAGGATTGTATCCTTGCTGACTCAAACTACTGGGTTGAGGGTAACGTCACCTTCAAAAGAGGGGCCTAGTACAATAACTAAGATAATCTCTTAAAAAGGTGCAAAAGTGCGGAAATAATCAAAGGTTACACTACACACGAGTTGGATCCAAGTGATTCATCTTGTCTATCTGTTTTTATTTTATTTTATTTTTCAGCATTTAGTTAGTTTTATTTTTCTTGTTTAAAAACCCTTTTTTCTAACTTTTGATTTGATTAGACGTTGAGGATAAACCGGTACTAAAAGCTCTTGTGTCCTTGGACGACCTCGGTATCTTACCAACACTATACTACGCTCACGATGGGTGCACTTGCCCATATGTGTGTTTAGTGTTAGTAAATATCGTGTTTTATAAATTTAAAACTTGGCTAAAAAGTGTAAAAGGGCTTAAAATATACATTAAAAACCTATCACACTCGACACGCATCAAGTTTTTGGCGCCGTTGCCGGGGACACAAGGATTTTAAGAAAGTTTAAAATCGATGGCCTAATCAGTTTTTCAAAACCTTTTTAAAATCACGCGCATTTTTACATTTTTTTAGTAGTTTTTGCATTACAGTAGACTGAACACGGGGCCGTGCTGCATAATTTTTTACAAACTCCCAAATACAGAGTCTGAACACGGGGTCGTGCTCGCTGAATACGCCCCCGTGCTGCACAAAACCAGTTACATTTTCTAAAATTCCCAGATACAGAACCTGAACACGGGGCCGTGCTCAGCCTCTGTTTCTGTTTTTATTTTTGTTTTCTGGTCCCGAGACTCTGTTGTGGTCTGCTGAGTGATTCTTATGGATCAATACTCAGGAGATTACAACCACCACTATGAGGAGGATTATTATAAAGAAGAGTATTGTACCATTTGTGGTAATCCTCATTCGGTACAATATTGTGACCTCTTTGAACCATCCCCTTCGTACACATACTATGAGGAACCTAGGTACGAGCCAACCACTTCATATACATACTATGAAGAGCCGAGGTATGAACCTTCTCCTTCATATACGTACTACGAAGAACCAAGGTATGAACCTTCTCCCTCATACTCATATCTTGATGAACCAAGGTATGAGCCTTCTTACTCATACTTTGAGGAGCCAAGTTATGAGCCTTCACCTTCATATACTTACTGATGTGTGCAAAATGCAACATATAAATTACATCAATTGTGGCATAAAACTAACCCTTTTTTAGTACTAATGTTGGAAAAAGCGTGCTTTTGTCTTCCTTTTGTATTTTCAGGATTAAATGAGCTCAAATTAACAAAAGAAGCAAAAAGACATAAAAATCTAACATAAATACAAGAAAAGGAACAAGACGTGACATGCCCGACCCCACGACAGCATCTTCCCAAGCAAAACAAGACAACAGAAGACTGAACACGCCCCGTGCTCAGCCAGCACGGGGGCGTGCCCAAGTGTCAGCAGAAAAGACAAAGTGGTAGAAGCTTCTATTGCCCACCACGGGGCCGTGCTCAGCGGACACGGGGCCGTGGTCAACTATAAGATTCGCACAATCCAGCAAATCTTCATAGTACAAAGATTCTTCTGCACCACGGGGTCGTGCTCAGCGGACACGGGGGCGTGGTCAACTAAAAAGACAAGCTGCAATAAATGAAGAAAGAAAAGGATGTGGACACGGGGCCGTGCCCGAGCTTCTGTTCAGCCTATAAATAGAAGTGCTTGGCTCAAGTTCAAACGATCCCTTGGCACACCACCTCTCTCACACTTCACCCACCACCCACCACCACCATAACACCATCATCCACCACCATCATCCATTGTCCATCGTAGAGTGTGTGAGTCGTCTCGGGATCCAAGATTGATCGTAAGAGTTCTTGACAATCAAGGCCATGTTTGCCTAAGTCTCTTACATCACTTGGTGAAGACAAAGTGTCTAGTGTAATACTTTTTATTTCTAATCTTTTCGCACTTTTTACTTGGTTTTGTATTAATGACTTTAATAACTAGTTGCTTATGTTGAAGGTGATCTTTCCTTATCGTTTGTCCGTGGTGTCTTGGCATTATTTTACTGTCTATATAAAATAAAAGATTTTAACCATTCATATCTCCACGGTCTATATGGAGGTATGTTGGCTACCTGGTCGGGGGTTAAGGGAACGGTTTAGTAAAGGTCTTGCCATTGTTCAGCGTTTAGAGGTCCTGCAATGGACCTGGGTCAAATTTAGTAGGACCTCCTTCAATACTTAACGGTATTGGATGGCGGGGGTCCAAACTCTTTGATCCCCTCATAAGTTAACTACTATTAATACTATAACCCGGCTATTTAGGACTGTATCCCTGCTGACTCAGACTACTTAGTCGAGGGTAACGTCACCTCCAAAAGAGGGGCCTACCATAATTTGCATTAATAACTTAATTAATTATCTTCCAATAATCCACCCTTTTAGGATTGTATCCTTGCTGACTCAAACTACTGGGGTGAGGGTAACGTCACCTTCAAAAGAGGGGCCTACTACAATAACTAAGATAATCTCTTAAAATAGTGCAAAAGTGCGGAAATAATCAAAGGTTACACTAGATACGAGTCGGAACCAAGTGATTCATCTTGTCTATCTGTTTTTATTTTTTATTTTTATTTTTCAGCATTTTATTTAGTTTTTATTTTTCTTAGTTAAAACATTTTTTTCTAAACTTTTTGATTTGATTAGACGTTGAGGATAAACCGGTACTAAAAGCTCTTGTGTGCTTGGACGACCTCGGTATCTTACCAACACTATACTACGCTCACGATGGGTGCACTTGCCCATATGTGTGTCTAGTGTTAGTAAATATCGTGTTTTATAAATTTAAAACTTGACTAAAAAGTGTTAAAGGGGCTTAAAATATACACCTAATATATATAACACTCGATAACGCATCACTTACTATGAGGAACCATGGCGTGAACAACCCACCTCATATGAGTATTATGAAGAACCAAGTTACGATCCTTATCCATCATATACTTACAATAAGGAACAATGGTATGAACCATCTACCTCACATGAGTACTATGAGGAACCAAGGATCGAACTTCCAAATTCAAGCTTTGATGATACTTATTCAACTCACTTTGACGAACCTCCAATTATCTGACCCATAGCCGAAAAGATAATAGAACACCTTAAAACTATCGAGTGCTATATAAAAGAAGCCCGAGCAAGGGAAGAGGAATCCCGCGCAAGGGAAGAATTAACTTGTAATAAAGAAGAGATAGTTGAAGAGGTAAAAATGGAAGAACAAGTAAGTGAAAAACCGACACATGAGTTAAACAACGAAAAAGGTGAGTCCGACAACGTTAAAATTCAAGAAGAGTCTAATTTTGAAGAAATTAATCTCTTGTCACCTTCTTTTGAAAATCATTGTTTGGTTCCCAATCATGCTAAGTTTTTAAAAGAGTTAAACACTAACGCTAAAATTGACGAAATGGTAAGCATTAAGTTAACAAATTATCAAACCTCGCTAATAAAAGAAGATCCATTTGAAATTAACATTACACCGGTTCCATGTTTTTTTCAAAATTCCTTTATTAGTAATATTACTATTGATAAAGATCTGTGTGTTAATATAATGCCAAACTACATTTTCGAAAAATTAAGTATTGGTGATTTTTCTCCACTTCAAATACCCATTTTTTTATCTAATCGGAAAGTAATAAAATCAATAGGGGTAGTTGAGGATGTCTTGGTTCAAACAAATCAAATGGTAATCCCAACCGACTTTGTCATCCTTGATGACGCTCCTCTAGTGTTGGGACGACCTTTTGTGAAAACACACAAAGCTTTGATTGATCGGAAGAAAAACAACTTACCCATTCAATTAGGGGCCTTCAAAAGGTGTGTCGATCTTGAACGATCAATGAAATATCCAATCGGCAATGACGACCCCCTAATTGAAGATGAGCCAGAACCACCCGATAAAGAGGGTCTAGCCAAGGACCCTTATAAACGTGGCGCACCACGGAGGCATTCCGCGGAATTATCCTTAGTTTTAGATTAGTTTAACTTTTATGTTTTCTAGTTTAGTTTTAATTTTCAGGAATAAAGCACACTCGAAATGGTGGAGGTTACTAAGGGAAACTTGAACCCACACCCCATGCACAAAAACAGAGCCTCCCGACAATTTTTCTTCATTATAGCAAGTTCAGCACGGGGCCGAGCTCACCCCAACACGCCCCGTGCCCGAGGTTCTGCACAAAATGCCCAGTTCAGGTAACTAGACATGGGGTCGTGCTCACTGAACACACCCCCGTGCCCAGCCTTCTGTTTAAATTTGATACTGGCAGTCTGACCACAGGGCCGTGCTCAGCCAACACACCCCGTGTTCAGCTACCCAGTAACATAAAATCTTGTTTTTAACCCACTTTTACACATTTTAATCAACCGAAAAACTTATTTTTGGATACATTGAGGACAATGTGTAATTAAAGTGTGGGGGGGATGCTAAAACCTTGAATCTTGCAAGTCCTAAAAACAATCCTTACACAAAACTCTATTGGAACCGCTAATCACCCCAAATTTTTTTCAAAAATTTTCATTTTTTTTACTTATCTTGGTTTAACTTGGGAATAACATGTTCTAAAAAGGTTATATTTTTACAAATTTACAACCGATCGCGTCGTGATAAAAAGAACCAACATAAGAAAATTATGAAACGGCATGACAAATCTAGTTAAAATTTGATTATATATACTTGATCACATTAAAAACCCATTCCCACAAAAAGTGAGTTTTGAGCCTTTATTGAGCATACAAATACACATCTTTAGATTAAATGCTCATCTTTCGTTTCTTGTGTGAATAGCCGCTTGGTTTCTTACGACTCTAGAACTTGCCATGACGATACATTCCCGATCCTTACCAACTTAAACCTGAGTAAGTAAATGATGGAGGCATTATGACTAACCCTTTTTATTTCTACCCCGTTATTTTTCTTTTTTTTTATCACCTACCCAAAATCCCCCTAGTTAACCCCTTTGAGCCTAAACCTTTTCATTTCTTAACCCAAAACAAACACCCTTTTACCCACCAAAACCCTTTTTCATTTTAAACCGTTTATTTTAGTAACAAAGCTCGGTTTTTCCTATGACTTTCAAAAAAAATATGATGAAGCCAAAAGAAATAAACAAACAAGTTTATCAAAAATAACTTTGTTTGAAAAAAATGCTTCATCAAAATAAAAAGTTACAAAAAAAAAATAGTCTTACGAAAACCGACGCTTTTTACGCCTTTCACCCTTTTACTAACCACTAACCCAACCACCTACCTTTAACTCAAGCCTAACCCTTCACCCACAAAAGTCCTCTTGATATTTACAAAAGTGTATAGTTAAAAAGGAGGAGGATTGATTGCTTGGCAAGCTTATGGTAGGAGTAAGTTCCATGCCGCTCTCGAGTGATTCACTAAAATACATCTTCGGCTGATTGTTGAGTGATCTCCCGTGAGGTATGTGAACTTGTATATAAATGGAATTTTAAAAAGGCATGGTATGCCCTAATAAGTAATTTATCTTATGTAATGTTTTAAATAAATCATGACGAATAGGATTGTAAATAAATAAAAATAAAACTCAATAAAGATCTTGGATTCCCGACACTCAAGACAAGCCCAAACCTTCTCTTCTACCCATTCCATTTGGGTGTGTAAGCCACAAAATAAAGAGTTTTGCTTGAGGGCACGCAAAGATTCAAGTGTGGGGTATTTGATGTGTGTAAAATGCAACATATAAATTACATCAAATAAGGCATAAAACTACCCCTTTTTTAGTACTAATGTTGGAAAAAGTGTGTTTTTGTCTTCCTTTTGAATTTACAGGGTTAAATGAGCTCAAATGAACAAAAGAAGCAAAAAGGCAGCTAAAACCAACATAAATACAAAGAAAAGGAAGAAACGTGGCATGCCCGACCCCTCGACAACATCTCCCAAAGCAAAAAACAAGAAGAAAGCTGAGCATGGGGCTGTGCCCAGCTGAGCATGGGGCTATGCCCAGCTGAACACGGGGCATGCCCAGCGGACACTGGGCCGTGTCCAGGCTTCTGCAGAAAAGACAAAGCTATAGAAGCTTCAATTCCCGAAACACGGGGCCGTGGTCAACGCTAAGATTCGAAGAATCTTGCAAATCTTGATAGTACAGATACGCTTCTGCACACGGGGCCGTGCCCAGCGGACACGGGGGCGTGTGGAGCTAATAAAGACAAATTGTAATTAATGAAGAAAAGGAAAAAGGGTGGACATGGGGCCGTGTCCAGCGGACACGCCGTGTCCAGGCTTCTGTGCAGGCTATAAATAGGGTGCTTGGTTCACTTCAAAGGCATCCCTTGGCAAACCACCTCTCTCACACTATACCCACCCTCCACCACCATCACAACCCACATCCACCACCATCATCCATCATCCATCATAGAGTGTGTATAGTAGTCTCGGGATCCAAGATTGATCGTAAGAGTTCTTGACAATCAAAGGCCATGTTCGCCTAAGTCTCTTACATCACTTGGTGAAGACAAGTGTTTAGTGTAATACTTTTTATTTTTAATCTTTTCGCAGTTTTTATTTGGTTATGTATTAATGACTTTAATAACTAGTTTCTTATGTTGAAGGTGATTCTTCCTTATCGTTTGTCCGTGGTGTCTTGGCATTATTTTACTGTCTATATAAAATAAAGATTTTCACCATTCATATCTCCACAGTCTATATGGATATATGTTTGCTACCTGGTCGGGGGTTAAGGGAATGGTTTGGTAAGAGTCTTGCCTTGTTCAGTGTATAGATCCTGCAAGGACCTGGGTCAAATTTAGTAGGACCTCCTTCGATACCCACCGGTATTGGATGGCGGGGGTCCAAAGTCTTTGATCCCCTCATATGTAAGCTACTATTAAAACTTTAACCCGGCTACTTAGGACTGTATCCCTGCTGACTCAGACTACTTAGCCGAGGGTAACGTCACCTTCAAAAAAGGGGCCTACCACATTATGCATTAATAACTTAATTAATTATCTTTCAATAATCCGACCCTTTAGGATTGTATCCTTGCTGACTCAAACTACTGGGTTGAGGGTAACGTCACCTTCAAAAGAGGGGCTTACTATAATAACTAAGATAGTCTCTTAAAAAGTGCAAAAGTGCGGAAATAATCAAAGGTTACACTACACACGAGTCGGATCCAAGTGATTCATCTTGTTTATCTGTTTTTATTTTATTTTATTTTTCAGCATTTAGTTAGTTTTATTTTTCTTGTTTAAAAACCCTTTTTTCTAACTTTTGATTTGATTAGACGTTGAGGATAAACCGGTACTAAAAGCTCTTGTGTCCTTGGACGACCTCGGTATCTTACCAACACTATACTACGCTCACGATGGGTGCACTTGCCCATATGTGTGTTTAGTGTTAGTAAATATCGTGTTTTATAAATTTAAAACTTGGCTAAAAAGTGTAAAAGGGCTTAAAATATACATTAAAAACCTATCACACTCGACACGCATCAGGTACCTCGGGAAGCAACCCACCTCTTGGTAATGTTTGAGTCACTAAAGAAACATTACGTTACATTTGGATATTCCATGTGCGATCGCTAATGCTTTATGTGAATAATGTTGCTTGTACAGGCTGTACCTATAAACAGTTCTTAGACTGTAAGCCTTTAAATTTCGACGGCACCGGGGGTGCTGTAGCTTTTTTCAGATGGACGGAGAAGACTGATTCTGTGATAAGAATGAGCAAGTGTGCACCACAGCACCAGGTCACCTATATCTCTGGATTGTTCTTAGATGGAGCACTATCCTGGTGGAATCTCCAAGTTCAAACCTTGGGAGAAGATGCTGCTTATGCTTTGACATGGGATGAAATGAAGGAACTCATGCGCAAGAAATACTGTTCCAGGGCTGAAATCCAAAAGTTAGAAACTGAATTCTGGAATCTCAAGATGGATGGCCCCAAGATTGCGGAGTATGTGCATAGATTTCACAACCTATCTCGCGTTGTACCATACATGGTTGATCCAGAATTCAAGCGTATTGAGCGTTTTATTTGGGGATTGGTACCTCAGATCATGAGTATGGTGACAACATCAAAGCCTGCAACAATAACTGAGGCTATTGATCTGAGTGTGTCACTAACTGAAGAAGCTATCAGGTTAAACAAGTTTTCGATCTCTGACCAGAAGAAGAAAGAGACTCATGTTGAGTCATCCGGTGAGAACAAAAGGAAGTTCTCAAACTTCAAGAAGGGTACCAGCAGTGCTAACAAGAAGAAAGAGGCGTACTCACCAGTTGAAGCCAAGACTGGTGTTGAAAACAAAGGAAAAGGTTATATGGGCGCTCTGCCCAAATGAGATGTATGCCAGTACCATCATTCCGGCCAGTGCAGAGTTAGGAAATATGAGTCTTGTGGAAAGGTTGGTTATTCAAGGGAAACATGTTGGGCTGGTACAGGTCGAGGTAACAATGGTCAGAAAGGTTATGACAGTGGAAATGGAAACAATAACCGTGGTGGAAATGGGTATGGAAACCGCCCTCAAGGAGGAAATGGCGGTAATGGTAATCGTGGTAATTTTGGGAACCAAGTTGGTAATGGAAACCGTGGTGCGAATAACAATCAAGGTGGTAATGGGAACGGAAATGGTCGAGGACCCGGTTGCTTTAACTGTGGAGATGTTGGGAACTTCAAGCGTGAATGCTCGAAAATCAACCAAGCTCAGGGAAGGGTTTTCAACATCGGAGCGAGGGAAGCTCGCCAAGATCCAAATGTGGTCACTGGTACGTTCCCTATCAATCAACGCTTTGCATCTGTACTATTTGATACCGGTGCCGATTATAGTTTTGTATCCCTAGAATTTAAGAATATACTTGGGTTGGTAACTAGTAAGCTAGACATTCCGTATTCAATAGAACTAGCTAATTGAAAGCTAGTAGAAGCAAATGAAGTCATTAGAGGTTGCGTAATAGAGCTTGGGGAGCATGAGTTTACGCTTGATCTTCTGCCAGTCGAGTTGGGAAGCTTCGACGTGGTAGTTGGAATGGATTGGTTGTCGAGCAACCGAGCAGAGATCGTGTGTTACGGGAAGATCATTCGCATTCCGATGGTGAATGGAGAGACAATTGTGGCACATGGAGAGAAGCATGATACGCCCCTAAGGATCATTAGTTGTTTGAAAGCCTGTAGATGTTTGCAGAAAGGATGTGCCGCCTTCTTGGCACACATTGTGGACAAAGAAGCCGCTGAGCCGAAGTTGGAAGATATCCCAGTCGTGAAGGAATATCCTGAAGTCTTTCCCGAAGACTTACCAGGATTGCCACCGTAAAGACAAGTCGAGTTTCATATTGACTTAGTTCCAGGTGCTGTGCCTGTAGCTAAGGCACCTTATCGACTTGCGCCTTCAGAAATGCAAGAATTGTCGACACAAGTCCAACAGCTATTGGATAAGGGATTTATCAGACCAAGCTGCTCGCCTTGGGGAGCTCCAGTGCTATTTGTTAAGAAGAAAGACGGTAGTTTCCGTATGTGCATCGACTACCGAGAGCTAAACAAGTTGACCATTAAGAATCGGTATCCTCTACCTAGGATTGATGACCTGTTAGACCAACTAAAAGGTTCGAGTTTTAACTCCAAGATCAATCTTCAATCAAGTTGTCACCAGTTGAGAATTCAAGAGGAGAGTATTCCAAAGACTGCCTTCAGAACTCGATATGGACATTACGAGTTCCTGGTTATGTCGTTCGGTTTGACAAACGCGCCAGCAGTGTTTATGGATTTGATGAATAGAGTCTGCAAGCCATATCTCGATAAATTTGTGATTGTATTTATCAACGATATTTTGATTTATTCGAAGATGAAGGAAGAACATGAGCAACGCCTAAGAGCTATCTTAGAGCTGCTCTAGGAAGAGAAATTGTACGCGAAGTTCTCAAAGTGTGAGTTCTGGTTGTGCGAGGTTCAGTTCCTTGGTCACGTGGTTAACGGAGATGGAATTCATGTGGATCCCACAAAGATCGAGGCAATCAAGAATTGGGAGACTCCGAAGACGCCAACCGAGATCCGTCAGTTTCTAGGTTTGGCAGGATATTACCACAGATTTATTGAGGATTTTTCGAAAATCGCTCAACCGTTGACCTCCCTCACTCAAAAGGACAAGAAGTATGAATAGGGAAACAAACAAGAAGAAGCATTGCAGTTGTTGAAGAACAAGCTGTTGGATCGTCGTGTGACCCGAACGAGTCAATCAGAAGAGTATATGATCTATTTCAAAGGCGGAATCAGAGAAATAGACGTGAAAAAGCTTGATTCTCCCTAATTATCCTCTTATTATTGATTTCAAAGCTTTTACAGATCGTTTGACAAACTGGCAGCACCTCGGCTTTGAATCGGAAAAGTTACAAATGAATCAGCAGGTTGGGTATTTATAGGGCAGGTAATTTCGCATGGACCAATACAAACGAAATTACTAATTTCGTGCGAAATTACCCTTGTGTAATTTCGTGCGAAATTACCCTTAAACTTACAAAACCTGTTTTACAACCTGCTGAACACTAGTTTATCCTATCTAGATACAAGACTCTATAAAGACGAAGTTAACAGACATCTATGCACCAACACAAGCTTTGCGATGCACCGATCTTATCTCTACCCGAAGGCACCAACGACCTCGTGGTACATTGTGACGCCTCGCGTCAAGGTTTAGGCTGCGTACTGATGCTGCGATAGAAGGTTATAGCTTATGCTTCACCCCAGTTGAAAGTTCACGAGAAAAACTACACCACACATGATTTAGAATTAGGTGTGGTGGTGTTTGCTTTGAAGATCTGGCGACATTACTTGTATGGCACGCGCTGTACAATCTTTACCGATTACAAAAGCCTGCAGTACATATTTGATCAAAAAGAGCTCAATATGAGACAGCGTCGACGGGTGGAGCTGTTAAACGATTATGATTGCGAAATCAAGTATCACCCAGGGAAGGCGACCGTTGTCGCAGACGCCTTGAGTCGGAAAGGAAGAATCAAGCCCATAAGGGTTCGGGCTTTGGAAATGATTGTCTAGACAGACCTCTCGTTGCGCATTCGTGCCACGCAGAGAGAAGCTCTTAAGGAAAAGAATCTTGAGGATGAATATCTCCGTGGGATGGAGAAGCAGTTAGTACCCAACAAGGAAGGAACGTTGTGTTTCATGGGAAGAATTTGGGTTCCCCTATTTGGTGGTCTACGAGACGTGATCTTTGATGAAGCACATAAATCAAGGTACTCGATCCATCCAGGATCGGATAAGATGTACCAAGATTTAAAGGATTTCTACTGGTGGCCGAGATTGAAAGGCGTTGTTGCAACGTATGTTGGCAAATGTTCGACTTGCGCCAAGGTAAAGGCCGAATATCAGAAGCCTTCTGGCCTTCTGCAACAACCCGAAATACCCATGTGGAAATGGGAGCAGATTTTAATGGATTTTATAACGAAGTTACCAAGGACACCCAGAGGTCATGATACGATTTGGGTAATCATAGACCGACTCACGAAATCTGCACACTTTTTGCCAATCAAGGAAAAAGACAACACTAGTAAGCTGGCTGAGCTGTACCTCAGAGACATAGTTGCACGACACGGAGTGCCTCTCTCGATTATCTCTAATAGAGATGGAAGATTCGTGTCAAGGATTTGGCAATCCTTCCAAGAAGCTTTTGGTTCTCAGTTGAATCTGAGTAATGCATTCCATCCACAGACAGACGGCTAGAGCGAACGAACGATTCAAACGCTAGAAGACATGTTATGAGCTTGCGTAATGGATTTGGGTGGAAATTGGGACACTCACCTACCTTTGGTAGAGTTCTCGTATAACAACAGTTACCATGCGAGTATCCAAGTTGCACCGTTTGAAGCTCTTTACGGACGCAAGTGTCGATCACCGTTATGCTGGGCAGATGCGGGAGATAGACAGCTTGTGGGTCCCGAATTGGTCCAAGAGACGACAGACAAGATTATACAGATCCGAGAGCGCATTAAGGCGGCTCGCAATCGACAAGAGAGCTATGCGGACCGAAGAAGGAAACCTTTGGAGTTTCAAGTGGGAGATATGGTTTTATTAAAGGTCTCACCCTGGAAGGGTGTAGCACGCTTTGGGAAGCATGGAAAGTTGAACCCCAAGATATATTGGACCGTTCAAAATCCTGGAGAGGATTGGTCTTGTAGCTTACAAGTTGGATCTACCTGCGGAACTGAATGGGGTTCATGATACATTTCATGTATCTAATCTGAAAAAGAGTCCAACTCAAGAAACAGTTGTCATTCCTGCCGACGAAGTTCACATTGACGACACACTCCACTTTACAGAAGAACCTGTTGAGGTTACTGATTGGAAGGTTAACAAGACACGCAGGAGTAGTGTTAAACTCGTCAAGGTTCGATGGGACGCGCGACACGGCCCAGAGTTCACTTGGGAGCGTGAGGATCACATGAAAGCGAAATACCCACATTTGCTCCCCAACACCCCTGCAGCTAGTAGCAGAACTAAAATTTCGGGACGAAATTTTCTTAACAGGGGGAGAATGTGATAACCGTCAAAAATCCAGGTATCCGTACAATTTAATTAACTATGATTAGTGCCTAATGACTATACTGAATTACAATAAATTGCTTTCTGATTACTGTATCATACTTACATTTGCATCATATTGCATAATGTCATATCACTTTTACATGCAAACCATATTGACATAAATGATGAACAAAGCACAGTTAGCGGATAACTCAGAAAAATGCTGACGAGGTTCAGTACATAGATAGACAATGTTTTGAGACCCAGTATGGGCCAGAGACAAGGTACTACACTAGTATAGTGTGTAGGAAAGTGAGGATCACAAAACTGCTTCACTAGGTGATAGTTTAAGTGCCGGAAAGTGCCTAAAACCCACTTAAAGTGCTGAATTCAGCATATTTCAGCAAAATTCAGCATTTTAACAAGTTGGTAACATGTAAAAATATGACTAAATGGTCCTGAATGCTTTCCTAAGTGTCGGGAATTAAAAGTGTCACAAAAGGATACATAAAGAACACTAAACGGTATAGTTTGACACTTTAACGAACCGGTATCTAACCGAACAACCGGACACTACCCGAAACACCAAAATTACACTAGAAACATGGTTTTGTTATTTCTGAGCTAGTTATAATCCTCGAACACCCGAACACACTATATGACACCATATATGCATAACACCTAAACTAATACACTTAGAATCTCACTAACTAATCTAACTTACCATCAAACTTACACTTATACGCCCCCCCCCCCCCTGATTGGGACGGTCACCATGTGGCCCCCACCCCATAATCTTGCTTGATTCACTAAGATTTGATAGAGATTATGCCATGTACTTATGGAACACAATAACCATTGGATAAAAGCCTAAATTTGGTTATAAGAAGAAGTTAGTGGATCATGATCTCACATCTCTCACACACTAACACACACACCCTTCACCTCCCTCTCCTCTCCCATTCTCGGCCGAGAATCAACAACAAAATCACCACCACTTTCATCCATTATTCATCCATTCCAAGATCATCCTAAGGTGTAAGAAGGTGTTTAAGGAAGTGTGGAGCTTATGGATCTTGAAGGACCTCTTCCATTAGCTATTATCCAACACCTTTGTCATCTTCAACCTCTTGTGTTCATCCCTAGCCATAGAGCTAGTAGTAAGGCCCTTATAATCTCTTGTTACTTCATATTTTGATGGTTAATAGATGATGAACATTGTTAATCTTGAAGAACCCTAAAGAACATAAACATGAATCCTTAAGATAAGCTTAACACCATATGAATACATGTTGATTGTGTTATTTTGCTTCTTGATGATTGATTATTTATGTTAGTGATGTTAGACATCATAAGAAACCTACTAGATTGTGATTAAACACATGATCTAGTAAGTTAAGGTGGTGATCTTATGAAAGACCAAGATCATCATGCTTTATGTTTTCATGAACTTGAAAAATGAAATGATTTTATGAATAATGAAGCATATAACATGTTTACTAGACATAAATTGGAAGATTACAAACATAGTTTTCCAAAGAAATCAAGTTAAATAACAAGATTTACGTAAACATTGTTTTTAAGGAAACTAACCATGTTTCTAGTGGTGAAACAAGTATAAGAATACATTGTTTACAAGAAAAATTCAAAAGAATGATTTTTGGAGAAATCATCTAGTAAGTTGTAAACACCTAAATCTTCCAAGAATGAGATTTTTAAAGAAGTAAACACACTTTAAAGGGTAACTAAATCTACTAAACACACTACCAAGTTACTACAAGTTTTTATGGAAGTTCAAGTTCATGATTATTATGTAAATAGCATTGTTTTGGCACTTGGTAAGTGTAGGTTGTTTAAGATTGATTGTTGATTGTTTGTGATCATTTTGAAAAGAAAATAATATGCTTGGATAGCATGGACACCTCCATTTTTAGGGGAAACTATGGCAAAATTTTCTAAAAATATAAACACTTAGAAAAATATTTTCAAAACAAATATTTACAAGTGTATTTTGATCATAAGCTTTCAATTTAAACTTTGCCATAATTTTTGTAACAAAAATACAAATGTTGGAGGATTGGTTTTTAAAAATAAAAATGGGTAAATATATATTTTGAATATATATATTAAAGACACTTGTGTGAATTATTGTATACTTTGTGTGATAGTTATGTTATTTTAGGGATAAAATAATGTAACTTAACAAACACCAAGAAATTTCAATCCAAAATAATACCAAGAATATCATGGAATAAAAATATAAGTTACACACATAATATTGTGTAACCGAACAAGAATTGTAACTTACAAGGATATTCTGGAAAATATACTTATAAATATTTTTGGTAAATATTATGTTGGATACAAAAGAAATGAAAATATGATTTTTAATAATATTACAAAGTATATCATATTTTCGACAAGGAGAAAATATACTATCTTGGGAAGTAAAAATATATTTTCTTGAATATTTAGAAGATGTATGATTTTTGAGAAAAATATATATTTTCTTGGAAAACATTATTTTTGGACAAAATAAGTTATATATATATTTTCTAAGTGAGACTTGAAAATATATTACTTTGGAAACTACAAATACAAGAATACGAATGCACATGTATAAGATACCCCCATCCTTGGGAAGGAAATGCGAATAAATACTTGAGAAGTACTATTACAAAAATATTGTTTAACAAATATTCCAAAATTTATAAATATAATTTAAGTTGAAATATTAATTATTTTGACAATAATTATATAACTTGGAATAATATCAGAATGTAACTCCAAAACATTAATACTAAGCAAAGGTACGACCCGTCCGCCTAATAGACGTTAGTAGATTGTAGGTAGTCGTGTTTGCTGACGAGATTCGAGTTACGAGTACCGAAGACGCAAGACTATGAGTTCGTGTCCCCCTTTTCTTTTAACTATTTTCAGTTTTATACTTCGGGGGTAAAATACATGTTACAATTGTTACAAACGTTTTATATATGGTATGGTTAGCTAAGGAAGGTTACTGCTTGATCATGTGAGTGGTGGGTACAACACTTAAGGCCATTAATCCTCATCGTAGGACCGAGGGACATGAGTGATAGATCTATTTGGGTGTAGCGAGCCCACACCCATGGGGACCAGGGTGGCCCATAGGGTGACTATGTCTTCCAGCCGGAGGCCCGGTACAAATTTGCTAGGTTTGAGTTTTCCTGCATCACTTCACACATATCAATGGCCTTGCAAACCCTTGGTGATCTGTTTTCCTTATTGCTTTCATACCAGGGACATACATACAGACAGACATATTTCAAAGGTTTATTCATACACAAACACATGAACTCGCTCAACTTTTGTTGATGTTTTTAAACTACATGTATTTCAAGGAACTAAGTGGATCTGGCAGGTGTTTGCATGTTTTCAAGCTGCGTTATAAATAAAAGATGCCATCCAAGTCTTTAGGGTTTAGGAGATGTATCTTACTCCTGGACGAGATACATGGTTCTAAGCTCGGGTTTGTGTAAGGTCTTTTGTCGAGTCTTAGTGAACTCCTTAAAACTTGTTGTGGTTTGTAATTTGAATTTGGTGTCGATGTTTCAAACAAGTACGTTGTGGTATTTTTCAAACCTAATTTATGGATGAACATCTAATGGTTTTATCATATAGCGTTGTTATGATTGTATGCTATGGTATTAAGAAAGTCACACCAATAACCACGCTTCCACAAAAGTCAGGGTGTGACACTAGAACTACAATCGCCTAACTAAATACTATAACCACGAATGACCTCGCTAGTTTCTATCAATTTACCAACTATTAGTTCTATCGGATACTTTATACTTAGCTTACTTGTAGGTGAACACAACAATGGTTCATAGTTTTTCGAACAAAACTCAAGTCAGCTTTGGTATTATAAGTATGAACATAGATTGGTTTTTGGTTCAAAACATACCAGTAACAGTAGCAGGACTCTCAAATGCCTTCCTGACACTTGCCCCAACGAAATTGCTCTTAACGTCCTGTCCTTTCGATTTTCGGACATTCCCTTTTGTAGTGTCCTTGTTCACCACATGCAAAGCATCCTTCAAGCGCAGCTCCATCCAATGTACTCTCAGCGTAACACTGGGAAGTCACATGTCCGGTTTGGCTACATCTGGCGCACTTCTCTTGTCCATCACCGTTCTTACACTTGCTTTAGGGTTAGCTACACTTGCTTTCTCCAAGTTGCGTTTCTTTCTACTCTCAACTTCAGGAGTCTTCTTGGAGCTCTCGGGTTCGCGCTTCTTCGAATCTCCAATTCCAGGTTCAGATCGCTGAAACCCTCGAATAACCGACTCATTTTGACAGCCCGATATCATGCATATCGATGTCACATCATTGCATAGGACACCAGTAAATGATCTTGGGTTACAACCCTGGATTGTTTCGTATGTACATCTATGTACTGTTCCCAAGGTTAATGAAAAATCAGAATTATGCTCCGATTATATCATAACACAGGAACTACTAAAACTTTCCGATCATTATGTCACCTAAAGGGTTTCCGATCTGTGTCCCACCAAAACCATGCCCATGAGCACCACTCCACGTTCCTGGCTATTATTTTGGTTAGGATCGCGCTGTTCCATGGCAGTATTAACGTGTTGGGTTATGAGTTGTGCCAACTCTTTCGGGGTAATAGGTAGTCCAGATCCCTGTCTCGCTTTTGGCGGCATTTCTTCGTTTTTAATATTTACCACAATAATAATCACAAAAGACGATAACCAAAAATAATTCAATCATTAAATGGTAGTGGACCAAACATTGCGCATGTATAATATCCACATATTAATGAGAACAATTCTTAAACCAAAAGAAACCCATTTGATATTTATACCAGAAATTTACAAGCTTGTTTTTAGTACTAAGACTAATCAAAATTCGGCGTGTCTACATCAACACCCGTAACAAGTCTATATGAAATTTCTTCCTAAATATCTGACAATTTGGCATGCAAGCCATGAATAGAGTTCATCAAATGAGACATACAAAACAAACAACAAAGACAACCAACAACTAAAGCTTCAATCCCTGGAAGTCCAACATCTTCCTAACAAGCTCTTCTAGCTCTTCATAACAGTCCATATGTCCCTCTAAGTCCTTCATCGTCTCCATACCTCTGCGTAACGTGGCGAACTGACGATCATAGTGAAAGCGATTGACCCAAAACCCCTTCTGCTTCTTCGAAGCGGACGCTGTCTCAGCTCTCGGAGTCGATGCGATCTCTTCAACGGGTCGAGTCCTCTTCCTACGGCGAGTGTAGACCAAAAGAGGTGTAGCAAAACACGTGACTCAAATATCAGAACAAACGATTCTGTAACGACGGGCGAAAGAATCTCAAGTGTAGGCTCGACAATATCAGTGAGCAGGACTACTAATGGCTCTATAGGCCGAGACGTGACATATCATAACCGTACAAAGTAAGTGTGTGATCAATATGAATAGTAACACATACGGCCCAAAATAAACAGAAAATCACGTATACACATAAACACATAAGGGTTTTCATACATGATACAATTTTTCTATGTTTATTTAAAATTCTTGGCTTCGAGAATTTTGGACTTATATTTCAAAATTCTCCGGTTGAAGTCTAGTGTTTTCCTCCGAAAACATCTAGTTCGCTAACAACCAATGGCTCTGATACCAACTTCAGTCACACCCCAAAAACGTCGCAGCGGAATATAAAACGTAGTGGTGACGGAAGTTGGTGCCCATTTATATCTTGTCGATCGATGGGTTTAATTGTTGGACATTTTAATTTATTTTAAACATAAGTTATTTAAACGTTACGTTTTACGACATGACTAGAAAGTTAAGTTGTCTTTGATCCTTATGGATCTTATTACATACGTCCCAGAAAGTTTAAAAGTTGTCCAACATATTTAAACAAAACAACATGCAACATCAAACACAAGATACGCCATGATTTCCTGAAGCCGAACTCAAGTACCTGTAGAACACGTTAAAATCAAGTGTCAACACAAAGGAAGGTGAGTTCACATATTCACTTACACACAATTTTAAATCCAATGAAAACTTTCTGATTAGGTGTTTATTTGAAAAAATCCATATAAATTTTAGAAAGTCCATTTTACTTCCTTAATAAAATCCATTGGCCTTCTGTCGGTTCATCAATCCGACAACTGTAATATATATTGCCCAGGTTTTGTATATTAAATTATTACGTCAACTTTCAGACTCGTATGTTAGCTAGACGATACGAACTATATATTAACCATGCAGGGATAATCAAAGCTAGACAATAAACAGAATTTAAATTCATCGTTTGACTTGACACGGGGCGACCGGTCACGACGGGGTTGTCAACCTGATAGATCTACCAACAATTCATCGCGTGCAATACTTAAATGATTAAACGACATCATGGGCGCAGGGTCTTCTTGAAGGACAATATGATGTCTGCCTCACGTACAATATATATATATCCTACTAATATGACAATTTAATACACGAAGTTTACGAATTTCCCTGACACTCCATCATTTGAGACCCAGTCAAGAATTCGTCCCGAACTGTACGGTCATGTTTCACTTAGGAAATACCGCACTTTCAATATTCATTCATCAAAAACGTTTTACTTTGAAACGTATGACTTATCAAATCTCATATATTTTCAACGAAAATATATATTTTATATTAAAAGGTATGTTTTATTTCGAAAACATTATTAAACCCTTTTATTGACGTGTTCTACCCTCAAAATATATGCAAAGCAGTAAAAAGAGAGGTTTAGTGACAACTCACCTTTGGGTGCGTATGTTAAAAGCGCAATCCCAGAGATTGATTTTTCTGCACGTCCTAATATAGGAATGATTCTAAATCAATATATATAACACAAAAATCCTAAGTTTCTCCGTTTTCTTAGAATTATCACATAACTTTGAGATTATCTCAAAAAGTTGTTATTTTTGGATTATGTTGGAACGTTAATATATATACATGAGTCCATATATATATTTTTATGATTTTTGCGACTTGAACGATTTTATTTGTGACCATTATTGTGTAAATCCGTTAACTTTCTCGTTTATACGCAATATATCTACGATTTGCGCGTCGTAATATATATACATAAACGTTCATATAATTTAACACCGAAACACGTGAAATATTGCTAACTTATCTATTTTGTCATTTTTAAAGCAAATATACATAAAATATCTCATATGTATCAAATTTCATGCTCGACAAACAAATTACACATTTAACGCGATTTTTTTACCATTTCTACCGCACAAAACGTACAAGCATACATGTGTAAGCTAGATTGCTAATATCATGTTAGAACTTAACATATTTTCACATACTCATGTTTAAATCACATAACACATTTTAACACATAAGGTTTACCCAAAATTTTACCCATACTAGTGTACATTGAAAAAAGCATATTTTAGCATTCGGTAACGTTTTCAGGCGTCGGAAGTCACGTATGACCAACCAAACACCAAGTAAACTTAAAATTAGTTAAAATACTTATTTTTAAACTAAAAACATCAGTTTACTTACTGATCTAAATCAGTTTTGTAAAAATCACTCGAAAAGCCGATTTTTGACCGTTTTAACGCATAGTTTTGCGTTAAACATTACTATAATCATCCCAACTCGAAACGACTTGATATTTTAACAAAATACATGTTATTTACTGATTAAAATAGTGGTTATAATCAGATTAGTGCAGTTTTTGTGTAAGTCATATAAATCATGCGATTTTATGTAATTTACAATTTTTAATGCACCAAGTACAACATGCAAAGCTAGCAAACATTATGACAAAGTCATATGTCACTTAATACTTTTAAATAACTTTATTTTAGTGTTTATAATCTGATTAAAACTGATTTTTACTAAATCATACTCAAATCACCTTTTTAAGATCACATTTCATCATGCATGTTCAAGTAGATGCATCTAATGCACTCATACAACATCATCATCATCTTTTATGTTCTAATCATACTCAAGAACACATTAATATCATATTTTTACATACATCAACCTATATCATTCATCATCACACAATTCATTCATACATAATTACAAGTATCTTTCATTCATGAGTATATGACCAAAATTTACAGGCATGCATTCTATCATTCAAGGATCATACTATTCAATAATCACTTAATCGAAAATCAAAACACAATCATATACATACACACATATACCTACGGCTACACACATATACATATTCATCCATTTTTATTTATCCAAAACCCATTTGTTTTAGATTTCAAGTTTGTGATTAAATTCAAGAACTTTGAGAAACTTCTATCATCATCAACATTATCAAGAGTCAGGAATATGATTTCTAAAGTAAATTTTATACCTAAAAGAATTTTTATGGGTTTCTTGCCAAAGTGTGTTGATATGGAGCTTGGTTCTTGCTTGAAATACCTCCAAACCACCTATATGGATCTTCACACTAGCTTGAAACTTGCTTGGAAAGACTTGAATCTTCAAAGAAAAGGGTTTCAAAATTTTGAAAATGGAGAGGTTAAGGGCTGTTATCAGCCGTGAGTTAGAGAGAGAGAGTGAGTGATATTGTTTAGGTGATGATCTTGGAAAAATGCAAGAGTAAGGAAGGTATAAGGGAGTTTTGATGGTTCCAAGAGTTACATGCAAGGCAACAAGTGTCTAACATGCAAGAAAAGTGAAGGAATGGGCTGCCAACAATCTCCTTTCTCTCTCATATATACACGTTCACGCATATATATATATATATATATATATATATATGTATATATATATATATATATAGTAGGCTTTAAACTGGTATTTTACTGATTACCGGGTATTTTATCTAGCGTTTTAACCCTGATTTAGTACGTTTTAAATTATTTTTAACGCTCTATAAAAATAAACTCACCAAAATATTACTGAAAAATATTTTGTTTGCCTGAACTGGCTTCGTTGCCGGTATTTGGCAGTAAGCGCGCTGTGTTGCGCGGTACGCGCTTAAAATCGCAAAAATAGGGATTTATGCGTTTTTATTTATTTTTATCATTCTAAAGTGATAAACTCATCAAATTATTACTGAAATGATTATCAGTTGCCTTGACAGGCTCTGTTGACAGTATTTTGTCGGTACACGCGCTACATCGCGTGGTACGCGCTTAAACTCGAAAAATAGAGTTTCTTAGCGTTTTAATTTATTTTTCCTCATGAATATGATTAAAATATTTATTCTACTCATAACAGACTATTTTTAGGATTTTCACACTGATCGGGTGGTCACCGACGTTCGTTTCGCATTTTATCCGTTACGCGATAAGCGTTTATCTTACCGTTGCCAACACAATTTTTACCAAGGTTTAAATTTACCAACTCATTAAATATCATATATAAACATCATAACCAATCAAATACAGCCCAGTTACCTATTCACAACATGTGTTACATTTGTACGGTACGGCCTGAAAAGCCGGGTGTCACACTTAAAGTGTTTGTGAAAATGCCTAAAAGAAGGCTTAAAATTAGAAATCTGAGCTAAAACGCATGTTTGTAGAATTAAGGCGAACTATGCGTTGTATGTTAAGCAAAAGAGTTCTAAACGGATTTTGTTTGAACTCTATTGGAAAGGAAACCGGAGCGTCAAGTGAACAAGCCGGTGGCGACGTGCGTTTGAAGGGTGTCCTTTGAAGGTATGTAACTTGTTATGTTACAATATGTAAATAAGATATTTTAATTGTTCATAGCCGTGTTTTAGTATAAAGGTTGGTATTAGTTGAAGTAACATTGTTCACTATTTGATTGAATGAGTTGAAAATAGATTAGGAAGCGTTTGGTAGTCATTAGAAATGGAGGATTCCGTAAATGAGCCAAACGGGTCGAATAATTGGTTAGTAGTAGTAAAATGGTGTTTTGAATAACATTAGGCGAACACGGATCACAAGAGCGTGAAGCCGTAAGTTTGGTAATGAAACGCCGTTGGTCGTAAGCCCCGGAAGTTGGGGTAAATACGCCTTGCAACCATAAGTTTGTTACTAGTTATATTAGTACAAAAACTATACGGGTCAAATGAATACATTGTGCGTTTATTGGTTTCCAGCCGTACATTTCATTTTTTACTGAATGGTTAAGATAGATGCGTCGGTAATTTTATTACAGACGTATAGGAAAAAGAATCACTTAAAACGGACTATCGGATTGAAAGTTATGAACAATTGAAGCTGGATTTGTGCTAGAACTTAGAACTGGGAATTTGCAGCTCAAAACAAGAAACATGCTGTGAAAAATAGGGTGTCGCGTTACACGACACCAAAATAGCAACATCGTCGCGCGACACGATGGCAGTGGCGGGCCGCGAAGGCTAAGCCGGTATCCGTCACGGGGCGCGACAACCCCAATTCGTAGCATTTTGTTTGTTTTTCATTGATTAAGCCATAGAACTTGTATATACTTGATTTTAAGATGTCAAAACTAACAATTGATGTGGTTTCGACCATAGGTGATGATGGACCTAATTCGGATGGCGATCAAGCATCTTTTCAAGAACCAAACACAATCTTTTGAAGCTTCCACGATTAGTTAACTTTGTTTAAGATAATGTTTATGTTGTTGACACTTAAATACTTGTTTTGGGGTTGTTAAGCTAGTAGTAGTAATCTAAAATGTTAACTCTATGAAAATTTCCTTATGAATGATATGTTAATCGAAGTTTTTGGTATAAAGATGTCTAGTTTATATTAAATTCTTATAAAAATGAGATGAGTGTTACAAGTTGGTAATCAAAGCTCAAGGTTGTCAACAAAGTGTTCGGTTCAAGTTTGATCGATCATCCGGTAAGAATTAATTATTTATTTTAGTAAATCTTATCATATGTGAGAAAAAGAGATGTGAATTAATGTGCACGGGAAGAGCGTGTTAATACACTCAAACCCGGAAAGTGCACTAAATGAGAACGGTCAAAGCAAGTTACGAACTTGGCTAAACCGAAACAAATAAAACTATGTTATAAATGAAATGTTTAATAATTGATGTAAACATTTCAGTTTCAAGATGACGGAAAGGAATGACAATGATCCGGTGCCGACAAGCACCGAACAAATGAAAGAGATAATTGCCGAAGAAGTGGGGAAGGCAATTGAAGGTAGTCTATCCAGTTTCATAGACAAAATTCAAAATACAGTGCTATCATTAGTCGAAGAACGAGTTAAAAGGTTGGAAGACAATGTCAACCTTATGAAAGAAAAATCAGGAGAACGTAAAGGATGTTCATACAAGGAGTTTATGGCGTGTAAATCACCAATTTACAACGGAGAGGTCGATCCAATAATATGCCAAAGATGGCTAAGTGATGTCTAAGGGGTGTTTGAAAGGACCCACTGTGACGTAAGCGATTTTGTAGCTTACGGAACGGGTCAATTGAGGGGTCAAGCCAAGGACTGGTGGGATAATAAAAAGAAAGAGATTGGAGCCGAAGCAGCAAGGGTCATGACATGGGACGAGTTTAAGGTACCATTCCTTAAACATCACAGCCCCAAGGCTGTCATCAACAGAATTAAAGAGGAGTTCATCCAGTTGAGGCAAAAGGGTGAAACAATTGATAAAATCACAGGCATTTTTATGGATAAATTAAGGTTCTGCGACGAGTTAGTGACTACTGAAGAGCAGAAGATATATTATTATTACAATATACTGAGCGCCGAATACCGGGAGTTTATGACTCCCTCAAAGTATGAAACCCTCATGGAAATCATTAACACCGCCCGGGAGCGGGAGATCAAGTTGAAGAAACAGATTGAGAGGGGCGAACGAAGGGCGCAAGATGTGAATCCAAGCCCTGCAAAGAAGGCGAAAACATCAGAATCGACGTGAAAGACGGATGTGAAAGGCGGGTCGCCAAGTTGTAAAGTTTGTGGAAAAGGGCACAAGGTGACAAGGGTGAGTGCCGTTTCAAAGATAAACCGTGTCCCATATGCGGGAAAACGGGGCACACGGTATCTCTATGTCCGGGTAAAGTCTTAGTTTGTTACAAATGCTATCAGCCCGGTCACAAAAAGTCTGAATGCCCGGACTTAGTTGGAAAGAAAGACACTAAAGAATCTCCAACAGAAGCTCCAAAGGCGAAGGCCAGATCCTTCCAACTAATAGCTGCTAAAGCGAAAACAGAACCCGATGTGGTCTCAGGTATATTCGCAATAAACTCGATTCCTGATGTCGATAAGAGAGTTTCAAGTAATTGTTGGGATGGATTGGCTATCTCGACACCACGCAAAGGTCGTGTGTTTCCCTAAGGAGATAAAGCTAACATCTCCGAGCAGAAAACACGTTACAATCTATGGCGAGAAAGGAGGAAATCCTATAATATATTCGATGTTGAAAGCCCACAAGCTCATGAAGCATGGATGTAGAGCGTTTATGATATATGCAAATGAGCCCGAGAAAGAATCACTGAAGATTGGAGACGTACCGGTGGTACTTGACTTTGAAGATGTGTTTCCGGAAGATTTACCGGGGATACCGCCTGAACGGGAAGTAGAGTTCGGAATCGAATTGGTTCCGGGCGCGAAACCCGTAGCTAAAGCGCCGTACCGACTCGCGCCGTCAGAATTACAAGAACTAATGTCGCAAATTCAAGACTTGCTCGATAAAGGATTTATAAGGCCGAGCGTGTCTCCTTGGGGTGCGCCGGTACTATTCGTGAAGAAGAATGACGGAAGCATGCGAATGTGTATCGACTACCGGGAGTTAAACAAACTCACGGTAAAGAATCGATACACGCTTCCGAGAATAGACGATTTATTCGACCAATTACAAGGTGCGAATTGGTTTTTGAAAATCGACCTTAGATCGGGATATCACCAATTAAAGGTCAAGGAAGAGGATGTACCGAAGACGTCTTTCCGCACACGATATGGACATTATGAGTTCCTCATGATGTCATTCGGGCTGAAAATGCACCCGCGGCTTTCATGGACCTCATGAATCGGGTTTGCAAGCCGATGCTGGATAAGTCAGTAATCGTGTTTATCGACGACATTCTGGTGTACTCGAAAAGCGAAGCTGTTGGTGCATGTTTGTGACAACAGCTTAGATTTGGTCTTTGGATATCTTGTAATTAAATAAACGATAAACAGTTAGCGGGTTTAGCTTTGTAATAGTTAGTTGTAATGTTTGGGCTAAACAAAACCCAATTAGGGTGATGGGGGCGAATTGGGCTTGTCCAATTCGCAGTCCATGATGTTTAACCTTGGCCCAAGTAGCAAACCTTGTGTTATATAAACAAGGTTAGGCTTTAGGGTTTAGGTTAATCAGCCAGAACATTGTGTAAGATTAATTTCGTGAGAGTTGAGAGACTTGGACGAAATTGTGATTGGTTAGGGTTTGATTGATTGTAATTCTTGTAATCGATAATCAATAGAAACCCAGTTTGAAAGTGAATTGCTGTTTCTGTTCCTACTAGTTTCTGTGACATTCTGATCAAGAGGATTCCGCACTCTTGATTGGAAAGACAATTCTGTGAAAGATCCATACGAATAGGGGACCTACAATTGGTATCAGAGCATTAGGCTCTTGAAGGCTCGGTTCAGAATTGTGTCTGCAGAATCAGGGAGATTTTCGAATTTTTGAAATCTGATAAAATTAGGGTTTCGAAAATTTTTGTGTGGTATAAAATTTTCGAAATTTGTTGGCTGTTATGATATTCTGGTTTGTTTGATTGCTGTTTTGCAGGTTTTAGGGTTTTCAGGACAGTTTTTTGGTTGATTGTTTTGAAGAATTTTGGCTCAGAAACTTGAAGATTGGAAGACTGTTCTTCGTGTTCTTCATTAAGTTCATAAGAATTTCGTAAAAAGCTTGCTGATTTGCTGTTTTGATTTTGCAGATTTGTGTTGGAGAATCTTCAGAATTTCGGAAAGATTAAGTTTCCAATTTTCAGAACCAGCGAATTTGGGAGACCAGCGAAATTAAGTGAGACCAGCATATTTATCGGCGACGTTAAATCCAAAGGCGACTTTGGTAACCGTGTGATTGTCCACAGCGAAATCATCACGGTTTCAGCGACTTCACTAGTCGTCGTAATAGCGAAAATACACAGCGAATTTGACCAGCGAACTTGACCTGCGAACTTGAACTTTCAAGCAAAATAGACCAGCGAATTTGATCTTCTGACCAGCGAAATTAACAGCTTCCCAGCGAAATTATCAGCAAATTTAAGGACCAGCAAATTTAAAGTGGTGGAATTTCAGTTTGCAAGCGTCGATAAAATTTCAGTGTTTTGCAAATAGAAATTGATCCGTAGCTCGTTAGACAGAACCGTTTGCACCGTTGTATTCCTCGTATTTTTAGGACAAAAAAAAAAGACTCTGGAAAATCCCGAATACGGTTTTTGACATTATATATCATTAGACTCGTCTTTTCGATACGATTCTAACGGTGTAATTTGGTAACCACTGTCTTCGAAAAATTTTTGTACGGTTTTACCAGTCTGATTAAGTTAAAATGTCGAACATGTCTAAATTGAACGAACTCTTAAGAATGGAACATGAGGTAGGCACAACGAACAAACCACCTAAGATGATGAAGGTGGAGAACTACTTGACATGGAAGGATCGGTTTCAATCCTTTATTGAGTACCAGGACACTCGTATGTGGATATGTATAGACGATGGGTATGCGAACCCAACTCATGACTTTGAGGGAAGACAACGTGTAACTGCTTATGTTGATATGGATGCTGAACAGAAGAAAATGTATGAGGCTGAAAAGAGAGCCTTGGCAGCCATTAAAATGTCTTTACCTGATGGCATCAAGCATACCTTTAAGAAGTACACTACTTCAAAGGAAATGTGGGATGCGCTAGAGAAGAGATATGAAGGAAATCCTGATGTCAAGAAGAACAAAGTTGATTTACTGAAGAAGCAGTTTGCAGTGTTTAAGTACATGAAAAACGAGTCTCTTGAGGACGTCATCACTCGATACTATCATTTGATGTCAGAATTGGACAATTATGACATAGATTGCTATACTGACATAGAGAAAAATGACAAGCTGCTGGATGCTCTACCTGCTAAATGGGATATCTACACTCTCATGATAAAAGGAGAAGCAGATTATGACACAAAGGAGCTAGAAGAAGTGGTTGGAAAGCTAAGAGCTTATGAGCTCAGCATGAAGAAGAAGGACACTGGATATGATCAGGTTCAAGATCCAGGGATCTACAATGGGCTTACATCTTCTTCATCTCATGATGCTTCTAGCGACTCAGCCACTGCTTTTCTCTCGCATGAAAATGAGCAGGTCACAGTAAATGATGATGGTGATGTGTGTTTTGTAGCTGCTTCAGGTGGATCAACAGGAGCTAAGAGAACATCTGGTTCTAAGCAGAGTAGTGGTGTTAAGTCAATGCCAATGAGTGTGAAGTCTGCTGAAGAGCATCTGGCTTTACTTGCTTCATTTGTTGCTTCCTATGAGAACTACATTCAGGGGAAGATATCTGATCCTGCTACTTTAGATGAAGATTACGATCAGATTGACCCTGATGATCTTGAAGATATGGATTTGCAGTGGCAAATGGCCATGATTACTAGAAGAGTGAAGAGGTTTATGAACCGAACTGGAAGAAAGTTTATAGGAAAGACTGTTGGTTTTGATAAGACCAAAGTGAGATGCTTCAACTGTCAAAGTTATGGGCATTTCGCCAGGGAATGTCAAAAACAAAAGCAGGATACTTCGAGTCAGAGTTCAAACAATAGAAATGCTTCAAACAACTCTAACTCGAGAGCGCTGATCTCTACTGCTAGAGAAGGTTCATATGACTGGAGTGTTCACTTGGAGAATGATGACAATGTCACTAAGGCATTCATGGCAGAGATAACGCAAATTGATGATGGTGAAGCTACAGTAGATGATGTTAAAGTTGAGAAGAAAAGTGATGCTGAGGCAGAGGTGAAGATAGAGAATAAAGCTGAAGAAAAGAAGGTTGATCAGACAACAGTTGCTGAAAAGGAAACACAAAAGTCTGACCAGGAACGGGAAGCTGAAGAAAAGGATGCTAAGTATAAAAGAATGGAAGCTCAGCTTGTGGCTCTAATGGCCAACCTTGACAAACAAACAGGAGAGGTAAAGTCTAATTCTGTGTGTTTAAAATGTCGTGAATTACAGGGTGAAGTTGATAGGTTGTCCACACAAAACCAAAGTCTGGTGGGCGAGATGTCTACCATAAAAGAAGCAAACTTTTTTGCTAAAAGAAACGAATCGTCATACTTGAAGAAAATAAAAGGTTATGAAACTAAAATTGAAGCTGTAACCTGTAAACTAAATGAAAAACTTCAAGTCATAAACTTAGCTCATGACATGATGGCTGAGAAAACAAAAGAGATTTCTGATAAATGCAAAGAGTTGTCAGATGCACAACTAAGAATTGTTGAACTTGAAAAGAAATTAGGTCAATTCAGGGACTCTACTTTTGTTATGAAACACATGATGGGTGGCTTGAAGAAAAGTAATGACAAAACCAGTGTGGGATTTCATGGTTTCAATGAAGTTCCACCTCCTGTTAGTCATGACTATTCTTTCTTGCCTAATGAAGATGAGCTCATGGACTTTGGGTCAACATTGCCAAGTAGTTCCACGTCACGTCAAGGAAATGTGTTTGAGAATGCTGATGCTAAGAAGGATAATAACAGCAAACCTGTTTTGAAAAAGAATACATCACATCCTAAAAATAACAATCCAACTTTTGTTAAAAAGGTTAATTTTGTTCAAGGAAGTGACATGAAAAACGAAACAGCTGTTATTGAAAATGAATCTAATATAGAGTTTGCTAAAAACAAGAACATAGAAAATTCTGAAATTAAGCAAACTGAAGAAAATCCTTCTAAGGCATCATCAGAAGAAAAACCCGAATCTAGTTCAAAGGCTTCAGAAAAGAAGTCTTCGAATAAGAGATCGTGCTTCAAATGTCACACCAAGGGACATGTAGCTAGCTGCTGTCCTAACAAAAAGAGTGAAGCACAAGTGAGTGAGAGGAAGAGAGAGAAGTCACCAGAGAATAGTGGTGATAAACAGGAGAAAGTTGCAAATTCTCCAAAGAAGTCTGCTCCTAAGCAACCAGAAAATGTTGCTGTTGGTGTAGATAAGGCGGAAAAAGGAACTCCACAAGTTCCTCGTTTTCAAAGAAATCAACCAAGATTTCAGCCTAGATCTCCACCAGGCAGATTTGAAAGACCTAGAAGCAGTTCACCAAGAATGAACAATTATAATGCTAATAATTTCAGAAGTCAAGGTCAATATCAAAATCGATACCAAAATAATGGTGGTCGAACTTTTTATAACAATGGCTTTAGAAATTACAACAATAATGCTTCTTGGAATCAAAATTCAAGATACCCAAATCAAAATTTCCAAAGGTCAAATAGTCCAAATACGTATAGGAACCCTCAGGACCAAAGACCTAGTGGAAATCAAAATTAAATTCCATCAACAGGTCTAAGATCCAAGACTCCAGTTAGGAGTAATGGATATTGGATGGATGTTCCAGTAGTTGGTGAATTTGGACGACCCAAGACCATTAAGGCTTGGGTCCCCCAATCTAACTAATTTCTTGGTTGGTGTGTGCAGGAGCTGCTAAGGAGGATTATCAACTTGTGGTATGTTGATAGTGGCTGCTCCAGGCACATGACGGGGGATGCGAGATTGTTGACAGAATTTGAAGATTATGATGGTGGAAAGGTGAATTTTGCGGGTGCTAAAGGAGGTAGAATTACAGGACGAGGAAAGGTGACCAATGGGAAGATCACACTGGACAAAGTGAACTATGTGGAGCAGCTTAAACACAATCTGATGAGCGTGTCACAAGTCTGCGACAAGGGTCACTCGGTCCATTTTACCAAGAATGAAGCATTAGTGTTGAAACCAGGTTTGAAGATTCCGGACGATTGGATAGTGATGCGAGCGCCAAGGAGAAATGACACTTATGTCATGGACATGGGTGCTAAGGATCCAACTGCTGTGGTGGCGTGTTTACTATCAAAAGCATCTGAAGCTGAATCGATGTTGTGGCACAGACGCATGGCCCATATTCACTATCGAAAAATGAATTACCTTGTTAAAAATGAGCTAGTGAAAGGGGTTCCAATGCAGAGGTTTCAAGTGGAAGATAAATGTCTTCCATGTCAAAAGGGAAAACAACACAAGAAACCTCATAAGTCTAAAACAGTAAATTCCATAGATGCCCCTTATGAATTACTTCACATGGATTTATTCGGTCCAGTGAACGTAAGGAGCATAGGTGGAAAGTACTATTGTTTAGTTGTCACTGATGATTACTCACGTTATTCATGGGTTTTCTTTTTAGGTACAAAAGATGAGACGGCGGAGATGCTGATAGATCTTTTTACGAAATTGGAAAACGTCCATGATGCAAGGATAAAGAGGATAAGGAGTGATAATGGCACGGAGTTCAAGAATCGAGTTCTGGATCTCTACTGTCTTCGAAAAGGAATTGAACATCAATATTCTGCTCCTTATACACCTCAACAAAATGGAGTTGCTGAGAGGAAAAACAGGACGTTGATTGAAGCCGCTAGGACGATGCTTTCAGATTCAAAGCTACCAGTTCTTTTCTGGGGAGAGGCTGTGAATACAGCTTGCTATGTCCTAAACAAAGTTTTGACTGTTAAACGTTTTAACAAAACATGTCATGAATTAATGTTTAACAAGAAACCAAACTTAGAAGGATTTGAACCATTTGGATTACCCTGCACCATTGTGCGTAATAAAGATAAACAAAAATTCGGTGAGGTGGCTGACGAAGGCTACTTTCTAGGTTACGTACCTGGCGCACCGAATAAAAGGGTTTTTAATCTAAAAACTGGTAAAATTGAGGTTGTCTTTAATGTTGAAATTACTTCATACAAACCTCAACAATCAACGAGTGGTCCTGCTATATTATATGATTATGAAAGCACTTTTAAATCATTTAATATTCCTGAGTTTCCAAATGCAGATGATTCTCAGTTGATTCAAACAATGATTGGTGGAGACGATGAAGGCGAGTTCATGCCTAGATCGAATGTTGATATGACAGATGCTGCGGAAACTTCCCATGGTGCTGCTGATCCTGATTCAAGTGATAGTGACTCTGAACCCATTGAGGGGGAGGATTTCATTAATCCATTTGCAGATCAGAACATTCAGGGGGAGATTGGATCAAACCTGGGTGATAATTTAGAAGTGGATACCGTTGCTCCTACACGAGCAAATAGAGATCATCCAGTTGACATGATACTTGGAGATCCTAATGCAGGTGTTCAGACGAGAAGAAGCATAGCAGCGAATTCTGGTTTATTTGTGTCGATTGAGAAGACTGGGATTGTGAACGAATGCTTGTATAGTTGCTTTATTTCCCAAGAGGAGCCGAAGAACATTCATATGGATCTTAAAGACAATTCATGGGTTGAAGCTATGCAAGAGGAATTGGCCCAGTTTGCTAAGTTGAAGGTTTGGGAGTTAGTTGACCTTCCTAAAGGTGAAAGAGAGATAGGCACTAAATGGGTGTTTAAATGCAAGAAGGATGACAGAGGGATAGTGACGCGAAACAAGGCTCGATTGGTGGTTAAAGGTTTCAATCAGCAAGAAGGGATTGATTATAATGAAGTGTTTGCACCAGTGGCAAGGTTGGAGGCAATTCGGTTGTTTCTAGCTTTCGCAACTTTCAAGGGCTTTAAAGTTTACCAACTAGACGTGAAGAGTGCGTTTCTTTACGGGAAAGTCCAAGAAGTGGTGTATGTCTCACAACCAGATGGGTTCGTTGATCCAGACTATCCAGATCGAGTGTACAAACTTGATAAGGCTTTGTATGGGTTACATCAAGCTCCCAGGGCGTGGTACGAGACACTGTCTACACATCTGATCAAGAATGGTTTTGAAAGAGGTCAGATTGACAGTACACTGTTCATCAAGAGGAAGAAGGAAGATTTTCTGCTGGTACAGGTGTACGTGGATGACATCATCTTTGGGTCATCAAATGAGAGTATGTGTAAAGAGTTTGAGCAGGTGATGAAGAGTAAGTTCGAAATGAGTGCTATGGGTGAGCTGTCTTACTTTTTGGGATTACAAGTTGAACAGAAGGAGGATGGGATGTTCATTCATCAAACAAAGTATGTGTATGACATTTTGAGTCGGTTCAAAATGAATGATTGCTCTACTTTCAACACACCCATATGTGAAAATCACAATCTTGGCCCAGATCATGAAAGTACTGAAGATGTTGATCCTACTCAATACAGGGCGATGATTGGTTCTCTAATGTACTTGACTGCTTCAAGACCTGACATCATGTTTGCAGTATGCTTGTGTGCCAGATATCAGGTGAATCCAAAAGAGTCACACATGAAAGCAGTGAAGCGTATTCTTCGTTACTTGAAGGGGAAACCTAAACTTGGGTTGTGGTATCCAGCTGATAGTGATTTGAATTTTGTCGCTTACACTGACTCAGACTTTGGGGGATGCAAGTCGAACAGAAAGTCTACAACAGGTGGTTGTCAGTTCTTAGGAGGCAGGATCGTGTCTTGGCAATGCAAGAAGCAATCCTGTGTGTCTACATCTACGTGTGAAGCTGAATATATTGCTGCGGGTAGCTGCTGCTCTCAGGTGCTCTGGATACAACAGCAAATGCGCGATTACGGTTTGGATTTCACTCGTACTCCTATTATGATAGACAATAATGCCACAATTTCTATAACAAATAATCCCGTGAAACACAGTCGCACAAAACATATTGACATACGTCATCATTTTATACGGGATTGTGCTGAAAAACGACTAATTGAATTACATCGAGTCGACACCGAAGATAACCTGGCAGATCTTTATACTAAAGCTTTTGACAGGGCTCGCTTTGAACATTTAGTCGAACTCAACGGGATGAGGAATCCTGAATAACTGGTTTTTCATAAGAATTTTTGTAAATAGTTTACTGCTTTTCTTAAAAATCAAAAATAAAAAAAATTTGAAAAATCAAAAACATAAAAAAAAATAGAAAATCAAAAATGAGTTCACTGTGTGAAAAAGGAGAAATGATAGTACATCAGCAAGTTAGACTGTCACACTGAAACTGAATTAAATTGTTTAAGTGTGATAGCAGCTTCATCATACGATGTACCAGTAGGCAAAAAGCATGAAATAATCAACTTACCAATGTGATATAAACCTAAATGAACTGTGTATGAGTGGGGAACACATCAGTGGTGTATGGTTTAATGACCTTAAATCTTGTGTTGATAGATTGCCAAAATCTGAAGTTTTGGGTCTTTATACTGTTATTTCATCTGGGGATATCTTGACTGTCTTTCTGTTCAGAACTAAAATTGTACATGACCCCAGGAAAGAAAGTCACTTGGAATTAGCACATTTCTATTTGAATGTCTGTATGTGTCCCGATACACACAATTTTGATCTGATTCTGAAATCTTCTCTGAAAAAAGTCGTGTACCTCCTCTGCTGCATCCAGATATATGCTGACCTGGAGGTGCTAGGCAACGACAGCTTCTGCTGCATCCAGATACATGCTGACCTAGCTGTACGTTGTCGCGCTATAGATCTAATAAATCCGAAAGAGGCCCTCTAGTGCCCAAATGAAACCCAATAAACCTATATCAAACTGAGAAAAACTCATTTGATCTGTATATTATACCATCTCTCCAAAAGATCTATTCTGTTCTCTTCTCAACCTATTCCCAGTTAAGATTTCAGAAATCTGGATTGGACTTGTGAAATATGTGGTAGGGAAGATACTTGCATGATAGAGTGTGTTGTTTATATTTCCAGGATTTGATTAGTATTTGTTTGGGTGTTCATAATTAAGCAATCAAAACATGATAAAACATATTATATGCAGACCTAGACATTGTCAGGATATCTTGAAGGATGACATCAGTATACTCACCTACTACGATGAATCTTTGTGCATACCTTGATTGCGGGAGTATATCCTGAAGTGGGACACACTAGTATATCAGTAAATAAAATTACCTTAACGTATCATATGGTAATGGTACTTGAAATGTTCATGCATTTTGTTTAAGTGGACAAACATACTGGTAATCGTCTTGGACTGCTTTTCACGAAAGATTAATAAAGAATTATCTAATAGTGTGAAACAGATTGATTTTGTTGATATGATCTTCTTACCAGTGATTCTCACAAAAATAGAGTGTTTATTGCGTTTCGTATTTATTTGCTTTCAGAAAATATAAAAATCCAAAAATAGTGTCTTTTTCTGTTTAAAATTCTTAACGTACGGAAAACTGTTATTCTTGGATGAATTGTTACTGATAGGGGGAGACTGTGTTGGAAAGTGAGTTCAAAATTTTAAATCATGCGGGTTATAGAGTGTGTGATTAAAAAGTTTTGCGTGTTGGTGATGAAGTTGAAAATGCTTAATCTGTGATACAGTTTAACTATCTCTTGAATAATAATAATTTGTTTAACTTGTGTTGAAAAATTCTTATGGTTTCTCGAGATGTTTGTTTTATAGTGAACAGATTGCTGAGAAGTTGCTATGTTGCTGAGAAGTTGCTGTGTTGCTGAGACGTTGAAGTGATGAGTTGCTGTGAAGATGAGAGTTTGATTGGATGCATGGTAGAACCTCCTTTCTATATTGCAGACAAGTTGAAGAGTTTGAAGATTGCTATACATATGTTGAACTGGAGTTTACTCAAACGCTAAAGTTTTTGAAGATTTGGTGATTGGATGCATCAGCTTAGGGGGAGTCTGTTGCTGACAGAAGCTATTGAAGCTGAAGCTATCCAAAGACCAAAGACAGTGCAAGAATACATGAAGATTGCAAGATGACTGAAGACAAAGTTATTTTATGAAGCTATTGTCAAGGGGGAGTTTGTTGGTGCATGTTTGTGACAACAGCTTAGATTTGGTCTTTGGATATCTTGTAATTAAATAAACGATAAACAGTTAGCGGGTTTAGCTTTGTAATAGTTAGTTGTAATGTTTGGGCTAAACAAAACCCAATTGGGTGATAGGGGCGAATTGGGCTTGTCCAATTCGCAGTCCATGATGTTTAACCTTGGCCCAAGTAGCAAACCTTGTGTTATATAAACAAGGTTAGGCTTTAGGGTTTAGGTTAATCAGCCAGAACATTGTGTAAGAGTAATTTCGTGAGAGTTGAGAGACTTGGACGAAATTGTGATTGGTTAGGGTTTGATTGATTGTAATTCTTGTAATCGATAATCAATAGAAACCCAGTTTGAAAGTGAATTGCTGTTTCTGTTCCTACTAGTTTCTGTGACATTCTGATCAAGAGGATTCCGCACTCTTGATTGGAAAGACAATTCTGTGAAAGATCCATACGAATAGGGGACCTACAGAAGCAGATCATGCGCATCATTTACAGGAGGTGTTAGAGACACTCAAACGGGAAAGATTGTATGCAAAATTTTCAAAGTGCGCCTTTTGGTTACGAGAGGTGCAATTCCTCAGCCACATCATAAGTGCCGACGGAATACTAGTAGATCCGTCAAAAATAGAGGTCATGTCGAAATGGAGCCCTCCGAAGAATCCTTCGTAAATTAGAAGCTTCTTAGGGCTTGCGGGATATTTCAGGAGATTCATTCAAGATTTCTCCAAGATTGCTTCGCCGCTAACTAAGTTAACTCGGAAAGAGGAGAAATTCATTTGAGGTGTCGAACAAGAAAGAGCGTTCCAAACGTTAAAAGAGAAGTTAACTCAAGCTCCGGTATTAACGCTGCCGGACGGGGTCGAAGACTTGGTAGTCTACTCAGATGCATCACTTTCAGGGCTCGGATGTGTTTTAATGCAACGAGGCAAGGTATTAGCTTATGCCTCAAGGCAATTGAAGGTGCATGAAAAGAAATATCCCACGCATCATCTCGAATTGGCAGCAGTGGTGTTTGCGTTAAAAATATGGAGGCACTATTTATACGGAGTAAAGTGCCCCATATTTACTGACTACAAAAGCTTGAAGTACTTCTTCGATCAGAAGGAGTTAAATATGCGACAAAGACGATGGTTAGAAACGGTAAAAGACTATGACTGTGAAATACATTACCACCCCGGACGGGCTAATGTCGTGGTGGATGCCTTGAGCAGAAAATCAGATTATGTCCCAATACGAGTGAGGTCGATGCAGCTTGTTGTAACCTCGGGTTTACTTGAACGTATTCGAGAAGCACAAGCCGAGGCAGTGAAAGAGGAAAACTTGAAAAAGGAAAGGATAGTCGGTCAACTGAAGGATTTGCCGGATGGTAACAACGGGTTGAAGACTCGATTCGGAAGAATATGGGTCCCAAATTCCTGTGGAGTTAAGATGCTTCTACTCGATGAAGCTCATAAATCCCGTTATTCTATTCATCCGGGTGTAACCAAGATATACAACGATCTGAAGCAAAACTATTGGTGGTCCGGAATGAAGAGGGATGTAGTAAAGTATGTGGAGAAGTGCTTGACTTGTTTACAAGTCAAGGCGGAACACCAGAAACCATATGGAAAACTACAACCATTGGAAATCCCGGTTTGGAAGTGGGAACATATCACCATGGACCTGTTGACCAAACTGTCTAGGACGAGCCGGGGATTCGATACTATATGGGTGGTTGTGGATAGATTGACGAAGAGTGCTCATTTCATTCCTATACGCGAGACATATACTTCGGAAATGATGTCTGAGGTATATACAAACGAAGTAGTGGCACGTCACAGAGTATCGGTATCCATTGTGTCGGACAGAGATTCCCGGTTTACTTCAAACTTCTGGCGAGATTTCCAAGAACAGATGGGAACGAAACTTTTTATTAGCACCGCATACCATCCACAGACGGATGGGCAGAGTGAAAGAACAATACAGACCTTGGAGGATATGTTACGGGCTTGGATCATCGACTTCAGGGGAAGTTGGGATGTTTATCTACCATTGGCCGATATGCAAGCATCGGTATGGCTCCGTACGAGATGCTATATGGTAGGAAATGTAGAACCCCGGTGTGTTGGGGTGAAGTGGGTCCGCGTGAACTGGCCCATAAAGATGTAGTTCAAGCCACTAATGAGAAGATTGACATAGTACGAGCTCATTTGAAAGCAGCCCAAGACAGACAAAAGTCTTATGCCGACAAAAGATGGAAACCGATTGAATTTCAAGTGGGTGACATGGTTATGCTAAAGGTTTCCCCATGGAAAGGCGTTATCCGATTTAGAAAGAGAGGGAAACTAAACCCGAGGTTTATCGGGCCATTTAAAATCATTGAACGGGTGGGCTAGGTAGCGTATCGCCTTGAGTTACCAGAGGAATTGAGCGGAATTCATGGCACTTTCCATGTGTCACAACTCCGAAAGTGTTTAGCGGAGGAAACGGCTTATATCCATTACGATGATATCGAGGTGGACAATAGCCTTAATTATACGGTAAGGCCAATTGAGATTCTAGATCGGAAGGTTAAAGATATACGGAATAAGAAAATTGATCAAGTTAAGATCAAATGGGAGCATAGAAAGGGTTCGGACACTACGTGGGAGTCCGAAGAAGAGATGCGGCGTCTCTACCCAACATTATTTGGTACGTATTTTCCGGTTTCGAGGACGAAACCCTTTTTAAGGGGGTGGACTTGTAACACCCCGAAAATGTAAATATTTTATTCTAAATAAAATGTCGGTAAATAAATAAGTGAACTAACTAGGATTACAAATAACCTAGTTAGGTAAAAGTCTTGTAGTGACTTATAAGCGGGTTAAAAACACTAAAATATAAATAAAATTTTAGTAGAGGGACTAAAAGTGATTAAATTGAAAATTATTATAATAAAACATAATTAAACATAAAACACACACACTTGTGTGTGTGCTGGCTCGATCAAAACACAGAGGGGCGACCAGGGGTCTTTCAAAACCCTAGTTCATGCTAAATCCCACAAATTGAAGATCAAATTCGTTCCCAAATCAAAATCCAAACATAGAATAGTGATCTCCACTGCGAGGGGGTCATAAGGTATGTAAATTTCATAGAAAAGCCTTGTCTAAATTTCTGGATAAGCCTAAGAAATTCGAAAATCATATTGTATGAATGTTGTTTTGGATGAGATAGGAATGATATTGTGTCTAGGAGTAAAACCCTAGTCAATCACTTGTTGAAATTAGGCCTAATTCTTGTGAATTCATGATCACCATTGAAGGTGATAAGTGGGTTTTTGTAGGAACATGTTAAACACTAGAAATTGATAGTTGTTCTAGTGTAATTTGAATTCTAGTAAGTAAATTCAGATGTTGTTGATGCGAAAATTAATATGGATATGTTTAGTTGATGTTAATATCGGCTAAATAACAAGCCATGAACTTGGTTATAAATTTTGAGAAATTGTGCCCTTAAAGTGTTTGTGAAAATGCCTAAAAGAAGGCTTAAAATTAGAAATCTAAGCTAAAACGCATGTTTGTAGAATTAAGGCGAACTATGAGTTGTATGTTAAGCAAAAGAGTTCTAAACGGATTTTGTTTGAACTCTATAGGAAAGGAAACCGGAGCGTCAAGTGGACAATGTCACACCCCGACCACGTAGAACATACAAAACATGGCGGAAACGTCGGGGAGTGTTGTAACAGAATTAATGTTTCACAACCATGGAAATTGAAGTTTCGTTTTATTAATCAAACATGAAAGTTTACATTGTTTTAAACAATAACCAAAGAGTACATAACATAAATTAACTAGTTCTTGTCTCGTTTTAAGTCACTAAGGCACAGGTCCGCCTAAGTATGTCTTGATAACTCCTATGCATCATCTCCTGAAAACACATGTGAAAATAGGTACGTCAGCATAAAAATGCCTGTGAGATACATAAGTTTTGTGAAAATAGGATTCATGACTTATGTTTGAGAAAATGTTTAGTCATGAACCTTGTAATTTGCTTTGTCTTGTAAATCCTTTGAAAAACAATAAGTTCAGATGATATGTATAGATAAAAGAATAATGTATGGTTAAATGAATAACCATGTAAAATGAGTTTGTATAAGATAAGTTGTTTGTAAACAATGTCTTGTGAAAAGTATGTTATTTGTATAAAATGTTATATGTCTCAAATTGAAATGATTCAAATAACGCTACGATATGTAATATCATACAAACACTTATATATAGGAAGTACCAGCGGCGTATCCACCATGCTTGTATCATATTACACACGCCTCGTTACTTAAATCACTTACTCAAACCAAACCACCAAGATGTAATGTTTAACAATTGTAGAAATGTTTATGTATAGTCAAATGTCTATTGTCAAATGTAAATCATGTCAACAGATACAAATGGTTCACACGGTTCAACAGTTACAAACGGTTCACATGGTTCAACAGTTACAAACGGTTCATATAATCAATGGTTATAACGGTTCACATAGTCAAATAGTTACAACGGTTCAAAATGTAATATAATGTGTTCATATGCTGGATGAGCATATGCAACAAAATGTAATGTAAAACAATGTACTAAGTATGCACGCAATGGGCGTACCTAGCATGAAATGTAATGTAAAACGATGTATTAAGTATGCACACAATGGACATACATAGCATGAAATGTAATGTAAAACAATGTACTAAGTATGCACACAATGGACATACATAGCATGAAATGTAATGTAAAACAATGTACTAAGTATGCTCACAATGGACATACATAGCATGAAAAGTATTGAAATCATGTACTATAAATGTACTAATGAACATAGCGAGTATATGATGTGAAAACAGGAAAGCATTGAAAGTAACAAGTAGGCACATGTGTTTCACCCCAAAACAGTTTGGAAAACAGTAAAAGAGGGGTCTATGTACTCACTTGAGATTGCTCAGAAGTCCTAAGATAACCACCAAGCAATGCTAGAGATCTCGGAATCAAACGGCACCTAATATAGGTAACTATGTTAATAAACCAGACCTATATCGGAGGATTTAGATAGAATGAGGGTTCGTAAACCAAACGAGTATAGGAACTCATGTAGTATAGTTTAACAAAGCCTACATACTAAATGAAACCTAGCCTAGGTGCTTACGTCCCATTACGACCCGTTTAGGTAGCTTATGCTACTTTAACGCGTCGTTCGCGTGAAACGCGTTCGGACCGCTTAGCTAGTCCTATGACAAGTAACATATGCCTTAACATGTCTAATATTGTTGTCAAATCAGTTTAGATGTCAAAAGTTATGTTACATATGTTTAAAAATGAATTTTGGCATCAAAGGGGTATTTTGGTAATTTACCTAAGGCATATAAACTACCTATCATACAACTACTTAAACGAAACGACCATAAGGTATAACCTCGGAAGGTTATTCCCTATATACTATGGTCACCTAATGTGCTTGGTCGGATCCTAATGATCGACCAAATGGGTCGGGTTCGAAGGTATAAGCGATTTATTAGATCGCTTACCCTTACGACCCTAGACAACGTGGTAATCAGTAGGCATAGTCACAAAGGACTATAACCATCGTGATTACAATCACGTTGCGAAGTTCAAACGAACTTCGCATTGACCATAAACTGGTCAACGCAGAAAGTCAAACAAATTTTGACTTTCGGACTCGAAAAAAAACAATAAAAGAACGAAGGAACACTTACAAAGGGTCCCCGAATGCTAATCTAGATCAAAATAGCTCAGGTATGAAACAAAGGTTTCAACTTAGAGCACATTAGATCAGATTCTTGTGAGGAAAAGTGAAGGGTGGAGGTGGGTATTTATAGTTTTCGGTTCACCGTTAGGATCATTTCTTGGAGAAGAGGGAATGATCTAGCCCGTACACTTGTCGGAATGTTGTGGTAACTGATTTTGGCCACCACAAGAGATTAACATGTGGCACTTGGCCTTTGGGGAGTGTTTAAGGGCAGTTAACAGGTGAGAAAAACGTTTTGCTACATCTGGCCCCTGCTTGCGCACCGCAACACTCCCATTGTTGAGGTGCGCAAGGACCAAGTTTGGCAGATTTACAGTTTTGGTCCCTGCTGTGTAATAGGCTCATTTCCGACACGTTTAAGGCCCGTTAACCCCATTTCAAAGCTCTAAAATGAAGTTAAAGTATAGGGAACTTAAAATGTGCTTAAAAATATCTCGGATGTCGGTTCGTTTAGCCGTACGGTTGCGATGTTCGGTTAATTACGACGGAATGCGCATAAGTGCGAAAAACGATCCAAATGGCGTGACGAATGGATTTTTCTTATGCCAAATACTAAAATAAAATATTTTAGTGCTTACATAAATTTTTGGATGTCTGGATGTATTCAGAACGTATGTTATGCGCGAAAGTGCAAACTTATGCACTTTTTGACGCTTTTAGTCCCTGAATGACCCACAAGTTTATTTTAGCACACCGAACCCCTCAAAGCCTATTTCTAAGCTATGTAAAGGATATTTAGGGTGTGTTTAACTTATGGTCATGTTCCGGAATGTTCGTTACAGTTCAAATTGGCATACTTTCGTAGTTTGTCAAGTTTAGTCCCTGTAAGCGATTTAACTTGATTTTGCCATACCAAAGCCTTCAAAACTTATTTCTAAGTTATGTAAAGGTTATTTAAGGTATGTTAAGCCTATTTCACTATTCTGGAGTGTTTGTTGCATTAAACTAGTTATATTTACGCATCAGCGCGCGTATAACCTTCTAGAAAGCGATTTAGAGCTTGAAATCGAACAAGACTTGATATGTGCAAAAGATACACATATTTATACAGATCCCAAGTATAAAATACAATATTTCATTGGCTTGGTATTTGTTTGATGGTCGCAGTGACCCAGTTGTCACAGACAAGCCGGTGGCGACGTGCGTTTGAAGGGTGTCCTTTGAAGGTATGTAACTTGTTATGTTACAATATGTAAATTAGATATTTTAATTGTTCATAGCCGTGTTTTAGTATAAAGGTTGGTATTAGTTGAAGTGGCATTGTTCACTATTTGATTGAATGGGTTGAAAATAGATTAGGAAGCGTTTGGTAGTCATTAGAAACGGAGGATTCCGTAAATGAGCCAAACGGGTCGAATAATTGGTTAGTAGTAGTAAAATGGTGTTTTGAATAACATTAGGTGAAGACGGATCACAAGAGCGTAAAGTGTAACACCTCGTAAAATCATGACCAATATAATGAAGACACGTGTCATGAGCTTTAAACGTGTAATGGATTGAATATGAGGGACTAAAGTTGACAAACAAACAAAGAAAGTATGTGGGTAAAAGGATTCAAAGTGTCAACATTGGATAATTATATCTTTCAACAACCCTACACGATGTTTATACCCTTAAACGAATGAATTATGAATCATACGAAGCCGTTTGTGGAAGAAAGTGAAAGTTTACAAACCGCAAGGGTTAAAAGTGTCAACATATTTAATTTATACCTCTGAGTGACCTTTTAGCGAACCCGAAGCTTTGTAACAATTAATTATGCTCCTAAGAATGACTGATAAAAATTTCACAAGGTTTCGTTATCGTATGAGAAAGATACGCTAACATTCGTAAGTGAGGGGTTAAAAGCATCAACGTTGAAATTTAGGACTTTTCGGTAATCATATAACTAACCGGGGACTTAACAAAGTTTGTTTATGACTTGGAGTCCTTAAAAGTCAAGTTGGAGGGTTAAAAGTGCAAGAAAACAAGTTAAAACCACTATTAGAAGGACCAGGGACCAAATACGCAAAGCTGGAAAACTTTGTAACCGGAACCAGCATCCATACCTACCGCGTAAGACCTCTCAGGTCTCTTACGCGGGCCGCCTGAGGACCACCAGCGAACAAAAACACGGCAGATGCCTGTTTTTGCAGGTTGCACCGCCTTAGAGAGCCTTGTATTCGATTCCAGGGGCTGAACCAACGGGTTTTCATGCATAGGGACACCTGTAATGATCAGGAATCATCCCATAGACTTGTTTGGCATGATCTTGTAAGATTAAAGTCCCTATATAAGAACACCTTGTTGCAAACATTGGACATGCACTTGGAAAAATCATTTAAGCTGAATTCTGGAGCTCCCTGGACCTCAAACAAGATTCCATTACCTTCTAAATCGTGCTTAGTATTAGTTTAATGGCCTAAAGTCAAACCCGTCGTAATTAAGGTTTGACTTAGTGAATAATCACTAATGGTCTAGTCAATTCTCGAATTGAAAGTACCTATGAGTTGGTAATTATATGGGTAATAAACCATTATAAGGGCACCCTCTAATTCCCACTCTAACTAGGTCAATTGTCGGGTCAAACTTGATTATAAAAAGTCAACAGAAAGCTAATTTTCAATTAAACACAAAATTAACAATGTAGAACCCATGAAACCTGTTTTATCACTTGTATAACTTGGTAATTAATATAAGAACATGTCTAAACATATTCAACCCGACAATTTTCAATTTAAGCTCGGTTCAAAACCGAAAGTCGCAAAAGTAGACTTTTGCTTTGACTTCCAGCTCTGACCCAATGTAGCACATTTTAGAAATGCCTTAGAGCTCTATTAGGACCAGGTTATAGGATAGTGTAACCCTCTGAGGTTATACAATTTGGTTCCTTAGTTATCCGATTCATGTGCATGTTTCCGTTATATGCCTAAATGTTGACCATTATGCCCTTTTCACCTTAAAACGAGATTTTTGAAAATGTGAGAGGACAAAAACCTTTATTTCTGATTTATAAACTTGTCCTAAAAATTTAACATCAGTTTAAGGTCTAGATTAGGAGTTATGCTCAATATCGTAATTAAGAAGCTTTTTATTAATTAAACGAAGTAATTAGCATAAAGCCTATCTAAACCCAAATTTTGACACCAAACTTTTTTCCCAATGATGTAATGTAATATTTTGGGATTTATGAAGATTTTTATTTATTTTTAAGCTGAGCATAACATAGGGTTCTTGCTTTAATTTGGTAATTGTCGGTTTTACCCTTTTCTTGAATAAAATGAGTTTTACATAAAATTTTGATACCAAACTTTTTGCTACTGATGTTATATGATAAATAAAATATTTTGAACTTTATAAACTGGTCAAAAACTCAGATTTCCTATTTAAACCTGAAAATCGCTTAAAACCGACTTTTACGCATTTTAAGCGCATAGTATGGGTTAAAACTATTTTTAACATATAAAACTTAATACCTACTGATGTTTTAAGTAAATTTTTATAATTAAACAGTAAGCCAAAGTTTTAAACTCAGATTTCCAGATTTGACCTTTAAAGCTTATGTGAAATTACCAAAATGCCCCTACGGTGCATAGTTTGGTTATAAAAGATAAATTTCACATATATTCAATAACCTACTGTTATGACTTATAAAAATAAATATTTTTACTAATTATATCAGATCTGAAACTAAGATTAATATTTAAACTCTTTTATAAGCTTTAAAATGACCGAAATACCCCTACGGGGCATAATTTGAGTTTAAATTCGTTTTTGGCATAATGGAAGGTATCTTACTGATGTCACAACATATTTAAGGCATATTAACTTAGGAGACCTGTTCATGACTCATTGGTTACCCGTTACGCATTTTTCGCGTTCGGTGCGGTTTATGTAACTAGTTTGCATAAATTAGCCGAAACGGGTCAAACCTTATCATTTTTATCTCAAAATCCAGAATGTGTTTAGTTTGCCCATATTATACAAGTATACAAACTTGTCGGGTCTAAACCACATTCTAATCCGGTCTTCGCTTAATCGTGCGTTTTGAACCGTATATCTTCCTTTAAAACTAACCGGTCTAAGTTTAAACTTAATTAAGACCCGTTAGGAGTCTAATAGGTTATTAAAACCTTCGTTCCAGATTAGGAGACCAGTAAAAGATACTTGCACTCGCTGATTGTGATATATACTTGCTCAGGTAAATACTTTTAACTTATTTTCCCTTATACGGGCTTGGGGTACGGTATATAAAATACCGCTTGGTCGGGCATTGAATTTTTAATCAAATGAAGGTTAATTTATTGAGATGACCCGTTTAATCAGTTTTGTTTATTCTAAGCCTTTGGGGGGTTAATGACCATGTCTCGGATATCCTTGGCATCATTCATTGAAATGGCCACGACCTAAGCACGGGGTGCAGGCATACACCTGACGGTGCGAATATAAAAAGATATAACCTCCGTTCGAGAATAACTCACCGCGGGATTATATTATGTGGTGTGTCTATTAATCTTTAACCCAGTTTTCAACCCGGACTACTGAACGCATAATAAACATGTAATTCTTTAACAAGTTTATATATAAATAATTATCCTAAGTTATAAAAGATATTTTGTGCCTTGTGCATTCAAATCAATTTTCTTAAACATTTTCAAAACGAGTCGGTTAATTGTATTTACCAGTGTAAACTGACGTATTTTCCAAAAAGGCTAAGTGCAGGTACTAAACGGAATAGGTTGGCTACTCCTAGCATCAATAAAGAGTCTTGCAAGCTTAGATGTTATAAATCTGTTGAACAATGTTCCTTTTTAACTTTTGATCCGCCTGTGGATCCCTTGCAACCGTTATTGTAATACACTTGATATTACTTTTAATTCGGTTTGTAATGATTTTACCTTTCGACTTTCGCTGTGTATTAAACTGTGATAAATTATCCATGATGATATCAACTACGTCACGATACTCCCCACCGGGCCCACCGGTAATACATGGAAATATCGGGGTGTGACATAAAGCCATAAGTTTGGTAATGAAACGCTGGTGGTCTTAAGCCACAGAAGTTAGGGTAAATACGCCTTGCAACCATAAGTTTGTTACTAGTTATATTAGTACAAAAACTATACGGGTCAAATGAACACATTGTGCATTTATTGGTTTCCAGACGTACATTTCATTTTTGACTGAATGGTTAAGATAGATGCGTCGGTAATTTTATTACAGACGTTTAAGAAAAAGAATCACTTAAAACGGACTATCGGATTGAAAGTTATGAACAATTGAAGATGGATTTGTGCTAGAACTTAGAGCTGGGAATTTGCAGCTCAAAACAAGAAACAGGCTATGAAAAATAGGATGTCGCGTTACGCGACACCAAAATAACAACATCGTCGCGCGACACGGCGGCAGTGGCGTGCCGCGAAGGCTAAGCTGGTATCCCTCGCGGGGCACGACAGCCCCAATTCGTAGCATTTTGTTTGTTTTTCATTGATTAAGCTATAGAACTTGTATATACTTGATTTTAAGATGTCAAAACTAACAATTGATGTGGTTTTAACCATAGGTGATGATGGACCTAATCCGGATGGCGATCAAGCATCTTTTCAAGAACCGAACACAATCTTTTGAAGCTTCCGCGATTAGTTAACTTTGTTTAAGATAATGTTTATGTTGTTGACACATAAATACTTATTTTGGGGTTGTTAAGCTATCAGTAGTTATCTAAAATGTTAACTCTATGAAAATTTCCTTATGAATGATATGTTAATCGAAGTTTTTGGTATAAAGATGTCTAGTTTATATTAAATTCTTATAAAAACGAGATGAGTGTTACATTAAAACACTAATTCATATCCTGAATCAGTTGAACTTTGTGTGAGAATTTAAGTGGATCAGTATATAAACAATCTAGGTGAACTGTTTAAAACTTAATGTGAAATGTAAACTCAACGGTGCCAGTGACACGTCGGTAGCTGATATGATCCTCTAACACAGCTCACAAAAAGTTATTTGTAAATAGTTTCCTGTTATTTCATTTTAGCATAAATTCAAAAAGATTTTCAGTGTGCTTTGACAAAAACTTTCTAAAATCCAAAAAGATTTTATTTCTGCTTTAGTTTAGACAAACCATTATGGAAAGTTGATCTTCGGAATCTCAGATGTGATGCAGAGAAAGTTTTTGACTGAACGACTGGGTTGGGAGCTAATCTAAAAATTGGGAATTTCAAAAGTCAAACAAGTTCATTAATTTGACACTTGTATCTTTCAGAAAAAGTTGAAAAGTTTGTTTAAAAATATCAGTTGGTTCAAATCGGGTCAACCAAGGTCATTAACTTGGACTTGGTTGACAAATTGAGTAACCAGGGTCATTAACTTGGACCTGGATGCTTGAGTGGATAATAAAAACCGAAAAATTTGAAAAAGTTAGAAAATATTTGAGATTGAGGTGATCGAATGATCATCTGATCGGATGACCATCCGGTCGGATGGCCATCCGAGTGGTTGTCACACTATAAATAGAGAGTCAATAGGCTTAGACCTCATTCGATCGACTCAACATCCGTCACTCTCACATTTCTCTCTCACTTTCACACGTTGATTCTTAGCCAATTTCTTACCGGATCATTGACATAGGATTGTTGGTTTGCACATCATTCACTATGGTGAAGGTAAGTTCATCTAATCTCAACGTTTAATTGATGTTTTTGATGATTTTCTTAGCTAAGAGTGTCGATGTCATGAATGTTCTTAGATCTAGGCTTGTTTATGGATTATAGTTGAAATTAAACATAGAGCTAGATACATCGGCCATAGATTTAGGTTTTACCATTTCAATTTCATCCTAACATCATCTGATTTGGGTTTAGAATCATTTGAACGGTCCGACAGCCGACATACATTTCTTTAGATCTAGGCCAAACTAGAGTGTTTTTGTAGAAATTGAACATAGGGATTTGATTATCGGTGATAGTTTTGAGAGAATTTGTGTTCAATTTTGCAAAATGATGAAAAATTTGATCTGATGTGTTTGGATATTCAAATCGTTCTTCATGTTTCACTCGAAATGTTCATTCGATCGGATGACCATCCGATCGGATGACCATCCGATCGGATGACCATCCGATCGGATGACCATCCGATCCATTACACTATCTTGTTTGAATGACTTTGTGTGCTTAACTGATTTTCACTCAAATGATCATTCGATCGGATGACCATCCAAGCCACAACACAATCTTTTTCATTTAGTCACTCGGTCGGATGACCATCCGGACCATGTTGTTTTCATGCTTTATTTGCTATCCGCTCGAATGGTCATTCGGACCATCTCTCATTCAATTCATTGTGCTTATCAGACTATTCTCATCCGAACGGATAACCATCCGGTCGGATGGTCATTCGTCAGTCTGCTCATATAAGTGTTGTACATAGTGTAAAGTGTTAGAAAATTTTTCATGTTTTGAAAATTTTTCACTATGTACTATGTGTCATTGAAATGCGTGCGTATTTTAATAATGAAATATATGCTGGCAAGGGCTTCTGATTTTCACAAGAAACACAACATATGTTGCATTTTGGAAGAGAATTTTCCTAACATCGAGCCTTTTAAAGATGTTGTGTCGTTCTTGAGAGAGAGCAGAATTTTTAAGGCATTGACGGAGAGGCATAAGTGCAGAATTTTTCGTCTGTATTTAGTCTATTTTGTCCTAGTTGTCGTCGTTGTATAGTTTTGTATGTGTTATATATATTATCCGGGATGAAACGGAGTTAAACGTATTTTGAAAAGTCCATCTGGATGGATGGAGTCCATCCAATCGGATGGACAGGCTCATCCGGACGGATGATCATCCGGTCGAATAGTGGTTTCTCCCGAATAGATCTCGCCTATAAATAGGAGATCATGGGTCTTATTTGTAACATTCAGTTCTGATCTCTGAGGCGAAGCTCTTGCACTTTCTCACCGGAACCTTGTACTTTCTACTACTTCTAATGAGAATGATTGCTTTGAACTGTGAATACGTTGTTGATCTTACTCCTACACCGCAATTGGATTCCGCACAATCGTGGTGATCGCAGATCTAACCTGAGAGAGCTCATTCGAGCCAAATTCCCGATCCTCACAGGATGGAATGAAGTCTTATAAACCAAATGAGTGTTGGAACTCATATGACATGATTTAATAAACTTAACATTATGATTTGGAATGAATCCTAAGTGCTTTTGACCCGTTATGACTCGTTAACGTAGTTTACGCAATTTTAACGTGTCATTTGCGTAAAAGCATGATCGGATGGTCAAACAAGTCCTATGATAAGTCTTAAATGCCAAAACATGTTTAATAAAGTTGCAACATCAGTTTATATGTCAAAAAGTGGGATACATATGCTTAAAATGGATTTATGCGCAAAAAGGGCATTTTGGTCATTTTTAGGCATATGACAATCGACTTATCATAACACTAACCAAACGACGTGACCATAAGGTATAACCTTAATAGGTTATTCCCTATACAACTATGCTTACATACTTGTGTTTGGTCGGATTCTAAGATCGACCAAACGGGTCGGTTTCGAAAGTCAAAGCGGTGGTCAAACCGCTCGACTTACGACCCTAAATAAGCACTAAACTAGAAGTGACGAGTTAGGTATGTCAAAAAATGTCTAACTAAGTTGCAAAACTGATTTGGTATCAAAACTTAGTGTTTTGATACCCGAAAATTGTTCCGTCGTAAAATGCACATAATGTGCATCTTTGACCGAAACTTTGACTCATCACTTCGACTAGTAAACTTAGTTATCAGAAGGTGCAATCTCAAGGGATTATGACCTTTGTGATTAAACATTGACTTAACCAATTATGGTCAGAACCAAAAGTCAAACAGAAAGTTAACCGTTTGACTTTTAGCTCAAAAATAACTAAAATAATGAACAAGACTGGGAAATAACACTTACTTGTGTTCTAGGATGGCAAGAATACTCAGTAGGAGGCCTCCAATGGGAAGCAAACTCCAATTAGAGCAGTTTAGAAGAAGAAGAAAAAGGAATGAGCAAAGAACATGGCTTGAAGTGCTTGTTATTTATAGGAATTGGGAGTGGATATGATCATGCCAAGTGTCCATGAGGTGGCACACATCAATGGTAGGCTAAAACACTTGTCAATTGCAGGTTTATGCTTGGGGAATACGGATTCTTGGGTTCCAAGAATGTAAAACAAGGGGCTGCTCATAATATTCTGTTACTGGGTGTCTCTCGTGTGAGTGCAATATGTCTATCACTTCCGTCAATCACGTAGACTTGTGCTAAACAGAGTAAAAGATAAAGTTAATGTATGTTAAAGCCTATTCGTACGAAGGGGGAATTATAGTCGGTTCGTACGAAGGGCCGGTTCATACGAACCGAGGCCCATTCGTAACTAGCTTCGTACGAAGCCACTACTCCTAATATATATGTGTGTAAGGTCTTGTTCATTTGGCATCTTTGTGACTTGAGAAGGGAAAATCTTGTCGTTTGATTTCGTGGTTTTGTACTTGTCAAATACCAATACAAATCAACAGTTAATTACGTATTTATGTTCAATCTACACACGTACTTGGATTCCGCACAAGATACGTGTTCTACGCATTCAACGGTTAAGGAATCGATCCTCGGAGCGAATCCACAAATGGTATCAGAGCGGGTGATTGTTTGCACAGATTGAAGACACAAAGATTCAAGCACCTTCATCAGATTCAAAGCTGATTTCATCTTCTTCTACACATATCTTCTTCTACTAATCTTCTATTCATTCTTTTGAACTTAAATCTCAGATGTACAAAGATTTCACAGTTAAAATTGGCTAAATTTTGAATATGTTATGTGAAAAACATTTTAAACAATCCTACAAAGTTTCAAATCAAAATTCTAACAAAATCATCATCAAATCATTGAAAAAAATGGTTGTATGTGTTCAGACAGTTACGAACGAACCCAGATAGCTTCGTATGAACCCAGGCCATAGCTTCATATGAAACTGGTTTTAAAATTAAAATTGTTATTCTGAGTGCATTCGTACGAACCTAGGTAGCTTCATACGAACCGGGTTACTTGTTTCCAGGTAGCTTCGTACGAACCGAGTTTGATAATCAATCTGTTTTCAGTGTGCCTTTGTATGAACCCACCATTTCCCGTTCGTACGAACCGAGATCGTGTATTTGTTTGATTTTCAAAATTAATCAAGTCTTTGATTGTTTGCAGGAATCGTGGCTGAAGAATTCTACAATACATTTTACAATGCATTCACAACCGAAGAAACACCCATGACAAAGACTGTTACGAGTGCTATTTCTGAGAGTTTGAACTATGACAATGTTTACGGAAATCATCAAAAGCCACCAAAACTAATGAATATCGAAGATTGTCATGGGTGGAGCACTAGATTTGAAAACTGGGTGAAGGCTTATGCGTATAATAGTTGGGTTATGTTAACTTTTGGATATGAAAAGCCGGTAAACGATAAAAATGAACTACTTCATATTAAACAATTTTCAGATAATGATAAAAAGGAACACTCGAGTGAATTAAGAATGATTACTTTGATTCAACAATCTGTTAGAGAGGATATTCTTTTCTTGCTTCAGCATGGTGAAACGTCAAAATCAATTTGGGAAGCATTGAAAGTGAAAGCCGAAGGAGGAAAGGATATCAAGAAAAATAAAATCTCGTTGTTGAAAAAAGAGTTTGATTTGTTTGGTTGCATGAAAGGAAAACGGTCCGACAAATGATAGAGAGATTTTGTCATTTGAAAATCGAGCCAGAGAGGTTTGGGATTCAGAAGGACAAAGAAGAGATTATTGATAAATTGATCGAGGCATTACCGCATGTCGATGATTGGAAAACATTTATGATAATTCTAAAAAATGATGCCAAGTTTGATGAGATTACTTTGGACAGTTTAATTGAAAAACTTGAGAGTCGTGATATAATGTTACAGAAACACAACAAGATGACCAGTTCAAGTTATATGCAGAATGTTGATCTGTATTATCGCAGAAGCTTGTTGCTGAATAATCAGGCACCAAGATCAGTACGACATTCAGTGCTGAAAATTCTGGTGATTCTTCAAAGAGCAAATCTCAGAGTTATGATTCTGGATATCATTCATCGTCTTCATCGACAAAATCCAATCCGAATCAGAACTAGAAAGATTCTCCAAACTTGAATACTGATTTTTTGCTAGACAACACATGAGTTTCTTAGCTTCTGTTCTAGATTCGTATGAGAGTCTGGTAGCCGGCAAGATAGGAAATCCATATATGAAAAAGGAGGATTATGATCAGATAGATCTAGAAGAGATGGAGCTTATGGATATCAGGTGGTGTATGGCTAGCGTAATCAGGAGAGCTCAACGATTCATGGAGATCACTGGTAGGAAATGTCTTGAAGGTCCAGATATGAAGCTAGGTTTTGACAAAGCTAAAGTCACTTGTTTCAAATGCAAACAAAAAGGGCACTTCAAGAGAGAATGCAAAAACAGAGAAGCAGATGATAGTGTGAATCCTTTTCACGAAGATTACTACAAGAAAGCCATCTATCATCGCAACAACGAGCAACCGTCAAGAACAAACCAAAAGCAGATTGAGGAAGGGTCATCCAAAGAGAGAAAACAAGCTTTTGTGAAGATTCAGGATGACGAAGGGTTTAGCTAGAATAAGTACATTCCAAAAGAGAAATTTGCTCTAGTTGCTGAAACGAGACCAAGCAAAGAGGAACGTCATGCACGAATGGAATTGAGCAAAGTGTATGAGGTCTTCATGGAAGCAAGGAGGGAAAATAGATGGTATAAAGAGAAAGAATGTTATGTTGATCCTCAAGAGGTATGGAAGATTTTGACCCAGTCTCTCGCGCCCCGCCAGAGGCCCAGAACTTCTGAAACTTTCAATTGTTGGCAGATTTGGCCCCTGAACTTGTTTGGTCGCGTTTTGTCACTTTTAACACCTTTTAACCCAATTTTTAGGTTCATTAAAGGTGTTAAGGCATAAGTAACATGAATTATGCCCAAAAATGTCATGGATGTTGGTTCGTTAGGTTGTACCGGTTGCGTTTTTCGCTTAATTACGACGAACGCTTTAACGAACACGAAAATGACCGAAATTGCGCAACGAATGATATTTTTGCATTCTTATCAATAAAATACAAGATTTTAATGATTGCAAAAATTTTTGGATGTGTGTACATGGTTTGTATTAAGAAATACGAGAATCGGCAGACTTTCGCAGTTTGTCGCGAATAGTCGTTGAGCTCGAATAAAAATGTTTTTGCCATACCGAACCCCTCAAAACTTATTTCTAAGTTATGTAAAGGGTGTTTAGGGTATGTTTAGATTATGTCATTGTTCCGGAGTGTACATCGCGTTAATCTGATTACGTTTTCATAACATTTTACGATTTCACTTTCAGAAAAGGTTTGAGCGAATGAAATTGTACAAGGACTAAAACGTGCAAATGTCACATGTAATTATACAACCCCAGAAATAAAACACAATGTTTCATTGATTATTGAATTGTTTGGAGTTGTACAATGATTGAAAGACACAAATGTCACTGTCTCCCCTACTTTAGGAAATTTCATCCCGAAATTTAATTAGAGGAAACTTGTGAGAACAGATGTGTGTATTTCGCCTTCATTTGATCCTCTCGTTCCCAAGTAAACTCTGGGCTATGTTTGGACTCCCGCGAACTTTAATAATCGGTATTCGTTTGTGCTTGAGTTTCTTGACTTCACGGTCCAATATCTCCACGGGTTTCTCGACAAAGGGCATAGTGTCATCAACTTGAATTTCGTCGAGAGGGATGTGGAGATTTGTATCAGCTAAAAACTTTTTCAGATTGGAAATGTGGAATGTTGGGTGAATATTCGCAAGTTCAGGAGGTAGCTCAAGTCAGTAGGACACCTTTCTGATCCTCTCAATGATCTTCAATGGTCCAACATATCGTGGTGCAAGTTTTCCTTTCTTTCCAAATCTAACCACTCCTTTCCAAGGGGATACCTTGAGTAGGACATGATCTCCGACTTAGAATTCCAAGGGCTTGCGTCACTTGTCCGCATAACTCTTTTAACGGCTTCTAGCTGTCAGAAGGTTATCGCGAATTTTCTTGACTTTGTCTGTCGTTTCCAGAATGAGTTCAGGTCCAGTGAGCTGAGCTTCACCGACTTCATTCCAACATACATGTGAATGACATTTTTGACCGTATAGAGCTTCGAAAGGCGCCATGTTGATGCTGGCATGATGACTCTTGTTGTATGAAAATTCGATCAACGGGAATCCCAATTACCACCAAAGTCTATCACACTTGCTCTAAGCATATCCTCCAGTGTTTGTATCGTCCTCTCGGATTGTCCATCCATTTGGGGATGATAAGCGGTGCTCAAATTAAGTTTGGTTCCCATGGCAGATTGCATGGTCTTCCAAAAGTGAGATGAGAATCGAGTATCACGGTCAGATATGATGTTCAAAGGAACACCATGTTGATATGCGATCTCATCAACATAGATCTTGGCGAGTTTATCAGCAGATAGATCCATACGAATTAGCAAAAAGTGTGTTGACTTTGTTAGACGATCGATGACTACCCAAATGGCATCATGACCTCTAAATGTGCGCGGTAGTTTAGTGATGAGATCCATCGCAATGTTCTCCCACTTCCATACTGGTATTTCTGGTTGTTCAAGCAAACCAGATGGGCGTTGATATTCGGCCTTGACTTTAAGACAAGTTAGGCATTTAGACACATACAAGGCAACATCCTTCTTCATACTCGGCCATCAATACTGGGTACGAAGATCCTTGTACATTCTGTCTGCACCAGGATGGATTGAATAACGAGACTTATGAGCTTCGTCCATCAATAAAGTGCGAAGATTGTCTTGACTTGGAATCCATAATCGGTTCATGTAGTAGAGTAACCCATTGTCTTTCGTTTCGAGTTGAAGCTCAAGATTAAATGGTAGCTCATTTTTTAACAAGCCTTGGGTTACACATGTACGTTGTGCTTGAAGGATACGTGTCTGGATATCAGTTTGAACTTGAACACAATGAAGCTTGACACGTTCTTTACGACTTAGCGCATGGGCTACAACATTTGCCTTACCAGGATAGTAGCGAATCTCGCAGTCGTAGTCGTTCAAGAATTCGACCCAGCGTCGTTGTCTCATGTTTAGCTCCTTTTGATTGAATATGTGTTGGAGACTTTTGTGGTCCGTGAAAACCACACACTCCGTACCATAAAGGTAGTGTCTCCAAATTTTGAGAGCAAAAACTACAACACCTAACTCAAGATCATGAGTCGTGTAGTTCTTCTTGTGGATTTTCAATTGTCTTGAACCATAGGCTATGACTTTATCTCATTGCATGAGAACACAACCAAGGCCTAGATTCGATGCGTCACAATAGAAAACAAAATCGTCGTTGCCATCAGGTAAAGATAAGACAGGAGCATCACAGAGTTTTTGTTTCAGATTTTGAAAGGCTTCCTCTTGTTTGGGTCCCCACACAAAAGGCTTATTCTTCTGAGTCAAAGCAGTGAGGGGAACCACGATCTTTGAGAAGTTCGCGATGAACGTTGATAGTATCCAGCAAGACCAAGAAATAAGCAAACTTCTGTGGGAGTAGTGGGTGTGTTCCAGTCCTTAGTCGCGGTGATTTTGGAAGGATCCACATGTATACCTTTCTCGTTGACAATATGACCTAAAAACTGAACTTCCTTAAGCCAAAATTCATACATGGAAAACTTGGCAAAGAGTTGTTCCTTCTTTAGGAGTTCCATTGTCAGACAAAGATGTTGTTTGTGATCAGCTTGAGACTTCGAATAAATAAGGATGTCGTCGATGAAAACAATGACGAACTTGTATAAATAAGGTTTACAAACCCTATTCATTAAGTCCATGAAGACGGCTGGAGCATTTGTCAACCCAAAAGGCATGACAGTGAACTCATAGTGGTCGTATCTCATGCGGAAAGCAGTCTTGGGAATATCTTCTTCGAGTACGATACCCAGAACGCAGGTCAATCTTCAAGAAGCAAGTGGCACCTTGTAGCTGATCGAAGAGATCATCAATATGAGGTAGGGGATATCGATTTTTTATCGTGAGTTTGTTGAGCTCATGATAATCGATACACATTCGGAAAGATCCATCCTTTTTCTTCATGAATAGAACAGGAGCGCCCCAAGGTGAAAAGCTTGGACGGATGAATCCATTGTCAGACCTAAAATTTCTTCGACAACTCTTGCATCTTAGATGGTACAAGATGATAAGGTGATTTAGTAATTGGGTTGGCACCAGGTATAAGATCAATATGAAACTCAACTTGACATGCTGGGGGTAAATCAAGCAGTTCTTCTGGAAACACCTTTGGATAATCTCGAACAATAGGAATATCTTGAATACTCTTGCTCTTGCCTTTCTCCTCTGCGACATGTGCCAAAAAGGCCACTTAATTCTTTCGTAGGTATTTTTTGGGCTTGAGTACATGTCATGAGTTTCAAGCTACTCGAGGGTTTCTCTCCACGAACCTCTAAGACTTCACCGGATGAAAGAGGTATACGAACAACCTTGTCAAAACAAACCACTTCAGCATGATGCTTGGTTAACCAATCCATTCCAATGATGATATCAAAACTCCCAAGTTGCATTGGCGTGAGGTCAATGGAAAAAAGGTGGTTATCAAGGTTTAATTGGCAATCACGAATGACAGAATCAAGTACAAGGGGTTCACCACTAGCAATTTCCACTGTTAAGGGCTTTCCTAGTTTAGTTCTAGGCATCGTAAGCTATTGGGATTGAACCCTACAAAGGAACAGTTGATAAAGCCAAAACTGGTTCAGATCAGTGGATCCAGAATAAGCAGTTGTTTGTACTTAATCTTTCCCCTTGAAAGTGGCCCTAACATCTGATGACTCAAAGCACTGCCCATCACAACTGCTGCTGATCCCTAAAGACTGTTGAAAATAAAGCACTGATGCTTAATCTACTGATATGCCTCAAGTACTGCTGAAGACCCAAAGCACTACTGGAGTTATAACAGTGGAATGAAGAAGCAGTAGTTTAGTCTTGTATTGTATTTTTTTATTGTAATCGGTGGTTTATGATCAGTAGTTGTATAGGAGAGTTGTTAGAGGTTGTTAGGAGGTTAGATGTCACTTTCATGGTGACGTCAGCCAAAAGATGCTCAGTGGTTGTTCTGTACTATAAATAGAACAGTACCCTGTACTGTTCTATTAGCTCTCTTCATCACCAAGTCATTTTGTACGAACAATCATAGTGAGCTCAGGCTGAGGGGGAGATTATATGCATGCATGCATTATGATTGATTATTGTAATAAATACAATCATTCGATTTCAAGTTAAACATGTTTGCTAAAACTTATTCTCTCATTGATTGTGTGTTGAAAGTTTGTTTCATTTAATTCCGCTGCATTTAACTCTATTTCATCTTCATTCTAATCAAATGAACACAATCAAAAGAAACTCAGATCCTAACAATTGGTATCAGAGCTCGGACGGTCAAACTTGATCTAACAATCATTTTGAAGTTAAAGTTCAGCTCAATTTCATTGACACTCTCGATTGTTCGGTTTAAGTTGTAAAACAGAGTAAGGTATAATCACGTACAAAGTTGATTATTCAGTGCTTGAAAAACCACCAGAATGACATCACAATCACAGGATAACACTAATAACGTTGGTTCACTCTTCAAACCACCTATGTTGGTCAGATCTGAATATAACATCTGGGAGCGAAACTCAACAAAATACCGGATGTTGGAAGTCGGTTGTCTTTGGACCACATGTTCCAATGGTGCCGAGTGCTGAGGATCTAAAAGTCATGGTTCCTAAGAAAATTGAGAACTATACTGACCAGGATTTTCAGAAAATTGAACTGGATGCCAAGGCATTTAGCATCGTTGCATCCACATTACCAAATGAGATCTATGCTGGGCTGTTACACTGTAACAGTGCCAAGGAATGGTGGGATGCACTTAAGGAACAATTTGGGGGGACTGAAGAAGTAATTGAAAATAACTGGGAAGTTTTGAATCAACAGTATGAACCTTTTGTCACATTAAGGGTGAATCATTAACACAACAGTTTGAAAGTTTTAGCTGTCTCATAGGTGAACTAAAACTTGTTAAAACTGAATTTGCTAAATCAACTCTAAACAACAGGTTTTTAAGGTCACTTCCTAAAAAATGGGACACAATTGCTTTTGTAACCAGAAACTCAGTTGGGTTCAAAGAGTTAACACTGACTCAACTTCATGGTAGACTGCTTACTTATGAAAGCGAGTTGAACCAGAAAAAGAAGTTACAAGAATCATGGAAGGTTGCTGATGACTATACTTTTGGTAGCACAGCACTTCTGGGTCAAGAGGAATCTGGTAGTAGTAAGGATCAGAGTTATGATCATTATATTGACATAACTGCTAGTGGAGCCTTTAATAAATCTGATTCTTACTCAAACAACTATGCTTTCACAGCTAGTAGTGAAAACCAGATTTCTGATAATCTCTCTTTTGAACTCAATGATCTGCAGCATTTTGATCCAACTGATTTAGAGGAAATGGACATATTGCACCAACTTGCACTACTGAGTGTTAGAACCAGCAAGTTTTACAAAAGGACAGGGAGAAAATTTCCAGGGTTACATGGGAAGTTGAAAGTAGGGTTGGATAAATCAAAGATAAAATGCTACAAGTGTAATAGGTTAGGTCATTTTGCTAGAGAGTGCAGGAGTCAAACCAGTGGACCAATCATCACACATCCTGGCTCTATGGCTCTAACCCTAGACCACAAAATAACCAAACCATTGTGCATTATTCCCAATATTCCCCTACTGCTCATGTAAACACTGCTCACTATGCACACCCTGCAACCCATGTTCCTATTCATTATGTCCAAACCACTGTTCCTCAGATACAGTATGTCCAGGCCCCAGCTCCTTAGGTTCAAGTGCAACAAGTTGCACCTCAACAAGCTACACCAGCAGTGGTTCAACCAGATCAGTAAAGCTTTTTCACCCAAGGCTTTGTTGACTGGAGTAGCTTACCTGATGAGCTAAGTGATGAAAATTTTGCACTCTATGCTAAAAATGATGCTTCTAGTGATGATTTCTGTTTTGTAGCATCGGAGTCTATACCAGAAGGGCTGGAAACTGAAGAAGGACAGTCAAATGAAGAAACAGTGGATACAATTACTGAAGCAGTGGTTACTGTTGTTGCTGATGAAATACTGTTGGGAGAAAATTCAGAACCCCTGTTGGAACCGTTGTCTGACCCCTGGTCTGTTGAAGAAGATGAGAAGAAGCAAGGTGAAAAAGAAGAGAAAGAGCCAGAAGAAAGTGAACATGTTTGTGATTGTGCCATGATGGCTGCAACTAAGGTATCACCCCAGGTTCTTAAAAACCTTTGTTTAGACAAATGCATCATAGCATTTGCAAACATTAAGGAGGTGAATGAAAACCTTAGAGATAGATTGTTAAATGGTGAAGTACAGTTTGAAAAATCTTTAAAAGAATTGAAAAAAAAATTCAGAAATAGAAAATGAGATTTCCAGCCTCAAACAAGAGCATAGCATAACCAAGGACCAACTTCAGACAATGATAGAAAAATATCAGGTCTGTAAAAAGGAGTTGGAATCCACCCAAATCACATGTGAAAAATGGGTGGACTCCTGCAAAGGTTATAAAGGTATGCTTGAAAAACATATCAAAAGCAATGTAAAATTTGGTGTAGGTTTCAGAAAACATGATCAAATTGAAAACACTGCTGCAAATGAATATGTTTAAACCACTGTTGAAGCCATACCCACAAACAAGAATGGCCAAGAAGTTAAAATAACTGACAAAAGTGGCAACAAAATCACTCTGGAAAGATCTGTGGGGTCCTCAACTTTTGAGGAAGTTGAGAAATACCAATTCAAACCCATGGATTTCACTACTGTGGATGGTGTCAAAGCTCCAAAGGCCAAGATCATTCCTCTTAAGGACATCCCAACAGTGGTTCAAAACTCTGTTGCTAAGGAGTCTGAAAAGAAGAAAAGAAAAGAAAAGATTAAAAACTTGTTTTGTTATTTCTGTGAAAAGAAAAATCATTTGACCAAAGATTGTTTTCATTTGAAAGCTTATGACATTAACAAAACAAGTATCATTGTGCCTTCAAAGAGCTGCACCATTTGTGGTAAATCAAACCATCTCACTCAGGAGTGTGTGTATGTTAAAACCTATGCTGTAAAAAGGAATGAGTATACCTCAAAAACACCCATGAGTTCATCAAATTCACAAGCCAAGAAACAACCATCCTTTGTGCCTGTCCAAACAGCTGTTATAAAACAGCTGAACCAAACCTCTGTTAAAAGAGAAGTTCAAGTGACAGATGCACCCCCTGCTAACCAATACCAAAGAGGTAAGGGTCAACCTCCATACCAAAGGGTCCCACATGTTTATGAGGCTTACAAAAAAGCCTACTATACCAAAAGTGAACAGGCATCCCTTTGGTTACCAACAGCTGATAGGAAATGGTACCCAGCAGTGGTTAGAAAGAAATGTTCCAAAAACTGACCAAACTCCTGATCTAACCACTGTCCATCTTCCTGAACTTAACATAGTCACTGTTGAAACCCCATCCAAAGCCTTATTGGCTTTGGAGACCCTCCTGAACTAATTATTTACTTGATGTGCAGGGAGCTTCTGCATGCTTAGATAGTCTTTGGTATGTAGATAGTGGAGGCTCCAGGCACATGACTGGATGTAGAGCCTTACTCAAAGAATTCAAAACTCATGGAAGGGGTGATATATCTTTTGGTAATAATAGTAAAGGGAAGGTGATGGGTTCTGGTACAGTACAGTCTGGCAATGTTAAGTTTGAAAATGTCAATCTGATAGACAAACTAAAATTCAACCTCCTTAGTGTCTCTCAAATGAGTGATAAAGGTTATGGATCATTTTTTACTAAGGAGTGTTGTAGGATTGTTGGACCAGAAATGGTTAAAAAGATTGAAGAAATAATAAATAATGGAAAACCCAACGTGTTGCTCAAAGGAGTGGCAATGTTTATGTAGTTGATATGTCAAAAGAGAGCCCCATAACTGATGCATGTCTGTTCTCAGCTGCCTCTAACAAAGAGACAGAACTATGGCATAGAAGATTGGGGCACACAAATCTCAAGACAATCACTGCTTTGTCAAAACAGGGCCTTGTAAGAGGTCTTCCACAAAAAAGTGTTCACCTGCCCTGAGCATTGTGTTTCCTGCTTAAAAGGAAAACAACATAAAAGCTCATTTAAGTCCATTGAAGAGTCCAAAATAACCAAGTGCTTGCAAATGCTTCACATGGATCTGTTTGGCCCAGTAAAAGTCATGAGTCTTAAAAAGAAAAGATATTGTTTGGTAATTGTAGATGACTTTTCTAGGTTTACATGGACTTATTTCTTACATTCAAAAGATGAGACTACAGGAATTCTGCAAGACTTTGTCAAACAGGTTGAAAAGCAGTTTGACTTGCTAGTAAAAGTCTTCAGGAATGACAATGGCACATAATTCAGAAATAGGGAGTTGGATGAGTTTTGTGTATCAAAAGGAATTGTAAGGCAGTACAGCATTCCAAGGACACCAGAACAAAATGTGGTTGTTGAGAGAAAGAACAGAACATTGATTGAGGCTACCAGGACCATGCTTGCTGATTCAGGTTTGCCATTAACTTTCTGGACAGAGGCTGTAAACACTGCCTGCTATGTCCAGAACAGAGTTTTAATAAACCCTAGGCATCAAAAGACTGCCTATCAAATTCTGTATAAAATCAAACCACTGATCTCATACTTCAAAGTTTTTGGTTGCCCATGCTTCATTTTAAACTTAAAAGATTCCATTTCAAAGTTTGCAGCCAAAATTGATTGTGGTTATCATTTGGGATACTCAACCACTGCTAAGGCCTACAAAGTGTTTAACACTAGGACTAAGACACTGGAAGAGACTCTGAATGTGAAGTTCAATGAACTCTCTTCAATGAAAATCCCTGCAAATCCTGCTGAGTTATTTGATCTTGGTAAATTTACTTTTGAAAATGTTTCTGTCAAGACTAACAGTGCAGGTCCATCTCAAAATCCTCCATCAGACAATGGATATGAAATCATCATTCCACAAAAAAAGTCTACATCCATTGCTAGAGCAGCAGATGTTCAAAACAAATGTCAAAGCTCAACCATTGCTACCTCAACAGTTGTTGACCAAAGTAGCCCTTTAACCCCTGCTTCCTCATCCTTAAACACTGTTGATAAAAATCCTCAAAAAGTAGATAAAAATCAACATGTTTCCACACCACTTCCTCCTATTCCTCCACTTCCATCTCAAGACCCTATTGGATCATCAAAGTCATCAACAGTGGTTAGCTCAGATGATTCACATCTGCAGCCCTCACCCTTAAATGCCATTGTTCCATACAAAGGAGATTTAATCTTCTTGAAGTCTCATCCACCTGACCAAATCATTGGCAACATCAGTGAAGGGGTGCTCACCAGAAGTCAATCCCAAAACATCTGTCTTTTTGCTAGTTTTCTATCACTTCATCAACCTGTCAAGTACCAAGAGGCACTAAAAGACAACAGTTGGGTGGAAGCCATGCAAGAGGAGCTCCAACAGTTTAAGAGACAACAAGTATAGGAGCTTGTACCACTGCCAGAGGGTGTGAGTCCTATTGGCACAAAGTGGGTCTTCAAAAATAAAACTGATGAAAGGGGCATTGTTGTTAAGAATAAAGCAAGGCTAGTGGTTCAAGGGTTCAGACAGGAAGAGGGCATTGACTATGATGAAACTTTTGCCCCTGTAGCATGATTGGAAGCTATCAGATTATTTCCGGCCTTTGCTGTCAACCACAACATAAAGGTGTTTCAAATGGATATTAAATTCCATTCCTCTATGGTAAGATACAAGAAGAGGTATATGTTTGTCAACCTCTAGGTTTTGAGGATCCATTTAATCCAAATCATGTCTACAAGCTAAATAAAGTTTTGTATGGCCTGAAACAAGCACCTAGAGCCTGGTATGAAACTCTTTCCACCTTTCTTCTCTCTATTGGTTTCACTAGAGGAAAAATTGACAAAACACTATTTTTAAAATGGAGAGGGAAAGACTTGATGATTGTCCAGATTTATGTGGATGACATCATTTTTGGAAGCACATGTTCCAAAATGTGTGAAGAGTTCAGAAGACTCATGACAGCTGAGTTTGAGATGAATGCAATGGGTGAACTACAGTGCTTTCTTGGTCTCCAAGTAAAGCAACTGCAAAATGGTACTTTCATTCATCAAGGCAAATATGCCAAAGAACTTTTAAACAAATTTGAGATGAATGATTGCAAACCATGTAGTACACCCATAGCAACCACAAAGATAGTCATGTCTGATGAGAAGGATGATTTGGTTGATCAAACTCTTTATAGAAGCATGATTGGGTCCTTATTGTACCTAACTGCATCTAGGCCAGACATCATGTTTGCAACATGTGTTTGTGCAAGATCCCAATCAGCCCCTAGAAAGTCAAATCTTATTGCTGTAAAAAGGATATTCAGATACTTAAATGGTGCTCCCACACTTGGTATCTGGTATCCAGCTGATGGAAATATCAAGCTTTCAGGTTTCTCAGACAGTGACTTTGCTTGAAGCAATACAACAAGGAAGTCCACTTCAGGAGGGTGCCAATTCCTAGGCAGTTGCTTAGTGTCTTGGCAAAGCAAAAAGCAAGCAGCTGTTTAAACATCCACTGCTGAGGCAGATTATATAGCTGCTGCAAGCTGTACAGCCCAACTTTTATGGCTTCAAAATCAACTGCTGGATTTTGGTATCACTGCCTTAAAGACACCTCTCATGTTGGACAGTCAGGCAGCAGAAAATATCATCAAAAGTCCAGTTTCACATTCAACCACCAAGGACATTGACATCAGACATCACTTTGTGAGGGATTGCTATGAAAAAGGTTTGATTTCTCTGCACCATGTTCCAACTAAAGATCAGTTGGCAGATGTGCTAACAAAGGCTTTAGACACATCCACCTCTGAAAGCTTGATCTTTAGGATTGGTATGCTAAACATGGAATAGCAGGCAAAATCCTGTTTTTCTATGAATAAAAGCATTAAAATGTTTTCAGAAAATCAAAAATTCATCCTTAAAAATAGCTAAAAATGAAAATTTTCACTAATCCTTAAAAGTCTGCCACAACCACTGTTTTGGTTCAAACATCTGTTCTGTTGATATTATCCACTGCTGAAAGTCAACCTCTGTTCCTTCATTGTCCTTGTTAAAAACTGTTGTCAGACGTCAGTGTTTTAACCCACTGATGACTATCCACTGATAGTTAAAAGTCAGCCACTATTTTCATTTTCACCACTGTAAACCACTTATATTGACCATCAGTGGTTTCCTAAACAACTGTCTTCCATTTTTCATCAGAGGTTGGCACGCGGACAGTACTTAGCCGTCAGATCTTTGTAAACGCTGCTACGTCAGCATTCACTTTTTCACCCTATAAAACCCTGATCAAAACCCCAAACAGGGTTTTCACTGTCGAATCGAATTCAAAATTCTTTTCTAAGGCAGTTACCATCAACTTCCTTCAAATCATTCATCGTCTTCTTCCTCTTGCAACAACTTTCAAATCACCATGGCTCTCGCATTAAAAACCCCGCACAACTACCTGTGTACACTTGATAAAAAAAGTCAAAACATAACTTTTCACTCCGTTATTGATGCTCTCTCGTCTTTCAAGTACAAAACCTTGATGACTTGTAATGCACCCATTTACCTGGATACCCAACGAGAATTCTGGAAAAATGCAAAGCTTGAAGTTAAGGACAAAAAGCCCTTGGCTATTACTTCATCTATAAGGGGATTCAGGTTACTGTCACACCTCAAACCATTTCAGAGGTTTTTGAAATAAATGATCTTACAGGTAAAAGTTCTTTCCCAAAGGAAGAATACCAAACTGATTTGATTGAGAGGGGGTATGAGGAACAAATGAAAAAGGGTACTTTGCAAAAAGGAAGTTTTCCACCTGCTATGAGATTTTTATTCCATACCCTCCTCATGTGTGTGTCAAATAAAACAACAGCTTTTAATGAAATACCACTGAAAATCCAATACATGGGGTATGCTATAATGGCTGATGTTGATTTTAACTACTCCCAGGAGATTTTCAATGACATGGTCAAAAATGTTAATAATATCAAAGAAAATAAAAAACCATTCTTATTGTTTCCAAGGTTTTTAAGTTTTTATTTACAAAAGAAATTTTCAAAGGATAATGCACATGTGCTTATTCAAGGAAATCCTTTTCAAATAAACACCCTATCTTCTGAAACTTTCACAACGCTGTCAAAACCTTCCAAAACACAAACAGAGGAACCTGAGCAGAATTTAGCTGAGACAACCTCTGCTCCTCAGGATCCTGCTGTTGAGCCCACTGCTCCTGGTGATCACAGTAGCAGACATACTGCTGTGAAACCCACACCAAAACCCACCAAAAAGCCAATCAAGAAAATAACCAAAAAGCCCCCCAAACCCTCTAAAAAGGTTCCTCTAGAAGATGAGATCCCAAATGGTATACCTGTGATGACACAAAAGTCACCAATAACCACTGCTGCTACTTCCTCACATCAGATGGAAGAAAGATCTCCACCTTAGCCTAAAACTCCTCATGCATCCTCTCAAAAGGATCAGGTTGTATCCATAGGGACACCACAATATGAAGCTCTGGAGTCACTTGATTCCATCTTCCACAGCCCTGCTCCCGGGGCAAATTATCTTTCAGCCCCAATCCTCACTGCACAAATCCCACCATCAATTATACCTCTGTTGGATGCACTGGATATGGATCAGGCACAAATCAGTTCTTCTCAACCACCTATCACTAAGAACATACCTCAACAAGTGACTGAGTCTGGTCCTCTATCCTTGCTAACCCACCAACAGCTGAGGAGGCTACACTGCAGGAATTACAAGTAATTCTTGTCAGTAGTTCAAGTGGAGCAGCAACTACAGGTGTTGAATCCACTGATTTACACCTGGCCAGTTGTTTCATCATTCAAACTCCCTTGAAGGCAATTTCCTCTTTGGGAACCAAGGTGACCACTAGTGTGTTTACTATGGTAACCTCTGCTAAGGAAAGAAGTCCCCAGTACCAAGAAAAAGGGGCATTAGTGGATGACTTTTGGGAAACTTTCCCTAAGTCCACTAATGGTACAACCACTACTAGTGGGAAATCAAATGATCCCATTCATTTGGGTGATGGTTTAAACTATAAAGAATTGACGGAGAGGGTTGATAAAATTGAAACATCTGTTGCAGATATCAAAAATATGTTGCAACAGTTGTTACAATCTCAAAAGGCTACACCCACTGCTGCAACATCTGCTCCTTCCCCCATTGAGCTTTGGCACATGTTTCAACATATGCTTCATCAACAGAGACAGTATGCTGATCAGCAACATGAGGTTAAACTTAAAATATTTAGAAATGTGATGGAAGCTAGGTACAAAGATACACAGGCTGATATCAAGGAAATCAAGGCCCATTTGCTTCAAACCACTGGCACTTCTCCTCCTACCATCATTTATGTTGAAAACCCTGATGATGCCAAAAAGGGGGGGAGGAAGGTAACAAGGGAAAAGAAGGTCTATATATGCCACCAGATCCAATGTCTAAACTTGTGGTAGAAATTCCAAGGCTAGATGGTTCCAAAAAGGTTGATGTGACTCAGAATGCATTTGCTAATCTAAAAGAAAACAAGAAAGAGTCTTTGGAAATAAAAGGGTCAAAAAGATTTGAGCAAGAGAAGAAAGTTATGATGGAAAAGGAAGAGCAGGGTACTTCTGCAACTAAAAGAAGAAAGCCTACCAGAAAGGTTAGCCAACCCAAAACCACACCTTCCAAAACCACCAAACATACTCCTCAAATCCCCAAAAGTTCCTCACATCAAACCTCCAAACCAACAGATGTTAAGACACCTGTTGTATCAACAGTTGTTGGTACTTCAGTGGTTTCAACAAATGTTATCCCAACCACTGTCATCACCACTACATCAACCCACACTCAATCCATTTCCATACCAAAAACATCACCACCATCACAAATACCGCCTGCCAAAAAGCAGAAGACAACAGATGACACATCAACAGTTGTAGTGACAACAGTTGTTGAAACACCAGTTGTTTCAACTGCTGTTAGTCAGTCACCCATCACTTCAAACACCACCACTCAATCCACAAACACACCACCAACCTCTCCAAAGCACAAAAGGAGAAGGGTAACAAACATTGTGCTGGAAGATGATACTTCCCCACCTCCAACATCTTCACAACCACTGACCCTAGCCACTATTCCAAACCCTGTTCCAATCTCTTCAGTTCAAGCCTTTGATCCAAACATTGCCTTAGCCCCTTTGGGAGTACAATATCCACTAGATCTTCCAGCACTCAGGGAGGAGATCAAATCCTTCTACTCTGAAGATGATCCTGAAAAGAGGAAACTCCCATCTCTTCAAGGATATCCTTTGACAAGAAACATAGAAGAGTATCTGAAATTAAAGGCCAAACAAGCAGAGGATATATCTCAAAGAGACACAAAGGGAAAGTCTGACAAAGATATTCAGAGGAATTTGCAATACCTGCTCACCAAAGTCAGAACTTCAGAGCAGTTCTCAAAAGACCTTTGCTAGAAATTGTCAGAAAAGGATGATGAAAGTATGAGGCAAGACTACATTGAATACATCATGGCATACAAGAAATATAAGGCAGAAAAGTCTCAGTACAAGGAATGGACCATTAGTGAACTTAAAGAGGAGATAGCCAGAATTCAAAAGATGATTGAAGACAAAGTAAAGCAAACTCCTCCAGTCTAGTCCAATTACAAAAAGAATGTACCAGAAAGGGCTTTGAAGCTGAAAAGAATGAAAGAAGAGCTTATAGCTGCTGATTATGGGTCAAGGAACCAGGTTACAAGGTGGTCAGAGGTAAAAGTGTTAGATACCTACAAAAGGTTGGAAGAGTTAAGGAAGAAAGATCCCACTGCTCCCAAAAATCCTGATTATACAGAAGCAGTGGTTCCAGTCAAACAGAAATTGCCAATTAGAAGATCCACTGCTCCACCTGCTGCTATCCTTTATCAAAGAAGGAAACAAAAGCATATGGATGCAGAAACAAAAGAAGACAAGGCTCAAGAAGAATATATCATGAAGATGGTTCTTCAGACATTGTTGGCAGAAAAACAAGACTTAGCACAATCTCAACACCCTGCCAAAGTTGTCATCACCAGGCGTCCATCTCCAAACTCATCAACAATAAAGTCTCTCCCAAGAAACCACTGGATTCAAAAATACTAAAGTGGAAGTCTGATCAAAAGACCCGCGTATTGACTCTGCTCAAATCCAATGGTGAAGTAAAGCATATATCAAGAGAAAATGCACTTGGCCTGAGTGTAGAATATTTACAAGATCTACTTGAGCTTACACTGTGCAGGGATGAGGATGATGAGAATTCCATGAACTTTGAATTACAATTCAAAGGGCAAGTTAGGGAACTCTTGATGAGGCAATAAAAATCCAGAATAATGAAGTGTTTTGGCATCATCTGTTCCAGGGGGAGATTGTTGAGATTGAACCCTACAAAGGAACAGTTGATAAAGCCAAAACTGGTTCAGATCAGTGGATCCAGAATAAGAAGTTGTTCATACTTGGAAAACTTGGCAAAGAGTTGTTCCTTCTTTAGGAGTTCCATTGTCAGACGAAGATGTTGTTCGTGATCGGCTTGAGACTTTGAATAAATAAGGATGTCGCAATGAAAACAATGACGAACTTATCTAAATAAGTTTTACAAACCCTATTCATTAATCCATGAAGACGGCTGGAGCATTTGTCAACCCAAAAGGCATGACAGTGAACTCATAGTGGTCGTATCTCGTGCGGAAAGCAGTCTTAGGAATATCTTCTTTGAGTACACGAAGCTGATGATACCCAGAACGCAGGTCAATCTTCGAGAAGCAAGTGGCACCTTGTAGCTGATCGAAGAGATCATCAATACGAGGTAGGGGATATCGATTTTTTATCGTGAGTTTGTTGAGCTCATGATAATCGATACACATTCGGAAAGATCCATCCTTTTTCTTCACGAATAGAACAGGAGCGCCCCAAGGTGAAAAGCTTGGACGGATGAATCCTTTGTCAGACAACTCCTAAAATTTCTTCGACAACTCTTGCATCCCAGATGGTGCAAGATGATAAGGTGATTTAGCAATTGGGTTGGCACCAGGTATAAGATCAATATGAAACTCAACTTGACATGCTGGGGGTAAATCAGGCAGTTCTTCTGGAAACACCTCTGGATAATCTCGAACAATAGGAATATCTTGAATACTCTTGCTCTTGCCTTTCTCCTCTACGACATGTGCCAAAAAGGCCACTTAATTCTTTCGTAGGTATTTTTTGGGCTTGAGTACATGTCATGAGTTTCAAGCTACTCGAGGGTTTCTCTCCACGAACCTCTAAGACTTCACCAGATGAAAGAGGTATACGAACAACCTTGTCAAAACAAACCACTTCAGCATGGTGCTTGGTTAACCAATCCATTCCTATGATGATATCGAAACTCCCAAGTTGAATTGGCGTGAGGTCAATGGGAAAAAGGTGGTTATCAAGGTTTAATTGGCAATCACGAATGACAGAATCGAGTACAAGGGGTTCACCACTAGCAATTTCCACTGTTAAGGGCTTTCCTAGTTTAGTTCTAGGCATCGTAAGTTGTTGGGATTGGACCCTACAAAGGAACGGTTGATAAAGCCAAAACTGGTTCAGATCAGTGGATCTAGAATAAGCAGTTGTTTGTACTTAATCTTTCCCCTAGAAAGTGGCCCTAACATCTGATGACTCAAAGCACTGCCCTTCACAACTGCTACTGATCCCTAAAGACGGTTGAAGATAAAGCACTGATGCTCAATCTACTGATATGCCTCAATTACTGCTGAAGACCCAAAGCACTGCTGGAGTTATAACAGTGGAATGAAAAAGCAGTAGTTTAGTCTTGTATTTGTTTAGTGTAATCAGTGGTTTATGATCAGTAGTTGTATAGGACAGTTGTTAGAGGTTATCAGGAGGTTAGATGTCACTTTCATGGTGACGTCAGCCAAAAGATGCTCAATGGTTGTTTTGTATAGCTCTCTTCATCACCAAGTCATTCTGTACGAACAATCATAGTGAGCTCAGGCTGAGGGGGAGATTATATGCATGCATGCATTGTGATTGATTATTGTAATAAATTCAATCATTCGATTTCAAGTTAAACATGTTCGCTAAAACTTACTCTCTCATTGATTGTGTGTTGAAAGTTTGTTTCATTTAATTCCGCTGCATTTAACTATGTTTCATCTTCATTCTAATCAAACGAACACAATCAAAAGAAACTCAGATCCTAACATAAGCAAAGGATCAAAGGCTAGTGATACAAAGCTTCTATCGGGACCAGAATCGAAAAGAACTGAAGCAGGGTGATGGTCAACAAGGAACGTACCATTAACGACTTCGTTAACTGCACGAGCCTCATTGGCGTTAATGTTGAATGCGCGTCCACGAGCTGGATTTGCATTCGCGTTTACTATTTTCGGGCAGTTGTTCCTGAAGTGACCCATCTCGCCACAGTTGTAGCAAGAACTAGGTGGGAATGGAGGTCTAGCAGGGTTTCCTTGAGGTTGAACAGGGTTCTGTGCAGCTTGGTTTGGAGCAGACCGACAAATATTGGCCGTGTGGCCAAGTTTCCCACACAATGTACACTGACGACTTACTAGGTGAGCTTGATGAAGACCATTGCATTGGTTGCACAACGGTGCAGTACCATCATATGGTTTCTTGGCAGGAGGTTGTGTTGGCTGGTTTTGTGTGTTCTGATTCAGTTGAGCAACAACCGCAATGTTCTGGGAAGCCTTGCTCTTCCTCGACTTCTTGGAAGGCTCAGCTTTGTTCTTCTTGTCTTTCTCTTGAGTGGTCTTGGCTGCCTATTTCTTATCGCCCTTTCGAAACAGTTTACCCTTCTTGACCTGAGACCCAGTCAGGATAGCAGACAATTCGATTGCCTGACGAACAATGGTAGGGTTGCTACCAGTAACAATGTCTTGTATGGGGTCAGACAGACCATCTATGTACCTGTCAATCGCTTTATCCAACGGGATGACCATGGTGGGACACAGCAAGCTCAATTCTTCGTATCGGTCCATGTAGGCACGGTACTCTCCACTGTCTTGCTTAAGATCATGGAATTCGTTCTCCAGCGCCCGTTTTTCATGACGAGGACAAAATTCCTTCATCACTAGAGTGCGCCATTTCCATGTCGGCAACCCTATCTCTCATCACACCATTCCACAATGTAAGTGCCCTCTTCTGAAAGACACTTGATGCAAACTCAACCTTTCGCTCATTCGGGCATTGAACGTGTCGAAACGTGCTTTCGAGACTCTCGAACCATTGTAGGAGCCCAGTAGCTCCTTCAGACTCAGAACATTTGAGTGGTTTAGCCGAATTGAACTGTTTGTAATTGCACGGAGCAGGTGCATTGTTATTGTTGTTGTTCTCTTGATTTATTTGGGTTATAAGGTTTGGGAGCACAACAGCAATTTGCTGAGCGATCATGGCTGCCATATTGGCATCTTGAGTTTGATCACGTCTAGGAGGCATTCTAAAAGAGAAGGAAACATGAGAAATTGTGTGAGATTAACATTGGATAATAAAAAAGAGGTATTGAAAATATCGACAAAACATAAGGATGGTGGTCATTCATTCGTTACTTAAAATAAACAAACGATACACAGTGACTAATCAAAGTAAATGGGTCTTTATAATGTATCGCGAAGACATGCTTTAGCCTATAAGTGGACACTCACCCCAAGAGTTCCCAGGTAAGAGTGACTGGTCCAATAATGCGGATTTGTACGAACACTCTAGCCTTAGACAGAAAACTCGGGGTATAGGCACCTACCCTTCCAGATTGCACGTGTTCACATTAATAAGACCCAAACTTCGACAAGATTTTGAAAACTTTAAGGCATAAAGCCTTAGAAACAAATCATGTACGAGTAGATGATTGATTTTCAAAACGGAATTGAAATTTGTGTACTTTTTTTGTTATCACGTAAGGATAGGTGATGATATTGTTTTAAGATCTAAACACAAGATAACTTGTGTTAGGGTCCTAGAAAGGTTATAGTCTAGGTCAAAGCATTACTAATAACCTAATTCACTACAACAATGGCTCTGATACCAATCTTTCCTGTAACACCCCAACCGTATAAAACAACAAACCGCGTCGGAAACGTCAGGGAGTCACGTCACAGGATAAATTGTTTCACAACACATGGCATTTTAAGTTGTGTTTTATTGATTAATAAGTGTTTTACATTGTCTTAGAGTAAAAAGAAACAAGTTCAAACATATTGCCTTTCAAATTTTAAGTCACTAAAGCCCGCATCCATCCTATGTTAAGCATGCATATCATTCATCAAACAACAGCTCATGAAACATATGTGAAAAGAGAGTCAGCATAAAAAGTTGGTGAGTACATAGGTTTTGTGAGTGTGTTAAATTCATGGCTTGTATACATATCGTAATACCTTGTCCGACTACTAGAGTCGATAAGTGAAAATCTTGTATCAAAAAGTGTTTGATATTGCAATATAATTAACCAATTTAAACATGTTGGTTAAAGTTTATGAAAACCTTGTTGCCATGAATCTTGACCAAAACAATTCTTTTGTAAAACCGAGTAGTAAATTGATTTGAAAGAAATCTTCGTATGGTTTATATCTTTAAATAAAAATCGTTGTGTGACATCGTTTGAAAACATTTGTCCAAGTGATCTAGATAACGTTACGACATGTAATACGATAAAAGCACATATATATAGGAAGTACCAGCGGCGTATCCACCATGCTTTTATCACATTACACCCGTCTCGTTATCTAAATCACTTACCATAAACCAATCATCCAATTCGTACGTGTGATCAATCATTCGTGTTATAAAACCAATCATTAATCGTCCGTGTTATAAACCATTTGTCAATCATCCGTGTTATAAATCAATCATCAATTGTCCGTGTTTTCATTGTGAAAACTTTTGGTCGTTCTTTATTGAATACATTCAAACCTGTGTGACTTGACTATACCACCCAAGGGGTATCTTTATATCGACTAACAAACCACCAAAGGGTTTGTTAAAATAACAGATTATGTCGTTCCCCAAACTACCCACCAAATCCAGTGAATAGTCTAGTAATGGGATTTTCAGTCCTATGGTACCATAATATACCACTGTTGGCTCGGCCAAAGCTAATGAATGTCATTCGTGTTATGGATAACGCACCAACAAGTTCGTCACATTATTGAAATCGTATTGTTTATATAAACCATCGACTTTGTTTTGAAAAATTGAAAATGGTTTAGCACATATGAGTCACCCCAAAACATTTAGAAAGCATAAAAAATGGGAGCTATGTACTCACTTGGGATTGCAAAGTGTCCTTGATCAATAGAGGAAACAAAGCTCAAGTGCGTCCTAGTGTGTCGGATACTATGTTAGTGTAACAAGACTTAAATCAGGGAATCGGATGGAATGAAGTCTTATAAACCAAATGAGTGTTGGAACTCATATGACATAATTTAATAAACTTAACATTCTGATTTGGAATGAATCCTAAGTGCTTTTGACCCGTTATGACTCGTTAAGGTAGTTTACGCTTCTTTAACGTGTCATTTGGGTAAAAGCATGATCGGATGGTCAAACAAGTCCTATGATAAGTATTAAATGCCAAAACATGTTTTATTAGACCCTAAAGTGTGAGACTGACTCTTCAAATTAACACAACGGGATATGGTTACGAACTGGGCCTTACCGGGTTAGTTAATATTAGGTTTTGGACCTTTATAGGTCACTTGGGCCAAGCTTTAGGCCATGTGGGCCAAGCAGGCCCAAAGGGGGCCCATTTAGGGAAGTGGGCTTGAGTAGGTATATAAACAAGTTTTCAACTTGTTTTAGGGTTTGAGCCTCATTGTTACCGAATTTTCTACAGAGCTTGAGTGGAGGCGATTTGGTGGTGTAAGATACTTGCATAGACCAGTTTGATTAGGCTCGTACTGAAAAGTGTTCCATAGTCTGCCTGATAACGAATCTTGATCCCATTGCAATTGTAATTGTATATTATGGTAGTTGTTTATATTTTGAGATTTTTATTTGTTTTTTTGTTCTTAAAAAAACTAAAAAAAATTAGAAAAATTCAAAAATACAAAAATAGTGTCTTGTTTTCTATAGAATCAAAACCCCAAAAATAGAGTGTTTATTTGTTTTTTCTTAAAAATTTAAAAAAATGTAACCGCTCTTGAAGATTTGACTGATCATCAAAAGTTGAAAGAATTTAAATTGTGAAATCTGTGTATAAGCACTTTGATGTACCTAGTGTTCATATGGTACTCTCCCTGTTGCATAAGAAATGTTTGCTTATGAATTTCTGAGCATGTGCAGAACTTGATTTCAATCAAGAACAAGGGTTGTTGAAGATTGAGATGCTATTAGCTGCTGACAAAGTATGAAGCATCACAACGACAAGATGTACCTAAGTCAGAAGAACCGGATACGAAACATCGTCTGACAGTGAAAGTACATTTGAAGAAGTACCATGAACCTGCTTGAAAGAGAGAAAGATCGAACAAGAAAAGAGTTGATGAGAATCCTACTTTCGCATTCTTTTTAACAAAGACTTTCAAGCAGATGTTGATCGTGATCCTGATATGAAGCTAACCACAAGAGCTGAAGAAAGAGACCCAGTGCTGAGAGTTCAGAAGTCAAGAACTTCCACAACATCTGCAGCATAGCGACAACCATAGACTACATTGAAGATGTTGCTAAATTCATGTTATGAAAACAATTTGATGGCATCAGTCTAGGGGGAGATTGTTAGACCCTAAAGTGTGAGACTAACGCATCAAATTAACACAACGGGTTATGGTTACGAACTGGGCCTTACCGGGTTAGTTAATATTAGGTTTTGGACCTTTATAGGTCACTTGGGCCTAGCTTTAGGCCATGTGGGCCAAGCTGGCCCAAGGGGAGCCCATGTAGGGAAGTGGGCTTGAGTAGGTATATAAACAAGTTTTCAACTTGTTTTAAGGTTTGAGCCTCATTGTTACAGAATTTTCTTCATAGCTAGAGTGGAGGCGATTTGGTGGTGTAAGATACTTGTACCAGACGTTTTGCTTTGATAGTAATAGAACGTGTGCAAGTATTGAAAGTGATTTGGTGTGTTCTTCATATTTCTTGTTTTCGTGTTTATTCTTGAATCACATCAAGTTTGGATTTCGCACAAACTTGGTGTTGTTTGATATCATTAAAAGATCCGGTTTTCAGGATTTACATGTTTAATAAAGTTGCAACATCAGTTTATATGTCAAAAAGTTGGTTACATATGCTTAAAATGGATTTATGCGCAAAAAGGACATTTTGGTCATTTTTAGGCATATAACAATCGACTTATCATAACACTATCCAAACGATGTGACCATAAGGTATAACCTCAGCAGGTTACTCCCTAAACAACTATGGTCACATACATGTGTTTGGTCGGATTCTAAGATCGACCAAACGGGTCGATCTCGAAAGTCAAAGCGGTGGTCAAACCGCTCGACTTCTACCCTAAATAAGCACTAAACTAGAAGTGACAAGTTAGACATGTCAAAACATGTCTAACTAAGTAGCAAAACTGATTTGGTATCAAAACTTAGTTTTTTGATACGCGAAAATAGTTCTGTCATAAAATGCACATAATGTGCATCTTTGGCACAAACTTTGACTCGTCACTTCGACTAGTAAACATGGTAATCAGAAGGTGCAATCGCAAGGGATTATAACCTTCGTGATTACGATCACGTTGCAAAGTTCAATTGAACTTTGACTTGACCAATTATGGTCATAATCGAAGGTCAAACAGAAAGTCAACTGTTTGACTTTCAACTCAGAAATAACTAAAATAATGAACAAGCCTAGGAAATAATACTTACTTGTGTTCTAGGATGGCAAGAATACTCAGTAGGAGGCCTCCAATGGGAAGCAAACTCCAATTATAGTAGTTTAGAAGAAGAAGAAGAAGAAGGAAGGAGCAAAGAACATGGCTTGAAGTGCTTGCTATTTATAGCAATTGGGAGTGGATATGATCATGCCAAATGTCCATGAGGTGGCACACATCAATGGTAGGCTAAAACACTTGTCAATTGCAGGTTTATGCTTGGGGAATACGGATTCTTGGGTTCCAAGAATGTAAAACAAGGGGCTGCTCATAATATTCTGTTACTGGGTGTCTCTCGCGCCCCGTGAGAGATTTGGGCCCAGTCTCTCGCGCCTGACAGAGGCCTAGAACTTATGAAACATTCAATTGTTGGCAGATTTGGCCTCCGGACTTGTTTCGTCGCGTTTTGACACTTTTAACACCTTTTAACCCAATTTTTAGGTTCCATAAAGGCGTTAAGGCATAAGTAACTTGAATTATGCCCAAAAATGTCGAGGATGTCGGTTCGTTCGGTTGTACGGTTGCGTTTTTCGCTTAATTACGACGAACGCTTTAACGAATGCAAAAATGACCGAATTTGCGCAACAAATTATATTTTTGCATTCTTATCAATAAAATACAAGATTTTAATTATTACAAAAATTTTTGGATGTGTGTACGTGGTTCGTATTAAGAAATACGAGAATCGGCAGACTTTCGCAGTTTGTCGCGAATAGTCCCTGAGATCGAATAAACATGTTTTTGCCATACCGAACCCCTCAAAACTTATTTCTAAGTAAGGTAAAGGGTATTTAGGGTATGTTTAGCTTATGTCATTGTTCTGGAGTGTACGTCACATTAATCTAATTACGTTTCCGTAACAGTTTACGATTTCACTTCCAAAAAAGGTTTGAGTGAATGAAGTTGTACAAGGACTAAAACGTGCAAATGTCACATGTAATTATACAATCCCGGAAATAAAAACAATGTTTCATCGATTATTGAATTGTTCGGAGTTGTACAGCTATTGAAAGACACAAATGTCACATTCGGATCCTTGGTTCCATCATACTTGTCCAGGTTATGCGGTGGCTTAAGCTTTGGAGGCAAGGGTGCCTCAGCAATTCTCCAAGTGAACTTTGAGACCTCTGCAAGGTCTTTGGGCAGATAGAGCTTATCTAACGCGTTGCTACCCTCACTTTCACTATCCTTGTGGTCTCCTTTATCATTTCCTTTCTCTTTCATTATCGTGGCCTTTTCTTCAGGAGTCATTTGTTTAAACACCGCCATGAAAGTTGCTAAAGGGTCTGGGTTGGCACCCCCATCGTGGGAAGAAGTGTTACCTTCATTTTGCGGCGTGTCAAAGTCGAGTCTTGACCTCAAGCTTTCTAACCTTTCCATTTTTTCCAAATCTTCCAGTCGCTTTCACAGTTCATCTTTGTGTCTGGACATGAATTCTGGTGTAATATCGCTCTTTTAGGGCGGTGGTTCTGTGCCGTTAATGGCTTCGAACTCACCGGTGATGTCTTCGATGGTAACCGGTCCCTCAGTTGTCTGAGTCACTCTCGCAATCTTAGAGTTAGGAGATGGTGGGGTTGTCATTTTGTGGATCGTTTTTGAAAGAAAAAGAAAGACCCTTCACATCGTAAATGTTCTTGCTGGGATATCTCTATTGACAGCGGTCCCACGGATGGTGCCAATGTCGAATCCCATATCTTCGGTTGGAGGTTAACGAGACTCATCAACGCTCTGATGGGACTTCCTTTCAGCCTGTAAAACAAAACACCGTTAGCCTCTCCACAAAGGCCCCGGAGGGGGGATCCGTGACCAAGCTCCGGCGTGAGAATAAGAAAACTTGCTGGAGATATAAAGTTATTCCGACGAGCTGGAGTTGCCGGAATTTTTTGATGTGAACCCTAGCTTCAGTATATTTAATGTGATTTGGAGAATGTCCAAAGTTATGGTGCTTGTGAGAGTAAATGCTTAGAGTATTGAATGCATACCCCGGATGACCATGAGAATGCCTTATATATAGAAAGATCGGTGTATCAAGCTGCTGAGATCCTTTACTCGACCCAACAGTCTTCCATGTGCCAACTCATACCTTTGACCACGTGAATTATGTGTCACCTTCTTGCCGGAGAAACGGTTCTCGCCATTAATGAGGTAAGTACTTACCTTGTACTTTCACAGCCGCCTCATTTTCTCTCCTCTTATAGGCTTTAAATAGCACTGCATGGAAGATGATATGAAAGGCTTTGCTCTTTCCCGCTTCTTTCATGCACAAATCATTAGGAACAACACTTGGGCCTATTAAGGAAGCCCAGTAAGGCTAGCCCGGACAGGGAGCCCAGTCAGGGGCCCCTGTCGACAGATCCTTCATTTTGTCGTTAAAGATTTTGTTGTTTCTGTTTTTCCAGATTGCCCAAAGTGTCCATAAAGAGATTGCATGGATTACCTTGTCCTTTTTCCTCAACATCTTGCCTATGCTCAATAATTTGTTTTCCATCGATTCCCATTTATCTCTAGCTGGGGACTTTATCCATAACCAAATGTGTGTCCATATCAGGTTTGCATATGGGCTCAAAATTAAAACTTCATTTGCCTTTTCATTCGCTAGTCTACAAATTCTATATATTGTCGAGTTAAAAAAAAAAACCCTCACTTTATCAGTTCCTCAGCGATGGGTATCTTTCCTTCATCCGCTCTCCAACCAAAATAATTTGATTTTGGGGTTGCGATGTCGTTCCATATAAGATTCCCCGGTCGATTATTTAAGTCAACTCCGCCCGCCAACTCTTTCCTTATTACCTTAACCGTAAAGAAATCGTCTCCCCCATCCTTCCATCTCCATTAATTCAGCCAGTTGACCCACCAGTTGTTGCTGCAATAAGTGGTTTAAGTTGGTTAATTCAGCCTTTTCGTCATCGGCAATCTGACCCAATTCCAGATCCATAGTATCCCCACATTACTTTCCTTATATTGTTGAGCAACTAGACCTCTTTTGTTTGCAGCCAAATGATACAATAATGGGAAAGCCTCCTTCAATGGACCATGCGACGTCCAAGTATCATGCCTGAAAATTGTGTTTTCTCCGTAACGTATTTTACAATTCAAACTTCTATGCAGATCGATACCCATCTTCTTAAAGTCTTCCCCCACCCCCATGATTTCCTTCCAAACACCCGGTTGTGAGACTTTGATTGGAATGCACACTATAACTCTTGAATTATGGTGGATTGATTTTACTACCCTTGCCCACAATTGCTCCGGCTCCTCTTTCATTCTCCACCACCACTTCAGAATTAATCCTAGGTTCATATCACGTATCTCCCTTACACCAATACCTCTCCATTTCTTTATCCTAACGATTCTTTCCCATTTTTCCCACCTAATCTTGTCTATTCCACCCGCCATTTCCACCCAACAAAAAACGTCAGCTCCTCTTTCAATCTCCACCATGACTTCATAATTAATCCTAGGTTCATATCACATATCCCCCCTACACCAAGCCCTCTCATTTTCTTTGTCCTAATGATTCATTCCCATTTTGCCCACCTAATCTTGTTTATTCCGCCCGCCATTTCCACCCAATAAAAAACGACGTCTAATTCCTTCCAATGTGTTGATTACGGACCAAAGAGCTTTGGAAAAAGGATAAGAAAAAGTTCGGTATGCTTCCAAGCAGTGTTGTAGAATCGCTACCCGCTGTCGAGCGGTGGGGTACCGACTAGCGATTAATCGGGATGAATAGGGATTAATCGGATCGAGATTTTTATATGTAGTTTTCTAAAGTAGGCATGTTTTAACCCCTTATTGACCCATTTTTCAAGTAATTGGAAGAAATTTATAAGATTTCGTCGAAATTTGGCCAGTGTCTGGCCAAATTTTGGCAATAATACGACCGCCATTGACCACCTAACGATTAATCGGTGAACCTCCGATTAGTGATTAATCGACGACTAGTCGGGACTTTTACAACCATGCTTCCAAGCAAAGATTTTATTAGAGTTATTCTTCCCGCTAACGAGAGGTTCTTTGCTTTCCAATTCGACAACCTCTTATTAAACTTGCGAATGACTTCTTTCCAACTTCCAACTGATTCATATTCGCTCTGACTTTCCTTTCTAAATACATAAACGGAAGCACTCTGGGTTTACAATTTTGTCTCCTTGCCATGCTATCTACCTCTTTATCTGTCTTGCACACCCCATATAAAAAAAAAAAAAAAAAAAACTCTTCTTCTTCTAATATCAACCTTAAAAAACATGAGTTTTTTCTTGGCTTTTTTCGGTCCAACCCAAATGGATAGTTATTTACATAATATAAATCCGCAACAAGTTAAGGCATTGAGGTGTTATACCCCATGTTTTAGGGGTTTTTCAAAAAAATAATTGATATTTCACTTTACACCCAAAACTACTTGATTTTGTAGTTTTAACCCAAAAGTTTTTAGTTTTTCCAATTTAACCTCACAACTTTTTTACTTTCAACTTTGATCCCCTATGTTTTTCATATTTTGCAAAAATTTTCGTTTTATGTTTAATTAGTTCTAAATTTTGCAAGTAAACACGACACAATGTGTGTGTGTGGTTCAACGATTTTACGTTTTGTTATACGGTTTGTTCTAAATTTTGCGATTTAACATGTCGCAACGTACATGCGTGGTTCAGTGTATTTAGTCGTCTATTTTTTCCCGTTTAATAAGTTCGTCACAACGCGCGAGTTCTAGTCGAGTTAGTTATTATTTTCTATGTTTTATATGTCGGTCTAATTTCTCCACGTTAAGACGCCACAACTTCAATGTTGGTGGTCGTTGGCTATAGTGTGGCATTGGTGCTATTTGTCACGGTTTTACGCCCCCACCGCAATGCGGGGGGGCTTAATACAATAGGTTATTTATGTGGATACAAGTCATGTAACATGGTAATTATGATACCATTAATTGTATTGAGCTTATTTGGTGAATTACTTATTTGTATAAGATAGTAATACGGACTTAACCGACAAAAACATCTTTAACACATTGTAAATGTGAATCTGATCAACAACATGTTAATTTCTTCGGCCGCGACGCAACGCGCCAGGTCAATCTTCTAGTTGTAGTTAGTAATCACGATTATTAAATTTTTAAGTTGGGAGGACTAGAAAATGGTGCCAGAACATTCCTTGAAACATAGATTTTGGTGCCCACATTGGCACAATCCACATTAAGCTACAAATCAGATCAAGACGTTTGAACTATCTCGAGACTTGTTGCGTGTTCGAACTAGAACAAATTTAAATAAAAATAAAATAATATATTTATTTTTAACTATTTAGATTGCGATGCTTTCTATAATAAAATCTTAACATGGCATATTCTAACATTTAAATAAATTTATTATAAATAAATAAAAAGTCATAGGGTCTTCTATAAAAGAGTTTATATGTTTGTAATTTAATGCATTTTATAAAGTAGAAAATGACAATTAATAAAAGAACTACTTGGATAGCATTATATGTGTTTTGATTGGATTTGGAACAATAGTCTTGTTTGGTTAAGTTTACTTTACTTTGATTTCTTTTGTTGTTATGTGATAAAAGTTAGTCTTGAATTGTTTTTCCACATCCATAGATACGATAATATATACCAGCTTAGTTTGTGATAATAGTTTTTAGCTAAAGAAATTAACAAAATGTAAGCAAAGACGTGTTGGTGATCATAGAGTCATCAAGGTCATTTAAGTTTAACAGGGGTTACTTAAAACCAAAAAGAACGAAAAAAAAAACTTTGTTACAAGTAAGAAGATATGCAATGCATACTTCACAAAACTATTCCCATTTTTGGCAGGGTGAAGCCTCCTAGTGACTAGGGGTTCCGAGGGGACAATGCTCCTTTGGTGGGGTCCAAGGGACAACGCTTCTGACGGGAGCCGCACTGACGAGCAAGTTAATTTATCTTTACATGATTGATGAAAAGTTGCATAAAAAGTGATCATGTGTTGGAATTGATTATTATATAAGTTGCTAATGATCATTAGTGGAAATTGGGATCAAGAACAACTAGTTCTTTTGTGGCAAGCGAGATCAATAGTAAGTGATCAACAACAACTGATCAACATTAACTTGGTAATCAATAGGGATGGCAATGGGGCGGGTATGGTTAATCAATGGGGGTCAAATTCTTACAAGTTGAGATCGTTGGAAAAAAAAATTTAAGTTAGAATTATTAGCAGCCAACAGGTAAAACTAAGGATTACTAAAATCCAATAACCCTTTTTGTAAAGTTACAAATGATAGAAATTTGGCTGAGACACTGAGTTTGGTCTTAGGCTTTTGTTTTAAAATTGTCTTTGTCTGTCACCAGTTCATTGGGCCTGCTCTTTGGGCAACCTCACAAAAATAAGTTCCAGTGTATTTCAAAGCCAGAGTGCCAGACAGATTTTTAGGCCCACTGATGTTTTTGAGTTAAGCTGTGTTTTTTTTTTTTTTAGAGTGAATTACAAATTTGTCCTTTATCTTTATAGTGAATTTTAGACGGTGTCCTTCATCTTTCAAATTGATGAGTCTTGTACTTAATGTTTTAAAATCTTGCACGTTATGTCATTTAGCCCTCTTCAGTTAGATTTTTCAATTAAATCTGGTCATGTGCCTTGCACATGAGAGCATTTTTGTCAATTCGCTTTGCAGGGACTAATTGTGTAATAATAATATCCAACCTTTTTTAAAAATTAAAAAAAGGACTTTAAACAAAAGTTTTAAAAAATAAAAAAAGATTATATATACAGGTAGAGGATCATGTACATTAATCTAAAAGTGTGAGAAGGGTGAGAAATATTGTGGTGATGACAAGTGTCCTAAATCTAAATTCATTCAAAAGGGTAAACAAGTAATTTTCTTATTGATTTAATTAATTAATAACCTTCCATAACCGCCACCCTTAATTATAGGAATACAAATTAAGAATTAATCTACGAATTTGTGTCATCTCGTTCAGAACGGTATAGTGTTATATAGTGTTATATGGTGTTATATAGTTTTTTTGGTGTTATATAGTGTTATATGATGGATGTATAATGTTATATAGTGCTATATGATGTTATATGGTGTTATATAGTGTTATTTTAGAGTTATATAGTGTTATATTTTTCTGATAGCATGTCTATGATAGATGTATAGCGTTATATATTGTTATATAGTGTTACATAGTGTTATACGGTGTTATATAGTGTTATATGATGGATGTATAGTGTTATATATTTCTTGTAGCAGTTACATATTTTCTGGATTTTTTAGAATGTCCGAATTTTAGAATAAGTTTAAATTTGAATCGCTAGAATTTAGGAGAAGTTACCTAATTTGAAACATATACAAAGACACTATTACCCCTACAATTGTCAAATCAGTCCAAATAATTAAAACACAATTTATAATTTGGTCCCTATTGATCTCAACCATTAGATCTAATGGTTTAAAACACTCCTCACACTTTTCACACTTTTGAATTAATGTACACTATCCCTACCCTATATATACATAATAAATAAACTACTCTCTCTTTCTAAATCTGATTTCTCCTATCTTTCTCAACCTCTCCCACACCACCACCATCCACCCCACACCACCACTACCATCCACCACACATTATACTCTGCAACCCCAACCCCAATTTCGGTTTATCTTCCATATTCATTTCACTCTTATTCGGGTCCTTCGCCCTAGGCTTCGACAACTTAGCCACAACACCCTTCGTCCCTGTCGAATCGCCAATCTAAGCCCTGTTCAATACAAATATCAGATTAAAACATAACATCCACCAAATCCATCTAGGGTTTATAGTTACATTAACATTCCTAAAACTCAAAATCTAGCAGATATTTCTCCAACAAAGCCCTTATCTCTGAATCACACGAGCAAATTCGAAAATTTTTCTGCAGGTAATAAAAATCAGGCAATCAGCATTCAAATAATACATCATCAACACATTTCCACTAGTTAAACTGTAAGGACCTTCAAAAATGTCCTAAACCGACCCACAAGTAAAAACCTGAACCCCTGAAACCCTACTGTACATGAAAAACTAAGAAATCAAATTAGTGGGTTTCAGGCGGGCCGCGTAAGGGTTAGCTTAGCCTTACGCGGGCCGCGTCAAAGATGTCGTTTGACCGGATAAGCATCCGAGCCACGCGTTGACCAGCTGGCAAGCCTACCCATGACACACCAAGCCTATACGTAGACTAGGTCTCCCTCACGGGCCGCGTAAGTTTGAGGGATGGTTTACGCGGGCCGCGTGAACCTCAAATTTTAGCTATAAATAGCTTGGGCTATGAGCAGTCTTCTGATGTCGAAAATTCAGTTCAAAACTCGAATTACACTGCTCAAAAGTCGAAATTACTTCCAAAATTAGTGGGGTGCGGCTACGATGCAGGGTATTAACTCGATCGCTGCTACGATTCAATGTCCGATCGATTAAAACTATCCAATGGATGTTTAAGTGCTGCCCACATTAGGGTTATGCTTTGTCATTCGTCGTGAATTCGATGGATGTTTAAGTATCGCACGTTGTCATTCGTTGTGAGGGTTTAATCTCGTGAGTTATCGTAAATGCTGTATTAGTTACTGACCCAGTTCGTGTGCATGTTATTTAAATTAGGTTACAAGGCTAATCAGTAGGCTAAACTCTGCCCGTATAAATCTGCAATGTGAGTCATTCTCTTTTTATCAAAAGTATTTTACAATACTCCATTTTCAAATGTTATAATTACAGGGAGTAAGTCGTGGTTATCTTAATCACTGGCTAGTGGGGTATTGTGCACATTACTAATTTCTCACGGGTTAGGCTAATAAATCCTAACAGTGATAAACGTCACTACTTGGGGAAAGACCCAATAGTGGTATGACCATCGTCACCAGGTGACACGGCGCCAGATAAAAATAAGATAGAAGCCATTGTAATCGCTCTTATGTTGTAATTGATAACTAATGTGTCGTTTTACATACTTGAATGACTCGCCAGCATTTCCCCGCTGATAAAATATTTTTAAAACATGTTTCAGGCGACCTGCTGTAAATCAAGGAAAACGTGCTACGGAGCACTAACAAGCTTGAAGAGGTGGCTCAGTTAAAAATGAATAAACATGTTTTAATAAATCAGGGAATTTACTTGTGAAATTCCTCTATTGTAAATTACGGGGTTTATCTCCAATTTATGGAATAAAATAATTGGGCATTTTGAGTTTTAAAAAGATCCTGTAAAATCTTCCGCTGTCGCATCATAGATACCACGGGTTCCTGTCCCGTGGCTCCTGACCGGGTAAAACCGGGGCTGGGGTCGTGACAGGAAAAGGTGGTATCAGAGCTACTGAAAGAGCCACTGATTTAAGCCTATTAAGTATTTCAAATACTTACTTTTCCTAATTATCATTTTGTAATTATGTGCTCTTATCTTGACTATCTGTTAGTTACAGTATGGGTAAGCAAAGAGTGTCGGATATCTATCTTAAATTAGATAGTTTACCGAAAGATAAGGGAACTTCATCCCAATCTAATTCCTCAAGATACTCAGCAGATACTGAGGAGGGAATATTTGTTCGTAAGGCACAATATGAGCAACCACTTACCCCTAATAAAAGAAGTTTGATTATTAAGAAAAGTCAAGAGAAAATGAGGAAGTTACAACCAAAAGGAGTTATGATCAATAAAGAAACCCAGAAAATAGACACTAAACCACCATGGGAAGATGAGTTAGATGAACAATGGGCAAATCTCTATATGTTAGCTACTATAGCAGTATATGCTAACTTATAGATAAATCGCTAAACCAAGATTAGCCCCGATGTCACCTACAAACCAGGAACTTTAATATTTTAGTTGTACTAAAAAAATATATATTTTGTTTCAATAAAATGGTTTGTTAGATAATTGTAATTTAATTTTCTACTTTCTGTTATAGGATTATGTAAAAATTTATTTACAAAATTTTAAACTAAAAGTTTATGTGTTTCTTCATAAATGCTAAACAGCATGAATGAATTATCTGAAGCTCTTGAGAATCTCAATCTCTATCCTGTGAAAATAGAAGTTTCCAGAGATTTTACTGGTTACTTAGCCGATGTTGAAGAACCTATGGAATTCCAAGCTCCACCTCCGGAGAAATAAAAGCCAAAGAAAAGAAAAAGATTTGTGGGTTGGAGGCGTGTGCGCAGAAGGAAACCAGCAACTAGGAAAATTCCCAAGATAGAGAATCCCATGGATAAAGGAAAAGGGATCGAGATTGGGGAAAGTATTAGGCAAGTAGAAATAGAAATTGGGGAAAGTTCTAAGCAAGCCGAGGAATTACCATTACAGGAGGAACTGGATCACATACTGGCAAGCTGTGATATCCTTAGGCCTATCAATACAAATCTTTTTCTTTATCCTGCTGAAAACCAACTTCCAATAAATTTGGAACCAGCCATTTCAGAACCTCTGATTCACACCCAACCTCAAGGAATGGACGAATGGTGGACCAATGATTGGCAGTTTCAAAACCTCTTAAATAATCCCTATACCTTTTCCCTCAGTTCGACCCAGAACCTACTCCAAACCCACCAATGAATAATGAGAACTTAGCTGAACTTCGCCATTTTGGCGAAGAACTAATGGATGCAGGGAATAAGATTCGGGAGATAGGGGAACATATCTCCTGGAAATACGATGAAAGGGAACATCGTTTCTGAAAGTCCAGCGGACTAGGGATAGTGTGGTTATGAAGCTATGTTTGTATAATACTAATAGTAATAAAAATATAAGTATTTAGAATAACCTAAAAATAAAACTTTTGTAAGATAACAGTGTGTACGGATGCATAATATAATATATATAAAAATGGAAGTCGGGAAATCGACAATTTTGGCTATACGTGTTAATGTGATTATGTGCGATTGTTTTGTTTTGTTTAATTATTTTATGCTAATCACTAATATAAATTTATTACCAGATGGCAAACGCTGGTAATGAACAAGTTAACGAGGGTAATCAATCTGAGCATAACAATGAAGATCAATTTCTGAATAGGCAAGATATCGAGAATATCGTTGCTCAGGGAATAGCCAATGCTATTCCTAGCAAACATACAAATGACGATAATTTCAGTAATAGTGTAAACGGAGGCGGCAACCATATTAATAACAATAACGAGGGGATACAAGCTCCACTCCTTAAGAAAATGAAAGCTGCAACACCTGGTTGCACTTATAAGGAGTTTCTTGCCTGTAAACCGGCTGAGTTTGTAGGTAACGAAGGGGTAACTGCTGCACTGCGTTGGTTAGAGAAAACCGAGGCAGTAATTATGATAAGTAAATGTGGCGAGGAAGACAAGGTTATGTACGCGTCGCATCTTTTTAAAGAAGGGGCGCTAGAATGGTGGAATACGGTACTTCAAGCCAAAAGAAGGAGTGTGGCCTATGCCATGAATTGGGAAGAATTTAAAAGTCTTGTAGAAAGAAAATTATGTCCCGAGTACGAAAAGGAACAAATAACCAATAAGTTCCTAAATCATCAAATGGTAGGCGTTGATTGTCGAGGGTATACTTCGACATTCTTCGAATACGCTAGAGTAGTACCAACACTGGCTTCGCCAGAACCGGTACTTATATCTCGCTACATTTAGGGCTTAATTGGCGAGATCCGTAATATTGTCAAGGTTGCAAGACCCCGCACGATCGATGATGCGGTGGAGTTAGCTAACACTCTGACTGATGAACTGGTACGCACAAGAGAAGAAACCCGGAAAAAGGAAGTGGCCCAAAAGATTACCCAGGGATTCCATGTGGGTAACCATAGTAATTTCAAGAGAAGAGGAACTGGACAATCCTCCACTGTTCCATTTTGCAATATCTGCAAAAGGAAGCATTTTGGAAGATGCAAGGGATATTGCAATTTTTGCAAAATTCCAGGGCATCAAGAAGAAGACTGCAGGAAGAAGAAATCCACAGTTTGCTATAACTGTGGAGAAGCTGGACACTTGAGTCCAGACTGCCCAAAACTGGTCAAACCAGCTGATAACAAAGCCAAACCTGCAGAAGGAACTACCAAGAAGAACGTAAGAGCCTTCCAACTAACTACTCAGGAAGCAGAGCTAATCCCAGATGTGATAGCTGGTAGGTTCTTAGTTCACGACGTTTATGCAAAAGTATTATTTGACTCTGGTGCAAACCAAAGTTTTATAAATACTTCATTCTGCCAAGCTCTTAATTTACCCTTAACCAAACTTAGGCAGATTTTTACAGTCGAAACGGCAGATGGGAATTCTGTTAAAATAGATAACGTTGTGCGAGAAGGAAAGATAGAACTTTTAGGTCACAAATTCTCTGCAAATCTGTTACCTATGAATTTAGCCGGATTCGATGTGGTGTTAGGAATGGATTGGTTAGTAGCCAACCATGCTCGAATTCTTTGTGATAAGAATTCCATAGAAATTCATACACCCACAGGAGAATTAGTGGTGATTATAGGAGATAAGCCACATAAGCCAATGAAATTCATTTCAGTAATGAAATTGGCCAGTTACTCAAGAAAACAAGAAATAGTGTATATGATTTCATTAATCATTAACACTAAGGGTAAGGAACTCAAGGAAATTCCAGTAGTATCGGAATATCCAGGAGTATTCCCAGAAGAACTACCTGGATTACCACCTGATAGGGAAGTTGAATTTAGAATTCATCTAATTCCTGGAACTACACCGATAACCAAAGCACCTTATCGGTTAGCACCCACTGAAATGTTAGAATTGAAAAAGCAATTAGATGAATTACTAAGCAAAGGATTCATACAACCTAGTTCATCCCCATGGGGAGCACCAGTGTTGTTTGTAAAGAAGAAAGATGGTTCGATGCGAATGTGTATCGATTATAGGGACTTGAATAAAGTTACAATTAAGAATCGATACCCATTACCTAGGATTGATGATCTTTTTGATCAATTACAAGGAGCTAGATATTTTTCTAAGATAGATTTACGCTCTGGATATCATCAATTGAAAGTACAGGAAGAAGACATACCTAAAACTGCTTTCAGAACTAGGTATGGTCATTACGAGTTTACAGTCATGCCCTTTGGGTTAACAAATGCTTCTGCAGCATTTATGGACATGATGAATAGAATCTGTAAACCGTATTTGGATAAATTTGTAATTGTCTTCATCGACGATATACTTATTTACTCCAAAAGTCAGGATGAACATTGTCAGCACCTGCATGCACTCTTAACTTTGTTAAGAAATGAACAACTTTACGCCAAATTCTCGAAGTGTGAATTCTGGCGGCAAGAAGTGCAATTTTTAGGTCACATGGTGAATCATGAAGGCATTCACGTAGATCCTGCTAAGATAGAAGCAATTACCAAATGGAAGGTTCCACAGTCAGCAATGGAAATTAGAAGTTTTATAGGGTTAGCCGGATATTATAGACGGTTTATTAAGGATTTTTCCAAAATAGCTGTACCATTAACTAAGCTAACCTCTAAAGCAGTTAAGTTTGAATGGGGACCTAAATAAGAAGAAGCCTTTAAGATTTTAAAACAGAAATTAACCAATGCTCCAATTCTAGCCTTACCAGAAGGAACAGAAGATTTTGAAGTATATTGTGATGCTTCAAAGCTAGGATTAGGATGTGTACTTATGCAACGCAAGAGGGTAATTGCGTATGCATCAAGGCAATTGAAAAAGCACGAAGAAAACTATACAACTCATGACTTAGAGTTAGGAGCCACAATTTTTGCCCTTAAAATTTGGAGACATTATCTGTATGGAAGTAAGTTTACTGTCTATACAGATCATAAAAGTTTAAGATATATATTTGGGCAAAAAGAATTAAACATGAGGCAAAGAAGATGGATGGAAATCCTAAGTGACTACGAATGTGATATTCAATATCACGAAGGAAAGGCAAACGTAGTTGCTGATGCTTTAAGTCGTAAGTATCATGAGAAACAACGACGAGTTCGTGCTCTTAGATTAAATCTACAGTTAGATTTAATGGAACAATTAAAGGATGTTCAGGAAACAGCAATCCAGGATGTTGCTGAAGGAATGAAGGGACGAATAAAAGAATTAGAGCAAGGAAATGATGGAATTTGGAGATTCCATAAGAAACGAATTTGGGTACCTAAGCAGGGAGAGTTAAGAAATAAAATTTTAGATGAAGCTCATAAATCTAGGTATACTATGCATCCTGGTAACAATAAAATGTACCAAGATTTAAGAAATAATTTCTGGTGGATAGGAATGAAAAAGGACATAGCTAGATATGTTTCTAAATGTCTTACTTGTTCACAAGTTAAGGCAGAACACCAGAAGCCTTCAGGTCTACTCCAACAATTAGAAATGCCGGTATGGAAATGGGAACTCATAACAATGGACTTTGTTACTAAGTTACCCAAGACCAGAAGAGGTAATAACGCGATTTGGGTAATTGTGGATCGATTAACCAAATCAGCTCATTTCCTACCCATGAAAGAAACCTTTAGCATGGAAAGGTTGGCCAAGTTGTATGTAGATGAAGTAGTATCCTTACATGGAGTTCCACTCTCCATTGTATCGGATAGGGATAGTCGTTTCACTTCCCACTTTTGGAAAAGTTTCCAAGAAGCAATGGGAACCCGACTAAATTTAAGTACTGCATATCATCCTCAGACAGACGGACAGAGTGAAAGGACGATGCAAACTTTGGAAGACATGCTTAGAGCATGTGTAATAGATTTTGGTGGAAACTGGGATGATCATTTACCTTTAATTGAATTCTCCTATAACAATAGTTATCATTCAGGTATTGAAGCTGCCCCGTTCGAAGCACTGTACGGACGTAAGTGTAGAACTCCAGTCTGTTGGGCAGAGATAGGAGAAAGTCAATTATCAGGACCTGAAATTGTGCAAGAGACTACCGACAAAATCACTCAAATCAAGGAAAGACTAAAGATTGCTCGAGATCGCCAGAAACGCTATGCCGACAATCGACGCAAGCCACTCGAGTTTCAAGTTGGAGACAAAGTACTTTTGAAAGTTTCTCCTTGGAAAGGAGTAGTTCGGTTCGGTAAGAAAGGAAAGCTAAGTCCAAGATACGTAGGACCATTTCCAGTAATCCAACGTATAGGACCAGTTGCTTATCGCTTACAACTACCAGAGGAGCTCGCTGGGGTACATGACGTATTTCATGTATCTAATCTTAAGAAATGTCTATCTGACGAATCTCTGGTAATACCTCTTCAAGATGTAGAGGTAAATAAGAAATTAAAATTTGTAGAGAAACCACTGCAAATAGAAGACAAAAAGATTAAGTTTCTCAAACACAAGCGACTAGTGCTTGTCAAAGTCAAATGGGATTCAAAGAGAGGACCCGAGTACACCTGGGAGTTGGAATCGTAGATGAAAAGAAAGTATCCTTACTTATTTCAGTAAATCTCGAGGACGAGATTTTAAATAAGGTGGGGAGGATGTAAGGACCTTCAAAAATGTCCTAAACTGACCCACAAGTAAAAACCTGAACCCCTGAAACCCTACTGTACATGAAAAACTAAGAAATCAAAATTAGTGTGTTTCAGGCGGGCCGCGTAAGGGTTAGCTTAGCCTTACGCGGCCCGCGTCAAAGATGTGGTTTGACCGGATAAGCATCCGAGCCACGCGTTGACCAGCTGGCAAGCCTACCCGTGACACACCAAGCCTATACGTAGACTAGGTCTCCCTCGCGGGCCGCGTAAGTTTGAGGGATGGTTTACGCGGGCCGCATGAACCTCAAATTTTAGCTATAAATAGCTTGGGCTACGAGCAGTCCTCTGATGTCGAAAATTCAGTTCAAAACTCGAATTACACTGCTCAAAAGTCGAAATTACTTCCAAAATTAGTGGGGTGCTGCTACGATACAGGGTATTAACTCGATCGCTGCTACGATTCAATGTCCGATCGATTAAAACTATCCAATGGATGTTTAAGTGCTGCCCACATTAGGGTTATGCTTTGTCATTCGTCGTGAATTCGATGGATGTTTAAGTATCGCACGTTGTCATTCGTTGTGAGGGTTTAATCTCGTGAGTTATCGTAAATGCTGTATTAGTTACTGACCCAGTTCGTGTGCATGTTATTTAAATTAGGTTACAAGGCTAATCAGTAGGCTAAACTCTGCCCGTATAAATCTGCAATGTGAGTCATTCTCTTTTTATCAAAAGTATTTTACAATACTCCATTTTCAAATGTTATAATTACAGGGAGTAAGTCGTGGTTATCTTAATCACTGGCTAGTGGGGTATTGTGCACATTACTAATTTCTCACGAGTTAGGCTAATAAATCCTAACGGTGATAAACGTCACTACTTGGGGAAAGACCCAATAGTGGTATGACCATCGTCACCAGGTGACACGGCGCCAGATAAAAATAAGATAGAAGCCATTGTAATCGCTCTTATGCTGTAATTGATAACTAATGTGTCGTTTTACATACTTGAATGACTCGCCAGCATTTCCCCGCTGATAAAATATTTTTAAAACATGTTTCAGGCGGCCTGCTGTAAATCAAGTAAAACGTGCTACGGAGCACTAACAAGCTTGAAGAGGTGGCTCAGTTAAAAATGAATAAACATGTTTTAATAAATCAGGGAATTTACTTATGAAATTCCTCTATTGTAAATTACGGGGTTTATCTCCAATTTATGGAATAAAATAATTGGGCATTTTGAGTTTTAAAAAGATCCTGTAAAATCTTCCGCTGTCGCATCATAGATACCACGGGTTCCTGTCCCGCGGCTCCTAACCGGGTAAAACCGGGGCTGGGGTCGTGACATAAACCGATTAATTTAACCATAACCGACACGAAAACCAATTGACATAAACCGAAATAACTGAAGCCCATTCGCCGATCTTGGGTTAAGGTTTACATCCGGAACCTGAATCCGATCATTTAACTTCCGGAATCAATCGTTCAAGATCCGACACCAATTTCTTCCGTAACTCATTAATCTTTCTAGAACACGAAGCAACGTTGTAGGTGAACATACACCACTGGAGAAACGATGGTGGAGAACAGTAGTGGTGTCGGTGCTGTTGAGCGGCGATTGTTGGCAGTTGTTATTTCCAAACCTATTGCTTTCATTCAGCTTTGTTCCAGAGGCGTCTCTGAAAATTCACGTACCCTGTTTAAGATTGAAAAAATGTGCCCTTCCGTTATGTTTTGTTATTATTTAAAAAAAATCAAATTAACATTGGGCTCAATAAACCTAATTACAAGTGGACTAAATTCTAAACAATAAAAAATGATTTGTAAATGAGCCTATATCGAAAGTGCTATGTGTTTACTGTTTAAAAAAATAACATATACGTATCGGATTTTTTTAAAATCGTCCTTCGAAATCGCGGGCCTTGTGCGAAGGTCCTCCCGCACACCATCAAAGCCTGCCTTGCGTTCTATTATTTTCATTCTCTCTTTCTCGTACTCCATTTTCTCTGACATGCTGTTCTCTTTTCTCCGAGGCATGTCGACGCCTGATGATTCGTTTGCTAAGTCTGACTGATTCCACTGCAACATTTTTCGATGGAATTAATATAAAACAAGTTTAATGATTAGACTTCACTGTAAAATAGTGGCTTCATGGATTTAAGTAAATCATATAAAAAACTTTACTTTTTTTTGAACGGCCAACAAACTCAATCCCGAGCACTCTCGGGGCACCCACTGGACAAACGGAGTACTCCGAGAGTAACCCGAGTCCACCACCAATTCCGGGGAAAACCCGGTAACCCACCCGCCCATAGGCACGACGGTGAAATTACCGGTAAAACCCGTTTGGCTCAAGGATCCAACTCAGGTTTCCCTGGGTCTCCTATCATTGCCCACCAGTGCCTCACTCTGAACCAAGTGGGAGTCGAACCTGCATCTCTCAAGAGAAATGCAAGTCTTCTACCACTTGATCTAGAGATCATTGGCATATATTAAAAAAAAAAAAAAAACTTTACTTAATCTCCTAAATAGCACCTGTACAAATATATTTAGTCCCTAAAATGTTTTTTTTTTTGAACGACAAATTTGGATTACTGACGGACCACTGGAGGATCATCGTGTCACCAGAGGAACCACCCGATCATATCCATCTCCACTAGGCATAATGCCTATACACCAATTCAGGAGGAAACCAAATAAATATGGGAAAACCCCCTTGTGGGAATCGAACCCAGGACCTATTGGTCCCAAATCTTTATCTCACCCCCCAATATGCCTCTAGGCTATAAAGTGTAGGTCCCTCTCGGAGGATCGAGAACAAACCTAAACCTTGTTATACTAACTCACTAGCGAGTGCGGAATCCAAGCTAGCAAGCAAACCGGGATGATGCAAGAACAAACACAAGAACACACAAGACTCAACGATTAACACAACTTGTATTAATGCGTATGAAAGGTTCCGGTTACAAGCACAATGTTTACAATCAGTTTGCAAACTCTCAAAGTGTGTGTGTGTGTGTTTTCAGCAGAATGCTCTCTATCTCTCGGGTGTGTATCCTTCTAAAACAACACACTGCATGGGTATTTATATACCCAGCTCAACATGTCTGGTCCGAAGGATCCGATAGATGGTCCGAAGGATCATCTATCGATGACAATGCTTTCGAAGGATCAACAGGGACCTCGAAGGATGATCCTTCGAGGTCTATCAATCGAAGCATATCTTTCGAGCACCTCGAAGGATCAACAGTATCCTTCGAGGAGCTATCCTTCGATACAGACAAACAAACATATTACTAACTTATTGGCCAAGTCAAACTAGGAGGATAGTTGACTAGGTCAACTTACAGGACATTGTTTACAAACAGACCGAATACAGACAAAGTACAGACACAAGTGCACCAACAAACTCCCCCTTGGCTGTAGCTTTGTCTTTATCTTCTATAGTTGCAGGCTCGTCTCGAACTTCGACGGTCTTTGGTCTTCGAGTTCCCAAAACTCTGATGTCCTTTCAAGTTTTCATTGTCGGAGGATCTTCAAAGTCTTCACGTCTTGAAAGCAAAAAGTGTATCAACAAACTACCCGTATCATGTAGGAAGTGTGTTGACAAACTCCCCCTTAACATAAGCTCCCCCTTGAGTTATGCTCGTGAAAAACTTTATCTTTATGAAGTGAGATCCTTGTGGTGTTGATGATGGCCAGCGGCAACTCGATCATCTTCATCACTTGAGTGCCTTCACGTCGTGTCTTCATTCCGAAGCTTGTCATCGACCATGTTCTCCTTGCCTTTAGAATCTGCACATGCAAGAAATCTAAACGCGTAATGAGAACAACTGCTTGGAATATAGTTAACATAAACACATGACACACGGATGACCATGTCACAATCAAACACCGTCCGATAATTTGAAAGTCTAATAGATTTATCAATTTCAGATTTAACTTTCAAAACATGCAAATTTCGACCGTTTATGAAGACTTAGTCAATTCGGTTTTCATTCAGGTTTCAGGCAACGAAGACTCGAGTTCCAACATCGTACGATCGAAAATAAAGTAGAAATAAAATCTTTTTGGCTTTTAAAAAGTTTATATTAAAACACACCTAAAATCTTTTTGGTATTTTTGAAATTAAAAAAAATTTAATATCCTTTGAGTGTTATCAAACGACATCACCGCTAATGTCGGGCTGATATGCACCAAACGACGAAACTGTTTAAAAATAAAGCAATAAAATTTAAGCAGTAAATAAATATATACAGACAATCTTTTTGCGAGTTTCGAGGGTAAGAGAATCATATCAGTGTACGGTCATGTCAAGACACTCTTGTTGTTCAATTAGTTAACATTTAGATAAGCATCCTATAACAATTATCGGTATTGTTGTCCACTTAAGCTCAACTTATCAGATGTAATCATGATTAGGGGATACGTTAATGTATAATTTATACTTACCGACCGGTGTTCATCCACATCACGACACATTCCCGTATCAAGGTATGCACGAGGGTTCATCTTACCGGTGAGTATACCGATTATCATCTGTTTGACCGTATATGGTGTGAGATACTCACTTATTTTGATTTGAAAAACAAGCCCTATGTGATATAATCACTTATTGATGAGGAACTTGATTTTCATATGCATGAGGGCACAAGTGCAAGTCCGTGAACAGGTCAGTACTTCCGTACAGCAGAGAGACGAACTTGACACCCGGAAAAATGTGATATATTATCACTTATTTGATTTGGACATGTGATTGTTGATCACTTATTGAGGTCGAATGCAGTATGTATTATGTACACGTATGTATAGTATCATGGAAGATCTAGACTTGCGTCCCCGTTATTTTTCGGTAAAAGATACAACCATGATACCCAGATGATAGGCAGCATAAAGACCGAATATCTCAGAACCTCGGCAATCTCTCAAACGAAATTTCGGTACTAAGACCATATGCCAATGAATGGTTCCCACCCAGTCTTCAGTCGATTTAAGTTTATATCACCCTGCACACTTTAAAATGATTGTGAGCCTACCGATACATCTTATATAGAGCTGCTTATCGTTTTGCATTTTGCATTTCAGTTTAAAAAGGTTTAGACAGACCACTGATCTACTATCATTTTCTCTTTTTCTCGCCAGGAAACTCATTTTTGTTTTTCTATTGTTTTTGTGCTTTTGAAATTTTTCGATGTTTTTGGATTTTTCGATTTTTGGATTTACTCCCCCTAAAATCAATAAACTAAGACAAATTTTAAAACACAAAGGTATTTACAAAGGTATTTACAAAAATGATTTTCCGATGTTGGTTTTACTCTTGCTTGACCTTAATGCCGTTTACCAATAATAAAAAGTCAAATCTTGATTTGTCAAAAGCTTTGGTAAATAAGTCGGCCCGTTGGTCATCGGTGTGGACCTTAACAACATTGATTAGCCTTTAATAGCCTTAGCACCAAATTTGCCATCTGGTTCAATCATGGTACAAGGACCACCAAAGGGTTCTAGGTAAGAAAGATCCGGTTTCCTTTTCTGAAGGAGTTCGAAACAAGTTTTGCCATGTCTCTTCACTGTAAGAACTCTGTTTAATGTGTAGCATGCAGTCGACACAGCCTCCCCCCAGAATTGAATAGGGAGTTCCGACTCAACTAACATTGTTCTAGCAGTTTCTATAATCGTTCGATTCTTCCTCTCGGCGACACCATTTTGTTGTGGAGTATAACGAGAACTGTATTCATGAAGAATGCCTTTAGAAGTACAGAACTCATCCATAACTTGATTCTTGAATTCGGTTCCATTGTCGCTTCGGATTCTTTTTACTTTCAACGAATAGAGATTCTCCAACATAGGGAGAAGATCCTTGAGAATGCCAGGAGTTTCACTTTTGTGTGCCATAAAAGATACCCAAGAAAATCTAGAGTAGTCATCAGTAACTACCAGACAATATGCATCACCGAACATTGTCTTGTGCTTCATAGGTCCAAAGAGGTCCATATGAAGACGTTCGAACGGCAAGCTAACAGTGTTGATTTTCTTCAAAGGATGGGATTTCTTCGTTTGCTTTCCCTTTTGGCACGAGACACAGATATCTTGTAAATGAAAACTTCTTACAGGCACACCATTCACAAGATTGTTTTTCACCAAATGGTTCATTTTTCTCAAGTGAATGTGTCCCATTCTTCTGTGCCATGAAATTGACTCCTTTTCTGTGGCTTTTGAGACAAAGCAAGTGACTTGTGCAGATGTTGTAATCGCCTGGCTCATATCGAGAATGTAAAGATCATTAACTCTCGGAGCCGATAAGAGAATCCATTCTTGTGGAATTTTGAATCCAGGTTTTAGCACATAGCATCCGGCATCATCAAAATGCACGGTGAACTTCTTATCGCAGATTTGCGACACGCTCAGAAGATTATGATCAATTTGCTTCACGTAATTGATCTTGTCAAAACACACAATACCATTGGAGATACTTCCCTCTCCAGTGATATAACCGCCTTTATCTCCCGCAAATGCGACATAGCCTCCTCTAATATTTCTCACATCGTACAGAAGCCGTAAGTCGCCAGTCATGTGCCTAGATGCTCCACTATCAACAATCCAATGACTGTTAATAGTTCCTCCTGGAACACCCTGCACATGTCAAGTAAAACATCAGTTGAGAATGGGGACCCAAGCCTTAGTGGTCTTGGGTCGTCCCTGAGCATCACGAAACGTGATATCAATCTCTTGATGGTTTTTAAGAACAACTGCTCCCCCTGAATTGTCACCTGCCTTAGGTAACCAAGGTTGTTTTTGCCTACCAGTTTTTGAAAATTCTGGTTTTGCATGTTGTGACACACTTGATTCCTTTTGAACTGTTTTAACTTCAGATTTTAAAGCTTTTTCAACAGTTTTCATGTTCTTACGTCGTTGTTTAGTTTCTTGTTCTTTAACAGTTCTTTTATCATTTTTAGGTGAAACTGATCGACGTTGGGGATGAATTGTTTCAGGTGGAGTTTTCTCAACAAATTTTTGCTTTGGAGCATTTGGGCAGTTTCTGATGATATGCCCAATTTCTCCACATTTAAAACATGTTCTCCTTTCAACAAGCTTAGGAGAACTTGATCGACCACAAGAAGTCGAAGTCGTGGACCCTGAGGTACTAGCCTTTTCATCACACCCATTTGTATGTTGAGTGTAATTGTTATCACTGTTACGTTTTAAGATTGTGACTTGTTTTACAAAATCTGTGTTAGATTTGTTTTCAAAGGTTTCAATCTTATCAGTACCCTTGGATGACACGAACTTGACATCCTTTGCTTTTTTTTGAAATCGAGCTCCTTTTGTTTCAGACTTCATCTGAGAGACTTGATGTTTTTGAGCTCGTTTGACGGGTTGTTTACCATTAGAAGCAGTAGGTTGTTGAGTGATTGGAGATTTTTGATTCCTAAATTGTTTTCTAATCTCAGCCTTAGGAATTGGATCACATTGTGTTACCACAATTCCTGGAAGTGTTTTTCCCAAAAATTTGTTTGTGTTGTCTTCAAAGACTTTATCAATCAAAGATTGATTTACATTTTTAATTGGAAAAACGTTATCTGAGTAGATTTTATTATCTCCAACCAATGTATACAACACATTACTGCTTTTAACAGTAGACACAGACTTCTTTTCAATCTTGACAGGATCTATCACTTGTTTCTTGACTAATGAAACCTCAGGAGTATCGGGATCACACAGAATGTGATTCTCAAGTGGAACAACTACTCCTTTCATTTTGTCAAGTGATTTATCCTGTTCACCTACATTCACTTCTGATTCATCATCCGATGACTCATAGTCCTCGATAACTGGAGGACTTTGTTTCATAGATGTTGAAACTCCTTGCTGCTTTGCACTGTCCGGTTTGAACCCTAGGCCAGTAGAAAATTCCTCAAAGTTCAGAGGCACACTGGGTTCATACCGTGGCATGTTTTCATCATTAGGCATCGTGTTGTAATTATGCCTCAAAGGGGGTGGGCATTTCTTGTATCCTATGCCCTTTTGATCTCCCTTTAGTTGTTGAACATCGATGATGTGATCAAGCACAAATCGGGAGTTAGAATAACTTTCCAATTTCTGTTTGATCGCGTCATGCTCACTTTTGGCAATGGCTAACTGCTTCTTGGTTTCCTCAACAAGATTTATGTATTCATTTATACTAATTTGTTTATGGTAAACCACTTTATTAACCTCGGACACATCTTTCTTTAATGTTTCTATTACAGATTTAAATTCTTTTTCATTCCGAGTTAAAGCCATGTTTGCCTCTTTGCATTTTGACAGTTCAATAACTAAATTTTGATTATGACTATGAAGCTTTTCCAATTCAAGCTTCATTTCAGCACATGATTCACAAACACTAGGAGCAGGAGGTTCAGAATTTACCTGACTCGAAGAGGCTGACAAATTTGCCATAAAGGCAGTTTGAAAAGAAAAATCTCCATCTTCAGAAAATAACTTTTCCATTTCCTTTGATGCAGTAGCAGCCCTTCTAATCAGAATTGATTTCTGACATTTCAGCTCATCAGCTTCATTCAATAACTCCTGAATATCAGAACCTGCTTCCTCCTTCACATCAGATTCAGACTCTGATTGATTATCCCCAGAAACAGAGCCTTCTTCATCAGAACTCCCAGAATAACCAGAACTGTCATCACTTTCAGATGACTTTTGATTGATGATTTTTGCATAAAGAGCTGTTCCACTTCTTTGATCACTGTCACCAAACTGCACAGACCAGTCACATCCTTCATCACCTTGAACTGTCAAAGCCCGATTGGGATTTGATGGTCCAGACTGGTTCTGATTGTTGTTGACTGCTACAATCCTCCTGTCTTGGTTTCTGAATGGGTTGTGATTGCCTTGTTTTGTTGGCCGAGTGCACTCACGCTTGAAGTGCCCTTTCTCGCCACAATTAAAGCACGTGACGGCATTAATATCAAACCCATACTTCGTATCTTTCTTTCCTTCCAACGAAGTCCTACCAGTACGAGCCATGAAGTCTTTGGCCCTTCTAACCGCACTAGCAAACGCCCACTTAATATCCATCAACTCCATTTCATCCTTGTCGATCTGTTGATAATCTTCATGTGTCATGTTGATGTTTCCAATCTGTCCCGCAACTAACCCGCAGTAGGCACTGACCATAGTATTGATCAATTCTACATGCTCCTTAGCAACTTCTATACTAACTTGGGAAAGATTTGAAGTGTCAACACGAACAGTGTTAGGGTTTGGAGGTTGAGGATTGCTTGTGAAATGAGCTTGCTGTTGTGGTTGAACTGGTGGCTGTGATGGAACTGGAATGTAAGATCTTGGATCAAAACCCGGAGCAGGATTGGTCTGAGGAAACGGAAGAGAACTTGTGTTGGATACGAAAGCAGTTTGCAGTTTAGGTTGCTGAGCTGCAGCGGATTTTGCTAAGATGTCGAAGCCTGGAAGATACATTTCTGTATTTTGAGGAACTGGAGCTCGCTTAGCTTTCCTGATTTCTTCCTCATTCTTATGTTCCAGTTTCTGAATGAACTCATAGATATTAACCGTGTCTAGAGTTCCAGTGTGCTTCAGCAACTCAATGAAAGAACTCCACTTTGGAGGTAAAGCATCAGCAAACTTGTTCACCATGTCTTGTTGAGTAGCAATAACCCCATAAGCACACATTTCACTGATCAGATGATAGAAACGTGTTGTCATATCATTTAGAGTCTCGTTTTCCAAAAACTGAAACGAGTCAAACTCTTTCTTCAACAAGTCATGACGAGACTTTCTCGTAGCTGCATTGCCTTCTCCTCGAGCAACCAAGGCATCCCACAATGTTTTCGTGTTCTTGCAATAGGAGAACTGATGATAAATATCTTTATTAAGCGCCTGTGTAAGTGTTGCGAAGGCCTTTTTCTCCAATTCATAAGATTTCTTGTCAGGTTCAAGCATGTTGGCATAACCTTCTGAAGTGGACGCAGCAACTTCAAGAGCAGCATTGAATGGATTGATGAAACACGTCCAAAGATCAGTGCTTTGCCCTTGAACATACGTGTGGAAGCGGTTTTTCCATGAAGGAAAATCGTTCATATGATTTAGCTTTGGAGGACGATTGTTGCTTCCCGTTTCGCTTTCACTGATCAAAAGGTTTTGAATACTTTGACTTTGATTGGATACCAAAGCCCATTGACTTGGACTGATTGATGGCGACGGAAACATACTCTTAGCCCAAGCATCAGCAGTAGTTAGTTCTTGACTAGATTGTGAGTTCAAACTCCAATCCCAAGGACTTGTACAACTCATCTTGATCAAATATTAATAAATAACCTACACAACCACAAACTGTTAAATGCAAACAGACAAGAATCGAAGGATATAGACCTGTTCGAAAGATCAAGACTGGTTCGAAGGACCAACAGTGATCGAAAGATTACTGTTGAGTTTCGAACAAAGTCTTCGAAAGATTCACAAATGACAGATCCTTATCTTTCGTAGAGTTTTATCGAAAGATTCACAGTTCGAAAGATATTTATCTTTCGAATACTGATCTCGAAGGATTCACAATGAAAGATCCTTATCTTTCGAGATAAATCCTTATCTTTCGGACAACTAACTTTCGAAAAGATTCCAGAAACGAAGGATAAAACTTAGACTTCGAAAGACTGTTCGAAAGATGCTAATCTTTCGAGCTGTTTCTAAGTCGAAAGATATCTTTCGGAAGTTTCTGACACACTGACACAAAGTGACGGGTAGGTGGGAAAGGTGATGGGTTGGTGCACTACTTTCGGCAGAAGGTATGTGCAGACACAACTTTTCACCAACTTTGAAAAGTTTTCCCAAAATGGACAACACCTTATCCAGAACCTGTCACCGGAGATATGACCGGAATTTGGTCGGAAAAATTCAAAGTTTCTCAAAAACAAATTTTCAAGTTACCCAACCCAACCTTGAACACTCCCGAAGGTTTAGAAACCGTTTTTCAGTTCAAAGATGCAAGAAAAACTACCAAAAACGGGTGCTAAATCAAGTGTCCAAACACACCAAGAACTCGAACAAACACCCGGTTTTAAACAAGGTAAAGAGCGAGGCTCTGATACCACTTGTAGGTCCCTCTCGGAGGATCGAGAACAAACCTAAACCTTGTTATACTAACTCACTAGCGAGTGCGGAATCCAAGCTAGCAAGCAAACCGGGATGATGCAAGAACAAACACAAGAACACACAAGACTCAACGATTAACACAACTTGTATTAATGCGTATGAAAGGTTCCGGTTACAAGCACAATGTTTACAATCAGTTTGCAAACTCTCAAAGTGTGTGTGTGTGTGTGTTTTCAGCAGAATGCTCTCTATCTCTCGGGTGTGTATCCTTCTAAAACAACACACTGCATGGGTATTTATATACCCAGCTCAACATGTCTGGTCCGAAGGATCCGATAGATGGTCCGAAGGATCATCTATCGATGACAATGCTTTCGAAGGATCAACAGGGACCTCGAAGGATGATCCTTCGAGGTCTATCAATCGAAGCATATCTTTCGAGCACCTCGAAGGATCAACAGTATCCTTCGAGGAGCTATCCTTCGATACAGACAAACAAACATATTACTAACTTATTGGCCAAGTCAAACTAGGAGGATAGTTGACTAGGTCAACTTACAGGACATTGTTTACAAACAGACCGAATACAGACAAAGTACAGACACAAGTGCACCAACATAAAGCCATAGGAAAATTGTTTCTTGTCTACATAGTAGCATGAGTACGTTTGTTTCTTATCTGCTATTTAGTATTTTCATGTAAAACAATCAAATGCAAACTTGGTTTCCTATGCCTATATATCCACATAATGTCAAAATACTTAAATTATTAGATAAATATATTTAAATAAAGTATTATTATTATTTAAAAAGTAAATTACAAAAATCGTCCTTTATGTATGTCACTTATTGCAAACTGTGTCCTTTGTCTTCAATAATTACAGAAAACGTACTTGATGTTTGCAAACCCTTGCAAGTTATTTACTTTAGCCCTAACCCAGTTAATTTTTTGTGGTTAAATCTGATCAAATGGACCTCACATGAGGGTATTTTGGTCATTTTACTCTCATATGGGGTCCATTTGGTCAGATTTAACCACAAAAAATTAACTGAGTTAGGTCTAAAGGACATAACTTACAAGGGTTTGCAAACATCGAGTACGTTTTATGTAATTAATGAAGACAAATGACACAGTTTGCAATAAGTGACATACATAAAGGACGATTTTTGTAATTTACTCTTATTATTTAAACTACTAGATAAATGTGAAGATGGTTTACTAGCAAATTATTTAAACTACTATAGATAAATGTGAAGATGGTTTACTAGCAAATGTGATGAAGTGATATCTTTCTAACAAATATGATACGAAACGCCTATCATTCTAACAAATTTGATAAAATTGAACTAATTATTAAAGACAAATGACACAGTTTGCAATAAGTGATATACATAAAAGACCATTTTTGTAATTTACTCTCTATGTGTTTGACCATTGCCAGTGATAGAGTGCAAAACGGGGAGTGGAGTGGAGACTTGACATGGCATAATATTATTGGGACTGAATTGCAAGTTTTGTCCTTTATCTATATATCATGTTTCAGGCGGTGTCCTTTATCTTTAAAATTGACAAGTTTTGTACTTATTGTTTCAAAATCTTGCACAGTATGTCTTTTAAGCCTAACTCAATTAACTTTAACTGTTAAGTGAAGGGCAAATTGGTCTTTTTATCCATTTATTTAATAAAACCATTTTAATATTTTTAATAACTAAAAACAAAATGAATTATATATATATATATATATTATATTTTTATATAATCTAAATACAACCATACATTCTCTCTAAAGTCTAAAACACTAATACCACTACTGCCACCATCCACCCCATCCCCACGCCAACATTAGCACCACCACTGCACCACCCCCACACCACAACCACCGTCTACATCAGCAAACTCCACCATACCGTTCCTTTTCGTAGATATAAACTCAAGATCAAGGTCTAGAAGATGCAAACTCGTTTTGGAAGATGCAAACGAGGAGCCGCCGGAAAAAAAAACAAGCCAGATCGTGGTCATAGTCGTCGTTTTTGGAAGATACAAACGAGGAGCCGCCGAAAAAACATCTCGGTTCATGGTCGGATTCGTTGTTTTAAAGGATGCAACGAGGGAAACTGGCGTTTTCTTGAACAAATTGGGGTTTTGGTCGGAGCTAGTTCATGGTCGGAGTCGCTGACTCGCTGTTTTAAACAAATTGGGGGTTTCGTTGCTTATGGGATATTGTGCGTATTCGATTGACGGATTGAGGGAAACTGTAAAATTGGGGAAGTGTGTTTTTGAACAAATTAAATTTAGCCATTTTGAAATTGTGAAACTGTGCGTATTTCGATTGCAGCTTTTCAAAATTGGAAACTTTAAAATTGAGATCTTAATTAATGTGAAATTCATTGAGGGGGTTTCGTTGCTTATGAAAAAAATGGGTGGTGTGGGGGTGGAAGTGGGTGGTGGTGTTGGTGATGGCTGATGGTGGTGGTGGTGGTGTTTTACCCTAGAGAGAGAGTAGAGAGAGTGTTATATATATATATATATACATATATATATATATATATATAATATAATATATAATTTATTTTATTTTAATTATTAAATTGGTGTTTTAAACAAATAAATAAAAAGACCAAATTACCCTTTACCTAACATTTAAATTTAACTAGGTTAGGCTTAAAGGACATACCGTGCAAGATTTTGAAACAATAAGTACAAAACTTGTCAATTTTAAAGATAAAGGACACCGCTTGAAACATGATATATAGATAAAGGACAAAACTTGCAATTCACTCTATTATTGGCTAGAAAATAACTTAAACACTCATCAGTGATTGACCACTCACTCCACACTTAACTACAAAAATCTGTCACTAGATTAATCAAACGACAGAGGAGGGTTAAGCAACCCGGACCTTAAGGCCACTTTTACCCATAAAAAATACCTAAACATGGTTATTTAGGTTTCATCAAATATCCTATTTATCTCTACTCTTCAATTCATGTACACTCTACCAAATCAAAAAACTACTTATTCAGAAACGCTAGAAAGTAGGGGTGTAAACAAGCCCAGAGGCTCGAGAGCTACTCGTGATCGGCTCGGTTAAAAGCTCGAACGAGTCGAGCCTTAACGAGCCCGAGCTCGAGCCTGAAATACAAAGCTCGTTTAGGCTCGCGAGCCCAAACGAGCCTAAATAAAATTTTAGTTTTTTATATATATATAATATAATAATGATGATAACATTGGTGAGCCGAGCTCGAGCCGAGCTTTAGCTCACTTAATCGCTGTTGAAACGAGCTCGAGTCGAGCTTTTAGCTCATTTGAGGTTGTTCTCAAAATAGCTCGAGCTTACCCGCGAGACGAGCTCGAGCTCAGAAAAGTAGGCTCGAACCGAGCCGAGCTCGAGCTTCATAAAAACATAACGAGCCTAGCTCGAGCCTAGTCGGGCTCGGGCTTGGCTCGGCTCGTTTACACCCCTACTAGAAAGTAAATCAACAAGCATGTCCTTCTAGAAGCACCGACCGGGAGAGCGAAAGTTACCTGATTTACACTGTGTTTCATTCCAGAGTTTACTAATGGAAGGAAAGGAAAAGAAATAAAAAGAAAGTAAAAATATTTTGTGTTCCAGAGTTTCATTTAAGAAAGGAAAATAAAACATGTTGTGTTCCCGAATTTCATTTAAGAAAGGAAATGAAAGGAAAACTAGGCTAAATTCTTTAGTTTTTCTTTCCTTCCGATTTGGGAGGAAATGGTGGGAAAAACATCTTTTTTCCTTTATCGTCATTTCCTTTCTCACTTTTACTTTATTTTCTTTTCTCACGTTAAGTTAACTCGGGAACAGAGCATTAATGTTTGAAGACGAAAATCTCAACGAGTGGATGGCGAATTAGGGTTCTACAGAAGTCGAACTTGTGTTGTTGAATAAGAGCATGTGTAGTGGCTCGTTATTGAGCCGTTATGTTGTCTATGGTGCCCCACAACGTCGGGAACACTGCCCCTCTCGGAGCTGTGTGTTGGTTTTTACCGAGCCTGAGATGTGCATAATGGGTAGAATTTTGAATACTTAGTTATTTATTTTATTTTTTAACTTTTTCAAACCTATATAAACCAATCACTTTATATTTTTATACCACTATCTTACCTCTCATTCTCTTCACTCTCTTATATATTTTATAAAAAAAAGCTTTCACTCTAAAAAAATGCATTTCTATAGCCCGCGTTTCATTCCTCCCCGTCCAAATGGTGGTTCGAAGAAAGAACCGAACCAAAGTCACGTTCCAAACCAACCCTTTGTTCCGGTTCCCACCCGACCAACCTCTTATGAAACTGGGTTTGACGACTTTTTAGACAACCAAACCGGTTTCAATAACCTCTTGAACCAAGCCGTCTCATGAGACCAAAATCAATTCGATGTTTTTAATGTATAAAAAAATTTTAAAAAAATAATATTGCACATGTGCTTTATTTGCACATGCAATTTAGGCTTAGGATTTAGGTTTTGGGTTTAGTTTAGCTTAGCTTTTAGTGTTAGGTTTTTTAGGGTTTAGATTTAAGTTGGGGGTTGATTAGTTTTTTTTTTTTTTTTTTTTTGAGGGGGAATTGGGGGTGGGGGGGGGGGGGGGTTGGGGGATTTTTAGGGGGGTTTAGTTTTTTTGGGAGGTGGGGTGGGGGTTTAGGTTTTTGAGGGGTGGCGGTGTGTGTCGCAACCCCCGTCCCCAATCTGTCCCGGAAACGGGCGGCCGCGAGACCATTTTTGGTGGTATCAGTGTTTATCATTTTGGCAGCGGAAATTACATCAGGACCGTAGTTAGGAAATATTTTATCAGGTAAATACCACTCTTTTATAATATTAAACATATTGGGATAAAACCCACGTTTTCATTACAAACATTTTCATAGGGAAAATCCCTATTTTATTGAGTAAAACATCTTCTTTTATTTAGGTAACTTTTATAGCCACTTTTTCCAAGCCTTCAGTGTTGTCCAGCTGGCTTCTAGTTGGCTTTCACATTTTGTTACCTGAAACGCGTTTAAAAACATTTTTTCAGTGGGAATTACTGGTGAGTGAATCCCAGTTTAATCAAGAAGAGTTTTATCAATTTTCATAGTATTGAGAGCTATTACAATGTTTACATCTACACAATTACTCATTTAGTACTGTCAATCCTGACTGATGGGTCATATTACACATTGGCTAACTCTTTGTCCAATGGTAACGTGTTCCACATTTTGTATACAAAACCCCAACATACCGGCAGTAATTGAAGAATTACAAAGACTCAATCATTGTTTAACCACATTGTAAAAGATTTAAGGTTTTGTAAAAAAAAAAACAGTTTGCAAAAAGGAGATTACTCACATTGCTGTCTTAGACTTCTTTTAAGGGTTTCCTGGTAGTTATCTATTAATTACACAAATGTACATGTGTTAGTATAATAACCCAATATTTACATTAGTAATACCCTCCTCGAGACGGCATTCCAATGACTACGTCGGGCAGAACATCGATAGCCGTTACGGAACCCTGGATCAATCGGGCAGTTTATCTAATACGTAACTGGGGTTATGATACTTACAACGGAGCAGAACTTCGTTATTTAGGGGGGGTATTATGCCCGAGAATTACTTCTACACTTAAGAAATTCGAGATAAAGAAAGGAAATGAGCGAGCGGAACTGAAGGCCGATGCCCTCTTTATATAGGGCCTGATTTTGGTTTATTCGCCCCCCGCGTAGAACACGGGCAGGGCCTTCGCGGCCCACGAGGCTCCCTAGGTAGGCCCTAGCTGATCCGGGTCAGCATCCTAGCTCCGACGTGTGGCTGCCACGTGGCAGCCCAGGGTCTTGCCTCGTTGATGATCGCTCGCGGCCCGCGTAGGAGGTAGCCAAAGGCTACGCGCCCCGCGACAGCCTTAATTTTCTTGTTTTTATTTAATTTTAATAATATTAAAGATATTCGGGGCCCGTTTTCGCATACGGGGTGTATTTTAGGACGTATAGGAATATTTTAAAATATATTAGGGTGTCGAAAAATATTCAGGAGGGTTGTTATATCCTCCCCACCTTGTTTTAGAGCTCGTCCTCGAGATCTACTGGAACAGGTGCGGATGTTACCTTTGCATTTCTGATTCAAGCTCCCATGTGTATTCTGGTCCTCTTTTGGAGTCCCATTTCACTTTGACCAAAACTAATCTCTTGTGCTTGAGGTTCTTAATTTTCCTGTCTTCAATATGTAGAGGCTTCTCTACAAACTTTAACTGTTCATTTACCTCTATATCCTTAAGAGACACCATCAGTGATTCATCAGTTAAACATTTCTTGAGATTAGATACATGAAACACATCATGTATTCCTGCCATTTCCTCTGGCAGTTGTAGCTGATAGGCAACAGGTCCTATTCTTCTAATAATTTCAAAAGGTCCAACATACCTGGGGCTTAGTTTTCCCCTTTTAATGAATCTTACCACTCCTTTCCAAGGAGAGACTTTCAATAACACTTTATCTCTTACTTGAAATTCCAATGGCTTTCGTCTGTTATCAGCATAACTCTTTTGTCGATCACGTGCTACTTTCAGTCGTTCCTTGACTTGAATGATTTTGTCTGTTGTTTCTTGTACTATCTCAGGTCCAGATAGTTGCTTTTCTCCAATTTCTGCCCAACAGACTGGTGTTCGGCACTTTCGTCCATAAAGTGCTTCGAATGGTGCAGCATTGATACTTGTATGATAACTGTTATTATAAGAAAATTCTATCAATGGTAAATGACCGTCCCAATTACCTCCGAAATCAATTACACAAGCTCTAAGCATGTCTTCTAGTGTCTGAATTGTCCTTTCACTTTGTCCGTCCATTTGAGGATGATAAGCGGTGCTTAGATTCAACTTAGTTCCCATTGCTTTTTGGAAACTTGTCAAAAAAATGTGAGGTAAAACGACTATCTCTGTCAGAAACAATTGATAGAGGAATTCCATGTAATGAAACTATTTCATTTACATATAATTTAGCTAGTTGTTCCATACTGAAAGTTTCTTTCATAGGTAGGAAATGAGCTGACTTAATTAGCCTATTTACAATCACCCAGATTGTATCATTACCTTTTCTTGTTTTGGGTAATTTAGTAATAAAATCCATTGTTATCAATTCCCATTTCCAAACTGGCATTTCTAACTGTTGCAATAAACCTGAGGGTTTCTGATGTTCAGCTTTGACTTGTGAACAGGTTAAACACTTTGCAACATATGCTGCTATATCCTTTTTCATTCCTATCCACCAAAAATTATTTCTTAAGTCCTGATACATCTTATCACTTCCAGGATGCATCGTATATTTAGACTTATGGGCTTCTTCTAATATACGGTGGCTTAGGTTTTCTAATTTATGTATCCATATTCTTTTCTTATGGAATCTCCAAATCCCATTTGTTCCTTGTTCTAATTCCATAATCATTCCTTTTAATTTTTCAGTATCATCCTTGATTACTGATTCTAGTGCTTTTCTAATCTGTTCATTTAAATTTATTTGTAGATTTAACTTAAGAGAACGTACTCTTTTTGGCTTTTCATGATACTTTCAACTTAAAGCATCAGCTACTACATTTGTCTTTCCTGCATGATACTGGATATTACAATCATAATCACTAAGTATCTCCATCCAGCGTCTTTGTCTCATATTTAATTCATTTTGCCCAAAAACATACCTTAAACTCTTATGGTCGGTGAAAATGGTAAACTTACTACCATAAAGGTAATGTCTCCAAATTTTAAGGGCAAAAATTATAGCTCCTAATTATAGATCATGGGTTGAATAATTCTCTTCATGATTCTTAAGTTGTCTAGAGGCATAAGCTATAACCTTTTGACGTTGCATTAACACACATCTATAACCTAATTTAGAAGCGTCACAATAAATTATAAAGTCTTCAGTTCCTTCTGTGAGTTCAGGATCGGATCGTAAACGATCACTAGATCTGCGGTGAATTCGATTTAACGTGTGGAATCCGTTAAAGCGAACCGTAATCGTGCGCGAAAACGTAATTAAACAACGTTTTATTACGTATCAACTACAACCGGACAGAGTTTCGACTCGATCTCTACAAAGAACACTCAAAATCTGATAAACATCACGTAACCCTGCAGCAGTTCGGTACAAGAATGATGAGATCGTTACAAATGAGAAGTATCAACTACCTATTTATAAGGGTGAGGGTTTCGCTTATATGGCATGTCCATATGAGCGAAATCATCTTGATGGGATTTCGCTCATATAACACATGTTCACATAAGCGAAATCACTAACTTATACATTTGGAGCGAAATCTCAATAAAACAAATATAAAATTCGATTTCGTTTCCTTTGACTTCTGATTTCGTGTGACTAAACCATATGATGCAATATATGATGTCATTGTTATGATGTCATCATTAATGATGATGACATCAATCTTGATCAGAACCGCAACGTAACCGAGACTCGATAAAAGACGAAGTCAACAGACATATGTACCAACACCTTCTGGTAACGCTAGTATGGGTGCATGGGTTACTCTTTGCTTAAGAATTCTAAAGGCTTCTTCTTGTTTTGGTCCCCATTCAAATTTAACAGATTTACAGGTTAACTTAGTTAAGGGAATGGCTATTCTAGAAAAATCTCGAATAAACCTTCTATAATAACCGGCTAATCCTAAGAAACTTCTAACCTCGGTTGGTGACTCAGGGGTTTTCCATTTGGTAATTGCCTCGATCTTGGTGGGATCTACATGAATTCCTTCATGATTGACTAGATGTCCAAGAAATTGTACCTGTTCTAACTAAAACTCACACTTTGAAAACTTAGCATAAAGTTTTCTTTTCTCAATAAACTTAGAAGTGCGTGCAGATGAGCTGCATGTTCCTCTTTGCTCTTAGAGTAAATGAGAATATCATCTATAAAAACAATTATGAATTTATCCAAATATGGCTTACATATTCGGTTCATCATGTCCATAAATTCAGCTGGGGCATTGGTTAAACCAAATGGCATGATAGTAAATTCATAATGGCCATACCTTGTTCTGAAAGCGGTCTTAGGAATGTCCTCTTCCTGTACCTTTAATTGATGATATCCTGACCTTAAATCGATTTTAGAGAAAAATCATGCTCCTTGCAATTGATCGAACAGATCATCGATTCTTGGTAGTGGATACCGATTCTTAATCGTGACTTTGTTCAATTCACGGTAGTCAATGCACATACGCATTGATCCGTCCTTCTTTTTAACGAATAAAATCGGTGCTCCCCATGGCGATGAGCTTGGCTGTATGAATCCCTTTTTCCAATAATTCATCTAACTGTTTCTTTAGTTCCTGCATTTCTGCGGGTGCCAAACGGTAGGGTGCTTTGGCAATTGGTGCGGTTCCTGGTATCAAATGGATTCTGAATTCAACTTCTCTATCTGGAGGTTGCCCGGGTAATTCTTCTGGAAATACATCTGAAAACTGGGATACTACTAGAATATCCTTTAATTCTTTTCCTTTAGTGTTAGTGATTATGGAAATCAAATACACTAGTGACCCTTTTCTTATATAACTTGCTGTTTTCATCACTGAGATGAATTTTGTGGATCTAGAGGTTTTATTTCCTTTAATTGTGATCTTTTCACCCCTTGGTGAATTTACTTGGATTGACTTTTGATCACATAAAATACTGGCTTTATTGGCTATTAACCAATCCATTCCTAATACAACATCAAATCCTGCCAGATTCATTGGGTAAAGATTTGCAATAAATTTCTGATTTAAAATTTCTATTCTTGCTCCCTGCAAGATCTCAGAAATCTTAATGGTTTCCCCATTTGCTGTTTCTAGTAGGCATTCTTGTGGGAGTTTAGTTAATGGTTGATTGAGAAGTTTACAAAATGAAGTATTAATAAAACTTTGGTTCGCACCAGAGTTAAATAATACTTTAGCAAAAACATCATTAACTAAAAGCGTACCGGCGATCACATCCGGGATCATCTTTGCTTCTTCTGAAGTCAGAACAAATGCTCTAGCATTCTTAGTATTCTTGGTGTTCGTGGCTGAAGCTAGCTTTGGATAGTTAGGCTTGATATGACCTTGTTCTCCACAGTTGTAGCATATCCTGTTGTTAGGCTTCTTCCTGCAATCTTCCTCCTTATGTCCAAATATTTTGCAGAAGTTACAGTATATGGAGCATCTTCCTGAATGCTTCCTTTTGCAGTACTTGCAATAAGGTGCAGAAGTAGAACCTACATTTTTCCCACTGTTAGAATTTCCAGAATGGAATTCTTGAGTAAGCTTCTGGGTTAGGTTCCTCCTTTGATCCTCTTCTCGTGTACGGACTAATTCATCGGTCAAGGTATTTGCTAGTTCTACTGCTTCTTCTATGGTTTGGGGTCTAGCTGCCTTGACTACATGCCTAATCTCCCCAATTAATCCCCAGATGTAACGGGAGATTAATACTGGTTCAGGTGATGCAAGGGTTGGTACTATTTGAGCATATTCAAAGAATAATATAGAACCCTTACTATCTACCCCAGTCATCCTAAGGTTTAGGATTTTGTTTGGTATCTGTTCTTTTTCATTGGGATGGCAGAATTTTCTTTCTACCATGTTTTTGAATTCTTCCCATTCCATATTGTAAGTTCTATCACTTCCCCTAGACTGGAGGATAGTGTTCCACCATTCTAGTGCTGAATTCTTAAATAGATTGGAAGCAAACATTATCTTATCCTCTTTCGCGCATTTACTTATTCTTAAGACAGCCTCAGTCTTTTCTATCCAGCGTAGAGATGCAACGGCCCCTTTATTGCCCGAGAATTCCATTGGTTTACAAGACCAAAATTATTTATATGAACAACCATAAGACACGGTTCTTCTTCTTTTGGGAATGGGCACTTGAAGTATGGGTCCATTGTTTACGCTGTTTTCAGGTTCAGAAGGTCGTTTACTATCATGTTTACTTTTATTTTCCGCTTCCTTAACCGTTTTGATAATATATGTCATTGCATCTATTATCCCTTGTGCTACTTGTAAGACCCTAACACGCTTTAACTGAAAAGACGCAGCGGAAATACGTACCATAAAATTTCTTTCATTACAAACGTCTTGACTTACTTGAAAGTTCGTTTTAATATGAATCTTTTACAAAAATAAGGTATAAGTCATGTTTACTAAAGTACATACTCAATTATCCCCGTACAATCTACTTTGTGACCCGATCTTCGATCTCTATTCCTCGTGATAACCGCCTGTGATTCGTACAACCAGCACTCACCACATACATTCATAACATTAGTATACAATACATAAACAAGATTCAATCTCGTACACTTCCCATTTCGTCATCTTTCTAACTTTAAGCATTTCATCTGCGTATCCATGTCCTGGTGAGGCTTCAATAATGTACCTGCATTACCTTTCATTCTCAATGCACACTATTAATAACGTATTACTCAACGTATCTAAATCACGCGTACATACATTCTTACATGCATACATACACATCTGCATACGTACATGCCTTCCTATATCTCTACAAACAAGCATACACTCATACGTACCTTCATATATACCAAACACACATCTACATATGCACATATGTTACTACGTCTCTACATACGTACATATACACATACGTATCTTCACATATACATAAATGCATATCTACATACGTACATACATTACTACGTCTCTACTTACTTGCATACACTCATACGTGCCTTTATATATACTTAAATACACGTCTACATATGTACATACACTCATACGTACACGTTCAAGATCTTACATACCTCTTATATATCCATACATTAATTACATGGTACTTAGACATAGATTTATAGCCCATAAACGTCAAAGGAATGATCAAAATCATGTTTGGGAAGCCCGTCGTGGTCCACGGATAACAAACCGAAGCCTACTATACCCAAATCAACTTAGATAGCAAATTTCAGGTATTTGAACATGGGGAGGACGTCGGCGACGGCCCTTGCAAATGCCCGTAGCCCAAAACTTCCGTAGACAGTCAAATAACCCGTCAGCCAAAAACTGACTTTCCAGAGCCCGTCGGCGACGCCCCCATACCCATCGGCGACGCCCTCTAGATTTTGCATTTTTCTGTAGTTCCGTTTCGTCGTCCGTACGCACTAAAACGCGCATAACTTTTGAACCGTTTACCCGTTTAACCTCCCGTTTCTTCCTACATGCTTGTAAATTCACATTCTATCATATGAACTTGAAATCCAACATCCGGTTTAAGGAAAATATTCACTTAAAGCTCTCGGCTTTATATACCCGCTTTCACTTATTCGACCCGTTCATGTTTTCATCAAACATCTCATTCCTTTTAGCCCAAAACTTACATGAACCTTATAACCATAATACTTTTACGTTATCCGGAGTTTCGTACTTGTGGTTTACGCACCCGATACCCGGTATGCGTTAAACTCATTCATTATTACGTAATTGAACATTAGATAGTACAATTTCCATCTATGAAATTGTTTATTCATTTACTCGTAATTTCCTACCGAACCTCTTGCCCATTAACCCGCATCACCGTTACTCGGTTAGCATGCTTACGTACAATTTTATCCATTACCCGGTTATCATACCGTCGTCATTACTTATGCAACCATTCCGTATTACAATAAATCATTATTTTGACCAGTATGGTCTACTTAACGAAAATCCTCACTTATATATAATCAAACCTTATTAGACTTCAATTATCATGCATAAATAACTAGTACACAACTTTGCTTAAATAAACTAAGAAGTGATTCCGGAAATCACTTACCTTATGCGTCCATGCTCGTATCCGCTTCCTTGCTTCTTCTTGACCCGTTAACACCTCGTGCTTGAGCCCGTCTTGACGTGATTCCTTTACTTCCATTTCATCAAAATCACGCCCTTATTAGCATACTCATTTGTACATGTTAACTATCATATAAATCGCATATTTCACACTAAACTTTCATTAGTCATTTCTAACAAACATAACTCATATAACCATGTCCATATCCGTTTAAGCTCATGTAATTCATCATGTCAGTACATTTAACAGGTATTGCTATAACATGTACCATACTACTTCCTACAGTCCTACCTTTACGACAACGAGTCAAATCATGTTTCTTATACTTAGTTGACTTTCAAGAGTCAACTATTAACCATATTTAACTATCGACTTATCACCATATACTTGTAACATCATAATCGACTCTACGGACAACACTAGATACATTTTATCATACGCTTGGTGTGCGTACCACCTCTTAAGCATAACGTACAACTAATTCATGCATAAATTCTTCTAAACTCATACATAACCCATCAAATCCTACTACTAATCATCATGTATCATTCCCAATAAACATCAAACATATCATCATCATATTTCTCCTAATTCATCTAACAAGAATTCATCATTCCCACATAATACATCAATCTTTCAACAAGACTTGGACATAGGTGATGATTCTAGTCATCATCTTCACCCTAACTAACGGGTTTCACCCCTAATCATCAAATTAACACAAACCATACGTAACCCATGTTCTATACGATGATTCTAACCCTTGTACATGATCAATTTCATATTAACTCACGGATTTGAACATAACCCACTTCACACATGATCACCAATCTTAGATTTAAGACATACCTTATGATCCCCTCGTGAAGGTGATCATTAATCCGTGTTCCTTCTTGAATTTGAGCTTCAATTCACCCTTCAATTTGGTGATTTAGTTGAGTTTAGGGTTAGAGCTCTTTGGAGCTCCTGAACGTTCGTGAACACACACGAAGTGTGTGTTTGTGTGTGTTGAACTTTCATTTTAATAACTCAACTTCTATCTTGTTCCATTTAACCCCTCATGTTTGCCACTTAACATAACGTGCACTACTTCCATCTTTTAATAATTTTTACCATACATTTAACTAGGTTAAATAGCCTAGTTATTTATTTCATGACGTGTCATATAGGAACACACGGCAAATATAAACATTCGGATTTTGGGGCGTTACACTACTATATGTTGCATGGCACTGTTATCCACTTGGTTTCCATTATCGTTGTTGTTCGGGTTTTCATTATCCAGGTTATTGTTACTCTGGTTATCATTATTCTGGTTTTCCTGGTTCAATTCGTTGTCCATCCGAATTTTTAAACATTTGCCAATTATTAATATCACAAAATAATTTATAATTTAGGCAACAATCACACAACACACATATTGGTCAAAAGCGTCGAGCATTGCGACTTACTCTTTCTTATCTATTATACATCTACTACAAACTGATACTAGAATTTAAAATTACAATACTACTATGCATCGCTAACCACGAAGTGGTCTATACTACAACATATATTATTATTATTTTTACATACACACATATTATATATATATATATATATAATTATTATTATTACTATCTCCACTATCGTCTTTACGGATATGGATTTATCCAGAAATCCATATGGCGCTCGTCGTACTTCCAGACGAGTCGCTCTCCGACCTGCCTCATTCTCTCACTACTTTCTAAAATCTCTTCTCCGAAAGTTCGGAGCTCTTACACATTTTCTGCACTCATTGGGGGTGCAGGTGCTGGTACTAGGTCTGGGTACTGGGGCATGGGCTCCTCCTGAGGGTATGGATTCTCTAAGATCTCCCTAATGTATTCATCGTTATCGTAGTAGGGGTCTAGAGGGTCCAGACCTGGATAGGCTGCTAAGTTCGGCATGGGTTCGTCGGTTAGGTGGTAGCGTTGCACATAATCCCTGTGATCATCAAACCACGGATCGTAATCAGGGTCTAAGGGATTAGGGGCTGGTATCCTAGGTATCTTCTCAGGGTTGAAATCATGCATTTGGACTTGGTTTTCTGGGTTATTTTCTATCTCCATCGGCTGCGTGGGAAACAAGGGTATGGGTTATGGGGCTACTAGTTGTTCCAGGTTTGGGTCGGCAGCTGTGGTTGCTAGGATATGAAAATTGGCTAAGCTCCTATTAAGCATGTCCTGTGTATGGGCATCTGTCTCTCGTTTGGCAGCTGCTAGGACTCTCTGTTGTTGCAACTTTCGCATTCTCTTCCTACGCTCGTGTGCTCCCTTACTGAACCATCCTCTCTTTTTCTGAGGGAATGGCTCTTCAGACTGAGCCTTAAACACAAATATCCCTTCTTCCTGGTCAGCTGAATACCCAGAGAGGGCAGGCTGTGAAGAGGTACCTTCACTCCTAGGTGAATCGGACAACTGACGATAAACGTCTGAGGATCCTTAATCACTCATACTGTAAACTAACAAATAGTCAAATAACACACAACAATAAAATACAGATATGCACGTATTTCCATAATTAATTTCCTAACAATTTGAATAATATCTTGGTGTCAGCAGAACACTTCTGTGGCTGAATCAGTGGCTTAGCTCTGATACCACCTTCTGTCGCAAACCCCGTCCCCTATCTGTCCTGGAAACGGGGGGCCGCGAGACCAGTTTTGGTGGTATCGGTGTTTATCATTTTGGCAGCGGAAATTACATCAGGACCGTAGTTAGGAAATATTTTATCAGAGTAAATACCACTCTTTTATAATATTAAACATATTGGGATAAAACCCAAGTTTTCATTACAAACATTTTTATAGGGAAAATCCCTATTTTATTGAATAAAACATCTTCTTTTATTTAGGTAACTTTTATAGCCACTTTTTCCAAGCCTTCAGTGCTGTCCAGCTGGCTTTCATATTTTGTTACCTGAAACACGTTTAAAGACATTTTGTCAGTGGTAATTACTGGTGAATGAATCCCAGTTTAATCAATAAGAGTTTTATCAATTTTCACAGTATTGAGAGCTATTACAATGTTTACATCTACACAATTACTCATTCAGCACTATCAATCCTGACTGGTGGGTCATATTACACATTGGCTAACTCTTTGTCCAATGGTAACGTGTTCCACATTTTCATACAAAACCCCAACATACCGGCAGTATTGAAGAATTACAAAGACTCAATCACTGCTTAACCATATTGTAAAAGATTTAAGGTTTTGTAAAAAAAAAAGTTTGCAAAAAGGATATTACTCACATTGCTATCTTAGACTTCTTTTAAGGGTTTCCTGGTAGTTATCTATTAATTACACAAATGTACATGTGTTAGTATAATAACCCAATATTTACATTAGTAATACCCTCCTCGAGACGGCATTCCAATGACTACGTCGGGCAGAACCTCGACAGCCGTTACGGAACCCTGGATCAATCGGGCAGCGTATCTAATACGTAACCGGGGTTATGATACTTACAATGGAGCAGAACTTCGTTATTTAGGGTGGTATTATGCCCGAGAATTACTTCTACACTTAAGAAATTCGAGATAAAGAAAGGAAATGAGCGATCGGAACTGAAGGCCGATGCCCTCTTTATATAGGGCCTGATTTTGGTTCCTTCGCGCCCCGCGTAGAACACGGCCAGGGCCTTCGCGGCCCGCGAGGCTCCCTAGGGTAGGCCCTAGCTGATCCGGGTCAGCATCCTAGCTCCGACGTGTGGCTGCCACGTGGCAGCCTAGGGTCTTGCCTCGTTGATGATCGCTCGCGGCCCGCGTAGGAGGTAGCCAAAGGCTACGCGCCCCGCGACAGCCTTAATTTTCTTGTTTTTATTTAATTTTAATAATATTAAAGATATTCGGGGCCCGTTTTCGCATACGGGGTGTATTTTAGGACGTATAGGAATATTTTAAAATATATTAGGGTGTCGAAAAATATTCAGGAGGGTTGTTACAGTGTGGAGGTGGGTTAAAAGGTTTAGGTTTTACGTAGTAATGCACACGTGTAGTACTTATTTTTTTACAGGAAAATTGGCCTATAATAATCCCAACTAGACATCATTGGCCATTGACAGTCCCACCTTTGAATATTCCCCATGCCAGTCCCACATTTCACTTATTTTTTCTCCACCGGTCCCCAGTTAAAAAAATTTAACGAAGTTAAGTTTTTTTTTTTTTTTCTGAATTACAAGCTGACGTTTTATGGCTTTTGATCAGAACGAGGATACGAGTCGAATGATGTGAAACTTACCTTGAAACTATGTTTTTTCTGTTAAATTAGATCATGTGCAAAGCATAGGTTTTGTTTTTAGGGTTTTTTTTTGTGGGGTGGGGGTTTAGGATTTTGAGGGGTCTAGGTTTCGGGTTCAGTTTTTAGGTTTTTTTTTTTTTTTTTTTTTTGGGGGGGGGGGGGGGGGGGGTTGTGGCCGGTTTAGGTTTTTCGTAGTGTTGCACATGTGTAATACTAATTTTTTTTTAATTTTTGAGTGAATTTAAAATTTTGTCCTTTATCTTTATAGTGGATTTCAGACGGTGTCCCTTATTTTTAAAATTGACGAGTCTTGTACTTAATGTTTTAAAATCTTGCACGTTATGTCCTTTAGCCCTAATACAGTTAGATTTTTCTGTTAAATCTGGTCATGTGACTTGTACATGAGGGTATATTTGTCTTTTCACCAGTAGAGGGACTATTCTGTAAATATTTAATATATAGGGACTATGGTGTAAAATATGAAAAAGATATATAAAATAAATAAGTCTGTATTCCGTTTCTTTCTCTCTTACTCTCTCTAACCTATAGAGTGTGAAAATGGGCAAGAAACCGGTAACTTTCGTACTATTTTATTAATTATTTATTTCCTGCATTAATGTGTTTTTAATGTCAACATTATATGCTTGCATATCACACATATAAATCATGCATGTTACATATGTCATTTATCGCATTGTGAAATACTTTAAGCGTTGCGTCGAAACAATTAGTAAACTCACCAGTTAGACAAGTTGTGTCAGCACAACCTCAGTACTGAGTTAAACGATAGATTTAGGACTTAGATGTAGGTCCGACATAAAAAATATGTTAAAACCCAAGAGGGAAAACAAAGGTTTATAATAAAACTTCCCGGAAGCTAAAACAAGCACTAAAAACTGTCCGAAATACACTATAAACAACAAATTCTACATTATTTCAGCAAAATTCAGCATTACAAGTTAAAATAACATGCATTAATAGTGATTAAACATCCAGAATAACTTGTAAAGTGTCGGGATTGAAACCATAACACAAAAGGTACTTCATACCTTATAATTTAGCACTTTAACGAACCGTGATGATGTGGATTTTGTTTCTTTTTTCCCTTTTATTTGATGCTAACGTCAAGTAATGACGTAGATTGTAACTTGTTTTTTAAATTTTAATGTAATTAAAGTGTTTTTACTTTTAATATATATAATTTCATATTTTAAAATAATCCGACACCAACATCTTATGCTTCATTTTTTCTTGATATATGGAAAAAAAAAGACATGACTCGATTTGAATGTTAAGTTAGCTAATTGGGATAAAAACAATACAGGTGATCTAATTAGAACACTTCTAAAACTTTTCCCTAAAAACATCTTATGCTTCATTTTTTCTTGATATATGGAAAAAAAAGACATGACTCGATTTGAATGTTAAGTTATTTAATTGGGATAAAAACAATACAGGTGATCTAATTAGAACACTTCTAAAACTTTTTCCTAAAAATATCAAAAGAATTGTATTTACATAAAAATAAAATTAAAAAACTTAATTTTTACACAAACATCCAACTCCAAGAAGAGGCGACGAATTTTATCCCAACGCCACACACAAAAAGAATTTTATCAAAAGAAATTGTATATTAGGTGATATCTACCGTTATCCTTTTCTCCTTTTCCCTCTCGTGGCTTCTGCTGGTCCCATGCTCTCTCAAACATCCATTTCCAGCTGAACAAAGAAGCGACGAATTTTATCCCAACGCCACACACAAAAATTCCAATAATCCCAAACAATCTTTACGCATCCAACTCCACATTACACGTCTCTCAGCAACTCATTTCAGCATCTGACCATCAATCTCATCTGGGAATTTAGGGTTTTGTTCAATCTGGTAAGTTCTCAACAGATTATAGTTGAATTATGAAGTTTGTTGATGAAAACAGCTTACAAATTTGGGTGTAATCTTGAATTTCCATTGTGGGTATTTGATGGTTTCTCTCAATTTTGTGTATGGAGTCCGAAAGTAGATTGCTTTACCATTGTATGAGGTTGAAAGATGTGGGGTTATGGTATACATGTTCTTGATGAGCTCTTCAATGGTCTTGTGTTATAACAATTTATTGTTTTCTGATCAAATATTTGCCTGTCGAAAACCGTTGTGTTTGGATAGTGTGATTCGGTTAAGTGGTAGGGGAAGAAGGGGATTTGGAAGGTTGGTTCCGAATGCTAAGAAGAAACATACCCGAAAACGAACTTGGTGGCAGAAATTCTTTTTCGATGAAGATGGGAATTGGCTCGGGTTAAAAGACGATGAAATGCTTGAAGTGGAGGAGGAAGCGGCAAAGAGTGGTAGTGATGATGAAGGGTTATCGGAGAACGAAAAGTTTGAAGCGTGGAGACAGAGGGCGGAGGCGCTTGTGGAGCTAAGGGAGGCGCAAGAAAACGTGCAGAATGAAGAAGAGAGGAAGTGGGAAGATTGGCTTCTTGATGGGACGAATGGTGGTGGTGGGAATAGTAATGGTAATGGTTCGTCGTGGTTTCAAGAACCGAGTGATGAAAGTGTTGAGGGGGATTCGAGTGATCTTATCCCTGGAAAAGGGTTTACTGAATCGGTGAGGGATTTGGTGTTCGGAAGGGAAGATGATGAAATATTGTATGAAGATCGTGTGTTTCGCTATGCCTCATTTAATTCGGTAAGTACATCTATATGGTGAATTGTAGCATGGGACTATTAGAAATGTGATGTGGTTTGTTTTGTTTGGTAGGCGTTACGGCTATTATAATTTACAATGCAACAGATATTGCAAAGATCAGTCGTTTAATGTAGCCTAAATGCTTAAGTCTTGTCGTTTAGCTACACGACTCATTTACTTGCTTTATAGATAAGTCGAAGATGAAATACTAGACCATAATAGTATATAGTTTGTGATATACGAGTCGTTATTGTTTGTGCAATCACTAGAGGGGAAACCGGGAAACTAGTTTTTGAATGTAGAGGGATGTATGGATGTGTGTCGAAACTGATTTCCGTGACTTGAAGTCGTGGTAATTGGTAAAAAAAAAAAATACTTATCAAATTCAGATTTTTTGATTATTTTGGTCAAATAATTAGATTTTTTTGGATGGCTAACGAGCGCACCCTCTAATCCTACTCCTAAAGCTACACCCTTGTTCACGATAGGACTTGAGCTCTCTACCTCTTGGGGAGGAACACCTTTCCAACACACCTTGATACCGTTAGGCTAAAGGTTCTCTGATGTCAACACAATTAGATACGGAAGGCCGGAAGCACGTAAGTACTTGCCATGAAAAACTAATTATTGAGATAAATGTTAATTATCTAGCATAGTAACATTCAATCTATCCATAAGTTTCATAAAATGAGTACCCAAAACACACATCCAAACACTCCATAACCAACACTTCCTCTTCTCAACATGTCTTACTTTCATTTCTTCAAATTGTTTGATGTTTAATCATATTGATTAGTTTCTAATCTGCAGCACTACAAGGGAGATTATAAGTATTTATATACATAATTATCCATGCTTTATTGCATTGGCATAAGTCCAATCTTTTGTAGATTATGTCGCCTTCTAAAACCATAATCATCCTTTTGCAGGCAAAATTTTTGGCGGCGTTGATTATTATACCATGGGCTTTGGATTTTTTTGTTCATGACTATGTTCTTATGCCATTTCTCGATAGGTAACCACTGCTACATGCCTACACGGGAAACTTTTTTTTATGTTTTTTCTTCTTCCTTTATTCCAAAAAATAAAAAAAAAAATTGACTTTCAAGGTCAAAGGGTTACATATACAATTACTTTGAGGTTGAATTTTGAAACTAAGTTAATTTCCTCTCAAGTTTCGTTATATATCTTAACCCTTTAGATCATAATTATATGATATTCAGTGGTGGAATAAAAGGGTCGGTCGGGTAACGGGTCAAAACTGGTTAAGATCAAATTTGGAAATTTAAGTTCAGATAAAACGAGCTGAGCATTTATCCCACTCGCAAGTAAATATTTTATCTCATTTTATAAAATATTGTACAAATAAATAACATGTTACATAATCGTACAAAATAGATTATTGACTAAACAATTCTGTATCCATTGCCTTTCTATTCATATGTCAAGAAAAAGAAATTCTTGTGTCTTGTAAGGTTGGTTGTTAGACGGTATGTTTATAAAATTAAAGAATTTGCCAACTGAAAAACAGGTATGTGAAGACGGTACCACTTGCAGCAGAGATTCTTGACATAAGAAAGCATCAAAAACTTGAAATGGTGAAGGAGTTAAAAACCGAAAAAGAAAGATACAAATTTGAGGTTGAAATTGGGAAATCCCCACCAATTTCCGACGAAGAGCTCTATTTGGAGTTGCGGCATAAAGCGTAAATTCACTGCTTTTGCAGTCTTCTTTTATGCATTTATTCTTTGTTTCATAATCATTTTTAAAAGCTATTTTGAAAAAAATAGTGCCAAGTTGATGATCTGTAAGGGTTAATATAGGACCGGATGAAACTTAAAATCTTGCAATGTTTTCATACATGAGGTGTCTAGAGGTGGAAATATGGTTGGGTTGGGTTGGGTCGACGTGAAACAGTTTTTCTCCCGTCTCTTTTCTGCATTTTATTAAATATTTTTTTGAATAAAAGGATTTAAGAAATTATATGCTTAGAAATTCAGTTTGTGTGACATTCGACCTCCTTGACTTGTTTCCCTTTTATAGTTGGATTGTTAGCTAGAACTATTACCCGTCTATGCAGTTTTAGCGGTCCAAAATCAAATAGTGGTCTAGGGCCAATATTTGAGATATAGGTTATCGCGGTGGGATATCACCATATCGGTTATTGCTCTAGATTGGTTGTACGTTTTGAGAATACTGTATATATTGATGTTTGCCTGTCTTTTGGTGACAGGTTAGAACTAAGAGATGAATGGAGATTAATAAACCGTAGCGCATTTGCTAATATATGGTCCGATATGGTATTCGGGATCTCATTATTTGTTCTTTTGTACTTCAACCAAAATCAGGTGTGTTTTGCTTTCTTTTTTCCTATCGAACAATTTTCATTATTGGAAAACATTCACAGATTTGTATCATGAAAATGGTCTATATGCAAAATACTAGACTCATCTGTTCATGTTTGACTTATGAAAGTCAACCTGTTAGTTCCTTACTCATTTTCTATAAAACCCTTTTCACATATAGTTCCAAGTGGTTTACGTCTGTTATTTCATGTAATTCGCTAGATTTTCTTTATACTTGGATTGATTCGTGATAATTTTTGACTTTCGTAAGTCAAACGTGGACTTGTTATATCATAAGACGATTAGTTCTTAGAATAGTTGACTCTTGGGTAAGAAAATTCTTTCAAAAACTTATGAAACATATGAATCTGAGGTCATCTACATTATCTATATAAACAAAAGGTCAACAAACCTCTTTCGAGTCAAAGTTTGACCGTTACAGTCAAATCATGTACTTATCAACTCCATATTGACATGATTTATATTTGCATAATGATTAATAGTTTTCTCTCTATCCTTTTTGTAGGTAGCTTTGCTGAAATTTACAGGGTATAAGATAATAAACAACATTACCGACACCGGGAAGGCATTCTTAATCATACTTATCACAGATATTTTTCTCGGGTAATTCCCTTTCTCATAAAAAGACTTGATGTTTGACTTTTGATTGTTAAATTAGTTCCTTTGACTATGAAATCGACAAATAATCATTTTGGTGTCAAATTCTCAACATTTGTAGGTATCATTCAGAATCAGGTTGGCAGACTTTGCTAGAAATAATTGTGGATCATTATGGTTTCGATGTTGATCATTCTGCCATTATCATATTTGTCTGCCTGATTCCGGTGGTCATTGATGCGTGTGTGAAGCTTTGGGTACGTTCTTCGTTCAAAACTTGCAACAAATATTCTACATCTTCTTTGAAATTGGGAATGTGTGTATATTATGTCCATGAACCATATTTATTATATTAAAAAAATTGACTACAAACTCAAGATTCTGAAAAAAGAAAAATATTTTCAAAACGTCAAAACTGAACCGTTAAACTGCTAAAACCGGCTTGTTTGGTTTGTCTATTCTAGAAACCATAGTTAACGATTCATCCAGAATGTTCCGTTAAAACTGGATGAACCAGACCGTGAACACCCCTAGAAAAGACCAATGAGTTGGAAGTAATTAACAAGGGCAACAACTTTGTGTTCAATTTCGATAAATATTTATGCTTTTGGTGGAGTCTAACATTTGGCGAATATTTAAACGTGCACATCTTTTGTTTATCGTTTAGATGTTCAAATTTCTTCCAAGATTATCGCCGAAAGTGTCGAATATTTTCCAAGAAATGAAGAGGCATTAGAGAGAGGATTATGGGCTACAAGAATCAAGGTGTTGATTTAAAGATTCTTGCTTTGATTTCCCTTTTTTACAGGCTTAGAACATGGACTATATCATATGTATACTTGATCTTCATTTTGTCATTTGCATTATGATTTATTTGGATTTCTATCCCCATCAACCTCATTTGATGTGGATGTAAAATAAATGAATATTTGAAACACTTATTCTCATTATTATTGAAATGGAATGCATTGAAAGAATATATAGAATTAATGATGTTTATACATCAATGAATGTTATATATTTGCTACATTTTAATTTGAAAGGCAATTATTTGCCGCATTTAGCATTTGCTAATATGAATAGAATTAACAACTGGACCTCGATAATTGAGGTTTTTGATAAAAGGTTGTCGGTTTGGAAAGCTAAAACTATTTCGACAGGAGGGAGGCTTACTCTGATTAGTTCAGTGCCGGAGAGTCTCCCTATATGCTATTTCTCGTTATATAAGGTCCCGGCTGGCATAATTAAGAGTCTTGAAGCGAAAATGAGAAAATTTCTCTGGTCGGGAACTAGTGATAACAATAAATAAACTGGGTGGCTTAGGATTGGGTTACTTGGCCTAAGAAAAAAGGGGAGTTGGGTGTTAACAGACTCAAAGAGGTTAACGAGACCCTTCTTTTTAAGTGGGGCTGGAGATACAGGGTTGAAAATCAGAATCTTTGGAGGAAGGTGGTGGAAGCTTGCCATGGTAAAAACAATCAGAGGAGTTTCCTTCCGTGTAACAATAACATTGTGGGGTGTTGGAAAAGTATCGCTAAATTGATATCTAATATGAAATTAAATGGGAATGGTTTAAATCGCCTGATCTTAGGTAAAGTTAGGAACGAGGTTGAGATACGTTTTTGGATTGACATTTGGGTGGGTGATCTTCCTTTCATGGAAAGATGGTCTCATCTGTTTGGTTTGGAAGTGTTTAAAATGTGCAGGGTTGCAGACAAAATAAAAGAGAATCAACTTAATGGTGGTTATGCTTGGAATTGGTCTAGACAGCCTGAGTCTGATGCTGAGCTTAAGGAATGAAAGGAATGTCATGAGGTTCTTAGCATGGTGATGATTTCCAATTATAAGGATTCGTGGTGTTGGAGCGATGGTAACCAAGATGGTTTTTCAGTTGCAACACCCATTTTTAAGGAAGTTAGAAAGGCTTTAATCGAAGATAGGGGGACAAGTCATCTTCCGAACTTTGAATGGTGTAAATGGATGCCTCTCAAATGTAATATTGTGGCATGGAGAGGTAATTTGGATAGATTAACTACGAGAGTTAATTTGAGAAGAAGGAACGTGGATATTTCTTCTGTTTTGTGCCCTTTATGCGATGATTTTGAGGAAATTGTGTGCTCGGTGACTGATCGGGTATGGTCGTCTCTCTCTCAGTGTTTGGTGCAAAATACTTCCAATTTATATTTTTGACTTCAAAGACATTCTGGATATCCATAACTTCTCTCAAATGGGAAAGAAAGCGAAGAAAATCATTTACGGTTTTGTGATTATTTCTTGTTGGTGTATTTGGAAAGGTAGGAACGAGATGGTTTTCAACCAGATTAGACGAAGTCCTCAAGATATTATAGGGGAGGTTAAATCGAGAGGTTTCGCTTGGGTTAAAAATAGAACGTATTATATTAGTTGGGTAGAGTAGTGTAAATACCATTTGTATATGTTGTAATTGTGTACCCTTTGCCCGTTTAGGTCGGGGGGTGTTGTTGGTTGTGTGACATTTTGCCCAATTGGATCGGAGGCGTGTATTAATGAAATTTACATTTAAAAAAAATCTCTTTGCATTTGTATATGTATCCATCTAGTGAAATGTTTTACCTAACGCTATCAAGATCGAGATCTTGCTATTGATCGTTTGTTTCACAGGATTGCGATAGGTCAATGGGATTGAAGGATCTCATATAGACTTGAGTTTAAACTTACAATTGATTGAGATTTGAAGTGATGAAGAAGAACACGGTACCTCGACGAATATATCAATAGTAGAGAAAATAAGAATATAATGTGAGTTCAAAATTGTCGTTGATATACCCCAATAAATATTAACTACCAAAAAAGGAAATCTACCTTGAAGCTTACCATATAATCACATTTGACCTTCTCAAGCATTCCTATTACCGTAGCCGAATACACTCAAACCAATATCACATAGTGGGCCAATATGTCCTATCCTATGTTTTCTTAACGGAAACTTGATGTATAATGTTATCACACTCTCTAAATTGAGAGTTTCATATTGTCCACTCTGGTCAGACTATGTTCTCTTGACCGGACTCACGTTGGCTTCAAAGTTTGGCTTTTTTTGGGCATTCCCCCGGAAAACCATATTGCCGGCTGCCACTTGACAGTCGTTGTGCCACCACAAGAGCAGAACTTTCTGGTGTAACACACGGTGGGACGAAAACCCGGTTAGGCTCGGGAATCGAATTGACAACCTCACACAAGGCCTAGTTCAAATTCTTCATTATCTATATCCACCCCATATGACATATGAAGTATGCATTCTTTTCGTAATATTGGAATTTCTTTTAGACATAAAAAACAAATATATGAATCTAATAAAACATTAAACGACTAAAATTTGATCAACATTAAAAATATATGAGTCTAAGGGGTTGTTTGTTTACCTTTTAATGAGACTCTTAATGGTTTAGACCTCTTACTGGTTCAACACTTAATGGTTCAGACTGTTTGTTTCGTGAGCAGATATTTTAATGGTTCAGACATTTGGCTCTGAATGGTTAAGTATTATACAGAGTCTGAATGGTTAAGACCTCTAATCTGAATTGGTCAGACATTTGCCTCTGAAGGGTTAAGCATTATACAGGCTCTTAATGATTCAGACCTTTTACTGGTTCAGCAAAATTTCATAGCCTAAAGGCCGACGAATTTGCTGGCAGAATTTGCAGCCCATTTTTACATTTCCAATATTCATTTTAGAGTTAACTGCCATTTTCGTCCCTGTGGTTTGGTCACTTTGGCCATTTCAGTCCATTTTTAAAAAATGCGTCATTTTCCTCCCCGACATTCTGGAAATGTGCCATTTCAGTCCAAAAATCGTAACCCAGTTAAGTCGGTTAGTAAATAAGGACTGATTGTGTAAATTTGTAACATAAAGGACTGATTGTGTAAATTTGTAACACCACCACCACTAGCCCTGCCACCACCACCACTCCGCCACCACCGCAGCCACAGCCACCGCCACCACCACCACCACCACCGCCACCACAGCCACTGCCACCACAGCCACCACAGCCACTGCCACCACCACCACTCCGATCTGCCACCAACATCTCATACCACCATCTCCACCTCATTCACCACGGAGGTCGGCGGTGAACGAGGGTTGTCGGAGAGGATGACGACGATGAACGGAGGTGAACAATGGTGGTGAACGATGACCGAAGTGAGGTTCAGGTTAAGTTCAGGTGGTTATCGGTCACGGTGGTCTCGAGAACTCCGAACACAGCGGTGGTGATGTGCTTGGTGATCGTTGTGATCGTTGACGGAGATGATGACGATGATGAACGGTGACTGTTGATGAACAATGATGGATGGATTGGTGTATGCTCTGCAATCACCACCATAGTATGATGAATAAGTTGAAAGTGAAATTGCTCAGAGGAACTAGGCTCCGGTGAGAGAGATTTTGGTTTCGTTGGAGAGAGTTGCACAGATGGGATTGGAGGATGATTGATGATAATGTTGTTGCTGCTGTTACTGTTGCTTCCTTCAAATATTATTTCCCACAATACAATGGAAACATATTGGTATTCTTTTGGTCTTGCTCCTGGTAGAGGCTACATTATGAGGGAAAACAGCTATTAATAGAGGCGATGATGATGATGATGAATTTGTCGTCGTCTGAGTGGATCGAACAAAGCTTGAAACAGACCGTATCTTGGCGGGGTAATATCCAGAGGCTTCTATTTGAAGCAAACGTGATGTTTGCCGCCGCCACCGCGCATTCTTGTTCATCGTTCATCACCGCACCATCACATTCTCGTTCATCACCGATTCACCATCACCGATTCAACGATTCACCATCAGATTCTCGTTCCATCGTCATTACTCCGACACGCTCCTCATCACTGCACAATCCGAACACCGCAGTTACCTCCGACAACCATTAACACCACCGTCTCCTCACCGCTGCACCATCAGCATAACCCACCACCACTTCACGGTAAACCACCGTTCACCTCTGTCATCACCTCCGTTCACCGCTGTAAAACCGACAACCTGCAACTCATCTTCATCAATCATCATCACAGTCGGAGAGAGAGAGAGATAACGACGAGAGAGAGAGAGAGAGAGAGAGAGAGAGAGAGAGAGAGAGAGAGAGAGAGAGAGAGAGAGAGAGAGAGAAGGAGGCGGGAGAGAGAACCGGCGACGGTGGGGGTGGTGGTGGTGGTGGCAGCGGAGTGGTGGCGGTGGTGGTGGTGGTGGTGGCAGCGGAGTGGTGGTGGTGGTGGTGGTGGTGGTGGCGGTGGTGGCGGTGGCAGCGGAGTGGTGGTGGTGGCAGGGCTAGTGGTGGTGGTGTTACAAATTTACACAATCAGTCCTTTATGTTACAAATTTACACAATCAGTCCTTATTTACTAACCGACTTAACTGGGTTATGATATTTGGACTGAAATGGCACCTTTCCAGAACGTCAAGGAGGAAAATGGCGCATTTTTGAAAAATGAACTGAAATGGCCAAAGTAACCAAACCACAGGGACGAAAATGGCAGTTAACTCTTCATTTTATATTAGGATTGATGCTCTTTTTATTTTATCTATTTTTCACATTCCTTATATTTTTACCTTCAAAATTTCATAGCTTTGTTGTTTAAGCAACCAATATGTTGTTTATATCTATATTTTTTTATATTAGATTATTAGTCACTTATACACGTCTTAGGGGTTCTTTGCCAACTTCTGAATGGTTAAGTGCTGAATCAGGAAGAGGTCTGAACCATTAAGTGCTGAATTAGTAAAAGGTCTGAATCATTAAGAGCCTGTATAATGCTTAACCCTTCAGAGGCAAATGTCTGACCAATTCAGATTAGAGGTCTTAACCATTCAGACTCTGTATAATACTTAACCTCCGGGTTGCGGGTCAGTCTTTGTTACACAGCCCAAAGGCCGACGAATTTTAGTTGGGCCCGGCCCACTCGGTTAAAAACGGGTATACTTCCCTACTAGTTGTGATCCTCATAATTAAGCAAACCCACAAACCAACCCTAACCCCTCTAAATCTTGACGGCAGTTTCATTGTTTGAAGCCCCATCGTGAAGTCCCATCCACCTCATCCAATTCAACGTCGCACTCTCCTTCGATCGGTACGATTCCTTATTTAGTGATCTATCTCCTTTGCTTGTTGTGATTATGTGCTAGTATATTGAATATGATTAAATTGGTGATTATGTGATTAGACTAGGGTTCATGAATCCCAATACTTCACATGCGCAGCCAAATATTGATGATAAGGGTGTCGGCAGTGTCTTCGGTGAATGCATGAGGGGAGGGTTTGCCGCATGAGGGAAGGGTGCCGCCATCTCTTTTCACCGCATGAAGAGGATTAAAATCGGTGGATGTTCACCGATTGTGGGAAGAGAGGAAGAGGGTGGCCCACTAACTTTTCAACCAATAATATGTTTTTCTTTTTTAAATGTTTTCCCTCACCTCATGAGGGGTGCACCCCGTACGTTTTTGGACAAGAGGGAAGTTATAGAGGGGAAATGACATGGCAACGTATGATTGGGTTAAAAAAAGTTTCCCCTCACCTCATTAGGGGTGCCCCCTTCACCCTATGTTGTCCCAAAAATTGTGCTGCATGTGTTTATTAATTCTTTTCAACAAGTTTGCATGTGCCTCCTTCCAAGCCTGCGCTTGCATGTATATAGTGATGATGGCTGAATAATAATTCAGGTGTCCCTCTTTTGATGATGATCTGATGAGTCATTATTACCCTTGAACACTTAGCCAATCATCTCCACTTTGCCGCCCAAAATTGTAGATATTGTTTTTTTCTGAAACGTATACTTCATTACGAAACCGACGACCCAAACCGGGCCGACGAACAAACAAACAGACAAGGAAACTTACATATTTACAAATGAAACCCAACCCCCCATTCTATCCCTTTGTACTTCGATCTATTAGAGAACCAGAGAAAACCCAAAGCCTTCACTTCGCTCAAAATGTTATCAATCTTGACCGGAGAGCTGGAAAACTTACAGTTGTTCCTCGCACGCCATAAACTCCAACACACCACCATAATAATACCTTGTACTGCGTCTTTCTTTTTTTCCGAAGCCCCTAAATTAGCATAGATACCCAACAAATCCTTGATCGAGAAGGCGAAAATGTTTGGAATCTTACACCAAAGACTAACTCCATTCCAGACAATCGCGGCCACTCTGCAGGAAATAAAGACATGATCTGCAGTTTCCTCTTCCGATTCGCAAAGCGGGCAAGTAACGTCTTCAATCGCTATGTTTCTTTTCCTAAGAGCTTCACCGGTGGGAAGCTTGTCCATCTCCATTCTCCACGCATGAATATTAACTTTGCTTGGAATCCACCGACACCAATCCATAACGAACCAAGAACCGATCGAATTGTCACTGTAAAGCAACCGTTTGGCTGTTTTAACGGAGAAAAAACCAGACGAACCGATGAATATTAACTTTGTAGATATTGTGATGAGGTATAAATTGATGACCAAAAAAATAATTAATTACCCTTATGTGATGTGTGAATAATTTTGATATTGATGTCATGCCTCTCGAAAATCATGAAGCCTTCAATTAATCTTGTGATGTGATGATGTATGTTGATAGGATGGCTGTTGACTTTTCTTGGCTGCCGTGATGATGATGTATTCATAAAAAGTATTGTTGATTGTTGCGAATTACATGTGGGTATGTTTATAATTAGGATCTGTATGAATCATCTTAGGAATTGTACGTACATGGCAATGGATAGTAAGTATGTTGACTACATGAAATAGAATGTGTTGCATGATCAATAAATAACATGAAACTGTTTATTGGGATGTATTTGTCAAAGCATGTGTGATTAATTAATATGCATATGCTAGGGGATTCAATATGATGATGATTTATCCAATGTGAACGTATTGGGAATTACTAAATCGCTGCTTTAAGATTCATGTTAATCAATGATGTTGTGTGATTATTGGGCCGTTTCACTTATCGAATTATTAGTTCAGTGATGTACATGATAGGATTTAGTTTAGCTTAACTTGGTTGAATATTTATAATTGTGGCATAATTATTAGAGAAGATTATGGAATTAAATGATAAACACTAAGGTTACATGATGATTGGGTTATATTTATTGGTTGTGAAAAATGTTACTAGTCTTGAATGTGGTTGGTATAAACTCAATTGCAAAATAAACAACTAATCAATTTACAGTATCAACTACACATTAACTTGGGCCGAATAATTGAGGGATCGCACAAACAGAAAGCCCACTTGCACTCGATTTGGGCCTCTCATGCGTATTGGGCTATAGCTTTAAATCAGGCCGCATACCGGGTTAGGCCCGGCCGCGCGGGCTTGGGGCTGGCATTGCTTGGGCCGCGAGTTAGGTTGGGCCGCACGCTGATCAATGGGTCACGGGTAGGATGAATGGGTAAACATTTGAGTTATGTGATAACTGTTTGGGTCGCATTTTCATGTGAATGGAGAATTAGTTACGAAGTGATAAAATCAAACAAGCATGCATGGTATTAACGTGCAATATGAGTATGCTTAAGGCCAAATACTTACTACGACTTGTGTGACAATACGTGCTGTGTTAGTTGCTACTTGTGCAATGTGTACCTAGGGGTTGTAACTTGTGTAATTGTGAAACTGTCTGTCACTGGTAACTCTAATAGGATTTGGTTGACCAACTGTAAACAAGAAATTAATCTTACCGAGCAGACCAAAGTTGAGTTCATCTCTTGAGCATGCGTCCCGGTGGTTGGGACAGTCATTGGGTATCCCTGAGAGGGATGGGTTTTTGGGTAAATCAATTGCGTATTCCTGAGAGGAATACGTTTTGTGGATAAATATGGAATGTTGGATAATATACTCATCCTATCACCATTAAAGTCCCTCGTTGTTGTTTGGTTACCTGAGAGGTAACAAGGTATTAGTTGGTAGCGCTACTTAGGTTTGGCACCCTCACCCCGTACCGGAGAGGACGGGTGTGAACTAGTGACCTAGTCATGACCAATGCTTTGATAGGAGCATTGGGGAAAGGGCAAAAATAAATCTGGAGCCGTCTTGTATTCGAGGTATTATCAACATTGTAATCAATGAACGGAACTAAACACTTGGTAACTAACGTTTTCGTAAAACTATGAACTCACCAGCGTTGTCTGATACACGTGTGTGCATGCTCGCAGGTTATAGGTATGAGTGGATGTGGAACTTGCTGTCTGGGATGCTGGAGTGGTCATGGGTCGTAGCGCATGGAATCGCGAGACAAGTCTAATGGTTTTTGTACATATGGTTTATGTAACACTTAACAAATGATTTATGCTTCCGCTGAATACGATGAATTATACTTTATGTAATGTAATACTTCACCTTAATGAATGAAAGTTTTATTCAAATCATGTATGAGTTCAATGTGATTGGTGGCTAGATCCTGGTACGTCACACGCCTCGCGGGGGTTCCCGCATGTGGTATTTTGGGGGTGTGACAGTTTGGTATCAGAGCCACTGGTTATAGTGAACTTGGTTTTAAAACGTTTTTGTAAAACCAGACTATAACCGAACAATTCTGAATACGTGAATACGACCATGACACTCAGATCCAGATTGCAAGGTTCGTCTTTCTCACTTGATGCATACATTACATGACTAGTGTACACCTTTTTATGATGTAGCATACGGACACACACTTGTTACTATAGCATGATTACATGAATTGGTTGCTTACATTATGAGGCGTTGATAACATGCCATAGTCCTTAGATTCTTGTGATCTTATCGTTTTGATAACCTCTGTCTGGCATTCGAGTTTGAGGAACCATTTGACATGAGTTAGGAGGAACTGAGATGAGCATGCAAATCACAATATTATTGTGGGTGCACACATGATAATAATGTGGGGTGCATGCGAGTCCCGGTGAGGCTTAACAAGTGAAAAAGGGGTTCCGTTCCGTTATTTGATCGGTGAGAAAGATAACAAATCTATGGGAGTCATAGAAGTGATTGTCTTTTACTCGAACGTTATCTTTTCACTTCTCTCTGAATCCTTTCGAGTCTCGATGCTATCGAGTATTACCTGAACACCCATCTGAACGCCTAGCAAACTGGATAGAATGTTAGGTGCTTGTACGAACATCCCTGAGTTGGATGTCGCAGCGTCGAATGTTTGGTCGATACCCATCTCACTCCTCTTCATTGGTTGGAACTCAGTGTATTGGCGCCTTAGATTCCGTAAGTGCGACTACTTCTGCAACACCCTAGCAACATATTGTGTATCACTCGATCAACTTGCAAGATCGAGGGACAAGAGAATGAGCGTAATATCTCACCGACCTCAGTATTAGAACGGCCTTGATTACCGGCAACTAACACTAGCAAATTGACTTCAACCGAAATCTCAACCTTAGTCAGCGACTCATGGGAGTCAACCCTTATGAATCGATCGGGACATAAACGATGACAATTGACTATAGAGTGGAATGTGTAACTGCCCGCACAGTGAGTAGTGCCTTAGGACTTAAGAAGGAATGTGAAAAGATGGACCCTGTTGGTGAAAGGTCGTAGGGATCCGTTATAAGCAACGACATTAGAGGCAACAGTCACGGCGACATCAAGGTACTCGTAATCATAGCCTATAGTATGGAAATGAAGGTGCCTACAACATGGATTGGCTGTAGTTAGATCAAGACGACAACAGCCAAGGGAACGACGACAGTACTGGAAATCCTTGCGACGAAAACAACAACACTGGAAATGATGCTCGTGGAAGGGCATTTAGGATTGGCGTGGGCAACGCCAAGAATATAGCAACATGGTGTCCTGCACGTTTTTGGTAACTAATCGCTTCGTCTCTGTTCTGTTTAACCCTGATGCTTCTTGAAATCAAACCTGTTGTGGAATCGGCTGATGATAAGTCAATTGTAACCTCATATGTTCATTGGGATGCAAACTCGACCTTGTGGGACAAGTGTTCGACATCGACCTTCCTTCTACTATCCTTGATGGTTTCGATGCAATAGTTAGGTTGGTTAACCAGATATCGCGCAGATATACCCAGTGAGAAGAAAATTTTGTGTATCCCTCCCCTTAGTGGAGGATCGTTATCTGTTCTAAAGGGTCAGAGTGACGCAAAGGTTAGCGTCATTTCAGCAATGAAAGCCAGGAGCGTCTACGGAGGGACTGCCCCGCTATGTTGGCAACTGTTACTAATGTTATGGCTAAGGAAAAGAGGATCGAGGATCCACCAATTGTTCGTGAATCTTCTCAGTGTGCTACTCGATGAACTTTCAGGTTTACTTCCACAACTGATTAGGTAGAATCTCAGTTTGATCTCACGCCAGAGGCAGCCCTGAGTACTAGCATCTCTTACTGTCTTGCACCAGGAGGGTTGCAAGAGCTGTCTGATCAACTGCAGGAATTGTTGAACATGAGCTTTGTCAGACCTAGTTTTTCGCTTTGGGGAGCCCAGTTATATCCGTGAAGATAATCCTTTTCGTATGTGTACTGACTATCAAGAACTCAGTAAAGTGTCAGTCAAGAACCGTTTGCCACGACCATGTATTGACAACCTGTCGACCAGCTGCGAGGGTTAAGCTTCCCTTCAGGGATTGACTAACGAACGAACTATCATCAGATGGAAGTCCAAGGGGGGATGTTCCTATAACTTCATATCGAACGCCATGCGGCCATAGCAACTTTGTATTCCATGACCCTTGGATTAATCAACCCACCAGCAGCTTTATGGATCGACGGTGTTATTTGAGGACATTTTGAAACATTTCCAGGAGAAAGGAGCAGCATGGGCGACATTTGTATCTTCTTTTAGAGCTCCTGGGGGAGGAGCCACTCCGCGCAAAGTCTTGTTGAAAGTAACTTCTGGATACGCGAGATACATTTTTGGTTATGTAATGAACAAAGTGGGAATACACGTAGATCTTGCTAAGATCCATTTAGTTAGAAACTGATCGACACCAAAGAGTCCTTCGGGGATACAATAATTCCTTGGTCTGGCTAGATACTATCGCAGATACATCGTGGAATTTTCGAAGATTGCGTAACTTTAATCTCTATAGCACAGCAGGGTGTTGTGTATTCGTGGGAGACAAAATAGGAGGGCGTCTTTTCAGCTTTTGAAAGTCAACTCTACAATGCACCGAGCATCGTATTTACCCGAGAGTGCGGGTGATCTAGTGGTATACCATGAAGATTCGAATCAGAATCCCAGTTACACGCCGATGCAACACGAAAAATGATGGCTTACGTAGTGGATTTACAAGAAGAATTGCACGAGTCATAACCTGCGGCGGAAACCATGGCTTATGGATTTAAGCTAGGGGCATCGCTTGGACGGTACCAAATGCACTACCTAGACCGATCACAAGGGCCTCCCGTGTACCCTTGTTTCGAAGGAGCTAAACATATAATGACATTGCTGGATGGGACTTTTGAATGATTACGACTGTGAAACCTGAACGTGCACGAGCTTTGCAACTCACTATCGACTCTAATCTACCTGATCAGACTCGCTCTATTCAAACTGGAGAACTGAAAGAAGAGAACTTTCAAGTTGAACCCATGCGGGGCATGGTGAAGCAACCTTTGGCAGGTCGGACGATATTCACTACCTCATGGAACGAATGTGGATCCCATTATACGACAACTGTAGGGAATTTGTGTTGAGCGAAGCACACCGGCCTCGATATTCTAGTCGTCTGGGTTTTGATGAGAGATAGTAGGATCTATAAATCTTGTACTGGTGGTCGGGCATGAAGGCCCACCTGGCAATGTATGTGAATGATGTTTGACTTGTGGGAAAGTCAAGGTGGAGTTTTAGCAACAAGAAACATCAAAACGGAAACAATATCACCTGGGTGATCGTTGATTGTCTCATGTAACCAGTACACTTTCTTACAATCAAGGAAACTGAAGAGTATCCGCAGCTTGTGAATATTCCTCTGAGAGAGGCGGTTTTAGGCACGAGGTGCCAACCCTGTATCTTTGGTTTTGATCTATATCTGATTTATGACAGGCAAAACAACATCCATGGCTCACGTCTAGATACGAGCATCGCTTATCACCGTAGGACAAACGGTCTGGGTAAACAAACCATCCTAACACTCGAAGACATGCTGCAAGCATGTGTGTGATTGACTTAGTAAAAATAGGAAGGACACCTACCTTTGGTTGAGTTTACTGCAGCAGTTACCATTCTAGTAATCAGACAGCTCTGTTTGAGACATTGTATGGACAGTAACACTAATCTCCTGGTTGGATTAAGGTGGGTGACAACCTAATCACAGGTCCAGGACTTGTACTCGAAACTCTTGGGAAGATTGCTGTAACACCTCGCAAAATCAGGTCCAATATAGTATCGACACGTGTCAGGGACTTTAAACGTGTAACGAATTGATTATGAGGGACTAAAGTTGACAAACGGAGAAAGTATATGTATATACGGATTCAAAGTGTCAACATTGATAATTTTGCCTTTTAACAACCCTACATGATGTTTATACCCTAAAACGAATGTATCATGAAGCGTGTGAAACCATTTGTGGAAGAAAGTGAAAGATTACAAGACGCGAGGGTTAAATGTGTCAACATGTTTAAGTTATACCTCTGAGTGACCTTTTAGCGAACCCGGAGCCTTGTAACGATTAATTATACTCCCAAGAATAAGTGGTAAAAATTTCACAAGGTTTCGATATCGTATGAGAAAGATACGCTAACTTTCGTAATTAAGGGGTTAAAAGCGTCAACGAGACAAAACTTGTGTTTTCGGTTATCATTTAACGAAACCGGACCTAATGATGATTGGTTATATCTCATGGATCATAGAAATATAAATTTCATGGGTTCAAAGTGCCTAAAATGGAAGGAATTACGCATTAGAAAGTCCAGGGGGTGAAAGTGTTACTTTTAAAAACTTGTTGCTGGTCCCCCTACCTGCTGGCGTCGCGCCACCAGCTGAGCCCTTCCCCGTGGCGCGGCGCGACGGACTACCAGATCAGCAAACTCTTGTTTAACGTGGCAGCTTGCATGTTTGCCGAATTCCGCGAGTTTGCCACCCTCTAGCTCCTTGAAACACGTCCCTAGGCACTTGTCTTCATCCCTGGAGTTGCCATAACACTTGTATCCATCTCCTTGATCCTCCATGGCTATACACAGAGCCCTTTGTTGCAACTTTTGAACACACATTGAGCACTTCACTTGGAAAGCTTCTAAACTCTTGTTCTGAAGATTTCTGGAGCTCAAGACCACTTCCCAAGGATCCTTAGTAGTGCATAGGACTTCAGTAAGTGTCCTTAACCTTCCTTAATTCAGTTTTACTTAGTTTATTAGCCTAAAGTCAAACCGTCGTAATTAAGGTTTGACTTCGTGATTAATTAAAATTTGTCCAGTCAAATCTCGAATTGAAAGTAGCTTTGAGTTGGTATTTATGTGGGTAATAAACCCTTAAAAGGGCACCCTCTGATTCCCACTCTAACTAGGTCAATTGTCGGGTCAAAGTTAATTTTAAAAAGTCAACAAAAAGCTAATTTTCGCGTAAACACATAATTAACGATGTAGAAGCTATGAAACCTGTTTTATCACTCATATAACTTGGTAATCAATGTAAGAACATGTCTAAACATGTTCAACCCGACAATTTTCAGTATAAGCTCAGTTCGGAACCCAAAGTCGCATAAGTGGACTTTTGCTTTGACTTTCAGTTCTGACCCAATGTAGCATAATTTAGAAATGCCTTAAAGCTTTATTAGGACCAGGTTACATGTTAGTATAACCCTATGTGATTATACAACTTGGTTCATTAGTTATCCGATTCATATGCATGTTTCCGTTATATGCCTAAATGTTGACTATTATGCCCTTTTGACCTTAAAACAAGAATTTTGAAAATGTGAGAGAACAATAATCTTTATTACTGATATATAAACATGTCCCTAAATTTTCACATCAGTTGGAGGTCTAGATTAAGAGTTATGCTCAATAGCGTAATTAGAAAGCTTTTTATTAATTAAACGGCGTAATTAGCATATAGACTATCTAAACCCAATTTTTGATACCAAAATTTTTTCCCACTGATGTAAAATAATATTTTGGGTTTTTTGAAGATTTTTATTTATTTTTAGGCTGAGCATAACATAGGATTATAGCTTTAATTCGGTAATTGTCGATTTTGCCCTTTTGGCCTATAAAATGAGTTTTACAAAACATTTGGACACCCAACCTTTTGCTACTGATTTGTTATGATAAATAAAACATTTTAAACTTTCTAGAGTGATAAAAATATCAGCTTTTCATATAAAACCCGGAAATCGCTTAAAATCGCCTTTTTACGCGTTTTTAACGCATAGTATAAGTTAAAACTATTTTTAACATATAAGGTTTGATACCTACTGATGTTTTAAGTAAATTTATATATTTTAACAGTAAAGAAAAGTTTTTAAACTCAGAGTCCCTATTTTGACCTTTAAAGCCTATGTGAAATTACCAAAATGCCCCTACGGTGCATGGTTTAGTTATAAAAGGTAAATTTCACCTATATACCATACCCTACTGCTATGACTTATAAAAATAAGTATTTTTACTGAATACATCGGACCTGAAACTCAGATTTATATTTGAACTCTTTTATGAGCTTTAAATGACCAAAACGCCCCTACGGGTCATAGTTTGAATTTAAATCCATTTTGGGCATAATGGAAGGTATCCTACTGATATCACAACATATTTAAGGCATATTAACATAGGAAACATGTTCATGACTCATTTGGTTACCCGTTACGCATTATTCGCGTTCGGTGCAGTTTATGTAACTAGTTTGCATAAATTAGCCGAAACGGGTCAAACCTTATCGTTTTTATCTCAAAATCCAGAATGTGGTTAGTTTACCCATATTATACAAGTATTCAAACTTGTCGGGATCTAAACCACACTCTAATCCAGTCATCGCTTAATCGTGCGTTTTGAACCGTATATCTTCCTTTAAAACTAACCGGTCTAAGTTTAGACTTATTTAAGACCCGTTAGAAATCTAATAGGTTATTAAAAACCTTTGTTCCAGATTAGGAGCCCGGTAAAAGCTACGTGCACTTGCTGTTTGTGAATTATACTTGCTCAGGTAAATACTCTTAACTTATTTTCCCTATACGGGCTTGGGATATGGTATTATAATAATACCGCTTGGTCGGGTATGTAGTCATTTAAATCGAATTGTGATCAATGTATTTACATAACTCGTTTTATTCTGTATTATTTGGTGTATGGCCTTTGGGGGTTAAATGACCATGTCCCGGATATCCTTGGCATCATTCAAAGAAATGGCCATGACCTAAGCACGGGGTGTAGGCATACACCTGACAGTTGCATTATGTAAAAATTGGTAATCCACTTAAAGGAATCAACCTTGTGGGTATTATACCTGTGGCGTGTCAGTTAATCTTGTCCGGCTCTTCTAACCGGCCCTGACGGACGACAAATAAGTAAAACTGTATACAAGATTATTTTTAAATAATTGTCCCAAGTTATAAAAGATATTTTGTGCCTTGTGCATTCAAATCAATTGTCTTAAACATTTTCAAAATGAGTCAGTTAATTGTGTTTACCAGTGTAAACTGACGTATTTTCCAAAAAGGCTAAGTGCAGGTACTAGACGAAATAGTTTGGATACTCCTGGCATCATTAATCAAGTCTTGCAAGCTCTAGATGTTAAAGTCTGTTGAACAATAATATTTTTATCTTTCGATCCGCCTGTGGATCCATTACAGTCCGTTGTGATACTTTGATATTACTATTTATTCGGTTTGTAATGTGATTCATCTTTTGCTTCCGCTGTGCATTTAAAATTGTGTTGTTTGACTATGATGATATCAACTACGTCACGATCCTCCCCACCGGGCCCACCGGTAATACGTGAAAATTCGGGGTGTGACAGGTTGGTATCAGAGCCAACGTTGAGTGAATTAAACACTAGCCTTTTGTGTTTAATCTCAATGACACAGTTTGCACATTTCTCGACTTCCGAGTCTAGACAAAGAACTTAGGACTAAATCCAAATTGTTGTTATTTCTAACTTTGTCCTTTATATTTCTTTGTTGTCCTTTTGTTGTTTTGACAGGGTCTACTACAATGCCGCCAAGATTCCGAGGTAGGGGAAGAGGCAAGGGGCCATTCGTTGCCCCTAATGATCATGAGGCCTGGCCTTCACACCGGTGAACACCATCCGACACCCAAAGAAGAAGTCCTCAAGAAAATTGGAGGACCTATATAGAACCCGCAAGGCGCTCAGTCTCGCTGAGCTCCTCACCATCTTACCAAAACTCTTATGGGCCTCAGTCGGAGAACGAGCCCCACAACTCCCATAACTCCTTTATACCTCTCCAAGGCCATAACTCACCTTTCGATGACCCGACACCTGTTTTCCAAAGCCGGTTCAACCCGGCAAACTACATTGAAGAACCAGTGGGTTTTAACCCATTAGGACCTGAAGACCACTTCTCGGGCGACCATGCGATGGACATGGACGAAGACACGGATCCCGCCGAGCCTCCAACCGGGACCCCTAACCACCCTATCGAGATTTCGGATGGGTCACCTTTTCTCGGATCACCTTATAGCGGTCCCGACAGCTATGAGGCGAGGTTTAACCAGATCGACTGGGTGTTTACTCCAAGTTACCACAACTCACTGCAGCAGCAGCAGCAAGATCCCTCCGAGGATTCCCGTTTTGTAGCGGTCACTCCGCCACCACCACCAGTGCAGCAACAGCCTCTGGAGCCACCGAGGCGCAGGAGAACAACCGCACATATGTCCGTGCGAGGGGGAGTTCGCATCAGCACTCCTCAACATTCTAGTGGCAGTCATTACCCGCCACTATATGAAGACCCACAAATGGGTGGGCCTTCGAACCCTGTTTCTGAGGTGCAGTCTGCGCCGGTCGCACCGCCCCCAGTGGGTTTTGATAATCCAATCCCTGCATATACCAGTGCAGCGACATTCAACCCAATTCCTACATACGCCGGTTCAGCGGCGTACAACCCATTTGAGCAGCCGGCCCACACCAACTACAACTATGCCGAGGTTGACCCATACCTGGTAGCGGCAAACTACAATGCCCTTCATCCGGAAGGACCCTTTGGGGTCCCATATCAAGCTGGATATCCACACTATAGGTACCCACCTTATGGGTATCAACAACCGCCACCTCCTCAACCTCCGATGTATCAGCAGCCCCCGCAGTCTCCTGTGATATCGCCACCGCAGCATCAGGAGATTCTTCAAAGGTTGAGTCAGATGGAGCAGGAGGTTCGGGAAGATCGTAGGCAAAACCGAGGAATTTTCAAGGGGCTGGCGAACTTAATCAAAGGGAAGACCAAGAAGGATCATTAAATCCTTTATTTGATTATTTGTATTTCTTTAATGTCTAATGAAGTCCCTGCGTGGATGGTAGATCCTCAATTAGATTCAGATCATGGTTAACATCTCAATTAAGGAATTGCTCCGTGTTAAATATTAATAAGAATCTTAAAGGGTATAACCTAGCCTGCATGTCATTATAAGACCTAGCCATGATGGTAAAACCTGTTTAAAGAGAGATTCAAATCCTTGTTAACATCTGAAAACTTGTTAACATTCCTGGCTGATGTGATTCGTAAAATCACACGTGTCATTCTTATATTGGATTATTCAAAATCCTTCTTTATTATATAAACATCCACTTGTGATGTAATGCCTACGAGCCATAATTATTGTCATATAAGACAAAAGACAGTCGTAGCCTACAACTGCCTGTCAAGAAAGGTAATGAACTATGATTCAAGCCTTAGCACCTCGATCATATAAGATCTTGACTTATAATTTAAAAGTGTCCATGTGACTTGGCCTTTTTGCCATTATTATATTTAATTATAACTAAGGATTATTAATGAAAAATCCTGAATGAAATACTTAATAAATTAGCTAATATGGTTCTTTAATACCATGGTTAATAAGTTAATAAGATGACAAATCTATTATAAACTTCTAAGAAGCCATTGTCATCATTTTATGTAGCAATCAAGCTACATGGCTGAGTCTGAAGAAACCAACAGTCACCCAAAGGAAAATCAAGATGCCACCAGAATCAAGATAACTGGTGCAGAACTTCAAGCATTGGTTGATAATGCTGTTACCAAGGCCTTGGATAGGCAATTTAATGAATCTAGTGGTACTCGAAGCAGGACCCTATCTGAACCCCATTCTAAACCTAAGACTCACTCTGAAGCTCATAGTAAGCCACCTTCTGAACCTAAGGGGTCAAAGAAGGATGATGACAATCATCACTCCTCAAATCAGCATAGTGTTCCGTCAAAGAAGATTGAGCTCAAATGAGAACCACGTGGTAAGTCCTGTACCTACAAATATTTCGTCTCCTGTAAGCCCAGGGATTTCACTGGGGAGAAAGGGGCTGTGGATTGCATGACATGGTTGGACGAAATGGATACTGTAGTTGATATCAGCGGTTGCACTGATAGGGATGTTGTGAAGTATGTATCTCAGTCGTTTAAAGGAGAAGCACTAGCCTGGTGGAGGTCACTGATCCAGGCTTCTGGGAAGATCCCGTTGTACAATCTGTCATGGGATCAGTTTGTTGCTCTCATCAAGGAGAATTACTGCCCTCAACATGAGGTTGAAAAGATTGAGTCCGACTTCTTATCACTGGTGATGAAAAATCTAGATTGTCAAGCTTACCTCACCAGTTTCAATACCCTGTCTCGACTGGTTCCGTATTTGGTAACACTGGAGCCCAAGCGAATAACTCGACTCAATGGGGGTTTAGCCCCAGAGATCAAGGCCAGTGTCAAGGCATCACGACCTGCTACTTTTAGGTCAGCAGCTGACCTATCCTTATCCCTTACATTGGATGCGGTCAGGAAAATAAAACATAAGAACTCGGAGGAAGGTAAGAGAAAACGTGAGGACGATAACTCACGACGGCCTGAGAAGAAGTTTAAGGGAACCACAGACCACAAGAAGAAGTTTGGGTCGGGCAAGAGTAGTCAGCAAGCAGATGAGAAGCCAAAGTGCAAAACCTGCCAGAAATGTCATTTTGGAAAATGCAGTTTCGAATCCAAGTCTCAGTGAAAACTATTTGCATGTGGGTTATGCAAATCCAAGGAGCACAAGACGATAGAGTGCAAGAAGGTAAAGGATGCAACGTGCTATAACTGTAACGAGAAAGGGCACATCAAGTCCAACTGCCCTAAATATGCCAAAAAGCCTGAAGAAGTCAAAAAGACCAATGCAAGGGTCTTTCAAATGGATGCACGAGAAGCCGTTCAGGATGATAATGTGATCATAGGTACCTTTCTCATCAATGATGTTTATGCAAGGGTATTCTTTGATTCGGGTGCAGATAAGTCATTTGTAGATGATAAGTTTTGTAAGTTTTTAAATTTACCTGTTAAAACCCTAAGCGTGAAATATGAAGTAGAGTTGGCCGATGGTACCATAGAAACTGGCTCAACCATATTAGATGGATGCTTTATATCCATTAGGAACCACTCCTTTACGCTATCCTTGCTTCCTTTGAAGTTAGCTGGTTTCGACATACTTATAGGCATGGACTGGTTATCTCATAACCAAGCCCATATCGTTTGCAACAAGAAACAAGTGGTGATCAAGACTCCGTATGGTGTATGGTGAGCCACTTACCATACAGGGAGATACTCAGTATGGGTTGCCTAAGCAAGTGTCTGTGCTTAAGGCGTCAAGGTGTATGAAGAAAGGTTGTGTCATTTATATGGCCAGGTGACTATTGATGAACCAAAACCCAAGATTGAAGACATCCCGGTCATTTCTGAATATCCAAAAGTATTCCCTGAAGAACTACCTGGTTTGCTGCCAGATAGACAAGTGGAGTTCAGAATCGACATTATACCTGGAGCAGCACCTTTTGCAAGGGCACCTTACCGGTTAGCCCCAACTGAGATGAAAGAGTTGAGTACTCAGTTGGATGATTTGTTGGCAAAAGGTTTTATTAGACCTAGCTCATCCCCTTGGGGAGCACCAATTCTGTTTGTAAAGAAGAAGGATGGATCGATGCGTCTATGCATCGATTATCGTGAGCTAAACAAAGTCACTATCAAGAATAGATATCCATTGCCCGGGATCGACGATCTGTTCGATCAATTGCAAGGGGCGAGCTACTTCTCTAAGATTGATCTAAGGTCAGGCTACCATCAACTGAAGGTTAGAGATGAAGATGTGCACAAGACTGCATTTAGAACTCGTTATGGTCACTATGAGTTCTTAGTGATGCCTTTTGGGCTCACTAATGCACCAGGAACGTTCATGAACCTCATGAATCGCATTTGCAAACCCTACTTGGACAAGTTTGTCATTGTCTTCATTGATGACATTCTTATTTACTCAAAGAATCAGGCTGACCATGAGAAGCACCTTCGGTGTATTTTTAAACTTCTTCAACAAGAAAAGCTTTATGCCAAATTTTCAAAGTGTGAATTTTGGCTTCGTGAAGTTCAATTCCTTGGACATATGGTTAGTGAGCGTGGTATCCAGGTGGATCCCGCTAAGATTGAAGCTATCATGAATTGGCAAGTGCCTAAGACGCCCACAAAGATTCGCAGCTTCTTAGGCCTGGCAGGATATTACAGGCATTTTATTGAGAATTTCTCAAGGATTGCAGCACCCCTAACTTCGTTGACTAGAAAGAATATTAAGTTTGATTGGGGTCCTAAGCAGCAAGAGTCTTTCGATATTCTTAAACAGAAGTTAAGCAATGCTCCTGTGTTGACATTGCCTGAAGGAATTGAAGAATTTGTGGTTTACTGCGACGCATCACACACTGGCATGGGATGCGTGCTCATGCAGAAAGGCAAGGTTATTTCCTATGCTTCTCGACAATTAAAGGTGCACGAGAAGAATTACACCACCCACGACTTGGAGTTGGGTGCCGTTGTATTTGCACTGAAACTATGGAGGCATTATTTATATGGTACCAAGTGTGTGATCTATTCTGATCACAAGAGCCTTCAACATCTGTTTAATCAGAAGGATCTGAACATGAGGCAACGACGATGGATGGAGACACTGAATGATTATGATTGTGAAATCCGATACCATCCAGGCAAGGCGAATGTGGTCGCCGATGCTTTGAGCAGAAAGGAAAGGGTTAAGCCCATTAGAATCATTGCCAAGAGCATTGAATTGAAAAACAGTTTGAATGAAAGATTGTTAGTTGCTTAAAAGGAAGCTGTATTAGAAGCTAACTATCCAAATGAAAAGTTGGGAGTAACTGCTGAATAGTTATCATATGACAATGATGGAATCCTAAGATTGAATGGACGAATATGGGTTCCGATCTATGGAGGACTTCGGGATGTTATCCTCCAAGAAGCCCACAGTTCTAAGTATTCCGTTCATCCTGGAAGTGACAAGATGTACCAGGATTTGAAGGCAAATTATTGGTGGATAGGCTTGAAAAAGTCTATAGCCACTTATGTGGCTAAATGTCTGACATGTGCTCAAGTTAAAGCTGAACACCAAAAACCGTCAGGTCTGCTACAACAGCCTGAACTTCCCACCTGGAAGTGGGAAATGGTGACAATGGATTTTATCACCAAGTTGCCAAAGACAAAGAAAGGAAATGATACTATTTGGGTGATGGTGGATAGACTGACTAAGTCAGCCCACTTCTTACCGATTAAGGAAACACACAACTCAGATAAGTTAGCTCAGCTGTACATGGATGAGATTGTATCTCTCCATGGAGTGCCAGTGTTTATCATCTCTGATAGGGATACGAGGTATACATCGCATTTCTGGAAAAGCTTTCAGCAATCCCTAGGCACTCGATTAAATTTCAGCACTGCATATCATCCTCAGACGGATGGTCAAAGTGAACATACTATACAGACACTCGAGGATATGCTATGAGCTTGTGTTATTGACTTAGGAGGAAGTTGGAATGATCATCTTCCATTAATCGAATTTTCATACAATAATAGTTATCATTCTAGTATCCAAGCGGCACCTTTTGAAGCCTTGTATGGAAGGAAATGCAGGACGCCCGTTTGCTAGGCAGAAGTTGGAGATGTCCAACTAACAGGACCTGATATAGTCCTGGAGACGACAGATAATATTGTATAGATACGAGATCATCTCAAAGCTGCCAGGGATAGGCAGAAAAGCTACGTAGATAAAAGGCGTAAACCTCTGAAGTTCGAGGTTGGTGACAAAGTGTTACTTAAGGTATCACCCTGGAAAGGGGTAATGCGATTTGTCAAGAAAGGCAAGTTAAGCCCAAGATATATAGGACCATTCGAGATCATCGAATGTGTCAGAACAGTGGCTTATAAGTTAAACCTGCCTGAAGAGCTCAGTGGTATTCATAATGTGTTTCACATCTGCAATCTGAAGAAATGTCTAGCTGATGAATCACTAGTCATACCACATACGGATGTGCACGTAGATGAGAGCCTAAAATTTGATGAGAAACCTTTGTCAATTGAGGATCGACATGTTAAGAAGCTTCGAAGGAAGCATGTACCGATTGTAAAGGCTAAATGGGATGCCCGTAGAGGTCCCGAATATACGTGGGAGGTAGAGTCCACAATGAAAGTGAAGTACCCTCATTTATTTCAGTAAATCTCGAGGTCGAGATTTCTTTTAAGGGGGTGAGGATGTAATACCTCGCAAAATCAGGTCCAATATAGTATCGACACGTGTCATGGACTTTAAACGTGTAACAGATTGATTATGAGGGACTAAGGTTGACAAATGGAGAAAGTATATGTATATACAGATACAAAGTGTCAACATTGATAATTTTGCCTTTTAACAACCCTACATGATGTTTATACCCTAAAACGAATGTATCATGAAGCGTGTGAAACCATTTGTGGAAGAAAGTGAAAGATTACAAGACGCGAAGGTTAAATGTGTCAACATGTTTAAGTTATACCTCTGAGTGACCTTTTAGCGAACCCGGAGCCTTGTAATGATTAATTATACTCCCAAGAATTAGTGGTAAAAATTTCACAAGGTTTCGATATCGTATGAGAAAGATACGCTAACTTTCGTAATTAAGGGGTTAAAAGCGTCAACGAGACAAAACTTATGTTTTCGGTTATCATTTAACGAAACCAGACCTAATGATGATTGGTTATATCTCATGGATCATAGAAATATAAATTTCATGGGTTAAAAGTGCCTAAAATGGAAGGAATTACGCATTAGAAAGTCCAGGGGGTGAAAGTGTCACTTTTAAAAACTTGTTGCTGGTCCCCCTACCTGCTGGCGTCGCGCCACCAGCTGAGCCCTTCCCCGTGGCGCGGCACGACGGACTACCAGATCAGCAAACTCTTGTTTAACGTGGCAGCTTGCATGTTTGCCGAAATCCACGAGTTTGCCACCCTCTAGCTCCTTGAAACACGTCCCTAGGCACTTGTCTTCATCCCTGGAGTTGCCATAACACTTGTATCCATCTCCTTGATCCTCCATGGCTATATATAGAGCCCTTTGTTGCAACTTATGAACACACATTGAGCACTTCACTTGGAAAGCTTCAAAACTCTTGTTCTGAAGATTTCTGGAGCTCAAGACCACTTCCCAAGGATCCTTAGTCGTGCATAGGACTTCAGTAAGTGTCCTTAACCTTCCTTAATTCAGTTTTACTTAGTTTATTAGCCTAAAGTCAAACCGTCGTAATTAAGGTTTGAATTCGTGATTAATTAAAATTTGTCCAGTCAAATCTCGAATTGAAAGTAGCTTTGAGTTGGTATTTATGTGGGTAATAAACCCTTAAAAGGGCACCCTCTGATTCCCACTCTAACTAGGTCAATTGTCGGGTCAAAGTTAATTTTAAAAAGTCAACAGAAAGCTAATTTTTGCATAAACACATATTTAACGATGTAGAAGCTATGAAACCTGTTTTATCACTCATATAACTTGGTAATCAATGTAAGAACATGTCTAAACATGTTCAACCCGACAATTTTCAGTATAAGCTCGGTTCGGAACCGAAAGTCGCATATGTGGACTTTTGATTTGACTTTCAGTTCTGACCCAATGTAGCATGATTTAGAAATGCCTTAAAGCTTTATTAGGACCAGGTTACATGTTAGTATAACCCTCTGTGATTATACAACTTGGTTCAATAGTTATCCGATTCATATGCATGTTTCCGTTATATGCCTAAATGTTGACTATTATGCCCTTTTGACCTTAAAACAAGAATTTTGAAAATATGAGATGACGATAATCTTTATTACTGATATATAAACATGTCCCTAAATTTTCACATCAGTTGGAGGTCTAGATTATGAGTTATGCTCAATAGCGTAATTAGAAAGCTTTTTATTAATTAAACGGCGTAATTAGCATGTAGCCTATCTAATCCCAATTTTTGATACCAAACTTTTTACCCACTGATGTAAAATAATATTTTGGGATTTTGGAAGATTTTTATTTATTTTTAGGCTAAGCATAACATAGGGTTATAGCTTTAATTCGATAATTGTCAATTTTGCCCTTTTGGCCTATAAAATGAGTTTTACAAAACATTTGGACACCCAACCTTTTGCTACTGATTTGTTATGATAAATAAAACATTTTAAGCTTTCTGGAATGATAAAAATATCAGCTTTTCATATAAAACCCGGAAATCGCTTAAAATCGCATTTTTACGCATTTTTAACGCATAGTATAAGTTAAAACTATTTTTAACATATAAGGTTTGATACCTACTGATGTTTTAAGTAAATTTATATATTTTAACAGTAAAGAAATGTTTTTAAACTCAGAGTCCCTATTTTGACCTTTAAAGCCTATGTGAAATTACCAAAATGCCCCTACGGTGCTTGGTTTAGTTATAAAAGGTAAATTTCACCTATATACCATACCCTACTGTTATGACTTATAAAAATAAGTATTTTTACTGAATACATCGGACCTGAAACTCATATTTATATTTGAACTCTTTTATGAGCTTTAAAATGACCAAAACGCCCCTACGGGGCATTGTTTGAATTTAAATCCATTTTGCGCATAATGGAAGGTATCCTACTGATATCACAACATATTTAAGGTATATTAACTTAGAAAACCTGTTCATGACTAATTTGGTTATCCGTTACGCATTATTCGCGTTCGGTGCGGTTTATGTAACTAGTTTGCATAAATTAGCCGAAACTGGTCAAACCTTATCGTTTTTATCTCAAAATCCAGAACGTGGTTAGTTTACCCATATTATACAAGTATTCAAACTTGTAGGGTCTAAACCACACTCTAATCCGGTCATCGCTTAATCGTGCGTTTTGAACCGTATATCTTCCTTTAAAACTAACCGGTCTAAGTTTAGACTTATTTAAGACCCGTTAGAAATCTAATAGGTTATTAAAAACCTTCATTCTAGATTAGGAGCCCGGTAAAAGCTACGTGCACTTGCTGTTTGTGAATTATACTTGCTCAGGTAAATACTCTTAACTTATTTTCCCTATACGGGCTTGGGATATGGTATTATAATAATACCGCTTGGTCGGGTATGTAGTCATTTAAATCGGATTGTGATTAATGTATTTACATAACTCGTTTTATTCTGTATTATTTGGTGTATGGACTTTGGGGGTTAAATGACCATGTCCCGGATATCCTTGGTATCATTCAAAGAAATGACCACGACCTAAGCACGGGGTGTAGGCATACACCTGACAGTTCATTATGTAAAAACTGGTAATCCACTTAAAGGAATCAACCTTGTGGGCATTATACCTATGGCGTGTCAGTTAATCTTGTCCGGTTCTTCTAACCGGCCCTGACGGACGACAAATAAGTAAAACTGTATACAAGATTATTTTTAAATAATTGTCCCAAGTTATAAAAGATATTTTGTGCCATGTGCATTCAAATCAATTTTCTTAAATATTTTCAAAATGAGTCAGTTAATTGTATTTACCAGTGTAAACTGACGTATTTTCCAAAAAGGCTAAGTGCAGGTACTAGACGAAATAGGCTGGCTACTCCTGGCATCATTAATCAAGTCTTGCAAGCTCTAGATGTTAAAGTCTGTTGAACAATAATATTTTTATCTTTCGATCCGCCTGTGGATCCATTACAATCCGTTGTGATACTTTGATATTACTATTTATTCGGTTTGTAATGTGATTCATCTTTTGCTTCCGCTGTGCATTTAAAATTGTGTTGTTTGACTATGATGATATCAACTACGTCACGATACTCCCCACTGGGCCCTCCTGTAATACGTGGAAATTCGGGGTGTGACAGGTTGGTATCAGAACCAACGTTGAGTGAATTAAACACTAGCCTTTTGTGTTTAATCTCAATGACACAGTTTGCACACTTCTCGACTTTCGAGTCTAGACAAAGAACTTAGGACTAAATCCGAATTGTTTTTATTTCTAACTTTGTCCTTTATATTTCTTTGTTGTCCTTTTGTTGTTTTGACAGGATCTACTACAATGCCGCCAAGATTCCGAGGTAGGGGAAGAGGCAAGGGGCCATTCGTTGCCCCTAATGATCATGAGGCCGGGCCTTCACACCAGCGAACACCATCCGACACCCAAAGCAGAAGTCCTCAAGAAAACTGGAGGACCTATATAGAACCCGCAAGGCGCTCAGTCTCGCTGAGCTCCTCACCATCTTACCAAAACTCTTACGGGCCTCAGTCGGAGAACGAGCCCCATAACTCCCATAACTCCTTTATACCTCTCCAAGGCCATATCTCACCTTTCGATGACCCGACACCTGTTTACCAAAGCCGGTTCAACCCGACAAACTACATTGAAGAACCAGTGGGTTTTAACCCATTAGGACCTGAAGACCACTTCTCGGGCGACCATGCGATGGACATGGACGAAGACACAGATCCCGCCGAGCCTCCAACCGGGACCCCTAACCACCCTATCGAGATTTCGGATGGGTCACCTTTTTTCGGATCACCTTATAGCGGTCCCGACAGCTATGAGGCGAGGTTTAACCAGATCGACTGGGTGTTTACTCCCAGTTACCACAACTCACCACAGCAGCAGCAGCAGCAAGATCCCTCCGAGGATTCCCGTTTTGTAGCGGTCACTCCGCCACCACCACCAGTGCAGCTACAGCCTCCGAAGCCACCGAGGCGCAGGAGAACAACCATACGGATGTCCGTGCGAGGGGGAGTCCGCATCAGCACTCCTCAACATTCTAGTGGCAGTCATTACCCGCCACTATATGAAGACCCACAAATGGGTGGGCCTTCGAACCCTGTTTCTGAGGTGCAGTCTAAGCCGGTCACATCGCCACCAGTGGGTTTTGATAACCCAATCCCTGCATATACCAGTGCAGCGACATTCAACCCAATTCCTACATACGCCGGTTCAGCGGCGTACAACCCATTTGAGCAGCCGGCCCACACCAACTACAACTATGCCGAACCTGACCCATACCTGGTAGCGGCAAACTACAATGCCCTTCATCCGGAAGGACCCTTTGGGGTCCCATATTAAGTTGGATATCCACACTATGGGTACCCACCTTATGGGTATCAACAACCGCTACCTCCTCAACCTCCGCTGTATCAGCAGCCCCCGCAGCCGCCTGTGATATCGCCACCGCAGCATCAGGAGATTCTTCAAAGGTTGAGTCAGATGGAGCAGGAGGTTCGGGAAGATCGTAGGCAAAACCGAGGAATTTTCAAGGGGCTGGCGAACTTAATCAAAGGGAAGACCAAGAAGGATCATTAAATCCTTTATTTGATTATTTGTATTTCTTTAATGTCTAATCAAGTCCCTGCGTGGACATCTGTTTCTGTAATCAGTCCCTGCGAGGACTTGTATTTCCTGTTAGCCCCTGCGTGGGCATGTCTTTTCTGTTTAGCCCCTGCGTGGGCAAGTTATTTCTTTTAAAGTCCCGTTTATGGCAAACATGTACTCTTTAAATTTTGTAGTGGAATGGTTTAATTTAAAATTTCATTTTTGTTAATTATATACATAAACATAAATTATGAAATAAGTAAAAGTTATCATTCCTTTTATAAGATTTGTCATTGTAATAAAATCTAAAAAAGGACAAAACCTAGCCATTGTGTCATATCAAGACAGGGCCATGATGGTAGATCCTCAATTAGATTTAGATCATGGTTAACATCTCAATTAAGGAATTGCTCCGTGTCAAATATTAATAAGAATCTTAAAGGGTATAACCTAGCCTGCATGTCGTTATAAGACCTAGCCATGATGGTAAAACCTGTTTAAAGAGAGATTCAAATCCTTGTTAACATCTGAAAACATGTTAACATTCCTGGCTGATGTGATTCGTAAAATCACAAGTGTCATTCTTATATTGGATTATTCAAAATCCTTCTTTATTATATAAACATCCACTTGTGATGTAATGCCTACGGGCCATAATTATTGTCATATAAGACAAAAGACAGTCGTAGCCTACAACTCCCTGTCAAGAAAGGTAATGAACTATGATTCAAGCCTTAGCACCTCGATCATATAAGATCTTGACTTATAATTTAAAAGTGTCCATGTGACTTGGCCTTTTTGCCATTATTATATTTAATTATAACTAAGGATTATTAATGAAAAATCCTGAATGAAATACTTAATAAATTAGCTAATATGGTTCTTTAATACCATGGTTAATAAGTTAATAAGATGACAAATCTATTATAAACTTCTAAGAAGCCATTGTCATCATTTTATGTAGCAATCAAGCTACATGGCTGAGTCTGAAGAAACCAACAGTCACCCTAAGGAAAATCAAGATGCCACCAGAATCAAGATAACTGGTGCATAACTTCAAGCATTGGTTGATAATGCTGTTACCAAGGCCTTGGATAGGCAATTTAATGAATCTAGTGGTACTCGAAGCAGGACCCTATCTGAACCCCATTCTAAACCTAAGACTCACTCTGAAGCTCATAGTAAGCCACCTTCTGAACCTAAGGGGTCAAAGAAGGATGATGACAATCATCACTCCTCAAATCAGCATAGTGTTCCGTCAAAGAAGATTGAGCTCAAATGAGAACCACGTGGTAAGTCCTGTACCTACAAATATTTCGTCTCCTGTAAGCCCAGGGATTTCACTGGGGAGAAAGGGGCTGTGGATTGCATGACATGGTTGGACGAAATGGATACTGTAGTTGATATCAGCGGTTGCACTGATAGGGATGTTGTGAAGTATGTATCTCAGTCGTTTAAAGGAGAAGCACTAGCCTGGTGGAGGTCACTGATCCAGGCTTCTGGGAAGATCCCGTTGTACAATCTGTCATGGGATCAGTTTGTTGCTCTCATCAAGGAGAATTACTGCCCTCAACATGAGGTTGAAAAGATTGAGTCCGACTTCTTATCACTGGTGATGAAAAATCTAGATTGTCAAGCTTACCTCACCAGTTTCAATACCCTGTCTCGACTGGTTCCGTATTTGGTAACACTGGAGCCCAAGCGAATAACTCGACTCAATGGGGGTTTAGCCCCAGAGATCAAGGCCAGTGTCAAGGCATCACGACCTGCTACTTTTAGGTCAGCAGCTGACCTATCCTTATCCCTTACATTGGATGCGGTCAGGAAAAGAAAACATAAGAACTCGGAGGAAGGTAAGAGAAAACGTGAGGACGATAACTCACGACGGCCTGAGAAGAAGTTTAAGGGAACCACAGACCACAAGAAGAAGTTTGGGTCGGGCAAGAGTAGTCAGCAAGCAGATGAGAAGCCAAAGCGCAAAACCTGCCAGAAATGTCATTTTGGAAAATGCAGGTTCGAATCCAAGTCTCAGTGAAAACGATTTGCATGTGGGTTATGCAAATCCAAGGAGCATAAGACGATAGAGTGCAAGAAGATAAAGGATGCAACGTGCTATAACTGTAACGAGAAAGGGCACATCAAGTCCAACTGCCCTAAATATGCCAAAAAGCCTGAAGAAGTTAAAAAGACCAATGCAAGGGTCTTTTGAATGGATGCACGAGAAGCCATTCAGGATGATAATGTGATCACAGGTACCTTTCTCATCAATGATGTTTATGCAAGGGTATTCTTTGATTCGGGTGCGGATAAGTCATTTGTAGATGATAAGTTTTGTAAGTTTTTAAATTTACCTGTTAAAACCCTAACCGTGAAATATGAAGTAGAGTTGGCCGATGGTACCATAGAAACTGGCTCAACCATATTAGATGGATGCTTTATATCCATTAGGAACCACTCCTTTATGCTATCCTTGCTTCCTTTGAAGTTAGCTGGTTTCGACATAGTTATAGGCATGGACTGGTTATCTCATAACCAAGCCCATATCGTTTGCAACAAGAAACAAGTGGTGATCAAGACTCCGTATGGTGAGCCACTTACCATACAGGGAGATACTCAGTATGGGTTGCCTAAGCAAGTGTCTGTGCTTAAGGCGTCAAGGTGTATGAAGAAAGGTTGTGTCATTTATATGGCGCAGGTGACTATTGATGAACCAAAACCTAAGATTGAAGACATCCCTGTCATTTCTGAATATCCAAAAGTATTCCCTGAAGAACTACCTGGTTTGCTGCCAGATAGACAAGTGGAGTTCAGAATCGACATTATACCTGGAGCAGCACCTGTTGCAAGGGCACCTTACCGGTTAGCCCCAACTGAGATGAAAGAGTTGAGTACTCAGTTGGATGATTTGTTGGCAAAAGGTTTTATTAGACCTAGCTCATCCCCTTGGGGAGCACCAATTCTGTTTGTAAAGAAGAAGGATGGATCGATGCGTCTATGCATCGATTATCGTGAGCTAAACAAAGTCACTATCAAGAATAGATATCCATTGCCCGGGATCGACGATCTGTTCGATCAATTGCAAGGGGCGAGCTACTTCTCTAAGATTGATCTAAGGTCAGGCTACCATCAACTGAAGGTTAGAGATGAAGATGTGCACAAGACTGCATTTAGAACTCGTTATGGTCACTACGAGTTCTTAGTGATGCCTTTTGGGCTCACTAATGCACCAGGAACGTTCATGGACCTCATGAATCGCGTTTGCAAACCCTACTTGGACAAGTTTGTCATTGTCTTCATTGATGACATTCTTATTTACTCAAAGAATCAGGCTGACCATGAGAAGCACCTTCGGTGTATTCTTAAACTTCTTCAACAAGAAAAGCTTTATGCCAAATTTTCAAAGTGTGAATTTTGGCTTCGTGAAGTTCAATTCCTTGGACATAGGGTTAGTGAGCGTGGTATCCAGGTGGATCCCGTTAAGATTGAAGCTATCATGAATTGGCAAGTGCCGAAGACGCCCACAAAGATTCGCAGCTTCTTAGGCCTGGCAGGATAATTACAGGCGTTTTATTGAGAATTTCTCAAGGATTGCAGCACCCCTAACTTCGTTGACTAGAAAGAATATTAAGTTTGATTGGGGTCCTAAGCAGTAAGAGTCTTTCGATATTCTTAAACAGAAGTTAAGCAATGCTCCTGTGTTGACATTGCCTGAAGGAATTGAAGAATTTGTGGTTTACTGCGACGCATCACACACTGGCATGGGATGCGTGCTCATGCAGAAAGGCAAGGTTATTGCCTATGCTTCTCGACAATTAAAGGTGCACGAGAAGAATTACACCACCCACGACTTGGAGTTGGGTGCCGTTGTATTTGCACTGAAACTATGGAGGCATTATTTATATGGTACCAAGTGTGTGATCTATTCTGATCACAAGAGCCTTCAACATCTGTTTAATCAGAAGGATCTGAACATGAGGCAACGACGATGGATGGAGACACTGAATGATTATGATTGTGAAATCTGATACCATCCAGGCAAGGCGAATGTGGTCGCCGATGCTTTGAGCAGAAAGGAAAGGGTTACGCCCATTGGAATCAATGCCAAGAGCATTGAATTGAAAAACAGTTTGAATGAAAAATTGTTAGTTGCTCAAAAGGAAGCTGTATTAGAAGCTAACTATCCAAATGAAAAGTTGGGAGTAACTACTGAACAGTTATCATATGATAAGGATGGAATCCTAAGATTGAATGGACGAATATGGGTTCCGATCTATGGAGGACTTCGGGATGTTATCCTCTAAGAAGCCCACAGTTCTAAGTATTCCGTTCATCCTGGAAGTGACAAGATGTACCAGGATTTGAAGGCAAATTATTGGTGGATAGGCTTGAAAAAGTCTATAGCCACTTATGTGGCTAAATGTCTGACATGTGCTCAAGTTAAAGCTGAACACCAAAAACCGTCAGGTCTGCTACAACAGCCTGAACTTCCCACCTGGAAGTGGGAAATGGTGACAATGGATTTTATCACCAAGTTGCCAAAGACAAAGAAAGGAAATGATACTATTTGGGTGATAGTGGATAGACTGACTAAGTCAACCCACTTCTTACCGATTAAGGAAACACACAACTCAGATAAGTTAGCTCAGCTGTACATGGATGAGATTGTATCTCTCCATGGAGTGCCAGTGTTTATCATCTCTGATAGGGATACGAGGTATACATCGCATTTCTGGAAAAGCTTTCAGCAATCCGTAGGCACTCGATTAAATTTCAGCACTGTATATCATCCTCAGACGGATGGTCAAAGTGAACGTACTATACAGACACTCGAGGATATGCTAAGAGCTTGTGTTATTGACTTAGGAGGAAGTTGGAATGATCATCTTCCATTAATCGAATTTTCATACAATAATAGTTATCATTCTTGTATCCAAGCGGCACCTTTTGAAGCCTTGTATGGAAGGAAATGCAGGACGCCCGTTTGCTGGGCAGAAGTTGGAGATGTCCAACTAACAAGACCTGATATAGTCCTGGAGACGACAGATAAGATTGTACAGATAAGAGATCGTCTCAAAGCTGCCAGGGATAGGCAGAAAAGCTACGCGGATAAAAGGCGTAAACCTCTGAAGTTTGAGGTTGGTGACAAAGTGTTACTTAAGGTATCACCCTGGAAAGGGGTAATGCGATTTGGAAAGAAAGGAAAGTTAAGCCCAAGATATATAGGACTATTCGAGATCATCGAATGTGTCAGAACAGTGGCTTATAAGTTAAACCTGCCTGAAGAGCTCAGTGGTATTCGTAATGTGTTTCGCATCTGCAATCTGAAGAAATGTCTAGCTGATGAATCACTAGTCATACCACATACGGATGTGCACGTAGATGAGAGCCTGAAATTTGTTGAGAAACCTTTGTCAATTGAGGATTGACAGGTTAAGAAGCTTCGAAGGAAGCATGTACCGATTGTAAAGGTTAAATGGGATGCCCGTAGAGGTCCCGAATATACGTGGGAGGTAGAGTCCACAATGAAAGAGAAGTACCCTCATTTATTTCAGTAAATCTCGAGGTCGAGATTTCTTTTAAGTGGGTGAGGATGTAACACCTCGCAAAATCAGGTCCAATATAGTATCGACACGTGTCATGGACTTTAAACGTGTAACGGATTGATTATGAGGGACTAAAGTTGACAAACGGAGAAAGTATATGTATATACGGATTCAAAGTGTCAACATTGATAATTTTGCCTTTTAACAACCCTACATGATGTTTATACCCTAAAACGAATGTATCATGAAGCGTGTGAAACCATTTGTGGAAGAAAGTGAAAGATTACAAGACGCGAGGGTTAAATGTGTCAACATGTTTAAGTTATACCTCTGAGTGATCTTTTAGCGAACCCGGAGCCTTGTAATGATTAAATATACTCCCAAGAATAAGTGGTAAAAATTTCACAAGGTTTCGATATCGTATGAGAAAGATACGCTAACTTTCGTAATTAAGGGGTTAAAAGCGTCAACGAGACAAAACTTGTGTTTTCGGTTATCATTTAACGAAACCGAACCTAATGATGATTGGTTATATCTCATGGATCATAGAAATATAAATTTCATGGGTTAAAAGTGCCTAAAATGGAAGGAATTACGCATTAGAAAGTCCAGGGGGTGAAAGTGTCACTTTTAAAAACTTGTTGCTGGTCCCCCTACCTGCTGGCGTCGCGCCACCAGCTGAGCCCTTCCCCGTGGTGCGGCGCGACGGACTACCAGATCAGCAAACTCTTGTTTAACGTGGCAGCTTGCATGTTTGCCGAATTCCGCGAGTTTACCACCCTCTAGCTCCTTGAAACACGTCCCTAGGCACTTGTCTTCATCCCTGGAGTTGCCATAACACTTGTATCCATCTCCTTGATCCTCCATGGCTATATATAGAGCCCTTTGTTGCAACTTATGAACACACATTGAGCACTTCACTTGGAAAGCTTCCAAACTCTTGTTCTGAAGATTTCTGGAGCTCAAGACCACTTCCCAAGGATCCTTAGTCGTGCATAGCACTTCAGTAAGTGTCCTTAACCTTCCTTAATTCAGTTTTACTTAGTTTATTAGCCTAAAGTCAAACCGTCGTAATTAAGGTTTGACTTCGTGATTAATTAAAATTTGTCCAGTCAAATCTCGAATTGAAAGTAGCTTTGAGTTGGTATTTATGTGGGTAATAAACCCTTAAAAGGGCACCCTCTGATTCCCAATCTAACTAGGTCAATTATCGGGTCAAAGTTAATTTTAAAAAGTCAACAGAAAGCTAGTTTTTGCATAAACACATAATTAACGATGTAGAAGCTATGAAACCTGTTTTATCACTCATATAACTTGGTAATCAATGTAAGAACATGTCTAAACATGTTCAACCCGACAATTTTCAGTATAAGCTCGGTTCGGAACCGAAAGTCGCATATGTGGACTTTTGCTTTGACTTTCAGTTCTGACCCAATGTAGCATGATTTAGAAATGCCTTAAAGCTTTATTAGGACCAGGTTACATGTTAGTATAACCCTCTGTGATTATACAACTTGGTTCATTAGTTATCCGATTCATATGCATGTTTCTGTTATATGCGTAAATGTTGATTATTATGCCCTTTTGACCTTAAAACAAGAATCTTGAAAATGTGAGAGGACGATAATCTTTATTACTGATATATAAACATGTCCCTAAATTTTCACATCAGTTGGAGGTCTAGATTAAGAGTTATGCTCAATAGCGTAATTAGAATATAGCGTATCTAAACCCAATTTTTGATACCAAAATTTTTACCCACTGATGTAAAATAATATTTTGGGATTTTTGAAGATTTTTATTTATTTTTAGGCTGAGCATAACATAGGGTTATAGCTTTAATTCGGTAATTGTCGATTTTGCCCTTTTGGCCTATAAAATGAGTTTTACAAAACATTTGGACACCCAACCTTTTGCTACTGATTTTTTATGATAAATAAAACATTTTAAGCTTTCTGGAATGATAAAAATATCAGCTTTTCATATAAAACCCGGAAATCGCTTAAAATCGCCTTTTTACGCGTTTTTAACGCATAGTATAATTTAAAACTATTTTTAACATATAAGGTTTGATACCTACTGATGTTTTAAGTAAATTTATATATTTTAACAGTAAAGAAATGTTTTTAAACTCAGAGTCCCTATTTTGACCTTTAAAGCCTATGTGAAATTACCAAAATGCCCCTACGGTGCATGGTTTAGTTATAAAAGGTAAATTTCACCTATATACCATACCCTACTATTATGACTTATAAAAATAAGTATTTTTACTGAATACATCGGACCTGAAACTCAGATTTATATTTGAACTCTTTTATGAGCTTTAAAATGACCAAAACGCCCCTACGGGGCATAGTTTGAATTTAAATCCATTTTGGGCATAATGGAAGGTGTCCTACTGATATCACAACATATTTAAGGCATATTAACTTAGGAAACCTGTTCATGACTAATTTGGTTACCCGTTACGCATTATTCGCGTTCGGTGCGGTTTATGTAACTAGTTTGCATAAATTAGCCGAAACTGGTCAAACCTTATCGTTTTTATCTCAAAATCCAGAACGTGGTTAGTTTACCCATATTATACAAGTATTCAAACTTGTAGGGTCTAAACCACACTCTAATCCGGTCATCGCTTAGTCGTGCGTTTTGAACCGTATATCTTCCTTTAAAACTAACCGGTCTAAGTTTAGACTTATTTAAGACCCGTTAGAAATCTAATAGGTTATTAAAAACCTTCGTTCCAGATTAGGAGCCCGGTAAAAGCTACGTGCACTTGCTGTTTGTGAATTATACTTGCTCAGGTAAATACTCTTAACTTATTTTCCCTATACGGGCTTGGGATATGGTATTATAATAATACCGCTTGGTCGGGTATGTAGTCATTTAAATCGGATTGTGATTAATGTATTTACATAACTCGTTTTATTCTGTATTATTTGGTGTATGGCCTTTGGGGGTTAAATGACCATGTCCCGGATATCCTTGGCATCATTCAAAGAAATGGTCACGACCTAAGCACGGGGTGTAGGCATACACCTGACAGTTGCATTATGTAAAAACTGGTAATCCACTTAAAGGAATCAACCTTGTGGGCATTATACCTGTGGCGTGTCAGTTAATCTTGTCCGGCTCTTCTAATCGGCCCTGACGGACGACAAATAAGTAAAACTGTATACAAGATTATTTTTAAATAATTGTCCCAAGTTATAAAAGATATTTTGTGCCTTGTGCATTCAAATCAATTTTCTTAAACATTTTCAAAATGAGTCAGTTAATTGTATTTACCAGTGTAAACTGACGTATTTTCCAAAAAGGCTAAGTGCAGGTACTAGACGAAATAGGCTGGCTACTCCTGGCATCATTAATCAAGTCTTGCAAGCTCTAGATGTTAAAGTCTGTTGAACAATAATATTTTTATCTTTCGATCCGCCTGTGGATCCATTACAGTCCGTTGTGATACTTTGATATTACTATTTATTCGGTTTGTAATGTGATTCATCTTTTGCTTCCGCTGTGCATTTAAAATTGTGTTGTTTGACTATGATGATATCAACTACGTCATGATACTCCCCACCGGGCCCACCGGTAATACGTGGAAATTCGGGGTGTGACAATTGCTTGGATCGGAAATCATTTGGCGGCAACGAGTGACTGTCAGGGAAGTTGATAAGCTTAGGAAACACTGGGAGTTCGCTGTAGGCGATCGTATCATGTTGAAAATCTCACCCTGGGAGGGCGTGGTACGCTTGGGAAGCGTGACAAGCTTAATTTACGTTACATTGGACCATTCAAATTCTGAAAAGAATCGGTAGCATGACCTATAAACTCGAGATTACCCGGTGAAGTGAGTATCGTACGCGATGTCATTTATGTCTCGAACCTAAGGCAGTGTTTGTCCGGTAAAACATTTGTAATACCTTTATTAGACAAGTTGTAGTTGTCGAAAAGTCTATCGGAAACATGGACCAGGAAGTCAAGGTCCGTAAACATAGTCGAATCCTGATCGTGAAAGTTTGTTGGAACTCAAAACGTAGACCGGGGTTCACGTGGGAACACGAGAATCAGATGAAGCTCTAGTATCCCCAATTGTTCAAACGGTTGAATCAACTTCCGATGTCATTGGCGAATTTCGGGACGAAATTCCGTTTCAAGTTGGGGATGATGTGGCACCTAAGGAAAATCCGCTACTTCTTCCTTTCGAGACTGCTTATTAAATTTCGGGATGAAATTTCTTTCAAGTTGGGGATGATGTGACAACACGAAATTCTAAGGTTTAAACCCCGAACCATTATGCTGCCATGGTCTATTCTATTTTGTAGTTATGCGAATTTGGTGGGAAATTGTTAAGCGTTTTTAATTACTCTCGATTGATACAGGTTCATGTTCATTAAATAAGTCTAGTCTCGGTCTCGAGTCGCAACCTCCGGGTTGCGGGTCAGTCTTTGTTACACAACCCAAAGGCCAATGAATTTTAGCTGGGCCCGACCTACTCGGTTAAAAACGGGTATACTTCCCTACTAGTTGTGATCCTCATAATTAAGCAAACCCACAAACCAACCCTAACCCCTCTAAATCTTGATGGCAGTTTCATTGTTTGAAGCCCTATCGTGAAGTCCCATCCACCTCATCCAATTCAACGTCACACTCTCCTTCGATCGGTACGATTCCTTATTTAGTGATCTATCTCCTTTGCTTGCTGTGATTATGTGCTAGTATATTGAATATGATTAAAATGGTGATTATGTGATTAGACTAGGGTTCATGAATCCCAATACTTCACATGCGCCGCCAAATATTGATGATGATGATGATGATCGATGTTGTCCCAAAAATTGTGCTGCATGTGTTTATTAATTCTTTTCAACAAGTTTGCATGTGCCTCCTTCCAAGCCTGCGCTTGCATGTATATAGTGATGATGGCTGAATAATAATTCATGTGTCCCTCTTTTGATGATGATCTGATGAGTCATTATTACCCTTGAACACTTAGCCAATCATCTCCACTTTGCCGCCCAAAATTGTAGATATTGTGATGAGGTATAAATTGATGACCAAAAAATAATTAATTACCCTCATGTGATGTGTGAATAATTTTGATATTGATGTCATGCCTCTCGAAAATCATGAAGCCTTCAATTAATCTTGTGATGTGATGATGTATGTTGATAGGATGGTTGTTGACTTTTCTTGGCTGCCGTGATGATGATGTATTCATAAAAAGTATTGTTGATTGTTGCGAATTACATGTGGGTATGTTTATAACTGGGATCTGTATGAATCATCTTAGGAATTATACGTACATGGCAATGGATAGTAAGTATGTTGACTACATGAAATAGAATGTGTTGCATGATCAATAAATAACATGAAACTGTTTATTGGGGTGTATTTGTCAAAGCATGTGTGATTAATTAATATGCATATGCTAGGGGATTCAATATGATGATGATGATTTATCCGATGTGAACGTATTGTGAATTACTAAATCGCTGCTTTAAGATTCATGTTAATCAATGATGTTGTGTGATTATTGGGCCGTTTCACTTATCGAATTATTAGTTCGGTGATGTACATGATAGGATTTAGTTTAGCTTAACTTGGTTGAATATTTATAATTGTGGCATAATTATTAGAGAAGATTATGGAATTATACGATAAACACTAAGGTTACATGATGATTGGGTTATGTTTATTGGTTGTGAAAAATGTTACTAGTCTTGAATGTGGTTGATATAAACTCAATTGCAAAATAAACAACTAATCAATTTACAGTATCAACGACACATTAACTTGGGCCGAATAATTGAGGGATCGCACAAACAGAAAGCCTACTTGCACTCGATTTGGGCCTCTCATGCGTATTGGGCTATAGCTTTAAATCAGGCCGCATACCGGGTTGGGCCTGGGTTGCATCTGGACCGTGAGTTCAACTTCAGCCCCGTGGGCTTGGGGCTGGCATTGCTTGGGCCGCGAGTTGGGTTGGGCCGCACGCTGATCAATGGGTCACGGGTAGGATGAATTGGTAAACATTTGAGTTATGTAATAACTGTTTGGGTCGCATTTTCATGTGAATGGAGAATTAGTTACGAAGTGATAAAATGAAACAAGCATGCATGGTATTAACGTGCAATATGAGTATGCTTAAGGCCAAATACTTACTACGACTTGTGTGACAATACGTTCTGTGTTAGTTACTACATGTGCAATGTGTACCTAGGGGTTGTAACTTATGTAATTCTGAAACTGACTGTCACTGGTAACTCTAATAGGATTTGGTTGACCAACTGTAAACAAGAAATTAATCTTACCGAGCAAACCAAAGGTGAGTTCATCTCTTGAGCATGCGTCCCGGTGGTTGGGACAGTCATTGGGTATCCCTGAGAGGGATGGGTTTTTGGGTAAATCAATTGCGTATTCCTGAGAGGAATACGTTTTGTGGATAAATCTGGAATGTTGGATAATATACTCATCCTATCACCATTAAAGTCCCTCATTGTTGTTTGGTTACCTGAGAGGTAACAAGGTATTAGTTGGTAGCGCTACTTAGGTTTGGCACCCTCACCCCGTACCGGAGAGGACGGGTGTGAACTAGTGACCTAGTCATGACCAATGCTTTGATAGGAGCATTAGGGAAAGGGCAAAAATAAATCTGGAGTCGTCTTGTATTCGAGGTATTATCAACATTGTAATCAATGAACGGAACTAAACACTTGGTAACTAACGTTTTCGTAAAACTATGAACTCACCAGCGTTGTCTGATACACGTGTGTGCATGCTTGCAGGTTATAGGTATGAGTGGATGTGGAACTTGCTGTCTGGGATGCTGGAGTGGTCATGGGTCGTAGCGCATGGAATCGCGAGACAAGTCTAATGGTTTTTGTACATACGGTTTATGTAACACTTAACAAATGATTTATGCTTCCGCTGAATACGATGAATTATACTTTATGTAATGTAATACTTTACCTTAATGAATGAAAGTTTTATTCAAATCATGTATGAGTTCAATGTGATTGGTGGCTAGATCCTGGTACATCACACGCCTCGCGTGTGACATCTGTGTATTTTAATTCTTGTACGGGTTCCGAACAACTTTGCATTTAATAAAATATGGTGTTTAAATTTCAATATTTGTTTAATTATTTGTGACATTAGTATGTTTTCAGTCATTGTTCAATTCCGAACTCTCAAACCTGTTCTGGAAGTGAAATCATAAACCGTTACGTAAACATAATCAGTTTAACACGACGTACACTCCGGAACTGTGACATAAGCCAAACATACCCTAAATACCCTTTACATAACTTAGAAATAAGTTTCGAAGGATTCGGTATGGCAAAAACATGTTTATTCGAACTTTAGAACTATTTACAACAAAACTGCGAAACGAACGTTGGTGACTGCCCGGATAATATTTAAATCCCAAAAATATTCTGTTATGATTAAAATTTTATTTTTAATCAGGTTCGTGTAGAAAAATAAATTAAAACGCTTAAAAACGTTATTTTTCAAGTTTAAGCGCGTACCGCGTGTTACTGCGCAACACAGTGCTTATACTGCGAAACGCAGACAACGCAGCCAGTCTCGACAACTGAAATTTATTTCAGTAATATTTTGGCGAGTTTATTTTTATGGAATAATAAAAATAATTTAAAACGCCACAAACCGGGATTTAAACGCTAGATAAAATACCCGGTTTCCAGTTAAACACCCGTTTTAGCCTACATATAACATATTTATATAAAAATTTGCATATGTATGTGAGTAAGGGTGGAGGTGGTGGCCTCCTCTTGCCACTTATCCTACCCCTTGACACTTGTATATGCATGTAATCTCCATCAAATCTTCCATATCTATTATTAAATCCACCATATCTTGCATCTTCACAATCCAAGATCACAATCCTTACACTCCATCTTCATCTCTCTCTCTCCCCCATGACCGTAAACCCTCACCACCACTTCCATTTCCATTTTTGCAACCTTCTTCTTCAAGATCTAACTCCATTCCAAGCAAATTTCAAGTTGGTGTGAAGATCCAAAGGAGTTTCCAAGGTATTTTCAAGTGATTTCAAGCTCCATATCATCAAAATCTCATAAACAACCTACTTGAATCTTGAAGGTATAAAGTTTATGTTTAAATCATACTTTTGATTCTTGGTTGTTCTTGATGATTTGAAGTTTCTCTTGAATCTTGGAATTTTTCACAAACTTGAAATCTAAAAAGAAATGGGTCTTGATACAAAATAAAAATGGTGATATATATATGTGTGTATGTAACCGTGTATATATATATATATATATATATATATATATATATGTATGGGTATGAGGTTTGAGTTTGATTTCTTGATAAATACTTGTTTAGGTTGTATGCTTGCATGAACAAGATTATGTACAAGTATGTTAGAGATATAAAGAAGTGATTTAATCATGAGTTATACTTTGGAATAATGTTAGTATTTTGACATGTAAATGGCTAAAACATTTTATTAGACATATTTGAGAAATTTTAAGTTGTTGCTTGTTCTTGAATGATAGTTACAATGCAAGTGTTTGATGATTTGTGCATGATATGATAAATGTTCAATTACATCAGCAAATAAACATGTTGATGATATGATAGTGTGCTTTAGACACTTGTACACAAGAATACATGTTGATTTAAAGCTCAAGAAATGGTAAAAAAAAAATGATTGTATGACAAAAATGTTTTAGAACATATTATAAACACTAAAAATAACATTATTTGGCATATTATAATGGCATGAAACTTTGTCATAGGTTTGATAGCTTTGATAGCTTTGCATGTTGTACGGAATAGTTGGCGAAATTCTTCGGTTATTTGTTGGATTTTTGTTTTCACTCAATTCTTCATATGAACATCACCAACCACTTGTTTCTTCGATCCGCAACTGATATAACGAAACGCTAACAACCATACCACGATTTCCACCGATCACACGACTACCCCCCCCCCCCACATTACCCTGTTGGGTGGTTAATTATTATTCTACTTTGAATTACACCTTCGTATACCCAACTTAGCAAGTGGATGCCTCCTATTGATGGGATAGTCTTCGGGACATTCAAGGACGGCGATACGGATTACTCAACCTACATACGGACACGATGAACTATACGTTTACCTCACCCCTTTCCCCCTTACACAACAAGAGTCGCATTTTGATCCTACGATAGTTTATCTTAATTATGTGAAATCTTTTCGCTAGCCTTTGTTGATTAATGCAATGCCTAATTTCTACTATTGACTTAGACAAAGCCATCATTCCTTTACCACAGTGACACTACGTCCCCGCTTCTCCATGCGGAGACACTAATACGAACTCACTCTTGTTTAGAGAATTTGGAAGGCTCGACCTTCGATCATTGGTGATCACTTCTTGAAACCCTGAGGATGGTGATGTATTGTTGATATGATCATACCCTATTGAACATATTTTTGCGTCCTTTCTTTGAAACCACTTGAACTACACAAGCATATTTCAGATTCATTCACGCGACTTAAGGAAACTCCTCCGAATTCGGTTGCTTACCGACTCGATAAATCGCAAACTCATCTAAGTTCATGGATCAAGGTGAATTATTCGTCCTTCGCATGTGGGCAAGCCCAACAACTTTGACGGAAGTTTCAGCGAACCTTAACACTACAAACTTGTGTGACAACCATTCTTCTCTGGTTAATTCTTGTTATGCATAATATACCAGCTTGGCACTTCTATTCGACAAACGGTGTTCTTCTTTTTAACCTTATGCAACTTGTGTACGACTAGCTATACCCTCGACAACAGGTAAACCCCTACTACGGATTCTTAAACGCCTACGCATCGATTGCATATTTCCACATCCATTTGCTATAAACTTCTCGAATCCTATGATCCTCATCCTAACAACATTCTCCGCGAACTCTCGCTTGGAAGAGTTACTCTCCACGAACGTTGCTCGAGTAGCGATGGGCAATGAATGTCACAGATATGATGATATCACAAGCACTGTCCTTGGAACTCGGTACGGCCGATATAGATTCTCAGTCACGACATTCTAATTTAGCCTACCTTGACGGATATGCCACTTGTTTTCTTTGACGACATCTGAATCTACTCCAAGAACTAGTAGAAGGATACCTACGCCTTACCATGGAGCTCCTACAACACAAACAACCTTATGTTAAGTTTCTAACGTGCGACTTTTGACGTTACGAAGCCCGCTTCTCATAAACGTATGCACAAACCCTCACAACTCTAACTCGAAATATTACTCAGGGATCAGCGTTTCAACGGTTGAAGGTGAAACTCTGTAGTACCCCCATTCGTTCGTTACCTAAAGGCACAGACGACTTCGTTGTTATTGTGACGCGTCCATCCAAGGAGTTAGTTGTGTGTTGAAGCAATGTGAGAAATACATTGCTTACGCATCATGCCAACTCAAGGTTCATGAAAAGAACTACACTACCCACGATTTGGAGCTGGGAGTAGTAGTGTTTGCACTCAAGACATGGAGACATTACTTGTACGGTACCAAGTGCACCATCTACACCGATCACAAGAGTCTCGAGCATATCTTCAAGCAAAAGGAATTAAACACGCGACAACATCGATGGGTCGAGCTCTTGAATGATTACGAATGTGCGATCAAGTACCATCCAGGCAAAGCCAATGTTGTGGCCGACGCCCTCAGTCGAAAGGATACTACACCTAAACGTGTGCGAGCGTTACAACTTACCATCCAATCTAGTCTTCCTACCCAGATACGAGATGCTCAGGTTGAAGCGTTGAAAGCAGAAAACATCAGGGCTGAGTCCTTATGAGGATCGAGGAAGCGGTTAGAACAAAAGGAAGACGGCGCCTACTATGTAACAGGGCACACCTGGGTCCCACTTTACGGAAACTTACGCTAGCTTGTGATGGATGAGGCACACAAGTCTCGTTATTCAGTACATCCTGGTTCGGATAAGATGTACTACGATCTCAAGACTACGTATTGGTGGCCTAGTATGAAAGCCAACATAGCAACCTTCGTCAGTAAATGCTTGACTTGTGCTAGGGTCAAGATTGAATATCAGAAACCATCAGGCCTACTCCAACAACCAGAGATCCCGACGTGGAAATGGGAGCAAATTTCCATGGATTTCGTTACTTGCCTGCCTGCCTAGATCTCAACGCGGAAATGACACTATTTGGGTGATAGTGGATCGATTGACCAAGTCTGCACATTTTCTGGCTATCAAGGAAACGGATAAGTTTTCTACTCTAGCAGACGTCTACCTAAAGGAAGTAGTATCAAGGCACGGAGTGCCAACCTCCATCATTTCTGATCGTGACTCACGTTTTACATCTGAGTTGTGGCAAGCTATGCACAAGTCCTTTGGTTCTCGATTAGACATGAGCACGGCATATCATCCACAGACGGATGGGCAATCTGAACGCACCATCCAAACCCTTGAAGACATGCTTAGGGCATGTGTAATAGACTTTGGTAATGGCTGGGAAAAACACCTCCCGTTAGTGGAGTTTTTGTGTAACAACAATTACCACACCAGTATCCAGGCCGCTCCGTTCGAGGCATTGTACGGACGTAAGTGCCGATCACCTCTTTGTTGGGCAGAGGTTGGCGACAGTCAAATCAGAGGCCCAGAACTTGTAGTAGATACAACCGAGAGGATTGCTCAGATACGACAATGAATGGAGGCAGCTCGTGACCGTCAGAAAAGCTATGCTGATAAGTGAAGGAAACCACTCGAGTTCCAGGTTGGGGATCGAGTGCTACTTAAAGTCTCACCTTGGAAAGGTGTAGTTCGTTTTGGAAAACGAGGCAAACTCAACCCACGTTATGTTGGACCCTTCGAAATCATTGAGAAAATTGGCAAGGTGGCCTACAAGCTGAATCTACCGGCAGAACTCAGCAGAGTTCACAATGTTTTCCATGTGTCGAATCTGAAGAAGTGTCTATCAGATGAGACCCTCATAGTTCCTCTCAAGGAGCTCACTATCGACGATTAGCTGCGATTCGTCGAGGAACCAGTGGAGATTACTGATCGAGATGTTAAGGTTCTCAAGCGTACCAGAATACCTCTTGTTCGAGTTCGTTGGAACTCCCGTCGTGGCCCAGAGTATACATGGGAACGAGAAGACCAAATGAAACTCAAGTATCCCCAGTTGTTTAAGAAAAGTGCAACCACTACTGAGGCTGAAGCTACTGCAGAATTTCGGGACGAAATTCTAAACCAACGGGGGGATGATGTGACACCCCAGGAAACCACGCAACTTAACTAGCTTCCTCAGTAACCACGTGCTAAATTTCGGGACGAAATTTTCTTAACAGGGGGGGAATGTGACAACCCTCATAATTACATGTATCCGTACGATTAATTAATATTAAATTGTGCTTATTGATTGTGCAGAAAATTGACTTAATGGTCCTGAATGTTTTCCTAAGTGTTGAGAATTAAAAGTATTACAAAAAGTTACATAAAAGACACTATACGGAACAACTTAGCACTTTAACGAACCGGTATCTAATCGAACAATCGGACATTACCCGGGACACCGAAATATTGCTAGAAACATTGTTTAATTATTTCTTGGCTAGTTATAACCCCCGTACACCATAACACCCACTAGATATCTACTAACTAAAACATGTAACCTTATACTTGGATTTGAACTATTATTTACCAACTTACCATTAAAACTTTCATTTAACCCCCCCCCCCCCCATGCCATTTATGGTCCAAGGGACCCCACCAAGATCACACCATACTTCCTAAGATTTCATTTGATATCTTATTTAGATATTGCTTGATTGAGTAGCCAAGATATGGTGTAAGAAGATTATAAGTATGGTGAATATCTAAACTAGATCATTCATATCTTCATCATATCTTCACAAGTTCACACACCACTCCTTCAACACCTCTCTCTCCCTCTCGGCCCTCCCTTGTGCCGCCACCACCACCACCTTGCCTCCACCATCATTCCATTTTCAAGCTCAATCCAAGTACTAGAAGGTGTCTTGTGAAGATTGAAGCTTGAAGAACTTTCATCCATTGCTTTTATCATCCACTTTCATCACCTTTTCTCTAGTGATCTTCCCTAGCTTTAAGCTAGTTGTAAGACTTCTTTAAACTCTTGTTTACTTCATGTTTTAGTGATTAAAGATTGCATTATGATAAAATAACTAGAACACTAAAAGACTTGAATCTTGAATCATGAGATGAAATGTGATGATATGATGATATATTGTTAGATTGATGTTGTTTAGTAGATGGATGATGATTGCATGTTGATTTTTAGTAATATGATGATTGATCATCATATGGAACTTTATTAGAAAGTATGGTGATCATATGTGTGCATTTTAGTGGCATTTAAACTATAAACAGCATGCTGAGAAACATTTACAGCCAACTTCAGTTGGCTGTAAATAGACCGTTATAAATCGAAAAATTGATTTTTTGAAGTCTAAATTATGTATTTTTGAAAAATAAATCAAATGGAACTGGAATCATATTTTTTCGAGTCCGTTTACTATTTTTAAAGGTCCGTTTTGTACAGCAGCAAAAGCTGCGTTTTTACTGCAGAAAATGTGTGTGATGTTCTACGTCATAACTTGAAATCTGTGTAGAATTAGCTCATGAAATTTATACTGTAGATGACCACTGATGTCATTGTAATGCTCCAACTGAAATTTCATCAATCGGACTTACGATGAATTTTAAATAAATTATTCCGTGGACTGCAGTCAGAAAGTGACAAATCTGATTACAGTCCGGTAAATGATTTTTTATAAAATATTGGTAATGAATTGGATCCCGATATTTTTACACAATAATATTTGGATCGTTTAAAACATTCTGTAAAAATTTGGGAATTTTTGGAATAAGTTAACTATTTTATTAAAATGCCCGAAAACAGCCTAGTTTTGGATGTTAAAGCTGAAATGACATAAGTAGTAATTTGCGTGTCTAAATGTCGGGTATGTTATCTGAGGATGATCTAACATGTTATATGTCAATGAAAGTGTTATGTGCAATATAGTATGCTTGCTTTTGAATGGTAATAGATGGGAAGTTTATATGGGCGTGAACTGTTAAAGTGAGTGCATGTTATGTGGTAGATGCGTATAGGAACTTCATGCTTATTTGAAGTCACTAATAAAATAAGTGGTAATCATACTAGGACGTGATTGACCAACACCGAATGTTAGCTATTTTATAGAGTTCAACCGAGCAACCCAAGGTGAGTTCACACACTTTCTAAGGCATGGGATTCCCGGTGGTTGGGAATGGGGTTAAAGAACTAAACGGAACCTACATATCCTCCTTGGGTAGGATATGTACCGCCATCCTCCATGGGTAGGATGCCAATATAAATTCTGCGTATTCTCCTTGGGTAGAATACGTACGTTCGTCCTCCTTGGGTAGGACAACAACCTTAACTTACTAGACAAAACTCTATCATTAAGTCCCTCATTTTATATCGACTTAATCGCCGAGGCCGATGGCGAGCGGGTCATTAGTTAATAGCGCTATTAGGTTTGACAAACCTCACACCGTGCCGGTCGGACGGGCGTGTACTAATGGATCATGGCAAACAGTCAATGATGATAGACATTGACTTAGGGCACAACTTACTTTCGTCAGTAGTCGATATGGTAACGGTCTAGTGGTTCACATGGGGAAGCCCCCACTGATTATGGATATGGTTTGGGGAAAAACAAAGATACTGGTTAACTCGTGGTTTTCGAAACAAACTTTTAAAACTAAACAACCAACTGTGAACTCGCTCAACTTTGTTGTTGACTCCTTGTTACATGCCTTGCAGGTCGTTAGGTATCTATGGAGCTTGCACAAGGAGGTGTGGTCGTCGTGGGACATGGACTGTTGAGTTCCATGTTAAACATTTAAACTTTATGAACCTATTTTAACTTATGTTTTGGTTTTACGTTTTATGCTTCCGCTGTTTAATTTGAATTTGGTTAACTCGTTTTTGAACACCAATTATATTGCGTGGTTGGATTTTATCTATCTTAAATACATTGTTCAATATGATTGGTGGCTTGATCCTGGTCATGTCACGCCTCCATGTGGTGATACTCCGCTTGTGGATTCTGGGGGTGTGAAGGATTTAATGAATAGGGTTTGTAAGCCTTATTTAGATAAGTTCATCATCGTCTTCATTGATGACATTTTGATTTATTCCAAGACACGAGCTGACCATGAACAACATCTCCGTCTAACAATGGAACTCCTAAAGAAGGAACAACTTTTCGCTAAATTCTCCAAGTGTGAATTTTGTCTTAGAGAAGTTCAATTTTTGGGACATATTGTTAACGAACAAGGTATACATGTAGATCCCGCCAAAATCAGTGCAATTAAGGATTGGAATACACCAACTACTCCTACCGAAGTTCGTTCATTTTTGGGTCTCGCGGGTTATTACCGCCGCTTTATTGCAAACTTCTCCAAGATTGCGGTTCCTCTCACAGCCTTAACTCAAAAGAATAAACCTTTTGAGTGGGGGCCCAAACAAGAAGAAGCTTTTCAGACCTTGAAACATAAACTCTGCGATGCTCCTGTTATGTCTTTACCTGAGGGAAATGATGACTTTGTCGTATATTATGACGCATCAAACCTAGGTCTTGGTTGTGTTCTCATGCAAAGAAACAAAGTCATCGCCTACGTGTCAAGATAATTAAAAATCCATGAGAAAAACTACACGACTCATGATCTTGAGTTAGGCGCTGTAGTTTTTGCTCTCAAGATTTGGAGACACTACCTTTACGGAACAAAATGTGTGGTTTTCACAGACCACAAAAGTCTCCAACACATCTTCAATCAGAAAGAACTAAACATGAGGCAACGACGTTGGGTAGAACTTCTAAACGACTACGACTGCGAGATTCGCTACCATCCTGGTAAGGCGAATGTCGTAGCCGATGCGTTAAGTCAAAAAGAAAGAGTCAAGCTTCGTTGTGTTCGAGTTCGACCTGATATTCAAACCCGCATCTTTCAAGCTCAACATACTTGTGTTACACAAGGCTTGATGGGTAAAGAATTACCGTGTCACATTAAACCTGAGCTTGAATTGAGAGACTTTGGGATATTCTACTTCATGGGCCGTTTGTGGGTCCCAAGTATAGACAACCTTCGCACCTTGCTTATGGATGAAGCTCATAAGTCTCGTTATTCTTTTCATCCTGGTGCAGACAAAATGTATAAGGATCTTTGAACCCAGTACTGGTGGCCGAGAATGAAGAAGGACATTGCCTTATATGTTTCCAAATGCCTTACTTGTCTAAAGGTTAAGGCAGAACATCAACATCCCTCTGGATTATTGGAACAACCAGAGATACCAGTTTAGAAATGGGAAAACATTGCCATGGATCTCATTACCAAACTACCGTGCACTAATAAGGGTCATGATGCCATTTGGGTAGTAGTTGATCGTTTGACAAAATCAGCGCATTTCTTGCCAATCCGTGAGGATTTATCTGCTGACAAGCTTGCCAAGATCTATGTGGATGAAATTGTATCCCGACATGGTGTTCCTTTGAACATCATATCAGACCGAGATGCTCGATTCTCATCTCACTTTTGGAGAACCATGCAATCTGCTATGGGAACCCAACTTAATTTGAGCACAGCTTATCATCCTCAAACGGATGGACAATCTGAAAGAACAATCCAGACATTGGAGGATATGCTTAGAGCTTGTGTGATCGATTTTGGTGGTAGTTGGGATTCACATCTTCCATTGATCGAATTCTCCTACAACAATAGTTATCACTCTAGCATCAACATGGCTCCTTTCGAAGCTTTATACGGTCGAAAATGTCGTTCGCCGGTCTGCTGGAATGAGATTGGTGAAGCTCAGCTCACTGGACCTGAACTCATTCTAGAGACTACAGACAAAGTCAAGAAAATTCGCGACAACCTCTTAACAGCTAGAAGCCGTTAAAAGAGTTACGTGGATAGACGACGCAAGCCTTTGGAATTCCAAGTTGGTGATCTTGTCCTACTCAAGGTATCCCCTTGGAAAGGTGTAATCAGATTTGGGAAGAAAGGAAAACTTGCACCACGATATGTTGGACCATTCAAGATCGTCGAAAGAATCGGAAAAGTAGCCTACAGACTTGAGCTGCCTCCTGAACTTGGAAATGTTCATCCAACTTTCCACGTGTCCAATCTGAAAAAGTGTTTGGCTGATGAAAACCTCCACATCCCCCTTGATGAAATTCATGTCGACAATACCATGCACTTCGTCGAGAAACCTGTGGAAATATTGGACCATCAAGCCAAGAAGCTCAAGCGCAAGCGCATACGGATAGTCAAAGTTCGCTGGGAATCCAAACGTGGCCCAGAGTTTACTTGGGAACGAGAGGATCAAATGAAGGCGAAATATCCAGACCTTTTCCCACAAGTTTCCTCTAACTAAATTTCGGGACGAAATTTCCAAAAGTAGGGGAGAATGTGACATCTGTGTATTTTAATTCTTGTACGGTTCCGAACAACTTTGTATTTAATAAAATATGGTGTTTAAATTTCAATATTTGTTTAATTATTTGTGACATTTGTACGTTTTCACTCATTGTTCAATTCCGAACTCTCAAACCTGTTCTAGAAGTGAAATCATAAACCGTTACGTAAACATAATAAGTTTAACGCGACGTACACTCCGGAACTATGACATAAGCCAAACATACCCTAAATACCCTTTACATAACTTAGAAATAAGTTTCGAAGGATTCGGTATGGCAAAAACATGTATATTCGAACTTTAGAACTATTTACGACAAAACTGCGAAACGAACGTTGGTGACTGCCCGGATAATATTTAAATCCCAAAAATATTCAGTTATGATTAAAATTTTATTTTTAATCAGGTTTGTGTTGAGAAATAAATTAAAATGCTTAAAACGTTATTTTTCAAGTTTAAGCGCGTACCGCGTGTTACTGCGCAACACAGTGCTTATACTGCGAAACGCAGACAACGCAGCCAGTCTCGACAACTGAAATTTATTTCAGTAATATTTTGGCGAGTTTATTTTTATGGAATAATAAAAATAATTTAAAACGCCATAAACCAGGATTTAAACGCTAGATAAAATACCCGGTATCCAGTTAAACACCCGTTTTAGCCTACATATAACATATTTATATAAAAATTTGCATATCTATGTGAGTAAGGGTGGAGGTGGCGGCCTCCTCTTGCCACTTATCCTACCCCTTGACACTTGTAGATGCATGTAATCTCCATCAAATCTTCCATATCTCTTATTAAATCCACCATATCTTGCATCTTCACAATCCAAGATCACAATCCTTACACTCCATCTTCATCTCTCTCTCTCCCCCATGACCGTAAACCCTCACCACCACCTCCACCTCCATTTCCATTTTTGCAACCTTCTTCTTCAAGATCTAACTCCATTCCAAGCAAATTTCAAGTTGGTGTGAAGATCTAAAGGAGTTTCCAAGGTGTTTTCAAGTGATTTCAAGCTCCATATCATCAAAATCTCATCAACAACCTACTTGAATCTTGAAGGTATAAAGTTTATGTTTAAATCATACTTTTGATTCTTGGTTGTTCTTGATGATTTGAAGTTTCTCTTGAATCTTGGAATTTTTCACAAACTTGAAATCTAAAAAGAAATGGGTCTTGATACAAAATAAAAATGGTGATATATATATGTGTGTATATAACCGTATATATATATATATGTATGGGAATGAGGTTTGAGTTTGATTTCTTGATAAATACTTGTTTAGGTTGTATGCTTGCATGAACAAGATTATGTACAAGTATGTTAGAGATATAAAGAAGTGATTTAATCATGAGTTATACTTTGGAATAATGTTAGTATTTTGACATGTAAATGGCTAAAAAAATTTTATTAGACATATTTGAGAAATTTAAAGTCTCATACAATCAATGTTTAAGCGTTCAAGTGGTTCCTAGTGTATCGGATAACTATGTGTTAGTGTATAATGAGACTTTAAATCGGGAGATCGGATAGAATGAGGTTTATAAATCAAATGAGAGTTGGGTCTCATATAATATGGAACATAATATCTTACATTCTAATTTGGAAGTGTTTCAAAGTGTTTTGACTTGTTACGGCTCGCTAAAGTGGTTTATGCCACTTTAACGGGTCGTAAGCGTAACTATGGGTTCGGATGGTTAAATAAGTCCTATGATGAGTTTAATATGTCCAAACAAGTTTGTATAAGTTGTATGATCAGTTTAGATGTCAAAATATTGATCTTATATGTTCAAAACTATTTTATGCGCAAAAAGGGTATTTTCGGCATTTTAAAAGAACATATAGTCGACTCGTCATTTGACTAACCAAACGATATGACCATAAGGTATAACCTCAGTAGGTTATTCCCTATAATACTCTGGTCATAATAAAGGGCTTGGTCGGATCCTAAAGTTGACCAAACGGGTCAGATTCGAAAGTCAAAGAGGTTGTCAAACCGCTCGACTTTCGACTAAAGAAAAAACACTAAACTAGAAATGACGAGTTAGACATGTTGGAACATGTCTAATAATGTTATAAAATTGATTTGGTGTCAAAACTTTAATTTTTAATATCCAAAAACACTTTCATCGTAAAATGCATTTTTATGCATTTTGGACTTTAATTCGTAAAACTTTGATTCTTTACTTCGCCTACTAAACGTGGTAATCAGAAGGTGCAATCGCAAGGGATTAATACCTTCGTGATTACGATCACGTTGCAATGTTCAATTTGAACTTTGACTTGACCAAAATGGTCAGAACCGAAAGTCAAATTGTTTGACTTTTGGCTCATAAATAGACAAAATAAAGAAGAACACTTACTTGTGTTCTAGGAATGCTTAGAACTCAATAGGAGGCTTCCATATATTGGAAACAAGCTCCAAGAGCAGATTAGAGAGGAAAGATTGAATGAGAAGCATGATCGCAAGATCATGCCAAGTGTTGGAGACTGTTCTAGGATCATAACAAGTGTTTAGTAAGGTGTCCCAACCAGAAGGGAGGTGGCAAACTCGAGTTAGGTGTAAAGAAATGGCTTAACATGGTAGAACTTGGAGACCAAGCAAAAAGTCTGCTGCTGGCATGTCCTTATGGACCGTATAGCTTATGAGCTTACGGTCCGTAAGCCTTCAAGCGGGCACATTTTCATATTTTGTCAAAAATGCACCCCTAGACTTGTAATAACGTGTTTTTATCAATTCTAATCCCTCAAAACTTATTTCTAAGTTATGTAAAGGGTATTTAGGACATGCGTATCTTATATCCTCGTCTCGGAGTGTACGTTATGTTAAACTGATTACATTTAAGTATTGATTCACGAATTACTTCCAAAAGAAAAAGCTTTTGAAAGCTCAGAATTTCCACTAAGGTTACATATGTTTTGTATGGTTATGTGTTATATCCATCCATGATGTCTGATCTCGGTTACCACCACAACTTTACATCACCATCTACTCTTATCCCTCACCTTCACCACTAAGCCTATGTTATTTTTCAATATATTTTTTTAAATAAAATAAAGAGAAAGAAGATGGAGATTGAGAGGAAGAGATTGAACTGAGTAAGGGATGGAGACCAGCTCACCCTGAAAAATTACAGGACCAAGAGCGGCCCCGCTGGTCCGCTCCCTGGCCTCCTTGCTCCCTTCCTTGGGGTATACCATATAGCGCATAGTCTAATAGAAGATACGTTTAAATACATCTGTAGGATCGTTGTATGACCCGAATGAGTCGTTCAGAGGCGTTCTACTCAATATGAAAGGCGGAAACAGACATATTGAGTTGGATTCAGCAAGAATATCACTTTAAATGTCTTTCTGATTAATCTGACAAAGTTTTACAGCAAGACGAGACTTCGGCAGCACTTCGGCTCCGGAAACACACATACATAACTGACTACAAACGAAATTACATGCCTGCTATTTATAGGCAACCTAATTCCGCTCCAACTGTTCAAACGAAATTACATTTACAAACGGAATTAAAGCTTCAAGCGGAATTAACAACTCAAGCGATATTACTTTTTAATTCCGTGCGGAATTACAAGTTGGCCTTTCAAGCGGAATTAGCTCTTAGACTTGTTTTCTCGATCTTCGTGCCCTGAACAATGCAAGACTCGATACAAGACGAAGTCGACAGACGTATGCACCAACAGACTCCCCCTCGGATGTTGACGAGTCTTAAGTGTCGAATCTTCAACGTCTTCAGTCTTTATCAGTCTGATTGCTCTCTTTGAAGTATCTTGACAGTGTAAAACTTCTTCAATCTTCTCTCTTCTCTTTTCATCATCTCCAACAGATTCCCCTTGAACAAATAATCTACCCTCGGATGTTGATCTCACTCTGGCTTTCACAGGATCAGGATCATGACCTGGCTTTATATTCAAACTCAGAATCCAGGCTATCCTGCACAACCTCTACCTCACAATAAATTTCACAAATTTAACATTTGACAAATTTATATATCCAGACTCCCCCTCAAATTCAACCAGAATGATTTATCAATGATAATTTCTGATGAACCACTCGTAGGCAAATGTTCAAAATCTTTTCTCATTTAAACATAAACTCCCCCTCACGAAATGCTCATCATGTTTAGCACTCGGAATTTTGAAAATCAGCTCTCTAACATCAGTTGTCGAAAATCTTTTTGAATTTTTCAAAATTTATGCTAAAACTCACTGAAAATCTTTTTGTATTTTTGAATAGAATAAGAATGCAGTAAAGAAATATTCATAAACAATATTTTTGTGAGTTTGTGTAAGAGGATCATATCAGTTTTTGACAAGTCACAAGTACCATTGAGCTTAGTTACACATTAAGAATTAAACAATTCACTTAGATTGCCGATATACTGATCCACTTAAATTCTCACACAAATTTCAACTGATTTAGGATATGAATTAGGTGTATTAAGTGCCACACCCCAACCGATGGCGGAAACATCGGGATGAGACGAACAAATCGCTCAAAAGCATCATAACACTATGTGACAATATAATTTAAATCCAATTTCATTAATGACTAAAATTTGAATACATTGTTTCAAATAAAGACAAATTGCAACAACATTGTTTATTATTGAATGAGTATCTAAGTCCATCCTAACTTGATTTCTTCATCGTCTTGTCTAACAACCTGCAACATGTATTAAAATAAAATCAACAAAAGTTGGCGAGTATACAAGTTTGAATACATAGCATAATAGAATAAAAACTCAAATCCAACATGATTCATAATATGTGATTACTAGTATGCAATTTTGGCGTACAATATGATCAAACCCTAGAATACAACGCATAAAATAGCCTAATCCTAATACTTTAGCGGGGTGGTAACTTAAAAATACCCAATAGAATAGCGGGCAGGGCGTTAATCCTATAGCGCTATAATTGTTAAGGTGGGCGAGCAAAGTCAATGAGCATATAACGTTCCAAATCGTTCATAGAGCATACAAGAATTGCAAGTAAGTCACATTAGTTTCATGCTTCGTTCAAGGATTGAGTATGTTTAGTTTAAAAGTATTTGCATAATTATACATGTTGCATCCCAAAGTGTAAAGGGGAAAAAGGGATCGAGTATACTCACATAATTGCTAAGTCTTCCGATTATCCAAGTGTTGACGAGTGTATGAAATTAGGAGGGTGGAACACCGAGGTAACTCTATATGGCAAACGAAGGTACATGAGTGATCGGAATCATGACGGAGGATTTGAATTGGAGTTGGATGTACGTATATAGGTATAACATGGTTTATGTAACAGATTTAACTTTAAATTCGTTAAATGTGTCATAGAAATGTCGTAAAAAATAATAAATAAATAAATATGCCTTTATATTTATTGTTACATAAAATTTATCTGAATTCGATACGTAATCTTTGGTTTTGACTAATAAGCATAAATATATATATTTTGACGAAAATAATACTAGATACTAATATATTTTGGCGAGAAAGAGAAATTGATAACTATATGTTTCAACGAAAGAATAATAGGTAAGTATATATATTTTGACGAAAAGAATGATAGATGTATACGTTTTGGCGAAAAGGATACTAGCTAAATATGTATATTTCGTCAAAGAAAATAATAGCTAAATATATACACTTTGTCGAAAAACCGTAATAGATGCATATACATTCATATTTTGACGAAAAGTGTATTATGTATGTATGTTGTCGTAGCGAAATATATTTGTCGAAAGCAAAATAAATAAGTATATTTTGTCGAAAGATATGATAAATGTATATATTTTGTCGATAAGTAAAGCTAATGAATATATTTTGTCGAACGGTATAATAAGTAAGTATATATATTTATCTTGATGAAAACGTATTAGATATATATGTATATAATTCGACGAAGAGCGTAATAGGTATATATATATATATATATATATATTGACGAAAAACGGGCAGAGTTTCCCCTGTTTTAGGACGATCCCAACAACACAAGCTGTCGATTTATTTGTCAAAATTCAACAACCAACGAAAGAGTATATACTTATACGAGTTTTATAACGAAAATATATATGAGTTCGTACGAGTTTTATACAAGTTTCAAGTAACTACACATATATGATCACTAATAATAAAAAAAATATATGCGTCGTTTAAGATCATACCAAGTCGTGTTTTGACTGAGTTTGACCTCAGGTGACTGACGTTGACCGAGTTGACTTTTGTTGACTGAACCCGAATCCGTGCAACCGAACATGAGGATCTGGTATGATTTCATTACACTTTGAGTCGATTTTTGAAATGAAACTGTAAATCAATCGAATAATACTCAAATCTAACTTAACCAGAATTGAAACAAACTGAACATGATGGCTGACCCGAACCGATTGCATCGCTAACTTTAAGCCTGAACCGAACAAACCGAGACCTGAGTCTTGAACCGAGATGAATGAAACATAATCCAAAATTGAAACGGATTTTGAACTAAACTGAAGTTTAAACGAAATATGCTCTAACCCTTACCGGAACCGAGACCCGAGACTGACTCGAAACTAATCTGAGCTCGAACCAACCCTTGAGCAGACCTGAGCCAACTCAATGTCGTCGTCGTCGTCGGCTGCCGGAAAAACAAAACAGAACCCGAACCAAGCTTGAACTGGTGTGAACCCGAATCTTCATCTGGAATGAAACAAAAAAAGACTGAACCGTGTTAACCGGTCGTAAGCTGACCCGAGAATTTACCCCTTTTCACCGCTGCCGTTGCTGGCGCGGTTGTTGCGGGTCTCCGCCGCTGTTGCGGCCTTTGTTCTTGGTGCGCCGCCACCTGAATGGTGGCCGACGGTTCAGCTATAGCGAGAGAGATGAGAGAACGAGATAGGGGAGTTGGGTGGTTGTCGGCTGGAGAAGAAAGGGAGAAGAAGGAAGTGAGGGGGGGGTGTTGTGAGTGAAAGAGGGAGGTGTCACACCCTGTCTTTTGCGGAAGCGTATGATGTGTGACTAGCTTGTTATCATTGCATTCAATCGTAATAAACAACTACATGATCAAAACGATGTTCATCCATTCATGAAAATTTGAGTATTACAAACACTTGTTATTTAAGTTTTCAAAACACGACCTTTGACAAGGTTACAATTCAACAAAAGTGGATGACATCTAAACTTGTAGTCTACTTCTAGTTATGACACTTGCGCCCAAGATCCATCCTGTCACCTGAAATACATGTAATTTTGGAAAACATCAACATAAAGTTGAGCGAGTTCATGCGTTTTTGTATTTCACGTTTTTATACTTTGTATGAAAACATAGTATGTGTCATGTATAATTCAAGTCTTTCTTGAGTACCCCACGTACTCAAGTATAATTCCCGTTTTCTTGAGTACCCCACGTACTCAAGTATCATTCAAGTTTTCTTGTGTACCCCACGTTTTAAATGATTGTTTATACAAGGACATTAAGGCGCGTGAGGACATAGGGAGCATTAGTATTTTCTCCCTCAAGGCATGTGAGAACATAGGAAGCATTAGTATTGGCTCCTTTAACTGTGTCGATTACCCTCGACTGTGTCGATTAACCTCGACTGTGTCAATTTCCCTCGACTGTGTCGATTGACCTCGACTGTGTCGATTTCCCTCGACTGGGACACCGAAGCACTCATGAGGTCACATAAGGACCATGAGTGGGGCTCGGCCGTACCCGTTAGATCTAACCCTCGTCCCTAATTAAGTATTAATGGCATCTCAATATTTAGTTTAAGCTCACATGATCTAGTATTTTCTAGGCTTTTCTTAAAGCTCATCATATTGCACTCACCACGAGTGCTTCTCGTATTCTCAAATCATATTGCACTCGGTTCTCGTTCTCACCAAGAGTGCTTCTTGTATTTTTACCCTTTGTAAAAATTACAATATTTGTAACATGTATTTCACCCCCGAGAGTTATAAAACTGAAAACAGTTAAAAGAAAAGGGGGAGCATGAACTCACAACTTTGCGTTCCTGTGCGTCGTAAACTTCACCGGATTTGCTTAATTAACGTCGTAACCTATACGCGTTTTCTTAACGTTAGTCACTAGACTTGCGTCGCACAAGTACAGTCACTCTCTTATGTGTATATTTTCTTGTGTTAAAAATATTTTATATTTTTAACTAAATGTCTTACTTATATTATTTTCTCAAAAATAAATATAAGCTTTTTGTATTTTGCACTTTGCACCCGAATTATGTATTTTGTATGTTGTATGCGTATTTTTGTATTTTTACTCGTCACGAGTATCTCCAAGTCATATTATTTTTACTCTAAAAATAATATATACCTATTTCACAAAATAATCACATAATCATACAAGCGATAAATATATATTCTAAATATATATTTAACAAGTTTCATTTATGAAAATCCACCTCCGGTATTTGGTATCTTGTACTAAAAATCATGGCGAAGTTTATATTCTGAAAACAAGTTAAAAATATATTTATAAACACTTATCACAAAAATATTACTAAGTGTTATATTTCTAGAAAAATTTCGCCAGAGTTTCCTCTGTAACTGGAGGTGGCCACGCTTACTAGCGTATCATTTTCTTTTAAAATCCAAATCAACAATTTCCTTATTCTCAATAACAACTTTCTAAAACATCAATTAGTCAAAATATATATAAATCGCAAAAATTACATGAACTTGTGGTTTATCCAAAAATATGTAGTAAAGCTCCTTACTTTTAGTGTATCTTTATATAAATCCATCCGGTTTCGTAAAAGCCTCGCTTTTAAAGAAATTCCATCTTTACAACTTCTTGTAAAATTTGACAAAACTAGTTCTTTGTCGAAACTTAGCGTTACACAAGTATTTATACACTTGTGTGTTTAAAAATCATTCTTGTTCATGTAAGATCCGGTTTTAGAAAATAAGATTTCCTTGACACTTGGTCCCTTGAAAATACCGCTTGTAGATCCGTAGATCTACTAGTTTTAAACACTATTTCGTAAGTAAAGTCGATTTTACACAAGTTCATGTTTAGTGTGTGGTAGAGTTTCATCATTTAACCCTTTGTACACTTAAACAAACTCTATGTCATGATCCATGATCACGACCAATCCGGGTTAGACGATGATCCGAGCTACCACAACATAGATCGGCACTAAATAATTACACAAAACAAATCTTACAAGATTTACACAACAACTTAGCTTTTAACCATCATATTCATCATTTTAGTAGACTTTTACCATTTCATCTTGTATGTTCATAGATTTTAACCGACAAAGTTCTTTTTAACCACTTTAAAATAGATCGAGAGTGTGTTTAAAGCAACTTACTACTAGCTCGAGGCTAGGGAAGAAACTAGTCGAAGAATGAGTGGTTAAAAGCAATAGGGTGAGGTCCTTCGCGTTCCGAATGCACCGAGCTCCTTTGTATGAGATCCTTAACCCTTGTATAAGCTTGGAATGAGATGATCAAGATCGAAAGATGGATGGATGATATAGGGGGTGTTCGGCCGAGAGTTTATAGAGAGGGAGAGAGGAGTGGAGTGTTGTTTAGTTGTGGTGAAATGAGTATGATGGATCAAGTCTCAAACTTATAGACAAACCTTATGTTAATTACCCAATGGTTCTCATGTCACCAAGATATTAAACAACAAGATTATTATAATCTTGAAAGTACAAAGGGGTGTCCCCTTGGGGACGGTTTCGTTGGAAGGGGGGGTCTATGGTTCCATTTCAACTAGATAGTTAGACATTAGCTAGATAATTAGGAGGTTAACTTAGTTACTAGCGTGTAGTGAGTTGTAACGGGTGTTAGGGTATTCGGGGACCCTAACTGGCGTAGAAAAATAAAAACAATGCTTCTAGCATTATTTTGGTGTTCCGAGCAATATCCGGTTGTTCGGTTAGATACCGATTCGTTAAAGCGCTAAATTACACTTTTTAGCACCCTTTAAGTACCTTTTTGTATCCCTTTTAATTCCCAACACTTGGGGAAGTATTCTGGATAATAAAACGACATTTCTGCATAACATTCATGTGTTTAAATGCTGAATTGAGCTGAATTATCTAAAATTCTGCACTTAAAGTGCGTTTCGGGTGCTTTTTAGTGCTTATTTTTGCTTTCGCAATGTCTATAAATTAAACCCTTATATGTACTCTTGGGTTTTAATGTACTTTTGTCGTCGGACCTACACCTAGGCCTCAATTCTAATGTCTGACTGCTTTCTGCAGTTCTGTTGACACAGTGTGTCTTATCGGTGAGTTTACTAATATTTTTGACGCAACGCTATCATAACGTAATTCTTGTAGCATATATCATGCATGAATTCACTTGTATGGAATTCAGAAATTTATTTGTCTGGTAACCCAGATCATGCACAGTCATTTAAGCACAAATTACTGTTCATTTCGTGTACGGAATGTACGGAAAAGTGACGGTTGTCACAGTCTCCCCCCGTTAAAAGAATTTCGTCCCGAAATTCAAGCGATGCCATCGGTCGCAGGGGAGTTGTGAAACCAATATGGTCACTTAGATTCATGATTTGTCTTCATGTTCCCAAGAAATCTCTGGGTCATGTCATGAATTCTATCACACTCAAGTAGATCAATCATGTCTTTTTCTCCATCTTGTGGACTCTTGGTCCATAACCTCAACAGGTTTCTATAGTAATTCTTGTCGTTTTTCGCTGACGTGAATTTTATTTATGGGAACAATGACCGTTCCTTAAGTCAGACTCCTCTACGGACTAGACACATGAATGCGTCGCGATCACTACTGATCTTTTTTTCTGGGAGTTTCATCTTGTGATCAATGGTTCTGATCCCTACACCGGGGATTCAACCTTTTCGTTTTCCAACTCACACTACGCCTTCTCTAGGCGAGGCTCTCATCAAGGCCATACTTCTTGTCTCAAATTCTTTCGACTTCTGCCGCTTATCGGCGCTATCTTTCTGTATTCTGCGGGTTGTCGTGATATGATCACATATCTGAACGATCTTGCCTCTAGTTTTCCTGGGCCATCCCGGGCCAGTTGATTATTTATTTCTGGTCTCCGTTCAACATGAAGGGAATTGACTCATCATGTTCCGTCTAAAGCTTTACAAGAAGCGGTTTAGACGGCGGTGTGATAAATACTGTTGTAGGAAGACTCCACTAAGGGAAAGTAAGTGTTCCGACTTTTCATTAAAGTTTATCACACAAGCACGTATTGTGTTCATACAGTCTGCATCGTTCAGTAGCTCAGTTCATATTCGAGTTCTTACGATCAACGGTGTGCTGCAACCCTTGTGATCAATAAAGATCGTGCAGCGTTTTCCGTCTGGTAGTGACGTCAAGTTTGCGGCGTGCAATCACTGTATCTAGCTCAAGGTTTCTTCTCATGATTCCTTAGTCAATGTGCCGCGTATGCAAGGTCGTGGTCTCGTTGCATCGACGTACAATCGAGATTTTGTTGAGAGGCGTCACATCATTGCAACTCTAGCTCTTTAGCTCTGGGTTGCAAGGTTGGCATGAATCTCGTTCTTATGCACCATGCATCTTAAAATTCTCATCTCGCGAATTCGAAATTCGCTTTTCGTCATTTCAGCACATAGTTGTTCTTCCTCTAGGGGTTGCAAGTTAAATTGCAGCTGTTGCTTACGACCTTCCTTGGTCGTTGGCCATATAAGCATGTAGTCAACAAGTATGATCGTAATTTATCCGGGCATGGCTTACACGTTCGATTCATGAGGTCCATGAATATTGTCGATGCATGTGTTAAGCCAAATGGTACGACAAGGAACTCGCAATGCTCGAAGCAAGTCCTAATGGTCGTTTTAGGGATATTTCCTCTTGTATTCACAGTGGAGGACCTCTTGTCCTCAAGTTGATCTTTGAGTGGTAACTGGAACCTTACGATTGGCTCATTTGTGTCATCAGTCCTTGGCAAAGGATTCTGATTCTCAATTCTCTGAAGTTTATGTAAAGTGGAGACTACCAACTTTCTCCTTGTCTCCTTAACTAAGGATGTTATGTCTTTAATTTCCCTCTGTCTAGCAGCTCTTGTAGTTATATCAGAGGTTCATGCTTCGCTGGTGAAGCTAGTCGGTATGGCGTCATTCGACACGGGTGCTGCTCCTGGCACGCGATTTATCCTGAAGTCCTCTCGTCGCTACGGAGAGGCGTTCCTAGCAAGTCTTCCGAAAAGGCTACTGGGACTTCTTCCATCACGGGGATGTTCTCAGGCTCTGCAGTCTATTCGGAGGCGTTTCTATGCCTCTTCGACCAATGAGTGATGTCGTAGATCTGCCGCCTTGTGGGGTCTAGCATCCTTGCACCTATTGCAGGAAAGTTGGGTTTCATTATCCGCAAGAGGGATGTGTCTGATTTTCTCATATCGAACGACTTCAGCTATATACTTGGATTTCTGATCCATGCTGACTATCATATTATGACTTCGCGAGTCAATGGTAATAGAAGGTTCCGGTCTTCTTAGTCCCTAAATACAATCCTTAATCGCTTCGTCTGATTAAACTAGCCTTCTATACGCCCATATCTAAGGAATACGGGACGTCTATTTTACTAGGCCAAGCGGTTTCTTAAGTTCTAAGCATGTAAGGTTAAAGTTGATGCCAGTATTAATTAAAAGTAGATGCATTGGGTTGGTTAATAGGGAACGTACCCGTAACCGCATCTGGATCCTGGCGTGCTTCACGAATTTCAATCGTGAAAACCCTTCCTTGCTTGTTTCTTCCTAGGGCAATCTTTCCTAAAGTGCCCTGCTTCACCACATCTGTAGCAACCTGGTATTCTCTTGCTTCTTCCATTTGGGTCCTTTGCCCAACAAGCATCCTTGCTATGCCCTTCTTTTCCACACTTTCCGCACTTAGGCCTCGGACATCGACCTTCATGGTGAAAGTTGCATTTCCCACACCTTGGCTTAGTCCCCGAGTAAACTTTACCTCCGGCCCTATTAGTGGCTCCAACGGTTTTCCTGCCATGTGGCGGATTCACTTTCTTTCTTTTGTTTGCTTTAGAGCTTCCATAGTTGACTTGGGTGCTCATCTTTAGGTTTGAGGACTTCCTCTTCTTGTTGCTTGACGGCTCCACATGACTCTCTATCTTGTTATCCTCAGCTTCCGAAAATTTTCCCGCACGTAGAGCTTCTTCAGTAAGAGTGACACTCATATCGATAGCCTCTGCAATGGTTGAGGGCTTTGAGGTAGTAACCATGCTCCTGATTTGAGGTGCAAGTCCCCAAATGAATCGTTCAACCCTTTTAAATTCCGGTTTGACTAAGTAGGGGACGACCCTAGACAAGTCGTGAAATCGTTGGACATATTCAGGAATCTTCGGCCCGTCCATTTTCAAATTCCAGAACTCCACCTCAATCTTCTGGATTTCCGTCCTAGAACAGTACTTCTTTTCCATCATTTCCTTGAGCTCGTCCCAGCTCAGTGCATAAGCAGCATCTGCACCAAGGGTTTGAACCTGAAGGTTCCACCAGGAGAGTGCGCCATCTATGAATAACCCTGAGATATAGGTAACACTCTGTTGGGGCGAACAGTTACTCATTCTTAGAATGGAGTCAGTCTTTTCTGCCCAACGAACAAATGCAACGGCACCTCCTGTGCCATCAAAATTTAATGGCTTGCAGTCCAGGAATTGTTTATAAGTGCAGCCAGTTGGAGGGTTATTTTCAGTAGTGCCATCGCTGTGCTTAGAGCGGAGGGCTTCATGTCGAGCAATCGCCTGTGAGATGCGTTCTTGCAGCTCGGCTTCTGTTCTTGGCAGCGTACTGGTGTTTGTGTCTCGCCTGGGCGGCATTCTCTTCTGCCAAAATGGTATGAAGTAGGTTAGACAACATTCCAATTGTCTATGAGATACATAGCACCATAAGCCATTATGTAATCACCCAATTTCACACGTATATAAAATCAGTGTATGAGCGAGGAAACAGTTATTGAGCCTTCACATAGGCTTGCCATCTTGGCTTATTGTTTGGAATGAACTCGAGGCTACATCGCCTTGGTCATTCAAGTTTCAGTTATTTCCTGCTTCATTGATTTTCTTAGGTCTTTGGCTTTACTGGTGCGTATACTTTCCCTTAGATGGGGTTGTTCGTGTTGAGGTGGTAGAGAGTGTGTCGTCACTGATTCTTCTTGAATGTCATTTCACCTCTCTTGCTTAAACATCGTTTTCTCAGACGTCTCGTATGCAGGTAGAAGTGTCAGTCACGAAGTAGGCTAAGGCAGGCTTCCTACTTTCTAACGTGCTAAAGCACTGATCTATGTGTTGTCCTACCAGATGAAGGTGAGGACACCTATAGATTAATTTTGTATGGTTTTCATTAGCTTGACCCGCAGAGTCCACCAGGATTTCTGTGCACTACAAGTCGTTATTACGTGGGCCCCCGTAATAATAAATTGTCTTGCACAGTTACCCCAAATTTTCTCTCGTCCAAGCAGATGATCAATCAAGGAGGGGACACTACTGTCCTTATACCTCTTGTCATGGAAAGGACCTTTGCGATGGTCCACGCACCAACATTCGTTATCGTCACGCGCGTATAGGCACGATGATTAGATGGAATAGGAATAGAGAGAATTCCTAGTTGTTGGAGGGGCACCTTCGAGATGAATACTTCATCTTCCTTTTCTGGTCAAGTATGTCGTCAATCTTGCTTCACATAAGCCGTAGGGATCTCGTCCCGTTGATTGAGAATTCGTTCAAGGTTGCCGCCTCTGCCTCGTCATCATCACCGTAGTTAGGCATCTTCACGATCGAGAGGGAAGAGCAGCCACCTCCTACGGAAGCAAGCTCAGCATCTTGTTTGGTAATCACTCCCAGCCATGAGCTTTGCAAAGGACGCGAGGTCGGTATGTCACACCCCGACCACGTATAACATACAAAACGTGGCGGAAAACGTCTGGGAGTGTTGTAACAGAATTAATTGTTTCATAACCATGGCATACAAAGTTGTATTTATTTATCAACATAAGTGTTACATTGTTTCAAACAGAAATTAAAGAGTTTAGAACATAATTAAACATAGTCTAGCTTCATTTTAAGTTTCTAAGGCACAGGTCCGCCCTAGTGTCATGATCGTCATCCTACGGAAAAGCACCTGAAAACACATCTGAAAGTAGGTACGTCAGCATAAAAATGCCTGTGAGATACATAGGTTTCTGTGAAAATAGGATTCATGACTTAAGTTTAAGAAAATGTTTAGTTATGAACCTTGTAATTTGATTTGTTTTGTAAATCGCTTGAAAAACAATAAGTCCAAATGATATGTATAGATAAGTGAATAATGTATGGTTAAATGAATAACCATGCAAAATGAGTTGTATAAAATAAACTGTATTGTAAACCAAAGTCTTGTAAAAACATGTCACTTGTGTAAAATGTATAAGTCCAAAATGAATGATTTAAATAACGCTATGATATGTAATATAATACAAACACTTATGTATAGGAAGTACCAGCGGCGTATCCACCATGATTATATCATATTACTCACATCTCGTTACTTAAGTCACTTAAACCAACCAACAAAGTATAATGTCTATGTTTAAACCAATAGTCAAAAGTCCTTGTATAAACCATGTCAAATGTTGATAGTCCAAAAGTAGTCAAGTAATGTGTAACAAATGTTATGTATGGTAAGTAAAATAAGACTACTTAAACCATAAGTAAAAATGTACAAAACAAAGTATTTTGAATATATCAAAAAGTTATGTTTTGCAAAGTGATGCATGTTACAATGATACAAACATTTATGTGGTAAGTTAACGCATACATTCAAGCCTTGAGACAGTCGGATAACCCTTTCAGTCAAGGTTATCAAAAGAAATGTTTTCGGATTCAGTCATTCCTTACATCTAAACAAACCCGGGATGTCAGGAATGGGATTTGTCAAGTCCTATGGTACCACTACTTACTCCCGAGCGGCGTAGCAAATGTTAATGAACGTAATAAAGACCCGTTTGAGCAAACCAAATGTCATAGCAGTCGTATACATGTCATATGAAAACAATGTACTAAGTATGCTAAGTTAACATACAAAGCAGAAAAGTCTTGTAAATCAATGTGCTAGCATGCTATCAGTCAACATACACAGCAGAAATGTAATGTAAAACAATGTACTAAGTATGCACACAATGGACATACATAGCATGAAATGTAATGAAATCATGTACTATAATGTACTAACAAACATAGCCGGTATATGATGTGAAAACAGGAAAGCATGAAAGTAACAAGTAGCACATGTGTTTCACCCCAAAACAGTTTGGAAAACAGTAAAAGAGGGGTCTATGTACTCACTTGATATTACCCAGTAGTCCTGGAGTGACAACCAAACAATGATAAAGATCACGGAATCAAACGGCACCTAATATAGGTAACTATGTTAATAAACCGGACCTAAATCGGAAGATCGGGTAGCATGAGGTTTCGTAAACCAAACGAGTGTAGAGACTCATGTCATTTGGTTTAACAAAGCCTACATACTAAATGAAACCTAACATAATTGATTACGACCCATTACGACCCGTTTAGGTAGCTTATGCTACTTTAACGCGTCGTTCGCGTGAAACGCGTTCGGACCGCCTAACTAGTCCTATGACAAGTGTTATATGCCTAAACATGTTACATAATCAGTTATGTGACAAAAGTTTAGGTTACATATGCTAAATTACCAATTATACATGAAAAGGGTATTCTGGTAATTTACCTAAGGCATATAAACTACCTATCATACAACTACTTAAACGATGTGACCATAAGGTATAACCTCGGAAGGTTATTCCCTACACTATGGTCACCTAATGTATTTGGTCGGATCCTAATGATCGACTAAACTGGGTCGGGTTCAAAGGTATAAGCGATTTATCAGATCGTTTACCCTACGACCCTAGACAACGTGGTAATCAGTAGGCATAGTCCCAAGGGACTATAACCATCGTGATTACAATCACGTTGCGAAGTTCAAACGAACTTCGCATTGACCATAAGCTGGTCAACGCTGAAAGTCAAACAAAGTTTGACTTTCTGACTCGAAAAGCAATAAAATAAGGAAAAGAACGAAAGAATACTTACGAAGGGTCCCCGAATGCTAATCTCGATTCAAAAATCTCAGGTATGAAACAAAGGTTTCAACTTAGAGTTTTTCAAATCAAAATTCTTGTGATTTTGAAGCATGGGGGGGTGGGGTATTTATAGTATTCGGTCCACCGTTAAGATCGTTTCATGGAAAACGTGCCTTAATCCCACCCGTACAAGTGTCGGGACCTTATGGTAGCTCAAATTGATCCTTATCAGCTGACTAAGCATTTTAGAATGTGTGGTGGTGGATCAACCAGCTACAAACTGCTGTTAAATGCAGTTAATCTGGTCAGGAAGTCGGACGCGGCCCGCTTCAGGATGTGCAGAAACTCAGGCGGGCCGCCTGGGAGTTGCAGATCAGAAATATGTTTCAAAAATGACAGTTTCAGCCCCTGCACGTGTTTAAGGCCATTTCCGACACTTCTAAGGCCCGTAAAGCCAACTTTAAGGCCCTAAAATAATGCCTAAACATTTTGGACATGAAACATGCTCAAAAATATGCCGGGTGTTGGTTCGTTTGATCGTACGAACGCGATGTTCGCTTAATTACGACGGAATGCGCACAAGTGCGAAAAACGATCCAAATGACGCGACGAATGGATTTTTCTTATGCCGAACACTAAAATAAAATATTTTAGTGCTTACATAAATTTTTGGATGTCCGGATGTATTCAGAACGTGAGTTATGCGCAAAAATGCAAACTTGTGCACTTTTTGACACTTTTAGTCCCTGAATGACCCAAAAGTTTATTTTAGCACACCGAACCCCTCAAAGCCTATTTCTAAGCTATGTAAAGGATATTTAAGGTGTGTTTAACTTATGGTCATGTTCCGGAATGTTCGTTACAGTTCAAATTGGCATACTTTCGCAGTTTGTCAAGTTTAGTCCCTGTAAACGAATTAACTTGTTTTTGCCATACCAAAGCCTTTAAAACTTATTTCTAAGTTATGTAAAGGTTATTTAAGGTATGTTAAGTATATGTTGATATTCCAGAGTATTTGTCGCATTAAACTGGTAACGTTTACGCACCAGCTTGCGTATAACTCTCCAGAAAGTGATATAGAGTTTGAAATTACATAAAAGTCAAAACATGAAAAATGTAAAACACAACTAAAGAAACATTGGAATCAAATAACATTGTTTTATTGATAATAGAACTGTTCATAGTGATTACAAGCACAGTTGTTACACGGTAGCTTCATCGTGCGAGTCACGTACAATAATAGGAGTCGGAGTCGAAAGTATCTTATTCACGTCAATAATCATTCCGTACACTTATTTGTATGTATATCAATAACATATATGCTACTTAGCATAATCAGGCAATTTAATGCATTATATCACGTATAACTCTCGTTTTTGGGGGTCATTTTGTTTTTGGCAAGTCTAACTCGTGTAGACTATGCTTTGGTTGGCACCTTATTTTAAAGGTATTCCTCACTAATGTCCTTCCTTGTCACTTTTTGAAAAGTGTCTGACTTGTGGATCTTGGCGCTTTCGTGAATGCAATGAAAACCTTTTTGTAAAATGTTTTCGTGAGAGAACTCTAGTGATTGTAGTCTAGACTCGAGAAAGAATCCTAGTTCACTACAATCGAAGCTCTGATACCAAACTGTCACACCCTGTCTTTTGCGGAAGCGTATGATGTGTGACTAGCTTGTTATCATTGCATTCAATCGTAATAAACAACTACATGATCAAAACGATGTTCATCCATTCATGAAAATTTGAGTATTACAAACACTTGTTATTTAAGTTTTCAAAACACGACCTTTGACAAGGTTACAATTCAACAAAAGTGGATGACATCTAAACTTGTAGTCTACTTCTAGTTATGACACTTGCGCCCAAGATCCATCCTGTCACCTGAAATACATGTAATTTTGGAAAACATCAACATAAAGTTGAGCGAGTTCATGCGTTTTTGTATTTCACGTTTTTATACTTTGTATGAAAACATAGTATGTGTCATGTATAATTCAAGTCTTTCTTGAGTACCCCACGTACTCAAGTATCATTCAAGTTTTCTTGTGTACCCCACGTTTTAAATGATTGTTTATACAAGGACATTAAGGCGCGTGAGGACATAGGGAGCATTAGTATTTTCTCCCTCAAGGCATGTGAGAACATAGGAAGCATTAGTATTGGCTCCTTTAACTGTGTCGATTACCCTCGACTGTGTCGATTAACCTCGACTGTGTCAATTTCCCTTGACTGTGTCGATTTCCCTCGACTGTGTCGATTGACCTCGACTGTGTCGATTTCCCTCGACTGGGACACCGAAGCACTCATGAGGTCACATAAGGACCATGAGTGGGGCTCGGCCGTACCCGTTAGATCTAACCCTCGTCCCTAATTAAGTATTAATGGCATCTCAATATTTAGTTTAAGCTCACATGATCTAGTATTTTCTAGGCTTTTCTTAAAGCTCATCATATTGCACTCACCACGAGTGCTTCTCGTATTCTCAAATCATATTGCACTCGGTTCTCGTTCTCACCAAGAGTGCTTCTTGTATTTTTACCCTTTGTAAAAATTATAATATTTGTAACATGTATTTCACCCCCGAGAGTTATAAAACTGAAAACAGTTAAAAGAAAAGGGGGAGCATGAACTCACAACTTTGCGTTCCTGTGCGTCGTAAACTTCACCGGATTTGCTTAATTAACGTCGTAACCTATACGCGTTTTCTTAACGTTAGTCACTATACTTGCGTCGCACAAGTACAGTCACTCTCTTATGTGTATATTTTCTTGTGTTAAAAATATTTTATATTTTTAACTAAATGTCTTACTTATATTATTTTCTCAAAAATAAATATAAGCTTTTTGTATTTTGCACTTTGCACCCGAATTATGTATTTTGTATGTTGTATACGTATTTTTGTATTTTTACTCGTCACGAGTATCTCCAAGTCATATTATTTTTACTCTAAAAATAATATATACCTATTTCACAAAATAATCACATAATCATACAAGCGATAAATATATATTCTAAATATATATTTAACAAGTTTCATTTATGAAAATCCACCTCCGGTATTTGGTATCTTGTACTAAAAATCATGGCGAAGTTTATATTCTGAAAACAAGTTAAAAATATATTTATAAACACTTATCACAAAAATATTACTAAGTGTTATATTTCTAGAAAAATTTCGCCAGAGTTTCCTCTGTAACTGGAGGTGGCCACGCTTACTAGCGTATCATTTTCTTTTAAAATCCAAATCAACAATTTCCTTATTCTCAATAACAACTTTCTAAAACATCAATTAGTCAAAATATATATAAATCGCAAAAATTACATGAACTTGTGGTTTATCCAAAAATATGTAGTAAAGCTCCTTACTTTTAGTGTATCTTTATATAAATCCATCCGGTTTCGTAAAAGCCTCGCTTTTAAAGAAATTCCATCTTTACAACTTCTAATAAAATTTGACAAAACTAGTTCTTTGTCGAAACTTAGCGTTACACAAGTATTTATACACTTGTGTGTTTAAAAATCATTCTTGTTCATGTAAGATCCGGTTTTAGAAAATAAGATTTCCTTGACACTTGGTCCCTTGAAAATACCGCTTGTAGATCCGTAGATCTACTAGTTTTAAACACTATTTCGTAAGTAAAGTCGATTTTACACAAGTTCATGTTTAGTGTGTGGTAGAGTTTCATCATTTAACCCTTTGTACACTTAAACAAACTCTATGTCATGATCCATGATCACGACCAATCCGGGTTAGACGATGATCCGAGCTACCACAACATAGATCGGCACTAAATAATTACACAAAACAAATCTTACAAGATTTACACAACAACTTAGCTTTTAACCATCATATTCATCATTTTAGTAGACTTTTACCATTTCATCTTGTATGTTCATAGATTTTAACCGACAAAGTGCTTTTTAACCACTTTAAAATAGATCGAGAGTGTGTTTAAAGCAACTTACTACTAGCTCGAGGCTAGGGAAGAAACTAGTCGAAGAATGAGTGGTTAAAAGCAATAGGGTGAGGTCCTTCGCGTTCCGAATGCACCGAGCTCCTTTGTATGAGATCCTTAACCCTTGTATAAGCTTGGAATGAGATGATCAAGATCGAAAGATGGATGGATGATATAGGGGGTGTTCGGCCGAGAGTTTATAGAGAGGGAGAGAGGAGTGGAGTGTTGTTTAGTTGTGGTGAAATGAGTATGATGGATCAAGTCTCAAACTTATAGACAAACCTTATGTTAATTACCCAATGGTTCTCATGTCACCAAGATATTAAACAACAAGATTATTATAATCTTGAAAGTACAAAGGGGTGTCCCCTTGGGGACGGTTTCGTTGGAAGGGGGGGTCTATGGTTCCATTTCAACTAGATAGTTAGACATTAGCTAGATAATTAGGAGGTTAACTTAGTTACTAGCGTGTAGTGAGTTGTAACGGGTGTTAGGGTATTCGGGGACCCTAACTGGCGTAGAAAAATAAAAACAATGCTTCTAGCATTATTTTGGTGTTCCGAGCAATATCCGGTTGTTCGGTTAGATACCAATTCGTTAAAGCGCTAAATTACACTTTTTAGCACCCTTTAAATACCTTTTTGTATCCCTTTTAATTCCCAACACTTGGGGAAGTATTCTGGATAATAAAACGACATTTCTGCATAACATTCATGTGTTTAAATGCTGAATTGAGCTGAATTATCTAAAATTCTGCACTTAAAGTGCGTTTCGGGTGCTTTTTAGTGCTTATTTTTGCTTTCGCAATGTCTATAAATTAAACCCTTATATGTACTCTTGGGTTTTAATGTACTTTTGCCGTCGGACCTACACCTAGGCCTCAATTCTAATGTCTGACTGCTTTCTGCAGTTCTGTTGACACAGTGTGTCTTACCGGTGAGTTTACTAATATTTTTGACGCAACGCTATCATAACGTAATTCTTGTAGCATATATCATGCATGAATTCACTTGTATGGAATTCAGAAATTTATTTGTCTGGTAACCCAGATCATGCATAGTCATTTAAGCACAAATTACTGTTCATTTCGTGTACGGAATGTACGGAAAAGTGACGGTTGTCACAGGAGGTGAGATGGAGTCTTGTCTGGTTGTTGGGTGTGGCTCACCAGAAAGGCGGCGCCGGAAAGGGTAGCCGGAACCCTAATCCGGTGACCGATTTCTAGAGAGATGGAGATAGGGAGGTGAAAAGTTTAGTTGTGAGGTCTGCACATATAAACGAGGGATGTGTAGGTTTCTTGCATCTCAATTTTAAGAAAAACCCAATATAGTCCCTTAATTTTGAAGGGTTTTAAATAATTAGTTGACATAACTTAGTGTAGGTTCATAACATAGTTGACCAAACTAACTAGGTTATGTATTTTCTATAAGAACTAATCTTTACAATTAGATTAACCGAGTTAGTTGGTATCCTTTCCTAACTTTAAAATTTAACGAGACTAACTAGATTATTATAAAAATAAACTTTATATAGTAAAAAAATCAATTAATTTAATTAATTAAACCATGAATAAATACATTTTTTTATAACGAATTAGATTAATCATAAAGATTTTTCGACGATTATAACGAAACGACGAATACAAAGATACAAGGTTTCCAAAAATAGGAATATGAACAATGGTTTCTAAATATGGAAAGTTACGAAAACGCGGAGCGTTACAATCTCCCCTCCTTTAGGAAATTTCGTCCCGAAATTTATTCAGAAGGAAGACTTGAAAGGGTTTTGGCGACCAAAAGAGGATTGTTTAAAATTGAGGCTTTGGAGTTTGAGGCAGCGGAGAATAATTGGGGTATATGGTGAACGATTGATCTAATAACGATCATGAGTCTAAGAATAGCATAAGTAGCGGATAGACAAAAGTAGAGTGCTAAGAATGAATTCTCGTCATGGATAATCGGATATAATGCGTTTACGAGTTGTTTGAAGTTTGAATTAGGTCCAAAAGGTCTGCAAAACACTGAATTTCTCATGGCACGTTTTACAAAAGTTTGGTAACGTGGTGAAAACACTTATATATAGGAAGTACCAGCGGCGTATCCACCATGTTTTGACCACAGTACGTCCGTTTCGTTTTCGGTGTCACGTTATGTTCCGTGTCTTACCATACACCGTAGTACACTCTATGGTTCTCATACGCCTATCACTATAATCCCGTGTGCACCCGTGATTATATTGATCGTCGCATGATCCGCATAGCTTGTACTAGTTGTGTATGAATTTAAGGTATACATAAATTTTGAAAATAAGATTGCGTGTGTAAAGAAATGTAGCATGTAAGCATGTTTGCGTTCCAAATAGTATAAGACCAACGTAAGCGAATCCCTCAGGTTTCGCACGCGTATGGGTGCGAAAGTATAAATCTTGTGTATAAATGAAGCATAAGCATAGCATAAGTTTAAATATGAATACACACGTGAGCATAAACACAACACGCATGGCATGAGTATGAGAAAAAGGATAAGCATAATGTGTATGAAAGATATGTATAAGTGTGAGTACAAACATGAGTATAAGTATAAACGCAAAGCGTATGAGTAGGAATACGAGTATAAGTGTGAACATAAGATGTATGAACGTGAATATAGGTGTAAAACATGAAGGCTATATATAAATAAAATATGTGTATGAATATAAGCGTAACAAAGTTGTATAAGTACAAATGAAAACATAAATCGTATGAATATGAATATGAATATGAATACGAATGTAGTATAGACATGAATGTAAGGACAACGTAAGTGCATAATTGTGAGTGTACGTATAAACGTAAAACGTATGAATTTTGAAGCACGAGTATAACATAAATGTGTAAGTATGAACATAAGTGAAGGCATAAAATGTACAAGTATGGATGTAGGAAGTAATGATTTTGTTTATAGTATAAATCGAAATACACGAGTTTATGCGCGTAAAAGATTAAAAGTTTTGAGTATGAAGAAAAAAAAGAGAATGAGTGACACGTATGAGATTGTTGTGAGATATTGTCTAAAAACGTGTAAAATGATAAGCATAAATAGGTGTTTGCGCAAAACGTGGAGTTAAAATAGATTGAATTATCACGAAATATAGACTCTAGTTTGTGAATGTAAAGAGAGTATAAAACGTCTATTGGTTATGTGAAAATGTACTTTGGAAATGAATGGAAATACTACTATGGTTTATGAAGAATTGATATAGTTGAAATTTAATGGTTCCTATACAGTTTCCTTGCCCACATGTTTTGAATTTAAGCGGCGTATCAAGTGAGGTTTTGAAAAATTCTACGGATTAACAAGTTCGCATCGTTTTAAGTAACTTTGTATTAGAAAATTTTGAAGTTTCCAGATTCTTGTGAAAAAGTTGATCCTTAGAAAAAGGAATTTGGTATATGAATTTAGTGATCGTGAAAGGTGTCCTTAATAAAATGTTTTTGTTGATCTTGAAAAGAGTTTTGATAACTATCGGATAATATTTATAATATTTTGTATGAAAAGTTGGTTTGATTATCAATTGAAAAATAACAATATTTATTATAATGAGGCAAGACGAGTGCGTTTTAGTAATTACGTGGAGTACGAAATGGGCAATGGATTTATTAAACCGACTAGATTGATAAGTAGCATTTCGTGAAATTTTGAAATTCAAGAAGTGAGCGTTTACGGTAATATTAAGAATTCTGTGTATGTGAGTGAACATGAAAATAGTTGTCGTATAAGAAGCAAGTTTAAATAAATAATGTATTTGAAATATGTAGGAATTTGACTAATGATAAACGAATTAGATATAAATATGATCGGGTTTATATAATATAGTATATTAAAAGAAAAGTATAGGTAACGATCACCTAGGTAAGGGAATCACCCCAAATCCGTCGGTGAGGTCGTTGTAGGATGAGAAAGAAACGGAGTTAATCGTTAAGGTAAGGAAATCACTCCTATCTCGATGATATGTCTCTGCTCGTTGTTACAAAAGCGTGAATAAAATTACGTGAAATAATGCATGCTAATAATGTATAATCGTGTGAAAAGTAAGAGTAGGATGTCGTGCAAAAATGAAATCTAGAAAAATTGTTCAAAATTGACAAAAGATCGAAAATAATAAAGCGTAAGCTCGAATAAAACTTGGATGGTTCCAAACGGAACATTGACTAACCAAAGTGGTCGAAAGGTCTTTTGAATTTAAGAAACATGCTTTGGCCTAATAGGTGAAATACTCTCGCCGACATGTCGGTTAACGGCATTCACCCTTCCGGTTACTACATGTCTCAATTCAAACGAAAATTCGAGACTTGGCGGGATTTATGAAAATTCAAGGAGTGGGACTAGTCGACGAGATGCGGGTTTCACCCCTAACTTGACGACTTTGTACCCTAAGTGTGGTTGGTACTCGTCGGGTCACAATTTAATTTCGACACGTTGACGAGGGTCCACTAGAGTCTGAGATTTGAAATTTGAAATTTCCATTAAGATGTGGATTTCACTCCTAACTTAATGATGTAATTTCGTGCAAAAATAGAGTTAAGCGGAATGAGAGTTGTTTACCAAATTGTGGGTTTCACGCCTATTTTGATGAAGTCGTCTCGTTTGTGTATTACGAGGGTTTGTGAATTTAGAATAGTCGAGTAAAATGTATAAGGAAGAGCGTATGTTAATGGAATGAACAAACAAGTATAAACACATCAGAAAGCATATCAAGAATAGCACATAAAGAGTGGGACAATAAAACAAATATTAACACATCGAGAAAACAAGTTAAGAGTAGCACATAAATAATCGAACAATGAAACACGTATTAACACATAAAACAAGTATTAATACATAATAAAACAAGTATAGCACGTCAAGTGTTAACACATATGTGACATATATGTTTAAAATATGCAAAGAGAATAAATAAAGGCAAATAAGATAGCATGCAAGTAGTTTCAAGCAAAACATGAGAATAAAGCTCTAAAACTATAGACTAGGTTAAAGCATTCCTACTTTTCCTAATTCCCTATAGTTATGGCTCTGATACCAATCTGTCACACCCCAACTGATGGCGGAAACATCGGGATGAGACGAACAAATCGCTCAAAAGCATCATAACACTATGTGACAATATAATTTAAATCCAATTTCATTAATGACTAAAATTTGAATACATTGTTTCAAATAAAGACAAATTGCAACAACATTGTTTATTATTGAATGAGTATCTAAGTCCATCCTAACTTGATTTCTTCATCGTCTTGTCTAACAACCTGCAACATGTATTAAAATAAAATCAACAAAAGTTGGCGAGTATACAAGTTTGAATACATAGCATAATAGAATAAAAACTCAAATCCAACATGATTCATAATATGTGATTACTAGTATGCAATTTTGGCGTACAATATGATCAAACCCTAGAATACAAAGCATAAAATAGCCTAATCCCAATAGTTTAGCGGGGTGGTAACTTAACAATACCCAATAGAATAGCGGGCGGGGCGTTAATCCTATAGCGCTATAATTGTTAAGGTGGGCGAGCAAAGTCAATGAGCATATAACGTTCCAAATCGTTCATAGAGCATACAAGAATAGCAAGTAAGTCACATTAGTTTCATGCTTCGTTCAAGGATTGAGTATGTTTAGTTTAAAAGTATTTGCATAATTATACATGTTGCATCCCAAAGTGTAAAGGGGAAAAAGGGATCGAGTATACTCACATAATTGCTAAGTCTTCCGATTATCCAAGTGTTGACGAGTGTATGAAATTAGGAGGGTGGAACACCGAGGTAACTCTATATAATAAATAAATAAATATGCCTTTATATTTATTGTTACATAAAATTTATCTGAATTCGATACGTAATCTTTGGTTTTGACTAATAAGCATAAATATATATATATTTTGACGAAAATAATACTAGATAATAATATATTTTGGCGAGAAAGAGAAATTGATAACTATATGTTTCAACGAAAGAATAATAGGTAAGTATATATATTTTGACGAAAAGAATGATAGATGTATACGTTTTGGCGAAAAGGATACTAGCTAAATATGTATATTTCGTCAAAGAAAATAATAGCTAAATATATATACTTTGTCGAAAAACCGTAATAGATGCATATACATTCATATTTTGACGAAAAGTGTATTATGTATGTATGTTGTCGTAGCGAAATATATTTGTCGAAAGCAAAATAAATAAGTATATTTTGTCGAAAGATATGATAAATGTATATATTTTGTCGATAAGTAAAGCTAATGAATATATTTTGTCGAACGGTATAATAAGTAAGTATATATATTTATCTTGATGAAAACGTATTAGATATATATGTATATAATTCGACGAAGAGCGTAATAGGTATATATATATATATATATATATTGACAAAAAACGGGCAGAGTTTCCCCTGTTTTAGGATGATCCCAACAACACAAGCTGTCGATTTATTTGTCAAAATTCAACAACCAACAAAAGAGTATATACTTATACGAGTTTTATAACGAAAACATATATGAGTTCGTACGAGTTTTATACAAGTTTCAAGTAACTACACATATACGATCACTAATAATAAAAAAATATATACGTCGTTTAAGATCATACCAAGTCGTGTTTTGACTGAGTTTGACCTCAGTTGACTGAAGTTGACCGAGTTGACTTTTGTTGACTGAACCCGAATCCGTGCAACTGAACATGAGGATCTGGTATGATTTCATTACACTTTGAGTCGATTTTTGAAATGAAACTGTAAATCAATCGAATAATACTCAAATCTAACTTAACCAGAATTGAAACAAACTGAACATGATGGCTGACCCGAACCGATTGCGTCGCTAACTTTAAGCCTGAACCGAACAAACCGAGACCTGAGTCTTGAACCGAGATGAATGAAACATAATCCAAAATTGAAACGGATTTTGAACTAAACTGAAGTTTAAACGAAATATGCTCTAACCCTTACCGGAACCGAGACCCGAGACTGACTCGAAACTAATCTGAGCTCGAACCAACCCTTGAGCAGACCTGAGCCAACTCAATGTCGTCGCCGTCGTCGGCTACCGGAAAAACAAAACAGAACCCGAACCAAGCTTGAACTGGTGTGAACCCGAATCTTCATCTGGAATGAAACAAACAAAGACTGAACCGAGTTAACCGGTCGTAAGCTGGCCCGAGAATTTACCCCTTTTCACCGCTGCCGTTGCTGGCGTGGTTGTTGCGGGTCTCCGCCGCTGTTGCGGCCTTTGTTCTTGGTGCGCCGCCACCTGAATGGTGGCCGACGGTTCAGCTATAGCGAGAGAGATGAGAGAACGAGATAGGGGAGTTGGGTGGTTGTCGGCTGGAGAAGAAAGGGAGAAGAAGGAGGTGAGGGGGGGTGTTGTGAGTGAAAGAGGGAGGTGAGATGGAGTCTTGTCTGGTTGTTGGGTGTGGCTCACCGGAAAGGCGGCGCCGGAAAGGGTAGCCGGAACCCTAATCCGGTGACCGATTTCTAGAGAGATGGAGATAGGGAGGTGAAAAGTTTAGTTGTGAGGTCTGCACATATAAACGAGGGATGTGTAGGTTTCTTGCATCTCAATTTTAAGAAAAACCCAATATAGTCCCTTAATTTTGAAGGGTTTTAAATAATTAGTTGACATAACTTAGTGTAGGTTCATAACATAGTTGACCAAACTAACTAGGTTATGTATTTTCTATAAGAACTAATCTTTACAATTAGATTAACCGAGTTAGTTTGTATCCTTTCCTAACTTTAAAATTTAACGAGTCTAACTAGATTATTATAAAAATAAACTTTATATAGTAAAAAAATCAATTAATTTAATTAATTAAACCATGAATAAATACATTTTTTTGATAACGAATTAGATTAATCATAAAGATTTTTCGACGATTATAACGAAACGACGAATACAAAGATACAAGGTTTCCAAAAATAGGAATATGAACAATGGTTTCTAAATATGGAAAGTTACGAAAACGCGGAGCGTTACATTAAGGACTTAAACTCATTCATGTGTCCCACCTCTTGAATATACTCCCGTATCCAGATCCCAATATTCAGTCTTACAGGTGAGTATACCACAGATGATATCTGTAAGGGGTTAAATGCGAAGACCGTGAGAGGTCAGGTCAGAACTTCCGTTCAGCAGAGAGATGACGGCTTTGACTTTTGGTGGGTCCCCTTTAGAGGATCTTTTTTACAACAGCACATGATTAGCATTTTTCAATGTTTCATCATTTTTTGTACTGAGGGCAGGCTTTTATTTCAAGCAAGCGTAAAGTATTCTCCGGGGACTAGGCCATTGCTTCCGCAAAATCAGAAGTCCCGGGATAATACCCTAGATATCACTGAGCATAAAGACCTAGTATCTCAGAAAGAGGGATCCTTCAAACGAAATTTCAGGGGTTACCTATATATCCAAGTAGTGTTCCCCACAAAATAAGCAAGTTTGAATTTAAGTTTATATCCCGAAAAAGCTTACTAAATGTGTAAAAACCTATCGGCATATCATCAGTGAGACCGTTTAACGCTATTTAAACATTACATTTCTTTAGCATACTGTAACTGTCCACTGATGTACTATCATTTCCTCTTTTTGACACCGAAACTCATTTTGTATTTTATCATTTTTTTATCTATTTCAAATTTTCTAATGTTTTTTGAATATTCTGAAAATTCTCACTCCCCCTAAAATTCAAACACATTTAAAGAAATTTGAAAAACAAACTATACAAGTAAAGTGACAACTGATATCGAATTGCTTCAAATCGCCATCCACTTGGCATAAACAATCAGAACTCCCCTTTACAACAAACTATTTTCTCATTATGATTTCAAAACACTTAAGTTTGTTTTAACCAAAATGATTTTTCCAGAAAATAAGTTTTGTTGATTTTACCACTTGTAGGTTAGGGGTTCATCATATTGTTTTTCTCAATATCACTTGAAAATTTTAACAATTTTAGATTTTTCCAACAATATCACTTGTAGAAAATCAAGTACAACTTAATGTCCCTGATTTACCACTTGTAAGTCGAAATATCACAGATACCAACCTGTGAATTTTTCAAGAAAGATGCTGATTCCTGTTCCACGATTACCAACTTGGGAGCTCCGGCAAGTCAGGTTTTTCAAACAAAGAATATGGACACCCAAGCCTGACCTTCCTTGGGTGTGACTTCCTCAGTTTTAGTTGGGGTGTAAGTTGCCTTCTTAGATTTATAAAAATCTTTAACCCCAGTAACCTTCCCCTCGATCATCTTTCCAAAAATCTTCTTCACATTTCCATTAAACGTTTTCTCAACATCAAATTCATTCTTTTCAGAAAAAAAATTGATTTGAGATCTCAACTTTCCCAACTTTTGATTTAAAGTTCTCAATCCGCAATTGTGGAAAATGAACATCATCCAAAGGCGGAACTGAGTTTTCACCATTTTAAACAACTTGTGGCTCTTCTGATTTTGTGGAATCAGATTCATCGCCAGGTTATACATCTGATTTCTTAACAACCCAAGCTTGATTGTTAAGATTTCCCCTTCGCTTGTAAAACCTTTTTGAACACTCACCAACTTCATATATAGAATTTTTAAACACTTTAAATTTTTCAGTTGGTGGTGCGGTTTTATCAACAACTATTTCTTTGAGTTTTTTCAGAAACTCCCTGTTTTGTGTTGGTTGCCTTAGGACAGTTCCAGGCGATGTGACCAACTTCTTGACATCTGTAACAGGTTCTAGTCTCTTTTCTCTGATGAGCTTCAGTTTTCTTTTTTTTTTTCAGCAAGAAATTCCTGATTTGACTGTCTCCAGAATGAGCTCTTCTTTTCATCCTCAGCAGAAGTTCCTGACACAAATTTTATATTTTTAGAAATTTTCTCATTTTTATAATTTTCTGGTGTAATAAAACCGAGACCTTTCTTTTTGAAATTACTGTTATGGTTTGATTTCCTTTGGAAACCAGAACCAGAACCATAACTCCTTTTCTTGTTTAAAATTTTGTTCATTTTTTGTTTTTCTCTTGAAGTGTATTTTTTAGGTTTTTCATTAAGATTTAAATCTTTTATTTCAGAAATATTAATTTCTGTCAATTTGAAAACCTTTTTGATCATTTCAGTTTTAACACCTCTTATTGGAAATTCTTTATCAAAATATAATTTGTCAGAATCATTCAAAGTGTATGCCACTTCAAATGTTTCGTCATTCAAATTGGATTTTGACAACAAAAATTCTTTACTATAAACCCGTTTTCTCGACGACTTTGAACTCCTGACAGACGAACTCGAACTCCCAGACTCGGACATCGAATCGGACTCCTCATCCTTATCCAACACTTGATCGACCATCCTTTTTATTAACTCGGACTCATGATCTATGTCGGACGCTGTGAATGTGATGTCAATATTGTCTGGTAATACATCGGTTATCTCAGATTCTAACTTTATATTGACTGTCTTTTTTACTTGTTCTTCATTTGGTTTTCTAGGCGAATACCCTTCCCAAATTGGAGGCGGACACTTGTTATAACTGACACTCTGTTTCTTACCAGTATCCTTTTTCTTCGGCTTCTTGTCGTCAAACACTTCAAAACCTACAACAGTTGGATAAATTCTGTCAATTAAGTAGTCAGAACTTGAATAACTTTTCAGTAATCGTCTGATTCTTTCATTTTCAACTTTTTTAATTTCCAACTCCTGCTTCAACTTAGCACATTTTTCAATGTAGTAATTGATCTCTTTTTGTTTGGACATCATTGTTGCATTCATCATTGTCAAAGCATCTTCTCTTTCAGAATTTGTCTTCTGCAAACTATTTACAGTTCTGTTTAACACATCGTATGATTCTTTTACATTCTTGACATCAAACAGCAACTTCTCTTTCAACTTCTCAAGCTCACTAAACTTTTCATCTTTATATTCACATTGTTTGCAAGATTCCAAACATGTAAGACAGGGTTTACTTACTTCAATAATCTTTTCAATCTCCACAATCTTCTCGACTTTAACTACCTTTTCCACTTCAACAATCTTCTCAACAACCTTAACTTCTTCCATTTCTTTTGCAGCTTTTCTCTCTTTAAGTTTCTTCAATTTATCTGCAAAATAAAATTCAAAACTGTCAGAAGATAAATGAGTTTTTCCAATGTTTATCTATTCAATTTCTTCATCATCATCACTAGTATCTGTTGAACTGTTTTCAGAAGAAACAAATTCTTCTCTTGACTTTTCTCTTCATCAGCTAACACTGCTATCCATTCTTTCATCAATTCTGGCTTTTGAACAATTTGAGCAATGAAAGCTTTAAACTCCCTATTCTCATCCACAAACCTATCCCAGCTAAATCCTGGAGCCATCTTTTCATCATCTTGATCAATGATACCATAATAAGCTTTCTTATTTGCATCTTCGATCATTCTTGCATGCGCAGTTTGTGGTTCATTTTGTTGATGCGGTTGATGAGCAATTTGTTGATATATAGCCTTCCGATAATAATCATGTCCACCAAACGGATTCTTTGCTCCATTTGCTTCTTGATTTTTACATTCTCGCTTAAAATGTCCTTTCTCCCTGCATCGAAAACAAGTAACTTTAGATTTATCAAAACCTAAAGTAGAGACATTTGCATCTAAGAAATCATTTCTTCCTATAATCATTTTGAATTTCTCAGCTCTCCTCAGAACACTTGCTAAGCACCATTTAATATCCATAAGCTCCAATTCCTCTGCATCAATCTGGTCATAATCTTCCTTGGTTAGCATAGGATTATCAATTCTTCCAGCAATCAATCCTTCATACGATTCCAAAGCAGTAACCAGTAATGCCATGTGACTTTTAACAACTTCTTCAGAAAAATTCTGACCATTTTGAAGATGCAATGCAACATTGCACTGAATCATATGTCCATTACCAACATTTGAACTTTGAACACTTGGAGGATTGACATTTGAAAATCCACTAGTGTTGATTGAACTTTGACTGACTGATCCAGATGAATTTCCTGCACTAAAAGCAGTTTGGATCTTTGGACTTGCTTCAACAGTTTGAACATTTCCTTTATAGTACAATTTTATGTCTTGTTGATTGCTCGAGCTGTTCATTCTGGCAATCTTTTGCTGTTCAAGATCCTGTCCCTCAAGCTTTTCAATAAACTGTCCAATTGACAATCTACTAAACTCTCTTGTATTCTTTAAAATCATGAGATATGTACCCCATTCTTTCTGAGGTAAAGCATCAGCTAACTTTTCAACCCATTCTGCTGGAGTTTTAGTAATTTTCAACTGAGACATGGTACGCACAAGATGACAATATCTCTCAATGAGAGTCTTTGTAGATTCACCTAGCATACTTGTAAACAACTCAAATTCTTTCTTCAATAATGATTTTTTGCTATTGATCATTTCCGTACTTCCTTCAAATTTCTTCTCAAGTGCCTCCCATATTGAGAAAGCACTACCATCATGCTGAATCAAAACAAAAATGTCCACTTTGGCAGCTTGTTGTAAAAGACTAATCATCATTTTCTCTCCTTTATAACTATCTCTCTCTTTGTCTGAAATTCTGAGATAATTTTATCAACATTCAAAGCGGTCTGTGGTCTAACATATTTTGTTTCAATGCTTTCCCAAGCTCTTAGATGATTTGCCTGAACCCAATTCTCAAAACGATTTTTTCCAGCCATGGTACTCTTCAATTCCCATAAGTTTCGGGGGTTTTTGCAACGTTCCAGTTTCATTTTCCGAGTTCAAGTTTTGAGCAATGGTAGCCGGAGTAGTCGGAGATGTGGCAAATGCGTTGTAGAATTCTTCCTCCATGATTCGATAACAATTTTTCAAATTAGAATCTTCCAAGCGAAATTAGATCCTTCAAACAAAGTCTCCCAAGCGAAATTAGCCTTCAAACGAGATTAACCTGAAACAACAACTTCAAACGGAATTAAAAATTCAAACGGGAATTACTCTTCAAACAAAATTAAGGAATTTCGTTTGAACTTGCCAAACGGAATATAATTCCGTGTGGAATTAGACACTAGTTCAAACAGAATTACGCTTTTGAAACGAAATAATAATTTCGTTTGAACGATTTCAAGCGGAAATACTAATTTCGAGCGGAATTAGCAGCAAATTCAAACGGAATTAACCAAATGACGTAATTTCGTGCGGAATTATGGTGCAATTTCAAGCAAAATTAGGATGATGTCAGCATATACGATCTGATGTTCAAGCAAAATTATCAATTTTGTCAGAATTAATTCGAATTAAGGTTCAATTTTCTCAAGGATTTGTTAAAACATGATTTCGCTTATGTTATGAAAAATTCAGGCCATTTTAACCGTTAAAACTTGTTCAATTGATAAAAGAAGGTGTAGAAGTTAAGAATCAAGATGAAATCAAGCTGAAATCGGTAGAACTCCTCCTCCTGAGCTCTGATACCACTTGTAGGATCGTTGTATGACCCGAATGAGTCGTTCAGAGGCGTTCTACTCAATATGAAAGGCGGAAACAGACATATTGAGTTGGATTCAGCAAGAATATCACTTTAAATGTCTTTCTGATTAATCTGACAAAGTTTTACAGCAAGACGAGACTTCGGCAGCACTTCGGCTCCGGAAACACACATACATAACTGACTACAAACGAAATTACATGCCTGCTATTTATAGACAACCTAATTCCGCTCCAACTATTCAAACGAAATTACATTTACAAGCGGAATTAAAGCTTCAAGCGGAATTAACAACTCAAGCGATATTACTTGTTAATTCCGTGCGGAATTACAAGTTGGCCTTTCAAGCGGAATTAGCTCTTAGACTTGTTTTCTCGATCTTCGTGCCCTGAACAATGCAAGACTCGATACAAGACGAAGTCGACAGACGTATGCACCAACAACATCCATGTTCAGGATACATTTACACACACCCTAAAAAATCAATCTTAGTGAATTAAAAAGCTAATAGAGTCGGAAAAAAATAGTTAACTTATTTTCCAACCAATAACTAACCCGAGAAAGTGCTTTATTTATTTATTATTATTATTATTATTATTTATTATTATTATTATTGTTATTATTATTATTATTAATTATTATTATTATTAATTATTATTATTATTATTACTATTACTATTATTATTATTATTATTATTATTAATTTTTTTTTTAAACGGCAAATTTGGATCACTGACGGACCACTGGAGAATCATCGTGCCACCAGCGGAACCACCCGATCATATCCATCTCCACTAGGCATAATGCCTTTACACCAATTCAGGAGGAAACCCAATAAATATAGGAAAAACCCCTTGTGAGAATCGAACCCAAGACCCAAGACCTATTGGTGCAAAGTCTTATATCACCCCCAAAATATCACTAGTCTATAAAGACATGGGTTATTCTTATTATTATTATTATATACTCAATCAAGTGATAAAGTGTGTACCTTGGAATAGAAGAAAAACGAGGCAACGAAGACCAATTACAACATTTTTCATCTCTCTCTCTCTCTCTCTCCCTTGTTTCGTCGTCCCCAACAACATCCACACACATAATTTTCTCCATTCACACCTCTGTAATCATCGTCACAATCTCCTGTAAGTTCTTCTTCCTTCTCTTTTCTCCCTTCAATTTCCCCCTATATTATGTTCACAACTGCTTTTTCACCGTCAAAATGGCGGATTTTGTATCAGGATAATTGAGTTGTTTGATTGATTTGTTTGTTTGTAGTAAATTGAATTTTGTTTGTTTTTTTATATTAGTTTAAATACAGAACAGAACATGCTCATCAAGTTAAATAGTTTTTAGTATGATTAGTGGTTATTATGTGTTCTGTTTGGACCTTTTATGGAAGAGTGTTTAGGTAGTTTTTGGTTTTGGGGCAAAAATGATTGATTTATAATGATTATTATTATATACTATTCTTGTTTTAAATATAGGCTAATTAGATTTTAATAATTTAAGCTATGAACTATTGGTCGATAATAATTCATACTCATAATTTAGGCTGCTTCGGGCAAAGTGATTAAACACGAGAAAACTTGCCTTGACAACCAGCACGTGTTTATCCCATTTGCTTTTGATACTTTTGGTTTCCTGGTGCCAGAAGTTGTGGACCTACTTACTACTTAGTCGAGTTCAAAGGCTCATGCATAGTAATGTTATGACCACCAATAAGATGACGGTGGAGTGGCAAGGGAGAGACTTGATGTTCCAAGGGACTTAAGTTCGATTCCTGCTCTCCCCATTATTTTCTGCGGCACCTGGTGATGATGGGAGGCTAGGCGAATAGGTGGAGATCGCTAGTTCGATCCTTGAACTAGCGGGTTTTACCTCACCGCACTGTCGTGCCTTCGGGCGAGTGTGCACGGGCTTCGGCCCTAGGTGAGGGTTTTCCCCGATTCGGAGGCGAGTGTATCCCGATGTGGTGAATTTCACCAGTAACCCATTTGGAGGATTCATTGGCCGTTAAAAAAAAGTAATGGTATGACCCCGAGATCTATGGACGTAGTTTTAAAAAGACTTAGTTTTGCTATTCAAAAAGGGGTAGCGGTGCAGCTTGTTGCCCGTTTACCATCTATCTCGATGTAAATTTCGTAACTTAAATTCCCAGAATAAAAGATGCATACTTATAATTTAACCAGTGTTACTGATAACTCACTTTTGCTGAGGGTAATCCCATTTACATAGGTATCATAGATTTACACTCGATATATGCTTTATTTCCTATTCGTTTCGCTCACGAGGAAGTTACGTTTCTCCATTTTGCTTATGATCATCCCTGTGAGTGAAATCGAGTGTAAATCTACGACCAGGATTGCTCTTGGCAGCGAAAGTGGTGTCATTGGTAAAATTGTCAATATGGATTATTATCAAGTATCGACTAGTGAGTTATAGTTTGGATTAAAATAATCCAATTCACCTAAAATATATGTAATAACTGAAACTTCTTCAATTTATAACTTGGTTTCTTGGATGATTTTGATGCAGGATTTTGGTCACAGTTTTTTTGTAGAAGACAATTTACTGATGAAGTAGGTTTAGAGGGAGTTTGAAGGTGCTGCATTCTAACGAAATATTAATGGGCACGAACATAAACCATCGCGACGATCATGAACCTTACGATGTGACACAAGGGTTCTACTACAAGCTCTATGACGATGCATCCATGGACAGTTTCAGCAGTTTACAAATGAGCAACAACGGAGGGGGGTCAGCAATGTCCGTTGTCAACAGTAGCGTGGGCTCAAACGGTTCCAACACGCTGATGCTAAAGCACCATGGCTCGAACCATGTGGTCACATACACAGCTTACCATAGTCATAATAACAAAGGGCGAGTCTCGCAAGGGTTAAGTGATGATGCATTGGCTCAAGCGTTATTGGACCCTTGTTTTCCCGCAAAAGGGCTGCAGGGTTATGAACAATGGACCATTCAGCTTGAGAAACTTAACATGGGACCCACTTTTGCACAAGGGGCATTTGGGAAACTTTACAAAGGTAGTTATAACGGTGAAGATGTTGCTATAAAGCTTTTGGAAAAACCGGAAGATAATGTGGATAAGGCGAATCTCATGGGGCAACAATTTCAACAAGAAGTTATGATGCTTACGAGATTGAAGCATCCAAATATCGTTAGATTCATTGGCGCGTGTTATAAACCGATGGTTTGGTGTATAGTGACCGAGTATGCTAAAGGGGGTTCGGTTAGACATTTTTTGAACAAGAGGCGTAATAAGAACTCGGTTCCTTTGAGACTGGCGGTTAAACAAGCATTGGATGTTGCTAAGGGAATGGAGTATGTTCATGGGTTTGGATTTATTCATCGAGATTTGAAATCGGATAATCTTTTGATATCGTCCGATAGATCAATCAAGATTGCTGATTTTGGTGTCGCCCGTATTGAAGTGCAAAATGAAGGAATGACACCCGAGATGGGAACCTATCGCTGGATGGCTCCGTAAGCTCACTTAAACTTTTTCCATTGAGTAAAATGTCATTTTCGTCCCTGAGGTTTGGCCAGTTTTGCGACTTTCGTCCAAAGGTTTGTTTTTCCGCATCTGGATCCAAAAGGTTTGAAATCTTGTCATTTTCACCCGGCTTGTTAACTTCATCTATTTTTCTCTGTTAAGTCAAGGGTATTTCCGTCTTTTTTGTTAACTTAATAGGCAATTTAGTCTTTTTAGGGGTGTTCATTCTTTTTACATAAAGTTAAAAAGATTGAATTGCGCTTTAAGTTAACAAAAAGACGGAAATACCTCTGACTTAACGGAGAAAATGGATGGAGTTAACGAGCCGGATGAAAATGGCAAGATTTCAAACCTTTTCGATCCAGATGCGGAAAAACAAACCTTTGGACGGTAGTCACAAAACTAGCCAAACCTCATGGACGAAAATGGCATTTCTCTTTTCCATATGAACTAAAGTTTTTCAATAAAGCAGTCATGGGTTTTGTACGCGGTTCAGACCCTACCTTAGCTTTGATATTGGTGGGATTTACCGAGTATGATGATGATGATGAAAACTTGTTTGACCTGTTATTTATTGCAGGGAGATGATTCAGCATCGGCCCTACACACAAAAAGTAGATGTTTATAGCTTCGGGATCGTGTTGTGGGAACTAATAACGGGTACGCTACCATACCATAATCTAACAGATTTGCAGGCTGCGTTTGCTGTGGTCAACAAGGGACTTCGCCCAACCATCCCAAACGACTGCCTTCCGATTCTCAGGGAAATAATGACGCGCTGCTGGGATGTGGACCCCGATGTCAGACCGCCGTTCACTCAAGTCGTCAAGATGCTAGAAAAGGCGGAAACCGAGATCATGACCATGGTTAGGAGTGCCCGGTTCAGAGGCTGTTGTGGGAGTCAACCAATGACCATTGACTGATATGTGTACTAATATCTATAAACATTTTTAAGTGGTGATTTTATGTGTAATTTACAGGATACTATTTTTTGCTACAAATAATTTGGTATAAAAGAAAAAAATGATATGATAAGATCGCTTGTTTTATTAAATCAATGTATCATACCTTTTTTTTTCAGTTTTTATGGATTTTATGGCAAAAGTACAAAAAAAGATGTGTTATACATGGGTGGCAGTTTGTTACACGAGCCTTAAAATGAGCACAACAAACATGATAATAAGGTTTTGGGTCGTCATATCTAATCGGTCTGTTTGATAAACTGGTCGTGTTGGGGTTGATATATTTAATCAAACTAGTCAACACAACAAACCCATTTTGGTACTTGCTTAACCTGATCATCAGAAATTGCAAACCCGTTCATGACCCGTTATACATGTTTATAACTAGACTTTAACCCGTTTCTCATTACAGTAAACGTTTAAGCAGCCCCTGCTCAACTTACACAAAGTGTGTCCAGGTTACGTTTGATGTCTTTGACATGAATAGTTGTTTGGGTTCAATGATTCACCAACCGATATGATATTCTTCACCGAAATCTAATTTTTTTTTCCTCTTTTGACCTGTCGAAAAATACCAGATCGACACATTTTTATATAAATTAGTCAAAACTAGGACATCTTTATACATTGTAAGTTTAAATTCCGCAGTTAAAACACCATTCAACAGACTTTAACAGAGAAAACAAGAAAACTGATGTTACCATTTTGTCAATTACTATGATTAATCATTGTACACTTGTTTGGGTGGCAACTCAACAACCACCCTGTCATCAGACTATTCCAATAACGACGGAATCAACGTCCCTCAAACCGCCTGTAATCACCGCCACCAACCGCTAGAAATAAAAAAAAAGGTGATAAACTAAACGGCCGCACCAAAAACTAAAAACTCGTCAGGAGTTCAAAAAGCCGGTTTAGTAACCGGTTCATTACACCTCCTTGTTTGTTTCCAACTGGAGTGAATCAGCAACTCTATCCGAAAGCTGGTTTATCGAAGCATCAACACTGTTTTTTGTTGATGAAACACGTTCTTTGGCTTTGTTATCTTGAAAAGATTTCTCGCGGTCATCGTAAAAACAAAAATCATCCAATATTGATGTACCCGAATCATGTTCCTTAAAGATTTTCAACATTGCAATGCCTTCTTCATGCGGCACCTACACCAAGAGGTTAGAAATTTAAAATCGTTGAGGATTTAATGAAAATTTAATGATGTCAAGGAAGAATAGGTGGGTTGGTTTGAGTAACGGGTTATTTTTAAGTAAGCGTCGACCACAAACATTGTTTAAAATGTATTTTTAACGCATAAGACGCCCTAGATCACAAACATTGTTTGACTATTCCAACACATTTAACTCATCTCACTTCTAGCTAATTTTCTTCATTGACCCCTTTGAGATACAATAAAATAAGAGTAAAGTACATGGATGGTCCCTGTGGTTTACCAAAATTTTGCATTACAAAGTGCAAACCATTGGGACCATCCGTGTACTTTTGGAAAGCTAGGGACCAAATCCAAAATTTTAGTAAACCACACCACAAGGACCATCCGTGTACTTTACTCATAAAATTAATCAACCCATTTATAATGAGATGAGTCAAATTTGTAAATTCGTGTTTAAGTGATACCTCTTGTGAGTCTCGGCTATGAGTTACGGGCTTGTGTTCATTATTTTCAAGAAGTAAATGACGAAACCGACTGTTGGGAACGTCTTTAATGATGTGCCACTGCACACGAAATTGGCCGCTCCACCTATCTAACTGCCAGTAATCTGCATCATTTTCAAAATCTACAGGCCCAATCATTTCAGCAACACCACAGAACTGTCCACTTGCATTTACCTACAAGAAATTCAAGAGGGTCAAACGGGCCAAATCATAAAAGTTATGTACGGACTGATTCAGGCTATGTTTCATCTCTAACGGGTAAAAAAAAGTAAAAAAAAATGTCAGTGAAAAAGAAATGGCTCAAGTGAATCATATTGGTCAAAACGAGTTGAATGTCACATCACACGAAGCGTATTTTAATGCCTTAAAACTTCCTAAATCATGATATTCAAACATCATTAATTTATTATTATTTTTAAGGGAAAAAAGAATTTTTTTTTTAAAATAGTGTGTGTGTATACAGAGAGAGAAATGTGTGTATAATCTTGCTTTTAGAATGCGCGCATAATGCGTGATGCGCTGATGAGAGCGCATCGCCACAGCTGATGCGTTGCGTTTACGTGATGCGAGAATATTGCGCGCATTTCGCATAATAAGCGCATTTCGCATACAGCATTGATGCACACAGCATTGTTTCTTATGTTTTTTTCCAGATTTTTTGAACTGAGTTGAGTTTTTTCAATAATTAATATCTTAGTATGCTTGATTTGAACCAAAAAGCACAACTCTTATCTTCTTATTACGTCATTTGTTTTACTTTGACTATGTTTTTATGTATAAATAAGTTTTTATCATGTATCGCGCAACAGATTTTTAGACCAAACGCATCGGAGAGCATCACGCAATTTAAAACCAAGGTTTATATGTACATATATTATAATTATAATTATTTTTATTGTTTTTTATTTAAAGATAAAAATAAAATTTAAAATTTTAAAAACAAAAGAATAAATGGGTAAATTGTCAAAATCGTCCCTGAGTTATCGAAATTGCCAAAATCGTCCCTGAGTTAACGATACATTTTAACTGAGTTAGTGATTTTGATGGAAATGACAACAAAAATGAAACGTCAGGGCAAGCAGCAAAAAAATCTTATTTTGGATGTAACGGGCAAAAGTGCCCAAACCTCAGGGACTATTTTGGCATTTTACTCTTGATAAAATTACAAAATTTATTGGACAAGAAGTGTTTAGGTCAGTCTAACATTCTAACCCAACCCCTTTGACCAAGACAATGTCCCAACTCTAACGAGAGTTAATGTAACATACCGAAAAGAAGAGAAAAACCGGGAATGTATCTCCATCTTTTTTCGCTTCTTTATAAGCAGCATCGAGTTTTCGGTTTCCAAGTGGAGTGCTTGCCCATACACCATATTTGATACTTCTATGGACGTTATCTTCACTAAAAGATTTTATTACAAAAAACTTGGCTTTTTCATAGGTCGTAACGAAATCTGCGCGGTTGTAAAGGTCGATATGATTAGATGTATGGTCAGCCAAACTACTTCCTTTCGGTTTTGATGCCCTTGGTCCACGGTTCCTATCAGCTGCAACATGTGAGTCATTGGTTAAGTTGACCGAGTCCCGGTCCCTATGTTTGACTTCTTTGTCAAGCCCATGATGGTTCAACCGGCTAGCGTCATACATGTGGTATGGCGTCTGCTGACAAATTAGCAAAGATTACAAACAAATTAGTTAATTTGAAGCCCAACGGTAAAAATGGTTGTTACCATTATATAAATAGCAAACGAACCGAAGGTTAAGCGAACACTTTGTGAACCGTTCGGCGGGAAGTTCGTTTGTTTAATAAAAGAACGAACAAGAACAAGAAAGTTTGTACGAACATGAATAGAGGCCACCGCGTTCATTCATTTATGTTCATGAACGTTCGGTAATGTGTTCGTTTATGTTCGATAGTTCATTGGTGACTTCATCTTTTATAATTTATTTAAATACTTCAAACTTCCGACAAATAAAATATTTAATAAGTATCAGTGTATTATATATTCTGTAACGTTTGTGTTAATTTATATTCATGAACGTTCGTTTGCTTTCGTTGCCTAAAATTAACAAACAAACGCAAACGAACATGAACACGTTCATTTCCTTAATGAATAAATACGGACATAAAATCTCGTTCGGTAACTATTCATGAATAGTTCGTGAACACATATATTTCCTTAAAAAGGTCTTGTTCGTGTTTGTTCAGTTCGTTTGCAGGTCTAGTTGTAAAGAGAACCAACCTGTCCAAAACTATGCTCATACGGGCCGAGTATGCCAACTGGTGTAGATTGATTCGACACAGATTCACCAGAACCATTATAAAATCCAATACCATTACTCATAGGATAGTGCACGTAGCCCCAAAACACATTCTCACCAAGACCCTCTTGACCGCTGCCTGCTGACGTGGCAAAGCCGGTTGGGGAAATGGGCTGCGAGTAGTAAGACGGAGACACCGGGACTTGCTGCTGTGAATAAAGTTGACCGTCTATCATTATCGGTGAAAACGGGCTGTATGCCACCTGCGGGTCAAACCCGTATACAGGATGAAACAAGAGTGAAGAATTTTCATCGTAGATCGGAGATATGATTTGCATGTTGTTAGCATGTACATAATTAGAATGGTCTCCCCAGTTAACCGAGCCATCACCATAACCTGATAACATATACAAAATAATAAGTATAAGCGGCGGTTTTTACCAAATTAAATTTCAAACCCGTCTTATTGATATTACCTCCATAGAAGTAGGTTTGTTCTGAGGCAGCGTTAGCATTTGATGAATTTACAGGGGTCTGAGATCGACTTGCATTCTGGGCTTCTGACTGGTTGGAAACAATTTCATCTTTCGATGATTCAGCTAACAAAACAAACATCCATACAACAGATTATTAAAAAAATAAAAAGCCATCAGTTAAGCAGTCAATCATCTTATTTTTAGGCGTGACAGACACGACCCGAAACACGACATGAGCACGAGATGGAAATATTTAAGTTTTGGGTTGTGACATCCAGCCTGTTTTTTTATAAGCTGGTCGTGTTTGGGTTAACTTGCTTAACCAAACAGGTCAACCCATCAACCTACCAACCCGCTTACACTTTAACTAGAACTCATTTACAACCCCCCACCCTGTTTGACTCATTTAGATTAACCGTTAAACAGGTCGTGCTCAGGTTACACGATTTGAAGTGTGTCCGGGTCAAGGTTGATGTATTTGACACGAAAACATACACGAGTCGTGTTCCGTTGACACCCCCAACAAATGTTAAATTGCTTCTCAACATCTAAAATGAGTTTTCTTTCAGATCATAAAGCTCCATATACAAACGCATTGATCCCTAGAGGCTAGAATATAGCAGCAGCAGTTTTGACTGATAATACATATTAATAAAACTTAAAACCCAAATTTAGTGCTTATACAGAAATTCAGAAGCTAGCAAAAACATATTCATTCAATTCAAAACACAAAAAAAATAAAATAACATAAAATAAAAATTAAATAAATATACAAAAAAAAAAGTTAAGATCTGAATTCAGACCAAATACACATTTCAAACCCACATTCAAATTCAATTTCAAAATGCAACCCAAGATCATATCAACCCCAAATCACATAAACAAAACCCTAAATCATACTAAACACAAACACAATTACAAAAAGAACTTACCACCATGTGAATCAAGAGTTGAATTCGAAGCAGAAGAACTTCGATCTTGACCCAGTTGACGTGATTCTTCCATTTCCCCCAATTTGTTCCAACTAAATCGAATCAAATCAAATCAAAAACTATTAATTTTCTTGAAAACCCTAAAAAAGTTTGTAAAGTTTGAAGCTTTGAGCTGAAATCTGAACCCAAATCTCAAACCCAGATCATGATCATCACTAGCGAATAAACTATTGAGATTAAGTTGAAAAAAGATAATTTAGAAAAGGGTTTTTGGGTTGCACGAATTTTTTACGTATACATCGGTGTATATATGTGTGTGTCTGAAGTCAAGAAATACAGAAAATGAAAAGAAAATAAAGAATCTTTGTTTCCAGAAAGGAAATTACTAAGTTCAGATAATCTACAAGTTTTAATGCAGTGTGTACGGTTTGTTGTTGCGTTGGTAGTCTGGATTGTGTAATTTGTGTTTAAAGATGGTTTGATTTTGTTTTGTGAAACTCTACTCGAGGTAGTGGCGCGTGGAAAACACGGGAGATTTATCGGTATTTTTTGGGAGCGTGGGATTCACGGTTTAAGTATGGTGTTGGTGAGTGAAGAGGAGTCAGCGTGTTTAAGGAAATTGGGCAGAGATATTACAGTGTATACTGGCGTCAAAACATATGCACCCTGATGGTTCGAACACAAGTCCTTCCCTAGGGTGTTCATCGGTTCGGTTTATGGTTTATTTGGTTCGATTTTTTCGATTTTCAATTTTTTTTACCCCAAGCCAAATCAAATAAGGAATATGCAAACCGATCCAAACCAAACCAAATTCAATTCGGTTTGGTTTTGGTTAGAAACCAAATAAACCGAATTTAACCAAATTGTACCTAAGTACTTTTTTTTTCCTAATTTATATTTATGTTTGTGTTCCAACTTCCGAACATCGCAACTAATTTACACCTAACAACATATGAATACAAGAAAAGTTTCATTGCGAAATAAAACAAACATAGATCATAGAAACTAAAAATAGTTAACAAGTCTAATGACACAAAATATAAATAATCTTCAAACATGTAGGAACCCTAGTTTCTATACTGAAGGTCTAAATAGTTCTATTATTTTAGAAATAAGTGGGTTTGAGTTGGGCTTTTAGAGTTACATTTGGTATTTTGAGCCGCATAAAAAGTAACTATTTTAGACTAATAAATTGTATATGACTTATAAAATATTATTATTTTTATTTAATAATTAATTAACCTAAAAGGTTTATTCGGTTATCCAAATAAACCGAATAAACCAAATAAAATAAAATGTGGATCCATAAACCAAACCAAAAACCATATTCACAATTCGGTTTCGGTTAGAAACCAAACCAAAAACCGAATTCGTTATTCGGATCGGTTTATTTGGTTACGGTTCGGTTTACTGTTTCTATTTGGTTGCGGTTTTTTCTGAACACCCCTATCCTCCCCTCTTTTTTTTTATTATTTTTCTTTATTTAATCTATCTATATTTTCTATAAAAGAAGAAATCCTAATGACATAAGAAAAGCTGATGTGTCAGCTAGAGAGGCTGTCCAACAATGTTTTTTATGTCATTACTGCATCATAAAGCCTAATATATAAAATCATTTAAAATTCTATTCAAACATCTGCCCTTTATCTTACAATCAAACCTCTGTTCCCAAAGTAAACCTCTGTCCAAATTCAAAATTCGGGCTCCAGATTCAAAATTCAAACCATATATTCGAATCCTATAAATAAGATACATGAATCTGGCTCCACATTCAAATTTCAACTCTGTCTCTCTCGCTTATATCTGCGAGCGTATCTCTCTCTCTCAAATGCATATTTCTCGTGATTCAGCCGGCTAATCTCCGATTATACTTCTTTGTTCGAATGTTTGTTGATTCTGTTTACATATCATCGTTCCAATATCATGTGTTTGAACTTCTGTTTACATGTTATCGTTCCAGTATCATTGTTCCAACATCGTCGTTTCAATGAAGCTTCCCTTCACACATCAACCTTTCAACATCGATGTTGCAGTATCACTGTTGCAACATCGTGAAAAGTTGCATATACTACCTTCTTTGATGGGAGAGTTGCTTTGTTCGATTTTCGTTAAATCGAAAGCCAGCTTTTCTTATGTCAGCGAGATTTTCTTCTTTTATACAAAGTATAGATTCGTGAAATATCGTGAAAAGTTAGATGTGCTACAATAGTTGAGAGGAGACCTTTGCATTTTAGGTTTGCTTCTTATTTTGATTACCTGTAGTTTGAAATGATTACGAACAAACAACTGTTGATGATGTTGAGAGTTTTTATTGACACTGACATTTTAGAATATGTTAAGATGCATGTTGAGATTATTAAATTAAACTATTACATAGAAAAATAGAAATTTAATGAAATATTTATAAACTATTACACCCTAGAGTTAACACTTACAAGGATTTCGTAGACTCTGGCCTTTCTCCATGTGATTTCATGCTCTCTTTTGTTTTTCAGATCAATTAGCATGTTGCAGATTTTCTGATCCTGTTTTAGTAGTTGTGTCAGAAATTCTTCTGCATTCTTCTGGAAATCTGATGCAGGAGAGTGGAGGACTTCGTCGAGCAATGCTATGCTGTTCCAGGTTTTGTTGTAATTAGTGTCATTGATTATGTCGACTTTCCTGTTTAGTTCTTCGTCTGTTCTTTTTTCTTTGAGTGACCACATCAAGAATTGTGTTTTAACATCGTTGCTGTCTGACCAGTGGTAGAAGCTGAAGTTTGCCATGTAGATTTTTTGTTGGATTTTCTGCTTCGGAACAATTTTTGACAGACGGTGATTTGTAGGACAATTTGTTGATGTTTTGAATCAAAAGTAATCATCGGTCTTTTATAGAGTTTAAAAACGCGTCTACATGGTAAATGAAGAGGTTAATTGTAATTATGATAATCTGCTTTTGTTCTTTGAAGTTCGAAAATTTGTCCCTTGGGTTTCTTGATATTTAATTTTACAGTTTTCCCATGAAAGTTGGGGCTTGAAAAGGTTTTTGCATTAAAAGACTGCTGTTTTGAAATATACATTAATATGTTTCTATTAAATCTACACGTTTTGATTGATTAGATTATTAAATGTACAATGAATTTAAGTGTGATTTCTTTCACTGTTAGATATTTTAGTATATAAACTCATAGCCACTTCACCTATTTTTCATCACGTTTTCCTACGAAGATATCATACTTTCAGGAAATTCGAGTAATATAGTTTATTGAGATGGCATCATTCACTTCTGCAAAATCAGATGATTTAAAGTAGCGTATTGTCAGGCAAATCGAGGAACAGGTGTATGAAGATAGGGCTACTCTTCAAGAGTTGAAGAGATGTTTTGATGGATTGCAAGTTGTCCTGTTCACGAGAGAGCAGGTTTCCAGAAATCTGATGTGGATGCCTTCAACTTCCGTTCGTGAGCTTTGTGTTGTCAGTAATATAGAGTGCGGTGATAGAAACGTGGAGTTCATGGCGATGCTGAATGACATACATCGAGAGGTTCAGCAATCGATGGAGTTGAAGCTAAAATTTCTTAATTCTTGCTGTTATTGTTAGATTTGAAAGTTTAGTTGTTCAGTATGTTATGTAATTATTGGACTTTTAATGTCATGAATAAATGAATAATTTTTAATCTTATGAATCTATGTTGTTGCGTTTTAGTTTTACTTATTTAGTGTTTGAGTTTGATTTAGATTATGTTGATGTTGAAATGTGTCTGAACAGATGAGTGCAAAGATAAAACAAGGTATAAAATTTGATCATTGATATCAGTTTTTTGAAGAATCCGTGCTCCTGCAAATTACAGAGAGTCAATATTTGGAGTTGTAAAATGTCTGTTGTAGTTAACGTGTGGTAAAAGAGAACATCTGTTGATGATGAAAGATTGAAGAAGGAAAGGTCTGTATGGCAGACCAGATGTTAAAGAACAACAGATGCTATTCAAAATATGTTGAGCCAACAAAAGGTTTTTAAAGTAACAGTGGTTAGGTTAAATAACAGATGTTGGGAGTTTGTTAGTCCATTAGATTAGATGTTGCACAGTATGTGAAATTGTAATTGTAGACCTTTGTATAAGCATGCTGCTGTTGTCATATATTCGAACCCTCTTATGAAACAGCTGTCTATGCTAACGACTGTTGATTTACCACTGTTGAATAAATGAATAAATTTTAATACTATTAATCTTTGTTGTCGTATATTCATTTTAATTATTTCAGTTATTCCTAAGTATTATTATATAATTTTGAATAACATCTAAGGATTGCAGACTGATATTGATGTGTAACATCTAGAATATTTGTTCATCAATAACAATTTTTTGGAAGAATTTGCGGTAAGACCTAATTACAAAGAGTCGATATTTGCTGATGTAAAATGTGTGTTGTAGCTAAAGTCTGACAAAAGAGAGCATCTGCTGATGAATGAATGTTTGAAGATGCAAAGGTCTGCTATGGGCCAACAGATCTTAACGAACAACAGATGGTATTTAATCTTAAAATGCTCAACAGAGGTTTTGATACTAATAGTGGTTGGGCTAATAGCAGATGTTAGACTTACGACTGTTGAGTTACAGCTGTTGAAAACAACTGTTTTTGAAACTTCTCGCTTGTCTAAAAATACATCCACTGCTAAAAGGTACCGTCTGTTGTCATAATTTCTGTTTATCCTAATGACTGTTGATTTACTATACTGCTGACTGTCATCCATTATCACAAGAGAGGTTCTGAGTTGGACAGTGTTAGCTAAAAATAAAACAACTGCTGAAATTTATCATCTGTTCTCATAACTTCTGTTTATCTAACGACTGTTTGACTCATATTGTTCCCAACTTCTGTAGTCGACCAACAGAGGTTTCCAAACAACTGTCATCGGTTGTCGCAAGAGAGATTCTGACGTGGATAGATCTTAACCATTAGATATTTGTAACTACTGCCACGTCAGCCTTCGCTTTTTCTTTATATATAAAAGCTGTTTCATCCCTAAATCGAGCTTCTACCACTGCCGTCTCGAATTCAAAATTCTCAAAAACAGTTTCCAACATATTAAAAACCCTCCAACTTAAACCTTGTTTCATCCCCAAATCACCTTCTTCTCCGATCATGTCTCTGAACATCAAAAACCCTCACAACTACCTCCCCATCTTCGAGAAAACCAGCAAAAATACCAGCTTTCACTCAATAATTGACCTTTTAACGTCATCAAAATACAAATCAATCCTTAGTGCTGATGCTCCGGTTCATACAGAAACACTCCGACAATTTTGGTTTAATGCTGAAATAGAGTCTGAAGATAATAATCCAGTTGCCATCACATCTAAGGTCGGGAAAAGTGTGGTACGAATTTCTCCCTTCACAATTTCCACTACATTTGCATTGGACGACTTGGGAGGTAAAACCAATTTTGAAAAGTATGAGCTTCATATAGAGTTCATTGAAAGAGGGTTTGATGCAGAATTAAAGGAAGTTTCTATGTACAAACCAAACTTCCATCCGCCAATGAAATTTTTGTTTCATACTCTTTTAACTTGTCTCTCAGCCAAGACCACCGCATTTAATGAGATACCTTTAAACATTCAGTATTTGGGTTATGCTATTTTAACAAAATCTGATCACAATTTATCACAAGCACTGTTTTCTGATTTGTTGAATAATGTGAAAAATGTGAAAAAAATTGAAAAAAGGTGTTCGTAGTAATGCTTTTTGTAACACCCTAAAAATGGGTTTGGTAATCAAACTCCGTTAATAGTAAAGACGGGTAAAATACCGTTAGTGGTAAAATTAACCCGGTGAATATTATGATTTAAATAAATAATCTTATATTAATCAAAAAGAAGAATAAACGCTTTGAGAAAACACGGTTTGTTAGAAGCCCGAGTTAACGGGACTTAAAAATAAAACGGGTTCTAATTCCCCACACCCACCAAGTTAACTAGGGATAGTTAACCTAGTTAGTAATGGGTAATTAAATGAAAAGCTATGAGATATAGCTTCTTTTATAATAAATGAAACAAGAGGGACCAAAGGTGCTAAAAGCTGAAACTAGAATTATTAAAAACAAAATTTAATTACCAAACACACACAATTGTGTGTGTCTGGTCGATCGACAGAGAAGGGGGCGACATAAGCTCATCATTAAAACCCTAAACTCTCACAAATCTCTCAAATTGAAGGTCCAAATCAAGCCTAAATCAAAATCCGAGTACGAATTAGTGATCTCCACTAAAAAAGGAGTCACGAGGTATGTAAATTTCATGAGAAATCTCTAGTTAAATTTCTGAGCAAACCTAGAGAATTCGAATTAGATGATTGCATGCTTGTTATATGATGAAATAGGAACATTGTAGTGTCTAGGAGTAAACCCTAGACAAGTATATGATGAAGTTAGGCCTAATTCTTGTGAATTCATGATCACCATTGAAGGTGATAAGTGGGTTTTTGTATGAACATGTTAAACACTAGAAATTGATAGTTGTTCTAGTGTAATTTGAATTTTCGTAAGTAAATTCTGATGTTGTAGATGCGAAAAATTGATATGAACATGTTAATTGATGTTAAAACTTGGTTAAAACAATAACCATGAACTTGATAAAAGAAGAATACAAATTATGCACATCAGGTGTTTGTTAAAATGCCTAAATTAGAACTAAAGTGTTGAAATTTAGAGTGAAAACGCGTATTTGAATAATATGACAATTACGCGTAATATGAAGTGATAAGGGTTCTAAATATTATGTTGATTTAGACTTAATGTTGTAAACCATGTGATTGAAAGTAGTTAACTTTGACAAACTAAGTTAACTAATCATGAAGTCGAATAGTAGCTTCGACATAGAAAATAAGTGAGGTGGAATAGTCATGATTGTTAATGACTAATTTAACCACCTTGTAAATGATTGACAATAGTTTGACGCTTAAACGAGCTAGGTGGAGGCTTGGGAAAGAAGTGGTCAAATAAATTAAGTACGAGAAGAGAAGCGTAAACCGGATGAGAGGTAAGTGAAACTTACACCCCCTTGTAGAATATTTGCTTATTTTATGAGTATAAATACGATAAATATAATACGAGAAACATCGAATTCCGACGCAATTGATGCGGGTGGGACTAATATAAACAATAAAAACCATGGGTTATGGCAAAAAGGGCGAAAAGGTAACTTGGTCATGAAAGGACTAAGAAATTATGAGTTTTCGACAAAATTACCCTGTAGTGTAATCTAACATTTAGAAAAAGGAATCAAATGAAAGAAAAATCCGAAATGGGTCAGATGGGCAAATTGGTAACTAAAAACCATGTTTTTGCTATACATGTAAAGGTTTGGCCATATAGGTCAAACGGGTCAAATGGTGGTGGTAACACCATTTGACAATATCGACTAATGTGGTTGTCGAACCTTATGTTATCAGGAACGATTAGCAATTCGGATGATTTCATCGCCATAGAAATGGTGATAATAAAAGCAAGGTATAAATCGGGTCTATTTGTTGACCCGGGCCAGGTACGCATATTTAGAATTATTCTTAAAAAGCGATATTTTGGTCAAATATTAGCGAAAGTCCTTCGTCGTAAATGAGGGACTAAAATTGACCAAAAAGCCCTTGATGGGTAAATTAGGCAAACAACCCATAAAGGTTGTTTAGTAACTTGCATTTGATTATGGAATCATTAAATTCTCCATCACATGGAGTGAAAATCCAATATTTGGACTACCAAAATTTATGACTTTTAAGCCTTCGGCATATTACCCTTTTACCAAATTTTGACCCGTTCATGCATTTATCAACATAACTTGTTTGTTTGACCATAACTTCTTATGAACCTAATAATATCAATGACGTCTATCATAAAAGACTAAATTCTTGGATGTCTTGCATCCTCTTAACCCATTTTCGCTCAAAAGCTTATTTTGACCCGTTAAAGGTTTATTCCGCATTTTAAGGTCCTTGGCTTACGAAAATCATATTTCTCGCTTTCCTACTTTTTCAAAACATTCACTTAATCAAATAGCTTGTTTCTAATCAACTTTTAAGACCGTTTGCCCGATTTACCCATCAAGGCCGTTTTTGTCAACTTTGTTCCATCCTTTACTACAAAGGACTTCCTTTAACATTTGACTAATCGCACGACTTAACTATAACTCAAATCGTACATACCTGGCTCGGATCAAAGCTATGACCCGTTTTAATATTTCGTGCACTAAATGGCTAGTTAATAGCAACATAATTCCTTTCGCTATTCATTCTGTGAATGTATAATACTTGACAAAACAATTCATTAGTCAATATCGCCAAATGGTGATATCTTCACCATTTGACCCGTTAAGTCTAAATGTCCATTTTATCCTTGTGGGACTTTAGTTAGTCAATATCCCATTCATGTAGCTTATTCCTTCGTTAACTCGTAACCAAAATCACCATAATACCCTTTTTACCCTTTTCGACCATCAACTTAGTTTCTTAACATAATCACATGTTCCGACCCATACCAAAACTTGTCGGAACATCATAATTCACATATTTAGTTACCATGTTCGTAATCTATACAATTAATAGATATTCTACAAAAAGGGGTGTAAGCTTTACTTACATAACATCCGAATATGCTTCCCGTGTGTAGGATCGAATCGCGACCTGAATGAGTAGTTCAGAAGAGTTCCTATCTATACGAAAGGCGGAAACAGGCGTATAGACTATGAAACAACTTGATTATCACTTTAAACGTCTTGTATATTGATTTGACAACGATTACATGCAGTAGACAAACCGGCAGTACCTCGGTATCACCTTCTAATTCCGTTACAAATGACAACACAACAAGCCTATTTATAGGACATGAGATTTCGTTTGAACATCACATGTCAGTACAAACGAAATCAGCTAAAGACCATTCAAACGAAAATACAACATAATCTCAAACGAAATTATATTTTGTCTCATGTGAGCATTCAATTTCGTGTAAACTTGCAATGATGATGTCATATTATGATGTCACCTTTATGATGTCATCATCAAGAATGATGACATCATACTTGATCAGATCCACAACGAAACCGAGACTCGATATAAGACGAAGTTGACAGATGTATGCACCAACAGACTCCCCCTCAGATGTTGACGAGTCTTAAGTGTCGAGTCTTCAACGTCTTCAGTCTTTATCAGTCTTTGGGCTTCCAGAATCTCGATCTGACTCTTGTCTCATTCCAAATCCTTCTTCAGAATCTTTTTCTCTAACAGACTCCCCCTCAACTTGTACTGGGATCGTAGTATGGCTTTCACAGGATCAGGATCGTGACCTGACTCTCCTGCATATTCTCTACCCAAAACATAAGTTTCATAAAAGATAAGATATGACAAATTTAGAAACTTTGCTAATCACTTGAAGACACAACCCTGAATACATCATTTTCAAGTATCGAACAAAAAGTTTTATCATGTAAGTCACTGATGAACCACTTGAATGAATATCATTTTCATTTCAAACATCTTCAAACAAACTTTCCCAAACCTGTTCGTCATGTTCAGCACTTGGAATTTTGAAAATCAGCTCTTCAATATCAGTTGTCTAAAATATTTTTGGATTTTTCAAAATTTATGCTAAAACACTCCGAAAATCTTTTTGAATTTTAGAATATAACAGAAATACAGTAAAGAAATATTTACAGACACTATTTTTGTGAGTTTGTGTAAGAGGATCATATCAGTTCTTGACAAGTCACAAGTAACGTTGAGCTTAGTTACACATTAAGAATTAAATAATTCACTTAGATTGCCGATATACTGATCCACTTAAATTTTCACACAAATTTCAACTGATTCAGGATACGAATTAGGTGAATTAAGGACTTAAACTCATTCATGTGTCCCACCTCTTGAATATACTCCCGTATCCAGATCCCAATATTCAGTCTTACAGGTGAGTATAGCAAGATGATATCTGTAGGGGGTTAGGTTGCGAGATCCTCACAACAAACTATTTTCCCAATGTGATTTCAAAACACTTAAGTTTGTTTTAATCAAATGGTTTTTCCGGAAAATAAGTTTTGTTGATTTTCAAACCACTTGTAGGTTAGGGGATAAACTCATCATTTGTTCTCCAAAATACCACTTGTAAGTATGGTCCAATCAAGTTCAACTTAATGACCTTGATTAACCATTTGAAAATGAAAACCTTCTTCAACCACTTGCAGGTTCACTCACCAACCATCCCATTTGTAAATCAAAATATAACAATATAAAGATATCACCTGTAGATTTACCAACCAAACATATTCAAGAATGATGCCGATACCTGCTCCACTCTTACCAACCTGGGAGCTCCGGCAAGTCAGGGATTTATGGTGAAAATGCTGTCACCCAAGCCTGACCAGCCTTGGGTGATTTTGGTGGCAAACATCTGTCCCACCAACATTTTGATTTGTAAAATTCTTGAGCATCCTTCACTTTCCTGTCAACCATCTTTCCAAAAATATGTTTAACATTTCCATTAAACACATTTTCAGCATCAAATTCTTTCTTATCAGCAAAGAATTGACCTGATATCTCAAATCTACCTTTTGATTTTAGATTATCTTTTGACAATGGTGGAAAATTTTCCTCGTTCAACTCAGGAACGGAATTATCAACCTTTTTCTCAACACATGACTCCTCTGATTTTATGGAATCAGATTCATTGTCAGAACTACTCTCTGATTTCACAACCCATCTTTGTTTGTTTAAATCAACTTGTCTTTTGTAAAACCGTTTGGAAGTTTCACCAACTTCCACAGTCGATTTATCAAACACTTTAGATTTCTCAGTTGGTTGTATCTTTTTATCAACACATTTCTTGTTTGTTTCAAAATTAGAAGAAACTCCCTGTTTTGTTTTATTGGACTGCTGGCAATTCCAAGCAATATGTCCAACCTTTTGACATTTGAAACAGGTTCTTCTGTCAACTCTTTGCTCAAACTTCTTCTTCCTTTCAGTAAGAAACTCCTGGTTTGATTGTTTCCAGAAAGGTTTCTTCTGTTCCTCTTCAAAACTTCCTCCTGCAACAAATGTTGTTTTTGGTTTATAATTTTTATCATTTTTATAATTTTCTAAAGAATTAAAACCAAGACCTTGCTTTTTGAAATTACCGTTGTGGTTTGGTTTCTTTCGATAACCTGAACCATAACCGTAACCTTTTTTCTTGTTCAATCTCTGTTGAACTCTTGAAGTGTACTTTTTAGGTTTTTCATAAAGATTTAAATCTTTTATTTCAGAAATATTAATTTCTGTTAATTTGAAAACTTGTTTGATCATTTCAGTTTTGACACTTCTTATTGGAAATTCCTCATCAGAATATAATTTGTCAGAATCATTCAAAGTATAAGCCACTTTGATTGGTCCGTCATTCAAATTAGATTTTGATAACAGGAATTCTTTATTGTAAACCCATTTAACCAGTGAACTAGGACTCTTTTCTGACGAACTCGGACTATCAGACTCAGACTCCGGTTTTGACTCTTCATCCATATCTAACACCTGATCGACCACTTTCTTTAATAACTCGGACTCATGATCAGTGTCAGACGCCGTGAATGTAACATCAATATTATCTGGTAATTCATCAATGATTTCAGACTTTAACTTGATGTTGACTGCCTTTTTTAGACGCTCGTCGTTAGGATTCCTGGATGAGTAACTTTCATGGATCGGGGGCGGACATCTGTTATACTTGACACTTTGTTTCTTACCAGAATCAGTATCTTTAGACTTCTTCTCCATGAATGCTTCAAGACCTGCCACAGTCGGATAAACACGATCAATCAAATAATCACAAGTAGTGTAACTCAAAAGTAATCATTAAATCCTTTCACTCTCAATTTTCTCAAGTTCCACTTCCTGTTTCAGCTTAGCACAGTCTTCAATATACTCATTGATGACGCTCTGCTTTGTCATTAATGTTGCGCTCATTTTTGTCATTGCGTTCTCAATCTCTGAATTCGTCCTTTTCAGACTATCAACTGTTTTGTTGAGCACATCATACGACTCCTTCACATACTTTACATCAAACAATAAATCTTCTTTAATTTTCTCTAAATCAACAATCTTCTTATCTTTCTCCTCACAAACTTTGCACGATTCTAAACACTTCAAACATGGTTTTTCAACTTCAACCATTTTTTCAACTATCTTTTCAACTTCAACAACTTTCTCAACTTCAACAATCTTTTCTACCTCGACGATTTTCTCAACTTCGACCAGTTTTTCAACTTCGACTACTTTTTCAACCTCAACAATCTTCTCCACCACTTTCTCCACTTCAACGATTTTCTCTACTACTTTCTCAGTTGCTGGTTCAACATTCGCTTATCCAGCTTCTGTCTTTGTCTTTTCATCAGCTAGCCTTCTTGCTGCTTCCAGCTCTTTCTTCAATCTGGCAATCTTCTTCTGATTCAGCATCTCCATTTTATCTGCAAAAAACAAATTAAAACTAGTAGGATCTATGCCTTTTCTAGCTTTGTTGAGATGTTCTTCCTCATCATCGGTATCCACATCACTTCCAAGATCTGGAAAAATCGGAATTCTTTTCTGACTAGCTTCATCTTCCATAACTCGGGCAACAAGAGCTGAACCAGGTATGTATTTGTCCCAACTAAAACCCTCTGCAACTTTTTCATCATCTTGATGAATGATTAAAGCTTTCTTCTTTACATTGTCAATGGCATGAGACGAAGATGGTTGTTGCTCAATCTGATGAAAAATTGATTTCTGATAATAATTGTTCTTATCTTGACTCCCGGTTGCTTCTTGGTTTTTACACTCTCGTTTAAAGTGACCCTTTCCTTTACAACGGAAACAAGTAACTTTTGACTTGTCAAAACCTAACGGAGAAGTAGCCAAGCCTCGAAATTCATCTCTACCAGTAATTTGTTGAAACTTTTCTGCTCTCCTACAAGCACTGGCCAAACACCATTTTACATCCATCAACTCAAGTTCCTCTGCATCAATTTGGTCATAATCTTCTTTTGTAAGCATCGGATTTCCAATCTTGCCAGCAATCAAACCTTCATAAGATTCCAACATAGCAACGAGTGATGCCATGTGTTGCTTAGCTATTTCTGGAGACAAATTCTGACCATTCTGAATGTTCAAAGTCACATTGCATTGAAGATTTGTTGAACTCTGTTGTTGAGGACTTGATGTTGTGCTGTTTGGATCAAAACTTGAAAATGATGAAGAATATCCACCACTTTGAGTAGTAGTGCTAACATTTGGACTAGAAGAACCATCAGCACTAAAAGCAGTACTAATCTTTGGACTTGGACTGGGGTTAGCCTCAAACTTGTTTCCTCGGTAATACAGACTGACATCCTGTTTAGCATTTGGATTTGCCATGATAGCCGTCTTTTGAATATCCAACTCATACTCTTCAATCTTTTGAATAAATTGTGCCAAGTTCATATTTTCAGACTTTCTTGTATGTTTTAAGATCAGCAAATACGTTCCCCATTTCTGTTGTGGTAATGCTTCAGCAAGTTTATCAACCCACTCCTCATCATCTTTCTCAATTTTAAATCTTTTCATTTCCAATACTAGATGACAATATCTATCAATGGTCTGCTTTGTTGTTTCATGGTCGAAAGCAGAAAACATATCAAATGATTTCTTCAATAACGCCTTCTTGTTTTTAATCATATCTGCGCTTCCTTTGAATTTCTGAATCAATGCTTCCCAAATTGACTTAGTTGTACCATTATGTTGGAGCAAAACAAAGATATCTTCTTTTATCGCTTGTTCAAGAATACTGATCATCATTTTCTCACTTGTAAATTTCAATTTGTTACTCTCTGAATAGTCACAAATAGCTTTCTCAATTTCACGTTCATTCTTTGGTTTCTCATACTCTTTCAACAATGAACACCAAGCATCAAACTTATAAGCTTGCACCCAGTTTTCGAATCGACTCTGCCACCCTTTAAAATCTTCAATATACATCAACTTAGGCGGTTTTTGGTAAGTTCCCGTCTCATTTTCACTGTACAGTGTTTCAGCAGCAGTAACTGGAGCAACAGGTGTCCCAAAAGCATTGTAAAATTCTTCAGACATGATTCAAAGTTAAAGCTTCACAAACACAAACTTTCTTGTTTTAAAAATACTGGTCTCAAATGAGCTGGATCACCTCGTAAAACACCTGTAGACAAACAAACAAATGATCAGTTTTAAACGAACTGAATACTTGAAAGTGTGTGTTAATGAAATCAATCTAAGACTCGTGTCGAAGATTTGCGGACTCGTTTCAATGTTGTTGAAGTGAGATCAGTGAATGAATGGGCTGATCAAAACGAAATGGATTTAATATTGGGCCGAGAACTGTAACAGGCTGACAACAAATCCTTCACATGCAAGCACTTATATCAATACATGGGCCGATCACATTGGACAACTAATGGGTCATACAAACAATTCAATTAGTCAATGTTATCATGGATATCTTGTTTTAATCAATTTATTATCACATGCAAGATATTAAAACCTGACAACTTTATTTATATGCAAATTTTCATTGGACCTCTAAAATGGATTTTACATGCACATCTAAACTGATATGTCATTTAATACATCTCACATGGGTTACTTGATTGTTCAGGAAACAAGATAGTTTGATTGGGCCACACTCTTCACATGCAATAACCGACAAGCTATTATCACTAAAACTGTTCGATAATTTCAACACTCAACACAACTCAGAGTCCGACAAGTTTTATCAATCCATGCAAATATTTAATGTCTGATTTTACTTTGATTGTGTCGACAACCCAATATCACATGCAAACTGACACACAACACTTTATTTCTTTTCCAACTACCAATGACCTGACAACCTGATCAAGATATTAAATGTTTTATATGCAAAAGCTGACAAAACCTTTAATCTTTGTTGTCCATTTTTGATCACATGCAACCGAGATGATAGTATGTTGACTAATAAAGCCTACAATCTCAATTTATTATATGATTCTACTGGGCCGATTGTTTTATTGGATAGTGAAATCACATCAGCTGCTGAGTCATGGTGACAGCCTTTTTCAAATGAAATAACACTAAAGTATACTCTCAAGCTAAATTATCCAAACACTTCAAACGAGATACCCGAAACTTCAAACGAAATCAGATAAATGTGCTTTTTCAAACGAGATTATCAAGTTATTTCAAACGAGATCAGCATGACATCAGCAAATTCGCAAAGTTTTTCAAACGAAATTATAGGTTTTTATCAGTTTTAAGTCGAATTTTAGTCCAAAACTTTCAAGGATTAGTTAACACTATGTTTCGCTTGATATGTGAGAGTTTTAAGCCATTTCAACCGTGAAAACTTGTTCAAATCAGAAAAGAAAGAGTAGAAGTGAGAGAATCCGGTAAAATCAAGCTGAATTTGGTATGAACTCCTCGTCCTGAGCTCTGATACCACTTGTAGGATCGAATCGCGACCTGAATGAGTCGTTCAGAAGAGTTCCTATCTATACGAAAGGCGGAAACAGACGTATAGACTATGAAACAACTTGATTATCACTTTAAACGTCTTGTATATTGATTTGACAACGATTACATGCAGTAGACAAACCGGCAGCACCTCGGTATCACCTTCTAATTCCGTTACAAATGACAACACAACAAGCCTATTTATAGGACATGAGATTTCGTTTGAACATCACATGTCAGTACAAACGAAATCACCTAAAGACCATTCAAGCGAAAATACAACATAATCTCAAACGAAATTATATTTTGTCTCATGTGAGCATTCAATTTCGTGTAAACTTGCAATGATGATGTCATATTATGATGTCATCATCAAGAATGATGACATCATACTTGATCAGATCCATAACGAAACCGAGACTCGATATAAGATGAAGTTGACAGATGTATGCACCAACACCGTGCGCATTAGTCCCGTTTGACCCGCTTCCTTCCCAAGCTTCCATGTCGCTTATTAAGCATCAACTATCATATATCATTCTCAAGATAGTTAGCTTATTCATCATTCATCAAATCCTTTTTATCACACGGATCTTATATTAAGTTTATCATTTAACCTTAAAACATGCTAATCCATCATGTCTTATCCAATTTCTTTAAACATACTTACACATATATGATTTTCAACATTATTAACATAAGCATATCATTACTTCTATCATATCATCAAAAACCCACTTCATAACTACTTTGTTAATCACTTACAAGTGATCTAATATTAAGTTCTTCATAATTTCATCATACTTTTGATGTGTGTACTACCTCCTAAGCATAGTGTACAACTAATTCATGCATATCCTTCTAATCTCATTCATAATTCAACAAATTCCTCCTTCTAATCAACATAAATCATTCATGCGTAAACATCAAACATACTAGTATCACATTTCTTTCAATTCCTCTAACAAGAATCCATCATACAAATCAAAATACAACAATATTAAGCAAGAATTGGACATGGGTGAACATTCAAGTCGTTATCATCACCATAATCAACGGGTTTCATCTCTAAACATCAAATTAGCCCAAACCGTACATACCCCATGTTCTATATGAAAATTCTAACACATACTCATTCTCAATTTCATACAAATTCGCAACTTACATCATAACCCACTTCGTGAAAGATCACCAATCTAATCTTTAAGACATACCTTATGATCCCCTCGTGTAGGTGACCATTAATCCGTGTTTATTTATGGATTTAGACCTCGATTCACCCTTCAATTTGATGATTCTTCATGCTTAGGGTTCTTGAGCTCTCATGGAGCTCCTGGCTTCTTCCAGAACACACCATCGTGTGTGTGTATGTGTGTATTTTTTTTTATAAATTCAACTTTCATTTACCCCACTTTAGTCCCTCAAGTTTGCCACTAATTATAGTTGGCACAACTCTCATCCCTTAATTGTTTCTACCATACTCTTAACTAGGTTAAATAACCTAGTCATTTATTTCTTGATGTACCATATCATAACATTTAACGAATATAAACATTCGGGTTTTGGGTTGTTACAAATGAATCATTACTTCTTGTTGTTTGATAGGAAAGAAAAGACGAAGGAATAGAATTGGGTGGCGATGGTCAGTGGTGGGCGGTGGCGGTGGTCAGTGGTAGGCGGTGATGGTGGATGGTGATAGGTGGCAGTTGTAGCGGCAACGGTGGGTGGCGGCAGTGGTGGTGGTGGTGGTGGGTGGCGACGGTAGCGGGTGGTGCCAGCGGCGGCGGTGGTGGGTGGTGACGACAGCGGGTGGTGCCAGCGGCCGTGGTGGTGGGTGGTGACGACAACGGGTGGTGCCAACGGCGGTGGTGGTGGGTGACGGCAGAGGTGGGTAGTGGAGGTGGCAATGGTGGTGGCGGCGGTGGTCAGAGGTGGTAGCGGCGATGGCGGAGGTTGATAGCGGTGGCGGAGGGCGTGGCGGTGGTGATCAAATGCAGCAGCAGCGATGGTGGATGGCATTGACGGCGGTGGCGGGGACGGAGGTGGGTGGCGGCAGTGGTGGTGGCGGGTGGCAGTGGCGGCGGAGTTGGTAGCGGCGATAGTTGCGGTAGCAGTGGTGGTGTCATCGGTGGGTGGCGACGGAGGGCGTGGTGATGGTGGTTGGAGCTGGCGGAGGCGGTAGTGGTAGTGGTAGCGGTGGTGGTGACGACGGTGGGTGGTTGCGGAGGCGGTGGCGGCGGAGGTAGGTGACAGCATCGGGTGGCGGCAGTGGCGGGTGGCGATGGTGGTGGGTGGTGGCAATAGTGGTGGATTGTGGTGTTATCAATGAAGGCTGAAGAGGGAATGGAATGAAAAAAAACTGGGGGGATGGATAGAATGATTTTGAGGGAATGGAATGCATTTTGGAATGGGCGATTCCATTCCATCGACCAACCAAACGTCCTTTTCATCATTCCCTCATAATAATCCATTACATTCCATCTCCCATTCATTCGTACCAAACGCTACCCTAGTGTTAACCTCGCGGGAGGCGTAAAACTATGTAAACGGTGTTGTGGGTCCGGCATTGTTAAACTATACAAAGTAGCAACTGAATGACGATTAAAATCGGAAAAAAAGTCGTAAAATAAATATAGGAATTTCTAACACCAAGTGATTTACGTGACGTAAAACCTACAAAAAGTCAAATTTATACCGACACGTACTAGAAAATTGAGAGGGTAAAAAAACCCGAGGGACCAAATGTGACCACCAAACACTGCGCTAAATAGCAACCGAACAAAAAAAAAATGAGGGACCAAATGTGAGTACTAAACATCGTACTAAATAGTAACTGAACAACGACTAAATTCAGGGAGGGAAAAGTGTAAAACAAAAAAATAAAAAATAAAACTAAACTTATTTAAATACGTTGGCGAGTTATTAAAAATCAAAGTTTTGTTATAAAAAGAGAAAATTGCACTTTTCATCCTTTATGTTTCACAATTTTTGCAGGCGTTGTCCTTTAACTTTAAAAGTTACAGTGGTTGTTCTTTACGTTAGCACATGATTACAGGCGGTGTCCTTTTGACCTAACACAGTTAAATTTTAGAGTTAGGTTTGATTATGTACATTACACATGAGGGTAAATTGGTCTTTTTACCAGCTAACCTATTTCTATTAATATTAATATTAAAATTAAAAAAACAATATCTATATATTATCTATATATTAAAAATAGAATCCAATTAATAGTAACTTTTATATTATAATATTATATATAGTTTCTTTATACTTTTATTATTCTGATGTTATAATAATAATTATTTTCTTTACTTTTTAAGTTTAATAGATTTTTATATATAGTATCACGGGCTGGGATAGGCTTGGTTTCAACCAGGGCCGGCCCTGGGGGTGGGCGGGTAGAACCACCGGCAAGGGCCCGATATTTCTGAGGGCACATTATTTTTAGAAAAAAAACCCGATATGTGTACGTAAAAATTTCTTTTATAATAAGGTATACCTATACAAACACCAATATATGCTCACTTACAAAACTATTATTATGCTTTAGATTAGTTATTAGCCAGTTGGCATTAGGTTTAGACCTTTATTGAGCCCAATATCCAATTTTCTTTAGGCCTAAGGTCACGTTTTTTGAAGCTTGAACTAGGGTATCAAAACCGTTTGTTTTGATATCAAAACCTGTTTTCTAACTTAACTAAACATGTTTTAGCATGTTTAGCTCATCACTTTTAGATTAGTGCTTGTGTAGAGTCGTAAGTCAAGCGGACTAAACACCCGCTTAGACTTTCGAACTCGACCCATTTGGTCGATCATTAGGATCCGACCAAACATGTTTAGTGACCATAGTTGCATAGGGAATAACCTTCCGAGGTTATACCTTATGGTTACTTAGGTTTAATTAGTTGTATTATAAGTAGTTTATATGCCTTAGGTAAATGACTAAAATGCCCTTTTCATGCATAATTGGTAATTAAGCATATGTAACATAAACTTTTGTCACGTAACTGATTATGCAACATATTTAAACATGTTTAGGCATATAACACTTGTCATAGGACTAGTTAGACGTCTTGAATGTGCTTTTGCGTGCACGACGCGTTAAAGTAGCGTAAGCTACCTTAATGGGTCGCAACGGGTCGAAAGCACTTAGGTTAGGTTCCGATTTAGGATGTAGGCTTTGTTAAACCATATCACATGAGTTCCAACACTCATTTGGTTTACAAGACCTCATTCTGTCCGATCTTCCGATTTAGGCGTCTATTGTTTGACTAGTGATTCGATTACTAGGTGCTGTTTGATTTCTCTGGTTTGCTCGAGTTTGATGAAGTTCTCTTGATTGAGGATACTTTGCACTCCATGTGAGTACATAGTTCCCCTATTTTACTATTTTCAATTGTTTTGGGGTGATTCATATGTGCTAAATGTTTTCAAGGTTTTAACGATGGTTTTCAAAACGATTTTCGATATTATAACGATGATTTCAAAAACGATTAAGATGGTTTATACTAAACTAATAACGATTTCAATAAAGTGAATAAACTAGTTGGTTGTATTTACATAACGAATGGCATTCATTAGCATTGATCAAGCCGACCAGTATTAGGTTATGGTACCATAGGATCTGACAAATCCCGTTATCAGACTGCACCCATGGTTATGTGTGGGTTAGGTGGGTAACGACTGAATCTGTGATTATTAATTTACCCTTTGGTGGTTTATTAATGCGAGAAGCGAGATAGTCGAGTCACGAAGGTTTGAATGTTATTAGCGAGGCGACCATAAATAGTTTTCACAATTAAAACGAGGTTGATTTAAATGATTTAAACGAATTAACGATTTGGAAACGATTTTAACAAATTAAAGGATTTGGGTAAACGATTGGTTTTTGGTTAGTGTTTAGATAACGGGAGGGGTGTAATGTGATGAAAGCATGGTGGATACGCCGCTGGTACTTCCTATATATATATGTTTTCATCGTATTACATACCGTGGTGTTATTTAGTTCACTTGGGTAAACGATTTTGAAACGATGTCACTTAACGATGTTTTCAAAATGATATAAACCATACGAGATTTATTAAACGAGTTATAACGAGATGTTTTACAAATTTTGTTTTTTCTTAAACAAATGTTTTTGGGTTAAGAATCATGGCTACGAGGTTTTATAAATTATAACCCGCTTGATTTGAGTTGGTTAATTAAGTTGCAATGTTATACTCTTTTCAAAACAAGGTTTTTAATAAGTATTGCAACATATAAACTAGCCATGAATCCGACACTCCTATAAAACCTATGTGCTCGCCAGCATTTCTTTGCTGACTTTGTTTTTACATATGTTTCAGGTGATGTTGCTTGATGATGATTACTAGGATGCATGAGTCACATAGGATCTGGACGAGGCCTTAGTGATATAATAACTGTGATAGTCGATATGTAACTCGTTTGTTTTGTGTTAAAACAATGTAAATTACTTAATGAATCAATAAAACGAAACTTTTTGTATTCCATGGTTGTGAAACAATAATGCTGCCACGACACTCCCCGACGTTTCTGCCACGGTTTGTTGTTTTAACGTGGTCGGGGTGTGACAGAAGAGTTGGTATCAGAGCCAATGGTTATAGGGAATTAGGTTATTAGTAATGCTTTGACCAAGACTATAACTTTTAGGACCCTAAAGCAAAGAAATTTGCGTTTAGATTTTAAAAACAAAACCGTCACCTACCCTTAGGTGATAACCACAATGAAAACACAAATTTGAATCCGCTTCGAAGATTAATCATCCGTTCTAGGATGATTGATTACTAGGTTTTGAACCCTCTATTGTAAGGTTTTGAACCCTTCTAGTTTGACTCATTTTTGGCTTTGTGCCTTTTGAGTTTTCAAAATCTCGTCAAAGTTTGGGTCTAAATAATGTGAACACGTGCAAACTGGAAGAGTGAATGACTGTACCCTAAGTTTTCTGTCTAAGGCTAGAGTGTTCGTACAAATCCACATAATCGGACCAGTCACTCTTACCTGGGAACTCTTGGGGTGAGTGTTCACTTATAGGCGAGCATGTCTTCGCGATACATTATTTGGATTCATTTACTTTGACTAGTCATTGCGTGTCGTTTGTTTGTTCGAGGTAACGAATGAATGATCGCCTTCCTTGTGTTTTGTTCGATACCTCTTTTGCTTTTCCTAATTATCAACCTCACTCGTTTCTCATATTTCCTTATTAGACCATGCCTCCTCGACGTGATGCTCAATCTTTTACTGCTGAAGAAGTCGCAGCCCTTATCTCTCAGCAAATGGTTGCTGTGCTTCCAGGCGTTGTGCCCCAAATCCACGAGTTATACAACAACAACAATAATGCACAGTGTAATTTCAAGAATTTCAATTCTGCTAAGCCGCTTAAGTTTTCTGGGTCGCAAGGAGCAACTGCGCTCCTGCAGTGGTTCGAGAGTATCGAGAGCACATTCAGACATGTGCAGTGTCCGAATGCACGTAAGGTTGAATTTGCATCAAGCGTGTTTGAGAAGCGTGCTCTTACGTGGTGGAACGGTGTTATGCGCGATAGGGGTGCCGAAGTGGCATTGGCACAAACATGGGAAGAGCTTCGAGCTCTCATGATGAAAGAGTTTTGCCCCCGCCACGAGGTTCGAGCTTTGGAACGAGAGTTTGACGATTTAAAGCAAGATGGGGGAGAACACCGTGCGTATACGGATCGTTTTGAGGAACTCAGTCTTTTGTGTCCTACTATGGTTACCCCATTGGAGAAAGCGATAGAGAGGTATATCGATGGTTTACCCGATTCCATACAGGATATTGTGACTGGCATTAATCCTACTACTGTTCGTCACGCAATCGAGTTGTCGGCTACCCTGACTGAGTCGCAAGTCAGGAAGGGTAAACTTACCCGCAAGGGTGATAAAAAGAAGTCAGCTGATTCTACAAAAGGCAAGGATAAGGGTAAGGAGAAGAAAGGTGAGTCTTCGAAGAAGTCGAGAAAGCGAAAGGGTGCTCAGAATTTTGCAGTAACTGCACAAAATGCTCAGAACCCTCAGAACCCACCGGTTTAACCGCCTGCGAAAAAAGTGTATGCTGGTACCGCACCTCATTGTGCTCGCTGCAACGGTCATCATGTTGCACAGCAAGCTTGTAAGCAATGCACAATGTGTGGTAAACTTGGGCATCTGGCCAACGTCTGTCGTTTGGGTCAGAATCAAGTTGCACAGGTTCAAGCTCCAGTTCAGGGGAATGCTGCTAGATTCCCACCAGGTTCATGTTTCAATTGTGGAGAGTTTGGTCACTTCCGCAACAACTGTCCGAGGTTGGTGAATGCAAATGCAAATGCGAACGCGAAGGTCAATGCGAATGTGAATCCCGCTCGTGGACGAGCGTATAATTTGAATGCCAATGAAGCGAGGGCTGACAACGAGGTTGTCAATGGTACGTTTCTTGTTAACAATCGACCTGCATCTATTCTTTTTTATTCTGGTGCCGATAGAAGTTTTGTTTCGTTATCTTTTGAACCTTTACTTGCGCTACCTAGAACTAAACTGAGGAAACCCTTATCTGTCGAAGTTGCTACTGGTAAACCTCTTGTTCTCGATTCTGTTATTCGCGATTGTTAGTTGAACCTTGATAACCATCTTTTTCCTATTGACCTCACACCGATGCAACTTAGGAGTTTTGATATTATCGTGGGGATGGATTGGTTAACCAAACACCACGCTGAGGTGGTTTGTTTCGATAAGATTGTTCGTATTCCTTTGTCTCCTGGTGATGTTCTGGAAGTTCGTGGCGAGAAACCATCTGGTGGATTGAAGCTTATGTCATGTACGAAGGCCCAAAGTTATTTGCGAAAAGGATATGTTGCTTTTCTGGCACATGTCACCGAGGAGAAAGGAAAGAGTAAAAGTATTCAGGATATTCCGATTGTTCGGGATTATCCAGAGGTGTTTCCCGATGAACTGCCTGGTCTGCCTCTAGTTCATCAAGTCTAGTTTCATATTGACCTTGTACCCAATGCCAACCCGATTGCGAAAGCACCTTATCATCTTGCACCGTCGGAGATGCAAGAGTTATCAAAACAGCTTCAAGAGTTATCTGACAAAGGATTCATCCGTCCGAGCTTTTCACCTTGGGGAGCTCCTGTTCTCTTTGTGAAAAAGAAAGATGTATCTTTTCGAATGTGTATCGATTATCGTGAGCTTAATAAGCTTACCATCAAGAATCGATATCCCCTACCTCGAATTGATGATCTCTTCGACCAGCTGCAAGGTGCTTCATGCTTTTCCAAGATCGATCTGCATTCTGGGTATCATCAACTTCGTGTTCTCAAAGAAGATATTCCTAAAACTGCTTTCCGCACGAGATATGGGCATTACGAGTTCACTGTCATGCCTTTTGGTTTGACAAATGCCCCAGCTATCTTTATGGACTTAATGAATAGGGTCTGTAAACCTTATTTAGACAAGTTCATCATTGTGTTCATCGACGATATTCTCATTTATTCGAAGTCTCGAGCAGATCAGGAGCAACACCTTCGCTTAACATTGGAACTCCTGAAGAAGGAACAACTTTTTGCTAAATTCTCCAAGTGTGAATTCTGGTTCGAAGAAGTTCAGTTCTTGGGTCATATAGTCAATAAGCAGGGTATTCACGTGGATCCATCCAAGATTGTTGCTATTAAGGATTGGAATACGCCGACGACACCTACAGAGATTCGATCTTTTCTTGGTCTTGCTGGTTATTATCGTCGATTCATTTCTAATTTCTCGAAGATTGCAGTTCCACTCACTGCTTTGACTCAGAAGAATAAGCCTTTTGAGTGGGGACCCAAGCAAGAAGAAGCGTTCCAAACGCTGAAACGGAAGCTTTGTGATGCTCCTGTTTTATCTCTACCTGAGGGAAATGATGATTTTGTTGTCTATTGTGACGCGTCGAATCTAGGACTTGGTTGCGTTCTTATGCAACGAGGTAAAGTCATAGCATATGCGTCGAGACAACTGAAAGTTCACGAGAAGAACTATACGACTCATGATCTTGAGTTAGGAGCTGTGGTTTTCGCACTTAAAATCTGGAGACATTATCTTTATGGCACAAAGTGTGTGGTGTTCACAGACCACAAAAGTCTCCAGCATATTCTTAATCAGAAAGAGCTAAACATGAGGCAACGACGTTGGGTTGAAATCTTGAACGATTACGATTGCGAGATTCGCTACCATCCTGGCAAGGCGAATGTCGTAGCCGATGCGCTTAGTCGAAAAGAGCGAGTCAAGCTTCATTCTGTTCACACTCTATCTGACCTTCAATCTCGTGTCCTTCAAGCTCAACGATCTTGTGTGATCAAAGGCTTATTGAAAGATGAGCTACCGCTTCAACTTGAGCTTAAGCTCGAAAGGAAAGACGATGGTTTACTCTACTTCAAGGATCGTTTGTGGATTCCGAAACAAGACGACCTTCGCACCTTGGTAATGGACGAATCTCACAAGTCTCGGTATTCTATCCATCCTGGTGCTGATAAAATGTACAAGGATCTTCGTACTCAGTATTGGTGGCCTGGTATGAAAAAGGATGTTGCCTTGTATGTATCGAAATGCCTAACTTGTCTCAAAGTCAAGGCTGAGCATCAACGACCTTCTGGTTTGCTTGTACAACCAGAGATATCGGTTTGGAAGTGGGAGAACATTGCTATGGATCTCATCACTAAGTTACCGCGTACATCTAAAGGTCATGAAGCTATTTGGGTTGTTATCGATCGATTAACGAAATCAGCTTATTTTATTCCGATTCGCGAGGATCTATCTGCTGATAAACTTGTAAAGATTTATGTTGATGAGATTGTATCACGACATGGTGTTCCTTTGGATATCATTTCCGATCGTGATGTTCGGTTTTCATCTCATTTTTGGAAGACCATGCAATCTGCTTTGGGAACCCAACTGAATCTAAGCACTGCTTATCATCCCCAAACAGATGGTCAATCTGAGAGGACGATTCAAACTTTGGAGGATATGCTTAGAGCATGCATGATAGACTTTGGTGGTAATTGGGATTCTCATCTTCCATTGATCGAGTTCTCCTACAACAATAGTCATCATGCTAGTATTAATATGGCACCATTCGAAGCTCTCTACGGTTGAAAATGTCGTTCACCTGTCTGTTGGAATGAGACCGGTGAAGCTCAGCTTACTGGACCTGAACTCGTTCTGGAAACAACAGACAAAATCAAGAAAATCCGCGATAATCTTGTGACAGCTCGAAGCCGTCAAAAGAGTTATGCGGATATACGACGCAAGCCCTTAGAATTTCAAGTCGGAGATCGTGTCCTACTCAAGGTTTCACCTTGGAAGGGAGTGGTGAGATTTGGAAACAAAGGAAAACTTGCACCTCGATATGTGGGACCATTCAAGATTGTGGAAAGAATTGGGAAGGTTGCCTATCGACTAGAGGTACCTCCAGAGCTTGGAAATATTCATCTGACTTTTCACGTGTCCAATTTGCGAAAGTGTTTAGCTGACGCTGATCTTCACATTCCTCTCGACGAGATCCGAATCGACGAAACGATGCACTTTGTCGAGAAACCCGTGGAGATAATGGACCGTACATTCAAACAGTTGAAGAACAAACGGATTCGATTGGTCAAGATTCGCTGGGAATCCAAACGTGGCCCAGAGTTTACTTGGGAATGTGAGGACCAAATGAAGACGAAATATCCGCATTTGTTTTCACAAGCTTCCTCTAGTTAAAATTTCGGGGCTAAATTTCCGGAAGTAGGGGAGACTGTGACAACTGTGTTCTGTAATCGATGTACAATGTAAAACAATGTTGGTTATTAATAAAAAAATGTGATTTGGTGTTATTATATGTGTTTTGGTGTTATTATATGTATAATTGTGTTTGGTGATTTTACAATTTGATTCGATTCCGATTTCAAGCTCCAAATCGCTTTCTGGAGGGTTATACGCGCACTGATGCGTAAATATAACCAATTTAATGCAACAAACACTCCAGAATAGTGACATAGGCTTAACATACCTTAAATAACCTCCACATAACTTAGAAATAAGTTCTGGATGGTTTGGTGTGTTGAAATCAAGTTTGTTCGATCGCAGGGACTATTTGTGTCAAACTGCAAAACTATACTGATTTGTGTAGTAACGAACACTTTGGAACTTGATCATAAGTTAAACATACCCTAAATATCCTTTACATAGCTTAGAAATAGGCTTTGAGGGGTTCGGTATGCTAAAATAAACTTTATTGATCAATAGGGACTAAAAGCGTCAAAAAGTGCACAAGTTTGCATTTTCGCGCATATCTTACGTTATGAATATATCCAGACGTCCAAAAATTTATGTAATCATTAAAATATTTTATTTTAGTGATTGGGATGCTAAAACTTCATTCGTTTCGCAATTTGGATCGTACACGCGTTCGTTACGACTTCTGTCGTAATTAACCGAACAACGCAACTGTACGGCCAAACGAACCGACACCTGAGATGTTTTCAAGCATATTTCATGTTCCCTATTTTTTTAACATCATTGTGGAGCTTGAAAATGGGTTTGACGGGTGTTAGAAGTGCCGATACGCAACGAAACAAGGTGCAGGGGCTAAACTGTAAATAAGTGAAAGTGGCTGGTCTGCAGGTCCCTTACGGACCGTATGGACCATAGCTTACGATCCGTAAGCTTGTGCCAGCACCACAGAATTCAGAAACTTCCATTCCAGCTGTTGCAACTGGTTTTAGACATTGTTTTTGCAATCTATGGACTTGTTTGCCTGTTTTGCTAGTTGCCCAACCTTAGATTAACAAGTGTATGGCCAAGATTTGAGCTTCACAACACTTGGAATGATCCTAGAACTCCTTGATTACTATAAATAGCAACCCCCCACTTCACTTCATTCTCACACTTGATCGAAAATCAGCTCTAAGTTGGGGTGTTTACACTTCATACCTGAGCTATTTTAGATCAAACATCCTTCTTGGACCCTTTGTAAGTCCTCTTCTTGCTTGTTCTTGAATTTCAAGCATGAAAGTCAAACAAAGTTTGACTTTCAACTTTGACCAGTCAATGGTCAACACAAAGTTCCGTTGAACTTTGCAACGTGAACGTAATCACGATGGTTATAGTCCCTAGTGACTATACCTACTGATTACCACGTTGACTAGGCATAGTGACGAGTCGTAGTTTCGGCCAAAATGCGTGTTTATGCGTATTTTGTAACCAAACTACTCTAGGGTATCAAAACCGTTTGTTTTGATATCAAAACCTGTTTTCTAACTTAACTAAACATGTTTTAGCATGTTTAGCTCGTCACTTTTAGATTAGTGCTTGTGTAGAGTCGTAAGTCAAGCGGACTAAACACCCGCTTAGACTTTCGAACTCGACCCATTTGGTCGATCATTAGGATCCGACCAAACATGTTTAGTGACCATAGTTGCATAGGGAATAACCTTCCGAGGTTATACCTCATGGTCACTTAGGTTTAATTAGTTGTATGAGAAGTAGTTTATATGCCTTAGGTAAATTACCAAAATGCCCTTTTCATGCATAATTGGTAATTAAGCATATGTAACATAAACTTTTGTCACGTAACTGATTATGCAACATATTTAAACATGCTTAGGCATATAACACTTGTCATAGGACTAGTTAGACGTCTTGAATGCGCTTTTGCGCGCACGACACGTTAAAGTAGCGTAAGCTACCTTAATGGGTCGCAACGGGTTGAAAGCACTTAGGTTAGGTTCCGATTTAGGATGTAGGCTTTGTTAAACCATATCACATGAGTTTCAACACTCATTTGGTTTACAAGACCTCATTCTGTCCGATCTTCCGATTTAGGCGTCTATTGTTTGACTAGTGATTCGATTACTAGGTGTTGTTTGATTTCTCTGGTTTGCTCGAGTTTGATGAAGTTCTATTGATTGAGGATACTTTGCACTCCATGTGAGTACATAGTTCCCCTATTTTACTGTTTTCAATTGTTTTGGGGTGATTCATATGTGCTAAATGTTTTCAAGGTTTTAACGATGGTTTATTCATCTCCTCCTTGTACCAGCTTTTGACCCGCAACCAATCCCGGTTCTTTATTTTTCTTTTCCTTGCCTTCTCCCGTGGTTATGATTTGTTAGTTTCGTTTATTATAAGTACCACGGGCCAGCTGTGGTGTTCTTCCTCTTCCACCACTTGGTCTACTTCCTTGGGAAGATCCCCACACTTAATTTCTACGTGTGGTATGGGTTCACTTATTTTCTCGGGTTTACCTTCTGGTAGGGCTTCTAAATTTGCTAAATCACCTAATGGATCAATTTCCCCTACTTGTTCAGATTCTGATAAACCTTCTAACTCCCCTAAAAACTCATCTACCCAACTTAACACTTTTTTCTCTACCTTAACTTCTATCTCATCATCAAACATACTCTCCAAAGAATCACCTAATTCTAATTCCTCTTCAACATCTACTTCCTTAACTAATGATTCTTGGTAGATTCGCCACTTTTCTTGTTCTTCCTCGTCATTTGAATCACTCTCTCTCATTATCCCGCAATTAGCCAACTGCATCTTAATCTCATCTTCTTCACATCCAAAATCAATGATGCCCTTCTTCTCCGTTTCTTCTACTTCTTCTAATTTCCTAGACATTTCTTCTACTGAACATCGAATGTCTGAGAGTATAGACTGGTTATTTTGAAACAGGACTTCATGTTCTTGCATCATTTTATGAGTAGTCTCATCCGTAGCTACCAGTTGAGCTAACAACCCCATTATCCTATTCAGCTGGTCCTGCTCATTTACTCCAAAATTTTGCAGTTGAGGCTGCTGATACGGTTCCTCATACTGGTACGAGGAATACCCCTGTGAATAATATGTCTGCGGCTGCACATAGGGGTTAGCATAATAATACGCAGAGGACCCCTCATATTGTGGGCATTTAACTGTAAAATGGGGCCCTCCACAAATTTCACACATATTTAAAACTCAGAAAAAATAGAAGACACAAAAATTAGACTCCTACGACTCAATATACAGAACACAGATAGACTCACAAGACTCACCACGAAAACACAAAACAAAAGACAAGTAGCACAGATTATGTCAATTAAGTCTAATCAAAGCTAAAAAACGTGATTGCCAAGAGTCCCCGGCAACGGCGCCAAAAACTTGATGTGTGCTAAACAGACTATAAAAATTAACTAAATTAGACTCGCTAGACTAGACACTCTAAGTTTTAAATTTATAGACTAGGACTCTCTAAATCCTAAACCACACAACCGGCAAGTGTACCGGTCAATGTAGTATAGCCTAAGCAAGTCCGAGTATCGAACCCTGAGACTCTATGTATCACGTAGACTAGACTCTGACTAGACACTGACAGACACGACTTAACTTGTTTAATTGTTTTGGGGGGTTGTTACGGAAAACTAAGGAAATCTATATTAAACTACTAAATTAAACTAGAGCTAGACTAAAGACGAATGACGACCGTGGACTTTTCTTATATGAGAACGGGACCACCTAGACAAGAATCCTGGATTGTTTTTAAGAGATTACCGATTAAGTTAAATGCACGAGTTATGGAACCGGGATCTTAAAATACTAAACCTATTAAGAACCAACGAGGCCCCTCGACCCTTCTCAAGGAGAAACCTGTGGAGCTACCTAGGCCGTTAATCCTACCAGTTATTAGACGCTTTTCCAATTGTCTAATTATTGTGTAAGTACCCTAATGTTGACCTATTCTTTTCCAATCCTAGATCTAGGGTAGTTTGAAGTAATTAATTTGACTTGATAGACTAATAAAACCGACAGGTAAACCAAGACATGACCTTTTCCAAGGACTATCTAAAGCAATTCGCCGGGTAAGACCTACCAATAGCCCCTCACTTTCCAGGTATTAGGACTAGTAGAACACTAAGACTTAGCAAATTATTACCAATTACTTCTAGGGTTTATTGGCCAATTCTCCCTAAAGAGTTAAGGTTTTCTTATGTGATATAGACACTCACCGAAATCCTAAACCCTAATATGACTCTATGTTGTGATATAGACCGTCACTAAGAATCATATGAAGCAAATAATAACAATAAACCAACTCAAAGCACGCATACACATCAAATCATTAAGACAAACTCTTTACAAATCACAATCAATCCATAAAAATCATGCAAATAACATAAACGGTAAAAACTTTATATTAATCCATTCATCAAGTCTAGGTGGTTTAAAAGGTTAGCCAAGCATGTTCATAAACGAAAACAAATCAAAGAAGTTCAACAAAGAATTCATTGAATAAAAACAAGAAGCCAGAAAATAAAAGAAATCTAAAGGTAGAACCCGTAAATTCTTTGATCTCTAAGCTTCCCACTTGTCTCCAATGATTCTTGACCTTTTATTCCTTGCGAAGAAAGCCTCTAACTCTAACTGGTGTTCACGTCTGAGTTCCTGTACGTGCGTCTAATTGTCTTCGTGCGTCTCTCCCTAACAGTCGCCGCCTTCTCTTTTTATGATGTATACTAGGTTATTCCCCGTGGTACCCACGGGTTGCTATATTTTACGGATATTAATATTTTATTAATTTTATTAAAAGGGTTTTTTTATAAAAAAATTGTGAGGACATATATACAATGATTTAATGTTAATCGTATATAATAATATAGGTTATCACCCGTGAATACTCACGGGTTGGCCATTAAAATGATGTAAACAATGAATGTAATTTTTTTTAAATGTATAGGATTGAGAATAGTAAAATTTTCTTTAAAAAGCAGGTAGTCTTCAAAAATAAAAAATAAAAATAAAACGGATGAAGTATTAGCTTAATGTATACTTTATTTAGAAATGAGTAAGATATTAATTTGGTTTATATAACAATTTAACTAATAAGGTGTTCTTTAAATAATTTAAAAGTTGTAATTTTGAAGTGGGTATTTTATTATCCAATCGGTCACAAAGAATAGCAAGATACCTTTTTAAAAAGTAAAAAAAAAAAGGTCAAACCAAATGAAGTAACGGAACACACTATATACATACAGACCGTCTACACCCTATTGATTATTTCAAATGTAAACATACCTATGAGAATCCATCCCCACTACAAAGAACACACATATATGTCAACATGAAACATAACAAAATCAATTATTATAGGCTTAATATCACTTGGTTAAACAAATTATAGTTTAAAAACTCAATAAGGCCAAAATTTATTAAACTTATATGACTACAACTCAAGCCAAAATTCCTTAATTTTAAAACAACAAAGCGAGTAAAGTACAGTTTTCAGCCACGAAACCATGAATTTGCTTTATCTTTATCATTGCATATCTGCATAATAAAACATGAAATCTTAGCTGAATCAAAAACTTAACATAGATCAAGTTGAAAACCTACCCGATCAAAGGATGATTAAGCTTGATACTTGGTGTAAAACAACAAAAACAAATTGCATCCTTTTTCATAAAAATTGATACTTGTTTAGCTCATGATTATCGTGTTTCAAATTTTAGAACTTGCCAATGAATGATTAGGTTCGAACAATGTTTATATCTATAACAAAAATCAAACACAAGATTGACTTTCCGCACGTATATATAAATTGGTGTTTACCTGGTCCTGGAATGGAAATGCTTTCTTTTTACCGTAATGGAACTCCTTAGGATTATAGTGAATGATATCGGGCTCAGGGAATCCACCAGCCTGCAAGATTAAATCGTAAAACATCTTGTTATAAATTTTTCGATTAAAACTTCAAAAATTATAACGAAATTTACCTTAGCGCAAGCTCTTGCTAATCCATCGAAAGTAACATATCTATCTCCTAAAATGTTGTACACTTGTTGGCCATTAAAATGATGTAAACAATGAATGTAATTTTTTTTAAATGTGTAGGATTGAGAATAGTAAAATTTTCTTTAAAAAGCAGGTAGTCTTCAAAAATAAAAAATAAAACGGATGAAGTATTAGTTTAATGTATACTTTATTTAGAAATGAGTAAGATATTAATTTGGTTTACATAACAATTTAACTAATAAGGTGTTCTTTAAATAAATTAAAAGTTGTAATTTTGAAGTGGGTATTTTATTATCCAATCGGTCACAAAGAATAGCAAGATACCTTTTTAAAAAGTAAAAAAAAAAGGTCAAACCAAATGAAGTAACGGAACACACTATATACATAGAGACCGTCTACACCCTATTGATTATTTCAAATGTAAACATACCTATGAGAATCCATCCCCACTACAAATAACACTCATATATGTCAACATGAAACATAACAAAATCAATTATTATAGGCTTAATATCACTTGGTTAAACAAATTGTAGTTTAAAAACTCAATAAGGCCAAAATTTATTAAACTTATATGACTCGTGCTAAAGAGGCATCAAAATCTTATCTTATAATTTCTATATGGGACATGGCTAACTAATCATGGGTATATTATATTCCCAAACGGATCAGGCAGCAAAATTTAGAAACTTTTTTTTCTTAAAGAAACAGGTTAAACTGATTAATCCAAACTGGTTTTGACCCATCGCAAAATTTAGAAACTTTTTTTTTTCTTGAATATGAATGTTAGATTCACTGATTTCAATGTGTCATGTTCTGCAAATTGTCAAGATAATCAAGCTTCGCCATTCCTTTCACTTCAACCTCACTGGAGCATGCCCAAGTTATGGACTAAATGCGCTACAAAGTGCAAACCACAGGGACCATCTGTGAACTTTAGGAAAGCTAGGGACCAAATCCAAAATTTTCGTAAACTATAGGGACATCAGTGTACAATTTAAGGTAATCTTCAAACTCATCATCTTTCACATGGTAGCCTATCACCTTAGACTTGATATAATAAAAAGTTTAATGATAATTTCTCGGCCCAAATTGATGGTTAACCAAAACAGAAATCTAAACAACGTTGGTTATGGTTTTATGCAGTTGAGTCAAAGAAAAAAAGGGTGCATTAGTGAAAAAGATAATCACCTGATCCTCAAACTCATCCTCGATAGCTAGCTAGCTTGTTTGCCTCTTCTTCTAAAAGAGCTTTCATTTGAGATTTCAAGATGTATCCGGGAGGGAGAGCGTGTCTGTAATGGCACTCTTTATTACCGTTTGGACATACCCAGAACCAACCATATTGCTTTTTCTCCGCTGCATCGAGGAAGTGTTTACAAACCTACAAAAGTAGTCCCCACGAGTCAAATGAAAGATTTTTTGAAAAATCAAATTCCCAAAAATGCAATGTTTTAAAAACCGGTATATACCGGCCGGTAATACCGGTTACCGGATGTTCACCCGGTACGAAACAGACCGGTATTTACTAGAAACGGCACTGGATTTATACCGGCGGTATATTACGAAATACCGGTATATACCGGTGTACCGGACCGGCCCATTGTAAATTTTGGGTTTTTTTTACAATTTTAAGTTAAGCCCATTATCTTTTAATCCATAATATTTACCTAATGCCTTTCTATCTTCTTTGGTGTACCGTGTACGCAATCAGTCGATCAAAATTTCAAACATCCATTCATCAGTTCATCCCTTCAAGCTTGGTCTTCTTCCACCCTTTAGCACAGGTAATTACAGTTGCTTTATTACACTTCAATCAAGTTCCTTTTCCTTTTCCTGGTAATTATTAGTAATAATTTATTACAGTTGCTTTCAAAGGTGTAGGTTTAATGTGTAGGTTTTAATGTGTAGGCTTTAATTTGATTTATTCTTTCAAACGTGGTTTAATGTATGAGTTGGAATTGATGGAATAATGAGTTTTTTTAATGTTTAGGATTTAAGATGTTTATGAGTTTTTTATACATACAGTGATTTTTTTTTAAATAACTTTCTTGTTATGTAGATTATGGAAGATAACCAAACTGAGCCACATGTTCAATCAAGTTATAGATCAAAATCAGATAAAGCTTGGGACTTTGTAACTAGTCAAAAAGATGAGAAAGGTAAGACGGTATATATATGTGATTTTTGTCAAAAAATGGTGCGTGGTGGTGGTATAACCAGAATGAAGCGACACCTTGCGGGCATTAAAGGTGATATAGAACCTTGTAAAAAGGTAACGGCGGATGTTCGTTTTACTATGCAAGGAATTCTGAAAGAAACTGAAGTTAAAGCAAGAAGTAAGTCTACTAACATTGGATCTAGTGTGGACGTCTTAGATGAGGAAGACGTTGAGGAAATAAATGACCAAGCACAAAAGGGAAATAAGAGAGCTAAATCAAATGTGCATCCTTTCTTTACAAAAACTACAAACGATCCTTCTCAACCAACTATTAAAAAAGCTATGCAAAGTAAAGAAAAGGTACATGAGGTTAACTTGGCTATTGCTATGTGGTTCTATGATGCATGTATACCTATCAATGCTTGTAATTCTCCTTTTTTTCAACTAGCGGTAGATAAAATAGCATCTATAGGATATGGTTACAAAGCACCTAATTATCATGCTTTAAGGGTCAATCTGTTGAAAGATGCAAAAACATCAGTTGGGCTAATAATAGATTCATATAGAAGTGACTGGGTTGAAAGTGGTTGCACGATTATGAGTGATGGGTGGCGGGATATTAGGCATCGGCATTTGATTAATTTCTTAGTTTATTGTGAGAAAGGAATTTCATTTCTTAAATCTGTAGACGCATCTGATATTGAGAACAATACTGTGAATTTGTGTAATTTGTTTGCTGAAGTTGCGGAAATGGTTGGGGTTAAGAATGTAGTGCAGATAGTTACTGACAATGCTGCTAATTACAAAGCAGCTGGTAAATTGTTGTGTGAAAAATATCCTTCAGTTACTTGGACACCTTGTGCAGCTCACTGTGTTAATCTTCTGTTAAAGGATGTTTCAGAGTTGGATAATGTTGCAAAGTTGGTCAAGCTTGCATCTAGGATTACTGTTTTTATTTATAATCACAAGATGCCGTTGAATTGGTTAAGAAAAAGAGAAGGTTGGACAGAAATCATCCGTCCAGGTCCTACCCGGTTTGGTACGACCTTCATTGCATTAAAAAGTTTGGTAGATCATAAAAATGACTTGCAAGCTCTTGTCATATCTAATGAATTTAAAAAGATGTCAAAACTGGCGAATGCAAGTGAATGTAAAGAAGTTGTGATGAATGAAATTTTTTGGAGCAATTGTTTGATTACTGTGACAATAATGGCTCCTTTGTTGAGGGTTTTGCGTTTGTGTGATATGGATGCAAAACCTTCTTTGCCATATGTTTTTGAGGGGATGAATCAGGCAAATAAGGGAGTTAAGGCAATATTTAAGGGAAAGGAAGATTTGTATAAGCCATATACAGATATAATCGATGCTCGATGGAAAAAGATGTTATGTTCTAGTATTCATTGTGCGGCATATTGGTTAAATCCAGCTTTTCAGTATGACAAAGAAAATCTTTATAAAGGTAAAGAAGTTTTCAAGGGTGTTCTTGAAATGGTTGAGAAGAATTTTTCGATTGAGGAGGTTATAGATATTACAACGGCTTTAGGCAAGTTTCGTGATGGCGAAGAATGTTTTGGTAGGAGTAGTGCCGTTGCTTCTCGTAAAGCAATTCAACCCGGTAAGATAGATATATTTTTCATGTTATTATTAACAACATTAGTTTTTTATTTGTTATTGTTTTGATAACTATTTTCTTTTGTAGCCGAATGGTGGAGATTATTTGGTGGAGATTATCCGTTAATGCAAAACTTTGCCGTTCGAATATTAAGTCAAACCGCATCTTCCTCCGGTTGTGAACGTAATTGGAGTGTCTTTGAAAGGATTCACACAAAAAAAAGAAATCGGTTGGAACATGAAAGACTAAATGATCTTGTGTTTGTTCATTACAACTTGCGTTTACAAAATAGGTACGATATCTAGAATTCTTTAAAATGTTTATTACATCGTAATTTACTTTATAAGTGTTGACATTTGGGTAGTTGTTTTCGTAGACTCAAATATGCTAAAAGATCCTATGACCCGGTTGATTGTGAAAGTATTAGTCATGCGGAATTTTGGGTGGTTGAAGAAGAGCCGGCAGGAGAGCTTCATAACGATGATATAGATAACATGTTTGGTGAGGAAGATCATGACCCGGTTTCTCAAACACAAGGTTACTTATTATATATGTCACTTATCTAACGTAAGTTTAATATATTATGATTATTTGCAACTAAAACTTCTTATTTAATAATGTAGGAAACGAAAATAGTTATGCTCTAGTTGATGAGGATGGTGACGATAGTGAATTTCATCCTTTAAGCGACCGGGAACTTGATGCATTCAACACTCCGATGGCTTAAACTTTGTTGGAAAACTGAATACTTTTGAATCATCTTTTTTGTTATGGATCAACTTTTGGATTGTTTTTAATTTGTTATGATGCACTTTGGATTTTTTTTTGAGTTAAAGTTGCAATTTATGAAATTATACAGTTAATTAGTTAACCCGGTTGAACCACCCGGTACAACCCGGTTCAACCGGTTAAACCATTTTTAAGCCCAATCCGGTACGATTAAAATACCGGTTTTTAAAACATTGCAAAAATGTATCATAAACTGACATTATACTTTAAGATGACTTGATTGAAAAAAAACAAAAGAAAAAATGTGGGAGAACACCCGTGCACTGGTAGTAATAATTTATTTCAATTATCATGCATCGTCTTTTTAGCGCTAGATACAGAGCCAATATAATCCACCTATATGATATAAAGACTTGATATGTAATAAAGTAAGAGCTTAAGAAAGTATACGATGTCGGTTGGTTTATTCTGGCTGTACTCTTTTCCTTTTGATTCCACAACTTTTTCCAACGTCTCCAAATCCCAGTCCTCCATTGTTCCTAAGATACACATGTAGAAATTGATTATACTACATATCAAAGGACACAAAGAAAAAAAGGTAAACCAACCAAATAAAATAAAAATAAATAAGTAAAAATGTTACAGCATCACCTTCATCACGCTTATCACTGAAAATGTCAAACTTTTCACCCTTCCTTTGTACATTCAAGTCATGAGAAAACTTGCATTTGAAACCTTTCGCACATTGACCAGCCTTGAAAAACTCGCACAATATAGACTTTGGATCCACCCCTGACCATAACGATAACTTATGAGATGATAAATCGTATTGGCAAACTTAACTTGATTCACAAATATGTTCTTAACTCGCACATAAGCCACAACATAATAGTCCCATTTTTTACAGCCCAATAATACTGTATTTTCCAATCATTAACCACTCCTTAAATTTAGACCAAACTGCATCACATTATGTTAAATTGATGAGTAGAGTGAATACTTACGCGCAGACTGCATGACCGGTTTCATGATAGGCTACTAACATCTTGTTCTTTCCATCTGTCATCTGAGTTCCTTCAGTTCCTACAATGATTCTATCAATCAAGTCATCAATCTTTTTCAAACTAATCTTACCCTTGCCTCTTCTGCCATCAAGATGGTTGTATCGTTCATCAGATTTGCCAGCTCATACAGTTTAACCTAGAAGTTCGCATCGTGATCACATTTAGTGACACGTTCTTGTCGAGCTTCTTGTTTTTGCTATGAATTGTCAGTATTTCTTCTCTTCCTTTCACATCTGGCAGAAGAATATACATTCGAATTCAGTAGAAGTAATACACTTTATCAAGAATTACACTAATATAGAATTTAAAAACAGTTGTACAGAACAATAATTATCAACTTAAAGAAAACTAAAAACAAAACAATAGAAGTTGTACTTATTTCATAGTGGAAATAAAATGAAATGGTAATGTATTCGAGAAGGTAGAAGACATTGACATAATATATTGTCTTGTATAAGCTGGAAATGAATTCATTTCATGTCAATTGTTCTCCGAGCGAAATACCTATCAATTGAGCTTGACACGAACTTGAGCACAGTGTTCCATCGGAATTAAAGCCAGTCCCCAGGCATTCCATACAGTAAATGCATCAGTCTTAAAAAGAATTATAACATTAGATAAAAGAAAACTGAAAAAAATATAGAATATGGCTTTATACTATACATACCTTCCACTTTTTACAAGTATACACAGCCATGATATATCGTTCTTCAAGAATTAAACGATCACGCAACCAAAAAAGTTTTCAATCTCAAACACCACCTGAGAATAAAAACCCTTTTCGATTAAGATTCAATCTCAAACACCACATGAGAATAAAAACCAAAAAAAAATGTTTTCAACTTTAAATACCGATCATGTGAGATAAAGAGTGTAAAGCCAGGTTAGATATTCATGCAATTTTATGGACAATATGATGTTTTACAGCTATCATGAAACCAATTATCCAAAACTGATAGTTTGATCGCTTAATAATTAGATAATCAAAATAAGATTCCATATATCAAAACATTAAAAGTTGGTTAAAATATATCTCAACTGAAACTATAACATGTAAAGTAAATCTAAGGCTATTTAGGTTTATCAATTTTATTTTAGATATATTTTTTCCAGCAATATCCTATTGCTTATAAACTTTATTGGATTTTGTAGTTTAAAGGAAAATTGAGGTTAGAAAATCAAAATTCAAAAGCAATACCTTGATAAGGGGTGAGTTTATTTGTTTATCATTGGCAAGACTCTATGAACGACGTAGAGGAATTCCAGGCGATGCAAGTCATGAGCTGAAATAACATCAACACAACAACAATAAGTTACAAAAATCGCTCTAATCTTTATTATATCAACTACACAAAATGGAAAACAACTACAATTCAAAAATCTCCAGACCTAATCCTTTAATCGTCTGCCATATGATCCTGATTTAACCTCCAGACTATCTATACGCAAGAAAATAGAACTTTGTCGAAAAAAGGTCCGACTTACCTTAGTCACCGGTAAACTGGCTTGTAGTTAATCGCGGTTATTCATGATCGTACACCACCACCATCACTAAATGTTGTCGATCGGAACCCTAGATAACCACAAACCGCCTAATCTCAATTCCAAAACCCTTTCATAATTTATTTCAATTATCATGCATCGTCTTTTTAGCGCTAGATACAGAGCCAATATAATCCACCTATATGATATAAAGACTTGATATGTAATAAAGTAAGAGCTTAAGAAAGTATACGATGTCGGTTGGTTTATTCTGGCTGTACTCTTTTCCTTTTGATTCCACAACTTTTTCCAACGTCTCCAAATCCCAGTCCTCCATTGTTCCTAAGATACACATGTAGAAATTGATTATACTCCATATCAAAGGACACAAAGAAAAAAAGGTAAACCAACCAAATAAAATAAAAATAAATAAATAAAAATGTTACAGCATCACCTTCATCACGCTTATCACTAAAAATGTCAAACTTTTCACCCTTCCTTTGTACATTCAAGTCATAAGAAAACTTGCATTTGAAACCTTTCGCACATTGACCAGCCTTGAAAAACTCACACAATATAGACTTTGGATCCACCCCTGACCATAACGATAACTTATGAGATGATAAATCGTATTGGCAAACTTAACTTGATTTACAAATATGTTCTTAACTCGCACATAAGCCACAACATAATAGTCCCATTTTTTACAGCCCAATAATACTGTATTTTCCAATCATTAACCACTCCTTAAATTTAGACCAAACTGCATCACATTATGTTAAATTGATGAGTAGAGTGAATACTTACGCGCAGACTTCGAAATGGTTTCCTTACAACTTCGAAATGGTTTCTAAATTTTACACGAGTCATAAACTTATTTGAGTCATAAACGGAGGAATCATAGAAATCCTAGTTCTTAATGTTTTTTTTCTGCCTTCGAAACCGATTGCAGCCATGGTTTTAAACAGAAATTAACACCAACAATAGAGGAAACAGTAAACGTGCCGAGGAGTGAAGAAAAGGAGGAATAAAGGGAACCGGTATTAACTACGAAACAAATTATAAAAGCGGTAAATAAACGACGTCAAACAGACGTGAAAGGGGCACTAAACGAAAGAATATCAGGATGGTTTGCGAATGCACTGCATTAAGACAATGAAAACACATGATCAGTAGAGATTATGGAGCTAAATTGGTGCGATTAATGATCGAATACTTACGTTGGAGTAAGCAGCCGATCTGAACTTCTTGATTCCTCCGTTTGGTCGAACGTCTTCAATGCTGTAACCTAAAGGAGCTTCATAAAAGGATTTACTACTGCTAGACTTCTTCCCACCTTTGGTCTCGATCAGAACATTCAATTTTTCTTGTTTTTCAAAAAGATTAGACATTTAAATCATCAGATTTTCCTTCAACAATAAACAGATATACACTAATTACACTAATTGATTCATGATTATCAAAGAAAAAGGCATTAGAGCTTCAACAGCCATTGAAATATGTTAATCAGAACATTAAAATTTAAAAAACACAGAACAATTTTTCTTGTTTGTTAAAAAAAAGGCATTAAAATCATCAGTTTTTCTTTAAACAATGAAGAGATATTTAATCATGAATTCATACTCATAAAAAAGTATTAAAGCATGAAACAGTAGTTGAAATCTTGTACACTAAACATTAAAAGATTAGAAAACTCTGTTATACTAAACATTAAGACCCAAAAACTTCAATCACGTGACGTTTTTTAATAACATATATAAAGAATAACATATTTAGGGATAGAACAAATATCAGAGGTCTGTAAAATGAGCGTTTGAATGCTGAATGAGGATTGACCTGCCATGAATTGGGGGATACTCATAAGCTTTAGACAAATGATTGAAGAAGATTGGTATCGCCTAACTGAAATTTCACTTCGGTCCCTGGCACCCTACTCTGCCCAACTGGCTGGTTATTTCCATATTACTTGTTTTCGCTCCATTTGCACCAGGACCTGCCAAAACACAAAATACTATAATATAATACTAATAACTAAACAAAACAAATAAAAACTATACAAAAACTATACACTCTACACGGGACAAATATGTGTATTTTACCCCACATCAAATATCCCCACACTTACTCTTTTTTTTCGTCCCCGAAAAAGAATTATGCAACAGAATCAGAAACAAATAATCACTCGGGTCAAAAGCATAGGTATAATTAATTAAAACCAAGACTTGCGTTAGCCGCGATTGCAAATATACTTGTCCCCTTAAACCCAAGTCCAATCCTAAGCCCTTATCATGTGATTTTAATTTAAGTGCGGTCAATCCACCTAGGGCCTCACACCAGAATTTACGGTCCACCTACTCCCGCCTCAAGCTTATAGGACTAAGAAAACGATCATTTGACCAATTCCCAACCGTCTTATATCAAAACCAAGAAAGTTTACAATCAACTTTTTTTTTCTTTTTCCATTTTTTTTATTTTTTTCCTTAGCTTTTTGCTCTTTTTTTTATTTCTCTCGTGAGTCTAGACGATGCTTTCCCTAACCAAGAGGTATTCCGGCTGTAGAGTCGCTATCCCCAACCACAGATTACTTAGGTTTCGGTACTTTTAATCGGCAATTCGATTTCACACATCCAAGAGGCATTCCGGCTGTAGAGTCGCTATCCCCAACTCGGATTACTTAGACCTGTGTTACTTTCATTTAGTTTCTAGCTCACTTTTTATTCTATTTTTTTTCGCCAGATCACAAACTCTAACGGTTTTAACTTATAACGGTGCCCCTTATACTCTTATTGGCAGTTTTGATTTCCCATATTTCCCAGGCGAAAACCCACTAGCAGACCGATAATTAAGGTATATTAACTCAAAGAGACTTAAAACCAAACCCGGGCCTATCCACATATCCCAAACTAGACGCAAGCTCGATTTATTATAATCTCATATTATTATTATTCCACCCCGAGCAAAAATTCATCTTTTCTATCATTTTCCGCTTTAATTTGCAAACTTCTTTTTTCAAAATACATTTTTCTGATTTTTCAATTTTTTTTTATTTTTTTATTTTAAAATTTTCTATTTTTTTTTTCAATTTATTACTCAAGACTCACTAACTAAGACCTAAACGACAGTATCCCATCCCCACACTTAAAGATTGCATTGTCCCTAATGCAAAGATAGAAACTAACAATAAACACGAAAGAAATAAAATACAGAGAGAGTTGGAAAAGACTTAGCTGGTTAGGACAAAAGTCAGTGCCAGCCGTACGAGTCTTGAATCCAACGAACGATCGTATAGCATTTCATTCGCGATCGTTGCCTAGTCTGCTTGGGTTTATCAGTATGGCAGTTCCGAAATCACCCGAATGGAGATTGAGTACGGGTGGTACAATCCAAACCTGCACAAACACAGCAAAGCAAAACAAAACCCAAAGCAGTACCGACTCTAAACAAAATAAATGACTCAATATACAAACTATCGAAAATTCACAGAATAAATTACAAAACTCTACAAAACCTCCCCACACTAAATTTTAATCAGGAGGTTTTTCTTTGATTTGAACCCGGTCTAACCCATTTAATTCCACCCGGTCCTCAAAAGTAGTTAAAAATCTAATAGTGGAATAATAAAATATTTTAAAATTTTGAAACGGGTCAAACCACCAGAATTTATACTTACCTGGAATTAACCAGATGCGTGGCATGTAGAAAAAGGACTGATCGTGCTTTAAAGGCTCATTCATCTCCTCCTTGTACCAGCTTTTGACCCGCAACCAATCCCGGTTCTTTATTTTTCTTTTCCTTGCCTTCTCCCGTGGTTATGATTTGTTAGTTTCGTTTATTATAAGTACCACGGGCCAGCTGTGGTGTTCTTCCTCTTCCACCACTTGGACTACTTCCTTGGGAAGATCCCCACACTTAATTTCTACGTGTGGTATGGGTTCACTTATTTTCTTGGGTTTACCTTCTGGTAGGGCTTCTAAATTTGCTAAATCACCTAATGGATCAATTTCCCCTACTTGTTCAGATTCTGATAAACCTTCTAACTCCCCTAAAAACTCATCTTCCCAACTTAACACTTTTTTCTCTACCTTAACTTCTATCTCATCATCAAACATACTCTCCAAAGAATCACCTAATTCTAATTCCTCTTCAACATCTACTTCCTTAACTAATGATTCTTGGTAGATTCGCCACTTTTCTTGTTCTTCCTCGTCATTTGAATCACTCTCTCTCATTATCCCGCAATTAGCCAACTGCATCTTAATCTCATCTTCTTCACAGCCAAAATCAATGATGCCCTTCTTCTCCGTTTCTTCTACTTCTTCTAATTTACTAGACATTTCTTCTACTGAACATCGAATGTCTGAGAGTATAGACTGGTTATTTTGAAACAGGACTTCATGTTCTTGCATCATTTTATGAGTAGTCTCATCCGTAGCTACCAGTTGAGCTAACAACCCCATTATCCTATTCAGCTGGTCCTGCTCATTTACTCCAAAATTTTGCTGTTGAGGCTGCTGATACGGTTCCTCATACTGGTACGAGGAATACCCCTGTGAATAATATGTCTGCGGCTGCACATAGGGGTTAGCATAATAATACGCAGAGGACCCCTCATATTGTGGGCATTTAACTGTAAAATGGGGCCCTCCACAAATTTCATACATATTTAAAACTCAGAAAAAATAGAAGACACAAAAAATTAGACTCCTACGACTCAATATACAGAACACAGATAGACTCACAAGACTCACCACGAAAACACAAAACAAAAGACAAGTAGCACAGATTATGTCAATTAAGTCTAATCAAAGCTAAAAAACGCGATTGCCAAGAGTCCCGTGGCAACGGCGCCAAAAACTTGATGTGTGCTAAACAGACTATAAAAATTAACTAAATTAGACTCGCTAGACTAGACACTCTAAGTTTTAAATTTATAGACTAGGACTCTCTAAAACCTAAACCACACAACCGGCAAGTGTACCGGTCAATGTAGTATAGCCTAAGCAAGTCCGAGTATCGAACCCTGAGACTCTATGTATCACGTAGACTAGACTCTGACTAGACACTGACAGACACGACTTAACTTGTTTAATTGTTTTGGGGGGTTGTTACAGAAAACTAAGGAAATCTATATTAAACTACTAAATTAAACTAGAGCTAGACTAAAGACGAATGACGACTGTGGACTTTTCTTATATGAGAACGGGACCACCTAGACAAGAATCCTGGATTGTTTTTAAGAGATTACCGATTAAGTTAAATGCACGAGTTATGGAACCGGGATCTTAAAATACGAAACCTATTAAGAACCAACAAGGCCCCTCGACCCTTCTCAAGGAGAAACCTGTGGAGCTACCTAGGCCGTTAATCCTACCAGTTATTAGACGCTTTTCCAATTGTCTAATTATTGTGTAAGTACCCTAATGTTGACCTATTCTTTTCCAATCCTAGATCTAGGGTAGTTTGAAGTAATTAATTTGACTTGATAGACTAATAAAACCGACAGGTAAACCAAGACATGACCTTTTCCAAGGACTATCTAAAGCAATTCGCCGGGTAAGACCTACCAATAGCCCCTCACTTTCCAGGTATTAGGACTAGTAGAACACTAAGACTTAGCAAATTATTACCAATTACTTCTAGGGTTTATTGGCCAATTCTCCCTAAAGAGTTAAGGTTTTCTTATGTGATATAGACACTCACCGAAATCCTAAACCCTAATATGACTCTATGTTGTGATATAGACCGTCACTAAGAATCATATGAAGCAAATAATAACAATAAACCAACTCAAAGCACGCATACACATCAAATCATTAAGACAAACTCTTTACAAATCACAATCAATCCATAAAAATCATGCAAATAACATAAACGGTAAAAACTTTATATTAATCAATTCATCAAGTCTAGGTGGTTTAAAAGGTTAGCCAAGCATGTTCATAAACGAAAACAAATCAAAGAAGTTCAACAAAGAATTCATTGAATAAAAACAAGAAGCCAGAAAATAAAAGAAATCTAAAGGTAGAACCCGTAAATTCTTTGATCTCTAAGCTTCCCACTTGTCTCCAATGATTCTTGACCTTTTATTCCTTGCGAAGAAAGCCTCTAATTGTCTTCGTGCGTCTCCCCCTAACAGTCGCCGCCTTCTCTTTTTATGATGTATATATCTCCGTCTCAATATAATGTGTGGCCTTTTTAATAAAATATATGAATGCCCCACTATTGTTTTCCAAAACAATAGCAATCACAATTCACCTCCTATTTGTCGTTCATTAGTCCAGCCCACTTCAATATATGTGCCTCTCAAAAGTAGTCCAAGTAATATCTATTGGATCTATGGCTGATTCCTCATCCCAGTTGAAATATGACCCAATAGAATTAAAAGATATGATCAAACAATATAGGCCCAACATCACTGTTTCATGCAATTCGCTGGATTAAGAGGCTGGGGCGGCCCACTTTTTTTCTTTTCATTTTATTCCTTTTCTATTATAAAATAGAGATATTGACCTCGGTCCACTCACAGAAAATAACTGAAATTTCACTTCGGTCCCTGGCACCCTACTCTGCCCAACTGGCTGGTTATTTCCATATTACTTGTTTTCGCTCCATTTGCACCAGGACCTGCCAAAACACAAAATACTATAATATAATACTAATAACTAAACAAAACAAATAAAAACTATACAAAAACTATACACTCTACACGGGACAAATATGTGTATTTTACCCCACATCAGTGCATATCACCGGGCTTGACCAGCTCTTGAAAGTTAAAGGACCAGAACTTCCTACTCCCAGTGCGGCCACGCAGCATGACGCCCCCACCCAAACTGCACAAGTGTTATATGTTGCTGGGGGGGTCTGTTGCCAACGTACAGGCGCAGGTGGCGCATCAAGATACTTCTGCAACTGTGGCTGGTACGGGTGCTGGTGGATCTGGCGCGGCGAGCCAGAAAGGTGATGGGAAGAAAATTCCAAGGCCACGACCCCCCATTGGTGCGGAGGACACATTGGGGGAGATTTACTATAAGACGAATACTGAGGAACAACGTGGCGAATAAAAACATGTCCCTGTCTGGAGTTTGAAGCAAAAAGATACTTTCGTTGATTTTGGAACATGTCGAGATTGGTTCTTAGGGACTTTCCCTTCGGGAGAGGTGAATCACCAAAGGGCGCGTAACCACGAGGGTTTGTATCGCGCGTACATTGTTGGAGAGGCCAACACCGCTGCTGCCAACCATCAGATTGTGCGCGAGTGGCGTACTATGTACAAGGAGCTTGTGAGTTGGGAGAAGTACCGGGAGCATTTGTTAACGGAAGCCCGGGAGTTTGAGCAAATGAAAAACAAATTTTTAGAGGAGAAGACCTCTTTTGAGAAAAAGAAAAGTCGGAGGAGTAGGGGCGCGATGGATTGAAGAATAAACTCCACGCTACTGAAGAGCTCTTGGCGAAGGAGCGCCAAGAATTTAAGAAGGCATGTGACAATGATAATAAGCGTATGTATGCTGCGCGCACCAAGATTACCAACCTTGAAGCCGAAGTTGCCACTTTGAAGGGGAAGGTTGAGGAAGCTCAAGCTAACAGAGAGCGTGTTGAGATTCGACAGGCTAGCTCCTTTTCTTCTTATATTTCCTTGTTTGTTAAAATATTTCTAACTTTTCTTTCTTTCTTTCAAAACTTGCAGGTTGAATTGAGTGCGCAACTCGTGAATAAGTACAAGGATTTGGCTGCTAAAGATGTTGAGATTGCGGAGTTGAAGCGTCGGTTGTTTGAGGCTCATGAAAAGAGTGAATCTTTAGAGATAGATCTGGCCGCTGAAAAGGTGAAGGCTGATACTGCCGAAGAGGCACGTAAAGCGGCCAAAGAGTCGCGCACCATCAGCACCTCGACCTTGAACGTGGCGCCGAACAACTATGCTGAGGCTCAATCCATCGTGGATACGCTGGTCTCCGAATCTGAATGGATGCGCAACCATGGTGTAGCTGCTGTAAGTGTCTCTTTTTTCCTTCAAGTTATCATAGCTTGTTAACTTGTTTTCACGATTTATTTCTCTTGAATAGGTTGCTAATTCCATACTGAATGCCACTGAGCTAGATCAAGCAGTTGCGGCGCTTACAGATGCCGAGCGTGCCATTGGGCATCGTGGTGGCTATCTCGAGTGTGCTCAACATGTTGAGGAGGCGCTTGGACAGCACTTCGGGACTCGCCATTGCTCCGTGACTGATCAAGCCGATCAGGTGCTTTCTCAAGCTGAAGAAGTTTACGACCATCTATCATTACCGGTTATGGAATTGGTCACAGAGGCGCTAAAACATGACGATTATGTGGTGCGACTGAAGTCTATCCTCACTGTTCCAGAAACTGTTGAGTTGTCTGATGAGGAGGAAGCGGCTGGAGATGGTGGCGATGCATAGATTGTAGGATGTTTGGGCTTTAATGCCTTGTAATTTTTTGTTGTTTCTGAATGTGCAAACGGTGCACGGTCGCGCTTTTATCAATTGAACTAAGTATGCCTTTTATTTTGTCAAATGTTACAATTACTGCATTGTTGTTAGAAACTTTGTTTAAGTTAGCGCGAATAAATGTAAGTGTGGCTCGTTATGAGTATTGTTGCCCGGTCTCGCGCTATGTTTGCGGGGGACCTTGGAGGCTTAACTCAAGAGCTCCTAATTTACTGAAGTGTTTTCGTGCTAATCAAAAGTTTAACATGCATTTTTAACTTAGAAGACATAGGATGTAAAATCATAAAACATAGACAACGTTTGCTTTAAGTAGCTGAAACAGGCACGTGGCCAACATACATAAGAAGTTGTTACATGTAGCATTTGCGCAATTGTTGTTCGTTCCATGTGCGTGGGATGATGTGACCATCTAAAGTGCGCAGTTTGTACGCCCCTTTTCCTAGCACCTCATGAACTAAGTATGGGCCCTCCTATTTTGGTGCTAGTTTACCAGGGCACTCGGCATTAGAGGCTTCATTGTCCCTGAACACATATTCCCCTGGAGTGTACGTACATATGCGCACCTCACATTGTAGTATCGTTCCAACTGGGTCTTGTACTTGGCCTCTTTGATGCGCGCGATCTCGCGACTTTCTTCGAGTAGGTCCAAGTCTAAGCGGTGCTCCGCCTCGTTATCGATCTTGTTAACTGCTGATAAGCACGACGAGGGGAGGCCTATTTCCACTGGGATGACCACCTCTGAGCCGTAAACAAGGCTAAAGGGAGTCTCGCCATTGCTTGTTTTTGGCATAGTACGATGAGCCCATAGGATGCTAGGGAGCTCATCGATCCAGCCTCGTCTTTTTGTACCCAGTCGGGCCTTTATCCCTTCAACTATGCTTTTGTTGACACTCTTCACTTGACCGTTTCCTTGGGGGTGCACAACGGAAGAGAAGGTGTGTTCGATGTTCAGCTCCTTCATCCATTTTTGGAGGTCTTCGGAGGCAAAATTGATGCCATTATCAGTCACTATTTTGAGTGGGAGGCCAAATCTGCAAATGATATGCTCCCAAATGAATTTTCGCACTATCATTGCTGAGGTTGAAGCGAGGGCCTTTGCCTCCACCCACTTAGTGAAGTAATCAACAACGACAATTATGAACTTTACTGCGTCTGGGGCTTCAGGAAAGGGTCCAACCATGTCAATCCCCCACTGTTGGAAGGGCCAGGCTGTTGATACTGGAATCAGATCATTCTTTGGACGCAGGATCTTCGGCGCATGTCTCTGACAGGCATCACATTTACACAGTTCATTTAAAGCATCGACGTGCATCCCTGGCCAATAATAGTCTGCATTCATGATCTTTGCCACAACCATTCGAGGGCCTGCATGTATTCCGTAGATGCCTTCATGAATTTCTATGATTAAATAGCTTGCATCTTGGGGGTCCACGCATCGTAATAGTGGGCCCAAAAAGGATCTCCTGCAGAGAATGCCCCTATTCATTTCATAAAATAGCGCCTTGTTCTGGATCTTTCTAGCCTCTGCCTTGTTTTCTAGGAGAATCCCCTCTTGCAGATATTGAATGATAGGGGTCATCCACGAAGGTGGCCCTATCGCTATAACATTCACCTGGTGTAACAATACCGATGGGTTTTTCAAAACTTCAATTCTTACATCCTTTGCGAGGTGCTGAAATGTTGTTGAGGCTAGCTTACTTAGCGTGTCAGCGAGCTTGTTTTCTGATCGGTTGATGTGAACAACCTTGTACGATTTGAATCTTTGGAGCAGCTCTCTTGCTTGTTCCAAGTATAAAGCCATTACCTCGCCCTTTGCATTGTATAAACCATTGATTTGACTCTCGATTAGCAGAGAGTCGGTATGCGCTTGTAAGTTCTGTGCCCCTATCTTGATGGCCAGGCGCAAGCCTGCCGGGAACGCTTCATATTCTGCTTCATTGTTGGTATTCTTGAAATCCAACTTGATAGCATAGGTGAACTCATGCTTTTCTGGACTGACGAGGCACAGTCCTGCTCCTGCGTTGTCTTCATTTGAAGCCCCATCGGTGAATAACAGCCACAATTCATCCGATGTGTTCTGGGCGGGAGTATCCACTGCTTCACATTCTTTGATCTTATCTTCCGGAACTTCGGTGATAAAATCTGCTAACACTTGGCCTTTGATAGCTGGGCGCGACCTATACAAGATGTTATAGCCCCCCAGTTCAATTGCCTATTTTGCCAAACGACCTGATGTTTCCGGCTTTTGCAAGATAGTGCCAATGTGGAAGTTGGTGAGTACAATGATTACATGCCCGGTGGAATACCTGCGCAGCCCTCTGGAAGCATGTAGTAGCGTAAGAACTAACTTCTCCATGGTCAAATAGCGTGTTTCCGGATCGGTGAGCACCCTACTGACATAATAAATTGGAGTTTGAACTCCATCTCTTTCCACTAGCAATACTGACCCAATAGCTTTGTCCGAAGTGGACAAGTACAAAATGAGGGGTTCCTTTTCCAATGGTGCTTTAAAGTAGGGAGCTTGATCAAGCATTCTTTCATCTGCTGGAAGGCTGCTTCTGCTTCCGCTGTCCATTTAAATTCTTGCTTTTTGCATGCAGTTGCGCAATGTACTGATGAAAGGGTAAGATTTTACCGCGTGATTTGATGGAAAATGATTGAGCGCGGTCAGGCTGCCGGCTAATCTTTGCATTTCTTTGATTGTGCGCGGCGACGACATTCTCTCTATTGCTTGGACTTTCTCTGGGTTGACTTCAAAAACCCCCGTTTGTGACCACGAAACCCAGAAACTTGCCTTCCTCCATCCCAAAAGAGCATTTCACCGGATTAAGCTTCATGTTCACGCTTCACAGAGAATTGAACGTCTTCTCGATGTCTTTCAACATTTGGTCCTCTTCAGGACTCTTGATCACAAGATCATCAATGTACACTTCGATATGCTTCCCAATGTCATCACCAAACGTTTTGTCCATTAACCGCTGGTAAGTTGCGCCAACATTCTTGAGCCCGAAGGGCATCTTTATATAGCAAAAAATATCGATGTCAGTGCGGAAGGCGGTTTTTTCTTCGTCTTCCAGCTTCATCTAGACTTGGTGATATCCTTTGTAGCAATCTAAAAAAGTTTCCACCTGAATGTCGCGAGAGAGTCTATTTTCTTATCTATCTCAGGCAGTGAATAATAGTCTTTAGGGCATGCCTTATTGAGTGAGATATGTGTAGTTGACGCACATGCGCCTGTAGACTTCTCGACCATTACAGGGTTCGTAACCCAACTCTGGTAGCGTACTTCTTGTAATATTCCTACCTTGTGCAGCTCACAAACTTGTTCATTCATAGCCTTTGTCTTGTCTGATCCTAGGCTGCGCTTCCTCTGGACCTTAGGCTCAACGGATGGATAAGTGTTCAAACAATGTTCAGTGATGTCGCATGGGACACCCGTCATGTCAGACTGTGTCCAGGCGAATATATCCATGTTTCTGAACATCAGTTGTTTGAGGTGCGTCCTGATGCTTGGTGAAATTGCATGGCCGATCGTTTCCGTTTGTTCTGGGTACTTGTGATTCAAGACCCATTTTTCTGGTTCAGTTGGTGAGACCTTACTTGCTTTAACCGGGCGAGCATCCTCTGTCGCCATCACTTCTTTCTTTGAATAGATAATCGCCACTCCGTTTCAGTTGGGAAGCCAATGGCTGAATGGGGCGTGGAGGTTACCATGTTTATCTCTCCTTGGGTTTCTATTCCGATCAGAACGTCGTGTCTTGACTTTACTGGCATCACCATGAAGTTGACATTCATTGTTCTTGAGTGCTTCCCGTCATATAGCGTGACTGGGAAGTTAATCTGACCCAACAGGAAAACTGTTTCGTTGTAGAACCCGGATAGCGAATAGTCAACTGGCTCGAGACGCGCTTTATCTTCAGGGTCGAACTGATTGAAACATTGTTCATAGATTATGTCGGCCGTACTTCCTAGATCGATTTAGACATACTCTGTTTCATAATGGCCTATGATGACAGTAATGACAATGGGGCGCGTGGCGCGTGGTCCCTCGCGTACTACTGGAAAATGACTTGCTGCTCTTGCCAAGCTGGCTTAAATGGGTGCTTGCCCTTGCTCTTCGCACTGTGTCTCGGTCCATTGACCATGTGGGTTTCCAAACGCCTGACTTTCTTCTGGCCTCCATTATCATTCCTTTGTATTTGGCGCATTTCTTTGCGCACGTTCTTGACTAGGTGGCTTAACTTGCCGCTTTTCAAGGCCTTCTCCATCTCTTGCCTTAAACTGATACAGTCATCGGTTAAATGGGCTATATCTTTGTGAAAGTCGCAATAAAGATTGGGGTCTTGCCCTTTCTTGTTGGTCATTGGTTTTAGCGCCTTAAAATCCTGGTTCTCCGTCATGAGCACCTCCTTAGGTGTTTTAATGAGCGGAGTCCAATCTTTTTCTCGGTTTTCATTCTTGACAGCTTTGCAGTAGCTAATTCGATCGATTGTATCGCGCGCATCTTCTTTGAAGCGGGGCCTCTCTTCATAACCGCTGGACTGGCCTGCCTTCCAGCCAGGGTTTCTGTTTTTGTTGCGCCTTCCATTGTCGCGCGAGTTGCCTCCTGAAAAACGATATTCATAATAAGAATTCTTACCACCTGCCAACGATTCTTCTGTCTGCGCAACGATCTTTGCTGCTGCCATGAGTTTGTCCCATTCTTTAGGCATGTCGTCTTTACCTGTGATAGTCCTGATCAGACTGTCACAACGAATGGCCTTTTTGAAGTGGGCGCGCATCAAATCTTCACTGACACCTCCGATTTCCAAACACTCTTTGTTGAAACGAGTGATAAAATCTTCTAACCCCTCATTCTCCCTTCGCCAGTTGTCTGTGACTTCGGACGTATCGCGCTGATAGCGTCTCTGCTGGCTGAAATGAGTTACAAACTGGTCTCTGAAATCGATCCACTATTTGATTCTCCCGGATGGGAGGCTGTCGAACCACGCGAGAGCAGCCCCTGTGAAAGTTTGGACGAAAAGATGGCACCACATTGGCATGGTCCATTGTCCTAATACACCAACACTCGTGAAAAGTCGCACATGATCATCAGGGTCACTAAGACCGTTGAACTTTCCCACCGTTTGTGGCAGCTTATCATTTTTTAGTGGAGCTAGAGCGATGCTCCGGATAAACTTCGAGTGCTCGGCAGCTTCTGCTGGTCTGTAAACGAGACTAAAATCGTGTTCTGCTACTTCATTATAGACGGCGTGCTGCCTTGGTCTGTAAGATTCATGATTTCTTTGCAAGCGGTTGAAAACTGAAGAAACTTCGTCTTCTTACCAAGTAGGATCATCCTCATCTGTGTTATCCCATTTAATGTTTATGTTGCGCGGCCCCAGCCGGCTATGCAACGGACCCCTGTGTTGCATGTTAGATGGATGATCATAGTAACTTCCTGTCTCCTCATACGTATCGCGCGTGTCATGCACGCTTGGTCTTCTTTGAGGAGGGGGTTTGCTGAACTGCCCTTGTACGTTCTGCTGAGGAGGTGTTTTGTAACGCCCTGCTTCTTCGTACTTTCCTTAATTAGAAACGTGTCTTGTATTTCTATTTTTGGAAGCTTGTTCCTTTTATATTTCGTATTTTGTTTCAAACCATTGTAAATCCGAGACTTCGATCGTAATGAAATTCTCTTTTTATACATGCTTACACATGTTGCAATACTTGGGTTATACGTTACCAGTCTTGAATGCATACGCGCAACTGATACTCGACATAGTGGTACTCATAACTTATACATGCTTATTAACTATTAAGTACGTGGTTAATTCTAATAATAATAATAATAATAATAATAATAATAATAATAATAATAATAATAATAATAATAATAATAATAATACAAAGTTATGTTCAAATATGTATATTGTATTGAAAAAAAAATATATAATACAAAGTTATGGCTGCCAAAGGCAGCGATCACTACTGCCAAACTTATTGATTGTTTTGTTTTTAATGGTTCAAATACTAAACATCATGATGTTTTATATGTAGGTTATATGTCTACCTAAAATAATATGCACAAGACATAACTTATATGATTAAAAAGAATAAAAAAAATAATAAAAGCTGCCAAAAAAAAAAAGTTCCGATCACAGCTTGGCTGGACATTGGTTGTTTGATTTATATCTAACCACTTATGTTGCTTGGATTTAAAAGATTAGTTTATATGTTTATTTAACCTAAAACATAACTTAATTATATCCTAAGTTGTAACAACCAAAAAAGAGAACTTTTGGTGGCTATCAACAGCCTTACGGCCACAACTATATGTTGTGGTTTTTTTTATTGCTTAAACCCCCAACTACACTTATTAAATGCCAACCAACTTAACTCTAATCCATCCCCTATATAATCTAAGCCTCCTCCAAGCATTTTCCACTTTGCAAACACTCTCTAATTACTCTCAATCTCTCAAAAAACGTGGCTGAATTCAGGAGCAAAGGCAGATTCATACCATCTTACAAAAGTGAGCATATCTCACTCATTTCTTAACCTTTTTCCTTGATTCTTTTTCCTACTTGCTTACAATAACCTTAGGTATGTTTCCAATAAGTTTTCCATGGAAAACCAAGGCTTGAACATCACCAAATAAGGCTCCAAGCTTTCTGTTTGATTAAACTTTACTAAACTAGCTTGAACTTGAGTTATCTCATACACATTCCTATGTCCTTATGCTCATAATCACTTCTATGGTTAGTTGGGCTTAAAAACAAGGTTGTGACACTTAAAATCAGAGGTTAAAACCTCATAAACTTTCTATTTTGGTTAGGGTTTAACCCACAAGTAGTGAACAAGCTCAAAGCTTGATGTTTGTGTGATTATAGGACTAGCTTAGGCTATCCTACTAAAAATTCACACATTACTTGATGATTTCTTAGATTAGTTGTAATTATTTCCTTTCTTATTGTATGTTCATGACCCTCCTTGATTGTTTATAACAACAAGTGTAGTGGTGAACACCAAGAGGTACCTAAATGGAAGACTTGTTCTTCCTACCTCCTACATGACTTATATGATAAACAAAGAGATTCCTAAATGGAGGATTCATCCTCCTACCTCATGCTTGACATATATGACATAATGAACATTATATAATACTTATATGTTATCCAAATAATTGAACCTTTGATAATGAATTAGTGGTCATTTGTCAAAGTACTAGATTACATCATCTAAGACTTAGTAACTTGTTATGATTCTAATGGGTATTTTACCTATGAAAACATTCTAACCCTTAGGGTTTCATAGTGTCAAACAAGTATTATATGATTAGATGATTACTTTCTCATATGTTATTTTCATGTAATTTAAATCTCAGAATCTATAATCTTCCGTTAAAATCTCCATACTCATCCACCTATGTTTCTTCGTGTAGAAGGACATGGTGCTCCAAACTAATCTACCAACAACTCTCGTGGGATTAACAAGTGGAAAGCTTGCAAAACCATGAGTATACTCGAACCCCCTCTTTACGTTTACCACTTTTTGGGGGTGTAACATGTTACTCATGAAACTTACACTTGAACTTATTCGTAAATGCACAAACATTCCTATTACATGCTTGCTTACTTGATTACTTGATACATTGAACTTGGGGTTATTCGTTTTGTGTTAGAATTATCATTAGCTTCGATCGAGCCTATCCTTGATATATATAGCGCTATAGGATTAACGCACCACCTGTAGACCTGAGGTTATGTCATGAGCTTACTGTGTTTCATCATTGGTTTGATTTGTTGAACACATGTCGATTTTAATGTCTATATTGTATCTTTAACTTGCCATGAGGAATCGTTTAAACTTATCTTTTTATGCTATGTATGTATCAAACTTGTATACTTGCCTTTGCTTTTGCATTGAACTTTATTTTAAACATTTTACAGGTTGAGGATGACGATGCTATGAAATGAAGTAGCGTTGATGCTTAGATACACATATAGACGCTTTAGGTTTAATATGTTGTATCAATTTTGTTCATGTTGTTATGTATTTTCATTGAACTTGTTGTTATTTGAATTTCCTTTAATGTTCGACAATTCAGTTTATGAAAACGGTTGATTTAAATATTGTCACAAATAGTGTTATGAAGTCTCTTGCAATCTCGTTTTTGTCTCACTCCGATGTTTTTGCCATCGGTTGGGGTGTGACATGTTTGGCGCACCCCCTGTGTTGGCCTAGGGGGTGTCACCAGAGATGGTTCCGCTTGCAATATTGCTTACTGTGCACTTAAAGACTGGTAAGCAGCGTTTATAGTAGCAATTTGTTTGGCGTACCAGGAAGCTAGGGTTTCGCCCTCTGGTAAACCTAATAACGCCGAAATGTTTGGAGGAGCTGAGTTTGACGGACCAGCGGTATTACTCATTGGGGTAGCCGTTTGAGTGATGCTAGTGATACTCGCGCGGGGTGCCCCGGTGTTTGTTGCTTCGCCCTCGGCTAACTCATCAGTGGGAAGGAGTTGGACGTGCGAGTTGTCCTCCCCCGTTCCCACTTGAGAGTCTGTACCAAAACCGAAATCCAGTATTCCCTGACCAGCCATGATTGAGAGAACAGAAAAAAGTTTAGAAAAAGAAGATGAGATGATTTAAAAATCGGTGGGCGCCAATGAAGAAACACGGAACTAATTTTAGGTTTATTAGTTTAGTTTATGTTTCAACCATAATGGTTAATCTTCTTAATCCTTCCTGAGCTTAGCTGTGATCCTTCCTGCAAAACAATCAACACCCCGATAAGCACGTTAAGAGGGGAATATGAGGGTTTCCCTCTTAACCTCTCTCTAGCGTGAGAATAAGTACTTGTTTTGAGGAAATAAGTGTGTGTTAAGAGTAAGAGAGTAGAGAGCAGAATGAGTCAACCTGTGTATGAAGGTCTCTATTTATAGCCGGAGTAGTGTAGAAGGAGATGGGCTGATGGGCCTTAGGCCTGGAGACAACAACAAGGAATATTCGTCTTGTCTCTCCTGTGATGACTGTTAGTGCTTCTAGAAGATCTTCGGTGCTGGGGCACCTTGATTGGAGCCACGTGCCCGGGTTGTCGTCCTTGTTGTCTCTCTGACATCAGCAGGTGAGTAGAGATCATGGGGCAGTTGTCGCCGCCCCCTGATTGGTGCCACGTAGGCGTCCTTGTGTACTTTTTGTCTCCTGCATGATTTTTGATCATGGAGCACGATAGAATACAGCCTTTTGGACACTTATTGGCTTACTCCTCTGCCACTCGTACCTTTCGTGCTTCCTGGAATGATCCTGCGCCGCTACCCTCGCGTGACCTTTGGCGTGTGTCCAGTCAGCCGGCGCAAGGTCTAGGGTTCGAGGGCTTTCATTCAGGATGCTAAGTGTATAATATGAGCTTTATCGTTGCTTGGGTCTCGCACGCGGCTTAGGCTGTGCCTAAGTAGTCTGCACGGGGTCTGGAGATTAGTTAGATTAACGTATAAGGAGTATGGTCCTGTGCGCGACCAGAATGGTTTGCGCGGCTTTTTGGGACCATACCCTTTCAGAATCCAATCACGTCCTGTACCAACTTCAAAGTCAGACCTCACCTCAAACAAACCATCACCGTGAAGAAGGGCTTACTGCCGCCAATTCTGGATTAAACACCGACGTTGAACAATGGACATCGAAGGGGAAGAACTGTTGTTGGCTTAAGGTGGATAAGAAAAGAGAACGACGGGGGAGTTGTAGGTTTCCGACGGCAAAACTTCACCAGGGATGGTGGAGAGACAGACGACAAAGGAGATGATAGTTAGCATGAGGAGAAAACACGATGGATCATTGTTGAACAGAGTTGTGCAGATGTAGGTGAATAGTGCAGAGCTTAATCCGAGATAGTCTATGAGGATTCCAGTGATCGGACCTCTGTTTTTCTTGAAATTACAATGAACTGACCAACTCACATGCTTTGAACCGCTGAAAATGAGCCATTATTATAGCCTTAGCTTCTTTTGACGGAATAAAAGGGATGACCTGAACTTCAGCTAATTAGTTGACTTTTGTTGTTTTATTTAAACCGTTGCAACTGTTTTATTTTTAAGTCTTCTAAAATCTGCCGATATTGCAATAAAGATTACAACTTTCGGCTATTGTTCTTTGCAATTTTCTTACTTCCTTTCTTTACTTGTTCTAATCTTTAATTGAAGCGAAAAATACATTTTGAGGCCTGTGTTTTAAGGGTTTTAACCACTTGAATTAAAAATAAAAAAGTTTAACGCCCTGAGTCCCTACAGCCACTTTTCTTAACTATTTGAGTCCAAATTTCTAACACCATCCACCAAGTCTGTTAACTATGAGGGTAATTTGGTCATTTACATATAAAGTACAAGTCTTATATGCACATGAGTACAAAGAACAAGTTTTTAATGCATAACTTTTAATATATAATATATATAAAAATAAAACAAACATACCTACACATACTTTCTCTCTATTCTTTACACACTCTTCTCTCCATATAAACACCAACGCACCGCCACCATCCCCACCACTGCCCCACCATCATCCCCACCACTGCCACCACCATCGCAACTACTGCCACCTCCAAACACCTACCACCACCGTCTCACTCCACCACCAGTGCCGCCCCACTGCCAAACTCGCCAGGTACAACAAGAAGAACACGCTTTCTTCAAGAGAAATCCAGACTGCTGTGCGGCTTGTGTTGCCTTGTGAGTTGGCCAAACATGCGGTTTCTGAGGGGACTAAGGCTGTCACCAAGTTTACTAGTGGTTAGGTTAGAGAGCTGTTTATTTGTTTGGTATGTTTTGATCTGTAATTGGTGGTTTTTAAGAAGTGAAGTTCATATGCTTTCTGAACTTTTGTTTTAGATGATTGTTTGTTATGTAAGTTTTTTGTTTTTTGAATGAATGAAAGGGGATGTTGATTCTTAGTTTAAGAGCAGATTGGGGATGGGATTATTAATATTTGTGTTGAATTGATAGAGATAAAGAACAATAATAATTAGTATTCTAGTTTCGTGTTTGAATCAGAGTTGTGTTTGGTCATTTAATGTTGATTTAGGGTTTGTGGAAGAATTTTGTAAAAGTTTCATCTTTGAATATACATGATGTGTCCAAAATACAACATATAAATTACATCAAATGAGGCATAAAATCAACCCCTTTTTAGTACTAATGTTGGAAATAGCTTGCTTTTTTGTTCCTTTTGAATAAACAGGGGTAAATGAGCTTAATAGAACAAAAGAAGCAAAAAGACAGTAAAAACCAACATAAAATGCTATAAGGAAGGATTGACCAACTTGCCAAACCCCCGTCCACATCCAAACCCAAGAAATAACAAAAACAGAAGCTTCGGCATGGGGTCGTGCTCACCTAGCACGGGCCGTGCCCGCCTAGCACGGGCCGTGCCCGGTGGAATTTGCTGCAGTAGAAACAGACAACAACAAAAGACAAAATTCAAGCTCAACACGGGGTCGTGCTAAGCCAACACGGGGCGTGGTCAACTCTTAGATTCCAGAATCTGGAGAAGTACAACAAGTACTTTGGCCACGGGCCGTGCCGTTGACACACGGGGCCGTGCTAGTACAAGTCTGACACTGCAGTTAATGTAGAAGAGAGAGACTAATAGACAAGGGGCCGTGCCAGGCGGGCACGGGCCGTGCTGGATGTTCTGTTTTCAGCTATAAATAGGGATGCTTGGTTCCACTTCAACTCATCCCTTGGCAAACCACTTCTCTCTCACTTGCCACCACTCCACCACCACTACAACACCATTATCCACCACCATTATCCATTTTCCATCTTTAGAGTGTATGTGTAGTCTCGGGATCCAAGATTGATCGTAAGAATCTTTGTCAAATAAAGGCCATGCTTGGCTAAATTCTTACATCACTTGGTGAAGACTTTTCTTTTATGTATTTCTTTTATGATTTCCAACCTCTGGCTCCTTTTTATTTGGCTATGTATTAATGACGTTAATAAATAGTTTTTTTATATTGAAGGCGAATTTACTGAATCATTCTTCATATTATTCATATGTTCGTTGATTCAACATATTCATGTGTTTACGGTCTATATAAAGCATGTTAATTGCCTGGAAGGGGGTTAGAAGGGTGGTTTGGGTAATTCTATGTCTCGTTCAGTGTATAGATCCTGCGAGAACCTGGTTCAAGCCCAGTAACACCTCACGAGTCAGAGCGGGCATTACCCACCACGGGAGAGGTGCAAAAAGCTTGAATCCCTTATTCTTAAACTTTTATTAAAACATTAAACTAACCCCGCGAGGACTGTATCCCTGCTGACTCAGACCAACGGGTTGAGGGTGATCGCCGCCTCGGAAGGGGGGTCCACCACATTTTGCATTAATAACTTACTTAATTATCTTTCAATAATCCAACCTCTTGGGATTGTATCCTTGCTGACTCAAACCACTTGGTTGAGGGTAACGTCGCCTTGGAAGAGGGGCCTACTACTATAACTAAGATAATCTCTTAAAATGCCCAAAGTACGGAAATCATTAAAAGGGTACATGAAAGATAAGTTGGATCCAAGTGATTCTTTCTTGTCTATCATTTTTATTTTATTTTTATTTTCTGTTTTTATCTTTTTATTAGCTTAAAAATCTTTTCTCAAAAGTTGGTTCGATTAGACGTTGACGATAAGCCGGTACTAAAAGCTCTTGTGTCCTTGGACGACCTCGGTATCTTGCCATCACTATACTACGTCCGCGATGGGTATACTTGCCCTAAGCGTCTGTGTAGAGTGATAGTGCAATATCGTGTTTTATAAATTTAAAACTTGAAATCGACGAGGTAAAAGAGCTATAAATAACTAAAAAAATATATACACCCCCACGCACGTCAATACTGTGTTTGGAATTGTGGCAATTGGTTGAGTCTCTTGATTTAATCTTGTACAGTCACTAAAATCTTTGCTTGTTAAGGCACAATTTGGGTTTAATTCATTTATATATTACTATCAAGGTTAGATCTTTGTGTCATTTCTAGTTCATGATCAGAGTTTTTTGATGAAAGAGATAAAAATACATTCTGTGATGTTTTTGTTGGTGCTGTTGGCTATCTTGAGCTGTTCATGTGTAAATCATTTGTAATATTTCAGTGGGAAGGAAGACAAGGGCCCCATCTGCGGCCGTGTTGATCGTTGCCTCTCCTCTCCAATCTGCATTGTTGTACATGCCCTCTCTCCTCATCACATCTGCAGGGGCCCTCCTATTTGTAATGAATCAACTCAGATAATAGGGATAAAGTGGTATTTTATTATTGATTGTGGGAGAATTAGAGATGGGAAACAGAAATTACCAAGAAGAAGGAGATGAGAAAGGATCAATGAGATTTAACAACATGCCTACCTCATGATCAATTCATAATTACATTAAATTGAATGAGTAACCATATTCTGTTAGGGTAATGCTGATGTAGCACCCATTATGTGGTCCTGGAATTTCTTGGGCTGCATTTTAGTTTGATCACTCTTCCTTTGCTGAACTAGGCCTATCTTTACTATTGGATTATTGATTGGCTGACCCAATGGACATGTGACAATACCAACCCCATTCAGACTCACCTTGTCCTCAAGGTGGAAATGAGGAAACAGTTGTTTCACGTGTGCATTATCGTCCCAGGTGGCCTCAGCTTCTGTAAGACTTTCCCATTGGATTAAGCTCTGAGACACAAGTTGAGTACCCTTGTAAATAGTTCTAGATTGTAGGACCTTTCGGGGTTGAAGAATGATAGTAGAAGTCGAATCCACGAGGTGCAAAGGAGTGATTTGATGAACCGGCTTGCCAATACACTTACGAAGGAGAGAAACTTGAAAAACGGGATGAATCTTTGCCGTCTCTGGTAAATCTAATTTATACACCACAACACCAATTTTAGCAATGACGCGGTATGGTCCGAAATACTGATGGCCCAATTTGTGGTGGCGTTACAAATGGAGGGAACCTTTTCGGTACGGGTGTAGTTTCACAAAAACCCAATCATCAATTTCAAAGTGTATATCCCGCTGATGTTTATCAGCTGCAAGTTTCCTGCGGGATTGCGCTTTCAAGAGATTACTCTTTAACAAAGTTAAAACGTTATCCCTTTCAAGAAACTGTTCTTCCAGGGTAGGGTTGGCTGTAGAGTCTCGAAGGTAACGGGTGAGAGTTGGCAGTTTACGACCATACAGAATTTCGAAAGGAGTAATCTAGGATGAAGTTTGGTAAGAAGTGTTATACCAATATTCGGCCCATGGTAGAAATTGTAGCCACTTTTGCGGGTGATCCGCCACAAAACACCGGAGGTACATTTCGACACATCGGTTGAGCGCCTCGGATTGGCCATCCGTTTGTGGATGGTACGTACTACTAAATTTGAGCGTAGTACCATTGAGCCGATGCAAGTCTTTCCAGAATGCCTTCATAAAACGAGCGTCTCTATCGGTGACAATAGTTAACGGTACCCCATGTAACCGGATAATTTCATTAATAAAGGTTGTTGCCACGGTGAAGCTATTGAAAGAAGAGGATAAAGCGATAAAGTGGCCATATTTTGACAGCCGATCGACCACAACCATAATAACTGACTTACCTTCCGAAACTGGTAAGCAGGTGATAAAATCCATGGCAATATCTTCAAATACCGATTGAGGAATCGGAAGTGGTTGAAGTAATCCACCCGACGATAGAAATGGAGGTTTTGTTTGTTGACATATTTGACATTGAGCAACAAATTTTTTGACAGCCAAACGCATTTGCTTCCAATAAAAAGTCAAAGACAGCTGCTAAAAAGTCCGAGTCACCCCGGAGTGCCCCCCAAATGCGGAAGAGTGAAACTCGGTAAGGATCTGCTGACGTATCCCGGGATTGTTAGGAACCATGATTCGACCTTTGAATAATAAAAACCCATCTTTGGCTGTATAATCAGGAAAAAGAGATGGATCAGCCTTGTAGTTGTTAAGTAGGATGGACAACTCAGTGTCAGATTGAACAACAGTAGATAAGTCATGCAAGAAAGTTGAAATAAGGGCCGAAATAGCCATAAGGTGACCAACAGGAACCCGAGAAAGCGCGTCAGTGGCACTATTTTGGGAACCCGACCGATAGACAATATCGAAGTCATACCCAAAAGTTTACCCAACCATTCTTGCTTTTCCGGCGTCTGAATTACCTGATCTTGGAGCCGCTTCAACGATTGTTGGTCTGTGATAATAGTAAATTTATGGCCCAACAAGTATTGTTGCCACTTCGCTATAGCTTGCGTTATTGCGTATATTTCCCGATGATAAGTAAAGGCTTGCTGCATACAAGGGCATAGCTTTTTACTGAAATAAGCCAACGGGTGATTTTCTTGTGATAAGACGGCTCCAATTCCTGTACCGGATGCGTCCGTTTCAACAGTAAATGGTTTGGAAAAATCAGGTAGGCTTAAGATAGGTGTGGAACTAACGAGGGATTTAAGCTGAGTAAAGGCTTGAAGAATGAGAGGATTCCAATAGAAAGCATCCTTGCATAAGAGATCGGTGAGCGGTCCAACAATGGAAGCATATTTTTTATGAAGCGCCGGTATTACCCGGCAAGCCCCAAGAAACTCCGAACATCCTTGACATTTTTGGGAGTCGGCCATTTTTTATAGCGAGGATTTTATCCGGATCCATCACGACCCTGAGAGAGGAAATAACGTGTCCCAAGTAAGCCACCTGAGACTCACCAAAAGTGCTCTTAAACAATTTGGCTACCAACTGTTTACCCAAAAATAATTGCAAGGTAAGAGTAAGATGATGCAAATGATCCTCCCAAGTCTTACTATAAATCAATATAATGTCGAAGAAAACCAAGATAAAACGACGAAGAAACGGATGAAACACATCATTCATGAGCCGTTGGAAAGTACATGGGGCATTGGTAAGCCCGAAGGGCATAACTAAAAACTCATAGTGACCGTCATGAGTGCGAAAGGATGTTTTTAATGCATCCCCATTTGCAATTCTAATTTGGTAATAATTGGCTAAGAGATCGAGTTTAGAAAAATAATGAGCACCATGTAATTCGTCAAATAATTCATCAATGGATGTAATAGGAAAACGATCTCGGATTATAATGGTTTTCAAGGCCGGGTAATCCACACAAAACCGCCACATTCCATCCTTTTTGCGGACCAAAAGAACCAGTGAAGAAAACGCACTTGTATTCAGCTGAATGAGACCTTGTTGAAGCATGTCGTTTACCAAACACTCGATTTCGTGTTTCTGAAAATGGGGATATCGATAAGGCCGTATTGATACCGGTTTACTAGTCGAAAGTAATTCAATATGATGATCTTGTGAATGTATAGGAGGTAACCCTTATGGAGCTCTGAACACAGCTGCAAAGTGATCCAAAATGGACTGTAAGTCAGAAGGGTAAGTCGGGGTTGGGGAATTAGGTGGTAAAAGGGTTAAGTGGAAAAGTTGGCCGATCCCTTCGGAGTTCAACGAGTGCCTAAGACCATTGAATTGGATTGCCTGAGCAACAGTAACATCACCCTGCCATTTTACTCGTTTTCCTTATAACGGAAACTCAAACATAGACGTTGAATAATCAGTGACAAACGGCCCTAGTGTAGCTAGCCACGAGACCCCGAGAACCATAACCCATCCTTGTAACGGGAACACATGTGACACCTGTGTCACTTCAACCATCAAACAAATACCAAACCAATGAAATATTGTATTTCATACTTGGGATTTGTAAAAATATGTGTATCGTTTGCACATATCAACTCTTGTTCGATTTCAAGCTCTAAATCGCTTTCTAGAAGGTTATACGCGCACCGATGCGTAAATATAACCAGTTTAACGCAACAAACACTCCGGAATAGTGAAATAGGCTTAACATACTTAAATAACCTTTACATAACTTAGATATAAGTTTTGGAAGGTTTGGTGTGGTGAAATCAAAGTTTATTCGCTTACAGGGACTAAATTTGACAAACTACGAAAGTATGCCAATTTGAACTGTAACAGACATTTCGGAACATGACCATAAGTTAAACACACCTTAAATATCCTTTACATAGCTTAGAAATAGGCTTTGAGGGGTTCGGTGTGCTAAAATAAACTTTTAGGTCATTCAGGGACTAAAAGTGTCAAAAAGTGCACAAGTTTGCATTTTCGCGCATAACTTACTGTCACACCCCGACCGCGTAAAACAACAAATCGCGGCGGAAACATCGGGGCGTGTTGCAACAGAATTAATGTTTCATAACCATGGATATCAAAAGTGTTTCGTTTTATTAAACATTGAATAATTACATCGTTTGGAAATCTAAATACACTATTTAAACATAGTCTATCATTGTTATTTAGTCACTAAGGCCTTGTCCAGTCCTATGTGAGCATGCATCTTATCAATCGATATCATTCAACAATACCTGAAACATATGTGAAAACGAGGTCAGCAAAGAAATGCTGGCGAGTACATAGGTTTTGTAGGAGTGTCGAAAATCATGGCTAGTTAGATGTTGCAATACTTTATTTAAAAACCTTGTTTTGAAAAGAGTATAATATTGCAACTTAATTAACCAACTTAAATCAAGCGGGTTATAATTTGTAAAACCTCGTAGCCATGACTCTTAACCCAAAAACATTTGTTTTAGTAAATTATTTGGAAAAACAATGATAAGTTCAGGTGATATGTATAAATAAGAAAATAAAGCATGATTAAATGAATAACCATGTAATATGAGTTTGTATAAGATAAGTTGTTTGTAAATAAATGTCTTGTGAAAAGTATGTTACTTGTAGAAAATGTTCTATGTCTCGAGCTGAAATGATTCAAACAACACTACAATATGTAATACCCTACAAACACTTATATATAGGAAGTACCAGCGGCGTATCCACCATGCTTGTATCATATTACACACGCATTGTTACTTAATCACTTAATCCAAACCAAACCACCAAAGTAATGTTCATGCCCAATGTAAAACATGTAATATATAACCAAAACCCAATCGTTAAAACATCGTGTGAAAACCAATCGTAAATCGTCTAATTCGTTTTAGGTCGTGAAACTACTTAAATGGTCGTCTCGCTAATAACATTCAAACCTTCTTGACTCGCATTAATAAACCCTTACCAAAGGATAAATTAACACCTCGTCGCTTCTCGGTTTCGTCGCTTCTCGTTTTCGTCGCTTCTCGTTTTCGTATTAACAAACCTCCATAGGGTAAGTTAACACTTACAGATTCAGTCGCTACCCACAACACCCACACATAACTACGGGTATAGTAAATAACGGGATTTGTCAGATCCTATGGTACCATAACCTAATACTGGTCGGCTTGATCATTGCTAATGAATGTCATTTGTTATGTACTACAACCAACAAGTTTGTTCACTTTATGAAATCGTTATTAGTTTTGTATAAATCGTTTTAGTCGTTTTTGAAACCATCGTTATAATATTGAAAACATTTAGCACATATGAGTCACCCCAAAACAATTGAAAACAGTAAAATAGGGGAATAATGTACTCGCCTGAGAGTGTTTGGAGGTCTTGAACAACAACCAAATAAAGCTAGAGGGAGCACGGAATCAATCGGCAAATCTGATAACTATATAAATAAACCGAACCTAAATCGGGAGATCGGATAGGATGAGGCTTGGTAAACCAAACGAGTGTTGGAACTCATATGTTATGGTTTAACAAGGCCTACATACTACATTGAAACCAAACCTAAGTGCTATCGACCCATTACGACCCGTTTAGGTAGCTTATGCTACTTTAACGCGTCGTTCGCGTGAAACGCGTTCGGACCGCCTAACTAGTCCTATGACAAGTGTTATATGCCTAAACATGTTACATAATCAGTTATGTGACAAAAGTTTAGGTTACATATGCTTAATTACCAATTATACATGAAAAGGGTATTCTGGTAATTTACCTAAGGCATATAAACTACCTATCATACAACTACTTAAACGATGTGACCATAGGGTATAACCTCGGAAGGTTATTCCCTACCTACTATGGTCACCTAATGTATTTGGTCGGATCCTAATGATCGACCAAATGGGTCGAGTTCGAAGGTATAGGCGATTTATCAGATCGCCTACCCTACGACTCTAGACAACGTGGTAATCAGTGGGCATAGTCCCAAGGGACTATGACCAACGTGATTACACTCACGTTGCGAAGTTCAAACGAACTTCGCATTGACCATTACTGGTCAACGCTGAAAGTCAAACAAAGTTTGACTTTCTGACTCTAAAAGCAATAAAATAAGGAAAAGAACGAAAGAATACTTACCCAGGGTCCCCGAATGCTAATCCCGACTTCAAGAACTCAGGTATGAAACAATGGTTTCAACTTAGAGCTCTCAAAATCAGAATTCTTGTAAGAAATAGCAATGGGGGGTATGGGGTATTTATAGTTTTCGGGTAACCGTTAGGATCGTTTCTTGGAAAAGGGGAAACGATCAAGGCCGTACACTTGTCGGAACCTTATGGTGCCTAAAAGTGATCCTTATCTTCATGACTAAGCAATTAGGAACTTGTGGGTGAGGTTAAAACAGCTGCAGCCTGCTGTTTAGAAACTCTGAATCTGGTCAGCAGACCCCTAGCGCACCGCTACGCTTAAAGTGTAGCGCACCGCTAGGCACTATTTCGGCAGAATTACACTTTTGGTCCCTGAACTGTATTTAGGCCATTTTCGACACGTTTAAGGCCCGTTAACCCCATTTCAAAGCTCTAAAATGAAGTTAAAATATAGGGAACTTAAAATGTGCTCAAAAATATCTCGGATGTCGGTTCGTTTGGCCGTACGAACGCGATGTTCGCTTAATTACGACGGAATGCGCACAAGCGCGAAAAACGATCCAAATGACGCGACGAATGGATTTTTCTTAAGGCGAACACTAAAATATAATGTAGTCATGCTCACATAAATTTTTGGAGGTCCGGATGTATTCAGAACGTAAGATATGCGCGAAAATGCAAACTTGTGCACTTTTTGACACTTCTAGTCCCTGAATGACCCAAAAGTTTATTTTAGCACACCGAACACCTCAAAGCCTATTTCTAAGCTATGTAAAGGATATTTATGGTATGTTTAACTTATGGTCATGATCCGGAAGGTCTGTTACAGTTCAAATTGGCATACTTTCGCAGTTTGTCAACTTTAGTCCCTGTAAGCGATTTAACTTTGCTTTCACCACACCAAACCTTCCAAAACTTATATTTAAGTTATGTAAAGGTTATTTAAGGTATGTTAAGCCTATTTCACTATTCCGGAGTGTTTGTTGCATTAAACTGGTTATATTTACGCATTGGTGCGCGTATAACCTTCCAGAAAGCGATTTAGAGTTTGAAATCGAATAAGAATCGATATGTGCAAATGATACACATATTAATACAAATCCAAAGTATGAAATACAATATTTCATTGGTTCGGTATTTGTTCGATGGCCGTGGAGGCACAGGTGTTACAGTCTCCCCTACTTTAGGAAATTTCGTCCCGAAATTTATTTAGAGGAAACTTGTAAGAGTTTAAAACATGAAGTTGAAAAGATCAAACAACATTGGTTAGGGTTCTGAACTTCTAGTAACCTTTAATAACATCATGATTGCAATGTAAGAGGGATACTTATATACAAGTATATGAAGCGTCATTGGTGCGTCCACCGTACCTCCATTACATCGTTCTCATTTTGTTATTGTTGTCACTATCGGTTCTTACACATAATAAACCTTACTGGGTTTCTATGCACTAAATTTCATAATTATGTAGGCCTCCATAATTAGACAATTCCTTGCACAGTTCACACAGTCTATTTTATAATGCGCAGGGGAAAACCAAATGAACAATCCTGTGATGAGTGTGACTAGACCGCCATAGAGTCCTTTTACTTAAATCATTAAATGATCTAAATAGACTATCAAGGAGTCTGTCCAGCTACATCACTAGATGTCATTCTTTAACCAGATTGCGAATCAATCTTTTAGACTAGACCACTAAAAAGGGTCTCTTATGAATCATGGAGTAGTACTATAAAATCCAAGGGTCTTAACTATTACATAGAAGCCCATTAAGGAATTAAGATAGTACCTTTTGACTATCCTGCTACGAATCCCTCATATGAAGATATGAAAGATCCTGCGAGGATTTGGATAACGAATTATCCAGAGTATAAAAACACAAAATACTTAAATGAAAACTCAAGATGCATAAACACATAGTCATATAACCACAAAGATTGTTTGTTAATTTGTCTTGTTACTTGCGTACATGCATTTAAAGCACACTAGGAATCCATTCAACGGATTTCATTTGGTACTTTAAACGTTATCAAGAATCTAACTATAAAGATAGAAAGATTCAAAAAGAAAATTCGATTTCGATTATTAGGAACCGAAATGTTCGAATTGAGGTACATAAGGAATCCAATTAAGGACTCTGATTTGAATGATATCATCCACAAGGATCTAATTGTGAAGATAAAAAGATCCCCTATGGATTTTAGAAGTTGAAGATGTTTTGAAACCTTGCACTGGATGTGCTTATGTCAAAACATGAAGTAAGAATGCTTATGAAGTTGAGATGCTTGATATGTCAAGGCGACATATGAAGCAGAATTTGAAGGTTAAGTCAACGTATGAGGAAAATATTTTTGAAAACTATGCATGGGGTTCTTTTAAGAAAAATGTGTTTAACGTTTTTTTTGAAACCTTATATATAATATTTTTGAAATCATAAAGTAGGTGTATTAGATAGATATATTTACAAAAATGTTTTAAAATCATGCGAGATGAATTTTGAAATTATGTATAAGGTTTTTGAAAGACATGAATGATGCTTTTCGAAATCATGCACTTGATAAGAAAATGTATTGTGTTAATATTGTCTTCAGACTATATGAAATATTTTGAAATTTGAAAGGTTGGTTTTGATAACATGGCCAATGTTTTTGAAATAACATAGACAATGCATCTAGAAAAAAAAATGTTTTCAAACTATATGAAATGTTTTGAAATCATGAAGATTGTTTTGAAATACTTGTACCGTGTATGTTGAAAAATCAAAACGTAATGGGTATGAGATTTGAAAATACCCTTAGTTATTTAACCAAGGATTCAAAGGCACAGATGTGCAGAAGCATGATTACTCATAGTTTCACTATATTTCATGTACTTCGTTTCTTAGAATGAAACGAGTACTTAAAATGTTCGAGGGAAACATGAGCGATCATTTGAAAGAGAGAAATCACAAGAGTAGTTTGTAAGGTACATAGTTCCTTGATGTAGGCATCATAGGAAAAGCCATATACACCTAGCAGGGGGTTGAGCTGGTTGGTTGGGGACGGCTTTACCATTGTGAGCGACCATGGCGAAGTTCTGAGAAGCCTTTCGCTTCTTTGACTTCTTAGGGGATCGTTCATCCATGGTCTTTGATTCCTCGATTGGTTTATTGGCTGATGGTGCTGTCACCTGACTAGGTCCTGCCTGTCTTGGTGATCCTTGTGTGGCTTCATCCTGGAGACGATACATGCCAGTAGCCAATTCAACAGCCTTCAGGACTACTTCGCCTATTCGTTGGGTAAATTTGGCAGTCTGCTTGGATATCTGGGCGTCATCATGATGAAGAGACATTCTTGAAGGAAAAGAAAGGCATAGGGAGAAACAGGTGAAAGGTTTTTGGACAATCAAAACAGAATGATAACGAATGAAAATTGCGATCATTTGTTTGTTACCTAAGGCAAACAAATGAGACGGTGACTAATCAAGGTAAACAGGTCTTATTAATGTATCACTGAAGACATGCTTGCCTATAAGTGAACACTCATCCCAAGAATTCCCAGGTAAGCACAACTGGTCTCGCGTCTGATGAGATGTATACGAAGTGCTTGCCTAGACAGAAAACCCAGAATACAGGCATTCACCCTTCCAGTTTGCACGTGTTCACATTATTTAAAACCCAAAACCTTGACGAGATTTTGAAAATTCAAAGGGATTCAAAACCGTATAACTGAGGGTTCAAAACCTAGTAATTAATCATCCTAGAACAGATGATTAGTTTTCAAAGTGGTTTTGAAATTTATGTTCTTGTTGTGGTCGTCACCTAAGGATAGGTGACAGTATTGTTTTATGACTAAACGCAAGTAAACTCGCGTTAGGGTCCTAAGAAGGTTATAGACTAGGTCAAAGCATTACTAATTACTAATAACCTAATTCCCTATAACCATTGGCTCTGATACCATCTTTTCTGTCACACCCCGACCGCGTAAAACAACAAATCGCGGCGGAAACATCGGGGCGTGTTGCAACAGAATTAATGTTTCATAACCATGGATATCAAAAGTGTTTCGTTTTATTAAACATTGAATAATTACATCGTTTGGAAATCTAAATACACTATTTAAACATAGTCTATCATTGTTATTTAGTCACTAAGGCCTTGTCCAGTCCTATGTGAGCATGCATCTTATCAATCGATATCATTCAACAATACCTGAAACATATGTGAAAACGAGGTCAGCAAAGAAATGCTGGCGAGTACATAGGTTTTGTAGGAGTGTCGAAAATCATGGCTAGTTAGATGTTGCAATACTTTATTTAAAAACCTTGTTTTGAAAAGAGTATAATATTGCAACTTAATTAACCAACTTAAATCAAGCGGGTTATAATTTGTAAAACCTCGTAGCCATGACTCTTAACCCAAAAACATTTGTTTTAGTAAATTATTTGGAAAAACAATGATAAGTTCAGGTGATATGTATAAATAAGAAAATAAAGCATGATTAAATGAATAACCATGTAATATGAGTTTGTATAAGATAAGTTGTTTGTAAATAAATGTCTTGTGAAAAGTATGTTACTTGTAGAAAATGTTCTATGTCTCGAGCTGAAATGATTCAAACAACACTACAATATGTAATACCCTACAAACACTTATATATAGGAAGTACCAGCGGCGTATCCACCATGCTTGTATCATATTACACACGCATTGTTACTTAATCACTTAATCCAAACCAAACCACCAAAGTAATGTTCATGCCCAATGTAAAACATGTAATATATAACCAAAACCCAATCGTTAAAACATCGTGTGAAAACCAATCGTAAATCGTCTAATTCGTTTTAGGTCGTGAAACTACTTAAATGGTCGTCTCGCTAATAACATTCAAACCTTCTTGACTCGCATTAATAAACCCTTACCAAAGGATAAATTAACACCTCGTCGCTTCTCGGTTTCGTCGCTTCTCGTTTTCGTCGCTTCTCGTTTTCGTATTAACAAACCTCCATAGGGTAAGTTAACACTTACAGATTCAGTCGCTACCCACAACACCCACACATAACTACGGGTATAGTAAATAACGGGATTTGTCAGATCCTATGGTACCATAACCTAATACTGGTCGGCTTGATCATTGCTAATGAATGTCATTTGTTATGTACTACAACCAACAAGTTTGTTCACTTTATGAAATCGTTATTAGTTTTGTATAAATCGTTTTAGTCGTTTTTGAAACCATCGTTATAATATTGAAAACATTTAGCACATATGAGTCACCCCAAAACAATTGAAAACAGTAAAATAGGGGAATAATGTACTCGCCTGAGAGTGTTTGGAGGTCTTGAACAACAACCAAATAAAGCTAGAGGGAGCACGGAATCAATCGGCAAATCTGATAACTATATAAATAAACCGAACCTAAATCGGGAGATCGGATAGGATGAGGCTTGGTAAACCAAACGAGTGTTGGAACTCATATGTTATGGTTTAACAAGGCCTACATACTACATTGAAACCAAACCTAAGTGCTATCGACCCATTACGACCCGTTTAGGTAGCTTATGCTACTTTAACGCGTCGTTCGCGTGAAACGCGTTCGGACCGCCTAACTAGTCCTATGACAAGTGTTATATGCCTAAACATGTTACATAATCAGTTATGTGACAAAAGTTTAGGTTACATATGCTTAATTACCAATTATACATGAAAAGGGTATTCTGGTAATTTACCTAAGGCATATAAACTACCTATCATACAACTACTTAAACGATGTGACCATAGGGTATAACCTCGGAAGGTTATTCCCTACCTACTATGGTCACCTAATGTATTTGGTCGGATCCTAATGATCGACCAAATGGGTCGAGTTCGAAGGTATAGGCGATTTATCAGATCGCCTACCCTACGACTCTAGACAACGTGGTAATCAGTGGGCATAGTCCCAAGGGACTATGACCAACGTGATTACACTCACGTTGCGAAGTTCAAACGAACTTCGCATTGACCATTACTGGTCAACGCTGAAAGTCAAACAAAGTTTGACTTTCTGACTCTAAAAGCAATAAAATAAGGAAAAGAACGAAAGAATACTTACCCAGGGTCCCCGAATGCTAATCCCGACTTCAAGAACTCAGGTATGAAACAATGGTTTCAACTTAGAGCTCTCAAAATCAGAATTCTTGTAAGAAATAGCAATGGGGGGTATGGGGTATTTATAGTTTTCGGGTAACCGTTAGGATCGTTTCTTGGAAAAGGGGAAACGATCAAGGCCGTACACTTGTCGGAACCTTATGGTGCCTAAAAGTGATCCTTATCTTCATGACTAAGCAATTAGGAACTTGTGGGTGAGGTTAAAACAGCTGCAGCCTGCTGTTTAGAAACTCTGAATCTGGTCAGCAGACCCCTAGCGCACCGCTACGCTTAAAGTGTAGCGCACCGCTAGGCACTATTTCGGCAGAATTACACTTTTGGTCCCTGAACTGTATTTAGGCCATTTTCGACACGTTTAAGGCCCGTTAACCCCATTTCAAAGCTCTAAAATGAAGTTAAAATATAGGGAACTTAAAATGTGCTCAAAAATATCTCGGATGTCGGTTCGTTTGGCCGTACGAACGCGATGTTCGCTTAATTACGACGGAATGCGCACAAGCGCGAAAAACGATCCAAATGACGCGACGAATGGATTTTTCTTAAGGCGAACACTAAAATATAATGTAGTCATGCTCACATAAATTTTTGGAGGTCCGGATGTATTCAGAACGTAAGATATGCGCGAAAATGCAAACTTGTGCACTTTTTGACACTTCTAGTCCCTGAATGACCCAAAAGTTTATTTTAGCACACCGAACACCTCAAAGCCTATTTCTAAGCTATGTAAAGGATATTTATGGTATGTTTAACTTATGGTCATGATCCGGAAGGTCTGTTACAGTTCAAATTGGCATACTTTCGCAGTTTGTCAACTTTAGTCCCTGTAAGCGATTTAACTTTGCTTTCACCACACCAAACCTTCCAAAACTTATATTTAAGTTATGTAAAGGTTATTTAAGGTATGTTAAGCCTATTTCACTATTCCGGAGTGTTTGTTGCATTAAACTGGTTATATTTACGCATTGGTGCGCGTATAACCTTCCAGAAAGCGATTTAGAGTTTGAAATCGAATAAGAATCGATATGTGCAAATGATACACATATTAATACAAATCCAAAGTATGAAATACAATATTTCATTGGTTCGGTATTTGTTCGATGGCCGTGGAGGCACAGGTGTTACACTTACGTTCTGAATACATCTGGACATCCAAAAATTTATGTAAGCACTAAAATATTTTATTTTAGTGTTTGGCATAAGAAAAATCCATTCGTCACGCATTTTGGATCGTTTTTCGCGCTTATGCGCATTCCGTCGTAATTAAGCGAACATCGCATTCGTACGACCAAACGAACCAACATCCGACATATTTTTGAGCATGTTTCATGTCCACAATGTTTAGGCATCATTTTAGGGCCTTAAAGTTGGCTTTACGGGCCTTAGAAGTGTCGGAAATGGGCTTAAACACCAACAGGGACTGAAACTGTCAAATTGCAAAGTTGTTGTCTGATCAGGACCCTCAGGCGGCCCGCCAGAGTTTTCTCTGATCCTGAAGCGGGCCGCGTACGCCTCCCAGAACAGATTAGATCGAACAGTCAGCAGATCACAGCTGTTTCACTCACATCCACACATTCTCAACTGCCCATTCAGCTCATTTAGACCCATTTTTAGCTACCATGAGTTTCCGACAAGTGTACGCATGAGATTCGAGCACGGTTTCCATGAAACGATCTTAACGGTTACCCGAAAACTATAAATACCCCACCCCCCATTGCTTCAAAACCACTAGAATCTGATCTTAAAGACTCTAAGTTGGAACCTTTGTTTCATACCTGAGTTATTTCGATCTAGATTAGCATTCGGGGACCCTTCGTAAGTATTCCTTCGTTCTTTTCTTTCTTTTACTGCTTTTCGAGTCCGAAAGTCAAACTTTGTTTGACTTTCAGCGTTGACCAGTGTATGGTTAATGCGAAGTTCATTAGAACTTCGCAACGTGATTGTAATCACGATGGTTATAGTCCCTTGGGACTATGCCTACTGATTACCACGTTGTCTAGGGTCGTAGGGTAAGCGATCTAATAAATCGCTTATACCTTCGAACCCGACCCAGTTTGGTCGATCATTAGGATCCGACCAAATACATTAGGTGACCATAGTATATAGGGAATAACCTTCCGAGGTTATACCTTATGGTCACATCGTTTAAGTAGTTGTATGATAGGTAGTTTATATGCCTTAGGTAAATTACCAGAATACCCTTTTCATGTATAATTGGTAATTAAGCATATGTAACCTAAACTTTTGTCACATAACTGATTATGTAACATGTTTAGGCATATAACACTTGTCATAGGACTAGTTAAGCGGTCCGAACGCGTTTCACGCGAACGACGCGTTAAAGTAGCATAAGCTACCTAAATGGGTCGTAAACACTTAGGTTAGGTTTCATTTAGTATGTAGGCTTTGTTAAACCATATGACACGAGTCTCTATACTCGTTTGGTTTACGAACCCTCATTCTATCTAAATCCTCCGATTTAGGTCCGGTTTATTAACATAGTTACCTATATTAGGTGCCGTTTGATATCCGTGATCTCTAGCATTGTTTGGTTGTTACTCAAGGACTACTAAGCAATCTCAAGTGAGTACATAGACCCCTCTTTTACTGTTTTCCAAACTGTTTTGGGGTGGAACACATGTGCCTACTTGTTACTTTCGTGCTTTCCTGTTTTCACATCATATACCTGCTATGTTCGTTAGTACATTATAGTATATGATTTCATTACATTTCATGCTAGGTGTGCCCATTGTGTGCATTACTTAGTACATCGTTTTATATTACATTTCATGCTACGTATGTCTATTGTTGCATACTTAGTACAGGTCACATGCTACGTATGTCTATTGTTGCATACTTAGTACAGGTCACATGCTACTTATGTCTATTTGTCGCATACTTAGTACATTTGTTATTCATCACATGCTTACATTTTGGATGCATATTACATGATTTACATTGATCATGCATTTCCACATGACATAACTTTGATTTAAACCAAGTTTTACTTCAATACTATGTTCTTGTGCATAGGGTTTAGTTGATGCATTTCACTAGCCATACATATCATTTTGGTTACACATTACATGGTTTACATTTGACACATAAACACTTTTGGACATTGGTTATACATTATATGATTTACATTAGACATGAACATTTTACTTTGGTAGTTTGGTTTGAGTAAGTGATTAAGTAACGAGGCGTGTGTAATATGATACAAGCATGGTGGATACGCCGCTGGTACTTCCTATATATAAGTGTTTGTATGGTATTACATATCGTAGCGTTATTTGAATCATTTCAGTTTGAGACATAGAACATTTTATACAAATAACATACATTTCACAAGACATTGATTTACAAACAACTTATCTTATACAAACACATTTTTTACATGGTTATTCATTTAACCTGACATTTATTTATACATATCATCTGATCTTATCGTTTTTCAAATGATTTACAAGACAAAGCAAATTACAAGGTTCATGACTAAACATTTTCTCAAACATAAGTCATGAATCCTATTTTCACAAAACCTATGTATCTCACAGGCATTTTTATGCTGACGTACCTATTTTCACATGTGTTTTTCAGGAGATGATGCATAGGATTTATCAAGACATACTTAGGCGGACTCGTGCCTTAGCGACTTAAAACGAGACAATAACTAGTTAACTTATGTTATGTACTCTTTATTTATTGTTTAAAGACAAAGTAACTCGCTTGTTTGATGAATAAAACGAAACTTAAATTTCCATGGTTGTGAAACATTAATTCTGTTACAACACTCCCCGATGTTTCCGCCACGTTTTGTATGTTCTACGTGGTCGGGGTGTGACAACACATAAAAATCAACGACAATAGGCTGACCTTGAATCACTAATTCCACATTTCTATCCAAGCCGGAGAACGGAAGTCGTTCCCCACTACCAACTAAAACCGAAATGGTGCAATAGATTCAGTAGCAAAATTAAGGAACTGAGCACTACGTGGTTGCATAAAGCAGTGAGTGCTACCTCCATCAAGTAATACCTGGACCTCTTTCCCTTTACAGATCAAGTGAACCGTAAAGTGGTGGAAGAACATCCACCCGATAAAGCATTATACGAAATTGTAGAGTGGGTTTTTACCTCATCGAGTTGAAGCTTTTCGGCCAATAATGAATCAGTACCATCAGACGAAGGAGAATCCAGAGAGCCGCCCAGATCTGGTAAATAGTCATCGAAAAAGAGCAATTGAGGGGTCGCTTTACACAGTGTCTTAAGGTTACCTTGAGTTGTATTGCCTCCAGACGAATCTCCATTCCCATTACGCCTAGCGTTGCTTGGTCCACCACTGTCTTGAGTTCGGTTCGCCTCGTACTGGGCGATAGCAGCGGAGATCCTTTCCTCCAGTAGAGCATTCAGCTCTTCAGCAGTTCTTGGCAGTGGGGGAGGAGGAGGTTGATCATCATTGCGAGCATTCACAGCTTTCCTGGGAGCCATGTTCTGACAGAACATAACACAACAGGGTTAATCATTTGTTTGATATCGTCACACTAGACAGTAGTATCATATATATTCACAGATATATATACCACATAAGTGACATCAAACAATTATTACTCTAGCAGAGTACTTAGTAGGCTTGCACTGAGGGAATCTATACGTGACAAGACTGGCAGTGATTTTTGTGCACCGAATTCCATAATTATGTATGCATCCATAATTACGTAACTCCTTGCACAGTCCGCACAGTTCGTTTCATCCTCGTATCTCTTCCTTCAGATGGGCCATCGCTTTTAGGTAAAGTCACGTATACTTGTGACATTCTACTTCTAGTATATGCTAATTATCACACATAATTGCAAGTAATTTCTAGTCAACCACAAGTGCTACTCAGGTGCACTCTAAGTCTCGTTGTGTCTTTTCTAGACTCATGTAGACAGTTTCAGGCAGTGGATGTCGCGGGACGTTTTATGCAATGAAAACTCTTTGAAAATTGTTTTCGTGAAAGGATCCTAGAGATTGTAGACTAGACTCGAGAAGGAATCCTGGTTCACTACAATCGCAGCTCTGATACCAATCTGTCACACCCCTTTCTGCGGCGGAAGCACGAGGTGTGATCATGAAAGGTCCTCATTGCATACGAAAGGTAAACATGCTATATGCTCGTAAAAACATCAAATACCATAATTTGAAGACATAAGTTTAGCGTTTACATCGCTAAGTCGCATAAAACATTCTCTTAAAAAGTTTACAACTTTATTTAAAGATAAACAATAGCGACATCCACAAGCATAAGCGAGACCGCGCGCACATCCATCCTAGTTACCTGAAATACATGTGAGTTTTGGAAAAACGTCAACATAAAGTTGGTGTGAATTCATGCAGATTTGTATTTCACGTTTGTATACTTTGTATGAAAACATATTTTGAGAAATAATCAAGTTTTCATATATAAATCCAGTTTCATGTGTACACCACGTACTCATGTATAATTCAATTTCTTCTTGAGTACCCCACGTACTCAAGTATAATTTCCATTTTTCTTGAGTACCCCACGTACTTCAAGTATAATTCAATTTCTTCTTGAGTACCCCACGTACTCAAGTATAATTCAATCTTTTCTTGAGTACCCCACGTACTCAAGTATTCATCAATTTTTAGTATGGTATGACTTTTATGTAAATAAAGTATTCCTGTAAGTATCAGGATTGTTAATGGGTTGCAAAGCCATTAACATGTGACACGACATAGGAAGTCACTAAACCTAAGGCATTTAATTGGTATATTCTGAGACACAAAAGCACTACTCGATTCTCGCCCTCACCGAGAGTGTGGCTGCCAGGCACCCGTTAGATCTAACCTTTTGTTCTGCGGTCTAGGTATATTGTTGATTAATGGTGCTTCTGTACCCTATTCGTGACACTATTTCTCATAACGCATCCTACTTGGTTCTCGTCCTCACCAAGCGCGTTTCTTGTTATCAATTCTCATAACGCCTCCTACTTGGTTCTCGTCCTCACCAAGCGCGTTTCTTATTATCATTTCTCATAACGCATCCTACTTGGTTCTCGTCCTCACCAAGTGCGTTTCTTATTATCTTATATTTCGTCACACTTGGTTCTCTTTCTCACCAAGTGTACTTCTTGTATTCTTATATTTCATCACACTTGATTCTCGTTCTCACCAAGTGTGCTTCTTATATTTCATCACACTTGATTCTCGTTCTCACCAAGTGTGCTTCTTATATTTATATCATACCAATTATAAATATTGTACATTTGTACATGTATTTCACCCCCGAAGTTATAAAAACTGAAAACAGTTAAAGAAAAGGGGGAGCATGAACTCACAACTTTGCGTTCCTTGCGTCGTAAACTTCACCGGATTTGCTTAATTAACGTCGTAACCTATACGCGTTTTTTTAACGTTAGTCACTAGACTTGCGTCGCACAAGTACAGTCACTCTCTTTTGTGTATATTATTGTGTTAAAAATATTCTATATTTTTAACTAAGTATCTTACGTATATTATTTTCTCCAAAAATAATTATAAATTTCTTGTATTTTTGCACTTTGCACCCGAATTATGTATCTTGTATGTTGTATGTGTATTTTCATGATTATACTCCTCATGAGTATTTAGTGTATTTTTAAGTCTTAATACACTAGCACGTATAACACATACTATATACACTTAGCACAAAAGTTGGTGATCAAATAATATATATTTTTCTTTCAAAAATATATACTTAATATCCATTTTTATTCTTGAAAAATCACCATTTCTTATCACCAAAAATTAGGGAAACCTTGGTAATACTTTTAAATACATTTTTAGGGAATAAGTTTCTCAAAAACTTATATTTTTCTAAGTGTCAGAATTTATAAAAATTTTGACAGAGTTTCCCCTAAAAATGGAGGTTTTCCCATGTTTTCAAAACATGTGTTTATTTTCTTTTAACTCGTCAACAACCATCAACAACAATTATCAACCATATTTATCAACAATAATCACTAATTTCTCCATTTCATGAACTTGAATATTTACAAAAATGTGTAGTAACTCACTAGCACATTTAGTAAGTCTTTCCATCTTTAAAAATAAAATCATTATCTCGAAAACTTTATTTTTAAAGAATATGAAGTTTTACAACTTCTAGTCGGTACTTACGAAAGTATTTCTTTGTTAAATCCTTTCGTTACACAAGTGTCTACACACTTTTTGGTTCTCAAAAATGTCTCTATTTCGAGAAAGATCCGGCTTTTTAAACATGATTTCATCATACACTTGGTTATTCAAAAATACCACTTGTAGATCCGTAGATCTACTAATTTTGAACAATATTTCATAAGAAAAATCGTTTTTACACAAGTTCATGATTAGTGTGTGGTAGGGTTTCATCATTTAACCCTTTTTACACTTGAACATACTCTATGTCATGTTTCATGAACATGACCAATCCGGGTTAGATGATGATCCGAGCTACCACAACATAGATCGGCACTAAATAGTTACACAAAACAAGTCTTACAAGTTTTACACAACATCATAGCTTTTAACCATCATTTTTAACATTTTAGTAGACTTTTAACACTTCATCTTGTAAGTTCATGAGTTTTAACCGTCATATCTTATTTTAACCACTTTAAAATAGATCGAGAGGGCGTTTAAAGCAACTTACTACTAGCTCGAGGCTAGGGAAGGAAACTAGTCGAAAATCGCGTGGATAAAAGCAAATGGTGGAGGTTCTTCGCAATCCGAGTGCACCGAGCCTCCTTATACGTGATCCTTAACCCTTGTATATACTTGGAATTGGAAGATGGAAATCGAAAGATGGTGGTGGGGTGCTTGTTGTTCTCGGCCGAATGTAGGAGAGGAGGGAGGGAGAGTATTTGTTTTGCTAAGTGTGGTTTAGAGTGAGGGTATAACCTCTTAGGTCTTTATATAATCCATCCATCACTAATATCCCTTGGTTAAGATGTCTTCTAGATATAAGACATGAATGAATAAAATAATCTTGTAAGGACAAGGGTGTCACCATATGGTGACCGATTTCGGTTGGGATGGGAGGGGGTTTGGTTCGATTATTTGCATATGGGGGGGGGGGTAATGTGTAACTTGCAAGATCTTAATTAGATTTACCAAATCTAAGTGTATCAAAGTGAATCTATGAAAGATCTTGTGAATCTAAAAGAGATCTATGAAAGATCATGTAAGATTTTAAGGGATCTTGGCAAGATTATTATGGATTTGGAAAGATCTAGTAAATATTTGGATGTTCCGGGTAATGTCCTGTTGTTCGGTTAAATACCGGTTCTTTAAAGTGCTAAATTACACTTTTTAGTACCCCTTTAAGTATCTTTTTGTATCCCTTTTAATTCCCAACACTTAGGGAAATATTCCGGATAATAAAATGACATTTCTGCATAATATTTATATGTCTAAATGCTGAAATATTGCTGAATTATATAATTTCTGCACTTAAAGTGCGTTTCGGGTGCTTTTTAGTGCTTATTTTTGCTTTCGCAATGTCTATAAATTAAACCCTTACATGTACTCTTGGGTTTTAATGTACTTTTGTCGTCGGACCTACACCTAGGCCTTAATTCTTATGTCTGCCTGCTTTCTGCAGTTCTGTTGACACAGTGTGTCTTACCGGTGAGTTTACTATTATTTCTGACGCAACGCTCTCGTTTATGCATAAAGCAATATTTTTGTAGTATACAACGTGCATGAATTCACTTGTTCAGTATGTGTTCAGTCATTGCTGACAATTAAGCACATAATTGCAGTCATTAAGCAATAATTAAAGTGTACGGAAATTACCGGTTTGTGCCAGTTGTCACAGTCTCCCCCCGTTAAAAGAATTTCGTCCCGAAATTCAGGTTGAACTAACTCTCGCAGGAGTCTTCTTGAATAGGTGGGGATACTTTTCTTTGAACTGGTCTTCACGTTCCCATGTGTACTCGGGTCCGTGCTTAGAGCTCCAACGTACTTTAACAAGTTTTACGCTGCTCCTCCTGGTCTTGTTGACTTTCCAGTCGGTAACCTCTACGGGTTGTTCTGTAAATCGGAGGGCTTCATCAATATGCACTTCATCCATCGAGATGATCACGCTTTCTTGTGTTGGACTCTTCTTCAGGTTGGATACATGAAACGTATCATGTACTCCATTAAGTTCTTCCGGTAACTCCAACTTGTATGCCACGGTACCAATTCTCTTCAATATTCTGAATGGTCCGATATATCGTGGATTCAGCTTTCCACGCTTTCCAAATCTGACTACGCCCTTCCAAGGTGAGACTTTTAACAACACTTTGTTTCCCACCTTGAATTCTACTGATTTCCTTTTCGGATCGGCGTAGCTCTTTTGTCGATCTCGAGCCGCCTTAATGTGCTCTCGGATATGCGCAATCTTGTCGGTTGTCTCTTGTACAAGTTCAGGACCAACCATACGCTTATCTCCGGCATCTGCCCAACATAAGGGCGATCGGCATTTGCGGCCATACAGAGCTTCGAACGGCGCGGCTTTTATGCTCGTATGATAACTGTTATTGTAGGAAAACTCAACTAAAGGTAGATGAGTATCCCAGCTGCCGCCTAGATCCATGACACATGCGCGAAGCATATCTTCTAACGTTTGTATAGTCCGTTCGCTCTGGCCGTCTGTTTGCGGATGGAATGCCGTGCTCAGATCTAACTGAGATCCAAAGGCTTCCTGAAATGATTGCCAGATTCTTGAGACAAAGCGTCCATCTCTGTCTGATATGATTGAGATTGGCACTCCATGACGTGCCACAATTTCTCTTAAGTATATTTCAGCAAGCTTTCCAGTGCTGTCTTTTTCTCGGATCGGTAGGAAGTGCGCAGACTTCGTTAATCGATCAACTATTACCCATATCATATCGTGCCCTCTCGGGGTCCTGGGTAATTTCGTTATGAAGTCCATCGAGATTTGTTCCCACTTCCACACGGGAATCTCTGGTTGTTGTAGTAGGCCGGACGATTTCTGATATTCGGCCTTAACCTTGGCACAGGTTAGGCATTTTCCAACATAAACAGCAACGTCGCTTTTGAGTCTCGGCCACCAATAGTACTCTTTCAAGTTTTGATACATTTTGTCCGATCCTGGGTGGATCGAATATCTCGATTTGTGGGCTTCATTAAGGATGACTTCTCGTATGCCACCATAGAGTGGAACCCAAATACGCTTCTTGAAGTATAAGGCTCCATCTTTGTTTGGCACCATGTATTTCAGCATACCCCGTAGGTATTCAGCTTTACGGTTCTCTCCTTTAAGAGCTTCTTGTTGTGCATCACGAATGCGTGCAGTGAGGTTCGTTCGAATCGTCATTTCCAATGCTCGAACCCTTAGGGTCTTAACCCTTTCTTTTCGGCTCAACGCGTCCGCTACAACGTTTGCCTTTCCAGGATGGTACTTAATCTCACAGTCATAATCGTTCAGCAGCTCGACCCAACGTCGCTGGCGCATATTCAATTCCTTCTGATCAAATATGTGTTGTAAGCTTTTGTGATCTGTGAAGATTGTACATCGAGTACCATATAAATAATGTCGCCAAATCTTCAAGGCGAATACCACTGCGCCCAGCTCCAGGTCGTGTGTGGTATAATTTCTCTCATGAACTTTCAATTGTCTTGAAGCGTAAGCGATGACTTTTTGGCGCTGCATAAGCACGCATCCCAAGCCTTGTCGCGAGGCGTCGCAGTATACCACGAAGTCTTCAGTGCCTTCGGGCAATGATAGTATCGGTGCATCGCAGAGCTTGTTCTTAAGTAACTGGAAGGCTTCTTCTTGTTTGTGACCCCAGTCGTATTTCTTGTCTTTCTGAGTAAGGGTCGTTAGCGGTTGAGCTATTTTTGAGAAATTCTCGATGAATCGCCGATAATAGCCCGCTAAGCCCAAAAATTGTCGAACTTCGGTTGGGGTCTTGGGAGCTTCCCAATCCTTTATTGCTTCTATCTTGGACGGGTCTACATGAATGCCCTTCTCATTCACAACGTGACCAAGAAATTGTACTTCGTGAATCCAGAATTCGCATTTCGAGAATTTTGCATAAAGCTTCTCTTTCTTCAGTAGTTCCAAGATGGTTCTGAGATGTTGCTCGTGTTCTTCTTTCGTTCGCGAGTAAATCAGGATATCATCGATAAATACAATCACGAATTTATCGAGATATGGTTTGCATACGCGGTTCATCAGATCCATAAAGACCGCTGGTGCATTCGTCAGCCCAAACGGCATCACAAGAAATTCGTAGTGCCCATATCGCGTTCTGAATGCAGTCTTTGGTACGCTTTCCTCTTGGATTCTCAGCTGATGGTATCCAGATCGAAGGTCAATCTTGGATAGTAGCTTGATCCTTGCAGTTGATCAAATAAGTCATCAATCCTTGGTAGTGGATACCGATTCTTGATCGTGAGCTTGTTCAGTTCCCTGTAGTCGATACACATCCGCAGTGTTCCATCCTTCTTCTTTACGAACAATACTGGAGCTCCCCAGGGTGAGAAGCTTGGCCTTATGAATCCTTTATCCAACAACTCCTGGAGTTGTGTAGACAATTCCTGCATTTCGGATGGTGCAAGCCGATAGGGAGCCTTGGCTACAGGAGCGGCTCCTGGAACCAAGTCTATACGGAATTCGACTTGTCGTTGCGGAGGTAGTCCTGGCAGATCTTCGGGAAAAACATCAGGGAATTCCTTCACCACAGGAATGTCTTCGAGTTTTGGCTCCACAGCCTTCTTGTCTATAACGTGTGCTAGGAAAGCGACACATCCTTTCCTCAAGCACTTCTGTGCCTTCATACAACTGATGATTCGAAGAGGCGCGTCTCGTTTTTCTCCATGCACGATGAGAGTTTCACCATTCGCTAAAGGGATGCGAATGATTTTCTCATGACAAATAACTTCAGCTTTGTTCTTGGACAACGAGTCCATCCCGACTACTACATCGAAGCTACCCAATTGAATAGGTAGGAGGTCGATGCTAAATTTTTGTTCGCCAAGTTCCAGTGTGCAGCCTCTAACAACTTCGCTCGATTCAACAAGTTTACCATTGGCTAGTTCTATGGAATAAGGAATTTCTAATCTACTAGATTCTATTCCGAGTATGCGTTTAAATTCCACAGACATGAAGCTATAATCGGCGCCAGTGTCAAATAATATGGATGCAAAGTGATTGTTAATGAGAAACGTACCGGTGACCACGTTAGGGTCCTCGCGTGCGTTCTTTGCTCCAATCACAAATGCTCTAGCCTGAGCATTGTTTCTCTCTGGGCAGTTCTTCATGAAATGATCATTGCTTCCACACTTGAAGCATCCTTGGTTCTGCCCTTTCCCGTTACCATTCTTGTTTCCAACACCGTTTCCATTTCGGTTCTTCCCTTTTCCCCAACAGTCTTCTGTTTGATGACCCAATTTACCACATTTGTCACACCTTGGAATGCGACAAGCTCCTTCATGATGATACTTACATTTTTGGCATCTAGGTATGGAGCCTTGGTATGCTTTGGTTGTATGGGTTTTCGCCTCCTGGGACGGGTTAGCGTCACGCTTCTTGCTGAAACCCTTGTTGTTACGAGTTGCTTGGTTCAAACTTGTATGCTTTCTCTTTTTGTCACCAGACGACTCAGCATGTGTCTCGGTCTTCTCTGTTGGGTTTAGTGATAACTTCTTCATATGAACACAATCTTCAGTTAGGCTGACAGCCAGAGTTACAGCCTCGGTGATCGTTTGTGGTTTGGCCGACGTCACCATGCCACGAAACTCTGGGGCCAGTCCCCAAATGTAGCGTTCAACACGCTTAAATTCCGGAGTCACCATGTAGGGTAGCACTCTTGACAGATCGTGGAACCTTCGAGTGTAACCATTGATGTCAGCACCTTCCATAGTCAGGTGCCAGAACTCCGTTTCCAGCCTTTGGAGTTCCGCACGAGAGCAGTACTTCTCTCTCATTCTTTCCTTCAGTTCTTCCCAAGTTAGGCCATAAGCGGCATCATCACCCAAAGTTTGGGCTTGCAGGTTCCACCAAGTTAGAGCTTCATCGACGAATAACCCAGTAGCAAAGGTGACTTGCTGATCCGCGGTACACTTGCTCATGCGGATAGTAGCTTCAGTCTTCTCCGTCCAGCGCACAAATGCTACTGCACCTCCTGTGCCATCATAGTTCATCGGCTTGCAGTCGAGGAACTGCTTGAAAGTGCAGCCTGGAATTGATTCAACCAATTCACATGTGAGCAATCGAAGAAACAATGAAACAAAGACCGTTCATAAATTTCCTCATGCTTAGCACAGTGTCTTAAGGTTACCTTGAGCTGTATTGCCTCCAGACGAATCTCCATTCCCATTACGCCTAGCGTTGCTTGGTCCACCACTGTCTTGAGTTCGGTTCGCCTCGTACTGGGCGATAGCAGCGGAGATCCTTTCCTCCAGTAGAGCGTTCAGCTCTTCAGCAGTTCTTGGCAGTGGGGGAGGAGGAGGTTGATCATCATTGCGAGCATTCACAGCTTTCCTGGGTGCCATGTTCTGACAGAACATAACACAACAGGGTTAATCATTTGTTTGATATCGTCACACTAGACAGTAGTATCATATATATTCACAGATATATATACCACATAAGTGACATCAAAGAATTATTACTCTAGCAGAGTACTTAGTAGGCTTGCACTGAGGGAATCTATACGTGACAAGACTGGCTGTGATTTTTGTGCACTGAATTCCATAATTATGTATGCATCCATAATTACGTAACTCCTTGCACAGTCCGCACAGTTCGTTTCATCCTCGTATCTCTTCCTTCAGATGGGCCATCGCTTTTAGGTAAAGTCACGTATACTTGTGACATTCTACTTCTAGTATATGCTAATTATCACACATAATTGCAAGTAATTTCTAGTCAACCACAAGTGCTACTCAGGTGCACTCTAAGTCTCGTTGTGTCTTTTCTAGACTCATGTAGACAGTTTCAGGCAGTGGATGTCGCGGGACGTTTTATGCAATGAAAACTCTTTGAAAATTGTTTTCGTGAAAGCATCCTAGAGATTGTAGACTAGACTCGAGAAGGAATCCTGGTTCACTACAATCGCAGCTCTGATACCAATCTGTCACACCCCTTTCTGCGACGGAAGCACGAGGTGTGATCATGATAGGTCCTCATTGCATACGAAAGGTAAACATGCTATATGCTCGTAAAAACATCAAATACCATAATTTGAAGACATAAGTTTAGCGTTTACATCGATAAGTCGCATAAAACATTCTCTTAAAAAGTTTACAACTTTATTTAAAGATAAACAATAGCGACATCCACAAGCATAAGCGAGACCGCGCGCACATCCATCCTAGTTACCTGAAATACATGTGAGTTTTGGAAAAACGTCAACATAAAGTTGGTGTGAATTCATGCAGATTTGTATTTCACGTTTGTATACTTTGTATGAAAACATATTTTGAGAAATAATCAAGTTTTCATATATAAATCCAGTTTCATGTGTACACCACGTACTCATGTATAATTCAATTTCTTCTTGAGTACCCCACGTACTCAAGTATAATTTCCATTTTTCTTGAGTACCCCACGTACTTCAAGTATAATTCAATTTCTTCTTGAGTACCCCACGTACTCAAGTATAATTCAATCTTTTCTTGAGTACCCCACGTACTCAAGTATTCATCAATTTTTAGTATGGTATGACTTTTATGTAAATAAAGTATTCCTGTAAGTATCAGGATTGTTAATGGGTTGCAAAGCCATTAACTTGTGACACGACATAGGAAGTCACCAAACCTAAGGCATTTAATTGGTATATTCTGAGACACAAAAGCACTATTCGATTCTCGCCCTCACCGAGAGTGTGGCTGCCAGGCACCCGTTAGATCTAACCTTTTGTTCTGCGGTCTAGGTATATTGTTGATTAATGGTGCTTCTGTACCCTATTCGTGACACTATTTCTCATAACGCATCCTACTTGGTTCTCGTCCTCACGAAGCGCGTTTCTTGTTATCAATTCTCATAACGCCTCCTACTTGGTTCTCGTCCTCACCAAGCGCGTTTCTTATTATCATTTCTCATAACGCATCCTACTTGGTTCTCGTCCTCACCAAGTGCGTTTCTTATTATCTTATATTTCGTCACACTTGGTTCTCGTTCTCACCAAGTGTACTTCTTGTATTCTTATATTTCATCACACTTCATTCTCGTTCTCACCAAGTGTGCTTCTTATATTTCATCACACTTGATTCTCGTTCTCACCAAGTGTGCTTCTTATATTTATATCATACCAATTATAAATATTGTACATTTGTACATGTATTTCACCCCCGAAGTTATAAAAACTGAAAACAGTTAAAGAAAAGGGGGAGCATGAACTCACAACTTTGCGTTCCTTGCGTCGTAAACTTCACCGGATTTGCTTAATTAACGTCGTAACCTATACGCGTTTTCTTAACGTTAGTCACTAGACTTGCGTCGCACAAGTACAGTCACTCTCTTTTGTGTATATTCTTGTGTTAAAAATATTCTATATTTTTAACTAAGTATCTTACTTATATTATTTTCTCCAAAAATAATTATAAGTTTCTTGTATTTTTGCACTTTGCACCCGAATTATGTATCTTGTATGTTGTATGTGTATTTTCATGATTATACTCCTCATGAGTATTTAGTGTATTTTTAAGTCTTAATACACTAGCACGTATAACACATACTATATACACTTAGCACAAAAGTTGGTGATCAAATAATATATATTTTTCTTTCAAAAATATATACTTAATATCCATTTTTATTCTTGAAAAATCACCATTTCTTATCACCAAAAATTAGGGAAACCTTGGTAATACTTTTAAATACATTTTTAGGGAATAAGTTTCTCAAAAACTTATATTTTTCTAAGTGTCAGAATTTATAAAAATTTTGACAGAGTTTCCCCTAAAAATGGAGGCTTTCCCATGTTTTCAAAACATGTGTTTATTTTCTTTTAACTCGTCAACAACCATCAACAACAATTATCAACCATATTTATCAACAATAATCACTAATTTCTCCATTTCATGAACTTGAATATTTACAAAAATGTGTAGTAACTCACTAGCACATTTAGTAAGTCTTTCCATCTTTAAAAATAAAATCATTATCTCGAAAACTTTATTTTTAAAGAATATGAAGTTTTACAACTTCTAGTCGGTACTTACGAAAGTATTTCTTTGTTAAATCCTTTCGTTACACAAGTGTCTACACACTTTTTGGTTCTCAAAAATGTCTCTATTTCGAGAAAGATCCGGCTTTTTAAACATGATTTCATCATACACTTGGTTATTCAAAAATACCACTTGTAGATCCGTAGATCTACTAATTTTGAACAATATTTCATAAGAAAAATCGTTTTTACACAAGTTCATGATTAGTGTGTGGTAGGGTTTCATCATTTAACCCTTTTTACACTTGAACATACTCTATGTCATGTTTCATGAACATGACCAATCCAGGTTAGATGATGATCCGAGCTACCACAACATAGATCGGCACTAAATAGTTACACAAAACAAGTCTTACAAGTTTTACACAACATCATAGCTTTTAACCATCATTTTTAACATTTTAGTAGACTTTTAACACTTCATCTTGTAAGTTCATGAGTTTTAACCGTCATATCTTATTTTAACCACTTTAAAATAGATCGAGAGGGGGTTTAAAGCAACTTACTACTAGCTCGAGGCTAGGGAAGGAAACTAGTCGAAAATCGCGTGGATAAAAGCAAATGGTGGAGGTTCTTCGCAATCCGAGTGCACCGAGCCTCCTTATACGTGATCCTTAACCCTTGTATATACTTGGAATTGGAAGATGGAAATCGAAAGATGGTGGTGGGGTGCTTGTTGTTCTCGGCCGAATGTAGGAGAGGAGGGAGGGAGAGTATTTGTTTTGCTAAGTGTGGTTTAGAGTGAGGGTATAACCTCTTAGGTCTTTATATAATCCATCCATCACTAATATCCCTTGGTTAAGATGTCTTCTAGATATAAGACATGAATGAATAAAATAATCTTGTAAGGACAAGGGTGTCACCATATGGTGACCGATTTCGGTTGGGATGGGAGGGGGTTTGGTTCGATTATTTGCATATGGGGGGGGGGGGTAATGTGTAACTTGCAAGATCTTAATTAGATTTACCAAATCTAAGTGTATCAAAGTGAATCTATGAAAGATCTTGTGAATCTAAAAGAGATCTATGAAAGATCATGTAAGATTTTAAGGGATCTTGGCAAGATTATTATGGATTTGGAAAGATCTAGTAAATATTTGGATGTTCCGGGTAATGTCCTGTTGTTCGGTTAAATACCGGTTCTTTAAAGTGCTAAATTACACTTTTTAGTACCCCTTTAAGTATCTTTTTGTATCCCTTTTAATTCCCAACACTTAGGGAAATATTCCGGATAATAAAATGACATTTCTGCATAATATTTATATGTCTAAATGCTGAAATATTGCTGAATTATATAATTTCTGCACTTAAAGTGCGTTTCGGGTGCTTTTTAGTGCTTATTTTTGCTTTCGCAATGTCTATAAATTAAACCCTTACATGTACTCTTGGGTTTTAATGTACTTTTGTCGCCGGACCTACACCTAGGCCTCAATTCTTATGTCTGCCTGCTTTCTGCAGTTCTGTTGACACAGTGTGTCTTACCGGTGAGTTTACTATTATTTCTGACGCAACGCTCTCGTTTATGCATAAAGCAATATTTTTGTAGTATACAACGTGCATGAATTCACTTGTTTAGTATGTGTTCAGTCATTGCTGACAATTAAGCACATAATTGCAGTCATTAAGCAATAATTAAAGTGTACGGAAATTACCGGTTTGTGCCAGTTGTCACAGAATTCTTGGGATGAGTGTTCATTTATAGGCGAGCATGTCTTCGCGATACATTATTTTTGACCTATTTTACTTTGATTAATCACCGGGGTCGTTTGTTGCTTTGTAGTAACAAACAAATGACCACTATCCTTGCTTTCATCAGATTTGTTTCATCTCATTCTTTTCGTCTAATTCTCTCACTCGTTTCCTTTCATGTTTCCTCTTTTAGAATGCCTCCTCGACGCGAAAGCCAGATAGCGACTGCCGAACTGGCAGAAATCATCGCGCAGCAAATGGCTGCTGCCTTCCCAAATCTTTATGCTCAAATGATGCAAGCCATCAACAACAACAATGCTCCATGCAACTTCAAGAGTTTCAACTTGGCTAAACCGCTCAAGTTTAGTGGTTCTGAGGGAGCAACTGGGCTTCTTCAATGGTTCGAGAGCATTGAGAATACGTTCCGTCACGTTTAGTGTCCTGAAAATCGCAAGGTCGAGTTTTCTTCGAGTGTGTTTCAGAAGAGGGCTCTTACGTGGTGGAACGGGATTATGAGAGACCGGGGTGCTGAAGTTGCACTAGCACAGACTTGGGCCGAGCTTAGAGCTCTTATGATGAGGGAGTTCTGTCCTCGTCATGAACTGCGAGCATTGGAGAAATAATTTGATGATTTGAAGCAAGACAGTGGGGAACATCGAGCCTATATTGACCGCTATGAGGAATTGAGCTTGTTATGCCCTACTATGGTTACGCCTCTGGATAAGGCGATTGAGAAATATATTGATGGTCTTCCTGACCTAGTTCAGGATATTGTTACTGGCAGTAACCCTACTACTGTCAGACAAGCCATTGAACTGTCTGCTACCCTAACAGAATCCCACATCAGGAAGAATAAACTTTTTCGGAAAGGCGACAAGAAACCAGAAACTAATGTTCAGGAGGAAACCAAGGAAAGCAAAACCGAACCTTCTAAGAAACGTAAGGCTTCGCAGAATTTTGCGATTGCTGCTCAACCCAACCAAAACATCCGCCACCAACCAGCTCAGCCTCCTGCAAGGAAACCTTATGTCGGTACTGCACCGATATGCGACAAATGTAATGCACACCACTTAGCTCACCTACAGTGTCGTTTGTGTGCATCATGTGGGCGACTCGGTCACCTGGCAAATGCTTGTCGTTTTACCCCGAACCAAGCTGGTCCAAACCAATCTCGGGTCAATGCTGCTCAAGCTCGTCTTCCACGAGGTCCTTGCTTCAACTGTGGCGAGATGGGCCATTTCCGAATAAATTGCCCAAAGATTGCTAATGCGAATCCGGCGCAGGGATGAGCATCGGACCAACTAGAAGGCAATGTTGTTTAGAGATAATCGAGCCTTATGTATTATTTTCTTTTATAATCAAGGTCCATGAAACAGTTGTTGTTGTTTATAAATAAATCTTTTTATTTTACATTGCAATGTACAAATGTGATGACATGTATAAACAACGTATCCCCTACAATACCGACAATCAAGGAACCGTATTCCTTGAAGAACAGACTACCCCATAATTTCTTTCATTTTATTATCTCTTGCGTTTTCCACGGAAATCCTTAGTACCCGTCTCTTGCAAAGAAACGAAGTACAAGGTGCAAGTTATAATTCTGTACGAATACCCTAAGTACCACTATAAATTCTTAATAGGGTACCTAAGGGTATTTCCGTATCTTTAAATTATTGTACTTTAATTCGAATATTGCGTTTTCTTGAAAACGAAATCGAATTTTTGGAAGATCTTTCTATCTTCATAGTTAGATTCTTGTTAATGTTTAAAGTGCCAAATGAAATCCATGAAATGGGTTCCTAGTGTGCTTTAAATGCATATACGTAATTAACAAAACAAAACTTACAAATTAAAGATCTAGATAAACAATTTTGTGGTTATGTGACTATGTGTTTATGCATCTTGTCTTTCCTTTTAAGCATTTTGTGTTTTTGTATACTCTGGATATTCGCTATCCAAATCCTCATAGAATCTTTCTTATCTTCATATGAAGGATTCGTAGTAGGATATTCAAAAAGGTACTATCTTAAATCCTTAATGGACTTCTACGTTGTAGTTAAGTCCCTTGGATTATAAAGTACTATTCCTAAGTTTAAGGACAACATGTGTTGATATAGTTGAAGAGATTGGTCCGACAATTTAGTTAAAGACATCCTGCGTCGATGTAGTTAAATATTCCTCTTGGGTAGTTTAGTTGAAGAGATTGGTCCGATAATCTAGTTAAAGATATCCTGCGTCGATGTAGTTAAATATTCCCCGTGGGTAGTTAAGTTAAAGAGATCCTACGTCGATCTAAGTTAAAAAGATTGGTTCGACAATCAAGTTAAATATATCATGCGTTGATATAGTTAAAGAGATCCTATGTCGATCTAAGTTAAATAGATTGGTTCGACAATCTAGTTAAATATGTCATGCGTTGATATAGTTAAAAAGATCCTACGTCGATCTAAGTTAAATAGATTGGTTCGACAATCTAGTTAAATATATCATGCGTTGATATAGTTAAAGAGATCCTACGTCGATCTAAGTTAAATAGATTGGTTCGACAATCTAGTTAAATATATCATGTGTTTATGTAGTTAAATAGGCCCTCGGGTGGTCTAGTTCAAGAGATTGTTCGTTGATCTAATCCTTTGGTGACCTAGTTAAAGGGACTCTATTGCAGTCAAGTTAAATCACCACAGGATTATTCGTTTGATTTTTCCCCATACGCATTATGAAATGAACTGTGCAGACTGTGCAAGGAACTACGTAATTATGGAGGCCTACATAATTATGGAATTCAGTGCACAGAAACCACAGGAAGTTTTGTCATGTGTTAAAACCAACAGTGGCAAGAGTAATGATACGGGAGAAGTCTTGGACTTTGACCAATGTCATTTATTCTCACACTCCCCATTTCTGATCTCAATCACACACACAGTTTCCTATGATAATTCTTCACGGGAAACGTTCTCCTGTCTATAGTTTGAAACTCCATGTTTTGCTATTACAAGGACTTCTCTTTGAGGGTTGACATTTTCGCTAAGAATCCTAACATGGCCCAGATTTTTACTTAAGGGTTCAATGGATTTGTCTAAAAAGCAAAACCGTCATATCTGTCCTCACAAATTTCGCCTAAAAATTTAATTTCGGGACGAAATTTCCTAAAGTAGGGGAGACTGTGACACCTGTGTCACTTCAACCATCAAACAAATACCAAACCAATGAAATATTGTATTTCATACTTGGGATTTGTAAAAATATGTGTATCGTTTTCACATATCAACTCTTGTTCGATTTCAAGCTCTAAATCGCTTTCTGGAAGGTTATACGCGCACCGATGCGTAAATATAACCAGTTTAACGCAATGAACACTCCGGAATAGTGAAATAGGCTTAACATACCTTAAATAACCTTTACATAACTTAGATATAAGTTTTGGAAGGTTTGGTGTGGTGAAATCAAAGTTTATTCGCTTACAGGGACTAAATTTGACAAACTGCGAAAGTATGCCAATTTGAACTGTAACAGACATTTCGGAACATGACCATAAGTTAAACACACCTTAAATATCCTTTACATAGATTATAAATAGGCTTTGAGGGGTTCGGTGTGCTAAAATAAACTTTTAGGTCATTCAGGGACTAAAAGTGTCAAAAAGTGCACAAGTTTGCATTTTCGCGCATAACTTATGTTCTGAATACATCTGGACATCCAAAAATTTATGTAAGCACTAAAATATTTTATTTTAGTGTTTGGCATAAGAAAAATCCATTCGTCACGCATTTTGGATCGTTTTTCGCGCTTATGCGCATTCCGTCGTAATTAAGCGAACATCGCGTTCGTACGACCAAACGAACCAACATCCGACATATTTTTGAGCATTTTTCATGTCCACAATGTTTAGGCATCATTTTAGGGCCTTAAAGTTGGCTTTACGGGCCTTAGAAGTGTCGGAAATGGGCTTAAACACCAACAGGGACTGAAACTGTCAAATTGCAAAGTTGTTGTCTGATCAGGACCCTCAGGCGGCCCACCTGAGTTTTCTCTGATCCTGAAGCGGGCCGCGTACGCCTCCCAGAATAGATTAGATCGAACAGTCAGCAGATCACAGCTGTTTCACTCACATCCACACATTCTCAACTGCCCATTCAGCTCATTTAGACCCATTTTTAGCTACCATGAGTTTCCGACAAGTGTACGCATGAGATTCGAGCACGGTTTCCATGAAACGATCTTAACGGTTACCCGAAAACTATAAATACTCCACCCCCTATTGCTTCAAAACCACTTGAATCTGATCTTAAAGACTCTAAGTTGGAACCTTTGTTTCATACCTGAGTTATTTCGATCTAGATTAGCATTCGGGGACCCTTCGTAAGTATTCCTTCGTTCTTTTCTGTCTTTTACTGCTTTTCGAGTCCGAAAGTCAAACTTTGTTTGACTTTCAGCGTTGACCAGTGTATGGTCAATGCGAAGTTCATTAGAACTTCGCAACGTGATTGTAATCACGATGGTTATAGTCCCTTGGGACTATGCCTACTGATTACCACGTTGTCTAGGGTCGTAGGGTAAGCGATCTAATAAATCGCTTATACCTTCGAACCCGACCCAGTTTGGTCGATCATTAGGATCCGACCAAATACATTAGGTGACCATAGTATATAGGGAATAACCTTCCGAGGTTATACCTTATGGTCACATCGTTTAAGTAGTTGTATGATAGGTAGTTTATATGCCTTAGGTAAATTACCAGAATACCCTTTTCATGTATAATTGGTAATTAAGCATATGTAACCTAAACTTTTGTCACATAACTGATTATGTAACATGTTTAGGCATATAACACTTGTCATAGGACTAGTTAAGCGGTCCGAACGCGTTTCACGCGAACGACGCGTTAAAGTAGCATAAGCTACCTAAACGGGTCGTAACGGGTCGTAAACACTTAGGTTAGGTTTCATTTAGTATGTAGGCTTTGTTAAACCATATGACACGAGTCTCTATACTCGTTTGGTTTACGAACCCTCATTCTATCTAAATCCTCCGATTTAGGTCCGGTTTATTAACATAGTTACCTATATTAGGTGCCGTTTGATATCCGTGATCTCTAGCATTGTTTGGTTGTTACTCAAGGACTACTAAGCAATCTCAAGTGAGTACATAGACCCCTCTTTTACTGTTTTCCAAACTGTTTTGGGGTGGAACACATGTGCCTACTTGTTACTTTCGTGCTTTCCTGTTTTCACATCATATACCTGCTATGTTCGTTAGTACATTATAGTACATGATTTCATTACATTTCATGCTAGGTGTGCCCATTGTGTGCATTACTTAGTACATCGTTTTATATTACATTTCATGCTACGTATGTCTATTGTTGCATACTTAGTACAGGTCACATGCTACGTATGTCTATTGTTGCATACTTAGTACAGGTCACATGCTACTTATGTCTATTTGTCGCATACTTAGTACATTTGTTATTCATCACATGCTTACATTTTGGATGCATATTACATGATTTACATTGATCATGCATTTCCACATGACATAACTTTGATTTAAACCAAGTTTTACTTCAATACTATGTTCTTGTGCATATGGTTTAGTTGATGCATTTCACTAGCCATACATATCATTTTGGTTACACATTACATGGTTTACATTTGACACATAAACACTTTTGGACATTGGTTATACATTATATGATTTACATTAGACATGAACATTTTACTTTGGTAGTTTGGTTTGAGTAAGTGATTAAGTAACGAGGCGTGTGTAATATGATACAAGCATGGTGGATACGCCGCTGGTACTTCCTATATATAAGTGTTTGTATGGTATTACATATCGTAGCGTTATTTGAATCATTTCAGTTTGAGACATAGAACATTTTATACAAATAACATACATTTCACAAGACATTGATTTACAAACAACTTATCTTATACAAACACATTTTTTACATGGTTATTCATTTAACCTGACATTTATTTATACATATCATCTGATCTTATCGTTTTTCAAATGATTTACAAGACAAAGCAAATTACAAGGTTCATGACTAAACATTTTCTCAAACATAAGTCATGAATCCTATTTTCACAAAACCTATGTATCTCACAAGCATTTTTATGCTGACGTACCTATTTTCACATGTGTTTTTCAGGAGATGATGCATAGGATTTATCAAGACATACTTAGGCGGACTCGTGCCTTAGCGACTTAAAACGAGACAATAACTAGTTAACTTATGTTATGTACTCTTTATTTCTTGTTTAAAGACAAAGTAACTCGCTTGTTTGATGAATAAAACGAAACTTAAATTTCCATGGTTGTGAAACATTAATTCTGTTACAACACTCCCCGATGTTTCCGCCACGTTTTGTATGTTCTACGTGGTCGGGGTGTGACAACACATAAAAATCAACGACAATAGGCTGACCTTGAATCACTAATTCCACATTTCTATCCAAGCCGGAGAACGGAAGTCGTTCCCCACTACCAACTAAAACCGAAATGGTGCAATAGATTCAGTAGCAAAATTAAGGAACTGAGCACTACGTGGTTGCATAAAGCTGTGAGTGCTACCTCCATCAAGTAACACCTGGACCTCTTTCCCTTTACAGATCAAGTGAACCGTAAAGTGGTGGAAGAACATCCACCCGATAAAGCATTATACGAAATTGTAGAGTGGGTTTTTACCTCATCGAGTTGAAGCTTTTCGGCCAATAATGAATCAGTACCATCAGACGAAGGAGAATCCAGAGAGCCGCCCAGATCTGGTAAATAGTCATCGAAAAAGAGCAATTGAGGGGTCGCTTTACACTTGTGGTTCCACGTATATTTTTTGTCACAACGATAACATATCCCCTGTGAAATCTTTGTTGGAGTCAGCCGTCGAATCCAACTTTGGGAACTGTGAGAGGAGAAGGGAAGGGTTTGGTGGAAGGAGAAGCAGTAGTCGGAGTTGCAGCCGGAGGGAATTTTGGTGTAGGTAATAAAGGTTTAGACGAGCCCAAATACGTACGGCCCAACCCTTTTTCAAATTGAATCCGTTGCTCATGCAACTGGGCCTTATCCATGGCATCTTCCAGTGTAGTGGGCTGGTGACAAATCACTGACTGTTTAATATCCGACCGAAGACCCGAGATCCAGCAACTAATGAGAAAACCGACTGGTAACGGCATGGTTATGTTGGAAATTGCCTCAAATCTGGAGTGGTAACCAGCCACATACGATGTTTGGTGAAGTTTCGCAAGCAACCCTTCCATTTCTTTGAGATTGGTGGAATGGAAAAGTTTAGCTAATGCGGTAGTGAACGCCGCCCACGTAGCGACCTGCTGATGGCGTTGAAGCCAAACGTAGCAATCGGCGGCGGCGGCGTCCAGATAGAACGAAGCGATGGTTAACCGGTCGTCGTCCGGAATCGCATAAAAATCAAAATAATGCGTCGCCTGGGCGAGCCACCGTTCGGAATGCTCGCCAGTGAAGCGAGCTAAATACACCGGCGCCGGTTTATGACAGCCAAGGAGATTGGAACTAGGCCCGTCAGAAAAGTTGGAATACTTCCATCAGAGCGTTTAATCAGCTCATTGATTGATTGCTGGAGTGAACCAATCCTAGTAACCACAACATCCAGTTCAGAACGCATCGTTTGTTAATCTTCCAAAACACCTTTCAACGTATCGTTTAAAACTCGAGATCGAGTACCGTCTGCCATCGATGCAGATGGACAATGAAAGCACCAATTTGTAATGAATCAACTCAGATAATGCTACTGCACCTCCTGTGCCATCATAGTTCATCGGCTTGCAGTCGAGGAACTGCTTGAAAGTGCAGCCTAGAATTGATTCAACCAATTCACATGTGAGCAATCGAAGAAACAATGAAACAAAGATCGTTCATAAATTTCCTCATGCTTAGCACAGTGTCTTAAGGTTACCTTGAGCTGTATTGCCTCCAGACGAATCTCCATTCCCATTACGCCTAGCATTGCTTGGTCCACCACTGTCTTGAGTTCGGTTCGCCTCGTACTGGGCGATAGCAGCGGAGATCCTTTCCTCCAGTAGAGCATTCAGCTCTTCAGCAGTTCTTGGCAGTGGGGGAGGAGGAGGTTGATCATCATTGCGAGCATTCACAGCTTTCCTGGGAGCCATGTTCTGACAGAACATAACACAACAGGGTTAATCATTTGTTTGATATCGTCACACTAGGCAGTAGTATCATATATATTCACAGATATATATACCACATAAGTGACATCAAACAATTATTACTCTAGCAGAGTACTTAGTAGGCTTGCACTGAGGGAATCTATACGTGACAAGACTGGCTGTGATTTTTGTGCACCGAATTCCATAATTATGTATGCATCCATAATTACGTAACTCCTTGCACAGTCCGCACAGTTCGTTTCATCCTCGTATCTCTTCCTTCAGATGGGCCATCGCTTTTAGGTAAAGTCACGTATACTTGTGACATTCTACTTCTAGTATATGCTAATTATCACACATAATTGCAAGTAATTTCTAGTCAACCACAAGTGCTACTCAGGTGCACTCTAAGTCTCGTTGTGTCTTTTCTAGACTCATGTAGACAGTTTCAGGCAGTGGATGTCGCGGGACGTTTTATGCAATGAAAACTCTTTGAAAATTGTTTTCGTGAAAGGATCCTAGAGATTGTAGACTAGACTCGAGAAGGAATCCTGGTTCACTACAATCGCAGCTCTGATACCAATCTGTCACACCCCTTTCTACGGCGGAAGCACGAGGTGTGATCATGAAAGGTCCTCATTGCATACGAAAGGTAAACATGCTATATGCTCGTAAAAACATCAAATACCATAATTTGAAGACATAAGTTTAGCGTTTACATCGCTAAGTCGCATAAAACATTCTCTTAAAAAGTTTACAACTTTATTTAAAGATAAACAATAGCGACATCCACAAGCATAAGCGAGACCGCGCGCACATCCATCCTAGTTACCTGAAATACATGTGAGTTTTGGAAAAACGTCAACATAAAGTTGGTGTGAATTCATGCAGATTTGTATTTCACGTTTGTATACTTTGTATGAAAACATATTTTGAGAAATAATCAAGTTTTCATATATAAATCCAGTTTCATGTGTACACCACGTACTCATGTATAATTCAATTTCTTCTTGAGTACCCCACGTACTCAAGTATAATTTCCATTTTTCTTGAGTACCCCACGTACTTCAAGTATAATTCAATTTCTTCTTGAGTACCCCACATACTCAAGTATAATTCAATCTTTTCTTGAGTACCCCACGTACTCAAGTATTCATCAATTTTTAGTATGGTATGACTTTTATGTAAATAAAGTATTCCTGTAAGTATCAGGATTGTTAATGGGTTGCAAAGCCATTAACATGTGACACGACATAGGAAGTCACCAAACCTAAGGCATTTAATTGGTATATTCTGAGACACAAAAGCACTACTCGATTCTCGCCCTCACCGAGAGTGTGGCTGCCAGGCACCCGTTAGATCTAACCTTTTGTTCTGCGGTCTAGGTATATTGTTGATTAATGGTGCTTTTGTACCCTATTCGTGACACTATTTCTCATAACGCATCCTACTTGGTTCTCGTCCTCACCAAGCGCGTTTCTTGTTATCAATTCTCATAACGCCTCCTACTTGGTTCTCGTCCTCACCAAGCGCGTTTCTTATTATCATTTCTCATAACGCATCCTACTTGGTTCTCGTCCTCACCAAGTGCGTTTCTTATTATCTTATATTTCGTCACACTTGGTTCTCGTTCTCACCAAGTGTACTTCTTGTATTCTTATATTTCATCACACTTGATTATCGTTCTCACCAAGTGTGCTTCTTATATTTCATCACACTTGATTCTCGTTCTCACCAAGTGTGCTTCTTATATTTATATCATACCAATTATAAATATTGTACATTTGTACATGTATTTCACCCCCGAATTTATAAAAACTGAAAACAGTTAAAGAAAAGGGGGAGCATGAACTCACAACTTTGCGTTCCTTGCGTCGTAAACTTCACCGGATTTGCTTAATTAACGTCGTAACCTATACGCGTTTTTTTAACGTTAGTCACTAGACTTGCGTCGCACAAGTACAGTCACTCTCTTTTGTGTATATTCTTGTGTTAAAAATATTCTATATTTTTAACTAAGTATCTTACGTATATTATTTTCTCCAAAAATAATTATAAATTTCTTGTATTTTTGCACTTTGCACCCGAATTATGTATCTTGTATGTTGTATGTGTATTTTCATGATTATACTCCTCATGAGTATTTAGTGTATTTTTAAGTCTTAATACACTAGCACGTATAACACATACTATATACACTTAGCACAAAAGTTGGTGATCAAATAATATATATTTTTCTTTCAAAAATATATACTTAATATCCATTTTTATTCTTGAAAAATCACCATTTCTTATCACCAAAAATTAGGGAAACCTTGGTAATACTTTTAAATACATTTTTAGGGAATAAGTTTCTCAAAAACTTATATTTTTCTAAGTGTCAGAATTTATAAAAATTTTGACAGAGTTTCCCCTAAAAATGGAGGTTTTCCCATGTTTTCAAAACATGTGTTTATTTTCTTTTAACTCGTCAACAACCATCAACAACAATTATCAACCATATTTATCAACAATAATCACTAATTTCTCCATTTCATGAACTTGAATATTTACAAAAATGTGTAGTAACTCACTAGCACATTTAGTAAGTCTTTCCATCTTTAAAAATAAAATCATTATCTCGAAAACTTTATTTTTAAAGAATATGAAGTTTTACAACTTCTAGTCGGTACTTACGAAAGTATTTCTTTGTTAAATCCTTTCGTTACACAAGTGTCTACACACTTTTTGGTTCTCAAAAATGTCTCTATTTCGAGAAAGATCCGGCTTTTTAAACATGATTTCATCATACACTTGGTTATTCAAAAATACCACTTGTAGATCCGTAGATCTACTAATTTTGAACAATATTTCATAAGAAAAATCGTTTTTACACAAGTTCATGATTAGTGTGTGGTAGGGTTTCATCATTTAACCCTTTTTACACTTGAACATACTCTATGTCATGTTTCATGAACATGACCAATCCGGGTTAGATGATGATCCGAGCTACCACAACATAGATCGGCACTAAATAGTTACACAAAACAAGTCTTACAAGTTTTACACAACATCATAGCTTTTAACCATCATTTTTAACATTTTAGTAGACTTTTAACACTTCATCTTGTAAGTTCATGAGTTTTAACCGTCATATCTTATTTTAACCACTTTAAAATAGATCGAGAGGGCGTTTAAAGCAACTTACTACTAGCTCGAGGCTAGGGAAGGAAACTAGTCGAAAATCGCGTGGATAAAAGCAAATGGTGGAGGTTCTTCGCAATCCGAGTGCACCGAGCCTCCTTATACGTGATCCTTAACCCTTGTATATACTTGGAATTGGAAGATGGAAATCGAAAGATGGTGGTGGGGTGCTTGTTGTTCTCGGCCGAATGTAGGAGAGGAGGGAGGGAGAGTATTTGTTTTGCTAAGTGTGGTTTAGAGTGAGGGTATAACCTCTTAGGTCTTTATATAATCCATCCATCACTAATATCCCTTGGTTAAGATGTCTTCTAGATATAAGACATGAATGAATAAAATAATCTTGTAAGGACAAGGGTGTCACCATATGGTGACCGATTTCGGTTGGGATGGGAGGGGGTTTGGTTCGATTATTTGCATATGGGGGGGGGGTAATGTGTAACTTGCAAGATCTTAATTAGATTTACCAAATCTAAGTGTATCAAAGTGAATCTATGAAAGATCTTGTGAATCTAAAAGAGATCTATGAAAGATCATGTAAGATTTTAAGGGATCTTGGCAAGATTATTATGGATTTGGAAAGATCTAGTAAATATTTGGATGTTCCGGGTAATGTCCTGTTGTTCGGTTAAATACCGGTTCTTTAAAGTGCTAAATTACACTTTTTAGTACCCCTTTAAGTATCTTTTTGTATCCCTTTTAATTCCCAACACTTAGGGAAATATTCCGGATAATAAAATGACATTTCTGCATAATATTTATATGTCTAAATGCTGAAATATTGCTGAATTATATAATTTCTGCACTTAAAGTGCGTTTCGGGTGCTTTTTAGTGCTTATTTTTGCTTTCGCAATGTCTATAAATTAAACCCTTACATGTACTCTTGGGTTTTAATGTACTTTTGTCGTCGGACCTACACCTAGGCCTCAATTCTTATGTCTGCCTGCTTTCTGCAGTTCTGTTGACACAGTGTGTCTTACCGGTGAGTTTACTATTATTTCTGACGCAACGCTCTCGTTTATGCATAAAGCAATATTTTTGTAGTATACAACGTGCATGAATTCACTTGTTCAGTATGTGTTAAGTCATTGCTGACAATTAAGCACATAATTGCAGTCATTAAGCAATAATTAAAGTGTACGGAAATTACCGGTTTGTGCCAGTTGTCACAGTCTCCCCCCGTTAAAAGAATTTCGTCCCGAAATTCAGGTTGAACTAACTCTCGCAGGAGTCTTCTTGAATAGGTGGGGATACTTTTCTTTGAACTGGTCTTCACGTTCCCATGTGTACTCGGGTCCGTGCTTAGAGCTCCAACGTACTTTAACAAGTTTTACGCTGCTCCTCCTGGTCTTGTTGACTTTCCAGTCGGTAACCTCTACGGGTTGTTCTGTAAATCGGAGGGCTTCATCAATATGCACTTCATCCATCGAGATGATCACGCTTTCTTGTGTTGGACTCTTCTTCAGGTTGGATACATGAAACGTATCATGTACTCCATTAAGTTCTTCCGGTAACTCCAACTTGTATGCCACGGTACCAATTCTCTTCAATATTCTGAATGGTCCGATATATCGTGGATTCAGCTTTCCACGCTTTCCAAATCTGACTACGCCCTTCCAAGGTGAGACTTTTAACAACACTTTGTCTCCCACCTTGAATTCTACTGATTTCCTTTTCGGATCGGCGTAGCTCTTTTGTCGATCTCGAGCCGCCTTAATGTGCTCTCGGATATGCGCAATCTTTTCGGTTGTCTCTTGTACAAGTTCAGGACCAACCATACGCTTATCTCCGGCATCTGCCCAACATAAGGGCGATCGGCATTTGCGGCCATACAGAGCTTCGAACGGCGCGGCTTTTATGCTCGTATAATAACTGTTATTGTAGGAAAACTCAACTAAAGGTAGATGAGTATCCCAGCTGCCGCCTAGATCCATGACACATGCGCGAAGCATATCTTCTAACGTTTGTATAGTCCGTTCGCTCTGGCCGTCTGTTTACGGATGGAATGCCGTGCTCAGATCTAACTGAGATCCAAAGGCTTCCTGAAATGATTGCCAGATTCTTGAGACAAAGCGTCCATCTCTGTCTGAAATGATTGAGATTGGCACTCCATGACGTGCCACAATTTCTCTTAAGTATATTTCAGCAAGCTTTCCAGTGCTGTCTTTTTCTCGGATCGGTAGGAAGTGCGCAGACTTCGTTAATCGATCAACTATTACCCATATCATATCGTGCCCTCTCGGGGTCCTGGGTAATTTCGTTATGAAGTCCATCGAGATTTGTTCCCACTTCCACACGGGAATCTCTGGTTGTTGTAGTAGGCCGGACGGTTTCTGATATTCGGCCTTAACCTTGGCACAGGTTAGGCATTTTCCTACATAAACAGCAACGTCGCTTTTGAGTCTCGGCCACCAATAGTACTCTTTCAAGTCTTGATACATTTTGTCCGATCCTGGGTGGATCGAATATCTCGATTTGTGGGCTTCATTAAGGATGACTTCTCGTATGCCACCATAGAGTGGAACCCAAATACGCTTCTTGAAGTATAAGGCTCCCTCTTCGTTTGGCACCATGTATTTCAGCATACCCCGTAGGTATTCAGCTTTACGGTTCTCTCCTTTAAGAGCTTCTTGTTGTGCATCACGAATGCGTGCAGTGAGGTTCGTTCGAATCGTCATTTCCAATGCTCGAACCCTTAGGGTCTTAACCCTTTCTTTTCGGCTCAACGCGTCCGCTACAACGTTTGCCTTTCCAGTATGGTACTTAATCTCACAGTCATAATCGTTCAGCAGCTCGACCCAACGTCGCTGGCGCATATTCAATTCCTTCTGATCAAATATGTGTTGTAAGCTTTTGTGATCTGTGAAGATTGTACATCGAGTACCATATAAATAATGTCGCCAAATCTTCAAGGCGAATACCACTGCGCCCAGCTCCAGGTCGTGTGTGGTATAATTTCTCTCATGAACTTTCAATTGTCTTGAAGCGTAAGCGATGACTTTTTGGCGCTGCATAAGCACGCATCCCAAGCCTTGTCGCGAGGCGTCGCAGTATACCACGAAGTCTTCAGTGCCTTCGGGCAATGATAGTATCGGTGCATCGCAGAGCTTGTTCTTAAGTAACTGGAAGGCTTCTTCTTGTTTGTGACCCCAGTCGTATTTCTTGTCTTTCTGAGTAAGGGTCGTTAGCGGTTGAGCTATTTTTGAGAAATTCTCGATGAATCGCCGATAATAGCCCGCTAAGCCCAAAAATTGTCGAACTTCGGTTGGGGTCTTGGGAGCTTCCCAATCCTTTATTGCTTCTATCTTGGACGGGTCTACATGAATGCCCTTCTCATTCACAACGTGACCAAGAAATTGTACTTCGTGAATCCAGAATTCGCATTTCGAGAATTTTGCATAAAGCTTCTCTTTCTTCAGTAGTTCCAAGATGGTTCTGAGATGTTGCTCGTGTTCTTCTTTCGTTCGCGAGTAAATCAGGATATCATCGATAAATACAATCACGAATTTATCGAGATATGGTTTGCATACGCGGTTCATCAGATCCATAAAGACCGCTGGTGCATTCGTCAGCCCAAACGGCATCACAAGAAATTCGTAGTGCCCATATCGCGTTCTGAATGCAGTCTTTGGTACGCTTTCCTCTTGGATTCTCAGCTGATGGTATCCAGATCGAAGGTCAATCTTGGAATAGTAGCTTGATCCTTGCAGTTGATCAAATAAGTCATCAATCCTTGGTAGTGGATACCGATTCTTGATCGTGAGCTTGTTCAGTTCCCTATAGTCGATACACATCCGCAGTGTTCCATCCTTCTTCTTTACGAACAATACTGGAGCTCCCCAGGGTGAGAAGCTTGGCCTTATGAATCCTTTATCCAACAACTCCTGGAGTTGTGTAGACAATTCCTACATTTCGGATGGTGCAAGCCGATAGGGAGCCTTGGCTACAGGAGCGGCTCCTGGAACCAAGTCTATACGGAATTCGACTTGTCGTTGCGGAGGTAGTCCTGGCAGATCTTCGGGAAAAACATCAGGGAATTCCTTCACCACAGGAATGTCTTCGAGTTTTGGCTCCACAGCCTTCTTGTCTATAACGTGTGCTAGGAAAGGGACACATCCTTTCCTCAAGCACTTCTGTGCCTTCATACAACTGATGATTTGAAGAGGCGCGTCTCGTTTTTCTCCATGCACGATGAGAGTTTCACCATTCGCTAAAGGGATGCGAATGATTTTCTCATGACAAATAACTTCAGCTTTGTTCTTGGACAACGAGTCCATCCCGACTACTACATCGAAGCTACCCAATTGAATAGGTAGGAGGTCGATGCTAAATTTTTGTTCGCCAAGTTCCAGTGTGCAGCCTCTAACAACTTCGCTCGATTCAACAAGTTTACCATTGGCTAGTTCTATGGAATAAGGAATTTCTAATCTACTAGATTCTATTCCGAGTATGCGTTTAAATTCCACAGACATGAAGCTATAATCGGCGCCAGTGTCAAATAATATGGATGCAAAGTGATTGTTAATGAGAAACGTACCGGTGACCACGTTAGGGTCCTCGCGTGCGTTCTTTGCTCCAATCACAAATGCTCTAGCCTGAGCATTGTTTCTCTCTGGGCAGTTCTTCATGAAATGATCATTGCTTCCACACTTGAAGCATCCTTGGTTCTGCCCTTTCCCGTTACCATTCTTGTTTCCAACACCGTTTCCATTTCGGTTCTTCCCTTTTCCCCAACAGTCTTCTGTTTGATGACCCAATTTACCACATTTGTCACACCTTGGAATGCGACAAGCTCCTTCATGATGATACTTACATTTTTGGCATCTAGGTATGGAGCCTTGGTATGCTTTGGTTGTATGGGTTTTCGCCTCCTGGGACGGGTTAGCGTCACGCTTCTTGCTGAAACCCTTGTTGTTACGAGTTGCTTGGTTCAAACTTGTATGCTTTCTCTTTTTGTCACCAGACGACTCAGCATGTGTCTCGGTCTTCTCTGTTGGGTTTAGTGATAACTTCTTCATATGAACACAATCTTCAGTTAGGCTGACAGCCAGAGTTACAGCCTCGGTGATCGTTTGTGGTTTGGCCGACGTCACCATGCCACGAAACTCTGGGGCCAGTCCCCAAATGTAGCGTTCAACACGCTTAAATTCCGGAGTCACCATGTAGGGTAGCACTCTTGACAGATCGTGGAACCTTCGAGTGTAACCATTGATGTCAGCACCTTCCATAGTCAGGTGCCAGAACTCCGTTTCCAGCCTTTGGAGTACCGCACGAGAGCAGTACTTCTCTCTCATTCTTTCCTTCAGTTCTTCCCAAGTTAGGCCATAAGCGGCATCATCACCCAAAGTTTGGGCTTGCAGGTTCCACCAAGTTAGAGCTTCATCGACGAATAACCCAGTAGCAAAGGTGACTTGCTGATCCGTGGTACACTTGCTCATGCGGATAGTAGCTTCAGTCTTCTCCGTCCAGCGCACAAATGCTACTGCACCTCCTGTGCCATCATAGTTCATCGGCTTGCAGTCGAGGAACTGCTTGAAAGTGCAGCCTGGAATTGATTCAACCAATTCACATGTGAGCAATCGAAGAAACAATGAAACAAAGACCGTTCATAAATTTCCTCATGCTTAGCACAATGTCTTAAGGTTACCTTGAGCTGTATTGCCTCCAGACGAATCTCCATTCCCATTACGCCTAGCATTGCTTGGTCCACCACTGTCTTGAGTTCGGTTCGCCTCGTACTGGGCGATAGCAGCGGAGATCCTTTCCTCCAGTAGAGCGTTCAGCTCTTCAGCAGTTCTTGGCAGTGGGGGAGGAGGAGGTTGATCATCATTGCGAGCATTCACAGCTTTCCTGGGTGCCATGTTCTGACAGAACATAACACAACAGGGTTAATCATTTGTTTGATATCGTCACACTAGACAGTAGTATCATATATATTCACAGATATATATACCACATAAGTGACATCAAACAATTATTACTCTAGCAGAGTACTTAGTAGGCTTGCACTGAGGGAATCTATACGTGACAAGACTGGCTGTGATTTTTGTGCACTGAATTCCATAATTATGTATGCATTCATAATTACGTAACTCCTTGCACAGTCTGCACAGTTCGTTTCATCCTCGTATCTCTTCCTTCAGATGGGCCATCGCTTTTAGGTAAAGTCACGTATACTTGTGACATTCTACTTCTAGTATATGCTAATTATCACACATAATTGCAAGTAATTTCTAGTCAACCACAAGTGCTACTCAGGTGCACTCTAAGTCTCGTTGTGTCTTTTCTAGACTCATGTAGACAGTTTCAGGCAGTGGATGTTGCGGGATGTTTTATGCAATGAAAACTCTTTGAAAATTGTTTTCGTGAAAGGATCCTAGAGATTGTAGACTAGACTCGAGAAGGAATCCTGGTTCACTACAATCGCAGCTCTGATACCAATCTGTCACACCCCTTTCTGCGACGGAAGCACGAGGTGTGATCATGATAGGTCCTCATTGCATACGAAAGGTAAACATGCTATATGCCCGTAAAAACATCAAATACCATAATTTGAAGACATAAGTTTAGCGTTTACATTGCTAAGTCGCATAAAACATTCTCTTAAAAAGTTTACAACTTTATTTAAAGATAAACAATAGCGACATCCACAAGCATAAGCGAGACCGCGCGCACATCCATCTTAGTTACCTGAAATACATGTGAGTTTTGGAAAAACGTCAACATAAAGTTGGTGTGAATTCATGCAGATTTGTATTTCACGTTTGTATACTTTGTATGAAAACATATTTTGAGAAATAATCAAGTTTTCATATATAAATCCAGTTTCATGTGTACACCACGTACTCATGTATAATTCAATTTCTTCTTGAGTACCCCACGTACTCAAGTATAATTTCCATTTTTCTTGAGTACCCCACGTACTTCAAGTATAATTCAATTTCTTCTTGAGTACCCCACGTACTCAAGTATAATTCAATCTTTTCTTGAGTACCCCACGTACTCAAGTATTCATCAATTTTTAGTATGGTATGACTTTTATGTAAATAAAGTATTCCTGTAAGTATCAGGATTGTTAATGGGTTGCAAAGCCATTAACTTGTGACACGACATAGGAAGTCACCAAACCTAAGGCATTTAATTGGTATATTCTGAGACACAAAAGCACTATTCGATTCTCGCCCTCACCGAGAGTGTGGCTGCCAGGCACCCGTTAGATCTAACCTTTTGTTCTGCGGTCTAGGTATATTGTTGATTAATGGTGCTTCTGTACCCTATTCGTGACACTATTTCTCATAACGCATCCTACTTGGTTCTCGTCCTCACCAAGCGCGTTTCTTGTTATCAATTCTCATAACGCCTCCTACTTGGTTCTCGTCCTCACCAAGCGCGTTTCTTATTATCATTTCTCATAACGCATCCTACTTGGTTCTCGTCCTCACCAAGTGCGTTTCTTATTATCTTATATTTCGTCACACTTGGTTCTCGTTCTCACCAAGTGTACTTCTTGTATTCTTATATTTCATCACACTTCATTCTCGTTCTCACCAAGTGTGCTTCTTATATTTCATCACACTTGATTCTCGTTCTCACCAAGTGTGCTTCTTATATTTATATCATACCAATTATAAATATTGTACATTTGTACATGTATTTCACCCCCGAAGTTATAAAAACTGAAAACAGTTAAAGAAAAGGGGGAGCATGAACTCACAACTTTGCGTTCCTTGCGTCGTAAACTTCACCGGATTTGCTTAATTAACGTCGTAACCTATACGCGTTTTCTTAACGTTAGTCACTAGACTTGCGTCGCACAAGTACAGTCACTCTCTTTTGTGTATATTCTTGTGTTAAAAATATTCTATATTTTTAACTAAGTATCTTACTTATATTATTTTCTCCAAAAATAATTATAAGTTTCTTGTATTTTTGCACTTTGCACCCGAATTATGTATCTTGTATGTTGTATGTGTATTTTCATGATTATACTCCTCATGAGTATTTAGTGTATTTTTAAGTCTTAATACACTAGCACGTATAACACATACTATATACACTTAGCACAAAAGTTGGTGATCAAATAATATATATTTTTCTTTCAAAAATATATACTTAATATCCATTTTTATTCTTGAAAAATCACCATTTCTTATCACCAAAAATTAGGGAAACCTTGGTAATACTTTTAAATACATTTTTAGGGAATAAGTTTCTCAAAAACTTATATTTTTCTAAGTGTCAGAATTTATAAAAATTTTGACAGAGTTTCCCCTAAAAATGGAGGCTTTCCCATGTTTTCAAAACATGTGTTTATTTTCTTTTAACTCGTCAACAACCATCAACAACAATTATCAACCATATTTATCAACAATAATCACTAATTTCTCCATTTCATGAACTTGAATATTTACAAAAATGTGTAGTAACTCACTAGCACATTTAGTAAGTCTTTCCATCTTTAAAAATAAAATCATTATCTCGAAAACTTTATTTTTAAAGAATATGAAGTTTTACAACTTCTAGTCGGTACTTACGAAAGTATTTCTTTGTTAAATCCTTTCGTTACACAAGTGTCTACACACTTTTTGGTTCTCAAAAATGTCTCTATTTCGAGAAAGATCCGGCTTTTTAAACATGATTTCATCATACACTTGGTTATTCAAAAATACCACTTGTAGATCCGTAGATCTACTAATTTTGAACAATATTTCATAAGAAAAATCGTTTTTACACAAGTTCATGATTAGTGTGTGGTAGGGTTTCATCATTTAACCCTTTTTACACTTGAACATACTCTATGTCATGTTTCATGAACATGACCAATCCGGGTTAGATGATGATCCGAGCTACCACAACATAGATCGGCACTAAATAGTTACACAAAACAAGTCTTACAAGTTTTACACAACATCATAGCTTTTAACCATCATTTTTAACATTTTAGTAGACTTTTAACACTTCATCTTGTAAGTTCATGAGTTTTAACCGTCATATCTTATTTTAACCACTTTAAAATAGATCGAGAGGGGGTTTAAAGCAACTTACTACTAGCTCGAGGCTAGGGAAGGAAACTAGTCGAAAATCGCGTGGATAAAAGCAAATGGTGGAGGTTCTTCGCAATCCGAGTGCACCGAGCCTCCTTATACGTGATCCTTAACCCTTGTATATACTTGGAATTGGAAGATGGAAATCGAAAGATGGTGGTGGGGTGCTTGTTGTTCTCGGCCGAATGTAGGAGAGGAGGGAGGGAGAGTATTTGTTTTGCTAAGTGTGGTTTAGAGTGAGGGTATAACCTCTTAGGTCTTTATATAATCCATCCATCACTAATATCCCTTGGTTAAGATGTCTTCTAGATATAAGACATGAATGAATAAAATAATCTTGTAAGGACAAGGGTGTCACCATATGGTGACCGATTTCGGTTGGGATGGGAGGGGGTTTGGTTCGATTATTTGCATATGGGGGGGGGGGGTAATGTGTAACTTGCAAGATCTTAATTAGATTTACCAAATCTAAGTGTATCAAAGTGAATCTATGAAAGATCTTGTGAATCTAAAAGAGATCTATGAAAGATCATGTAAGATTTTAAGGGATCTTGGCAAGATTATTATGGATTTGGAAAGATCTAGTAAATATTTGGATGTTCCGGGTAATGTCCTGTTGTTCGGTTAAATACCGGTTCTTTAAAGTGCTAAATTACACTTTTTAGTACCCCTTTAAGTATCTTTTTGTATCCCTTTTAATTCCCAACACTTATGGAAATATTCCGGATAATAAAATGACATTTCTGCATAATATTTATATGTCTAAATGCTGAAATATTGCTGAATTATATAATTTCTGCACTTAAAGTGCGTTTCGGGTGCTTTTTAGTGCTTATTTTTGCTTTCGCAATGTCTATAAATTAAACCCTTACATGTACTCTTGGGTTTTAATGTACTTTTGTCGCCGGACCTACACCTAGGCCTCAATTCTTATGTCTGCCTGCTTTCTGCAGTTCTGTTGACACAGTGTGTCTTACCGGTGAGTTTACTATTATTTCTGACGCAACGCTCTCGTTTATGCATAAAGCAATATTTTTGTAGTATACAACGTGCATGAATTCACTTGTTTAGTATGTGTTCAGTCATTGCTGACAATTAAGCACATAATTGCAGTCATTAAGCAATAATTAAAGTGTACGGAAATTACCGGTTTGTGCCAGTTGTCACAGAATTCTTGGGATGAGTGTTCATTTATAGGCGAGCATGTCTTCGCGATACATTATTTTTGACCTATTTTACTTTGATTAATCACCGGGGTCGTTTGTTGCTTTGTAGTAACAAACAAATGACCACTATCCTTGCTTTCATCAGATTTGTTTCATCTCATTCTTTTCGTCTAATTCTCTCACTCGTTTCCTTTCATGTTTCCTCTTTTAGAATGCCTCCTCGACGCGAAAGCCAGATAGCGACTGCCGAACTGGCAGAAATCATCGCGCAGCAAATGGCTGCTGCCTTCCCAAATCTTTATGCTCAAATGATGCAAGCCATCAACAACAACAATGCTCCATGCAACTTCAAGAGTTTCAACTTGGCTAAACCGCTCAAGTTTAGTGGTTCTGAGGGAGCAACTGGGCTTCTTCAATGGTTCGAGAGCATTGAGAATACGTTCCGTCACGTTTAGTGTCCTGAAAATCGCAAGGTCGAGTTTTCTTCGAGTGTGTTTCAGAAGAGGGCTCTTACGTGGTGGAACGGGATTATGAGAGACCGGGGTGCTGAAGTTGCACTAGCACAGACTTGGGCCGAGCTTAGAGCTCTTATGATGAGGGAGTTCTGTCCTCGTCATGAACTGCGAGCATTGGAGAAATAATTTGATGATTTGAAGCAAGACAGTGGGGAACATCGAGCCTATATTGACCGCTATGAGGAATTGAGCTTGTTATGCCCTACTATGGTTACGCCTCTGGATAAGGCGATTGAGAAATATATTGATGGTCTTCCTGACCTAGTTCAGGATATTGTTACTGGCAGTAACCCTACTACTGTCAGACAAGCCATTGAACTGTCTGCTACCCTAACAGAATCCCACATCAGGAAGAATAAACTTTTTCGGAAAGGCGACAAGAAACCAGAAACTAATGTTCAGGAGGAAACCAAGGAAAGCAAAACCGAACCTTCTAAGAAACGTAAGGCTTCGCAGAATTTTGCGATTGCTGCTCAACCCAACCAAAACATCCGCCACCAACCAGCTCAGCCTCCT